>OX941089.1:72000625-73348750 GCA_954870635.1 Arctium minus | reverse complement strand
TGACCAAAACTGTAATTAATTTAGAAAAGGGATCAAAGTTGATAGTAGATGAAAACCGCAGGGACCAAAAGTGTAATTTACTCTAACAAAAATGAAACTATAGGGTAACATATGTTACATATCCATAAAAAATTAGAGCAAGAGGCCACTCCCTAATTTTCAGATGACCACAAGGACAAAATCTGGAATTTACTCTTTAACTTATATTAAAATAATATTTAAAAAGTTTATTTTTATTAATAAAATACAATTTTATTATATAAGTTAATTTTTTTTTGATATGATAATTTTTTAAATAAAATTTATAAACGGAAGTAGTTTACATGATGATTGTTGATGGGAAATTCTATCCCTACTCCTGTAAAATTTCCCACACCTCCCCCCACACATCGATTAATTTTATTATTTTTCAATTCATAATTATATTTTTGGTCCCTCCACTGTTTTGATTGATTTACTTTATATCTTTTAGTTTTATATTTTTTATTTTATATTTTTATTATATTAACACATATAATTGTATATTAACAAAAATATATTGAAAAATATTTTTGAATTTTAACAAGTTACACAATTATAATCGTCTCGTCGATACCTTCGAAATGAACCCAATATTGAATATTTTTTGATTTAATTATATTATTATATGTCATATATTGTACCTTAGTTAATTGATTTTTTTTTGAAAAAAGAGAAAATGCATCAAATCGAACGTAAGTTTTTAACATAAAGATAATAAACATAATAAATATATTGCGTATTTTTTTATTCCAACAGATTTCAACTTTGATTATTCATTTAAATCAACATATTCACGAGTACGAGTACGCTCTATATATTCTTTATACACATCTAATCTACGTTTGTATGGAATAATCCACGACATTGCATCTGGAAGTACATGACGTGTCCAATGGTGTATGAGTGTGGGCATTGGGTAATCTCCGTTTAATACCACCTTTATGTAATGATTACCATTAACATGCACTATTGCAATTGACTTGTCTTGGGATGATGACGACGGTTGTGTCCTGAATGGTAAGTATGTCGCACTGCCTTCCATACTGGGAACATGTAGTATGACATTGAATCTTGAAGCAGTTAGAATTCCCATTTCAGGCATAACGATCCAATACCTAGGTGGTGCAAAGACACCCTTCTAGAAAAAATCTAACGCTTCGTAAATTCTTTGACACTCGTTGCCAATCACGTCAGAGTAATAAACAAAATACCCAGTTAGTTCACCCATTAACTTTGTGCGGATAGTGTCTCATGCATCTTCATCATGACCCAAACAAGTATATATGGCTCGAAATCCACAATTTTCATCGCCCAATACATCTTGTATTTGTGTGATGTATAGATGAAATAAACTCGGGATTTTATTAAGATATGGATTGGGGGGGGGTGGATTGTTGTTGGAAGTAGGAGCTATGCTTCGCTGATTCTTGATGACCAAAATCTTCGGAGTTGATAAATGTTGGCGCGTTAAAACAACTGCGTCTACAAGGGTCTTCAATAATCTTTTTCTTTGGAGCTTGATTCTTTAGAGAAGGACGTTCACGAGTGGTTCTATGAGCCGAGGGTTCATGAAACAACGTTTTTCCGGCATTATTATATCCTTTAAATTTTTTAACAAGCTTTTGCGGCCAGGAACTTATTGTTTATTGAAATTTTCTCTAAACATCTGAACTTCATCGTCACATTGAATATCGTCATCTTGTGCAGTACATGTGATATTATACATTAATTTTAATTGTGTTTTGTTACATATCACATATGATTTTGTTTTCATTATATATATATATATCGAGCTTCTTAACGTATTTTTTAATATATAATAAAATAATTAAATAAAAAAATATTCAATATTGGGCTCATTTCGAAGGTATCGAAGAGACGATTGTAATGGTGTAACTTGTTAACATTAAAACGTATTTTTTAACGTATTTTAGTTAATATACGATTATCCTTTAATTTTTTTAACAAGCTTTTGCGACCATGAACTAATTGTTTATTGAATTTTTCTCTAAAACATCTGAACTTTATCGTCACATTGAATATCATCATCTTGTGCAGTACATGTGATATTATACATTAATTTTAATTGTGTTTTGTTACAGATCACATATGATTTTGTTTTCATTATATATATATATATATATATATATATATCGATTTTCTTAACGTATTTTAAAACGTATTTTTAACATATAATAAAATAATTAAATCCAAAAATATTCAATATTGGGCTCATTTCGAAGGTATCGAAGAGACGATTGTAATGGTGTAACTTGTTAACATTAAAACATATTTTTTTAACGTATTTTAGTTAATATACGATTATATGTATTAATATGGTGATGATATAAAATGAAAATTAGAAAAGTAAAAGGTATAAAGTAAACTAACTAAATAATTATAGAGGTATAAAATGTAACTATACATTAAAAATCAATTAAAAACTACCTTTTGGAACGTTGTCGAGGATGTGATGGAGATAGGGGATTAGGAGGGGGTGTGGGTTTTATCAATGTTCTATAAAACTCGTCGCACAGCCGCCATGACATCAAGGCTTGTGTCTCATGTCACGTTAAGCCTGTGGCACGCCATGGCCTAATGTACAATTTCGTAATGCAAAATTTGATTTTTCTTTACGTTTTTAATGTCTTATTTACAAGTTTTTTAATATATACCACAATTTAATTTGCTTATTACTATTGACTAATTGAGTAACACTACAAAACATATGTTTTTCTATATAATGATATATATGAATTAGAAAAACGACGTCATAAGTCACGCATTGAAAACGTCATGGTCTCGCCGTGGCTCCTAAGGCTTGAGGCTTGGCCTCGCCGCCACGCCACGCCTCACGCCATTTATAATCTTGGGTTTTATAGGGGGTAGGGAAAACAACACCCTTGTTGATTAACAGAGAACAAGTGTTTTAATTTAAGATTTGGATCCAATCTATTATGTATAATTAAGTTTGTAATGATATTAATAATTATATTATTGAATTTGTATTATTATGTTATATAAAATATTTATTGTTTAATTAATTCATAAATAAATATTTTTTGTTCAAATAATTCATAATTTATCAAACAATATTTTTTTCCATTGGCACAAAACGTCAAAATTATGTTTAAAAATTACTAAACCCATACCAACCCCTCTTTCTGTTGTCTTGTTGCTTTATTTATCTATTTAATTTCATAAATTTCTTATTTTCTATTTAAAAAACTTAAATATCCTTTTTATTATAAAAGTGAATAAATATAACTTTGTAAGATTTTAATACATCATCAGAACTAGAGGTTGCCAAAAGTCGGTTACGGGCCGGGCTGAGCCTAATCGGTCATCGGACCCAAACAATAACCCAAGTAACCAGTTAAGGCCCAACCGTTCCTAGGCCGGTCACGGTTTGGGGCGAAATCTCGGGTAACCGGTAAGGTACTTTGTAACCGGTTAAGGGTAACCGGTCGCGGTTCGGTTACGGGCCGGGCCCAAAACCGGTTAAGGGATTTTTTTTAAATAAAAATTTTAAAATATAATTAATTACATCAATTAATAAACTTTACAAAATAAATTTGGATCACTCAAATAAACTTTAAAAATACGTTTTATTTATAGATGAGAATTGAGATTAGAACTTGCGAGTTTGCGAGAAATGAATACGAGTCGAAACCACAAAATATAGCGAGAATTGTTTGCATTTTGTAACTTGGTATCTAACCCCATACACCAAACAACATATTTATAGTGTTTTTGGGGGTTGGGAGACAAAAAAAATGGTAACTTTGAAAAAAAAGGTCATAAAACGGCTCTTTAACGGTCATATAACGGCTACATTGTAACACTCGTAAATTCCTGTCTGTGAAAGCCAACCCTTTTGAGAAATTCTTGTTTCTTATCGAAGAATTTCCTCCCTTATATCTTACCTATTAAGCCTTATCGCGTCATGAGTGGTCTGTGCGGAAAATGGGAAGAAACGACCTCGGTACACTCTGGGTGATAATGCCCTGGCGATAGTGCCCTGGGCACAATCGCCAGCGGGGGTGTGCCCGCGGTACGTTTTGGGCGATAGTGCCCTGGCACAATCGCCGGGCACAATCGCGGTCGGCCCCAGGGTCTTTTAAGAGTCGCGATTCTCAACCATTTCCCCCACTCTCACTTCTACCTTCTTCCCTTTTCTCTCCCAAACACCAAAACCGAACCCAAACCTATTTTGGGGGTTTTTCCTCCTCAAACCACATGGTTCTTCACCATCTAACTAGTTGGAACCTTGAACCACAAAACCTCCATCTTCATCTCCTTCGTCAAGTGCATCGGTCGGGAGCTCGGGTTGAAGTGTTGGATTGGGTGTTCTCGGAAGTCTCATCATCTTCAAGGGTAAGTTTTCTTGTATTAAGGTTATAAATGCTCCATTGATGGTTTCTTAGTGTTTGGTTTCTCAAATCTCGGATTTGGTAGTTTTGGAGAAACTAGGGTTTTGTTATTATTTGGGGTTTCTTGGTATATTGTTAGGGGAATGTTTCTACATGGTCGGATATGGTTACTTATGGTTTGAATTGTATGGATCTAGGTCTTGGAAGTTTCCGGCTTGAGGATTCGAGCGGCCTTCAAAAGAGTTCGTTGGGTAAAATCTAGATTTAGCCTAAATCTAGCAAGGTGAGTTCAAGTTGATTTGTGAAAACGGTGTACATTCCAAAATGTTTATTTTAAAGGGGTTTGCGTCTTACATGAAATTGTTAACTGCTGATAAGTTTGATTATTTTGAAAGTGTCAACTTTATAAACGTATATAGCACACATCTTTGTGATTTTTGGGCATTTCATTAAATGTGTCATAAATGAACGGGTTTTGAGGAATTATTGCATAAATAAGTATTTGGTCAAAAAGGCACTTTTAAGTGTCTGTCGGGTTTTATGCATCGTTCATGAAATGGGATGTTTTGAAAGGTACGAATATGTGAGTCCTTTGGGTTTGTGTCATTCCCGACTATGGGGAACATTTTAGAAATGGAAAAACCTTTGGGGTTTGGGGCCGAAGGCCAATGGTAATTTGAGAATTAAAGGTTTTGGGAAAATGTGTATTTTGATTTATATACCTATTTTGGCTCGCATGTTTTGGCCAAACGTCTATTTAGCCTCTAGGGTTGATTTGTACTCGGTGGAGTCTTTGGAACATTTGTTAGGTTTTGGGTAGCTCGTTGAGGAGCCTTGGACGTATGGTGTACTTAGTTGCATCTTATTTGAGAGTTACATGTTTTGAATGCGTTAGTCCATTCGTTTGAGTCATGTAACGTTTTAGACTGTAATGCATTGGATCCATAGACATATGAGTCAGTCGGTTGGTTTAGTTGGGGACTTTATCCCTGTATTGTAACTTGAAATTGGCATGAGGTCTTATGATCAATAATTGCAACTTTCTTGTGAACGAGCTTAACTGGGATGTTTTGGGATTCCAAGGTATAGACCTGGAGGGGTTGAACTTGATGAGTGCACGAAGATTCCCAAGGTACAGACATGGAGTTGTTGAACTTGGTGATTATCCAGGCAATAGACATGGAGTTGTTGAGCTTGTTGGTTTGTTAGCTATAGACCCAGAAAGGTTGATGTTAACGAGTGTTTTATCCCTAAGTGATGCTCATATAACATTGATTTAACTTTGTGTGCCCGTCACTTTCGATGGAATTCGGGTATCCCCCGTCAGCGAAAGGTGTTGTTTTTGGGTATTGAGTTTTATTATCCAAGTTTTCGGTGGCTTTTGTATAATTGGGTTTTATCCTTGGTTTATGGGTTGAGTATTATGCCCCACCCGTGTTTTGGGTGTTTTGGGATATAAAGTTTTAACCGTATTTTCATAAATGGAGAGTTCAATTTCTATCCACGTTTTGAGTGAGTTTTGTGTAAACCAAATTTATGAATGGGAGGTTTATTTTGGCATCTTCGTCCTTGAAGTAGTTTAGATTGGAAAACGTTTAAATTGGTATTCTTTGCCTAAATGCATATTATTGGAAAACGAGTCGTTTGCATATTCAAAGCATACCTTTTGAAAGATTATGAGTTAAACTGCATTATCTATTTTCACAAACATCTCTATATATGTTGAAAACTCTTGAGCTCACTAGGCGTTAAGCCTAACCTTTTTATTTGTCGGCATGTGCATCAGGTTCCAGTTGGGTTTTCGTTCTAGCAGCCATGAAGAGTTGAGCCTTAGCTTTGTGCAAATGTAAGTAGTTGGTGAAGTCTTCCGCAATTTTGGAGATAGTGACTATTATAGGGTTTTAGTAGCACCCGTTATTATCATAGGCTTTTGTAGAGAATGAACGTTTGTATTGAGGTTAAATCTTAATTTACGATTGTAGATAATTCCTTTATTGATGTATTTAGAAAATTTTAAATAAGTTGCTATTTCCAGATTTGAGGGTGTTACATACATATTTTGAAAAAATCAGATCGGGCCGGGCCGGGCCCTTAACCGGTCACGGGCCGGATCAGGTCGGGCCGCCGAATCGCTCCAAAAGTGTAACCGATTATGATTTTTGGGCCCTTAACCGGTTAAGGTCGGTCCCGGGCCGGATCGGTCAAGAGTCGGATCGGTCCGTGGTTAACCTATCGGGTTGGATCGGGCCGGGGCCATTTGGCCACCACTAATCAGAACATTAACATTTTGAAGTTTATATTCTAGGGTAGCATCCGCATACTACACATTAGTTGAGGGGCTATTATTGTAACTTGGTATTTGAAGCCTTAAGGAATCCATTAACTTTGACTTCGGATGTAAAGTTTAGGGAAATTGATTCAAATAATTAAAGTAGACAAAGAAATTGGTCTTTCCATCATTTCTCTCCCGGTTTTACACTCATATCACTTGGTCCGCAATATCCAGGTCTTTAATTGCGGACCTGGGTAAAAAATGTAAATTTTTTGCAATTTTCTTATAATTTTTTTACCTGGGTCCGTATTTTTTTAAGTAAAAAATGACCAAATTCATTTTTTTTGTCGTTTAGCCACGTGGATATTGTGGAAGTAGAGACATTTGTGTAAAACTGGGAGAGAAATGATAAGGAGACCAATTTCTTTGTCTACTTTGGTTATTTAAGTCAATTTCCCTAAACTTTACCATTGTACAATTCCTCGCATTCACTGAAAGCATTTATACATTTATGACCAAGTTTATTATACAATTAGAACCAAACTAAAAGTTAAACCTATCCAAACTGTTCGTCGAAACCAGTCTAATCAACTCAGCATCGATACTAGCCAAAATATGAATGTTCCGAGTCCTCTGGTTCCATCTCGTTGCAAAAACCATGAACTGTATCACCACATCCTTCTCAATCTCGACAAAGCATTGCTCAAGAACATAGGTTCCCCTTGTCCGTAAAAATAGGTGAAACAAATATCATGGAAATGAAACAAGATTGGTAAATTACTAAACCACCTATGTCAAGATAAAATCCTCAAACCTTGCACAATTCTATCACAAGCCTTCCTCACTCTTGCCTGTCTAACTCTATACCACCCATTCTCGTCCAGTCCTATTTAGTCTCGTCTACCTACTAAAGAGCAAAGGCACCCTTACTGCTTTATGACTTGTCACGAGCCAGAAGCCTTGGTGCACTTGAGATATTATTGTTAACAATGTTGGCTTATCATTATTGACATATTACAATAGTGTCTTATAGCGAAATGAGACGTCAATTCCGTCCATTCTCTATTTCATGGGTGGGTCCATTATACGTGTATCATGGTAACCTGACTCACAACCACATATTTCAATCTCCTATAAGTTACAACCCTGAATGAAACTTTAAAATAGTCTGTGTAATGAAATATATTGCAATACCATGAATGTAAGCCAAATAACCAAGTTAAGGACAATAATATGTTTAGCTTGTTGAAAATAAATTTGCAAAGCAACATTAACTTGATAACAAT
The DNA here is from genome assembly GCA_954870635.1 of Arctium minus. Lineage (NCBI taxonomy): Eukaryota > Viridiplantae > Streptophyta > Magnoliopsida > Asterales > Asteraceae > Arctium > Arctium minus. Next base: position 73,340,798 of record OX941089.1, on the reverse strand, counting down.
TTAGAAACATAAAGGATCAAATCAGATTGTTGAGTCATAAACGAGGATGCTTTCTTCAAGGATAATTTCAGTTGCAAATTGTATAGCACTTGATAGCGATGTCTCCCTCGGGATAAAATGGCCCTCTCGATTACATTGCTCAATATAATCGGTATAACTCAATATTTTATTTCTAATATGTCTTGTTCAAGAAACCTCAACCTCAACCTTGTTTTTACCTTTCCTGCAAAACAATATATATATATATATATATATATATATATATATATATATATATATATATATAGTGTTTTGTTCATTTGAGAAATGGTAAATATATGAGAAATAGAGAAGTAATCCTAGCCATTCATATGGTCAAGATCGGATTTGACTAGTCAAATATTGCGGCTTTGACCGGTCAAAAGTTGTGGCTTTGACTGGTCAAAAGTTGCGGCTATCCCAAAAATAGAAGGACAATTTCGTAAATTTTACAAAACTCACGGGCTGTGTTCATATATGAACATTTATAATTCACATATGAACTATATGTTCATATATGAACCAGTGCAGTTCACAACTGAACTCTTTTAACTGATTCATATATGAACCTTTGTGATTCATATATGAATCAGTTAAATTAACTAACAGATTCATATATGAACCTTTGTGATTCATATATGAATCTGTATGAATCACAAAGATTCATATATGAATCAGTTGAACTAATTAACAAATTCATATATGAATCTTTGTGATTCATACAGATTAATATATGAACTCATCCCGTGTATTTTACGAAATTACCCCTCTACCTTCTATAGACCACACAAGGAATTATCTGGTGCTTCGCGGTCAAAGCCGCAAATGTTGACCAGATGAATGGCTAAGATTACTTCTCTATTTCTCATATATTTACCATTTCTCAAATGAACCTCTCCCTATATATATATATATATATATATATATATATATATATTTTTTTTTTTTTGAGAAATTGATAATCACTTTAGAAGATAAGTTGTTATCTCTAAAATATCAGTTTAAATATATAAGCAATTTACTGAGAACTGATATTAAAAATGTTTTATTTGACTTGGTCTTAACACTTAACAATCAGAAAAGATTTATTAAAATTGCTAATTTTCTTTTAAATCAAAGACCCAAAGGCATGGTGTCAAATACTATAAAATATATAAATATACTCTAATAGATAACACAAAATCTTACACCAGAATGTACGATTCTAGGTATATTATTTTTTATCTTTTCTCATTGGTGTAAAAGAATATTGTTATGCTAAATTTGGTGTGTTACTATTCATTTCATGAAAATTGATGTGCCCATTAAATGATTTGGTGTCAACTTTGGTATTTTATGTAAAATTTGGGTCCCCATTAAAAAAGTTCTAAAACAATGTCCATGTGTGTGATGACATGATCATATCATGGTATAAGTCCTACACTAAAGTTAAGCAACTACTTGGTATTGTTTTCATGAAACCAATAAATTTACTTCTCTATATCACTAGTCATTATAATTAATATTTCAAATTCAATTCACAATATAATACATGATCCAATTACAAGCTAGTTTATAGTAGTTTTGGCAATGCATGTTCGTTTCATTTTTGTGAGTCCAAGATCTCTAAATATTTAGAGAGAGAAAGTAGAGAGAGAGAGAGACAGCAATTGAAGCGCAAAGAATGTAATCAGATTAATGTGCGTGAAGTTCTTACAAAGACAAAGACCAAAGGGACTTAAATACCCTTGATCAAAACAACACAATATATGACTTAAGACACAGTATATGACCAAGCCCTATAAATACAATGATTATTATAAAATCAGACTTAACAATCTCCCCCTTAGTAATCATTGGCGCTTTGGTCTTCAAAATTCATCTTCTAAATCGGCACTGACTATTAAAGCGACTTTATGAAGCTTTCTGACTTTTAAAGAAAAATTTCTTCTCAGCATCTTTCAGATTAAGTTGTCTTTGTTGCCTTGAGCTCTAGACGATACACCTCTTTTGAATGATCTTGAATGAATTGTGGTGTTCGGAGCAGGAACAACAAACGAATCATTTGTAGCTGAGAGAATAGAATCTTTGAGCGAATCTTGATCAGCAGATAAACTTTTGAGCTCTTTGTCTCTTTAAAATCTCCTTGACTTCTCTGATTTCTCCCCCTCATGACCTTGATGAACTGGTTCAACTAGGTCATGCAAATATTGGAGACGAAACAGCTTAAAATCTGCAAAATCATAGAAACAGAGAAAACAGGGGAGGTTTGCGCGTCATGTTGGTTGCGCAAACCGAGGTTTGCGTTTCATGAAGGATACGCAAAACGAGGTTTGCGTTTCATGAAGGATACGCAAAACGAGGTTTGCGTTTCATGAAGGATACGCAAAACAAGGTTTGCATGACCAACGGAATGCGCAAAGCTGACAAACTCAGAAAAAATTTACCTTTTTAAGCTCTTTGACTCCCCCTACACAAATGCACTAGATATGACAATTTGAGTTAGCATTCATATAAAGAAAATCAGAAACTCCCCCTCAAAACCAGATATAATCTTTGAAAAATATTCTCTTTGTTCACTCCCCCTTGAATAATGCATAAACCCATTAAAATATATTTATGAGAACACAATGATCAAATATTAATGTAGAAAGAAAAATATACTGAATATAAATTTTGAAACGACTAAATATATAAAAATTTAAACAGAAACAAATAAAATTCTACTTAGTAAAATATCACAATAAAATCCATCAAATGAAATCAAATGTATGTGTTTGGATACAGAAACAAGTTTTATTGCATATCAAGTTAAGACATGTTCAGTTTCAAAAACTTTCATCAATCTATTCAGTGTGCTCGCATGTGAACTTCGATTAGCTTCAAGAAAATGCAATTCTAAAAATATAATAGAGAACTTTGCATGTAATCACACTAAGCCATCAAAAATTCAGACTTTCACAAATTTACAGGTTTATTGCAACTTAGAAATTTATAACCAAGTATCATGAGATGTGTGCTCATTGACATCTTTTAGCATTGTGCACTATGGCATCTTTACATGAGTGTGCACTTTTGGCATCTTTTTAACCAAAAAGTTTATTAAGAAAAGAACATGCTGTAAACGTAACTTTATATCTGACCCTATTGCAGGATTTGGGTTAGCCACTCCCAGACCAGTTGGCCTTAGGGGACTAGGTATCAAGCACCCCTTGGAACTTACTTTCCCAGATAAAAAAGGCTACATCGACATATCCTAAACTCATTCATACTAGTAAAACATGACTTTCGATCTGGTTCTATTGAAGGATTTGGGTTCGATCACTCCCAGATCAATTGACCTTAGGGGATCAGATGACAAGCATCCCACGAAACTTACTTTCCCAAACCAGAAAGGTCACAGGTACAAACTTTTAAACTTAGAGATTTCTGATTTATAAGAATTTAATAATCATCTCAACCACAAGGTTTTACGTCTAAGTGCTTAGCCCATATTTTCATTACAATCTGAAATTCCAACTTTTTAGGTTTTCTAAGCATTGTAAACTATAAATATTCCGAATCACACAACTTTAAAGCAAAAACAAAAGTTACAAACATGTTTTTCAAACTTTTCGACTTTTGTTAGAACTGAAATTTGAACATATAAGAACTTTAATATAAACAAAGCAACTTGAAAATTTATCCTAAACACACATTTTATTCAAAAGAAAGAAATTTGTAAAACATTTACTTTATAGAATAAAATTTGTAAAGGTTTAAACTTTTAAAACAACATGCCGAAATTTTAAAAATAAAAATATTTGATCGGCAAGTTTATATTCAGTTGAAACAAAATATTATTCAATAATATTATCATTCACACAATGTAAAAAAAAATTGTGTCTCATTTGTAAAAAACAATTGGGTTGAATCAAAATTCAGAAGTTGAAATGAAAATGCTCAGATTCTTTTAAAAATATTTGAGAAAACTGGAACAACATCATTATCAGATATAAATGCAGCGGAAATTAAGTAGATGTACTCACAGTTTCTCATTAGTCAGAAGCTTAATGCATTGAATAACGAGTCCTAGACTGATATGTCTATAAGTCATAGTCGTTGAAGCACGGGTTCTGAGCTGAATTACTCAGAAGCCAAAGTCTTGACATTGAAGTCCGGGTTTTGAACTGCTGTGTTCAAAATCCATACTTTCTCTTACTCCCCCTTAACATGTGATGTCTGCAACTTTGAATCAGATTGAGACTTGGGTACCCACTTGAATTTGGGACCGTGTTTGTTAGTTGCAGTTCTTATGGGGAAATATTTGTTAGATTTAGCATTTAAAGCACGAGGAATATGATCAGAAAAATTATCACAATCATCAGAAGAGAAAGCATAATCATCAGAACTAGAATATGAGGAAGAACATGAGACATGTTTTGAAATTCAAATCATTTGCTTTATAGAGTATTTGGAAATTTTATTACACAAAGCAAATGAATCACTTTTATAATGTTTGTCTACATATCTATTCTCCTTAGACATAGAATCATCTGATGTCCGCTTTTCTCGCCAAATCTGCTTCCTTGACTTGTTCAAAGTCCTATCTGAAAGAATTGAATCGGAAGAATTAAAACAGTCAGAAATAACTGTATCTCGTTTCTTCGACTTCTTTGACCGTCTTCTTTTACGTTTAGGTTTATAATATTGATCATTTAGCGTAAAAGAATCATCAAGAATTTTAGACGAAATATTTAAATCAGAAGAAATAAATTTATCCAAGCAACCAATCTGATCAACTAATAATTCTGAATTTGCCTCGGAGTCTGAATTATTTTGAGAATTTTTTTTAAAATTAGAAAGTTCCTTTTTGTTTTCCTTAGAATCAGAAGAAAGGTTAGAAATAGAATCTGATTTTTGAGAAAATAAATTTTCTTCAAGACTAGACGTCATGAAAGAAAGAATAATATCAAATTCAATTTTCTTCAAAATATTTTGATCTTCTATCAGATCTTCAAGATCTATGATTTTGATTTCTAATATTAACGGAGGAGTATATTTCTTTGAATCATAAATGATTGGAGAAATATTTTCCTTGTCAGAATCAGAAGCATAAGGAGCAATAAAATCATCAGACATTGAAGATTTGATAGGAGATATATCATTTAAAACTCTTCTTCCTCTCCTTGATTTTTCAGGAAAATATTTTGCATTTTCACTTGTGTAAACAAAAGGAATTTCCTTTTTCTTATTATTTGTCATTTTCTCATTTTCGAGATCTAACACTTCCTTTTCACTAGTCCAATGAAATTTAAACTGAGGAGCATAGTGTGCAAGAGTTAGATAATCGTATTTATATAAAGTAGGAACTTCATTTATCACTTTGTTTAAACAATGAGGATTGTCAAAACCAAGGCCCCACCTTTGTTTTAAATATTCTTCACTCCTCGGTTTGTTCATAAAAATTGTTTGTTCAGATTGGTTTCTTCGATAAAGTTTTTCTTCTAACTTATTTATTTTATCAGAAAATTCATCTTTTAAATTAGTCATAGACGTCAAAGATTCAAGATAAGTTTTATTTGAATTTTCCAAATCATCCAATTTCTTTTGAAAGATTTCTTTAGTATTTTCTAAAATAGATTTTTCATCTTTCAAGGAAATTTTCAGTTTGTCAATCAAATCTGACTTTTCAGAATTTAAATTCTTTTCAGATAAAATCTTTGAACGTAAATCAGACAAAGCATTAATTATGATATTCATCTGAGAGGTAATGAAATTATAGTCAAATTCATAATATACCTCATCCTCATCCGTATCAGAATCGTCTGACTGGTTATCTCCAACCAAACACATCTAAGCAATCTCGACGTTTGAAGCTTCGTCGTCAGAGTGATCCAGCCAGAATTCTTCCTCGACCAGCAAAGCAGTTCCGTTCTCTCTCTTTTCATCCAATTCCATTTTCTTTCTGTAGTATGCCGAATCCCTAACCACCTTTGCTCTACACTCCTTTGACATGTGACCCGGCTTTCCGCAGTTGTAGCAAGCAGCAGTCTTTGGCTCGGGTACTTTGATTTTAGGACCGGAAGTGAAGCGAGAAGAGTTGGAACCCGACTTTGGTTGGAATTTTCTCTGGTAATGCTGAGAAAGAAGGATCATCGCTTTCTGCAAAGCCTCACCATCATCTTCAGTTGATCCGGTGTAAGCGTTATCAAACAACGCTTGTTCAGTCAATTGCTTCGTGAGAAGAGCAATCGGATCAACTGTCTTCTTGTTCTTTTTGTCCAGTTCGGCCTTCTTTTCAAGCACCAAGCTCTCATCAGTCATTATAATCTCATATAGTTCTTGAATCTGCATTGTTGAGATTCGAACATCGTTCCTCATTCTATGACATGATTTGTTCCATTCAGGCTGAAGAGCATTGAGGAATTTCAGATTCGTCTCAAGATCAGTCTTTTCCACTTTAATCTTTCTTAGATCATTAATCACAGCCCAAAACCGGTCAAATATAACCTTCAGAGATTCATTGTCCTTTGCCTTAAATTCCTCAAATTTATTCATGAATCGTGTCTGACGAATTTGAGTAGCAACTGATGACCCAAGCATGATCTTTTCTAATTGAGTCCACATCATGTTTGGATCATGTTTGAAACAATAAATTCGATTGTAAATTGAGTTAGGCAGAGCTAGCATCAAATTGGACTTTGCTTCTCTATCGGCTTTTTCGCGTTTGATTTCATCAGCAGTCAAAGGAATGTCATTTTTCGGCCTGACAAATGGTCCTTCAGATAAAGATTTCATCATATTCTCTCTATTAGTCTGACGCTCAATGAAATTAATAAACCTATCTTGCCACTGTGTAAACTCTTCTTTGTTGATTAAAACTGGTAGACGAGTATCTGTTCCCAATTGCATCATCAGATCATTAGAGTAGAACCTAGCTTGGAAAACAAACTTGGCAGAATCCATTTCTGATGATCAGAAATATTTTTAAGTCTGGAGCTTGCGCAAAGTAGATCTTTGCGTGTCAGGAAGAGGACACAAACAATAGCTTTGCGTATTAAGGCAGATGCGCAAACACGACTTTGCGTGTGAAGACTGATACGCAAACAGGATTTTGCGTGTGAAGGAGGGTACGCAAAGTTAGCTTTGCGTATATAGAAGGATGCGCAAAGTAAACTTTGCGTATGAAGAGGGATGCGCAAAGTAGACTTTGCGTTTGTGTAGAGAAGCGAAAACTGAGACTTTGCGGGTTGAACTTGATGCGCGAAGAAGATCTTTTCGCGTGAAGAAAGATTCGCGAAATATACTTTGCGTATACTGAGTGATACGTAAACTGATGGTTTGTGTATGTAACTAGAGCCGTGAATATGAAATCCTTGATAACACTTGATACGAAAGAGAAGCTTTGCGTATCCAACTTGATCCGAAAACCTGAAAAATTCACTAACACACGAATTAGACCACAAAGAACTTTACGCAAAATATATGAATGAAGTGCAAACTATTATGAATGAGGCGCAAAATTGTATGAATGAAGCGCAAACTTTAAAAAACTCACAAATTATGCAAGATTGATTACAATTGTGAAAATACACCAAGAGAAATACATTCTGATCTTCGAAAACACATTTCTAACATATTTCGACCAACAATATCGATTAAAATCAACAAAATCACAAATTCGTAAACTAACAGAATGAAAACCGAGTTTTTCCAGAAAATTAGAAATCTGTAAATTGATGATCAAATGATGATTTTTATACAAAATAACATGAAGCAATTATGATCGAATGGCAATTACGAATCTAATAAGTCCAATTTCAACACAAATTGTTCGAAATCCTGTCCAAATTTGATGAAGAAGCAAAAAACGAGATTTTCTTGAAAAAAATCAAGAAAATCGATCGATTTTTCTGCTTCAATTCACAAATCTAGAAACTAAATCACTAATCTCTCAATCCTCTCAAGATTCAGATTGCTCTGATACCAATTGTGAGTCCAAGATCTCTAAATCTTTAGAGAGAGAAAGTAGAGAGAGAGAGCAATTGAAGCACAAAGAATGTAATCAGATTAATGTGCGTGAAGTTCTTACAAAGACAAAGACCAAAGGGACTTAAATACCCTTGGTCAAAACAACACAGTATATGACTTAAGACACATTATATGACTTAAGACACATTATATGACCAAACCCTATAAATACAATGATTACAATAAAATCAGACTTAATAATTTTATTTTCTAAATGTGTCCTCCCTTTTATTGGTATGGCTTATTATTCGGTAACTAGAACATGATAGATAATCATCAACTAGTAGAGTGACAATAATCATCCATATAAATATGTTATACCTTTATTTGCAATCTGATTCAAAAATTGTAGACATCTTCAAATGGATATTTTTGATAAATAGACAATAAGGATTCATTTGGTTTTTACGAAATGTTTTTTTGAGGGATTTGGATTTCGTGAAATGATTTGGAATCTTTTGTAACACCCTAAAAATAGGGGTTAATTTAAATCTGAATAAATACGGAATAAACAATGTTATCATATCCAAACCACTCAAAAAGAGGAATAATTGTATGGCGTTTACAAAACAGAATTCAAGTAAAATTAAACTCAACAACCTACTAATCTAGACCGACTATTTCTAGATTAAGAACGAGTGTCGTCATCTCACTTTCAAAATTATATCATCACTATAACAAGTGTACGCCTCTATAACCTCCAAAAATGCTACTATCCTTCAATGACTTTTCACTCAAACCCGAGGAGTCCCATTGCTAGAATAACATGTTATACATGTCATTTGAGAAAAATTGTTAGGCTAAAGCCTAATGAGATCAAACATTTATATTGGGAAAACAATATGTTCTAAACAAGATAATTAGAGGAAAACAGTTGGAATAAGTGCGGTCAAAATATTACTTTTATACAAATACCTCTTGGGTTGACGGGGGAGACCCGCTTACCAACATAAGTGACGGAACACGAAAGTAAGCCATTTTGATATGTTAGTAAAACCAAACAAATAATGAAGCACACGCATTGGATGTCATGCTCAGTGGCTTTAAACGTACACCCACGGAATATCAGCTTCAACCCCAAAGGGGCCTTACTGAGTTATCCTCATCCAATGCCATGTACCATCACATCGGGCTTATACCACATCCGATGCCTAGTAGGACTTATACCACATCCGATGCCTAACGGTGCCTCTATGTGGAAAACTAGCGTTCCAACATCGGACGAAATGAGGCAATTAATCATGGGGTCATGACACCCAAATGCAACCAAATAATCAAACCAATGCCGACCAACCAACCAATATCTTTAAAACAGTTAAAATGCCATCAATATGTAAATCAAGATTTCATATAGACTTCCATGTAATCCCAAAGAGGTTCCAACAACATTCTTTGAAAATGTTCTCACATACTAACTCAATCCATACAAGTCCTCATTCAATATATATATATATATATATATATATATATATAGAGAGAGAGAGAGAGAAAGGTTCAAATGAGGACGCTAACTATTTAAGAAAACAAGAAAAACAACAATCATGTACAAAATCACATGTGATTCGACATTAACCCGGAAAAATGGGACAAGTACGACTTTTCCCGCAGCTTCAAGTCGCGTGAGAAGTCGCGGGATCACATGTGATTTTGTACATGAATCACATGTGATTTTGTATGTACCAACCTTTTTCTTGTCTTCTTAAATAGATATCGTTCTCGTATGAACCCACCTCTCTCTCTCTCTCTATATATATATATATATATCAATATTCCCAAAACCCTAGTTTTGTTTCAAATGTTTAAACTTGAAATTGGAGGAAATCCCTTTATACATATACACAAATACATAAATACTTCCAAGGGGTAGGTTATAACACTTGAAATCAAGTTTACCCACAATAAACTCTAAAATCTCCCAAAATTAGGTTTTTGGTGAAAGCTCACCCAAATCAAGAGAAATCAAAGGAGAGATGTTTAGAAGGTTAAAAATCCATATTTTAACATGTATAAAGTTTGTAAAAGAGAATGAACTCACAATGTGGGTTTTTGATGAAAACTCTAGAAAACCCAAATATTTCTTGGAGAAGGAAGGAAACTATGAAGATTCTAGACTTGAGCTAGGTTGGAGATGAAGATCTTGAAGAAGTGGTGGTTGAATCCCTTTAATGCCAACCAAAAAATCGCTATCTACCTTAGAGTATTGATGAGAGCATTTAAGAGGAAGACTGGGGGAGGTGAAATGAGGTTTAGGGGTTGATTTACTCATTTATCAATGCACAGTGCTCGCGTGCGAGTGCTCGTGCGGTTCCACTCGTGCAGAGAGCCGCGCGGAGTGCTGGAGTCAAGATGGGCAGTGTCCCGCACGGATGATCGTGCGGTTCCACCAGCGTGGAGAGCCGCGCCGGACACTGATGCAAAATTTTCCTTCTTCTTTTCAACTACCTTGCTCAACATCAAATAAGACAGGAACTCTAGGTTAACCCATGAATTAAAACCCAAAATTCGGGGTGTTACAATCTTCCCTACCTTGGAATGCTCGAAATCTCGAGTACTCGAATAAGTGGGGGTGTCGACGCTTCATGTCCTCCTCCGCTTCCCAAGTTACATTGGCACCGCGGTGGTGCATCCATTGAACCTTAACCATTGTAACCTCTTTGCGACGGATCCTTTTGGTCTCTCTCTCTATAATAGTTTCAGGCTCTTTAATGCAACGATTGTCATCAACTCGAATTTCCGACAATGGTATGACGCTTTCCTCTTCCGCCATACACTTCCGTAGATAGCACACATGGAACGTAGGATGTATTCCGGCCATCTCCGATGGCAAATCTAGCTTGTAGGCTTGCAACCCAATACGTTTGATAACGGTAAACGGTCCTAGAAAACGGGGACTCAACTTCCCACGTTTTCCAAACCGTATCAAGCCCTTCCATGGGGATACCTTCAACATCACGCGGTATCCCAGTTGAAATTTTACCGGTCGCCTCTTCTTGTCGGCATAACTCTTTTGCCGATCTTACGCCGCCTTCAAACGTTCCCTTATGGCTTTAACTTTGTCGGCAGTCTCTTGCACAATTTTCGGTCTGGCAAACTGCTTTTTGCCCGCCTCTAGCCAACATATGGGGGTTCTACATTTCCTCCCATACAAGGCCTCAAATGGTGCCGCCCCAAGGCTAGAGTGGTAGCTATTGTTGTATGCAAATTCTACCAAAGGTAAGTGAGTATCCCAATTACCACCAAAATCGATCACACACGATCTAAGCATATCCTCCAAAGTCTGAATTGTCCTTTTACTTTGTCCGTCTGTCTGTGGATGGTATGCTGTACTCAGATTCACCCGCGTACCCAACGCTTGATGCAAAGCTCCCCAAAACCTTGATGTGAACCGGCTATTACGATCGGAAACTATCGATAAGGGTATCCCATGCCTAGAGACCACTTCATCAATGTAGTGTTTCACCAATTTATCCATTGGTAATGTTTCTCGCATCGCAAGAAAGTGAGCACTCTTAGTCAAACGATCCACAATCACCCAAATAGTGTCATTACCTCTTAACGTCTTTGGTAATTTGGTCACGAAGTCCATGGTGGTCTTGTCCTAGTTCCACTTGGATATTTCCAAGGATTGTAAGCTCCCATACGGACGTTGATGTTCGACTTTCACTTGTGCACAAGTTACACACCTCTCTACATAGTGTGCCACGTCCAACTTCATGATCGACCACCAATAGTGAAACTTCAAATTTCTATACATCTTAGTGCTCCCCGGGTGGATGGAGTACTTGGATTTGTGAGCGTCCTCCAAAAGTAGCTCCCAGTTTCCTCCGATCTTTGGCACCAACACGCGCCAATTAAAACACTTAAGCCCACAGTTATCATCCATCAAGAGTAGGTGTTGCTTGGCCATTACTTCAATTTTGATGTTTTCTTCCAATAAGGCCTTGGCTTGAGCCACTTTAATTCGATCTATGAGGCTCGGCACTAATTCAATTCTTGCGAGCTTGTCTCGAAGTCTTCCACTATATTCCTTCCGGCTTAAGGCATCGGCTACTACGTTTGGTTTACTCGGATGGTAGAGAAATTCACATTCGTAATCCTTAAGTAGCTCCAACCATCTCCTTTGCCTCATATTGAGTTCCTTCTGATCGAAGACATACTTCAAAATCTTGTGGTCTGTGTACAAGGTACACTTCGTTCTGTAGAGGTAGTGTCGCCACAGTTTCAACGCGAATACCACCGCCGCTAGCTCTAAATTATGAATGGGGTAGTTCTTCTCGTGTACCTTTAGTTGCCTTGACGCATAGGCGATTACCTCTCCTCGTTGCATGAGCACACACCCTAAACCCATCTTGAACGCATCGCTATAAACCACAAAATCCTCCGATCCTTCAGGCAAGGATAAGATTGGGGCTTCACACAAATTCTTTTGCAACGTCCGGAAGGCCTTCTATTGAGCTTCGGTCCACACGAATTTCACATTCTTCTTAGTCAAAGTTATCAATGAAGAAGCAATCTTTGAGAAGTCTTGAATAAATATTCGGTAGTAACCCGCTAAACCCAGAAAACTATGAATCTCAGAGGGACTCTTGGGAGGTTCCCAATTCATCATAGCTTCTATCTTGGTGGGGTCCACCTTCACACCGTCTTTCGTGACCACGTGTCCTAAGAATTGCACTTCTTTTAACCAGAATTCACACTTGGAGAATTTGGCGTATAACTTCTCCTTCCTCAAAACCTCCAACACTTCTCGAAGGTGTTGTACGTGGTCGGATTCATTCTTGGAGTAAATTAGGATGTCATCAATGAACATGATGACCGACTTGTCAAGGAACGGTCGGTACACTCGGTTCATCAAATCCATGAACACCGTCGGGGAGTTCTTTAGACTGAAAGGCATCACCAAAAATTCGTAGTGTCTGTAACGCATCCTGAATGTCGTCTTAGGGATGTCGTCCTCCTTGACCTTCACTTGGTGATAGCCCAAACGTAGATCGATCTTCGAGAAACATCCCGCTCATTGAATTTTTCAAATAAATCATCAATCCTAGGGAGTGGGTACTTATTATTCATGGTTACTTTGTTCCACTCCCTGTGGTCTTTGCACATCCTTATTGTACCATCTTTCTTCTTCACGAATAAGACCGGTGCCTCCCAAGGCGATGAGCTCGGTCTCACGAATCCCTTCTCAAGAAGGTCTTGTAGTTGACCATCATCTCCTTCATTTCCGACTGGGCCAAATGATAAGGAGCTCTAGCTATCGGAGCAGCTCTCGGTGCTAAGTCAATATTGAACTTCACTTGGCTATCGGACGGTAATCCAGGTAAGTCATCCGGAAATACATCGGGGAATTCATTTACCACATTCACATCTTCAAGCCTTTTCTTCTCGAGTTTGGCGTCTATAACATACGCCAAAAAGGACGAGCATCCTTTCGATAAGAACTTCCATGATTTCACCATGCTGATCATTGCTACCCCGCATTTCCGTCTTTCGCCTTACACGGTCACGTCTCCTCATCCAAAACTGGAATTCAGATCATCTTCTTTGCACAAAGAATCTCGGCATGATTGTTCGTCAACCAATCCATTCCTATGACTACGTCAAATTCTCCAATGACCATTGGCATCAAATCAACTAGAAATTTCTTTCCTTCGATATCCAACTCGCAATCCCTAAGAATATCCCGGACCATCCGCTAGCTCTACCACTTGGTTGCCATCCGCTAGCTCTACCACTAAGGCATCCTCTAAGCTGCTAGTGGGTACAAATAACTTTTGATAGAAAGATCTTGACACAAACGAAAAACTTGCTCCAGAAATAAACAATATATGTGTAGGTACGGAGTTTAGAAGAAACGTACCCGACACTACATCAGTCGAAGCCTTCGCCTCCTCGGTGGTCATCTGAAAGGCTCTCCCCGTCGCCCTCGGAGGATCCATATTCTTTCCCCCGGTATTTCCCGTCTTCACCCTTGGACATTCGCTCTTGACATGTCCCGCTTCCCTGCACTCAAAGCATATCTGTCCTCTAATGGGGAAATCCTTGAAATCATGGTTGGCCTTGCCACACTTGAAACAATTTCTGGGCCCCGAATTGCATGGGCCGACGTGTTTGCTTCGGCATTTGGAACACCATGGGGCCTCGCGTCTAGGACCGATCCCCCGTTGGTTGTTGTTGAATTGCCTCTGCTTCTTGGAGGGTACAAAACTTCCCTCCCATCTCCTTTCTTGGCTACTCCACCTCTTTCCACCTTGTCTAGACCATAAGAATCTTCCACCAACTGTTCCTCTTCAATCGTCTCTCGGAGAGTGGAGGCTTTAGACACATGCACCATGCTCATCATCTCAGTCGGCAAACCTTTGATGTAGGCCTTGATCTTCTATTTCTCAGTCTGAACCAAGTGCCCCACTAAACCCATCTTGTCCATGAATAATTTGTTGTACTCCTTTACTGAAAAATTCCCTTTCTTCAATCCCCGTAACTCATCGATGATTTGGTCCATTGCCTTTTCGTTGCAATACTCTTTAAGCACTTTTCTCTTGAATGTTTCCCAGTCTAGTTTGGCCAATACGGAGGCCTCTAGGGACATGGATGTCACACCCCGCTAAAGCGGAAACACGGGGCATAACAGCTCGATACGCATAGCACAAGATTAAAGTTCATACCACCATACAATTTAATTATTTAAAACATTACAATAAAAAAAATATTTATCATCGTTTCAATTCCCAAAATCTTAAACATAACGGAATATATTCGTAAAGGTAAGCTTGCTTCAAAACATTATTCATGTAGCTTAAACATCGATGTCTACCTTCTTGACTTCCTGAAAAGCATGCATAAAACAAGATCAACTACAAAGAGTTGGTGAGTTCACAGGTTTTAATTATGCATAAATCAAGTTTATATGCATGTTGTCATTATAAATCATGCGTAAAAACCAAGCTTCAAATCTTTGATTCATGAATACCACAATTTAATTTCTTTATGATAAGTGTATGCAAAGATAATATTACGTTGAGCCACTACTAATCCGTCCCTTAACCAATTTCAACGCCCCCGTTGACTAACTCAGAGGTGGTATATGCCACATGGATAGTCAACTTCTCTAGTATAGTGCACCACTGCTCGTCAGCATAAGGTGGGTTTGTCACACCAAATAGCGCTATCCACTAATACTATAGGCCCAATTTTCTTTGGGTTAATAGTAGTGCTTACGGGGTCTTAATCTTTAGAAACTCAACACATCAAGAGCATACATATCATATAACTTATAATTCCAAACACTTTTAACAAAGCCTTATAAATTGCCAATTCGCAATACTTTAAAACCATTCTCATGAATCTTTAATATACGCAATTTAAACATGCTTTCCACCCCAATAATCAATTAAAACGATAAAAGTGGGGCTGTGAATACTTACTTGCAGCGTAAAGTATACATACCATAGTGCATAAACAATTTAATTCAAAATTCGACAATTTTAACGAACAATCATTCAGTATTAACAATTTGTAAATTTACATGCTTTTCACCCCAAAACGTATAAAAACGGTAAAAGAGGGGCTGTGAATACTCACTTGCAGCGTAAAGTATACATACCATAGTGCATAAACAATTTAATTCAAAATTCGACAATTTTAAGGAACAATCATTCAGTAATAACAATTTGTAAATTTACATGCTTTTCACCCCAAAACGTATAAAAACGGTAAAAGAGGGGTTGTGAATACTCACAATGTTCAGCAAGATGTCCAGAAGTGGCTTCACGGTTGCACAAGACCCGGTGTTAAGTCCTTCCTATGAAAGTGAAATACACTATCAGTTCGGGTCCTACTCTTAGGGTTTAAGTGTCACTTAGATCGCTACGTCTTATAAAATGCCTTATGTGACCTTTAATTGGTTTTTAAGTAATATTTTACTTTGTGAAATACACGGAAATTTTGGATTTTATATGATTTGAGAACCTTACCATTTTAAAAATTGACATTGTGACATACATATAGGAATTAATCCTTGAATTATGTCTTAAGAATGAATAGTGAGTACTTACATTATTTATGTTTATAAACGTGCATCTCTTGGTCACCTTATATTTTAACCCAAGATTAAATTTTACATGTATACATTATTATTTGATGTTTTAACAAAAACTATAACTTATAAGCCTATTATTATTTTTAACAACCCAAAACTTATTTTTCTAGAACTAGAGTTTTACTTTTCTGCTGGCAGAAATTTAGGTTAACTTATTGGCATATTTAAGAATTTTCCCCAATTTATTATTTAACCAAATTTTTATATATTTAAATTTAGTGTCTTAGGGAA
This sequence comes from Arctium minus, assembly GCA_954870635.1. Taxonomy (NCBI): domain Eukaryota; kingdom Viridiplantae; phylum Streptophyta; class Magnoliopsida; order Asterales; family Asteraceae; genus Arctium; species Arctium minus. The sequence goes on along the minus strand of OX941089.1, from coordinate 73,324,459 downwards.
CTTTTGGTACAAATGTCACTATCTTTTGAGGTGACTAGATAGGGTAATCATTACATTAAAGCTTATTGGTCACAGTAAACAATGCAGTCTACATCTTCTGTTTGCCACAACCAATTGAAGGGTCAAAACTTATTTTTTTTCGGTGATTCAAATTGGGTTGTAACCCTAACTCAAATATTAAACTTCCAGAAAAAGATTCACCTCATTTGGATAAGTAATGAGTGAGTTATGGACCTTTTATGCCAAGTGTTCTAATCTACCAGATTATGACCTTTTGCACACTCAATTTGTCATGAGTGGTTGAATGCTCAAATCTTCATATTTTTAATTGAAACCAATTTTGTTTTAATTATAACTCATTAAAGTTACTTCCAGAAGAAAATCATTAATTTTTATGGATTTAAATGATGGTTATGGTTGTTTAAATGGAGGTTTTTGTCCAGACGGATTCATCCTGCGCACATAACTTTATAGGTGAGGATGAGGGGTCAAAACTCAATATTTTTGAGTGAATACAGTTGGGTTAGATTTGTAACTCACAAAACAAAGTTTAAGAAGAAGATTCATAATGTTTGGTTGAATATTTTTCAAGTTATGGCCGTAGCAAGAACATGCATGCAATCTGCCAGATTCTAAAATGAACTTTCATGGCAATATGAATGCTTTTTAACTTTTATTATCACCCAAAGGGTGGTCTTTTTGTTTAAAAACGTTATTACAAAGATTTTTAACATAAGTTTTGTAAAAGAACATCATTTAGATTACAAAGAAGGAGATACACATGCATGAACTCTACCATCTTAGATGATGAGAAAATAGCCATGCATGTCTTCTAAGCTCCATTTTCTTGAGTTTTGATTACATGGATCATGGGTTATCACCATTTCTTGACATTTAACATGTCTTTGGTGTCTAACCTACCATTTGAAAGCCTATGAAAGTCCTTCTTTTCAGAAACCTCAAGAAAGTGAAGAAAAAGGCGAAGAAAATGCAAGTAAAATGAAAGAAAAGGCAAGAAAAGAAGAAGATGAAGTAGAATGCAAGATATAGTACTTACCCACACTAGAGATTATTTTTTTATCTTCAAAGTTTGATGGATTTGAGAGAGTTTTGGGGCTGATTTTCAGCCAAGAAAATGAGAGAAAGAGAGAGAGAGATTTTGAAATAGAGAGAGAAAAGTGGAGAGGAATTTCTTGAAAATGGGAGGAGCATGGGGGACATAATGAGGAAGAGTGTTAAAAAAAAGAATTTGGGAGGGGGAGAGAGAGGTGGACGGTTTCCCTCTCTCTCTAACCTTTTTTTTTTTTTTAAGTTATATACATATAATGTAATTTTTATAAAAAGATAGGTTAAGGGTAGGTAAATTCTCAATTATTTGCTTAAATTTTTGTTTTGATTGCTTAAAATTTAGAATTTATATTTGGTTAATTAAATTTTATAATTAACCCACTAATTATTATTACTATTAATAAAATAAAATGTTAATTTTATCGGATTGGCATTTTATAAGACAGTGTATCCCGTTACGCGCAGTAACCGGATATTCTAAGCGCACTGCCGGGAATCTTAGGAAACTAAAGCCCTTGCCTATAAAATTAGGTCGTAAAAGGGTGTTCCTATATATTTAATCGTGATTTACACAGCTCGGGTGCTAACCTGGAGGTTCCGGAAGGCAAATGTCACAATGGAGTAGATGTTCCACCAGGTGCGGGCCTCCCCTCGTAACATTTGAGAGCCAAAAGTTGCTTTTTGGCCCTCTCCACATCCACTTGTCCGGGAAGCCTGCTCCATCTCTTGGATCCAATTCATGCAGATTATTGGATCATCATTTCCTTTGAACTCGGGTGGCCTGCAATTTAAGAAGGTTTTGAAGGAACACATCTTTGTCGGCTGCCTTGCTTCCAATGTTGCTATTATATCTGTGGGAATTTCGTTTCCGGTACCCCCGGATCCCACCGCAATCATATTTTCCGCAACCATCTCGTGCATGCGGTTGTTGATATCCCTGTCTTCGAGTAACTTCAAGAACATCTCTTGTTTTTGGGCCATGGCCGCGTTCATGGCCTGCATAATTCGGTCAATCATTCTTGACTCTGGAGTTACTTCTTCCATTATTGGCTCAGATGTGGCTATTTTGCGTTGAGGTATTCGCTTTACCCCTCCGCCCAAGACATTGTGTAGAGGTGGGGGTAGCTCCGCCACTGTCACCCTTGGTTGGTCGGCCGTGAATGTATGTTGTCGCATCATGGCCATCCGGCCTATTACAAATGTTTACCATTGCAGTCTGCCACACATATACAAGAATGGAGGTGAGAAATAGACTATATGATTTAAACATAAGAAGACATACTACCACATTCATCAATCATCATAACAACAGTAATCTCAGCATGCTTACGTAACAACAATTTCATAATAGCAGTAGCTAATTGAAATTATGAACACGTCACACATAAGAATCCTTATTGTTAGGTCTGATTTTATAGTAATCATTGTATTTATAGAACTTGGTCAATACTGTGTTTAAAGCTTATCAGTATTGTATTTGACCAAGGGTATTTAAGTCCCTTTGGTCTTGTTGGTTGTAAGAAGTTTTCACGCACAATCTAATACAATTTCTATCTTGCGCTCCATCTCTCTCTCTCTCTCTACTTTCTCTCTCTAGAAGTTCTAGTGATCTTGGATTAACAATTGGTATCAGAGCAAGCTAGATCTTGAGAGAATTGAGAGATTGATTTCCTGAATCTGAATTAGTGATCGAAATCGAAAATTTGATCGATTTTCTTGAATTTTTCAAGAAAATCTCGTTTTCTTGATTTCTCACAAAATTCGGATCTGTTTGTGATCGATTTTGTGCAAATTTGATTTGATTAGTTTCGTTTTTAGTAGTCGATCATATTTGATTCATATGTTTTTGCATAAAAACAATGATTTGATCTTCAATTTTGCGAATTTGTGATTTTCTGAAAAAGCGGTTTTCGGTACTGTTGCATTCACGATTTTGAATTTTAGTGGGTTTTAATCGAAATCTTTGTTTGAAATGTGTTGAAAATTTGTTTTCGATCAAGTTTGTAAAAGGAATTTTCATCAAATTCTGTGTTATAATCAAGTATTTAAAGATTTTGTGTTCTTCCATAGTTTGCGGTTCATTCATAGACTTTGCGTTTCATTCATATCAGTTTGCGCTTCATTCAAGTTTCTTTGTTCTTGTGTTTCTGGTTTTCGGTTCACGTTGGACCCGCAAAGCTCATTGTGCGTCTCAAGTGACACACGCAAAGTCAGATTTACAAGAATGACCTCATGATGTCTTTGGGGTCTGATACTCGTCCTCCAGTACTGATCAATGAGAATGAATTCGAACAGTGGCAGGATCGGTTCATCAACTTTATTGAAAGGCAACCAAATGGGGAAAACATGATGAAATCTCTGTATGAGGGTCCTATGGTGAATAAAATGAAAGTAATCCCAGCTACTGCTACTACTCCAGCTACAGCAGTTGAAACACCTTTAAGTGAATATGACCCTAAAGAGTTATCGAGATATCAAGCAGATAGTCTGGCTAAGTCAAATCTAATCCTTGCTCTTCCCAACTCCATTTATAACAGAATCGATTGTTTCAAACATAATCCAATGCTGATGTGGACACAACTTGAGAAGATTATGCTTGGTACTGCTATGTCTACTCAGTTACGACAGACCAGATTCATGAACAACTTTGAGAAGTTCCAAGCTAAGGATGGAGAAAGTTTGAAGAGTGTGTTTGATCGGTTTTGGGTTGTCATCAATGATCTTTTCAAGATTAAAGTTACCAAGACTGAATTGGAGGCTAACTTGAAGTTTCTGAACGCGTTACAACCTGAGTGGAACAAGTCTTGCCACAGAATGAGAAACGATGTTAGAATCTCAACAATGCCAATTCAGGAGTTATATGAAATCTTGATGACAGATGAATCTATGATAATGGAGAAGAAGGCAAAGATGGATAAGAAGAATAAGCCTCAGTCAGTAGATCCCATTGCTCTTATTGCTAACCAACTGGTTGAGCAAACTTTGACTGAATCAGCCTATGATGGGTCTACAGATGATGATGGTGAAGCTCTAGAGAAGGCCATGACTCTTTTGACTCAGCTTTATCAGAAACGGTTCAAGAACAGATTTGGGTCAAACAATCTGCAGTTTACTTCTGGTTCTAAGACTGGTTCTTCTTCAAAGACATACACTCCAAAGTATGAACAGGCTAAGACAGTTGATCAGAAGAAAGATGACAAAAAGGTGATAAACTGCTTTAACTGTGGAAAGCCTGGACATATGGTCAAGGATTGCAGAGTCAAAGTGGTAAAGAATGCTGATTTTTACCGAAAGAAGTTGGCTCTAGCTGAAAAGAAGGAGAGTGGAACCGTCCTGTTAGTTGAAGAAGAGTACTGGTTGGACCATTCGGACAACGAGGCTGATAATGAGGAGGTTGCAGCCATGTGCTTTGTTGGTGACGATCAAAGTGATGATGAAGAAGATGATACCTCATCTGATGGTTCTGAGGTAATATCTGATTTTAACTATAATTTCTTCTTATCACAAATGAATGTTTTTACTAATGCTTTGCATGATTTGCGCTCAAAGTTTATATCTGAAAAGTTTAAAAATCAAGAAAAGTCTGATTTTATTGAAAAACTGCAAATTTCTTTAAATGATGAAAAGTCAATTTTAATTGACACAAAAGAGAAATTTCAAAAGCAGTTAGTTGATCTAGAAAAATCAAATCAGACTTATCATGATTCATTGACTGAATTGACTTCTTCAAATCAAAATCTTTCTGAGAAAATAATTGTTTTAGAAAGGAAATTATATAAAAGAGAACAATCTGAGCAAACCATTTATATGAACAAACCGAGGAGTAAAGAGGCTGTAAAACAAAGGTGGGGACTTGGTTTTGACAATCCTCATTTTTTAAACAAAGTGATAGACGAAGTACCCACCTTATATAAATATGAATATCTAAATCTTGCACACTATGGTCCTCAATTCAAATTCTTTTGGACTAGTGAAAAGCAAATTTTAGATGTTGAAAATGAGAAAAAGATATATAAAAAGAAAAATGAGATTCCTTTTGTTTATACTTCTGAAAATGCAAAATATTTTCCGGAAAAATTAAGAAGAGGAAAAAGAGTTTTAAATGACATATCTTCTATCAAATCTTCAATATCTGATGATTTTATTATTCCTTATGCACCTGATACTTCTAAGGAAAATAGTTCTCCAATCTCTTATGATTCGAAGAAATATATTCCTCCGATAGTATTAGAAGGAAAAATCATAGATCTTGAAGATCAGATAGAAGATCAAAATATTTTGAAGAAAATTGAATCTGACATTATTCTTTCTTTTATGACTTCAAGTCTAGAAGAAAATATATTTTCTCAAAAATCAGATTCTATTTCTAACATCTCTTCTGATTTCAAGGAAAATAAAAAGGAAGTTTCAAATTTTAAAAACCTTTCTCAAAATTCTTCAGATTCCGAGGCTAGTTCTTCTGTGTCAAATGCTAAGACTGTTTTCTTTGATAAAGTTTCTTCTTCTGATTTAATTATTGATAATTCTTTACTGCTAAATGATCAATTCTATAAAAAGAAGCGTAAAAGAAGAAGATCAAAGAAGTCAAAGAAACATGACATTGTTTTAACTGAAAATTATAATGTTTCTGATTCTTATTCTTCAGATCGGACTGTGAGGGAGTCATCAAGACAAATCTGGAGAAAGAAGCGAATATCTGAGGAATATATTGTTGATGAGGATAAATGTGTAGACAAACTTTATAACAGTGATTCATTTGCTTCATGTAATAAAATTTCAAAATATTCTAGAAAGCAAATGTTTCGAATTTCAAAATATGTCTCATGTCCTTCCTCAGATTCGAGTTCTGATGATTATGCTTTCTCTTCTGATTGTGATTATTTTTCTGATCATATTCATCGTGCTTTATCTGTTAAATCTACTTCTCATTTCCCCATCAGAACTGCAACTAACAAACACGGGCCCAAATTTAAGTAAGTTCCCAAATCTTTATCTGATTCAAAGTTGCAGGCAGCACTTGTTAAGGGGGAGTAATAGGATTTTGGCTTCTGAGTACTTCAGCTCAGGACCCGCACTTCATAAACTCGACTTCTAAACACAACAGTTTAGAACTCGTTCTTCAATGTTTAAGCTTCTGACTTAATGAGATACTGTGAGTACATCAAGTTTAATTCCGCTGCATTTATCTCTGATAATGATGTTATTCCAGTTTTTCTCAATGTGTCAAGAATCTGAGCTTGTTTATCTATCTCATGAATTTGTATTACCCAAAATTTTCTTTTAATATGAGACACAAATTATTTTTATAATGTGAAAGATGAAATAATTGAATTTTATTTTGTTCCAACTAAATATTAATTAAAAGTTTAAATCTTTACAAATTTTATTCTATAAAGTAAAGTTTTACATTTTTTCTTTCCTTTGAATAAAATATGTGTCTAGGATTAATTTTCAAGTTCTTTTGTTTATATTAAAGTTTTTATATGGTCAAATTTCAAGTCTTACAAAATTCGAAAAGTCAGCAACATGTTTGAAACTTTTATTTATGCTTTAAAGATATGTGAGTCGGAATTTTTATAGTTTACTTTGCTTAAACTACCTAAACGATCAAAATTTTAGATTGGAATGAAAATATGGGCTAAGCATTTAGACGTTGATCTGAGTGATTGAGATGAATATTAAATTCTTAAAATACAGAAATCTCTAAGTTCAAAAGTTTGTACCTGTGACCTTTCTGGTTTGGGAAAGTACGTTCCGTGGGATGCTTGTCATCTGGTCCCCTAAGGTCATTTGGTCTGGGAGTGATCGAACAGAAATCCTTCAATAGAACCAGATCGAAAGTCATGTTCTACTGGTATGAATGGGTTTAGGATATGTCGATGTAGCCTTTCTGATCTGGGAGAGTAAGTTCCAAGGGGTGCTTGACACCTAGTCCCCTAAGGCCAACTGGTCTAGGAGCGGCTGACCCAAATCCTGCAATAGGGTCAGATAGAAAGTTATGTTTACGGCATGTTCTTTACTTAATAAACTTCTTGATTAAAAAGATGCCAAAGTGCACGAGCTTAAAAGATGCCAAAGAGCACACTCATGTTAAGATGCCAATGTGCACACTGCTAAAAGATGCCAATGAGCACACATCTCATGATACTTGGTAAAATGTTTGAGTTGTGATAAACCTGTAAATTTGTGAAAGTCTTAATTTTTGATGGCTTCGTGTTAGTACATGCAAAGTTCTCTATAATATTTTTAGAATTGCATTTTCTTGAAGCTAATCGAAGATTCGCATGTGAGCACACTGAATAGATTGCTGGAAGTTTTGAAACTGAACATGTTTTAACTTGATATGCAATTAAACTCGTTCTTTTATCTTACAACATATGTTTGATTTCAAATGATTGATAAATTTGTAAAATTTTACTCTGTAGAATCTAATTTGTTTAGTGTTTAAAATTTTATATGTTTAGTCGTTTCAAAATTTATATTTAGTATATTTTTCTTTCTACATTAATTTTTGATCATTGTGTTCTCATAAATATATTTTTAATGGGTTTATGCATTATTCAAGGGGGAGTGAACAAAGAGATGTATTTCAAAGATTATATCTGTTTTTGAGGGGGAGTGTCTGATTTTCTTTACATGAATGTTATCTCGAATTGTCTTATCTAATGCATTTGTGTAGGGGGAGTCAAAGAGCTTTCAAAGGTAAATTTTTTCTAAGGCAGCTTTGCGCTTCACACATGGCTCACAAAGCTTGTTTTGCGCATCAAGCATGAAACGCAAACCTTGCTTTGCGTATCAAGCATGGCACGCAAACCTTGCTTTGCGTCTCCCATGTGAAACGCAAACCTTAGTTTGCGCTTCCTGCATGGAACGCAAACCACCCCTGTTTTCTCTGTTTCTTTGATTTTGCAGATCTTAAGCTGTCTCGTCTCCAACATTTGCATGACCAAGTTGATCAAGATCATCATGGTCATGAGGGGGAGAAGTCAAGGAGAAGTTAAAGAGACAAAGAGTTCAAAAGATTATCTGCTGATCAAGATTCGCTCGAAGATTCTATTCTCTCAGCTACAACTGATTCTTTTGCTGTTCCTGCTCCGAACACCACAGTTCATTCAAGATCCTTCAAAAGAGGTGTATCGTCTTGAGCTTAAGCAGCAAAGAAAATTTCATTATTCAAGATGCTGAGAAGAATTTTTTTCTTAAAAGTCAGAAAGCTTCTGAAAGTCGCTTTGTTGGTCCATGTTGTTATAGAAGATAATTTTTGAAGACCAAAGCGCCAATGATTACTAAGGGGGAGATTGTTAGGTCTGATTTTATAGTAATCATTGTATTTATAGGACTTGGTCAATACTGTGTTTAAAGCTTATCAGTATTGTATTTGACCAAGGGTATTTAAGTCCCTTTGGTCTTGTTGGTTGTAAGAAGTTTTCACGCACAATCTAATACAATTTCTATCTTGCGCTCCATCTCTCTCTCTCTCTACTTTCTCTCTCTAGAAGTTCTAGTGATCTTGGATTAACAATTACCATCGTCACAATTCTCAACTTATGTAATTCCGTCAATTCTAAGACCATCCTATCTTAAGAGTTCTACCCAAATCTCACAATTCATAACCTATCCGATCTAAGCTTAAGTCTAGGCATCTTACTTTCTTACCTAGTTCACTTAAACTACGGCTCTGATACCATCTGTAACGTCCCAAGCTAACCGTACCAGATATTGTCCCCTTTGTCCACACACCTAGACTCACATTTTTAAAACGCGTCTGATAGAGGAGGTATCAAGTCCCTTATAAGGCAACCTTTGTTCCCCTCCCCAACTAATGTGTGATCTTACAGTCCACCCCCTTGGGAGCCCAACATCCTTGCTGGCACACTAGTCCAGTTCCCGGCTCTGATACCAACTTGTAACACCCTAAAAATAGGGGTTGATTTAAACCTGAATAAATGTGGAATAAACAATGCTATCATATCCAAACCACCCAAAAAGGGGAATAATTGTATGGCGTTTACAAAACAGAATTCAACTGAAATTAAACTCAACAACCTACTAATCTAGACCGACTATTTCTAGATTAAGAACGAGCTTCGTCGTCTCACTTTCAAAAGTATATCATCACTATAACAAGTGTACGTCTCTATAAGCTCCGAAAATGCTACTATCGTTCAATGACTCTTCACTCAAACCCAAGGAGTCCCACTGCTAGAATAACCTGTTATACATGTCATTTGAGAAAGATTGTTAGGCTAAAGCCTAGTGAGATCAAACATTTATATTGGGAAAGCAATAAGTTCTAAACAAGATAATTAGAGGAAAACAGTTGGAATAAGTGCGGTCAAAATATTACTTTTATACAAATACCTCTTGGGTTGACGGGGGAGACCCACTTACCAACATAAGTGACGGAACACGAAAGTAATCCACTTTGATATGTTAGCAAAATCAAACATATAATGAAGCACACATATTGGATGTCACGCTCAATGGCTTTAAACGTACACCCACAGAATATCAGCATCAACCCCAAAGGGGCCTTACTTTGAGTTATCTTCATCCAATGCCATGTACCATCACGTAGGGCTTATACCACATCCGATGCCTAACGGTGCCTCGATGTGGAAAACTAGCTGTTGGATCCCAATACAGACAACAAATGAAGAACTCCATATAATAGAAGATACAAGAGAGAAACGAAGAACAATAATCATCAAAATCACATCTCATATGCTTAGATTGATTTACAATGGAGGGGATATTGGGAAGAACACCACACTTAACATTAATCGACTCTCATCTGATTCACCTAGTTTGTGTGTGTTAAAAGTGTCTTCTCCAAAACCTAATGAACAAAAGAGCCATAGGAACCTTTATATAAGGCCCATTTACAATGAAAAGGCTCAAGCCCATACAACTAATTAAAAAGCCCAAAATACAATTTCTTTATAAAACATTCAATTAAATTGGGGCTAATTTAAGCTAACAATCTCCCCTAATGTTTTATAAAGAAACCATCATCATATAGTCTCCCCCTTGCTTTCTTTAGAAACTTTGGTGTGCCGTTCTTCGAGTCTTCAAAGAATCATAAGCTCCCCCTCAAATGTAGGCTCATATTCTTGAATGACTTAGACGAATTACCCCAATTTGTCCAGCTTTCATGTCTCAACTTCACTGCTGTTTTTGACCATCAAGGATTCTGATTGAGAGAAAACATAAAACAAGCACATTGAACTTCAGCCTCTTAGATTTCAAACGAGCTTTGATTCATCCATTTTGGATGAAAAATGAGTGAGTTGTGCAAGTTTTCCCACAGCTGCGCATAACAGTCATAAAAACAGAAAATTTGACTCTTAATATCCCGTTGAGTAAGCGTTCAACACCGAGCCTTAAACTTGAATAATGGAGGAGGTAGTGACAAACAATTTGTCACATGTGTATCTTGAAACCATGAATAACCGTCGAGAAAACACCGTTCTTGAAAGCGGAAAGAGCATGAGTGCAATGCAATGCTTTCGGTCCAGCATCCTAACGCAGACTTTCACACTGATTCTGGTACATCAGCTCACAGAATTTGAGAAAAGTCAAAACATCAAAGTCATAAGTCTGTGTTTTAGCGATTCAAAGCAACTGGACTCATGTAAATCGGAGTTTCGAGAAAAAAGTTGTGCGCATTTTTCTGAAACAGCTCAATGCTGTCATAAAATTCAAAAATTTCGGGCTTCGGGCTCTTGGCTCATTGCGACCTCTGGACCATCGACCTATGATGTTCTTGTTTGGGTCTACCTCTGATCCTCCTTGGTCGTTGCTCTTAAAATAGATATTTTGGTCCACAGAGGCTCTGTGGACAACTTAAGAGCTTCTCTGAATGTCAACTTCTGCACAAGTATAGAGATTATGTGCACAACTTCTGGACAACGTCTGCAGAGCTTCTGATGTGTCTTGAACCACCTCTGATATAGAAAGTCACCAGAGCTTCTGGACAAGTTCTGGACGTATCTGCATCCTCTGCACATTTTTGACAACCTCTGCAATTTTCCACAGAGCTTCTGGACATACCTTCCAGAGGCTCTGCACAACTTTCTGGAATATCACAGCTCTGCATATGTTCAGAGCTTCTCTGATAGCATATCTGGATCTTATGGATAGCCTCTGATAAAGCTTACAGAGGCTCTGTGTAGCTTCTGCTGGATTGTTACTTCTGCATTTATCTCAGAGGCTCTGGGAGTGGTTCTTCACATTTGACAACACCTCTACAGGTAATCAGACTTTAGAGAACGAACAAACTTTCTGTTGTTGTTTCAGATGGACAGGTTCTGTATGTACCTTTGATCAAAATGTCAATTACCAGAGCCTCTGGATGTGTGTTCAGAGCCTCTGGACTGAATGAGTTTCCCAGATTGAATAATTTAGCAGAATGACCCACATCAATTACTTGTTCTTCTTCTGGAAGGTATTTCATAAAAACAACATTCTGCCATAACTCAAAAATAGCACTGATGCAGATCCTCTCTGAAAAGAGTGTGTACAACCAGAGCAGCTCTGGTCCTTCTGGCCAGAGCCTCTACACGTCTCTGATCGACACCTCTAGAAACACACGATCTGCAGCAAATCAGAACTCAGAATAATCTGTCACATAACTCTCGATTCACATGAACAACCTTTAATCACCTCTGGACTGCTTTAGTTTAAGTTCTGGATGTATACATGCATCAATCTCTGGTCAAACAAAATTCAAATTCTGAATAGTGTCGGAACAATCTCTGATCAAAACTCTGATCTGCACTTAATTTACAAATCGAACAACTTTAAGCTATTCTTTCGAATGGACAACAACTTTCTGTTTTGGTATCAACAATGGACAAAATCTCAACCTTTTGCTGCATAATTTGAACAAAAAACAGCAACAAACTCATAAAAGTTTTTTTTTTGGATTGAAAAACCTGTTGTCACAAAGCCAAGTTATCAGCCCCGTTGCGGATCTGCACAAATCAAATCTGGATCATTACACACAACAGTAGTTTTCTGTCCAGCAGCTATCACCTCAGTTCAACACAGTTTTTGACATGTAAGCAGCTTTATTTTGAGAAAACTCAAAACATAAAAGTTGTACAACTGTGTCTTAGGTTTCCAACGCATCTGGAATCATGAAATTTGGAGCGATAATGAGAGAGATATGATCAAATTTCTACAGCTGCGCAAATCTGACAGCAACGGTTTTCTGCACAGTTAACTCAACATTCAACAACAACTGTGATTGAATCTCTGGATCAACAGGACTTTTGTTGAAACTTCGAATGCACACGAACAACTCTGATGAATTTCGAATGGAAAACATGAAGTCTAAACTCTAGAATAGCATAGAGTTGAATCTGATTAAGCTCCACAACTCAAAGAAATCTGTCATAATTATGTATACACAGATCCACACAGCTATTCTTTGAAAACAATCTGCCACATATTCAAGGGAGACTTCAGATTTAGTGCTATCATTACCTGTAGACTTATCAGATACTCTCTCCTAAGGGACATGCTTGTGACACATCATTCTCACAAAAGCCCCTGGCTTGTAAATTACCAAATTCTTCATCCCGATCCCTTCTCGGATAGTCCATTAGATTAAGGGAATCAGGCAAACCAGTTGGTATAAGATCACAGGGCTCGTACTTCATGTCAATAGCAATAGTTGTTGTGGCCACCACTGTTGTAGTTGTCACTGTGGTTGCAGCTGCTACAGGTAGTTCTATGTTTGGATCGGTTGTAGTTCTTGTAGCAGCAACCACCATTGTAGATGCAACAACAACAACCATAAGATGTTGTGAACTGGATGCAAATTGGCCAATGGCCACTGGTGAATCACAGATAATAATACCCATAACTTTGAACCAGATTATGCTTCATTGGTGAATCACAAAAGCCTTGTCTTTCTAAAACACAGAAACAATACAAAGTTGATCATGAGACTGATGAGTTCTGTCAATGCAAACTCCAATCTTGTTCCTCCAAATACACAAATTCACCCAACTACACAAATCTATCTTTATCTCTCCAAATTTGGATCAAGCAACATTTTCCAAGACCCAAATGAATTAGTCTTTCATTTAATCGATTATGAGCAGCGGAATTTTGAACAAAATCTGGATGAAAGAGAGTCCAATCTCGAATGATATTAAGGTCAGATCTGAGATCAACAACCTAACTATCGAGATGCTAAAATAGCAATGGACTAAAGCACACACAAGGATGGGATCATAGATCAACCATCTACTTAGTACTTATCAAATCAGACCAATAAAGTAGAAAGATCAAGAACACACACATGTAATAAAACTGATCAGATTTAACAAAAATGAAATTAAATCTTCTCATAGGCATTTCATCAAACATGTGGTGTGCAGAAACAAATTTTGTGTAAAAACAAACAAATATTTGATCAAAGATGTCCAAATCTCATCTAAATCAAAGAAATAGATTTCCAATCAGCACAAAACAGTGAATAAATCACAGAAATGATATTTGTGTCAAGACTCATGTGATTGAATCAATCTAAGCACCAAAACAACAAATAATCATCCAATCTTCAATTGTTGCCATAGATGACCGAAATGTAGAAGAGTTTCTTCATTTGGCTCTGATACCAATTGTTGGATCCCAATACAGACAACAAATGAAGAACTCCATATAATAGAAGATACAAGAGAGAAATGAAGAACAATAATCATCAAAATCACATCTCATATGCTTAGATTGATTTACAATGGAGGGGATATTGGGAAGAACACCACACTTAACATTAATCGACTCTCATCTGATTCACCTAGTTTGTGTGTGTTAAAAGTGTCTTCTCCAAAACCTAATGAACAAAAGAGCCATAGGAACCTTTATATAAGGCCCATTTACAATGAAAAGGCTCAAGCCCATACATCAGACGAAATGAGACAATTAATCATGGGGTCATGACGCCCAAATGCAACCAAATAATCAAACCAATGCCAACCAACCACCCGGTATCTCTAAAACAGTTAAAATGCCATCAATATGTAAATCAAGATTTCATATAGACTTCCATGTAATCCCAAAGAGGTTCCAATAGCATTCTTTGAAAATGTTCCCACATACTAACTCAATCCATACAAGTCCTCATTCAATATATATATATATATATATATATATATATTCCCAAAACCCTAGTTTTGTTTCAAATGTTTAAACTTGAAATTGGAGGAAATCCCTTTATACATATACACAAATACATAAATACTCCCAAGGGGTAGGTTATAACACTTGAAGTCAAGTTTACTCACATAAACTCTAAAATCTCCCTAAATTAGGTTTTTGGTGAAAGCTCACCCAAATCAAGAGAAATCAAAGGAGAGATGTTTAGAAAGTTAAAAATCCATATTTTAACATGTATAAAGTTTGTAAAAGAGAATGAACTCACAATGTGGGTTTTTGTTGAAAACTCTAGAAAACCCAAATATTTCTTGGAGAAGGAAGGAAGCTATGGAGATTCTAGACTTGAGCTAGGTTGGAGATGAAGATCTTGAAGAAGTGGTGGTTAAATCCCTTTAATGCCAACCAAAAATCGCTATCTACCTTAGAGTATTGATGAGAGCATTTAAGAGGAAGAGCGAGAGAGGTGAAATGAGGTTTGGGGGCTGATTTACTCATCTATCAGCGCACAGTGCTCGCACGGTTCCACTCGTGCGGAGTACTGGAGTCAAGACGGGCAGAGTCCTGAGCGGATGATCGCGCGGTTCCACCCGTGCGGAGAGCCACGCCGGACACTGATGCAAATTTTTCCTTCTTTGCAACTACCTTGCTCAACATCAAATAAGACATAAACTCTACGTTAAACCATGAATTAAAATCCAAAATTCGGGGTGTTACATCTTTGTTGTGTTTGGTTTGTGGGATTTGGATTGGAATTGAATTTCATTCTTTGAAAATAATTTATAAAAACAAATTATAAAATAATTAAATTACCTTTTTATTAATTGATTATTACAGAACAAGTATTTTTAACATATTTTAAAGTATTATTACAAAAAAAATCTATGAAATCCCCTAAAATATCAACTGATCTGGATTTCTAAATCCCATGTTTGTGGGATGTCAATTCCAGACTTTTCTTTAAACCAAATGTGGAATAGGAATGGAATCAACGTCCAAATCTCACCAAATCCTACAAACCAAACGGGCCCTAAGGACCCCTTTCGTTTGCAGGATTTGGAGGGATTAGGAATTGAACTCAATTTCAATCTATGTTTGGTTTGAATGATATATAGGATTTGAAATTCCGTGATATCATTGAAATCCCACTGGAGTGGTTGGTGTTTCACGAGGTTTTGTAGGATTTTTATGTAATAAAATTTTAAAATATTTGTTTTGTAATAATCAATTAATAAAAAAGTAGTTTAATTATTTTTATAACTATTTATAATTTGTTTTTATAAATTATTTATAAAAGTTGTAATTCAATTTAATTTTAAATCTTACAAACCAAACACACCAAAGATTCTAAATTCATTCACGAAATCTAAATCCTTCGAAATCATTCCATCAAACCAAACAATCCCTAAAATAATGAATAGGAAATTAACTTTAGCAAAAGACATTATGCAATGATCCTTTAAACACCAAAAAAAAAAACCCAACATATCAAACTATTTTTTAAAATCCAAGCATTCACATCAAAGTTACAAAAATTAAACCCAAAAAGAAAATATGCTACCAAAAATTGAAGAAGTTGCTAAAATATCATACCTTTTTGAATTTCCCACATCACATACTATGTTTATTTATAGAAAGTAGAGATAGAATTGAATAGTAGATTTGTTAGACTACCTAAAATGTGGGAATATGAGAAGGGGACTTCTAATAACTTACCGTATCCAATAAAGATATCCTAATGTGTAGCATCGTTGAAAAGAGTGTTTCATTTTGCCAACATAGCTACAGGAAAGAAAGTAACACTACTGGTGGTAACGATTTATACAATATAGATCTTACTTCCTTTTGTTTCATTATAGATCACATCAGTGGCGGACCCAATAATTTTTTTGAGTGGGTGCACCTTTAATATCGATCAAAACTCTGCAAATCATGTAATTACCATATCATTATCACAACAAAATCACATCAAGTCTTCGATTCGTCAAAACATTATTGTTGGATTAATCAGTATTGTTTACGGGTTAGCGGGTTATGGTTCGGTAGCATACGAGTCAGTTTTTAGGGTCAAGTTTGCATAGACTTGGTCTTTAGTTGACCAATTTTGGTGGAGAATAATGGGTATTGGGTTAGCTATAGTTTAGGAGTTCATGGGTCTCTAGTTGTTAGTTTTTGTTGCTTTAAATAGGAGTAGATGTGTTTTCCTTCTGTAGTATGGATGGCAGTTAGTTTACTGCAATTTTAATATATTGTTCTGTTTTACATTTTATCTTAACTGTAATTAGTTCTTCTCTCTTCTGCAAGTTTGTTTTCTTCATTTGTGTGTGAGTTTTGAGGCTTTTGTTTCCAACAATTGGTATCAGAGTTGCGTTCGTGTGAAGGGGGTGTAAGCTAAATCTGATCAAAGGTTGAAGAGTCACGAAAGCGGCTTCTACTCTTGATCAACCTGTTCGTGTCGGAAAAGAGACTAACCGACAGAGCTGCGTGAAAAACGAACGTAACAGACCCGTCAAAGCAGGTGGCTTTGGATTTTGTTCGTTTTGCACGTATAAGAAGACGGTAAAGCTTGTAGCTTGTTTTCTTGGTCGGTGGAATAGGGTTCTTGGAACAAGTCTGATCGGAAAAGGGTTACAACTGTCAAAACAAGGAAGGAAAATATGGCATTGGTACCGGCAAAAGAAGAAGGTTCAATGTCCTATCAAGTCCCGACTTTGACCCCTACGAACTATCTTGTGTGGGCGGTCAAAGTCAAGTCGATCATGGATGCACATGGCATATGGGAGACGGTCGAACCGAGGGCGTTAGGTGCATAATCGGATCCAAAGAAGTCAAAACAAGCTTTTGCTTTCTTATTTCAAGCGATACCCGAAGACATGGTGTTGCAAATGGCCGGTTATACCGACCCAAAGCAAATGTAGGACGGTCTAAAACACGATATTTGGGAGTGGATCGGGTGAGAATGGCTCGGCTTGCAACCTTGAAGAAGGAACTCGAAGACTTGCGCATGAAGGAGGGCGAAACGGTTGATGACTTCGCGATCAAACTGACTGGTTTAGATTCAAAGGCGAGGAGCCTTGGTTATGAGCTTGAAGAAGTGGACTTGGTGAAAAGGCTACTTGACTTGATGCCTAAATCATTTCTCCAAATCGTGGCTTCAATAGAGCAATGCTTCGATTTGGATACGATGCTATTTGACGAGGCCGTTGGAAGATTGAAGGCATACGAGGAACGTTTAAAAGGAAAGGAGGACGTTCAAGGTAGTTTATTGTTGGTTAGTGATGAAAAGGCGCATGTGTGTAAGCATTGTGGCAATGGAGGTTCAAATCGTGATGGCTTTGGACGTGGCCGGGGAAGAGGCCGTGGGTTCGGGAAAAGTCGGGATGTCAATGAATGTTTCCAGCGGGATAAAAGTCATGTTAAATGTTACAAATGTGGTGAATTTGGTCACTAAAACAATGAGTGTCCTAAATGGGAGAAGCAAGAGGCAAATTTAATCGAAGAGGAATCAGAGCTGCTGTGAACGGGAAGTATGAAACAAACCGATTAAGGGGGTGATTGTTGGATTAATCAGTATTGTTTACGGGTTAGCAGGTTAGCGGGTTACGGTTCGGTAGCATACGAGTCAGTTTTTAGGGTCAAATTTGCATAGACTTGGTCTTTAGTTGACCAAGTTTGGTGGAGAATAATGGGTAGTGGGTTAGCTATAGTTTAGGAGTTCATAGGTCCTAGTTGTTAGTTTTTGTTGCTTTAAATAGGAGTAGATGTGTTTTCCTTCTGTAGTATGGATGGCAGTTAGTTTACTGCAATTTTAATATATTGTTATGTTTTACATTTTATCTTAACTGTAATTAGTTCTTCTCTCTTCTGCAAGTTTGTTTTCTTCATTTGTGTGTGAGTTTTGAGGCTTTTGTTTCCATCATGTGTCCGGTTCTTGATTCCGGATATATGTTCCACATGTGTCCCAATAGGGATTGGTTTCATACATATGAGGACGTTGACCATGGCTCGGTTTTGATGGGCAATGATGCTACATGTTTGATCAAAGGACAGGGCACGGTTAGAATTCGGATATTTGCCGGAGTTGTCAGAACTTTAGGGAATGTGAAATATGTTCCCGATCTCAGGCGAAATCTTCTATCCCTTAGTTCTATTGAAAAGAAGGGATACGAATTTGTCGGCAAGAAGGGCACACTCCGGGTGTTTAGAGGCGATACAAATATTTTGAAGGCACAAATCTCTACATCTTAGATGGTCAGACAGTTACCGGTGATGCAGCGGTTGTTTCAAAGGGTTCTTCGGATATGGATCGATCTTGTTTATGGCATCTTCGACTCGGACATATGAGTTTTCATGGCATGTCCGAATTGAGTCAAAGAGGACTTCTTGGAGGCGACAAAGTTTTTGAGGTAAAGTTTTGTGAAGAATGTGTTTATGGCAAGCAGAAACGGGTGAGATTTTTGAGTGGCAAGCACACGACGAAAGGGCCACTCGATTACATCCACTCCGATTTATGGGGACTAGCTCGGGTTACTTCCGTAGGTGGAGCTTCTTATATGCTTACGATCATCGACAATTATTCGAGAAAGGTATGGTGTTTCTTTCTAAAGCATAGACGAGACGCATTTTCTACTTTTAGAGATTGGAAGGTGATGATTGAAAAGCAGTCGGGTAAGGAGATAATGTAACGCCCATAAATTCTAATAGGACGGCCAATGTTCAGCTAAGGAAAATAGTCAGCGATCGACCGAGAGAATCGATCGGGGAGCGGTTTATCGCGAAAGGTGAGAAGGTGCTCCAGGGACACTCGCAGCTTAGCCCGCGACCTCAAAGCCGCGGTTAAACCCGTGCAATTCACTATGGTGTGCAGCTATGTAGCACGTGCGGCTTGGCCTGCGGCTTGGAGGCCGCGGTCAAAGCCGCGGGAGTAGTCTGATCGATTAAAAACCCAAATTCTAGGGTTTTCTCTCATTCTACTTCCATACTTCATTCCTCTCTTCCTTGGGACGATTTTGAGAGCCCAAGAGCTGATTTTGGGAGCAACTATGGTGGATTTGTCCAAAGAAAGCTCAAGGGTTCGGTATTTGGAAGCTCGGTTGAAGATTTGATGGGTTGTTTGGATAGCTTTGGGTGGAGAATCTCAAGATCTTAACGTGGTAAGTTTCCTTAAATATTCCAAGCTTTAGTATAAGGATCGTTGTATATCTAAAGGTTTGCTTGTTGTTGGTTTATTTCTAGAGTTGGGGAAATGGGTTATTGTGGAAACCCTAGCTCTTGGTTGAAGATGACTTGGAAATGGTGGAATCTACACTTTTGGAGACTAATGGTTGGTTTTGGAATCTAGGTTTAACTTAACCTAGCAAGGTGAGTTCAAGTTGATTTGTGAAAATGTTGTACATGCCAAAATGTTTATTTTAAAGTATTTATATGTTTAACATGAAATTATCATTTGTGGAGTTACTTGATGGGTTTTGGTTAATTGAGGAGTTTAGTTTTATAAACCTTGTAAAACACCCATATTGGGGATTTTTGGGCATCCTGATAAATGAGTCATAAATGGGTGTGTTGGGTAATTTATTTCATAAATGAAATTATTTGGTTAAAAGGCGTTTTTAGCGTTTGTTTGGGTAAAATGTTTAATTTTGTGTTTTGGGACATTTTGAAAGGATAAAGAGTATAATTCTATTTGGAAAACCTTTTGTCCCGACTTAAACGGTGTTGGAGTCTATTCAAGTATTTTGGAGCGTGTGATTTCATGGTATGGGTCGAGTACGTTTATTATTTGAAAAGTGTTAATCATTGGTCAAAAAGAGGTTTTGAGTATTTTGGCTCGATGTCGTTTTAAAGGATCCTTGAGGACACTTGTCCGGTTTTATATGGCTCAATGTAGAGTCCAGTTATGACGTACGTACTAATGCATTGTGTTGCGTATTGAGGTTGGTTAGACTGTGTTGCATTGGATCCATAGGCACGTAAGTCAGTCTGTTTTGGGATGGTCAATTGGGTATTGTGGGGTTAAACTCTGGTACTCATGTTTTATGATCGGAAACTTTACAAGTGATCGATAGGAGGGTTGATTAAGGTAGTGCTACAGGCAAAGTAGTCACTAGGACCTCCGCCGCTTGAAGTAATGCTTGAGAGGTAGTCTTTAAGTGTGTCGGGCCATGGGATAGAGTTCTTCGGAATGTTCATCAAGGTCAACTGACTTGGGGTGACACTTGTTAAAGAAGTCGTAGGGACACCTGGCTGTGATGTCGTGTCATGCGATTAACGTTGCTTGGGTGGCATACTTTTGTGTTTCCTCCACTCTCAACGGATATGGGTCTCCCCCGTTGTCGGCTACCAGTATTTTAAATATAAGGATGTCTTATTTTATTGTCATTGGTTCTTTATGGCCGACAGTGAATGAGGGCCTTAATATTGGACCTTCCTCCTCGTATATTAAGGTTTGAATGAATTATGTCATCCCCATGTTTTGGGTAATTAGATTCCTTTCTTTTATGGTCGCGTGAGTATTGGACCTAGTGTCCATGTTTTCGGACGTACGATATATGTGGTTTTGATGATGATTTTTGGGTCGAGTATGTTGCCCCATCCGTGTTGGGTGTTTTGGGATATAACATTTTATTCGCATTTCTTAAATGGGAGTAATTTCATATTCATGTTTTGAGTTAGTTTACGTTGCATCAATTTATAAAGCATATTGGAAATGAGGTGTCCATTTTTGAAAGTGCATAATATTGGATAAGAGTTGTTTTCTATGTTTTAAAGTACATCAATTGAAATGTCATGACTTTAAGTGAAGTTCATCATTTAAAAGATATTTACTCATGTAAAACTCTTGAACTCACTAGGCGTTAGCCTAACCTTTTTATTTGTCGGCATGTGCAACAGGCTTCGTTGGCGAATAGTTCTAGTGACTCTACGAGGATATGAGTGCTAGTGGTGTGCCGAAGAGGTGATTAAATTAGTGAAGTCTTCCGCATTAGTATTGTGAAGAGCAGCATGCACTGGGGTTAAGTAGCACCCGACTTCAGTTAGATCCTTGTTTAATACTAAAGTTTGTTATTGTTGAGGTTATTTATAGAATTTTATATTCGAGGCATTTTGAGCTTTGTTATGCAAAATGGAAGTTTTGTTCTTTATTTGTTATTAATTTGAGATTTTTAATTAGTTGCTCTTATCAGATTTGAGGGTGTTACAGATAAAGTATTTGTGCACCGATAACGGCCTTGAGTGTTGCTCGGAGGATTTCAATGCCTACTGTCGAAAGGAAGGCATTACTCGACACCGCATGATGGTTCACACTCCGCAGCAAAATGGTGTGGCTGAGAGGATAAACCGCACGATTCTCGAAAAGGTTAGGTGTATGCTCTCTCATTCTAAGCTACCAAAGTTCTTTTGGGTGGAGGCTACTTCCACTGCGTGTTTTGTGATCAATCGGTCACCTTCTCAAGCCATTGAGAAGAAGACCCCGTTTGAGCTATGGTCCGGTGAGACTACCGATTACACAGTTTTGAAACCATTTGGTTGTCCAGCGTATGCACGAGTTGACAATGGGAAGCTAGAGCCGAGAGATTTGAAGTGTGTGTTTCTTGGATATAAACCGGGTGTGAAAGGCTACAAGTTATGGAGTTCTGAGCTAAGGAAGGTATTTGTTTCAAAAGACGTGACTTTTGATGAGACTTCCATGATCCATCGAGCTACTAGCTCGACATCTACTGTTGATCAGAAACCATCTGAGGCAAGTAAGAAGATATCTCAAGTTAAGGTGGAGTTGACGACATCATCTACCGTTACACCAGTTTCTTCACCGGTTCCTACTCCGGTCACTGGTGATCTGCCTATATCTATTCTGACTAGAGAACATGTGGATGGTGAGACCTCTTTACCATCTTCCCCACCTGTTCCTAGTCCATCTATTGCACGAGACAGGCCGAGGATATATATTGTACCTCCTAGGAGGTATGCTCATGCCGATTGTGTCGCTTATGCTCTTACGGTTGCTAAAGATATAGAGTATATGCTAGAGCCTACGTGCTATGATGAGGCTATTTTGGTTGCAGACTCAGATAGTTGGATGGTTGCTATACACAGTGAGATGGAATCATTACACAAGAATGACACTTGGGATCTTCTTCCGGTTCCGAAAGGGAAGAAACCAATCAAGTGCAAGTGGGTGTATAAGCTCAAGGAGGCCGTTAATCCGGGTGATAAGCCAAGGTACAAAGTTCGTTTGGTTGCTAAAGGCTACAGTCAAATGCCAGGTATTGACTATACTGATATTTATTCACCTGTTGTTAAACATACATCTATTCGTGCTTTGTTGGTATTAGTTGCTTCTAACGATTATGAACTAGAGCAACTAGGTGTAACTACAACGTTCTTAAATGGTGAGCTTGAGTAGGAGATCTTTATGCAACAACCTGAGGGTTTTGTAGTTCTGGGCAAGGAGGACTACGTGTGCAAGTTGAAGAAATCCCTCTATGGTCTCAAGCAATCTTCGAGACAATGGTATAAGAGGTTTGACACTTTTGTGACCGGTCACGAGCTAAAAAGGTGCACCTATGACAACTACGTTTACTACAAAAAGTGTGACGACGGGTCGATGTTCTACTTACTCATATACGTGGATGACATGTTAATCGCAGCGAAAGATATGAAGGAGATTCAAGTGATAAAAGACCAATTGAACGTTGAATTTGATATGAAGGACTTAGGAGTTGCAAAGAAAATTTTGGGGATGGAAATTGTGCGTGATAGAGAAGCGAGGACCTTTCATCTTTCTCAAAAGAGTTATATGGAGAAAGTCTTACACCGGTTCAATATGCATGATGCAAAACCGGTCACCGCACCCCTAGCGGATCACTTTAAGCTATCATCCGCTTAAAGTCCTATTTCAGAGGCTAATGTGTCATACATGGCATGTGTTCCGTATTCTAGTGTCGTCGGGTTTTTAATGTACACTATGATATGCACACGTCCTGATTTGGCTTATGTAGTCAGTGTGGTGAGTAGATTCATGGCGAATCCGGGCAAAGAACATTGGAAGGTCGTCCAATGGATTTTTCGATATCTCCGAGGTACGTCATCTATGAGTTTATGTTTCGGCAAGAATGATGATGGTGTTTTTGGTTATGTTGATTCAGATTATGCCAAAGATACTGATAATCGGAGATCGATTTCTGGATATGTGTTTACTTGGGTGGTTGTGCCATTAGTTGGAAGGCACAATTACAGTCTACGGTTGCGCTTTCAACGACCGAAGTCGAATATATGGCTGTTACGGAAGGATTCAAGGAGGCGATTTGGTTGAAGGGTTTGTTCGGTGAACTCGATGAGTCTCACAATGTCACGACGGTATTTTGTGATAATCAAAGCTCAATATTTCTAACAAAAGATCAAATGTTTCATGACCGAACGAAGCACATTAATGTGCGTTACCACTTTGTGCGGGACGTCATTGATCGAGTTGATTTCAAGGTGAGCAAAATTCACACCGATGACAATCCCGCGAACGTATTCACCATATGTCTTCCGGTGGCCAAGTTTAGTTTGTGTTTAAACTTGGTCGGTCTCTTGAAGCCCAATTGAGTCCGAAGGACTCGTGGTGGAGGAGGTATTGTTTCATTTTCCTGAGAAGTTATTTTTGGTTTCCTATCGTCTAATTGATGTTTGAAGGTTGCTTGAGTTGGAGAATCATTTTTCGATGGAGATGTGTTTTTATGTGTTGGTTTTGGATGGACTTATGGAGCCAAGGTGGAGATTTGTTGAATTTGTCTCCAAAGTCAATCAAGATGGAATCCAAAAAAGTGCCTAAAGTACCTTTAATGCTAGTTTCAAACTAGTTCAACCCACATCAAAGCCACGCTACACTCTGTGTTTTGGAGTTTGGACGAAACCTAAGAAACTTCCATATTCTCTTCTTTTTCTCACATGTGTCTCACGTGAGTATGAGATCATGGGACGGTGGTTAATTCCATCAAAATAGAGATATGGTTTCTATATCAAATTTCATGGAACTCTCTCTCTACTCTCTACGTCTCTCTCTAAAATAAATATAGAGATTAGATTTTAGAAGCAGGCTTCGATTTCGATTTCTCTCCATTGTAATTTCTTCCAAGTATTGTACTTCAACATCGTGATAGTGAACTTCTCGGTGGTCTCCTCCGTTCGTGGTTTTTCCCGTTTTGGGTTTTCCACGTAAATACGGTGTCATTTTTCTCCTTTTATTTTTTTTGCACTTGTTTACATACGTGCGTTGGTGTTTCGATTATTTGGGCTATTTGATCGTCGAAGTTTTCGGTAAATAATTTTGATTTTCCGCTTGAATCAATGCGGTTCTAATTTGGAGCATCGATTTTGGGTTGTTTTCAGAACATTTTGGGTTCGATTTTTACAACAGAAGGATTTGCAAAGATCCGATGATGTGGAAGGTCATCGAATTGGATCATTACGTTAGTTTTTGGTATGAGGAAAACGATTTCGAGGAATTGAGTAAGCAGGTCATCCATCGCAACTGTGATGAATTGATCGATATCAGTCTAAAGTTCTTCGGCAACGACGATCTCCTCGATTTCATTTCCCGATGGTAGGTTTCTTCCCCTTTCTTTACCGATCTTCAGTTTCATACCATCAATTATGAGAGAATGTTGACGATTAGCTGAAAATGAAGTTTATGGAGTATGAATTTTGTTACAAATCTATCACTGATTGTATTATTTGTTAGAAGTTGGTTTTCGATAAGAATAGTAGTTATCCTGTGAGAAATCCTAAATTCCTAATTGAAGATCAATTGAAGCTAATTCATGCTTTATTTTGGGACTTAATCTGAACCATTAGATCAACACTAAAGGGGTGTTTGGGATTGCTTATTTAAAACAACTTATGTTTTTTAGTAAAAATGTTTATCAACTTATGTGGTGTTAAATCGGAGTTTTATAAAAGATGTTTGGATTAGATTAAGGTGGTACCAAAATTGCTTACAGAAAATCCATCTTGCCAACTCCTTCTAATCACCCTCAACTTAACATTACAACTCTTGTGTTGTTTAAAACAAGAAAAAGCCAATTGCCTATCGACTCTTAATTTCAGTGGAGAGATCCATTTGGAAGTGAAAATGGGACATCATTGGAGCAGAGTCTCCATGGTCAGAGAAACAAAAAGGAATTAAGAAAACTTTGGTATGATAAAAGTTAAATGATTTTAACATACTTTGTTTAGTCGAACATATATGAAAAATGTGGTATGATAAAAGTTAAATGATTTTATAAAAATTGTTTTATGATTTTTAAGAATAATGGGTGTGTGTGGAGTGTGTAGTAAAAGAGAGCCAATATGAGTAATCGGCAGACAAGAACCATCACCTATTACAAGCTCCTCCATCCCATCATACAGTGCATGGAAAGAGAGATTGTTGAGATCGGTAGTGACATGGTGGGAGGCTCCACTGTCAAAAATCCAGTTGGTGTATTCCGGAACAGTGTTGAGATTCATGGTGTTAACCTGTGCCTTGTTTGCCTGCATATTTCGGTTAAAGGCTGGAATAGGAATACTAGGATGTACCTTCTTGAAGACCGGACAGTTTGTGAGAGAATGACCTCGTTGGTAGCACCATTGACATTTTCCGAGAAAGGGTTTGTTACCGACAGGTGTAGCTCGTGTGGGGAGAATACCGGAACTGTTCATGGACTGCCGATGATGGATGTGGTTGTTCCCGATCGCTGCAGTATGTGACTTCTGTGTCCACTGTTTATTTCCTGGTCCACCACGGTTGGATTGCTGAAGATGGAAAACGGATGCCGGCTGATGAAGAGACGGTACAGTAATCTGTTGAGCAATAGAGAGCTCATGATTAATTAATTTTTCATGTAGCTCATTAAATGAGATCAAAGTGTCTCGTGCGTGAATAGCATCCAGAATTGGCTTGTAATTGGATTGATCAAGACCAGTCAGGATAGCATCAATGACGTCTTCATCGTCCATTTTCTTTCCAAGGTTTGCGAGTTCATCAGTAATTGTTTTAATTTGCTGCATGTACTCAGTTATGGACTGAGTAGGAGTTTTAGTTGTCTGCTTCAATCGATGCTTCAATTGTTTTATGTGTCATCGGCTTGGGGAGGCATAAGTTTTAGCAAGGATTTGTCAGGCTTCATGCGATGAGGCTGCCCCAGTGATAAGAGGCACAATCTGAGGAGAAAGGCTGCCCACAAGCGCTCCAAAGAGTAGTCTATCTTGCCTAAACCATGGAAGATAGTCCTTATGCGAAGTTTCGGAACCATCTGCAGCGGTGGTCGGCTTAGGGGCTGGATGAGATCCATCTATGAATTTGAACAAATCCAATCCATAGAGGAGTGCTTCAACTTGTGTTTTCCAGGCTAGGTAATTTGATGTAGTAAGCTTTAGGGTAGCCGGCAAGGTGACCACTGTCAAATCTTTCATCGAAGGGTTGAGTAGAAGAGATGAATCAGGAGACATTGTTTTAGGTGAGGAAGGGTGCAAAGGAGATGATGAACGAGATGAGTTTCATGAGGAGGTATTCGAGCCTTGCTCTGATACCATATAAAGTCTTGGTATTACAGAGAAGAATTGTCAAACTGATTATACATTTACAAACGCAAAGCGTATACATATACAATTACAAGGAGGAAAATCTGGAGATAAAAAAAGTTAACTGAATAATTCTGTGGCTAAGAATAAGGTTACCAAAATAATTCCTACAATTAAGCTAACGGAAGATATGTTTGAAATAACAATATAGAAGGCAGGTATATCACTTTACATATCTTACGTCGTCTTCTCAAACATCTCCATCTGCACACACCACACCATTATCTTCCTGTTTGAAGTTTAATATTTTTTTAAACTACAACAGAATTCATTTACATTATATTCTTCACCTTCGATTAGAAGAGTTTCCATGGATCCTACTGCCCAGAATGATTACCAGAGGTTAGCTACTAGTGCATAATTTATCATCATCATCATAATTATAATCTACTGTTATGGCATACTTGCTTCATTAATTAAATTGCTTCTTCACTGATCATTGTTTTTAATTTATGGAAATGAATGCTTATATATATACATATGGATCGATTGTATATATATATATGATGCTTAATTACTTTATCAATTTGCATCATAATTCTTCTACTTTGTCGTTTTCTTTATCTTTCGTCCACCACTTCATTATCCTCCGATCACTTTATGATCGAAGAAACATGATCGTGAACACCAAGCACCACTACTCTTCACAAGAGTAGTTCTTTAGTACTCCATGTCTCCTATATCTATAATTTCTACCTTATATAGTTATATTACCACCATCTGCCTTAATTTTAGTATGTGAGGATAATTAATTGGAGAAAAGGAAGGTTCTATGATCATATTATAAAGAATAAATGGTGTAAGTTTGCAGGGATAAACCAGGGTTGTTTCCATGCTTCCAGTGTCTCCTGTCAATCACAAAAAGATACCAAATGATTTTATCTGTTTGTTAATGTTGGTGGCATTGAGCAAGTTTTCTAGATTCATTTTCTTTCTTTCGATATGTCGCCAGAATTATCAACAAATTGCTTATCAAATTACAGGCCATGCGATGGTTCAATACAGGGAACTGCAAGTGAAGCACTTCTTGTTGTGCTTTTGGCTGCTCTGCATAAAGTTTTAAGAGAGGTCGACAAGGATGCCCTTGGAAGGCTCGTGGTTTATGGTTATGATCAAACACATTCTTCGTTACTGAAGGCATGCCAAGTATGTTCATCACTCTTCCTTTTCTACGTTCGGCTATTTTCTTGAATATAATCACCCCCTTAATGTATGCTTTCTGAAGGTCATTTTTCTTGTAGTGTATGATTAGTTATTTTTGACATATGATCACGTATCACATGTGACCCACTTTGTAAATTTTTATACATGTCACATGTGAGAATATGCTTGTGAGTATATATTAGTTACGAATTATCACATGTGATAATACTTGTATCACAATAAGATCTATAAATGTAAATATACATATCATATATGATCAACAAAATTATCAACACTTATCAAATATGATTGATACGACCATCGAACAAATTGTTATATGTGATAAAACCTATAATCAAATTGGAAATCGGTTTATTAGAGTTTTTAAAAATCGGTTTGGAAAACAAATTCAATCCCGGTTTATTTGGTATTATTCCCATGTTACAGATAACGATATACACAAATGACAATCAATGCCCTTATTGATTTAATTTAATAATGTTTTATTTAATTTATTTATTAATAAGGCATGTGATACATATACATATTCTTCTCATATTCTCGCAAATTAATTTGTTTCTCGTATGATCCTCCCCTTCTCTCTATATATATGTATGTATATATATAAAGATTATGTGAGAAATGTTTGCCTTCCAATATTTTGACAGCTCATTTCCAGCTGTTTTTCTTTGATGTTTCCAGTTGATTTACAGTTGGAATCCTTTGCTCCATCAGCCCATTTTGCACTACATTTTGTTCTATAAATAGGCATGAGAACAAGAGAGGAAAACACACATTGAAGATCATCTTCTCAATTGCTCTCTCTCTCTCTCCCTAAAACTTGTCTAAGTTTTTTCTTAAACCTCAAGAGCCCTATTATTATTTCTCCATTATTGTAAGCTATAATCTCTCAAGTGTATCATCATCAAAGTGATAGTGGATCAGTTCTCGACGTCCTCCGCCCGTGGTTTTTCCCTTTCCGGGTTTTCCATGTAAAAATATCGGTGTCTCTCTTACTTATGCTTTATTTTACATTTATTGGGTTTGATCATTGTTTACATTTTCTTAGTGGTTAATTATCTTACATTGTTAATCGTATTTTCGCTTGAATCTCGATATAGAACTTTAGTTCATTTGTTCTTGGGTAATTTTGTGTTTTATTGGGAACTATTTGGTTCTTGGTAATTTCACAACAATTGGTATCAGAGCTCAAGGATTAATATTGAGATTCTTTGATCGATTGAAGATTGTAGGATTATTGATTTGCTAGGGTTTATTTATGTCGACAACGAAATTCGATTTGCCTTTGTTGGAACGAGATACCCGATATCCCTTATGGAAGATAAAGATGAGAGATGTCCTTGTCCAACAAAATTTACACAAATGTATTTTGGGACGGGCTTTTATGCCCGGTGCTTGGACGGAAGAGGAAAAAGAACTAAATGACTTTAGAGCCTCATCCTTGATTAGATTGCATTTGTCTAACGATATTTTACTGGATGTTGCGGAAGAGGAAACGGCTTATCGATGTTGGGAACTGAAGAAAAACTCAAGTATGGTTAATGCTGCTGGTTCAGAGTTAATACTGCTAGAAGACTTAAAGGTTAGTACTGCTGAGTGTTACTACTGCTAGTACTATTAATACTGCTAGTCAAAGTTAGTGCTGCTTGAACAAAGTTAGTACTGCTTAGCTAGTTAGTACTGCTACTGGTTAGTACTGCTTAGTAGTTAATGCTGCTAGAAGGAAGTTAATGCTGCTGAAGATTAATACTGCTTATATGATGAAGATTCGTATGAAAGGATATACATGGAAGCTTAGAGATATACATAGAAGATATACTGAAGATATTTTCTGTGTTGATTATCAAAGTGTTATTCCGCAAACTTCTTTGATATTGTTTCTGAGAGTTAATTCTTGTTGAAAATTCGATCCTGACAAGTGGTATCAGAGCCTGATTTCTCAGAAACAACTATTCATCATGGAAAATCTTGCAGAATCAAGCAGTACTTTGGTCTCAAAGGTTCCAATGCTTAGACCCAATGAATTTGATATGTGGAAGATCAGAATCAAGCAGTACATACTCCTCACTGACTATTCTATGTGGGACATCATAGAGAATGGTCCTTCTGAAGCAGGAAAGATTGGTGCAGATGGAAAGAGAACTCCACCAAAAACTGATGCAGAAAGAAAGATCAGACAGACAGAGATGAAAGCCTTGAGCACCTTTCTCTTGGCTATTCCCAATGAATATCAACATCAGTTCTGTAACTGCACTGATGCAGAGATGCTCTGGAATGCTCTGGAGAAGAGATTCTCTGGTACCAAAAGTACCAAGAGAAATCAGAAAGCCATCCTGAAACAACAATATGAGAACTTTATGTCAACCAAGAATGAGTCAATGACTCAAACTTTTGACAGGTTCAACAAACTTATTGGTGAACTAGCTACAGTGGGAGTACAAATTGATCAAGATGATCTGAACAGAAAGTTTCTAAGGTCCTTGAGTGATGAATGGACCATGTATACTGTGTCTTTCAGACAGAATGATCAACTGGAAGAAAAGGAACTTGATGATCTTTATAATGATCTAAGAGTTTTTGAATCTGAGGTAGAGGCTAAAAAGAGGCCTTCTGGGTATGTTCACAATGCTGCACTCCTTTCAGCATCAACTGATTCTACTTCCAACCTTGAATCAGTTAGTCCTGCCAATGGAACAAACCAAGAGAAAGGCACTGAAACTGTGTTTGAGGCCTTTCTGGCAAGTCATGGAAACTCTTCTCTCATTAATGATGACTTGGAACAACTCAATCCAGATGATCTTGAAGAGATGGATATTAAATGGCAGATGGCCATGCTCTCCATGAGAGTTAAAAAGTTCATCAAAAGAACTGGGAGGAACAACTTCTCCCAAAGAAGAGAAGATGGAGCAGGATTTGACAAGTCCAAGGTAGAATGTTACAAATGCCATAAAAAGGGACACTTTGCTAGAGAATGCAGAAGTGGAATGTCTCAGAATAACAATCACCAACAAGCTCAATCTGGAAGCTTCAACAAAAACTCTGCACAAGCCCTTGTATCTCAACAAGGTATGGGGTTTGATTGGAGTGATCAAGCTGAAGAGGCTATTCAGAATCAAGCTCTAATGGCAGAGGTGTCTAGTCTCCCTATAGAGGTAACTTCCAATCTTTGCTCTCAAAATTGCATTAACACTGTTAAAAGGTATAGGGATCACAACCAGAACATGAGTGATGACCTTAAGAGATTGGAAAAAGACATAAAAGATTATGTGAGGATTGTTGAGAGTTTTGAAGAACAGATTAAGGGTTTTCAAGCTAATGAGCTTCAACACTCTTATGACACAAATTACTGGAAGTGGGAGAAGAATGACTTAGAGCTTCAACTGACCAGATCTAAAGAAGAAAGTAAAAAGCTAAGAGGAGAGCTAGCTAAAGTCAAACTTGATGTAGAAAAGTTTTCTAATGCTTCCAAAGCAATGGACTCTTTGTTACAAACTCAGATTCATGATAAACTGAGAAGAGGTATAGGGTACAATACCACACCACCACCCTATAACAACAACTACATCCCTCCTAGTTCAGAGCTGTTAGAAACTAAGGATAGGAAGGATCTACCTAAGGGAGCCACTGAAATAGATCCCTTAGATGAAGTGGTTGTTAAGGATAAAACTGAGAAAGAAGTTGTCAAGGATAAGGACAATACTGTGAGTGGTGAGACTTCTAAAGAAAATCATATTATCACCAATGAGGGATGTGGAAAGCACTGGATCAAGTCCAAAGAGATAGAAAAGACTGAGGGAAAGAACAAGAAGGTTCACTATAAGCAGACCACTGTTGTGAACCCTATTCCTTGCAAACAGTGTGATTGCAATAAAGCCAAGAGCCTAAATTCTGGTTTAAAAAGAGGAAATCAAAGAAACTGGAATAATCAATGGGCTCAGAAACAAGGAGTTGATCTGAATAAAATCAATAGACCAAAACCTTGTTTCATATGTGGCAAGTTGAATCATTTGGCTAAGTATTGTTACTTTAACCCTATTAACCAACAGATGAACTTTCAAAGATTTGTGCAAAAATCTGTGGGTTATAGGAAGGCTGGAAAGAAACATGTGATAAAGAAATATGTTGAAAGTAAAGGCAATTTAAAGAAAAAGATTTTAAAAGAAAGTATCAAAATGTGGGTGCCTAGAAGTACTAACAGTATTAGTACTGCTAACAGTATTAGTACTGCTAACACAGTTACTACTGCTAACAGTGTTAGTACTGCTGAAAATATTAATGCTGCTAATACTGTTAATACCTCTTCAAAAGTTAATACTGCCAACACAGTTACTGCTGCTAACACAGTTACTACTTCTAACAAAGTTAGTGCTGCTAAGCATGCAAGTGCTGCCAAGGTAGTTAGTACTTCTAAAACTAGTACTGATACTAGCAAACATAGTTCCAAGCCTATTATTGTAACAAAGTACTCCAAGAATGAGGAGTTAAAGTTCAAAAATCTTGTCAAGAAAGAGTGCAAATATTTTGATGAGAAAGGGGTACCCAAGACCACTTTGGCTTGGGTTCCTAAATCATACTAATTGATCTATCAAATGTGCAGGGCAACCAACAGCTCAAGGGAAAGAGCATTTGGCATGTTGATAGTGGTTGCTCTAGGCACATGACAGGCAACATGTCATGCCTTCAGGATTTCAAGAATATCAATGGAGGACATGTTGCATTTGGAGACAATCTTACTGGTGGTAAGATAAGTGGAAAAGGTAATGTCTCCACAGGTAAGATGACATTTGAGGATGTCTACTATGTTGATCAATTAAAGTACAACCTGTTAAGTGTATCACAGGTTTGTGACAAACAACATAGTATATTATTTACAAATACTGAGTGTATGATTCTTGCTCCAGGGTTCAAAGTAGTTGATGAAAGCATGATACTACTTAGAACTCCAAGGAAGGAAAATGTTTACTGTCTTGATATGGACAATGTTGATAGTGATTCATCTCTAAATTGTCTTGTTTCAAAAGCTTCTGTAGATGAATCCTCTCTATGGCACAGAAGGATGTGTCACATGAATTTCAAGACTATGAACAATCTTGTTAAAAACAACCTTGTAAGAGGGTTACCTTCAAAAGTCTTTTCATGTGATGATCATTGTGTTGCTTGTCTTAAAGGCAAACAACACAAAACTTCTCATAAGACCAAAGAGTTAAATTCTGTTTCTACTTGTCTCCAGTTATTGCATATGGATCTGTTTGGTCCTACAAATGTTATGAGTATAGGCAAGAAATCTTACTGCTTAGTTATTGTTGATGATTACTCCAGATTTACTTGGGTATATTTTCTAAGGACTAAGGATGAAACAAGTGGTCTTATCAAATCCTTTATTCTAAGAATTGAAAACCAAACTAATCAAAGAGTAAAAGTCATTAGATCAGATAATGGAACTGAGTTTAAAAATCATGATCTAAACACCTTTTGTGAAGAAAAAGGTATTGAGAGGCAATATAGTGCTCCTAGGACTCCTCAACAGAATGGTATTGCTGAAAGGAGGAATAGAACACTAATAGAGGCTGCTAGATCTCTGTTGGTTGATTCAAAATTGCCAATTACCTTCTGGGCTGAAGCAGTTAATACTGCTTGTTATGTCCAAAACAGAGTTCTAGTGGTCAAGCAAAAGAACAAGACCCCATATGAGCTTTTAAATAAAAGAAAACCTTTTATTGGTTTCTTCAAACCTTTTGGGTGTCCTTGTACAATTCTAAATACCAAATCTCACTTAGGTAAGTTTGATAGCAAAGCAGATGATGGATTTCTTGTTGGATATTCATCTCAGAGTAAGGCCTACAGAATATTTAACTCTTCTTCTAGAATAATTGAAGAAAGTGACAATGTCAAATGCAATGAGAGCACACCAAATCCTGTTGGATCTGGACCTCAGTGGCTATTTGACATTGATTCACTAACTAATTCTTTTGGTTTCAGTAGTGATGATTCTACAGGAACAGGATGTGGAGGATCAGGGATCACACAAGTCTCAGAAAGTATATCTAAATCTGTGATATTTCCCATACCCACAGTGAATTCTGTTGAAGACTGTGAAAATGAATCATTTACTGAACCAAATCAGAGTGAAGAAGAAACTAGAGATGAGGAGACTCAAGAAAGTAAAGAATAAGAAGTGGCATCTGAAAACACTTCAGTTGAGTTGCATGACTCTAATCTAGAGGCTGGACTGAATGAAGAACCTAGTCATAACACAAGAGTTCAAAAGAATCATCCTCCACAGCTGGTAATAGGAGATATCTCTTCTCCTATGATGACTAGACATCAAAGCAGGCTTCAAGAAATGCAAGATCAACAGCATACAGTCCTTTCTTGTTTTCTATCCCAGCTTGAGCCTAAAAAGGCACATGATGCTATGAAAGAATCTAGCTGGATAGAAGCAATGCAAGAAGAACTGTTACAGTTCAAGCTACAAGATGTATGGGATCTAGTAGACCTTCCTAAAGGTCACAGAGCAATTGGCACAAAGTGGATTTTCAGAAACAAGAGAGATGAAAGAGGTATTGTCATAAGGAACAAAGCAAGGCTGGTGGCTCAAGGCTATACTCAAGAAGAGGGTATAGATTATGAAGAAGTGTTTGCACCTGTGGCTAGGATAGAAGCAATCAGACTATTCCTAGCCTATGCTTCTTACATGAATTTCAAAGTCTATCAAATAGATGTAAAAAGTGCTTTTCTCTATGGATCAATTGAAGAAGAAGTATATGTCTGTCAACCACCAGGGTTTGAAAACCCAAGCTATCCAGACAGGGTATACAAATTAAAGAAAGCACTGTATGGACTACATCAAGCCCCAAGAGCATGGTATGACACTCTGTCATCCTATCTCTTGGAAAATGACTTTGAAAGAGGAGTCATTGATAAGACTCTATTTATCAAAAGAAAGAAGAAGGATATCTTGCTGGTCCAAATCTATGTTGATGACATTATCTTTGGATCTACAAGAAACAACATGTGCAAGGAGTTTGAGGATTTAATGCATCAAAGGTTCAAAATGAGTTCCATGGGGGAACTTACTTTCTTCCTTGGACTCCAAGTTCAACAGAAGTCAGATGGCATTTTCATATGTCAATCCAAGTATGTGCAGGATATTCTAACCAAGTTTGGTTTCTCAGAATCAAAACCTGCCAGCACACCTATGGAAACACACAAGCAGATCACAGCAGATCTTGAGGGGGAGGATATGGATGTGCATCATTATAGATCCATGATTGGCTCTCTCATGTATCTCACAGCATCAAGGCCAGATATAATGTTTCCAGTCTGTGTATGTGCAAGATTTCAAGTTAGGCCAAAGCAATCTCACTTTCAAGCTGTTAAGAGGATATTCATATATCTCAAAGGGCAACCCAGATTGGGACTTTGGTATCCTCATAACTCACCATTTGACCTAATAGCATACTCAGACAGTGATTTAGGTGGGGTAAACTTGGACAGAAAATCTACTTCTGGAGGATGTCAGTTTTTGGGTGCTAGACTAGTCTCATGGCAGTGCAAGAAACAAACCACAGTATCCACATCTACAACAGAGGCAGAGTACATAGCAGCTGCAAGTTGCTGTTCTCAAGTCTTATGGATTCAGAATCAAATGTTGGATTATGGGGTAACCTTTCTACACACTCCAATCTTTATTGACAACAACAGTGCTATTAGCATTGTAAATAATCCAGTCAAGCACTCAAAGACAAAGCACATTGAAATCAGGTATCACTTTATAAGAGATTGTAATGAAAAGAAACTTATTCAAGTTGTCAAAGTTCACACTGATAATCAGTTTGCTGATCTATTCACTAAAGCTTTTGATGTGGGTAGATTCACTTTCTTGGTAACAAGTGTGGGAATGATAAACTCTGAATAATCTTCTTCTCAAAAAGTGGTTTTATACCTGTATATTTTTATTCTTGGTGTTACTAATCTTCTTTTTCAGGATATGCATAGCAGTACTCAGTGTTTAGCAAAGTTTAAAAGAAGTAAGTATAGTTAATACTGCTAGTAGTTAATACTGCTTTCAGTTAATACTGCTAGTGGTTAATACTGCTTTCAGTTAATACTGCTAGTGGTTAATACTGCTTTCAGTTAATACTGCTAGTGGTTAATACTGCTTTCAGTTAATACTGCTAGTAGTTAATACTGCTCTAGGTTAATACTGCTTATATTCCGAATACTATAAATACTCTTTGCCCGCCTAAAAGTTCATAACGACTCTTTGCATACTGTTCTCTTGCGCTCAAAACCTTTTCTCTCTCAAGTTCGAAGTTTTCAGGCAAGTTTTCAGTAAGATCAATGG
Source organism: Arctium minus (assembly GCA_954870635.1). NCBI lineage: Eukaryota > Viridiplantae > Streptophyta > Magnoliopsida > Asterales > Asteraceae > Arctium > Arctium minus. The sequence continues at coordinate 73,288,107 of OX941089.1, read as the reverse complement.
CATCCATGACTTTCATCGACGAACACAACGAGATTGCGATGCTACAAAAGCCAAAGCAAGCTTCAGGATTTCATCAGATTGTGGATTTCCTCAAGACAAGCCACATTGCTCATACTCTTATTGTATCACCTACAATCTATATTGAGCATCAAAGGCAATTCTGGGCACATGCCACCATTGTTACTGAGAATGGTGTGCGAATGATCAAGACGACAGTATGTGGCAATCCATTGACAGTTACTGAAGAGATAATTCGCATCAGTCTACGTCTAGACGATGCCTCTGGTATAACTTCTATCCCTAATGATGAACTGTTTTCTACTCTGACAAAAATGGGGTATGGAGGCCCATTGGGTGTTTTTAAGTTCTCAAAAGCTAAATTCTCACCTCAATGGCGTTTTCTTGTTCATACCTTGATGCACTGCATTTCTAAAAAGACCACTGGATGGAGTGAGTTCAGCAGTCCCATTGCTTATGCTTTGGTCTGTTTGGCCACTGCCAGAAGGTACAATTTTTCACAAATGATTTTCAATGATCTTGTCTCAAACATGGGAAACAAAAAGAGCTTTTATATGTATCCCAGGTTTGTTCAAGCAGTTATCAACCATGAATTGACGGATATACCTCAACCTGTTGGGGTATATGTACCTAAACCCCCCAAAGGCAAGGTTTTCTCAAACATGAGAAGATCTGCTGGGGACTCTGAAGGAGTTGACACCCCATTGTTCTCTACAATGATGGTGGTGTCCCAAACCAATGAAGGTATGGCAGCAGGGTCAAGGCCCCCATTAGACCAACCCACTGCTAGCCAAGCCCAACCTTCCCTCTCAAAATCAATTCCCCAGTCCCTTCTTGAAAAACCAACCTCTCCCATCACCCAAACCTACAAGAGAAAACAGGTAAAGAAGGCTCCTTCCCTTCTTGTACCATCATCCCCCAAGCCTTTAAGCCCTCTATTGGAGCATTCTCCAGTAGAGAATATTCAAAGGGAATCCACAAGGGTGTCTCCCAACCCAAAGGAGGTGCTCTCTGAGGAGGAGGTAGAGCATATGGGTGATGAGGCTGCCACTACTCCTGCTAGCACAGAGGAGGAAAGTGGTAACATCAATAAGACCTCCCCCATGGCAACTTTGAATGAGCAATCATTTGAAGGTCCCTGGTGCCAAGAAACCACAGGGGTGGATAGTGCTTCTGCTAGGCAGAAGACTTCCACTACTAAAAGATCCAATGATCCTTCAATAGGGGGTAACACTCCTGGAGAAGGTGAGGACAGATATAACTATGATGAATTGATGGAGGCAATGGGCAACATCAACATGGATGTAATCAAACAGGGCAAAGATATAGAAGAGCTTAAACTCATAGTTCTGTCACAACAAGAACAAATCATCAAGTTGAAGCAAATGGTAAGGAAACTGATTCTGCAAAGGAAGAAGAAACAATTTGTGCTCAGAAGGAGGAAACCAGTGACTGATGCTCCCAAAAAGGGGGAGTCAGAAGCTGATGCCAAAGCTAAGGGGGAGCAAGAGGAAAAACATGATGTTGAGGGGGAGAATGAGCAAGCAGCAGAAACAGAGCCAGCAGCAGAAACCATTAATACTGCCAGTTCAAGTAAAGCAGCAGAAATGGTTAATACTGCTGAGCTGAAAGAAGCAACAGAAACAGTAAAAGAGGTCCTTACAGAGCTTGAGGTTGCAGAAACACTCATCAAAGCCAAACATGATACTCCCAAGGTCACCTCAAAGGCCAAAGGAGTTGTCATAAAAGAAAGAGGTGATGCAGCAAAGAACTCTAGCATTGAGAAGGTGATAAGTAAAGAGAAAGGTAAGGCAAAGCTAGTTGAATCTGATAAACCAATGAAAAAGCAGAAGCTGATTGAATCAGATGAAGCTCTAGCTAGGAAGATACAGGCTGAACTTGAAGAAGCAGAAACCATGCAAGTGCAAAAGGATAGAGAGATAGTTAAAGCAATGGCTGCAGAGTTAAACAAAGCCTATCAACAAAGCTTAGCAACAGAACAAGCCAAGCAGAAAGCCACATCTTTGAGGAAGCCTGCTAAGATCAAAATGGCTGCAAGGAAAAGACAACCTTCAAAGACATACCTGGGTGCTCAAGAGAGAAAGAAAATGATTACTTTCCTCAAGGGTGCTGTAGGTGTCAAGGTAGAGATGTTTTCAAAAATGTCTTTTGAGAAGCTCAAGAAGATGTATGATGCTGAGATGATAAAACTTCAAGGGGATGATCTTGCAAGGGTTGAAATGGAGAAAAGAATGAAAGAAAGCAATGATTTCTTACAAAAACCATTCCCTGATGAGCAAGAAACTCCAGAGAAGGAAACAACAACTGGTGAAAGTCTAAGGACTTTAAAAAGAACAAAGATGATTGCCAGGAGAAAGCCTACAAAGAAGCCTAGATTAGTGGAAGAAGAGGCTGAAAATGTTGCTGCAGAAGAAGAGGCACCTGAGTCATCTACAATGAAAGAGCCTGCAAGTACTGAGGATGTCAAGATGTACATGGTTGTGATGGACAAAGTGCCTGAACCAATTGCAGCAGAACCTGTAGGAGTTAAACCTCCTGAAGTCATTCACTGGGATGTTTTGGAAGTAGATGGCAAGGAGTATATCAGACTGAAGAGAAAAGATGAAAAGTATGAAGTCTACAGTACTTGGGCTAAAATTGTCAGAACATGCTCAAGGTCTGATATTGAAGAAATGTTTGATATAGGGATGAAGTTATATGCAGATCAGTTGAAAGCTCCAGGGATTTCAATTACAAAACTGGTGATGGAGTATCTGTGTATGATGTTCAAACCTGATGAAGTGGAGGAGATCATAAGGAGTGTTTTTCAAGCAGTTACAAATTGGACTTTGTATGAAACTAGTGGAGTATATTCCGTGACTTTGGATAGAAATCACATTGAATACTTCCTAGTGGATAAAGTATACAACCATAGCAGATTGAAACTTCATTTAATGTTGAAGAAGAAGCTTGGATGTGGTGAAAATTCAGAAATGGCTAAATACTTGATTCAAAGAACCATCAATCAGAGTTTGGGATTGGATGCAAACACTGGGATTTAGGCATTGATAGAGTTTTGGGAGCATCTTGAAGAAAATCTGAAGAACTTGACTTCTCTTCCTAAAAGTCAAGTTAGGGGGAGATTGTTGGGAACTGAAGAAAAACTCAAGTATGGTTAATGCTGCTGGTTCAGAGTTAATACTGCTAGAAGACTTAAAGGTTAGTACTGCTGAGTGTTACTACTGCTAGTACTATTAATACTGCTAGTCAAAGTTAGTGCTGCTTGAACAAAGTTAGTACTGCTTAGCTAGTTAGTACTGCTAGTGGTTAGTACTGCTTAGTAGTTAATGCTGCTAGAAGGAAGTTAATGCTGCTGAAGATTAATACTGCTTATATGATGAAGATTCGTATGAAAGGATATACATGGAAGCTTAGAGATATACATAGAAGATATACTGAAGATATTTTCTGTGTTGATTATCAAAGTGTTATTCCGCAAACTTCTTTGATATTGTTTCTGAGAGTTAATTCTTGTTGAAAATTCGATCCTGACAATCGAATATGGTGTAAGCTAGATAAAATGCTTATAACAAAGAGCTTGCCCAATAAGCTCCATATGAAGCTTAAATTGTATGCCCATCGTTTATCTGAAGGTGGTTCAATTACTGCACATCTATCGAAATTCAAAGAGATAGTTGGTGACTTGAAGAACCTTGAGGTGAAATATGACGATGAGGATTTGGGTCTCATTTTGCTATGCTCTTTGCCGCCATCATTCGCAACCTTTATGGATACAATCATTTATAGCAGGGATTCACTTACTCTTGAGGAAGTGTATACCGCTTTGAGTTCAAAAGAGAAGATGAAGGAAATAATCCCCGGTCATGAACCAAGGGCCGAGGGATTAAATGCAAGGGGAAGACCTTTTGAAAAATGCTCGAGCTCTTCAAGCAAATCAAGATCAAAATCTCGTGGAAAGAAGAAGTTTTGTAACTTTTGTAAACGGAGGGGTCACATCATTGACGAATGTTTTAAGCTTCAAGCCAAAAACAAAGCCAAGAACAAGACAACGGGTTCCTCCGGGGAAGCCGACATTGTTGAGCACGATGAAGGTGGAGCTAGTGAAGGTGAAGTCATGACGGTCTCCGATGGTAATCCAAAGGCTGCGGAAGAGTGGATTCTAGACTCGGGTTGCACATTTCATATGTGTCCCAACCATAGTTGGTTTCATACATATGAGAAAGTTTCCGAAGGTGTTGTGATGATGGGAACAATGCTACTTGCCCTATTGTTGGTCAAGGCACAATTAGAATCCGTATGCATGATGGTGTCACCCGAACACTTGGGAATGTGAAACATGTTCCCGAGCTTCGAAGAAATCTCATCTCTCTTAGTTCCCTTGATGAAAAGGGTTACGAGTTCTTGGGTAAAGGTGGAGCTATTAAGGTCAAGCGTGGAGCGCTAGTTGCAATGAAAGCTCAAAGAAAGTCCGCTAACCTTTATATTTTGCAGGGTCAAACCGTTATGGGTGACGTTGCGGTAGCTTCCAAGTCAATGTCCGATGGTGATCTATCCAAGTTATGGCATCTTCGTCTCAGTTGCATGAGCCTTGGTGGCATGACCGAGCTAAGTCAACGTGGTTTGTTGAATGGCCACAAAGTTATCGATTTGCAATTTTGCGAGCATTGTGTGTACGGCAAGACAAAGAGGGTCAAGTTCTCAAGTGGCATTCACTCGACTAAAGGGTCGCTTGACTATATTCATTCCGACCTTTGGGGTCCGGCTCGTGTTACTTCTTATGGTGGAGCTTCTTACATGCTCACTATTATTGACGATTTCTCTCGTCGAGTGTGGGCTTTCTTCTTAAGACGCAAGAATGATGTTTTCGAGATATTCAAAGATTGGAGGACGATGATCGAGAAGCAATCCGGTAAAGAAGTGAAATATCTCCGAACGGATAATGGCTTAGAATTTTGCTCTGAGGAGTTCAATGCCTACTGTCGGAAGGAAGGCATTACAAGGCATCGTACCGTTGCCCATACTCCTCAACAGAATGGTGTAGCCGAAAGGATGAACCGCACTATTCTTGAGAAAGTTTGATGCATGCTTTCAAACTCTAAAATGCCCAAGTCTTTTTGGGCGGAAGCGGCTTCTACCGCTTGTTATATCATCAATCGGTCTCCCTCCGTTGCTATTGAGAAGAAGACTCCCATGGAAGTTTGGAACGGATCACCGGCCGATTACACTAATTTAAAAATATTTGGTTGCCCGGCTTATGCACGTGTTGATAAAGGGAATTTGGTACCGAGAGCATTGAAGTGCAAGTTCCTTGGATACAAAGATGGGGTGAAAGGCTTTAGGCTATGGTGCCCGGAAACAAAGAAGATCATTATAAGCCGAGATGTCACTTTTGACGAATCCTCCATGTTGCATGATTCGCCGTCTCCTATATCCGAGACCATTTATGAAGCTCCTAAGAAGAAATCTCCGGTGGAGGTGGAGCTACCTCTGGCTCAAATGTCGAGCCCACATGTTACTAATGACACTAATGTTTCTTCTTCTTCTTCCACTACAGGTGTTCAAGTGGTAGGTGATGCTCCATCACAACCTTCGCCACAAGAGCCTGAACCGTGCATTGCGCGTGATAGGGGAAGGAGACAAATTATACTCCCCGCACGGTATACTGAAGAATCCGATTTAGTAGCATATGCTTTGAGTGTAGCGGAAGAAATGGAATGCACCGTTGAGCCTACTTCTTATAGTGAGGCTATGAAACTAAAAGATGCGGATAAATGGATGATGGAAATGCACGCGGAGATGGAATCCTTGCAAAAGAACGGAACTTGGGAGCTCGTGCCGGCTCCTAAGGGCAAAAGGCCGGTTAGATGCAAGTGGGTTTATAAATTGAAGGAAGGGACCATTCCAAATGAAAAGCCAAGGTATAAAGCTCGGTTAGTCGCGAAAGGTTATAGTCAAATTCCTGGCATTGACTATAATGACATTTTCTCACCGGTGGTGAAACATACTTCTATACGTGCATTGCTCGGGATGGTCACGTCCAATGATTTTGAGCTTGAGCAATTGGACGTAACGACCGCTTTTCTGAATGGTGAACTTGAGGAAGAGATTTATATGCAACAACCGGAAGGTTTCGAGATTCCGGGTAAAGAAGGTCACGTGTGCAAGCTTATTAAATCTCTCTATGGCCTCAAACAGTCTCCTAGAAAATGGTACAAGAGATTCGACGCATTTGTGACCGCACACGGCTTATCAAATTCATCGTACGATAGCTGCGTTTATTTCAAAAAGTGTGAAGATGGGTCGATGTTATATTTGCTCTTGTACGTGGATGACATGTTCTTAGCAGCTAAAGATATGGGAGAAGTTCAGAAAGTTAAAGATCAATTAAATTCAGAATTTGATATGAAGGATTTGGGAGCCGCAAAGAGAATTCTTGGTATGGAGATTATTCGTGACAGAAAGGCGAGAAAATTATACCTTAGTCAAAAGGGGTATGTTCAGAAAGTTCTTCGTCGGTTCAACATGTCTGAAGCAAAGTCTGTCAACACTCCATTTGCGCCTCATTTCAAGTTATCATCCGCTTTAAGTCCTTCGACTCAAGTCGATGTTGCCTATATGGCAAGAGTGCCATATTCTAGTGCGGTGGGATCTTTAATGTATGCCATGATTTGTACCCGTCCTGACCTTGCCTATGCAGTTTCTATGGTGAGCAGATATATGGCCAACCCGGGTAAAGAGCATTGGAGAGCGGTCCAATGGATTTTTCGTTACTTGAGGGGCACGACAGATCTGTGTTTACACTTTGGGAAGAATTCTTCAGGGGTACTTGGTTATACGGATTCCGATCATGCCAAGGATCTTGATAAAAGAAGATCTATTACGGGATATGTTTTTACTCTTGATGGGTGTGCCATTAGTTGGAAGGCACATTTGCAACCTACCGTCGCTTTGTCCACAACGGAAGCGGAATACATGGCCGTTAATGAAGCTGTGAAAGAAGCTGTCTGGCTCAAGGGATTTTTTGGTGAATTGAGTGATCATCTGAAGGTCGAGGAGGTTTTCTATGATAATCAAGGTGCGGTTCTCTTGACCAAAGATCGGATGTTTCACGATAGGACGAAGCACATCGATATTCGTCATCACTATGTCCGTGGGGTAGTAGCTAAAGGTGATGTTAAAGTGGTCAAGATTAGCACTCATGGCAACGCAACGGATATGTTGACTAAGCCGCTTCCGGTATCCAAGTTCAATTTGTGTTTGGACTTGGTTGGTGTTGCAAGACGGGGTTGATGCCCTTAGGGGCGAATTGGCGGAGGATACTGCTTTTTCGAGAACTTTGATTACTTTGGTATTGCTTTGTTTATGGGTGATGTTTTTTGCTTGAGATGAAGTTTGGTGGAGATTGTGCTCTTGGTGTATTCTACTTGGTTTGAAGACGAGGTGGAGCCTTGTTTTTTATGGGTTTTTGATTGAAGTCAAAGGTGGAGATTTGTGAGAAATGTTTGTCTTCCAATATTTTGACAGCTCATTTCCAGCTGTTTTTCTTTGATGTTTCCAGCTGATTTACAGCTGGAATCCTTTGCTCCATCAGCCCATTTTGCACTACATTTTGTTCTATAAATAGGCATGAGAACAAGAGAGGAAAACACACATTGAAGATCATCTTCTCAATTGCTCTCTCTCTCTCTCTCTCTAAAACTTGTCTAAGTTTTTTCTTAAACCTCAAGAGCCCTATTATTATTTCTCCATTATTGTAAGCTATAATCTCTCAAGTGTATCATCATCAAAGTGATAGTGGATCAGTTCTCGGCGTCCTCCGCCCGTGGTTTTTCCCTTTCCGGGTTTTCCACGTAAAAATATCGGTGTCTCTCTTACTTATGCTTTATTTTACATTTATTGGGTTTGATCATTGTTTACATTTTCTTAGTGGTTAATTAACTTACATTGTTAATCGTATTTCCGCTTGAATCTCGATATAGAACTTTAGTTCATTTGTTCTTAGGTAATTTTGTGTTTTATTGGGAACTATTTGGTTCTTGGTAATTTCACAACAGATTATATATGAACTAGTGAATTCTCACACAACCTGTTAAAACTTGTCTATTTGTACATCTCAATTGTCTAAAGAATGTCTAGAGAGTTTAAGGAGTTTTAAATCATTAACACGAATTATTAAAACCTTGTCCCTCTCATAAATTACTGAATTGTACTCTATATCCCTATTTTCATCATCACTTGTTCATTGTCTCTCAACTCAATCATTGTCATTTTTTGTTGCTACCAACATGGTCTATCACACCAAATGGTCTTTGGTCTAACAACTGGGTTACTGGACATTCGGATGACACCTTCGAGTGAATTAACCTTCAAGTGAATTACTAAATTACGTAATGCACATTCAACTATCCAAGAACCAAATGACAACAATTAAATAAATCAACTACTCTGTTCAAGAATCAAGTGACAACTTAAAATTTGACAAAACAAAAAAACACTAGTACATTTATAGGTCTGTTCAACTATATTATAGATGCTGATATTGTGTTAATATACATCGAAACAAAGAACCTAAAGTTGGTCGATTAAACCTTCAAGACAAATGCTTAACAACATATGGCCAGTGTGATGTTGAATGATGGTAGCAGGGACAAATTTTCAAGACAAATGCTTAACAACAAGAAATACAACCCAAAAATTTGGTTGAAGAAAAGATAAAATATGCTTTTTCTATAATATATCTCATAAGTATATTCTAGTTCAAAAATTAATGGTGGAAATCAAAACTTCAATTGAAGCCCATGAACAGAAAAACTTACTTGTGTGGTTGAAAAGTCCATCTAAGAGAAATAACCAATTCACCAATGTGTGATTAGGGATTTGAAATCCCTAATAACCAAGTGAGAGTCACAGTTTCAAGAAGATGGATCAGAGGTAGTCTAGATTCTTTCACATTCGAGTCAATGAGTAACTCGTTCCATGTTCCTTCAATCGCACAGAGAGGGTAGAGTTGAGCACGTACCGTCTAAGACAAAAACACAGTGGTAACTCATGGCAAACGTGTTCTATCGTACATTCATGAACTCAGCCTACAAATTCTAACAACGGCACTGGGTTGGTGATACCCTTTGGTCTTTTGATACCCATGGTCGTCGTCATGATCTATAGACAGGGTCGGGCCTGGGCCACCATCCAGGGCCACCATCCAACAACTTACGCGGCCTGGGCCACGACCCAGGGTCGCACAACAGGTCGTGGGGCTCATTCTCGTGCGATGTTCTCGCGTTTAATGAGTCTGATCTGATGTTCAAAGGTTCCATTAAGATACCTATATAAAACCTTATTAAATTTCCATCTTAAGGGTCAAACAACCATTATAACATTAACTAAAGCCTCTAAAATCACGGGTGTTACAAAGCGGATGCTCGTGCACCCCCTACTCCCTTAGTAGGTCTGTCCCTGGATCATATACTCTTTTTAATGGTGCTACAAATGACAATATCTTTGTTGGATACCCTATTTTTTTCCCCATTGGAAGTTCCCACCTCATATCCCACATTTTAAGTAATCTAACAAATCCAATATTCAATTCTATTTTTACTTTCTATAGATAAGCATAGGAATACAATGTGTTACAAAAGTAGTTTGATACATGGAATTAGGACGACACCTCCTGCAAAATCTATTAAGAACAAAGAAATATTACACTTAATGTCGATACTACCACCTAGCAATTTTTGGTTGTAGGGTTGGAGTGCACTAATCAAATAAATTAAACCCCGACTTGACCAAATGTGTATATGTATCTTTTACATGAGATTGTACTACTCTTTATACAAAAATTCCATTGTGATTAATGGCCATAGATTAAAATACTAAACGGCTTAGATCGGTTCTCACGGTTCACATCCTTTTTTTGGTTCTCATTTGATTACCGTCCTATATATATATATATATATATATATATATATACAATGGCATTTTTGTGATTTCTTTCAAATTTGAATACATTTATTGAATAATAACAAATTGAAAGGGACATTCACGTCATTTTTCAGATCTCACCCAATATTATGTCTTTTTCTTATATGCGATTGTAAAACCCCAAATTGACAGGCTCAGTCAAATCAATTCAAACCCTAATTCTCTTTCTTCTATATACCTCCTCTGATCAATCACTCCATTTTCCTTTTCAATTCCACTTCTCATTGTTTATACGAAGAGAGATTAAGAGTTTATGGTCAACTGATGAAATCGAATGACTTGATCAAAAAAATAGAAGAGGTTGCAACGAAAGTTATCAATGGTGGTGGTGATAGCAGTGGGTTGGTGGCCGGTGAAGATGGTGGCGACAAGAATAGATCGGAAGAGAATCGATAGGAATAGAAGACGTAAGAACATCCAATAAAATTGTAAGAACATCCAGCGACATATATCCGCCGCGGGCAGCTCCGATAGCAGCCGACAAACCCAAGAAAATCTCCGGCGAGTTCACCTGAGTCCACTTATTCCATCTACCCAACAAAGCACTGCTGAAGAATAAGGTGGTACACAAGACGGTGGCGCAAGTAGCTTCAACGTCGTTGCTCCCAGTGATGGTTCACCATCAATTCAACCATCTGCAAAAGTGATTTTGCTTGAAGTTTTGTTTCAAGCATTATGGGTTTCGAGAGGTTGAATGGATTTGAATCTATTTGATTTTGTTATTGTTACATTGTTTGGATGGATCCGTCGTTGATGATGAACGAAAGTGGTTTCAGTCAGGTAATACGAGATTTGTAACGGTGGGGTTTTTAATCCTTACAATTGTATTGATTCATGGGTTGAAATAGTGTATTGATTCATGGGGTGAAATAGTATATAGACAAAAGTTTTCTTTAGTTTCACAAGGTGAAATGACATATAGTTCGAATTTATTGTTTGATTTCATGAGGTGAAATAGATTACTGATGAAAATTGTATTTAATTCATGTGGTGAAATGACATATATATGAACATTATGTTTGGATTTTATGAGGTAAAAGATCATATTTATGAAAATTTTATTTTTATTTCATGAGATGAAATAGTATGTGTGTTTCATGTGATGAATCTTTGTTATAAAATGACGATTATGCCTTTTCATATGGCGAAACAACTTTTAATTAAAACCATAGATCAAAATCAAATTACGGCTTAGATCGGTTCTCACGGTTCTCAACATTTTTTTGGTTCTCACATGATTTAACCCCTATGTGTGTGTGTGTGTGTGTATATATATATATATATATATATATATATATATATATATAGGTGTGGGTTCAAACGAGAATACTTCTGTTTTGTGAAAATGCGAGAACAGTTTTGGGCCCCCAAATTACTTAACCCATAATTAAAATCAAAATTAAAATAAATTAATTAATTAAGGATAATTATGTGATTTTGTATTTATCTGCAAAATAAAATAAAGTAAGTAATTTCCTTATCCCTAATATCACGTACAAATAATATAATCACCTATTACAATGTATCAAATCATTATCACATTATTATCATAATAAAATCACATGATGAACAAGCAGAGCGATGATTGTAGACGTGATCATTACTGCTTTTCGATTTTCACATTGTTATCACAACAAAATCACATCAACTCTTCGATTCATCGAAACATTATCACATCATTATCGACAACCGGGACATCAGCATAAGAAGTCTCCGATGATGGCAACAACATTTAATGGATAAAAACAAATTCATAATAATAGAAATTTAATGATAAATACTACTTTATTTTTCTTATTCCAAATATTATTATGTGTTAATTAATTTAGAGATCTAGAAGTGTTTTCGTATTTTCGTAAAATATGGGCGTTCAAACAAGAAGGTGGTCAATTTGTGAGAAGACGATAAATATCGTAAATATAAAAAATGAAAAATAATTTTAGAAATTAAGATAATTACCATTTTGAGTTGGGTTAAATATTCTGTTAAAGGTATATTTGTAATAAAAACACTATTTGAATCTCTTAAAAATCTCATTGTATCTTTTAAATGTATTTATTTTTAATTTTAATTAATTCATAATTTTTTTATCAAGTTTTATACGAATTTTTTCACTATTTTTTTAGATGCACTTTTGATAAGAGTTTTTTTTTACACGATTGTCATCAAATATCACACGTGATATTCATAATCAATCAATTATCTTTTTCTCTATTTTTGGATCTACGTTTTGAATCATATATTAGTTATTTTTGACATATGATCACGTATCACATATGACCCACTTTGTAAATTTTTATACATGTCACATGTGAGAATATGCTTGTGAATATATATAAGTTACGAATTATCACATGTGATAATATGCATCTTGGTATAAGTGTTGTATTATCACATGTAATAATATTTGTATCACAATAAGATCTATAAATGTAAATATACATATCATATACGATCAACAAAATTATCAACACTTACCAAATATGATTGATACGACCATCGAACAAATTGTTATGTGATAAAACCTATAAACAAATTAAAAATCGGTTTGGAAAACAAATTCAATCCCGATTTATTTGGGATTATTCCCATGGTTACAGATAACGATATACACAAAATGACAATCAATGCCCTTATTGATTTAATTTAATAATATTTAATTTAATTTATTTATTAAATAAGGGATGTGGTACATATTCATTCTCGTCTTCTCGCAAATTAATTTGTTTCTCGTATGATTCTCCCCTTCTCTCTCTATATATGTATGTATATATACATATAGAAATTAAAGGGAGCTTCTTTTGTAAACCCATTTTATTTTATAAACTATGTAAATTAATCTAGGTTATCAATTATCTTGATCGATGGTTGAGAAATTTCTGGATTTAAATTTATTTAAAAAAATAGGAAAAGGGTAGTTTGAGAATAGATTTAAATAATTTAAAATTTAAATTTAATAATTAATTTGAATTTATATAATTTTGGTTTATCTTCTCCTTAATTATCTCAATTTCCATATCTTCCTCACTCTCTCATCTCTCTCATCTCTCTCTCTCATAAAATTCTGGCAACTCATACCCTCGAATTCCGACGACTTCCTCTTACTATCCATCATCTCCATCCAATTCCGGCGTCCTCCTCCCACTCCGACTACCTCCTCCCAATGGCGGCGACCTCCTCTCACTGGCTACGACCTCCTCCCATTGGCGGCTACTTCCTCCCACTCCAGCGACTTCCCCCAATTCCGGCTAGTTTCATAAACCGTTTTTTTGAAATTTTCAAGTTTTTAAAGTTTCATAAACCGTTTATTGAAAATTTTCAAGTTTTTTAAATTTTATGAACTGTTTTTTCGAAAATTTTAAATTTCATAAATCGTTTTTTTCGAAAATTTCAAGTTTTTTAAGTTTCGTAAACCATTTTTTTTAAGTTTTCAAGTTATTTAAATTTCATAAACTGTTTTTTCAAAATTTTCAAATTTCATAAACAATTTCATAATATGTTTGTTGGATTTTAAAGTTTCATATATTTTATCTCATATGAATAATCAGAAAATTTCGAAATAATCATGTACTTTTGAAGTTTCATTTATTTTTCTACCATATTAATAATCAAATTTTTAAGTTTCATATATTTTTCTCATATGAATAATGAGATTATGAAATGTGAAATTTTCGAAAAAAACAATTTATAAAAGTTAAAAAACTTGAAAATTTTGAAAAAAAAGGCTTATGAAACTCAAACAGTTTATGAAACTCGCCGGAATTGAGGGGAGGTCACCGTAGTGGGATGGTGCCGGTGGATCATGAGAGAGAGAGAGATGTAGATAATTGAGAAAATTAAGAAAGTTGGTTGTTTCCTAAAAATATGAATTGTTACTACAATTATGAATTTGGGAAAAATGACCTATATATCCTTGGTTTACAAGTTTACAGGATAAAATGGGTTTACAAAATAAGTGGGGTCTCTCTCTATATATATATTATATATAAAGATTATATATGAACTAGTGAATTCTCACACAACCTGTTATTATTGTGTAAAGATAGGTTAAACTTGTCTATTTGTACATCTCAAATGTCTAAAGAATGTCCAGAGAGAGTTTAAGGAGTTTCAAGTCATTAACACGAATTATTAAACCTTGTCCCTCTCATAAATTACTGAATTTTACTCTATAGCCCTATTTTCATCATCACTTGTTCATTGTCTCTTATCTCAATCATTGTCATTTTTCACGGATTGGGCCCAATTTTTTGTTGCTACCAACATGGTCTATCACATCAAATGGTCGTTGGTCCAACAACTAGGTTACTTGTAGGGGCCAACCTCCCTGAAAGCCAATGGTTCAAGTCTTACAAAAGGTAATGAGTGTGTGAGGTTTTGTCTATTATCGTAACATGTTAGGTTTTGCTGATCAATTAACTTCCTTTTGCTGCAATATGTTATTTTACAACTCTTATAACTAAGTGGTATTCGGTTCTATGATATCAGTTAACCTTCTAAAGACTTCACTATATTAGTATGTTAATCATTCAAAAAAATAGAAATAAAAACGCATCTCGCATAAAAGCATCATTTGCATCGCATGTCAAAAACTTAACATACAGATTGAATTGAGCAAATGATAGTGATGATGCTTCTTAGTTCTTTAGAAAGTTATAAAACGCAAATTAAGAAGTCAGGTCTGCATATATCTTACTCTCCTCAAACCACATTTTAGGTGGGATATGTTAGATTCGTTTGGTTTGGTTTAAAAGTTGAAGGACTATATCTTATAATAGCACATAAAAGGATACAAATGTAAGTTTACCTCTTTTATCAGTGAGTCGAGCTTTTAACAAGCTACTCGAGCTCGAGATCGTTTATCTCGAGATCGAACTTAATTATTCTCGAGCTCGAGTCGATCTCGAACAAAAAATAGAACTCGTTTAACTTATCGAGTCGAGCTTTATAATACCAATGTTCGGCTCGGCTCGTTCGAAAACTCGGTTCAACTTTACGAGCCGGGTCGAGCCATTCGAGCATACCCTTTTTTGAGCCAAACATGCCCACATATTTATTAAGCATACAATAAAAATATAAAAATTATCGAACTCAATCCGATAAACGAGTTAATCGATCGCGAGTTCGAACCGATAAACGAGCATTGAGCTCGAGCTCGATAACTAAAAAAATATTCGAGCTCGAGCTCGAGCCCTACATTGAAAATTTAATCGAGCTCGAGCCTAGTAATTTTTTGAGCCCGGATCGATTAATCTACTACTCGACTCGACTCGGCTCGTTTACACCCCTACCTTCAAACAAGTTTTGAACCTAAATTGAGAAAAAAAACGAAGTTGAACGACTGAAAATTTAAGTAAACATATAGTTCCAGGGGGAAAAAGGTAAATTTCCTCTTGATATTTTGTTTCTTTCAATTAGGTCGTTTGATTAAAGTATCTATCTTCGGTTTGGCTTTCATGAAACCATGGCTTTGGTGCCCACTCGTTTAGATTCGTTTCACAACTCAGTCTACAAGCTCCATGTCTCCACACGCCTCCATTTCTTCAGAGTCAGGTACTCCTCTTATAATCCTTTCAACAAACACAAAGTCATTGCATCTTACGACACTAATTCCACCAATTTAAACCCAATCCCCCCAAAAAAGTCCAAAATTGTTCTTAGAAACAAGAAGAATCAATCGAGTTCTATTGCTGAATCATCGATTTCACATCCCAAACCTAATAGTGGTGGTTGGCTAGAGAAATGGGACGACACACACAAGCAAAATTGGCCTAAACAGGCTGAAACAGTGTTTAATTATCGACAAAATAGGGAAGACCACGAGAATTCCGATTATGGAATTAGTTATGATAGTGATAGTGATGGAGGAATCAGTAGCAGTGGTAGTACAATGGAAAGAATTGTGGAGAAATTGAAGAGATTTGGGTATGTTGATGATGATGTTGTTAAGGAAAAGAAAGAGATTGAAATTGAGAAGGGATCAATTGAGGATATATATCAAATTGAGGAAGGGGTTTTGCCGAATGCACGAGGTGGATTTTCGCGTGAATCGCCTCTTGGTGTTGAAGATGTGTTTAGGGGTAGTAATGGGAAAGTGAGATTTCCATGGGAGAAGCCATCACCTGAGGATGAAGAGAATAGGAATTCAGTGAGGCAAAAAAGTAAGACTTGTGTGGCTGAATTGACACTTCCGGAGGCAGAGTTGAGGAGGTTGAGGAATTTAGCTTTTCGGTTAAAGAACAAGACGAGGATCACGGGTGCTGGTGTTACTCGAGAAATGGTGGCTTTGATCAAGGATAAATGGAAATCAGCAGAAGTTGTGAAGCTGAAAATCGAAGGATCGGGTGCACTTAATATGAAACGGATGCATGAGATATTGGAGGTGAGTTTCTTGCAATACTTGTTGCTATGTTGTTTCCCGCAGCTTCGAGAATAAAGCAACTTTTTTGTGAAAGAACATAGGAATATGTATCTATTATACACAGATAGTATATGTGAATTTATAGATTCAACAATTGTAGAAAATTAAGGATTTGGGATGCTTTTGTGTGTGTATCTCTCTCTCTATATATATATAAAACGGAAAACTGAGGAATACCCTGGTAGCCCTTCATGTCGACGGTATGCACTTGTGCATAAAAGTAATTTGTAACATGCACACGTGCATATGCACAAATGCATAATGCACACATGAATAAAATCCAAAAAACAACTTAATTCAGTTGTATGCACAAGTGCATACTGTCCAGATGAAGGGCTACCAAGGCGTTCCTTTTTTTCCGTTTTCTTGAGGTTTTCCCCTGAACCTCCCTCTCTCTCTCTTTATATATGTGTGTGTGTGTGTATGTATGTATATATAGGGCTGGGTTCTAGTGAGAATCACCCCTTTTCATGAGAACCTGAGAAAAAGTTAAGGTATGTGAGAATTATGAAGATACCTTTATATTATATGAAGGTTACAACATTCACACAATATAATGTAACCTTTCAACCAATACACAGCTGAAGATGATGTGAAAGTTACAATCTTCAACATTCACACATATAAAGGTATCTTCACTTGTTCTCACCTTCTCACCTTCTCACCTATGTGTACCACGCCATACCCTTGAAGAATTGTATCTTCTAAGCACCAGGAATAGGGACTTTTGAGTGCGGTAGAAGCACTCTTGCTTCCTAGATGTAGAATTTAATTATTTAGCACACTTCCCATCCAATTGTTTTTCGAAGCTTGAGGAAACGGTTCAATCTGTACGGAACAAAAGGACCACCACAACCACCTTCAAAGAGTACAAAAGATTAATTAGGAAAGATGAATTTCCCTAGACTGCTTATGAGATACTCTGAAGTTAGAATCTGTTTCTTCAAATTCATTTGTCTTTAGCATCCATTCTTGAAGTTGGGTTCAACATGAAAGTGCGAATTATGGGGTTGTGGGCTGGTAGCTTTTCTTTAATAATATTGTCTGTTTCCAGAGGCATGCACCAATGCACTTTCTTAGATAAACATAAGTCTCTCATACATTTGCATAGATAACCTATGTTCGGGTTTTTTTCTCATAGACCCGTTATTATTATTATTATTTTTATTTTTTTTGCAATCAATAATTTTCTCTCTTTTACTTATTTAATTATTTCACTTATTAATTTCATGTCGGTTGAACAATGGCTATTAAGCTACTTGTGGTCTAGTTATTAGCATAATACTTCTGCTGATATAACCTCTGCACTATTTAGAGGAGAACCGGAGGGTTGGTGATTTGGAGATCTGGAAGCACGATTGCTCTCTATAGAGGCATAGGATTTGAAGATCCATCTATAAGACAAAAGAAACGTGAATATAACAAGGAAATATCCGAAAGATCCTCTTTTTCTGATCCTGATGCTACAACTGACGGTTTACAAGGGCATGAGCACGCATTGAGTAATGTGGAGGATAACGAAGGTACCGAATCAACAGCAGAATTGAACTATGAAAAAGAAGTGGACAAGCTCTTAGAGGGGTTGGGGCCGAGGTACACGGATTGGCCAGGATGTGATCCTCTACCCGTGGATGCAGATTTACTCCCAGGAACCGTCGATGGCTACCAACCACCTTTCAGAATACTTCCCTATGGGGTGAAAGCTACGCTTATAGGAAGGGAGGCTACTAATTTACGAAGGCTAGCAAGATTTCTCCCTCCACATTTTGCTTTGGGTGTGTCATTTTCTCCATACAAATTATATATTTAAGATTTTAAAGTTCCATTTGTTTATACCATGTCTAACTTCCTCTCTTTGTTACACTTTTCACAAGCTGGGGGTCTTCAATGAAACAACCGCTCTACACTATGGGGTAGAGGTTGGGTTTGTGTAAATCTTACCCTCCCCATACCCCACCTCCAGGTGGGATATACGGGGTTCGTTTGGTTTGGTTATTCGTTTATACCGTTTACCATTTTGAGGGTTCTGATTATATGGTTTGAAGAGAAATGAAGATGGGACCTACGAATGAAGAATCGAAGAAAATGGTATGAACGAATAGTACCTAAGAGTTTTTATTTTAAATATTTGACTATTTGCATGAACAGGTAGAAGCAGACAACATCAAGGTTTGGCGGCGGCAATAGTTAAGTTGTGGGAAAGGAGTTCGATTGCAAAGGTTGCGCTAAAACGTGGTGTCCAACTAACAACAAGTGAGAGAATGGCTGAAGAGATCAAGGTACTTGAAGAATACCATTATATTTAAATACAAATAGATGGAAATGATAACATTTGTGTCGATATGGTTCTTCTTAGGCAAGTGTTATCTCAATGTTTTGCTTAAACCACTTACGTTTTGATGTCTTGTGGACCTTAACAATCAAACAATCTTATACTCCATTCCACTTGAAAAGATGAGATGCAACTTGACTTTTAAGGTCAAATTTCAACTATTTCAGTTTTTTTGCGTCTATATTTGATCCACAACTTTGGCTATGTAACATAGTTTTAATAGGGCAAGTGATGTTTTATGAATTGGAAATATGAATTCACACTCTCATATATATATATATATATATATATATATATATATATATATATATATATATAACATCTAACCAAAGGGTCATTGGCTTAGGGGTATCTGGGATACCTGTAGAGGCCCAACCTCCCAAGAGGTCAAGGGTTCAACCTCACCAAAGGTGAGGAGAGTGCGTGAATATTTGTCGTACGTAAATATTATATACTTCAATATATATATATATATATATATATATATATATAACATCTAAGCATCTTTTAAGATGGAGCATCTGATTTTACTTCAAAAATCTCGTGTCTTGTTATGAGTATTTCATATGTGGGGCATGATTACGATGGATGCAAGCATTATAGGATTGCGATTGATGGTAAATAAAATTGCAATTGTGTTTATGGAAGTTGGCATAAGCACTTAGAAAACAGAAGAAATAAGGTACTAGTTATGTTCAGGATGGGAATACAAGCATATGGTTAGGAGAAATAGGACCCAACCCCAAAGTATCTGTGTAATAGTTTTGGCTGTTCAAAATGGAGTATCCAGATTGCCTTTCATATTGTATCATGGATTCATGTTAGGTCTTGCATGGCTGTTTGGATGCTGTTTCGTCCTATAGAAATTGCTACGGTCGAACCCTAATGGCAAGTGTAAGTAGACAAGTAGGTACGGATGATATCCTTCATTATTTGGGATCAAATTTACACAGAGAGAGAGATTGATGATGATGATGATGTCAGTATAGGATAACAAGGTGAATGGAAATCACGACATGCTTCAAGATTCTTGTGTGATTCCTCCCTCTATATATATAGATATATACACACACACACACCTATATAGCTACACTAGATGAGCCGAAATTGAACTGCTCTCCACTGCTAGCACTAGAACACGTACCCTTCTTCTTGTGGGTTGCTGCAAATAAAGATTTTCAGGTCTTGTTATGAATCAATACGATGAGTTGTATTATAGACATTGAACACAATAACTACTTAATTTCTCAAACTATTCATTAAAGTCGAGGTTGCAGGCAAATCGAATGATAAGGAAAGTTATTTACAATCTGGATACAATTTATGATGGATGAACAATGTTTTCACCAAGGTGTTTGTTTGGTTATTATATGTAGAAATTGACAGGAGGCATACTTCTCTCTAGAAACAAAGACTTCTTGGTGTTCTACAGAGGAAAAGATTTCTTGTCACCAGATGTTTCAGAAGCGTTACTAGAAAACGAGAGGCTGGCAAAATCTTTACAAGACGATGAAGAGCAGGCACGGTTGAGAGCCGCGACTTTTCTCACACCGAGAGTTGAAACACAAGTCCACTCAGGATCCGCCGGTACCCTCGGTGAGACCCTCGATGCAAATGCTAGGTGGGCGAAAAGGCTGGACGGTGATCACAAACAAAAAGTGCTTCAAGAAGCGGAGACACTTAGACAAGCCAACCTTATCAGAAAGCTCGAGAGGAAGCTTCGTTTCGTGAGTTCTTGAAATTTCGGGTTTGCAACATACGTCTTCATTTTTCGGCTGATTGACTTTTTGAACTGTTATACTTGGATTTTCATTTAAACTAAACATCACCATGTAGTTAGGAAGAGAATGAACAATCATGGACATACTTTTTGTCCAAAATTGCTCATGCTTGCGAAGTGTATTTCTTTTGCAATTTCACAAGATGGTTTGTACACTTTTTCCATAAGCCGGGGGTCTTTATGGAAAAAGTTGCTCTACTTTTTTTTGGGGGGGGGGTTATTTTAGCATAATAACCTCCAGACATATTTTTTTTAAATGCATGATCTTCTGACAACTTTGAGAAATGTCTAATATAAGAATGTCTCTACATGTGCCTGAATGTTATGTGCTTAAAGAAAATATGTCAGTATTCTTCTAAATAATCCACTATTTGGGGTAGATGACAGGTCTATGTATACGTCTCACCTCCACACCCTAGTTCCGAGTAGGACATTCTGAGTGTGTTTGATTTGGGTGTACAAGATGATTAATTGTTTGCAAAGAAAAAGCCGAGTACAATGGTCCAAAAAGTCAACATTCTTCTTTTACTCTAAATCCATTGTAGATCACATCACCATCCTATTACAGGCTGAAAGAAAGCTGATGAAAGCCGAACGAGTCTTATCAAAAGTGGAGGCATTTCTAAATCCTGTCGATAATCCCGCAGATCCAGAAAGCATCACTGACGAGGAAAGATTTATGTTTCGGAAGCTTGGTTTAAGGATGAAAGCTTTCTTACTCCTTGGTAATAAGCTTCTCCATTTTCCCGAAATATCTTCATGTCTTTCTTGGGGAAAAAACCGCCCTACCCTTTGGGGGTAGGGGTCAGGTCTGCACCCCCCTCCCCGGGCGGACCCCACCTCTGGGTTGGACATACCGGGCTCGTTTGGTTTATCTTTATGTCTTTCTTAGAACAAGAAGTGAAGAGATAGTCGTTTTCAGGTCGTCGTGGAGTGTTTGATGGTACGGTGGAGAATATGCATCTTCATTGGAAGTATCGGGAGTTGGTTAAGATCATTATAAAGACGACAAGCTTTGAGGAGGTTAAAAATATAGCGTTATCGCTTGAATCCGAGAGTGGCGGTGTATTAGTGTCGGTTGATAAAGTCTCCAAGGGATATGCCATTATTGTGTTTCGGGGTAAGGATTATAAGCGGCCTTCTTCACTAAGACCGAAAAATTTGCTAACAAAAAGGAAGGCTTTGGAGCGTTCGATTGAGCTTCAACGACACGAGGTATCTCTGTTATAAATTCCATCAGTGATTCATATTCGCATAAATTTTCATTCCATTTGTATGCCATCTTCATTTTATCATTTTTAGACAAATTTACGCTTATAAAGTCATTTCGCAAGTTTCTTTCTTAGCCTGATTGCTTTACCATTAAAGGTTCGTATATACAATACTAGGGGTCTTCACACTTTTTGGACAAGTTTTTGTTATTCTCTCGCACACTTTTCACAAGCAGGGTATTCACGGAAACAGTCATTCTGCCCCTTGGGATAGAGGTCAGATCTGCGTACATCCCACCCCCAAACCCCATCCTCAGGTGGGATATACTGAGAAGGTTGGGTTTGGTTTGATTTATATAGGATAACTAGGGGTGACCCATCAACCAACAAAATGGACCCAATTTTGGGACGGAGGGGGGTAAATACTGAACTAGTTGGGCACGTTTTGAACATCTTTGTGGCAACTGAAAATGTCAAAAGATCTCTTTGGAATTCGTCTTTTAGATTTCCATTTTGGGACAAAGAAAAAAGGTCTGCCTACATCATACCCTCTCCAGACAGGGTGATTTACTGGGTTCGTTTGGTTCAATTTAGTTTAAAATTCAAGGTTCCAAATGGCGTTAGGCGTGGCAGCGAGGCCAAGCCTCAAGCCTTAGGAGCCATGGCTAGGCCACAACGCCTTTTCAAGGCGTGACTTCTGGCGGCAAATCTATATATCATATATGATATTTTATACTATATATATATATATAAACATATGTATTCTACTGTTACTCGATGAGTCCATGATATTAAACAATTTAAATTAGGTTATATATTAAAAACTAACAATTGAGACATTAAAAAGGTAGAAAACTCAAATATTCCGTTACGGGAACCACGCATTAGGGCCATGGCGTGCCACAAGCTTAATGTGGCGTCAGATACAAGCCTTGTGCCACGGCGGCTGTTGCGGCGAGCCTTTTAGAACACTGGTTTATATTTGGTGAAATATGATGCATATACTGTATACGTTTGCCGTATGATGCTGACCTCTGTCTTGATTTTTTGTTAAACAGGCTCTTATGAATCATATTTCGACTTTGCATACCCGAATGCGCAAACTGCAATCTGAAATCGTAATGCTCTTCCATTTTATTATTACTCCTCTATTCTATCTGCTGGCCGACTCGCTAACATTATCCTATGATCAATGAATGATTTTAGGAACATGTTTCAACTGTAAGAAACGAAGGAGATGAGGAGTTATACGACAGATTAGATGCGGCATATTCCACCGAAGATGAGGATAGTGAGGTAAACGCTGTATTCTATCTGTTCAATATAGAACAAAGATACGTTTTGACTTTTGAGGTCAAACACTTTCCAAGTTCTGTACTCGATATGCATGCTTTTAGGGTTAGGAGCCGTTTACCAAAAAAAATTGATAAACGCTAACAGGTAAGAGTGGGGGGTAAGGCTTACCGATAAAAACAATTTGGGTAAGCATTGTCTGATTCGGTTAGTAGCATATTGGTGGCCGACTCAGTAACATATTGGTGGCCGACTCAGTCAACACCTTGGTTGGTCAAAAGTGTAGGTAAACAATTTTTTCTCTTACCCACTAAGAGACAATCAACACTAAGGGGCCGTTTACTAAACGCTTATTGGATAAGCGCGCTTACCGATATATTTACTTTATTGATTGAGCATGGCAAAGACCGAGAAACTTACCCGGTAAAAGACAAAGCAAGGGCCGAGAGTCTTACCCGGGTTCAAGATGCTTACCAACACTCCATTTTCATAGTCAATGATGTTACACGATAAGTTAAATGAAGGTGAATCTCTTGTCGGTAAGTACTTACCCGATAAGCATCAGGTAAACGGCGTTTACCTAATGCATATCGAATAGGCGCTTACCGACAAGATTCACTACCCACACTTTATATGGTAACATTCCTGGGCCATCAAAATGGATTGTTGTGGTGTGGTGGTAAAGGCTTGCTGAGTTCATAGCGTTCAACCCGGGTTCGAGTCCCACTAGCAGCACTTGTGGCCACTGAGGATAAACTCAGGGCTGCACGCTTTAGCAGCTGGGCCAAAGGCCCTAATTGCCAGGGATTAGTCTGGGCCATAGGCCCAGGATACCCTTTCCAAAAAAAAAATGGATTGTTGGTAAGCATCTCTTACCCGGTAAGCGCTAACTGGGTAAGAGTATTCTCCCTCATTTACCGGGTCCTTGCTGCTCACCCGGTAAGGTAAGTGACACCCGTAAGCGCTTACCTGATAAGTGTTTGGCAAACGGCTCCTAGGTAAACAATCGAATGAGATTTATTGTATTTTTTATTCTATAAAATAAAGAAGGTTACATGATAAAATCCCAACCGAAGTTCAGAATTAAAGTTCTACAAATGTTTTATTTTATTGCCGGGGGTCTTAATGGAAACAACCACTCTACCCTTTGGGGCAGAATACAAAACTACTTGAGAGTGAGATATACTGAATTTGTTTGGTTTTAAATGTTTAGTACATCTTTATCTTCAGGATGAAGGAGACGACGTCTACCTTAATTCGTACGAAAGTGGAAACGACACAGAGGATGAAGATGATCATAATCCTCACTTGGAAGATGCAGAAACAGATTCTTCGGATCAACTACCAGTCGTTTCTGGTGCATCGTACTTGAGAATCGATGAAGGGGATACACGAGAAGATTGATTTCGTATGCATCTCGTAAGTCTCCCAGAAAGCTCGTTCATCGACAATGTAGATAAAATCATGTACTATCATTGTACATTGGTACTATGATTTTATAAAAAAATTCTTTGGTCAAAAATTGGAAGAACCGAGTTGCTTATGGGATTACCGAGTAGAACCAATTATTCATGAATTATTGCGATAAGTGTAGTAGTGATAGTATTACATGTTCAAGATTGTGCATGATGAAAATGCATGATATTTATGAATATTTAGGTTTACGTGGGAGGTTCAAATAAGAAAGTTAAAATCGTGAGAAGGTAAGAATAGAAGTTTAAAGAAAGGTTCATATATGAATCATTGAGAAAATCTATTTGAATATGCATATGTGAACCCATATAAATAATTTGAAACATCAGTTTGTAAATGTATCTTTGGATAGATTATTATTTTGGATTTCTTTCTATGATTCACATACGAATCTTCTCTTAACTTTTCTACTTACCTTCTAATGATAATTAGTCTTTTTATTTAAACCAACTCCATAAATTTTATATATCATGAATAATTGGTTTTCATGCTTCTCAAAATATTTATGGTTCCTAAACAAAAAATTTATACTTAGGGTATACCTTTATATACAAATTCCATGGAACATTTTATATTTTATATTTATCTATTTTAGGAAATTAGAAACACAGATTCAAAGATGCATACTGTTTTAAGTTACATCTATAGCTTTAGCCATTTACAATAATTACAAGATATTTAAGACAGAATAAAATCTAGTGGAATTGAAACACACCAAAGAAATTGGATTTGAAGATATTCAACGAAGTTTGACCACACCTTTGGTTGAAAGGAACTGTAATGGAATCTCCCGAAGGAATGAAATCTAAGTACTTGGTTGACAAAATTTAGTTTCAGAATTGGATTGGAATAATAATAAAGGATCAAAATATCATTTTATAATATTTTCATACTTTCTTGCTTAAATTATAAATACCATATAATGATAAAATTAATTGGCAGTAGTGGTGGTAGCAACAACGGCAATGACAACGGATATGGTGGTGGTGGTGGTGGCGATGGAGGCAGTGGCAACGATGGTCATGACGACAATGGCGGTGATGGTAGCGACATCAGGGCAGTAGCAGCATTGGCGGTGGTAAGGGTGTTGGCCATGTATATAGTAGGCTAGGTATTTGTTTTGGTAGTTGTCTTTGTAGGTCCATTTCATATCCGAGGAATGATGAAATACGTGAACGATAGAATTTATGGAATTCAATTCATTCCATGTACAAACCAGAATGGAATTTGGTTAAAAATAGGAATTGGTTATTCCAATAAATCCGGCAAACCAAATAGGGGTTAAAGTTCCCAATTCTTCAAGCCTCCATCAATTTACTCACCGTGCACACTAGAACCGATTTTCTCCTCAAGGTCCCCGGTCAAATCTCCGCCTCTATTTGCGACCACCACATCACTTTCGTCAACTCTAGGGTTTCCGTGAACACCAACAATCACTCATCGAGCTTTTCTAGCAACTTCCTTCTAACACCGTTACCGGCAATACTACACTAATTTCTTGCCACCATTGGTCTTCGTTATGTTTTCATTTTTACTCGCACTTTACTAAAGCAATAGGATTACTTGAAATAACTGCTCTATCCTCTAAGATGCATTTGGTATATGAAACAAAACATAATAGAACAAAAATGTATTGTTCTGCATCTAGTACAACACTAAACTCTAGTAGGATGGAACTACAAGGGACTAACATGCACTTTTTTATCCCACCAAAATAGGTGAAACAAAAATTAAAGAGATGAAACAAGATAGATAAACTACTAAACTACTCATGTCAAATTAAAAATAAGAGACTCGCGAAGACTTGGAGAAGACAAATGAAAACTAGAAGCCAACTAGACGAGCAAGAGAATGGGCTTATTAAAAGATAAAATCAGCAAGTCAAATTTAAAACCCTGATTTCTAACCCCCGCCTCAGTCTCGACTCACCGCCTCAAGGCTCACTCAGTGACTCGAGGCATGACTCAACTAACCCACAAGAGGGGCCGCCTCAGACTCGATTTTCCAGCTTTCTAATACCATGATCCAGTCCAGTTCCATCTAGTCTTGTCCATTCCACATACCAAACTCACCTTTACCCCTGAATCTACTTTTGAATGGTTGATGCAAAGACAAAGGTTTACATGGTTAAGCATAGGTGGCCAGGGTAAATGGTTGGACCATGGCTAAGACCATGTGACCTAAGGACAAATCAAAAGCTAGAGAGAACAAGACCATCCTGACTTTAAAAAGAACAGAACACAGATTGTGGCACAATTATTAGAATGCAACCAGTGCAAATAAGTACTTAAAACACATTTGTCTATTAAGTTAACCAGTGAGCATGTAAAAAACAAGAAATTTGAAACACAACCATTGAATCATTCATAAAAATGTCTATGCATCAACCTAACTCCAAAACTTAAAACATAATATAAAATGTAGTACTTAAAAGTGAAAACAAGAACAGACATTTGAAAATCAGATCTCACTTCAATGGAATAAACCTTGAAGAGTGGGTGGCACCAATACCGGGCCTACCGTGCTTGACGGGCTTGTATGAAATTGAGAATTCCGCAAGGTAGTGGCCGATCATCTCAGGCTTGATTTCAATCTGGTTGAAAGTTTTGCCGTTGTAAACACCAATAACGCTTCCGATCATTTCTGGGACAATGATCATGTTCCTCAGGTGGGTTTTCACAAGCTCTGGCTTCTCACCAGCAGGTGCTTCACGTTTCTGTTCCAACACATTCACACAAATAAATCTTCATAACATCATAATAAAAGAATAACCAGAAACAAAGCCACACCCCAGAAAAATAAATTATGACTCAAGGTCCAAACATAGTTTCAAAGAAAAGGATCCAAATGCTTATGTTTTGCATCAGACATGATTGCACATGTCTACGTAAAAAGTACGGCATAAGAAGTTTGTCCCCCTTCAATCTTTCCCAGAAAACCCCTTTTCATCGTAAGATTTATTCCTTTAATTTTACTGAAGTTATAGCTCATTCTAAATGATACAAAGAAAAAACTGGGAACTCAAAAGAGAATATACGCAAGTCCGGTGAGGCTAAACAACTCGTAAACAATCTAGGAAAGAGATAACATGACTAACTGCAGCAATGAAAAGTGTTTGCAAAACCATATAACATGATCATGCCAATTAGCGCTACACCCATATCTGGAACAAAAACACTTGCAGTAACATTCACATTATCTCCTTCCAGCATTCTAAAATTTAAGTTTCACAAGCTTTAATCAGTAACCAATGCATTTGAGAGAGCAAATAAATTACATTCCACACATATTTTCTTACAAGTTGCAGTCAAGCAAATCCAAATTCAACAATGGAACCAATAGTTCGCAGCCTTCAAATTTAGAATAGTAATTATATCAAACTTTTGATCTTATTTTTACATAATCTCAAACAATTACATTTCCAAATGAACAGATTATGCTTCAAACAAACAGTTCGATTAATCCTCATAGCTTACTAAAACACAGCATGCGAGCGAAAATTATTACTATTAGCACAATCAACTATGCACAATCAGATCTTCTAATAGTATAATAGAATTAAGAAACATACAGCTTTGCGGAGCTTCTTAATCAAAGCCATGGGCTTCCTCTTCAAACCTCTTTGAAACCTATCAATGCACATACTCCTTTACACAACAAATTCATAGAATAATTGAGATTTTTGGATGATTTTGAACGGTATATATATATACCTTCTGCGAGCACGGGCAGTGAAGAGCTTTACAAGCTCATCAGTGGACATATCAAGCAGAGCATCTAAATCAACTCCTCTGAAACTGAATTTCTTGAACGTCCTCTTCTTCGGCACTCCGGCTGCGGCCACATCAACCTCCACTTCCGCCTACAACAACAAACCATTAATGCACATCGTTGCCATAACATATCGTCACAAAAACTTGACAAAATCCAGAAAAAGAGAGCAAGATTAGATTGAACTCACCATTGTCGAGTTGCTGGTAAGGACGACGACGGCTCTGCTGCGACGATACGCGCGTCTAGGGTTTTGATTGAGTTGGGGTTTGGGCCCAATCCTGATTGCAGTTTATATATGCAAACCGAAATTGGGCTCCGCTTTGGGCCGAGAAAATGGTTCAACAAATTTAGAATAAATTGCGGTTTTGGTCCTTGTATGTTTACGATTTTTTTGGTTTTAATCCCTACAATTTTTTATTGCTAGTTTGTCATTATGTATGCACGTTTGCTCCATTTTGGGACTGTTAAAAAAATATGTTAAGCCAAGGGCATTATAGTCATTTTATTATTTTCTTTAATTTTCTATTATAAAATTATAAAAATAAATCTATATATCTATATCTATATCTATCTATAATTCTATATTATAAAGCACGGATAAAAAACTCTTAAATACAAATTATTAGGCACAAGATACCATCATTTTATGCAATATTTTAAAAATATCTTAATTTACAAGTATCAAAGCACAAGATACATATTACTACTGCATGCTTCTAACACGCACAAATTTCGTAAGTGCATGACATTTCTTTTATGCAGACCTTTCCATGTATCATTATTAATCTATATCTGTAACACCCTCAAATCTGGAAATAACAACTTATTTAAAATTTTCTAAATACACCGATAAAGGAATTATCTACAACCACAAATTAAGATTTAACCTCAATACAAACATTCATTCTATACAACGAGTGCTACTAAAACCCCATAATAGTCAAAATTGCGGAAGACTTCACCAACTACTCACATTCGCACAAAGCTAAGGCTCAACTCTTCATGGCTGCTAGAACCAACCCCAACTGGAACCTGATGCACATGCCGACAAATAAAAAGGTTAGGCTTAACGCCTAGTGAGCTCAAGAGTTTTCAACATATATGAAATAATAGTTTAAAAGAAAGAATGCGGTTAAAAGTTATAGTCCTTCAATATGATACGTCTTACATGTGAAAACGACTCATTTCCAACAATATGCATTTTAGGTAAAGAACACCAATTAAAACGTTTTCCAAACCAACTACTTCAAAGATAATGATACCAACATAAGCCGCCAATTCATAAATTAGTTTTTAACTCAAAGCGTAAGTATAAATTGAACTCTCCATTTATGAATATACGGTTAAACCTTATATCCCAAAACACCCCAAAACACGGGTGGGGAATAATACTCAACCCATAAATTAAGGGTAAAACCCAATTATACAAAACATCACCGAAAACTTGGATAATAAAACTCAATACCCAAAAACAACACCTTTCGGTGACGGGGGATTCCCGATTCCATAAAATGTGACGGTCCACAAAGTAAGCCCATTTTATGTTGTTATGACTAGTCATATAAACAAAAGTACACGCAAGGGATGTCAGGCTCAATAGCTTTAAACGTACACCCACGGAAACTCGAGTTCAACCCCGTCGGGTTCCTATGTCGAGCCCCTCATCCAATATCGTAATACTTGAGCACGAAGGACTTATACCCACATCCGGTACCTTAACGTGCAGCACGAAGGACATACATCTCAATCCGATACCTTAACGTGCCTCGACGTGGAAAACTAATCGTCCCAACGCCGGAACAATAATAAACCAAATACGGGGTCATGACTCCCAAATGCATCAAATAAGCCAAATAATGTGTATAAGGCCCAACAAGGCTCGAAGTCGAGCTACCAAAACTAAACTATTGTCCAAAACCCCCATCAAAATAACAATACCAAGCCGCAGACTTAGCAACCCATTGACTTATTGATAAATGAAATAAAAACACGATAAAACGCACTCACCCAACGAATATGCAAACACCACGACCAAAAGTAAGATTAGTTCAAAACTCAACATTAGTTGAGGCACCCATTTTCCCAAATGAACTTATACTCTTATATTTTCCAAAATACCTCATAACACAAATGACATGCATTTTCCCAAACTTGACTGCTGATAGGAATGAAGATCATGAAATGAGATTATAAACACTTTCTCAAGTACCTCACATAAAAGTGCAAGTGATACTTTATAAAACACTCCATTTCATGATGATGCATAAAACCCGACAAACATTTAAAAGTGTATTTCTTTGACTAAAGATCTATTTATGCAATAAGACCTCCAAAACACATTCGTTTGTAACACATTTATCAAAATGCCCAAAAATCCCAAATGTGGGTATTATACAAAGTTTGTAAAGTTAGATAATTCAAATAATCAAAGATTAACAAATAACCCAACATTTGATAATTTCATGTAAAACACATAAAACACTTTAAAATAGACATTTTGGCATGCACAACGTTTTCACAAATCAACTTGAACTCACCTTGCTAGATGTAGGCTAAATCTAGATTTTACCCACTTAGAGCTTTCCTTGAAGAACTTGATTCTTCAAACCAAATCTTCCAAAACCTAAATCCACAAGGTTCCAGCCATAAACATACATAATCAACCACAAAGAATCGTTTCCCAACCTTATACATGAATAACTCAACTGATACCGAAACCCTAACTTCCATAAATGAAGAGAATAGAAGATTACCTTAATCCAAACTTGAATCCACCAATCAAAACACCTCTAGTTCACCAAAATGATTACAAACCTTCAATCTATGAAAGGGAGAACAAAGGGTGGATGAAACCCTAGAATACTTTGGTGAAGAAGATGAATAGTGAGAGATGAGAAACTTACCACCACAAAATACTCTAGTATATATATATATGTAGGGTTGGGTTCCAGTGAGAATTTGAATTAACGGTGAGAAGCGTGAGAAGTGGTTATCAACCGTTGGATGAGAAATGGACGCATATTAGGATGAGATGCACCGATATAAGATGCACCCATAGAAATCATGAACTGAACCAGATTAATTAATTGCATATATCAAAGCTAATGAACCAAAAAATTAGACGTCAAAAGATTCGGAATGAATCACAAATGCGGAAAATCAACATGCTTATGGAGGAAAATTTTAAATTGCAAATCTTATTACATTAACTATCATGATGGTGTACAAATCCTTTAGTTTTCATCAATAACATGTCAGCTCATTTTCATCAAATTAATATTAGTTAAGCTGCCAATGAATTGAAGTTGAATGCCATGTATACGTTGATATGATGGACTGGGTTTTGATTGCATATTTTTTTCCTTTTTTATGAGTTTTGTACAAGTGCATTTAGTGAAGTGGGTTGTGTTCTTGAATTCCTCAAGATTAGTCAAGAATGATGATGATGATGATGGTCCAAGCACGATTTTAGCCAGGTGCTAAAGGCCTTCCAAAACACATGCACTTGGTCACCCCCATAAGCAATGATTCACCCGACAGGATCGTTTTAATTAGTGATTATGTTATTAATCTTGCTTATTGTTTCTAACATCTCAGGCAACGAAGAACCAAGCACATCTGAACCCACGCAAAGGTCGACCAAAACCCGAGGGGTGACATTATTGACCAAAATAAGGAACTCTAATGATTGTGAAAGATGTGGTAATAAAGGACCTGAAGGAACGAACATCTAACCTGGAGCAACAGGTGAAAGAGCTTAAAGCAGAACGATTATCAAAGAATAATGCCAGCCCTGCAGGAAGCCTGATGGTTAACAAGAGCAGTGTTGGATCAACTGCTTTGGATCCACGAATTGAATCTATTCAGGTGAGATGTAATATATATGTGTTACAATTTTAGAAGTTCGAAATGAACAATTTTTTTAAAAAATTATGATGTTTATGTGTTTCGTTTTCAGGAAGCTACAAACTTCGATTTGGTTTTTGGTGCGGGGGGGGGGGGCAAAATACTAGTTGCTAAGGGGTTGACCTATCCTTTATCGACGGGCGTTCTTCATGGTAATCCGTTGGAGGAGGGGTTTATGAAGGTTCAGGTTGACATGGTTATGGATGGATGTGAAGAGTATAAGCTCCCGGTGCCCATGCCAAATGTTGATATTGAAAAACTAGGTCAAGCTATTGGGAACTTCATTCAGTGGGAGATACGTTCTGTGGTGTTGCGAGAGGTATATACATGTCATGTGCTTTACTTTTTATGTTAGATTACAGTAAGATTTTTCCAATACATGTCATGTTTACTAACATTATTGTTGTTTTCTTAATAGGCCACTGCCAATAAATCAGTGACATCTGCCCCACCAACGAGTGAGCCTATTCTGCCTCACGTACAAAAGGAAGATGTGGCCCATTCAAATAAGGTTGTGACGCCACCCAAGTGACACCCACGACTGTGCCTATCCACCCTCACGTATTCGCTCAACCCTTAAGTATATGCATGTTTCATCTCCCTAACAGTATTGATTTTTCAATCAAATGGAATATTAATGTAGGTACAAAAAGATGACGAGGCACATTCGAAGAGAGTAATCACTGCATCCGAGCCACAGAAAAATAAAAAAATAGTTAAGAAGACTAAGTCGTTGCCCAAATTAATGCAGGATCGACCGTCCGCGATGAAGGAGCTATTTCAACGCCTACATTCCACCAAAGAATGGCCGACGACTGGGGTTACTGTTCTGGTCGAGGTAGGGGTCCTTGGCCATACGTCTATGCACATAGGGGTCGAGTACGATGACTTGAAGTTATTAATGACGAATGGGTGGCTCGACCAGAACATCATCGCTTGGTATCTAGTGCAAGTCGATATTTATATATGTCTTATCAACTTAAGAAGGTATACATATTCACAATATCCAATATAGTTATCATATTTTAATGTTTTCAGGGATTTACACATGATGGTATCTCAAAATTCAAGGAACAAGTGTGCGTTTATAGCATCGGGAGCAATAAATGCACTTGAAATTGGATGGGATGCTATTCGTGTCACAAACATAATTTTGGCAACGATGATGCACCAAAAAGAAAAGAAGTTTTTTTTGGCACCATACTCACAAGGGTAAGATATATATACTTGTATATCTTACTATTATAATAATAATTTACATTTTACACTTTAAGTTACCATTTTGAACATTTTTAGCCACCATTGGTCGCTACTAATCATTAGGCCTAGACGTAGTTTGGTCTATGTATTAGGTTCAATGATGACAAACGGAAAGACAGCAGAAACTTACGAGATCAAAGACATAATTGACACGTAAGTAATGTGTTACTTTAGTATACTATTGATGTTTATTTATATAGTAATCGACTATTAACGCAAATATTTTGTTACTTTTCATTTAGGGCCATTGCAAAGTACAATAATGCCACAGGGTCTTCTCAAGCCAAGACTTCGGTTACATGGAGATTAAACAAGGTATAATTTATATATCCCAACAATTTATTTCGTACTTTAATATGTTTAATCACTATTTTTTTTTACACTTTAGTGTAATCAACAACAAGATGGTTGGGAGTGTGGTTACTATGTAGTCAAATATTTCAATTTGTGATGCATGAACAATATGCCTCATCTCTTAAGGTATGTGTTTCTTAAATTTTCTTTCATTTTATTTATATATTGTAAAAAACTTGACACTTTATTTTATTTATAATAACACCTACTTTCAAATTTATTTATAGGACACATGGACAACCACAGATCCTTTCACAATTACACAAGTAGAGGAGATTGCTTGCAATATTGCGAGATCGTTCACTTTGAAGCGTATGAAAGAGAGTAAAATGTGGTAATAAATAGGGGGGGGGGGTGTTTTAAGAATTATTAGACTTATTATAGGATGAAAAATATTAGAATGTTTGGTTACTTTGAGATATTACATTTACGTTGATGTTTTTAAAGTTTAATGGTTAATGGTTAATTTTTTTTTCCTAGCTGATTTTTGTATTTGGAATTGTGTTTGAAATGTTCCATTATTCGAATATGAATCGTATTTGGAAATTTAGTATATCGATATAATGCAGCTTCACCAAAATTTGGAATAATGGATGGTAACAAAATCGAGGAAAATATTAAAAATATAAATATAACTCATTATACGCGGTTTTAGTGAAAGAACCGTGTACAAATATGTGCAATTTTTTTATTAATGGTTACATTTATATATGGTTTTGTTATGAAAACCGTGAAAAATTAATACAATTGTAAATGGTTTTAGCAAAAAAACGTGTAAGATATAAACTTTTATAAACGGTTAGTATGACCTTTTTAAATGGTTTCATCTAAAAACCGTGTAAGATAAATACTTTTATAAACGGTTAGCAGAGATTTTTTAAACGGTTTCATCTAAAAACCGTGTAAGATGGTCACTTTTATACGCGGTTAATATTACTTTTCTAAACGGTTTTGAAACCGTGTATAAAAGTTGAGTTTTATACGCGGTTTTGGAACCGCGTATAAAGGCCCGATACTTTTACAAACACCCGCGATATACGCGGTTCCAAAGGCGCGTATAAAGCCCAAAAACAATCGTTTATAAAAACATAATTTGTAGTAGTGAAAATATTCTCTACATTCACTATAAATATATATAGCTTCTCTATGTATCATCCGAGTACAAGAAGAAGACGAATGGTCGGGTGTCAATGGCGGAACCTGCAACTGAACAAAAGGTATTCCACTATATTTTTGTTTATTTGAAAAACTACTTTTTTATATTTTATTTTATTCACCAAGGATTTGTTTATATTTTTCAAAACCCACAATCATATTTTTCGAAGTAGGGGAATAAGATATATATACATATCTTTATTTTTATCGATTAATATTATGAGGTCTTGAAGTCAATAGTCAGATAAATATGTTGTGAGACATGTTGTTTGGGTTTTAAATAATACTAGGCTTTTTGGCCTAACACTTGTTTGGTGTCGATGTATATCTCAGGTTCTAGCGGCGCCGGTCCTAAGCAGACTTAGTTGCTTTGGGGTGAGAGCTTGGGGATTTTGCACTTGGACGCTTAATACTTTTGGGAGCGAACCGTTGGATTTATAGATAACAACCCTTTTGTAATCTCTTTTCTAGTTGTATAAATTAGATTAGTTGGTTGTTATTTATCGTCCGTTAAATTACAACTGTAATTAAACATGTTAATTATATATTCCCCATCTTTGGGAGACTCTTGCTATGACAATTTTAGTATACTTCATGACCGTTTTTCGGATTTTTGTTATCCCTATTTTTAGGGTGTTACAGAATTCAAACATCTAGCTTTAGAAATTTGTACTCATGCATCATGACTTGTAACCTTGAATTTTAAGTAATGTGTATCAATAAACAATATTTGATGCATAAAAACTTGTTTTTAAGAGTTTATTCGATAGTTTAATAATAATGTAATTTATTTTAGGTTTAATAATATAATTGTTGGTCCCAAATAGCAGTAAATAAACAAACAAAGTATTGTAGAAGGGGGGGTTGAATACAATACACACAGTTTTTGACTTAATTTAATTCTTATTGATTTGAAATCAAGAATTACACATAGAAAACTTTGATTGTTGCGGAAGAGAACATATGAGATATGTTCAAACAATCTTACACATAGATAATAAAGAACAATTGTAAAACACTTAGAAAACAATTGAACTT
Source organism: Arctium minus (assembly GCA_954870635.1). Classification (NCBI taxonomy): domain Eukaryota; kingdom Viridiplantae; phylum Streptophyta; class Magnoliopsida; order Asterales; family Asteraceae; genus Arctium; species Arctium minus. The sequence continues at coordinate 73,252,090 of OX941089.1, read as the reverse complement.
CGTAGAGAGAAAGTTGCCAGGCACTTAGAGAACTTGAAGGTAGTAGAGCTGGGTGATCTTGCATGTTGAAACATCCATCATATTTATAGTGCCTCATGCATTTAATGCATGAGACACCTGTTGAGCAAGGGATGGACACAGGTCTTCTGCATGGTACAGGATGTACCTTTTGTCTTGGAGTGACTTTGTCTTGAAGTGTTGACCTGCAGGGATGGTGTGGACCTTTCCTCAAAAGAGTGTAGGAGACAAACTTACTTTTTCTGATCTTCGGATGAGATCCACGTCAATGCGAGATATCACAAATATACTTTGTCAGAAAAGTATAATGTGTTTGAAAGAAATCTTCAGGCATCTTCGGCTCCTGAAGATGTGAGATCATCGGCTGCCGAAGACTTGAGAGATCTTCGGCTCCTGAAGATGTGAGAACACCTTCATACTCCTGAAGGTATGTGATTGACACCATCCTGGCCTATGGTGTTGATCACTTGGGCATGCTTGGCTTTAGGCTGAGGAGACTATCTTCAATCCGCTTTGAGAGATGTACTCCTTCTTTGTTTTCTTCGGTTGATCTTCGACTTCACCGAACATTTGTATAGAGACCAAGCTGCTAAAAGAACCTCAAACATATTCTAAGTAGGATGATATAAGATGGAAGATCAGGAGGTCATCTTCAAATCTTCAGATGACCCAACAATCTCCCCCTATTTGAGGATGACATCCATACTAAAGAATAAAACAAAGAGTATACTGAATAAATTCATTTTGACCCATTTTTACTCTTTTTTGGGTTCTTTTCACATAGACCATTCTTTTTTTTTTTGGTATATCTGACATTTACATAGAGAATGAAAAAATATAGCTATACAAATGAATAAAGAATACAATGAATAAAGAATGAGAAAAAAAATATACAAAGATACAGAAGACAGTAGTCGGGATTGTTTGAACTTGAGTGGTTGGTTACTCCCCCTCAATTCATACTCCCCCTCAACTAATGTCAGGTGGCTTTGATCACATAGTCCATTGCAAAAGCAGAGTTTAAGCTTGAGTGGTAAGTTGCTCCCCCTCAACTCATACTCCCTCTTAACTAAGAAGTCAGAAGATTTTTGGGATCCTCCGAACCTGCTCCTGGAAGGGCAGATTCATCCTTGGATCGTGCAGAAGCATCAGGACTGGGAATCCTGGGTGATAGGCTGTGAGGTGGAGAAGAGGCACATTGGATAGGGAAGGAGTCCAAGTCATCCTAATCAACCAAGGAAAAGGTTGATGAGGGAATAATAGGGGTCCCCAATTTTACAATTGTATCCTTTTTGTGAGGATACAAAGGAGGTGGTTTTGGGTTTAGCAGAGTCCCCGGGCCCATATGGGAAAATTTCAACACCTGCCGATTGTGGAGAATCGGTGGGTGGAGTTTGTGGTTTGGCCCTTGAAACCTTCCTTAGCCTCTTGAGAGGAGAGGGAGGGGAAGAGGTAGAGTGCCTCCGCTTTGAGATATGGGGTGTGACCTGGGTAACCGCCGAAGGTTCTTTCGGTGGTATGGCCATTTGGGCAAGTGCGGCGGTGCCAGTAGCAGTTGAGGATTTATTGCTAGCCGGCGTCACTAAGGAGGGGGAAGAAGGGTCCACTACAGTTGAGGGACCTTTGGACACCGGAGTGTCCTTAGTATCCCCCATTGTAGATCGGGAGAGTTTATGAAGGAAAACATACCTGGCAGTAGAGGGCGATCGGTGTAGAGAGACATTGTTCAAAGGGTCTTCATGACTTTCTAAGTGTTGGTCGAAGAGCCATCACCAAATCAACTAGAGAGCCAACAATTTTTCTCCCCCTATTTGATGATGACCCCAACACATAGAAAATAAATGGTACAAACACCAAGAAAAAATACAAGACACGAAGAACTCAGAAATTCAGTGGCCCATTTTATTTTTATTTTTTTGTGGGGGCTCTTTTCTGTTTTTTTTTAACAGGAAATTAAAAGAAAAGAAAAGGAGAAGGGGGTAGAAAAAGGTAGGTAATCATGGTGAGATTGGAAGTGAAAAAAAATGAGGATGCTTAATAAGGAGGAGAAGAGATGGGAGGAAGGTATGTAGGAGGTAATTGAGTGATGGAGGAGATCTAGTAATTGGGGAAAGAAGAGAAGAGTGGAAAAGATTATGGAAGGAAAAGGTGAGATTTGGTAGGATGGGAAGGGAAGTAGGAGGTGTAAGAAAAGGAGGGATGGGATGGGTAGGTTAGGAGGTGTAAATTCTTGGGAAGAAGGAAAGAAAAGAAAGGTGAGGGAAAAAAAATTAAAAAAATGTGGGGTGGGGGTGTGGTTTCGACCGAAAATGGGAATGAGTAGGGGGTTTGGGTGGCTTGGGTCGGCCGAAGGTGGAGGGGAGGCCGAAGGGTGTGTGGTCGGTTGGGAGTGGTGGGAGATCGGTAGCCGATGGGGTGGGGAGGAGTGTGCGGTAGCCGATTGGGTGGGGGAGTGTTAGGCTAGGACAAAAAAACCAAAAGAAAAAATTGGTGTTTTTTTTTAAAGAATGTTATCGGCTGGAATAAGAAGGGTATAATAGAAAATTTCTTTTATTTAAACCATCGGCTAGCCGACGTGATTTCCAAAAAAAATATTGTTTTTTTTTTTTTTTTTGGAAAAAGAAAAGGGGGGATAGGGGGGATGTGGAGGGGGGAGAGGGAGGGGAGAGAATGATGGGGAAGGTGAAGGGAGGGGGGAGAGGAGAAAGGGTAAGGGAAAGGAGGGGGGAGAGGAAGGGAAGGATGAGGAGGGGTTGTGAAAAGAGGGAAGGGGAAGGATTGGTAGGGAGAGGGGAGAGGGGAGTGGGTCGGTAGGGAGAGGGGGGATTGTCGGCTAGGATAGAAAAAAATGTTTTTTTTTTTTAGGAATGTTATCGGCTGGAATAAAAAGGAAAGAATAATAATAAAAAATAATTCTTTTATTAAATCATCGGTTGGGAAGGAGGGTTGGTTAGGTGTTCGGTTGGGAAGGATGTGTGTCGAAGAAAAAGATAAGTAGGGGGTAGTGGTCGGTAGCCGATGGAAGGTGGGGAGGGGGTTGTCGGCTACCGAGGGATAGGAGAGAGTGAGAGAGAGATCGGTGAGAGGAAAGGGAGAGGAGCGTGTGAGCGAGGGAGAGGGGTGATATCGGTAGCCGAAGTGGGGGTGGTGGGAGTTGGTTTCGGTTACCGAAGAAGGGAGAGAGGGAAAGGGGATCGGCTAGGATGTCGGTGGCCAAAGAAGGGTGGTGGTGGTGGCGTCGGTTGCCGATGGAGGGGAGAGGAAAAGAATTTTTTTTTTTAAATGAACAGTAAATCGGTAGCCGAATTTTTTTTTTTAAGAACAGTAAATCAGTAGCAAAAATAAATAAATTTTTTTTTTGTTCGGTAGCCGATGAACAGTAAATCGGTAGCAAATTTTTTTTTTGTTCGGTAACCGATGAACAGTATCGGTAGCCGAATTTTTTTTTTTTGGTAGCCGATGAACAGTAAATCGGTAGCCGAAAATATATATATATATATATATATATATATTTAAAGAACAGTAAATCGGTAGCAAAATTTTTTTTTTTTGTTCGGTAGCCGATGAACAGTAAATCGGTAGCCGATTTTTTTTTTTTTAAGAAACACTATTTAATATCAAAGATCGATATTTAACATACCGAGTTCTCCAATTAGAAACTTGAACCGAGCTTCGTCAAGAGGCTTGGTGAAGAGATCCGCCAGTTGGAGATCGGTAGGGATGAAGTGAAGTTCGACGTCACCTTTGGAGATGTGATCCCGGATGAAATGATATCGGATGTCGATGTGCTTGGAACGATAGTGCAGCACCGGATTGTTTGCGATTGCGATCGCACTTGAGTTGTCACACAGAATCGGGATATGAGAGTACATTTGATTGTAGTCTCTCAGTTGGTTCTTCATCCAAAGGATTTGAGCACAGCAACTTCCAGCAGCTACATACTCAGCCTCAGCAGTAGAAGTGGAGACTGAGTTCTGCTTTTTGTTGGACCAGCTAACAAGCTTGCCACCAAGGAGTTGACAGCTGCTAGTGGTGCTTTTCCTATCAATCTTAGAGCCTATACACGTGATCAGGATGGACTGGATCTTCAAAGACAGGGGTGTTTCACATAGACTTTCACATAAACTTCTTCAAGAAAGAGAGATGGAAGATCGGCAGGAATAGGTGAAGAAAGAATGTATGGTTGAGAAGGTGAGATGATTTGTGGTGAAGTTTGAGGTTGAGACGAGAATGAGATATCAAATATGGATGATGGAGGAAGGAGAGGTGATATGATGAAAAATGGAAAAGAATAGGATATAAGGGATCTTGATCTTCAGAGATGATTATCTGAAGACCAGGGATTAGAGATGAGAAGAAAGGTAGTTCACCATTATGATGAGATGTGCCTTGAGAAGAAAGGAACATATGGATTTAAGTTAGATGAAGGATTTTGAGAATTTTCACCAACACATGATGAAATCCACCATCATCATCACATGAAGAGATGATGACTTAAGATCATCAAACTTCACATGAGTAGATGCAGTTTCTCCGAAGATGGTGGACTCGGTAGGCTTTTGAAGAGTGAGAGAGAGGATGAAGAAAGTGAGAGAGGTTGAGGGCCAAAGATGAGGGAAGGGAGGTATAAGGGAGGTTTGTTCTTTAGTGGGTTTAAGAGGCCGAAAGAGAGAGATGAGAAGAGAGAGAGAGAGAGAGAGAGATGTACCTGGGTAGATGAGGTAGAGCACTCAGCAGACACAAGGGCCATAGAGAATGATTGAGCTTCACTGTTTATCAACATCATCTATTCTAGCCATGAAGCAAAGGTTGACCATTTCTTTGTCACTTTCAGAAGTGGGTTCATCTGCCCAATCATGGGTTTCAGTCATTTGACCTTTTCCCTTTTTGAGCAAGGTTTCATTTCTCTCCTTCTCTCTCTTATATTTTGCCTTGTATTTCTCAGCCCGGTCAGACTTTGAGGAGACAGACATATTGGCCTTTTGAAAAGAAGGCTGGTAAGAATTAGACTTGGTTCTGACAAACCTAGAGGAGGTACGGTTAGAGGAGGGTAGTCTGGATTTATCAGAAGACCTGCTTCTGCACTCAGAAGCAAAGTGTCCCTTCCTCCCACACCTGTAACATTCCTCATTTGATTTGTCAGAGGGAGTGGTTTTAGAAAAAGTTGAAGATGATTTTCTTGAGAACTTAGATTTTCTAGAAGAGAAATGAGGGTTACTGGAGTTTTCCTCACCTTCATCATCAGCCTCACTAAGATAGGCTTCTGAAGGGTCACTGGGGTCCTCTTGACTTTCACGGTCAGAATCAGAGGGATAAGTGATTCTAGGAACACACAGAGTATTTTTGGAAGAGTCACTAACAAGAGCTAGAGAAGAGCCTTTGATGTCTTTTGTGATTGACTTCCTAAGCAGTTTAGTCTGCTCATAGTTGAAGAGAGTGCCGTACAAAGCAGTGAGAGGCATGAAATCAAGATCCTTGGTAGACTTGATGCAAGTACAAATGTTTTCCCAAAACTTAGGAAGACAATCCATGAACTTGCACAAGACTTCCTCATTATCATATATGCGACCCACAAGTTTTAGATCATTGAGAAGACCGTTAAAACGGTTGTAGTAGTCTGAGAGAGATTCACCCTTTTCATGAGAAAAGAGTTTATACCTTCTTACAAGAGCAATCTTTCTGCTCTTTTTCACTTCAGACGTACCTTCATAGAGAACACACAGAGTGGACCACATTTCTTTAGCGGTAGAAAGGTTAACAAGGGAGTGATAGACCTCATCAGGCAGAGAAAGGGCAATGATGGCTCTGACTTTAGTATCAAGAGGTATAAGACGTCTGTCTTCATCATTATATTTGTTGGGATCCTTTACAATGTATCTCCCATTTGCTGGAGTTCTTTCTTCCTCAGAAGAGTCCTCATCAGCATTTCCCTTATCTGCCTTTTTGGCATTATACCGGTCCCAAACCCTAGGAAGAAAAGGACCTTCATGTAAGATAGTAGGATATCTGCTGTCAACTCCTTCTAAGAAGAGTATCATACGACTTTTCCACAGGAAGAAGTTATTGGGGTTAAACTTTGGTGGTTTGGCTATAGAGCCATTGTCGTATGATACAGCAGTGGTGTTTTGAGAAGAATCATTTTTCAAGGAAGAAGAAGAAGAAGAGGCTGCCATTGCGGATCTAGTTTATTGAGTTAAACTGAACCGCTCTGATACCACTTGTTGGTCCCAAATAGCAGTAAATAAACAAACAAAGTATTGTAGAAGGGGGGGTTGAATACAATACACACAGTTTTTGACTTAATTTAATTCTTATTGATTTGAAATCAAGAATTACACATAGAAAACTTTGATTGTTGCGGAAGAGAACATATGAGATATGTTCAAACAATCTTACACATAGATAATAAAGAACAATTGTAAAACACTTAGAAAACAATTGAACTTCGTAGAGAGAAAGTTGCCAGGCACTTAGAGAACTTGAAGGTAGTAGAGCTGGGTGATCTTGCATGTTGAAACATCCATCATATTTATAGTGCCTCATGCATTTAATGCATGAGACACCTGTTGAGCAAGGGATGGACACAGGTCTTCTGCATGGTACAGGATGTACCTTTTGTCTTGGAGTGACTTTGTCTTGAAGTGTTGACCTGCAGGGATGGTGTGGACCTTTCCTCAAAAGAGTGTAGGAGACAAACTTACTTTTTCTGATCTTCGGATGAGATCCACGTCAATGCGAGATATCACAAATATACTTTGTCAGAAAAGTATAATGTGTTTGAAAGAAATCTTCAGGCATCTTCGGCTCCTGAAGATGTGAGATCATCGGCTGCCGAAGACTTGAGAGATCTTCGACTCCTGAATATGTGAGAACACCTTCATACTCCTGAAGGTATGTGATTGACACCATCCTGGCCTATGGTGTTGATCACTTGGGCATGCTTGGCTTTAGGCTGAGGAGACTATCTTCAATCCGCTTTGAGAGATGTACTCCTTCTTTGTTTTCTTCGGTTGATCTTCGACTTCACCGAACATTTGTATAGAGACCAAGCTGCTAAAAGAACCTCAAACATATTCTAAGTAGGATGATATAAGATGGAAGATCAGGAGGTCATCTTCAAATCTTCAGATGACCCAACAATAATGTTTTTTTTTTAAATAAACATTAAATATTATGTTAGATTTTTTAATTATATTTTAGATCTTTTATATTTAAAATTTGATTTTTATCCTGTATTTAGTTATGCGGGGAGTTATTTTAGGGGAGTTGAAGTGGTTAGAGATAAGAATTGAAAGCTAATAAATAGCATTAAAAGTATTACATTGAGCTTTATTAGTTGTTTTTAAGAAATTTTAAGTAGTTAGCTTTAAATAACAATACATATAGCTTAGTGAGTTGTTTTTAAGAGTTTTTTATCCATGCTTTATAATATAGTATAGATAATACAAAACTATTACCAATATTATTGCACAAATTCATAACAACAAACGATTAAGAATATATGCAAGTTAACCACATATGAAAATACATTCGTTTTTCACATTGTATTTCATTAACTGTTAACAGAGAAATTACATTTCATTTTAACTCGGTTCAATATTCCAACAAAAAATTTATCCTCCCATGAAATGCACGGGCCCAACACTAGTTGAATAAGTAACAATGTACTCAAAACTTGAAGTTTAAAGACTAAAATGCATGTTAAAAGCATAAGGCTACAGCTTGTTAGTGTTCACAAGTCTGGTGTTTGATGAATTTTATTGAGGTTTAAAGAAATTGAACAATTTCAACAAATTTGAAAGTGGGAGACATGGTCATAGAACACGTGGAAATGATGTGGCACCAAAAAGTACAAAAATGATGTGGCACCTAAGTATAAGAACCTCCATTGGAGATGCTCTAATACTATGCGAATGAGGTGTTAGGAATAATCTAATGGACTTAGGCCGCCTAGGCCATTAGCATGTGGAGGGGCCACTAGCAAAACTAATATATATATTTTTTTTTTGTGAAAGAAAGCAAAACTAATAGATTAAACACATATATACACTGAGCAGCAAAAAAATCAGCTAATCATCCGCCACTGGTCCTTGTAAACGTTAACGATGGTAAGAGTCTTTACTCTTACTTATCGGTAAGATTTTCGGTCCTTGTTTTAGCTTTTATCGGGTAAGATTCATGGTCTTTGCCATATTCATTCGTAAGGTAATATGACTTGTTTAGCGCTTACCTGAGTAAACATTTAGTAAACGACCCATTAGACTCAATATTAAGCAATGACCGATGCTCGTAGTCTTGAAACACGAGTTCTAAAAGGAGTTTAGAGTAAAGATTACGTTCCAATTGACGATTTCGTTTCTAATTTTTTGCACTTGTTTTTAACTCAAAAATGCTTCCAAATTTTTCCGTTTCTTGAAATTCCTTCTCTAACGGCTACTGATTGCAAGAGTGATCGAAGAAAGTTTATTTTATGTTTTCGTGAGGAGTGGTAGGATGGATTTGCTTCCTCCTTATTTGATAATTAATTTCCATGGAATGGAGTTTTCCCCGTCTTCCCATGTACATAGTGTTATGAGGATGGTGGGTAGCTCACACTTCCTCAAATTGACTTAGGGGTTGTTTGATTTTTTTTAAAAACCTCTTAATGGCTCTTAAGTCTGAATCGTTCAGACCTTTTTACACACCACCTCTTATTAATCATAACTAAAATAAGACTTCAGACTTTAGATCTCTTAAAAAACAAACGACACCTTAGTCAATTTCATCTTAAGCCTACTTCTTTCTTAAATTGACAACACTAGTCCTTGGACTATTAATTTGCCAATATGACCACTTTGGTTCCTACACTTTATGCACATACACATAGTCCCTTGTATCGGGTGTCACAAGCTACAACCATGAATTCAAAAAAGCTGACAAGATCGAGCTCCTCATAAATGCCGACGACGAGCACGTCCAGTTTGGTTTCTTACAACTGTAATAGACTCTTCATCTCTGGATGGAACTCTACCTGTGAAATTCAATATTGTATGCACAGAAAATATGGTAAGTATAAGTAATGCAAGTGAAAGAAAATTAGGGACTACATCGAAGGTATGGCTCCGTCAGAGGACCCGACCTAGTACCTCTTTTGGTCACGTAGACGTAATCCCTAATTTATTTTCTATTGTGTCTCCTCTACTTACCATCTTCCATGTATAAAGTACTAAATATCACATATAGAGTTCTCGTTGAGATGGAGAGTCGATTACAGGTGCAAGAAATCAGACGATCGGAACGTTCCTCGTCGTCAACATTTCTAAAGACCTCGATCTAGTCACCTTTCCTGAATTTATGGTTGCAGTTGTTGTTGCTGTAATTAGTAGACATTACTGGGATAAAACCTCATGTGAGGGAAATCTGAAAGTTGTAAAGATATATTACAAAACAAACAGTGGTGCGGGAAACAATTGCCGAAAGATGGGATAAGAATTTTTTTGTAAACGAGTCATATCTTTCATCAGAGAGTAAAAAATTTGTTCAGTTTCTATAAAATAGACACTTTACATGAACTTGGAAGGACGGGAAACAATGGTGTAAAAACCACACTTCATTAAAACTGCGAACACTTATTTTTGCCTTTTAGCAAAAGAAAAAAAAAATCCTAAACTCAAAAACAAACCCATTCATTGGAAAAAAATAAAAATAAATTTGGTCTTTCACCACACAAATACATGTCACGCTTTTGACTTTTCGATTCTCTCGATTATATCTTTCAAATCACGTTGAAGATATGTTCTTGTTGGTTTCAAAACAACTTCATTCCACACAGAGTCAAGATCTGCTAGCTTTTTGGGATTTGCATAAAGCTCGTATATGGAATCCGCTTGGTCATTGATTTCCATTAATATTTCCAGACATGTGATTTGATCTCGGTCGATTAATAGATTGCTATTTCCGTCTTTCCACCCGATCAACTGTAGTTAAGAAGCCAAACACAACTAAGAATTCAATCATTATGCTACAATATTTAATTAACACATACTTTAATAAAAAAAAAATCATACATATAACTACCAAATACTTTAATAAAAAATATCATATTCAAGTTGTTCTTACCCGAAACTAAAAATTGATAGTTCATGTTAACTATTTTAATCATATTCTTCGGTATAAATACATTGAGATCACTTTAGGCTAGCTCTTTCTTTCACTGCTAGAGAACAAAATCATAACAATATACGACATTTGTTGCATAAATATAAGTTATTATCAAGGTTCTAAATGGCGTCAGACATGACGTGGCAGCGAGATCAAGTCTTACATGTGACGGTACACGCGACGTTTTCCAAAGGCGTTATGTAAATTCGTTAAATTTATATGTGGAAATTCGTTAGAAAGCCAAAATTGATTAGGAACCTGAAAACTGCCCACAACGCACCACGTGGCCCTTACAACGCACCACGTGACCCTTTTCAGGATGAATATTCATCATGAATAACACATTCATGATGAATATTGATGTGTAATTCATTATGAATCATACATTCATTACAAATATGTTACAACATTTATGATGAATAACACGTCCACATTCCTGATGAATGTGTCACCTGTCACGCTGTCGACGCTCCATCGGTTCCTAATCAATTTTAGGTTCCTAACGAAATAGCCCCTGTGTGTGTGTGTGTATTAGTATTATATATAGAGCCTATGATCAATATTCATAAACTTAGAAGGGTTTTACAACTTCATTTAAGCGTGAGTCCTTGACCTGTGTGAATCCATGAAGCTGTGAATGATTAGGTAATTCTACGAATATGTGACATCTAAAGATAAAAGTGTAAAAACATTAAAAAAAATGATAGAAGTCACGCCCTGTAATAACACACGCCATCACGTGCCATGACGGCATGACATGAGCCACACCTTACATAAACGTTATAAGCCTTATCATAACGACATATACGCGTCTTACACCATGACACGTCTTGTTATAACATATTTTCTTAGGATACATAATTATAGCTATAATCGATGATGAAATTGTCCCAAAATTTCACCATTGACTCGTTTTTAAGACCAAAAAAAGTATATAAACATAAATAAATAAATAAATAAATAAAATAGGAACTTACCTTTGGAGGGACTCCAATGGCATTGGTGCAATAGAGCCTTGCATTGTCTACAAGACCACAATACTTTTGAAATGCATTTGCAAAACTCTTGTGTGATTTCAATTGTGAGTTTACCCTCACAGCCCTTTTCACCGCTATAGCTCTCCTGTTAAAAAGGTATTCTAAATATTAGATTAAGAGTCAAATACATAATATTTGAAAGTTATACTTTGCATCCTTCAAGTTACATCTACAATGCTCCACCCCTTCAAATGGCATCAAAGTTACATTTTGCATCCTCAAGTTACAAGTGATCAATCTACCTAAAGTTGTTAATGATTTGAGTATTTAACGGGCTATTCGAGCTCGAGTCGATCTCAACACAAAATAAAGTTTGGCGCGGCTCGTTCGAGAGCTCGAGTAAATTTTTCGAACCGGACCGAGCTGAGCCATATATGCATACAATTTTTCAATCTAAACCAATAAAAGAGATTATAAACTTGAATTTTAGGTCATAACGCGTAACTCAAAATTATAAAACAAGCAACGAACTTGGGTTTGAACAATGAAAAATTATTCGAACTCGAACACCATTTTGAAAAAGTTATTGAGCTTAAACCTTGTATTATTTTCTCAAATCGAACTGAAGTTAATCAACTTGTTAACACCCATAAATCCACCGTTTTTAATAGCAAACGTTTAAGAAGTTACACTTTGCACTCCTCAATTTACAAAGTGCAAACTTCCACCCCTTTAAATAGCAAAAGTTTTGAGATCATACCTAATGCCTCTTGTAACCGCAAGATATGGATCACAAACAACACCAACCAACTCAATTCTGTAAGGTTTCTTCATTTTAAATTCATCTTCATCGTTTTCGACTTTTTCCCAGTAATTCTCATTAGTTGTTCCATCGTCTGAGACCTTATAACCGATACCCATACGATACCGATGTTTATGAACGCTTCTCGCCATGGCTATTGTTTGTTCTACAAATGGTTCCCATGACAACGTACCATCCATAATCACATCCCTCCCTTCGTTTAACGCTGTTACTAATAGAGATGAAGCTGCATTCGTGGAATCTTGATGCACCTGTATAAAACGTTCCAATCATTGAAGTCTTGAGTTTAATATATACGCATCCGAATTGCGAAATGAGCCTATCTCGTTTGGCCCGACTCATATATGTTTATATTCTTTCTGTCCTAAAATAATATCTACATTTCTATTTGTCCCAAAATAAGTTTCTGCTTTCAAAGATAGATGGTTATAATTTACAAATTTCCAACTCTGCCTCAATTATGACGCAAGAATATTTTAGAGTGATGAAATGGAGAGAGAGAGAGAGATTATCGCTATCATTAAGAGTAAATTTGTCATTCATTTAATTGAAAAAGTGTAAAAATTACACATTTTTTAAACTTTGTGTTTTTTTAAATTATAGACATTTACTTTGGGAGGAAGGAATATTTACAAAAAAAAAAGCGATCAAGCCATCTGTATTGAAGGCGTGGAGAGAGGGAGAGTACCAATTCTGCGGTTTGAAGCATGTCATGGTGATTACCCATAGAGCTAAGAGCTTGGTAAATCACATCCGTTTCCTTAAAAGCATCGGCCTCCACCACCACCGCATTTGGGGCCGCCTCCGACCAAAAAGCTCTACCATAAATTCCATTTCCATCACACTCAGTCACAATAATTAATACTTACGAGAATCAAAACAGATATCCATATAACTGATAAAAATTAATAATGAGAACAATGAATATTACGTACTCTTTAAGGATTTCTTTAAGAACAGTGCTCTTGCCGGCTCCCATTCCACCACCCATGAAGAGGAGCACTGGGCTTCTGTCACAATGAGCCACCGGCCCCATCACCTCCGTGAAGGCATCATCGTCGGCTCCACGTTTCGGTGTGTTCGATCGAATCACTTTCATTTCCTCCACCATTGTTGAGAATGCCCTTGTCATCTTTAAGTCCTTTGTCACTCTATCAAATCTTTGCTTTCTACATATACGATTAATATAACTCAAACCAGACGAACCAGTAAATCCCACTTGGAAGAGGGTTTCAGAGCATATCTTATACGTGCAAGCATGCTAATAAGATATATAATATAACATGCGATCGAGAAATTAATATATTTTATTATTAATATGAATCATCTAAAGGCCAAAGACAATTTATTCATTTTATGATACAAAATATATATGGATATAATATAAGTGTATGTCAAAGCACAAAATTAGCATTTTTGGATTCCAAAAACATATAAGCATTTAACATATTTCAAAGTCAATTTCAAGAAAAATTACATAACTAATATAAGTAAGAAGATTAAATAGCTAATAATTAATAAATATTTTGTTGATATCTACATGTAGAAAAACGATTAAAATTCAATAACATTTTATCGATTTTTACCTAGAGTCCAAATAATTGCACAACATTTTTGCCCGTGTCCCTTTTTTCAAGTTAATGTAAAATCACATATGATTTTGTATATGATTTATTGTTTTCTTAAAAAATTAACGTTCTCGTTTGAACCTTCCTCATGTTCAATAACTGTGACCACATACATATGTATGTATGTGTATATATATATGCAAATTGAGAAAATTAATTGAATGTGACGTACTTAAGATTTAAGAAGTATCGATAAGTTGTACCAAATAGTTGATGATGAAAAAAATTATGAGTAGACTAAAGAAAACAAGTTAGGAGAATATTTTGATGTACCAAAGTATCAACCCAACCAACCCGACCAACCCGTACGGTTTGGGTTGGGATTTTTCAAACCGCAAACATTGGGTTGGATTGTTCAAATGTCTTCAATCCGATCAACTCAACCATGAGCACCCCTACTTATAAGGGGGAGCTTTATGCAGAAAACCAAGTTTTTCTAAACTTGTCCTCCCAATTAAATAGCACGCTTCTTTCATATATGACAAAACACTTCCAAACAAAAACCCTCCCTAAACCATATAGATAAATTAATCCACATAGTTATACAAGACTTAATGGAAAAGCAACCAAACAGCTACTTGATGTCCTGTAAATTTGATTATTAAGATTTGAAGGCATAATAATTAATTTTGTAGTATTTTATAAATATAAATATAATTTTCTAATTTTTAATTTCCAAAAAGTTAAGTTCTAAGAGATATGTAAAGAGTTGGTACAATAAAATTGAGTTTAAGCGTGTCAGGTCATCTAAGATTTAAAGATAACCTCTCCTTAGTCTTTATTGATGATTGAACCTTGTATTTTGATTTATAGTTCTTTGTAATAGCTTAGTTAGTTTAACAGATCGGTGATTCGAAGACAAACCGAATTCAACATGAAGGAAGTCTACAATGCGGATTGAGATGGACTTCAAAAGTGAACTAAGCCTAGTCTGCCGATTCCAATTCGGCAGATCATATCCTTGTCGATTTGTAATCGGCAATTCTTATCCTTGCCGATTTATTGTTCGGCATTCCTTCTCTTTCGTACCGAACTTCTCTCTCGGCACATACCTCAGTTACCGAATTCCTCTTTCGGTAGTCCTCCTCTTACAGATTGCTTCTTTATCTTGTAAGAGCATTTATGTTAAATCATCATGATTTGACATACTCCCCCATTCCCAATGATCTTCTGACAATGGGAATGGAAGCTTCTTTCTTCCTTGAGAAGATATACACTTGGTCTTAATTTGATTGAGACGTTTATTTTCTAATTGATCTCAAAAAGATTTTCCCATAAATATTTTTATAGAGATATTGTACTTTCATAGTACAAAAGTTACCTTTTGTATTGTGATAAGTCACATCAAATATCTTATAATTTATTGACAATATCTCAACCACCCATGCCTTTACTTCTACTTGTCCTTTGCACTCATTACTTTGGATAGTATATAAAGGATGGAGGTAGCACCTTGCTACTTACGCCTTCAGCTCAAGTTTTGGTATTCACAAGATTACAAACAGGTTGATAGTTTTTCTCTTGTCTCTTTAAGGTTTAAGTCTTTGTGCTCTTAATATCTTCTAAGTGATAGATTGTTTAGAGTAGTTCCTAGCTATTCTTATTCCGCAACAATCTTTATTTCTCTTTGTGTAATTCTTGATATTCATTATCAATAAAAGAATTAAAATTAAGTAATTTTGTGTTATTGTATTCAACCCCCCCCCCCTTCTACAATACTTGTTTACTTCTTTGGGATTAACAAGTGGTATCAGAGCGGTTGGTTTAATCTAATAAACCAGATCCGTAATGGCTTCTCCTTCTACAAAACCTGAGTCTTCTTCTCAAAACTCTTTTTTCTCTGACAATGGATCTACTGTTAAACCTCCTAAGTTCAACTCGAACAACTTCTCCTTATGGAAAAGTAGGATGATGCTCTTCTTTGAAGGAGCTGACAGTCGGTATCTTACCATTCTTAGTGAAGGTCCTCTTATCCTAAAAGTCTGGGATAGATTTGTCAAAACTCCTAAGGATAAAGAAAAGAAAAAGGACAATCTTTTTCAAGTTTCCGATGACTCGTCAGAGGAGGAAAGAACTTCTGCCACTGGTCGATATGTCTTGAAAACGACCAAAGAATTCAATGATGAAGATAGGCGCATTATTGGACTTGATTCCAAAGTGCGAACCATCATTGCTCAATCACTTCCTGATGAAGTATACCAATCTCTTGTCAGTCTTAAAACTGCAAAAGAAATGTGGTCAACCCTATATGTTTTGTATGAAGGTACAAATGAAGTAAAGAAATCTAAGAAAATCTCTCTTGTTCGTAGATACGAATTTTTCTCTCATGAAAAAGGAGAATCTCTTCCCTCCTATTACAACCGTTTTAACAGTCTTTTAAATGAGTTAAAACTTGTTGGAAAACTTTATGACAACGAGGAAATCATATGCAAATTCATGGATGGTCTTCCAGATTTCTGGAATACCCTTTCCACTTGCATTAAGACTTCCAGGGACTTGGAAAGCCTTCCTCTCACTTCTCTCTATGGTATGTTTCTTAATCACGAACAAACCCACCTTCAAAGGAAAACCATCTATAAAGAAATAAGAGCCCCCTCTATGGCCCTTATCAGTGATGGCTCCAAGAAATCTATGTGTGTTCCTCGTATAACCTATCCTTCTGATGATTCAGATAGAGAAAGTCATGAAAATCTGAATCACTTCTCGGAAGCTTATCTAAGTGAAGCTGATGATGAAGGAGAAGATCCCTCTGTCAATCATTTGACAGAGGAAATGGGTATGCTTGCAAATTTCTCTAAGTTCCGAAAGAACTCTTCTAATAAATTTCAAAGCAACAAAAAATTTTCTTCTTCTAGAAACTCCTTGAACAAATCCAAGGAGGATTGCTATGCATGTGGTAAAAAAGGCCATTTTGCATCTGAATGTAGAAGCAATCCTTCTAGGATTTCTAAATCTAATTCTTCTAACTCTTCTAAAAGAAGAAATCTTCGATCTAATTCTACAGGTAGATCGCATCCTAGAAAATCCTCTCCGTCTTCTTCATTCAAAGAGCTTTCCGACAAAGCCGACAAATACAAGGCCAAATACAAAAGAGAGAAAGAAAGAAATTTCAACTCTCAATGAAAAGGCAAAGGCTTGATGGCAGAAACTCGAGACTGGGCTGACGAACCCACTTCCGACAGTGAGAAAGAAGTGTCGAGTAAATGTCTTATGGCCAAACTCGATGAAGAACCAAAAGACTCTTGCTCAAGGATGGACTTCACTACTGAGTGCTCTTCCTCTTCTTCTCAGGTACATCCCTTCCTCTCTCTCACTAATGAAGAAAAGATTGAGGCTTTTGACTCTCTAACTGTACTTTTTCACAATGAAAAAGATGCAAAGAAAAGAGCAAATGCTCAAGTCAAGTCTCTCTCCTCTCAACTGCATGATTCTCTATCTCAGCTAGAACAGTTTAACAAACTAAAAGCTGAGTTAGATGACTTGAAGACTTTAAACTATGTGCTTGCCAAGGAAAAGAACAAGCTTCTAAAGAAGCTTCAGAAGGAACAAGAAACCCTAAACAAATGGAACACCTCTTCCAAAAATCTTGAGAAAATTTTTCAAGATCAAGTTGTTGGTGAAACTTATGGATTAGGATACTGGAAAGAGAATGTTGTGTGTACTCCCTCTGAAAACATTTCTTCTCCTACTCATAATATTCCTCTGCCTTCTAATCTACCTTCTTATTCTTCTGACTGGGATGATTCTATGTCAGAAGATTCTAATTCAGTGTATTCAATGGATCTTCGCGATTCAAGAAAGTTTGGCTACTTTGTGTCCGCTAAATCTTCCAAGCCTCTTCTAACAGAGGATCAAGACTCCAATGAGTTGGTCAAACTTGTAAATAATCTTCTTATGTCATTAAATCTAAACGACGACTCTTCTTCTTCTTCTTCTTCTTCTCATTTTTCGAAAAAGGCTCCTCTCATCTCTAAAGGAAAATACGTTGTTCCTAACAAAAGAAATATTACACCTTCTTCAAAAGGTAAATCTCCCATGAACACAACGGACTTCATCCCTAGAGCCTTAAAAATAAAGAAGTCCAAAGGAATTTCAAACAATTCTTCTTCTTCTGTTTACAAAGGAATCCTTGGACCGACTCCTCATAACCTTCACGTTCCGTACAACTATCCCATTCCCTCTCACCTTTCCAAACCTCCTAAATCTAAACCTCAAGGAAAGGTAAAAGCGGCTTCTCTTGAACCAAAGAAAAAATTCATTTACCGAAAGTGTTACAACTGCGGTGACACATTTCATTTGGCCAAAGACTGTCCAAAGGACCGTATCGAAAGATATCATCAGTCCAATGCTTCTTCTTCCTCTTCTAACCCTAAAGGACCCACCTCAAAACGGGTTCCAAAGGACTAATTTGTTCTTATCTGCAGGTCTATGGGCATCATCAAACATGGTATCTTGATAGCGGATGCTCACGACATATGACTGGGAACAAATCTCTTCTTCTAAACTTTGTGAAAGAAAAGGGACCAACTGTAACTTTTGGTGATAACTCTCGCGGTTCCACTAAAGGTTATGGAACTCTTTCTAACGGTTCCATTACTTTTAACAAAGTTGCCTACGTGGAAGGACTGATGCATAATCTGTTAAGCATTAGTCAACTATGTGATTTAGGTTACTATGTGATTTTCAGAGAAATTGATTGTCTCATCACAGATAAACGGTTTCACACTGTCCTATCTGGATTTAGAAAGGACAATGTGTACGTCATCAATATGAATGACAAGTCAACTGAAGATGCAAGCCTCTGCTTCATTTCTGAAGACTCTGAAAAGAAGAATTGGCTCTGGCATAAACGTCTTTCTCATCTCAACTTCAAGACGTTAAATGCTCTCTCCAACAAAGAGCTTGTTGTCGACTTGCCGAAAATCTCTTTCTCAAAAAAGAAGCTTTGTGCAGCTTGTGAGAAAGGCAAACTGACAAAATCTTCTTTCAAATCAAAACAGTGTTTCTCTATTTCTACCCCTCTACAGATGTTGCATATGGATCTTTGTGGGCCTGTCAGCACACCCAACCTAGGTGAAAAAAGGTACATTCTTGTAATTATTGATGAATACACACGTTACACTTGGGTATTCTTTCTCAGGTACAAAAGTGATACACCTGAAGAAATCATCAACTTTATCAAGAAATCTGAAGTTCTCAACGGTCAATTAGTCAGATCTATCAGAAGTGACAACGGAACCGAATTCAGAAATGCTACTTTAGATGCCTTTCTTTGTGACAAAGGTATTTCTCAAAACTTTGCAGCAGTAAGATCTCCACAACAAAATGGTGTTGTGGAAAGGAAGAATCGTACGCTATGTGAAGCTGCAAGATCCATGCTAAGTGAATCAAATCTTCCAACCTATTTTTGGGCTGAGGCTGTCAATACAACGTGTTTCACTCAAAATCGATCTATCATTGTAAAAAGACACAACAAGACTTCCTATGAAGTCTTCTATGGCCGAAAACCAAACATTGGTTTTCTTCATGTTTTCGGCTGCCTGTGCTTTATCTTGAATGATCGAGAGCATCTTGGGAAATTTGATCCCAAGGCTGATGAAGGTATATTTGTGGGTTATTCTCTCTCTTCTAAAGCCTACCGAGTATACAATCTAAGAAGAAAATGTATTGATGAGTCAATACATGTGAAGTTTGACGATCACAAGACATATTCTTTATCTTGTGATGATACTGAACTTCATGAATGGATTATTTCTTGTGTTGGAGAAGAATCTCTAAACATTCTTTCTTCAGGACCTCCTTATGTTCCATTTTTGGTATCTTCTTCTTCCCTACATCATAGTTCGGCAAATCCCTCTCCAGATACCGAATCCGTTGCTCCTACCGAACCCACATCTCCCACCAAACCTACCTTACATTCTTCACCCATCCATCACACGCATCCTATACCCATCGATCCTTCACCTTCAAACACATTTCCTGCACCTCTTCCCCCAGCTATAAAATGGACCAAAGATCATCCGATAAATCAAATTATCGGAGATCAGCAAGCAGGTGTCCAAACTAGAAGAGGTGTTGGAAACATTTGTCTCTAT
Source organism: Arctium minus (assembly GCA_954870635.1). Lineage (NCBI taxonomy): Eukaryota > Viridiplantae > Streptophyta > Magnoliopsida > Asterales > Asteraceae > Arctium > Arctium minus. The sequence goes on along the minus strand of OX941089.1, from coordinate 73,232,409 downwards.
GTGAATTTTCTATCTGTTATCGAACCCAAGAAAATTGAAGAAGCTCTAGCAGATTCTTGTTGGGTCACTGCCATGCAAGAAGAGTTGTCTCAATTTGAGAGAAACAAAGTCTAGAGACTTGTGCCACGACCTTTCGGTAAAACCATTATAGGTACTAAGTGGGTTTTCCGAAACAAAATGGACGAAGTCGGTACTGTAATCCGGAATAAAGCCAGGCTTGTTGCTCAAGGATATAGGCAGGAGGAAGGTATTGATTATGATGAAACCTTTGCTCCTGTTGCTAGACTTGAAGCAATAAGAATCTTTCTTGCTCATGCTGCTCACAAAAACTTCTGGGTCTTTCAAATGGATGTTAAGAGTGCATTTCTCAATGGAGAACTTGCTGAAGAAGTCTATGTGAAACAACCACCTGGCTTTGAAGATCCAACTCATCCGTACCATGTGTTCAGACTTGACAAAGCTCTCTATGGTCTGAAACAAGCTCCTCGTGCTTGGTATGACACCTTGTCTGACTTTCTTCTATCTAACCGATATACCAGAGGTAAAATTGATAATACTCTTTTTCTCAAGAAAACAAAAGGTAATATCATTCTTGTTCAAATCTATGTGGATGATATCATTTTCGGTGCCACTGATGAAAATCTTTGTCAGGAGTTCGCCTCTCTCATGAAAAGTAAATATGAGATGAGCATGATGGGTGAACTTACTTTCTTTCTTGGTCTTCAAATTAAACAATCCTCTGAAGGTATTTTCATTTGTCAGAATAAATATATTCGTGATCTTTTGAAAAAGTTTGATTTTGAAAATTGTTCTTCCATGAAAACTCCAATGGCACCGCCTCTAAAGATTCATGCAGATTCTACCGGCAAGTCGGTGGATATCACGAATTATAGAGGAATGATAGGGTCTCTTCTTTATCTTACTGCTAGTAGACCTGACATCATGTATGCTACGTGTCTGTGTGCACGTTATCAAGCCAATCCCAAGGAATCTCACTTGGCGGCTGTGAAACCTATTTTTCGGTACCTAAAAGGTACCATGAATCTGGGTCTTTGGTATCCCAAGGACTCAGGTTTTGATCTAATTGGCTATTCAGATTCTGACTTTGCAGGGTCTAAGGTTGACAGAAAAAGTACAACTGACAGCTGTCAATTACTAGGTGGAAACTTAGTCAGCTGGTCTAGTAAGAAGCAAAATTCGGTATCCACCTCCACTGCCGAAGCCGAATATGTTGCAGTTGGAAGTTGTTGTACTAAAATCTTGTGGATGAAGAACCAACTACAAGATTATGACAAAGTTTATTCTCATGTACCGATTCTATGTGACAATTCTAGTGCCATAGCCATTGCCAACAATCCAGTGCTGCATTCCAGATCTAAACACATTGATATTCGGTATCACTTCATAAGAGATCATATCTCTAAAGGTGATATTGAACTTCACTTCATTCCTACAGATCTTCAACTTGCAAACCTCTTTACAAAACCACTGGATGAGGCCCGATTCAACTTCCTTGTGGGATCCTTAGGTATGTTAAATTTATGTTAAAAAAAAAATTCCAATAATTGACGGTACCTCCCAGGAATCACAATGTGGCACTTCCCCGCTTCGTTTCTCTCATCATCAACCACAAGCTTTCTGCACAACTACGTGCCGATGCTGCTCTCCCCGAGCCGATGATCAAGTTTGACTTGCCAATTTCTCAAATTAGCAAGCAAACTATTTTCAAACAAACGAAGCCTACCGACTCTCCGCTCACCTCAGGTATGCTTTCTTTCATCTCTTCTCCCAATCCGGTTTGGGGAACGCTTGCCGAAGGTGAATCCGAAAGGCCTTAATCTTCTCCCAAGCCATCTAAATCGGTGGTCCCTTCTCCCCCAAAACCTTCTCGGGCTAAGTCGATGGCTATTAAGAAGAAACAGGCCACCGGCAACGTCGCACTTTCTCTTATGATTCTGCCACCGACAAATCCTTCGGTGGCTACCCCAGTCATAACCCCTTCTATTTCTGTTAAGCGACGGAGCTCCAAATCCCCTCCTAAGTCTCGTTCAAAGAGACTTAGGAAACCTTCGGCCGAAACTCACACTCCATCTACCGATTCTCAACAATCGGCAGATGTTGAACTTTCCCCTCCAGGGCCACGGGGATCTGCTAAACCCACACCCACCTCCTCCAAACCTTCTCAACAAGATTTGGATGTACAAACGGAGTCCCCAAATATTCCTTCTCCTCCTCCTTTTTGTGTGGAGGTTGAAGATGAGTTGGTCTTCTCTCCGGACCGACATTCTGCTTCCGCACAACACAGCCTATCACCCGGGGTCAATCCCGTTGATATTGCACAAACTGGGGTTTCATCCCAGGATATGTACCGAAGGCTCTTTTCTCCCACTTCCTCACCGACGAAGAAATCCCCTTCTCCTAAACGTTCACCAAAGAGATCTCCCTCACCGAAACCTTCCCCTGCAAAAATGGTTGGGCCTTCTACCCAGGTACCGATCACAATAGCTGACGAGTTTCTTGCCGACTTTGTTGACTCCAATCGGCAGGTACGAATGCTCGGTACCCAGTTCGAACAGCTTCGCAAGTCTTTGCGTGAAACGGCGCTCCTCGATTCTCTGAACGCCAACAACATCTCTTTGGAAGAACTTCTGAAGCTCGTCAAGGAGCAAAATTCTGAGGTTGTCGATCTTAATCGCGACATCTTTCAGTGTTTGGATGTCATGCATAAGCAGATTGACAGTCTTCGTACTCCTCTATCAGAAGCTATGGAATCTATTCTCAAGGAGGTGGTCAGACTTAATGATCAAAATACCTCCTTGACATTATCGGTGGCTGCTCTCAAGGCCGCCTCGGATGCTCGGGATCAAGATCTTATCCGTCTATGGCAGCAGACTTCGGCTCAGGAGTCTATTAATTATGAAATTCTCAGTGCCTTGCAGAATTTAAATAGGCGTCTTGACTCTCTGCCTGCCGATATGGCTCAATACTGTGCTCAGTCTCTTGACATTGATATCACTGAGTCTGCATTCACTCCTGACGATCGCAAGGTTTTGGAGCGTATTGATCGCCGAGTAGGCCGTGTGTCGGCTACATCTGGTGTTTCTTCCCCGGCTCGTACTGAGGGGGAGAAACAGGCTGAGGGGGAGCAACTCCGTTCTCAGGTTCATATCAGTACGAGTCAGGAAAAACCCTCTGCTGCTGCCGAAACTGCTACTACCGAACCTTCTGCTACCAAAGAGAAGGGAACCGATCACCCCAAGGTGGTCGAAGAGCCCGAGGGGGAGAAAATGCCCAAAAAGGATAAGGGCAAAGCTATTATGTCACCAGATGAAGTAGCTGCTGAAGAAAAGCGTCGTAAAGATGCTTTATTAAAGAAAGCTGCGGATGGTGCTGGTCTTCATCTTCCTCCTCCAAAGGCTACCTCTCCTGATCTAGGCTTATCTGAAGAGGAACTGAAAGCTGCAAAGCTTGCCCAGATTGCTCGTGACAGAGATGCCGAGCTAGCGTTGGAGATTGCTGCCGAAGAAGATCCTACCGACACAATCAAAACTCAGATGAGCGCTCTAGAGGATTCGGCGAAGAAAAATGAGGAAATAAAGTTGATGTGTATCGATTGGTATCGCAAAACTCTCAATAGACGTCGAATCTCTGCCAAAATCACTGATGTCAAAATAATCAAACCGTCTGCAAGCTGCAATGTTATTCGGCTAAAGATTATCAGGGATGATGCTTCATTGTCTATGGAACGACTGGACTCTCTGGTTCGGTTCGGAGTATCAGAATGGGTAGAAATTGGTATCTGCTTGTTAAAAAGCCAAAGCTCTGCAAAAGCTGAGGTTGATAAATACATTGCAGATCTTCAAACCAAGTTCAGAACCTACCGAAAAAGATACAACATTGTCCACACTCCTGCCGAAGAAGAGATTATCAACAATCTAATGTCTGGTCATCCTCCTCCCAAATCGAAGTCGAAATCCAAAAAGGAAGACGTGTTTGCCCAAATGGCTAGAGAAGGAAAGGTCCCGGATACTTCAAATCTTGATCTATCATTACCAATTCCGGTTCCTCATCCTTCAACCACTGTGATTTCTGAGCCGACTCATGGTATCTTCTTCAACAACGCGCTTGGGCAGATCTCCTTCTTCAGATCAAGCCAAATCCCTATTGCCGACACAACCTTTCTCCACGGGATTATTCAAATTATTCCAATATCGGCTAGGGATCTTTATGTGGCTACTACCGACGAACTAAAGAAGAGGGATGCTGAACCGCATTTTTCTTTTGAATAAACTCGGTGTAGTTTTATGTTTATGTTTATTTTGTTTTCCTCTGTATTGTAATCTTCTTAAAAAGATTAATACATTGAGTTTTTATTACTTATCGTAAATAGTTTGTACAAATATTTATTTCATTATTTTATACTTGTAAATGTCGGATACCAAAAATAAACAAAAAGAATGGTCTATGTGAAAAAGAACCCAAAAGAGTATGAAAAGGGGTCAAAATGCATTATTCATTAACTTCTAAGTTGTATGAGATGTTATCATCAAATAGGGGGAGATTGTTGGGTCATCTAAGATTTAAAGATAACCTCTCCTTAGTCTTTATTGATGATTGAACCTTGTATTTTGATTTATGGTTCTTTGTAATAGCTTAGTTAGTTTAACAGATCGGTGAGTCGAAGACAAACCGAATTCAACATGAAGGAAGTCTACAATGCGGATTGAGATGGACTTCAAAAGTGAACTAAGCCTAGTCTGCCGATTCCAATTCGGCAGATCATATCCTTGTCGATTTGTAATCGGCAATTCTTATCCTTGCCGATTTATTGTTCGACATTTCTTCTCTTTCGTACCGAACTTCTCTCTCGGCACATACCTCAGTTACCGAATTCCTCTTTCGGTAGTCCTCCTCTTACAGATTGCTTCTTTATCTTGTAAGAGCATTTATGTTAAATCATCATGATTTGACATACTCCCCCATTCCCAATGATCTTCTGACAATGGGAATGGAAGCTTCTTTCTTCCTTGAGAAGATATACACTTGGTCTTAATTTGATTGAGACGTTTATTTTCTAATTGATCTCAAAAAGATTTTCCCATAAATATTTTATAGAGATATTGTACTTTCATAGTACAAAAGTTACCTTTTGTATTGTGATAAGTCACATCAAATATCTTATAATTTATTGACAATATCTCAACCACCCATGCCTTTACTTCTACTTGTCCTTTGCACTCATTACTTTGGATAGGATATAAAGGATGGAGGTAGCACCTTGCTACTTACGCCTTCAGCTCAAGTTTTGGTATTCACAAGATTACAAACAGGTTGATAGTTTTTCTCTTGTCTCTTTAAGGTTTAAGTCTTTGTGCTCTTAATATCTTCTAAGTGATAGATTGTTTAGAGTAGTTCCTAGCTATTCTTATTCCGCAACAATCTTTATTTCTCTTTGTGTAATTCTTGATATTCATTATCAATAAAAGAATTAAAATTAAGTAATTTTGTGTTATTGTATTCAAACCCCCCCCCCCCCCCTTCTACAATATTTGTTTATTCTTTGGGACTAACAAAGCGTATATCTATACTATATTATAAAGCACGGATAAAAAACTCTTAAATACAAATTATTAGGCACAAGGTACCATCATTTTATGCAAGATTTTAAAAATCTATTAATTTACAAGTTTCAAAACACAAGATACATATTACCACTGCAGACTTCTAACACCCATCAATTTGGTATGTGTAAGACCTTCCTTTTATACGGACATTTACATGTATCACTATTAATTAATATATTATATTACTATAAATTTGTTTTAATTATATTATTAAATATGTAATTGGTTATTTTTTTCTAGATGTCATTAAAATATATAAGATAATCATTGAATTATAACAAAATACTTAATTTTTTATATAAAAAACATTATATTATTAAGCCTGAATTAAACAAATTTATAAAAAAAAAACATTATCATTTTCTCAAAACCATTCAAGATCGTACTGTAAATCAACAAAAAAACAAAAAATAAAATGAAACATTAAAATCGTGATGTATTTCGCTGTATTGTACGAGTACGCTTCTAGTATTAAATTAAGATGTAAACATCATTTCTAATTCTTGCTCTAAATCTTTAATACCAAAATAATAAAAAAAAATATGTAAAACGTTGCTTTAGTTAATGATACGCTAAATTAGATATAAAATTACCCAAAGATTGTAATAATTATGTTAAAATATTTTTATAACAATAAATTGCATAAAAAGGAAAATATATTTTTAAAATTCAAATTTATGAGAATGTACTTTTAAAAGACATATTGTAATGGGCGAAGGATCGTGTAAAAGTTGAGTTAATGGTGAGAAGCGTGAGAAATAGATCTGAAATGTTGATCTCTTTTAATCTCAATCCCTCCCATGAATTACGGCTTAGAAGGGAATTGATCTGGTGCATCCTATCTCGGTGCATCTCATCCTAATGTTTGTTCATTTCTCATCTAACGATCGATAACCACTTCTCACTAAGGTTCTAAATGGCGTTAGGCATGACGTGGCGGCTAGGCCAAGCCTCAAGCCTTAATTAGGAGCCACGACGAAGCCATTGCGTTTTTAAGGCGTCACTTATGGCATCAAATTTCTAATTCATATATAATATTATATGTAAAAACGTATTTTTTGTAGTGTTACTCAATGAGTCAATAGTAATAAACAAGTTAAATTAGATTATATACTAAAAACTTGTAAATAAGACATTAAAAACGTAAAGAATATCTCATTACGATAATTACGCATTAGGCTATGGCACTCATTTCTTTTTATAAATTTGCATTTTTGAGTCCTGGTTTTTAAGATACATATGATTTACTTGTTCAAATTAACACTCATATAAGGAGTTGTACCTTATGCATATCAAGTCGTGATTAAGAGATTTTTTAAATTTATGCATAAAATAGTAATACATTGTGTTTTATAAGTAGTAATTAAGAGTTTTTTATCCGTGATTTATAATATAGTATAGATATATGCACAAAAATAAAAATCAAATAAAACTCTCCAATTTTTTATTTTTATTTTTGCAACTTGCCATTAATTTATAAAATGTCTCGTCACTACCCAACTTGTTCAATTATTTATGTATTCAAATCGCCACCAAACAAATTCATTATTATCTTTGTTTGTGATATTATTTTAAATATTTAAACATTTATGTCATATATTTTTTATCATTAATTTTTTTCTCAAAACTTAAAAGTTTAACAATAAAAAATAAAATATTTATCAATCATATTAAAAACATGTCATTGTTTTAATTAATGAATAAAAGAGTAAACTTCAATTTTAGTCCTTGAGACTTAGTGAAAGTCTAAAGTGAGACCTGAATTTTGATAAACCTATAAATTATCCTCATAGTTTTCATTTTGTTCTGAAAATGATCTCTGGTTGTTAACTTTGTTTATTTTCTCCGTTAAAGCGAGAGCCATTTTAGTCTTTTTATAATAACAAAATATTTTTTTAAAATAACATAATATTAATTTTATATTTTGTATTTTATTTTATTATAAAATTTATCTCGCGATCTAAATTTCATTATTTTTTAAAAGAAAATATAAATAAAATTTTATGTTCTTTTTTGAAGAGAAAATCAAAGATTTTGTTGAAAAGACTAAAAATGGTCCTCGTTCTAACAAAAAAAATAACAGAGTTAGTGATCAGAAACTATTTTCAAAGAAAAATAAAAACCATAAAAATTGAAGTGATGAATTAAATAAATTTATTTAAATAAAATAATAATAAGTCTTTTTAACTTATTGGTAGGACTAAAAAAATTAATGTAAGATTTGAACTCAAAAGATTTTATTAAGAAAAAAAAAAGATTTTATTCCATTTTAAACAACATGAAATTAAATTAAATAAAAGAAAATTTACCTTGTAGCGGTCAAAACCATATTTTTAAGTTTTCTCTCGTCGGATCCAATGCTCAACACCTTTGACCAAAACGAAAAGTTGGTCAACATATTTCATACTATTTCAATGATCTTTGATCATTTTATAGTGTTTGGAAATTACGTAAAACTATCAAAACGACATTAAAAAAAGTATGGAAATCCGTTGATTTTTTTGTTACCTGCTCGATCATAAGAGGCGCTTGGCTCCAATGGAATGCAAAATAACCAAGAATGCATCTTTCTAGCTCTTCGACAAGCTTTTCGCAAAGTGATACGACTTCCATTTCGTTTGAAAAATACACGTACAACGCGTCATTAAACCCTTTCGAGCTTCTCACGTAATCCGATGCCAATTTGCTTAGTTCCGGGCATTCGTTTCCGTCTCTAAATCCAATTTGCCTGGCTTCAAATGCACAAAATCATGTACTTAAGTAATAATTTATATCAAAATCTAAAACATCATATGATTTGATTGTAAAAATCTAAAATTAATATTGTTTGATTTTCATAAATGCTATTTAACAAGATTTTTGGTAAAAGTTCTCTCTACGAATAATTATTTACAGACCCAATAAATTGTATAAATTTATAAATCGGTTTATAAAACAACACGTGTTAAAATGCAATGTTTATACAACATTCTTTTATATGTGAAACGTTCAGGATTTTTTTTTCTTGAACGGCAAGTTAACGTACACATACGTTCCAGCAGTATCGGACCTCCATTACGGGCAATCTCACTGCGACCCAGCCCAACCTTTGGTTGAACCCGACCGGCAGAGTAGAGGGTCCCATAGACTGGACCCACCCGAACCGGTCTCGGCCCTGGCCCCCAAGGACCAGACCCAGAGACTGGATATCTCAGGAAAGTGTTGCTCGTGGGAATCGAACCCGGGTAGTGTGGCTTTCACCCCACACCCCCAGAAGGCCAGGATGTTACCTATCCAACTGAGCTAACCCCCTTTGATGTTCAGGATTGTTTTATGTATAGGAAAAAACAGTAATGATTTCACATATGAAACAACATTATATAAACATCGTACTTTTACACGTATTATGAAAACTAGTTTGTAATTTGCACGAATTATTTGGTATGTAAAGAAAGGAGAGTCTATAATAACTTTACCCTTTAGATTATTTTTCAAGAGTCCAACATATATAAACGAGAATACCTGAAACTTTATTAAATTATTCTTTTGGAAAAGCCTTGTATGTAAGGAAAAAATGATTCGAAGTCTAATTGAGTTGGGATTCTGATACTTCTTTGCTTCTTTTGACAAGAATGTTAGCTTACCAACATAATCGGAGAACTTTTCAAGCCTACCAACATGGCCGGATCCGGTCAAATCTAACCGTGGAACAACAATTTCAGGCTTCGATGATCTTGAATTTTTCCGGCGACGTTGGGTGGCGGCCGCCCAGATTAATCCGATGGTGGTTGCGGCAAGGATATTCGCCGCCAGAAGCCTGGAGTACCCATCTGCACAAACACAATTAAGATGTTTTTGGTTAGAGTCAGAGAGACTACATATACACACACACACACACACATATATATATATATATATATAGAGAGAGAGAGAGAGAGAGGACCTCTGTGCATAATAACCCAGTTTCTGAAAGAACATTCGCCGGAAAACAAAAAAGAGTCGCCGGAGAATGGGGATGACAGAGAGATAAGTTGAGCGAATAGGAATTGTATGTACTATAAGATATCTGAAAGTCAACGGGACTATATTATAAATATTTGGTTTCCCAGAATGGCAATATTTAAATATATAAAAGAGTAAATTACATGATTGGTCCATGTGGTTTACACAAAATTGCACTGTTAGTCCCTAAAGTGAAATAATAATGGATTTGGTCCCTGTACTTTACATTTTTTCACGTCCTTGGTCCCTCTGACCTAACACCGTTAGAGACATCAGTTAAGTAGGTTAATTTGAAGGGTATTTTAGTCATTTTACTTATATTTCTCATTTTATATTAAAAAAAAAAATCAACCACCAATTAACTATGCCACCTATCCCTTTCCCTTTACCTCTCCCCTTTCACTTCCGATTGACATTTATTTCCGGCAGCATTCAATCCCACCTGTAACCTTTGTTTTTCTAAACCTAAAGAACACAAAATTAATTCCAGATTACATCAAGACACCGACTCTTAACATCATCAACCATCAAGAACAGAGAAATTTATATAAATCTATTCAAATGTTTATGATACAAAACTCTATAAATCAAAAGGATCAAATCTAAGATAAAAAAAAAGGAAACTTAAATCATAAGAGGTGTAGAAAAGAAAATAAAAGCAGTAATCTTTGTGTTCTTCCTGTAGATCGAGATGTAGAAGCATAAATTTTGGTTCGATTTAGGTCAATAGAGAGAGCGATTTAGGTCATCTAATTAATATGAAGATGCAAAAGAACCTCTGCTTGTTTCGATTCGTTTCACAATCATTGATCTGGATGAAGATGAAGAAAAATAAACTTAGGGTTCATGATCATTGATCTGCACCACATTTGGGACCAGAAGCCATAGTTAGTGAACCAAATCCAGAAAAACTCCATCGAAACCCAACAGCTATACGGTGGATGAGTTGAAGATGGCAATAGTTAGGACCAGAAGCCATAGTTGGTGAACCAGATTCAGAAAAAACCCCCATTGAAACCGGCTGTTGTGGGGTGGAAGAGTTGAGGAGATGGCTTCTTATGTGGTGGTGGAGGCTGAAGTTGAGAAGGGAAAGAGGTTACAATGGTGGTTTCGTCGGAGAAGGGAAGGAGACCATGTTGGCGATGAGGGGAGCAGGCGGTGGTCGACAGGAGGCGAAATGCTTCCACCGGAGATTGGGGACGAATTTGTGTTTATATATGCATACAAATATTATATATATATATATATAATATCATATTACATTCCTGGTCCTGTGACTTTTAAATTAAAATATAAGTTTTTAATACAAAAATTAAAAAGTAATAAAAAGACAAAAATACCCTTCAAATTAACCTACTTAACTGATGTCTCTAACGGTGTTAGGTCAGAGGGACAAAGGACGTGAGAAAATGTAAAACACAGGGACTAAATCCATAATTATTTCACTTTAGGGACCAACAGTGCAATTTTATGTAACCACAGGGACCAATCATGTAATTTACTCTATATAAAAATACATTTTTAACAAAATAAAGTATGAAAATAATAATTAAATAGTAAAATAATTTGTAACAAGGTTTTATAAAAATTTAGAAAACCCGATAACCTTTTCATTTTAAATGATAGTTTAAGTTTCTGAATAATTTTTTTAAATAAATAAATTATCGAATTTTTTAAAATTAATTATCTACATTCTTTTAACTCAAAAATCTAACTCTAACAGGCAAAAAAAAAATTAAAGTAAAAAAAACCTAAATAAATTTTATCGTTCCCTATAAAAAGAAGCCCCAATGAATTTTCCGGTTTTAACATTTACCTGAATCAAAGGTATTTTAAAAACTCAACAATAATTCGATTACAATTATATATATATATATAGGGGAGCGATCAATTGGAAACCAGTATTACATTGGAAACTTTGGAAACCGAAATCAACCAATCAGTGAATTTTTTTTATTTTTAATTGAAAAGGTTATTTTTGTCTTTTACATTATTTCATAATATATATGATAACTGTTATTATTATTATATTAATAATTATTTAATTTTAATTTAGCTTATATATGGTAATAATAATCATTGATTAATTTAAAAATGAGATATTTAATTTAAGTAAATTATTTAATTTTAATTTAGCTTATATATGGTAATAATGAAACAATAATGCTAACACGATTAACCTGATGAATCTATTTTCATTATGAAACAATAATGCTAACACGATGAACTTGATGAATCTATTTTCATATACGGATATGCAACTGAACAAGTAATGAAACAAAAATGAGAAGTTAACAAAAATGGCACAAATTCATCATGTTTCATTATGAAACAATAATGCTAACACGATGAACCTGATGAATCTATTTTCATTATGAAACAATAATGCTAACACGATGAACCTGATGAAATCTGTAATCCAATGAAATCTGTAATCCATAAATTCATTTTGTTTCATCACAATATTAGATTGCGTGGGAAATTTTATAATAAAATGAAATTAAAAAAAATATTTTCTTACATTTTAAAAGAAAAATAATTCTTTTGATGAAAAGACAAATGCTCATCGTTTTCATAGTAAAAAAAAATAACAAAATTTAGATTGCGTAGGAAATTTTATTTTGGTTTCAAGTAATCTAAACAAAATAAACCTTTCTTGCCATATTTGAGACACAAAATCAAAAGACATATTTACCCTTTTCATCTATTATTTTTATTTATTATTAATAAATTAATTAATTACTACCATATATAATTCAAATGAATCTTAACCATTGATTATAAAGATCAATGGCTGAAATTTGGTTTTCAAAGTTTTCAATGAAACTTGGTTTTCAATTGATACCACCCCTATATATATATATATATTTATAGAGAGAGAGAGAGAGAGAGAGAGAGAGAGAGAGAGAGAGAGAGAGAGAGAGAAAGCGAGGGTTTAAAATACAAATCATATCATTATTATAAGCTAGCTTATTTTCTGGGTACATGTTTGGACGGACATAAGCCAGCTTATAAGCTAGCTTTTTGATAAGTTACTTGGTGTAACTTATTAAGAGTTTTTTGTGATTATTTTAATTATACCCTCATGAATATCAATTATTATATATTAACTATTAATTATAAATAAATATTAATTATTAAAATTAATTATTAATTAATTAATAAATATTAATAAATATTATCTTAAAATTATAACATAAATTTTAATTATATATTGATATAAAATTTTAATTATTTAGAATTATTGATAATTATATAAAGTTTTTTTTTAATATTGATCAATATATTTTAGTTATCAATTATTATTATTTTTGTAATTATTATTTGATTATTTTTTCCATATTATATGTAACAGTTTTTATAAATCATAAGTTAATGTATATATTTTTTTAAAAGTTTGGTTTAAAATTCAAAATTTATAATTTATATAATAACAAATTTCAAAATTTTTAATTAACATATTATATTATTTACTACCTTATTTATATTAATTAATATATTATATTACTATAAATTTATTTTAATTATATTATTAAATATTGTAATTGATTATTTTTGCTAGATGTCCTTTTTGGTAATTTTACATCTTATAAGCTAGTTTTTGTCAAACGTAATTTTTTCATCAGCAAACTTATCAGCTACATGCTAGCTTATCAGCTATCAGCTAGTTTATCAGCTAGTTTGCCAAACATAACCCAAATCTCGGCTATCGATTTTATGTATTCTGAAATTTTGAGGCAGTTACAAAAATGTGGCTAAGAATTAAGATTAAATTTAGGTACTAATTTAATTCACATCGTTGATTATTTATACGGACGAATGAGATTAGTTTGTAAGGTTTGTAACCATTACATGGTTTGTATTTGAAGCTCCTCTCTCTCTCTCTCTCTCTCTCTCTCTCTCTCTCTCTCTGTGTGTGTATATATATATATATGTGTGTGTGTGTGTGTGTGTGTGTATAGACGAGAGATCGTGTGAGAAAGGTAAGAACACTTTTGAGCCCTTGGGTGAGTTCACTTTTTAACCGAAGTTATTTTTTTTACTACTTTCATCAAAGCATTCAACTATATTTATCGACCTTTATTTGTAACATCCTAAAATTTCGGGTAAAATTAAAATTCGAAAATCCGACAATATAACGTCTATAATTGGAGAAAACCTGTCCACCCTAAAATAGGGAATCAATTAACCTGAATAGTTTAGACATGACAAATCAAACCCAAGAGTATCATCCTAAAACGGGGGAATAAGGTATGGCATTTACAACCCAAATATAATGAAGAATAAAACCGACAACCTATTAATCTAAATTTGTCAACAAGATTATAATTGGGTGTCGCTATTCTTCCAAAAAGTATATCTTCAAAAATCCCGTATGTTGGTCACTATATCCCCAAAAACGACTACTCAAGACCCCAAGGTCGTCCTCTCAGTCCCGACGAGCCCCACCGCTAAGATGCCCTGTCAAACATGACAACCAAAGAACAAGTGTTAATCTAAAGCCTAGTGAGAACAAGTTAAATGAAATAGAAGTACTAAACTCATTTGAAGTCGTGCGGTGGATATAGCCATGAGCTAAATCAAAACAAATCAAATAAACCATTATAGGGATCATAACATGGTACAAATAACACCAACCACACAGTGAGCTCAACTCCTTTGAGTTTATTACTCGAAAACATCAAGTCAACCCCTCTAGGTCTATTCTTGAGAGTTCCAAAACGGGAACTCAGTTCCAAAGCAGGAACTCAGTTCCAAAGCAGGAACTCATGCACAATGGAATTACACCTTACTGCCCATGGGACGCTGCCCGACCATATAGGTCCACACCTTACTTACCATGGAGCCCCGATGCCTATTCCGTGCTAAAGTGGTGAACTCGATGTCCAAAACGGGACATTGGAATATCGTGCCTATGGATCCATTGCACTAAGACTAAATACCAAAACGTACTAACACATTCATTACAAATCATGCATGTAAGGCTTAAAAACCAAATCATAGATGTAAGGTTACCAACACGAAGTCTTGACCCCCATCATTGTGGAGACCTTAACAATACAAACGCATCAACAATAATACCTTAAATCCCATAACAAAAGTCCAGATCATCATTAATTAACCCAACATTTGAATCTCACCAAAACCCTAATTTTCACTTTGGGTTTTTGTTGGATCAATAATTGTATTCAAAACCCTAATTTTCACTTTGGGTTTTCTTAAAAGGCAAGGTGATGACTTGATTCTTATTCAGATTTATGTTGACGACATAATATTTGGGTCGACAAATCCAAAATTTTGTAAGAACTTTTCAAAGATAATGGAAACAAAGTTTGAGATGTCGATGATGGGTGAGTTGAATTTCTTTCTTGGTCTACAAGTAAAGCAATTACCCGAAGGCATATTTATTAATCAAGCTAAATATATAAAAGATATTTTGACAAAGTTCAATATGTCAGATAGTTCAGTCATGAAAACACCAATGGCTACTGGTACACTCTTAGACGCAGATCCCTCCGGGAAGCCTGTTGATCAAAAGGTGTATCGTAGCATGATTGGATCTTTACTTTATCTGACTGCCAATCGCCCGAATATAATGTTTGCCACATGTTTTTGTGCGAGATATCAGTCTAATCCTAAAGAGTCGCACTTAACTGCTGTTAAGCGAATCTTTAGATATCTCAAAGGTTCTCCTAATCTAGGCCTTTGGTATCCAAAGGATTCTCGTTTTGAACTAACTGCCTTTACAGATGCTGATCATGCAGGTTGTAAGCTAGACCGGAAAAGCACCTCTGGATCATGTCAATTCATAGGTGACAAACTTGTGAGTTGGACTTCAAAGAAACAAAACTGTGTTTCAACATCCACTGCCGAGGCTGAGTATGTAGCTGCTGCTAGCTGTTGTTCTCAAGTCCTCTGGATGACGACACAATTAAGGGACTTTGGATACAACTACAAGCGCGTTCCGATTTATTGTGATTCCAAGAGTGCAATATCTATAACTGCTAATCCGGTACAACACTCGAAGACTAAGCATATCGATGTACGCTATCATTTCATCAAGGATCATGTAGAAAAAGGTAATATTGAAATGCACTTTGTTCAAACTGACTTCCAGTTAGCTGATCTTTTCACCAAGCCATTGGATGAAAAGCGTTTTCAATTTCTCATCAGCAAACTTGGAATGTTGAACATGTCTTAAACCTTACTCATGATTCTAGGGGGAGTATTCCAAGTTTTGATCTTGTGTGTTATTTTCCAACTGTTGTTAACGAGAGAGGAATCATTTTCATAAATGATTACCATTATTTTTTTATGCAGGTTTGTTCAAGTGACTATGGCTTCTAATCACATCGGATTAGAACCCGCACTTCAGTGCTCTATCTATTTTTTATATGCTTTATTTTCTTATTTATGGTTAAAAAAAAACCTATAGTGAGTTAACGGGGAGAATATCTGTGATTTTAACATATTTTTGGATACTTAAATGCTTATCTGATCGTGTGTTCTTAAAGATAAATACTTGCGTTTTATCTTATCAATATACTTTGTCAAGTATTCATACACATAACGGTTCAGAACATTCTATTTTGACTTTGTTATTACCATGTATCAAAAGTTAAATCTTTCTATGGTAATACTCACGTTAGTTGTATTCACTGTTGATTGAATCAAACGTCATTTCATGTGCTTTCATTGAAAATATGTTTATATATTGTTCATATAAACAACATTCGTTTTTTGATTCTCCAACATATTGTTCTTCATGACAAAACTCCTATGAGCTTAATTGTCAAACTCTTTTAGTTTGTGGGGGAGAATTGCATCATCAAACATCTTCTGTTTTGACATCTCCGAATATTATATTCTTCATGTAACAAGTGATATTTGTGCTTACATGTACAATAGTCTGTTGAACAGCATGTAATTTTAGGAAAATACATGGGATTCAGTGTGAGAACTTAACAGAACTTCCATGGATTCACGATAACCTGTGTTTCCTACCCAGGAAGTATTCCCTGAGTGATTGAGGGGAAAAGGGTCAAAAGAATTGAGTGATGGTGTGTGAAGAGGTAAAATGGAAAAGAGAGATTGGTTAGAAGTGAGCATTAAAAGAAAGAGGGTGAGAGATCAGAGTAAAAGAATATTAAACTCTGCACCAAACTTCTTTCTGAGCTGGGCAGCCACATAATCTGATTGGTTCACATTCTTTGGTGACCATCATTGAAATAGGCAACTAGCCCATGCCATCTCTTGCATTAACCCCACCAGCTACTCATTCTTTTCTCAAAAAGAGAATGTTTCACATTTTCTGGGGACGCAACACATACGCTATTGGTTCTTCATTTGGAAGATACTAATATTGAAAAAGAAGGAAAGTTGCCCCACCTTCGAACCCTTTCTCATGCACTTTGAGTCTTTGTATAATTTGTTGCTGTCTCAACAAGTTAACATACTTTGAGCCTATAATGAAAAGCAATCATCTATGCTTAATTCTTTCATACACATGCACGAACACACAGAAATTTGTTTTCTGTCAGAACGTTCATAGATAACCATGTGTTATTCGATGATTGAATGGAAGACCTGGGGAGTCTACATCGAACCAACTCCTTATATAGCAACTTTGTGTTACTCAGTAACTTTGTGTCATTGACAGGCATTCTAACTGAGTCATTTGTTGATTCAGGGTTACACTTATTAACTGTTTGAATTTGAAAAGATTTGAATGGTTACTACTTTCTATTTTAATCTGAAAAGATTGAAATAATCACTCTTTCCATCTGGGAAGACTGCTCTTATTTCATACAGGGCTCGTTACATGATGAAGACTATGCTTACATGATGATCATACACAAAGGGGGAGATTGTTTTGCCAAGTTTTGATGATGTTGATTCTCACCATTCATCAAAAAGGGGGAGAAGATATAAAAAGGGGGAGAAGATACAAAAAGGAAGAATACAATCTGAAGATATGAAGATATTCAAATTTTCAAAGATTTTAAAGATTTGAAGATTGTTTAAAGATATCAAGTTTTGAAGATTATTGAAGATCTGAAGATATTCAAGTTTTGAAGTTTTGAAGCTATCAACGTCATATCTGAAGATTCTCAAGAGAAAAGTGAAGACAAGAGAAGACCCGAAGACAATTGCAAATTTTTTTTAATCTTGAATCCAAAGGGGGAGATTGTTGGATCATAAATTGTATTCAAGATTAAAGTTAAAGTTAAGGGTTTAAACTGCAATTGTGCTAAAGTTAATTAGAGGGTTTATTATGTAATAAGTCAATAGTTATTAAGCTATTGGGCCCAAGCCCATTAGAAAGCCCATTAAGATTAAAGCCCATATGGCTTAGGTATTTAATGTTTTGATTTTTTAGTTTTAGGGTTGAATCCTCGTATTTACAATAATCATATTATAGTGAGGTGAAGGTTTCTCTATATTCAAAGGGTATCAAGAACACTCAAGGGTTTCATTGTTTATTCAAGGGATTGGTATGTTACTCTGATTTATATATCTCTTGATTATTATTGTGTTGCTTGATTACTTGATTGATTATTTACCAACTAGATTAAATCTGGGATAACAGTTTTACCAAAATCCCATGGAACAAGGTTTGACTACTAAATAATTAGATGAGCATAGAAGACCATTAATATTAGTTTAAAACACATTTCTCAAACATTCTTATTTAGGTCATAAAACACTATTATTCCCAAAAGCATGTTTAGATCAAAATACAACAAAACCCAATATATGGTTAGGAGACATGGATGAGAGTGGTAACACATAAACCCTAGTATTTATGTAAGAACAAAGGGTAGAAACTCACCTTGTAAAGTTGTACACAAACCATAGGTGGTGAGAACTTAAGAGGAGATGAGATGAACTTGAATCTTTACTCTTTGGAACCTTCCAATCAATGTCAACACCTATGTCACCCACATAAATGATCTCAATGATTTCCTCTTAGAAGAATTTAATGAAGAGGGAGGAAACCTACCTTTTTGTTCTCTGAAAATCGCCCCCAAGAAAGCTCCAAGTTGAGAAATGAAGCATAAAGTCGGATTCTAGGGTATTAAATGTCACAATCGCTGGCAAAGTCGCGAGCTTACCCTCACTCACGGTATATAACCCGCGATAGTGACAGGGTGTCACAGTCACGGGCACTATCGACATCCCACACCAACTCTCAGTATGTTTTATACGGAAGTGCCCCACGATAGCGACGAGGTGCCATAGTCACGGGCACTATCGTCGGCACTGTACCGAAGCCCCCCCCCTTTTGGTTAATTGGTCCACGACGATCCTCAACATACAGAAATTAATCACATAGAGATTCCCGCATAACTCTAAAAGGTTAAATCGAGATAAATACCAAACTAATAATATTCAAGGCTCGAATTAATAAAGAGATTAAAACACCAGAAACCCGGGTGTTACAATCCTCCCCAACTTAGAGGAGACTTCGTCCCCAAAATCTAGACTAAGAGAATAAGTGAGGATATCTCCGCTTCATATCCTCCTCGGCTTCCCAAGTTACATTTTCACCTCGATGGTGCTTCTATTGGACCTTGACCAATGTGACTTCCTTGCGACGAAGCTTTTTCATCTTCTTCTCCAAAATTGCTTCGGGCTCTAATCTTGAAGAGTGGAATAACGTTCTCCTCTTCTGCTAGACACTTTCGAAGGTAACAAACGTGGAATGTGTTGTGAATTCCACTCATCTCCGGAGGGAGTTCCAATTGGTAGTCTTGAAGTCCTACTCGTTTAATTACGGTGAATGGTCCAAGGAAACGGGGACTCAACTTCCCACACTTTCCAAACCAAATTATTCCCTTCCAAGGGGACACCTTTAACATAACCTGGTCTCCCATTTGGAATTCTATTGGTCGTCTCTTCTTGTCGGCATAGCTCTTCTATCGGTCTTGAGCCTCTTTCAAGCGCTCGCGAATACCTTTAACTTTGTCCATCGTCTCTTGCACGATCTCGGGTCCGGTAAATTGCTTCTCCCCCGCTTCAAGACAACATACAGGAGTTCGACACTTGCGACCATACAAATCTTCAAACGACGCCATTCCAATACTCTAGTGGTAGCTATTGTTGTACGCGAATTCCACAAAAGG
Organism: Arctium minus; assembly: GCA_954870635.1. Lineage (NCBI taxonomy): Eukaryota > Viridiplantae > Streptophyta > Magnoliopsida > Asterales > Asteraceae > Arctium > Arctium minus. Next base: position 73,212,677 of record OX941089.1, on the reverse strand, counting down.
CAGGTGAGAGTCCCAATTTCCACCGAAGTCGATCACACATGGCCTCAACATATCTTCAAGCGTCTGAATCGTCCTTTTGCTTTGGCCATCGGTTTGGGGGTGATAGGCCGTGCTCAACTTCACACGCGTACCCAATTCCTTTTCAATCCGTCCCAATAGTGTGACGTGAACCGACTATCATGATCCAGGATAATAGATAACGGCACGCCATGGCGAGATATCACTTCGTCGATGTACAACTTTGCTAGCTTGTCTATAGGTAAAGTCTCCCGCATGGCCAAGAAGTGGGCGCTCTTGGTCAAGCGGTCCACTATTACCCAAATGATGTCATGACCCCTCAAGGTTTTTGGCAATTTCGTCACGAAGTCCATAGTGATGTGCTCTCATTTCCACTCCAGAATCTCCAAAGATTGTAAACTCCGATAAGGTCGTTGGTGCTCGGCCTTCACTTGCAAGCAAGTCACACATCACTCCACATAATGCGACACATCAAGTTTCATAACTAGCCAACAATAGTGCAATTTCAAATCCCGATACATCTTCGTGCTTCCCGGATGGATATAATACTTCGTCTTGTGGGCATCCTCGAGAAGGAGTTCTCGATTGCCCCCGATCTTAGGCACCCAAACTCGCCCGTCGAAAAGCTTTACTTCCCGACTATCTTCCGTCAAAAGTAGATGTTGCTTTGACATGACTTCTCCCTTGAAGTTCTCTTCTAGCAAGGCTTCGACTTGCGACGCTTTGATTCGATCAATGAGTGTTGACGTCAACTCGATTCATGAAAAGGTGGCTCAAGAACTTCCCCCGTAGTCTTTTCGACTCAAAGCATCGGCGACGACGTTTGCCTTACCTGGATGGTAAAGCAACTAGCAGTCGTAATCCTTTAGTAACTCTAACCACCTCCTTTGTCTCATATTCAACTCATTTTGGTCGAATATGTGCTTCAAACTTTTGTGATTCGTATATAGAGTGCACTTCGCACTGTAGAGGTAGTCTGGCCATAACTTCAGAGCAAACACCACTGCCGCCAATTCTAAATCATGGGTAGGGTAGTTGATCTCATGTACCTTGAGTTGACTTGATGCATAGGCAATCACTTTGCCCCTTTGCATTAAAACACAACCCAAGCCCATTTTGACGCATCACTATATACCACAAAGTCTTCCGGCCCTTCGGGTAGAGATAAGATTGGAGCTTTGCAAAGTTCCTTTGTAGAGTTCGAAACGCCTCCTCTTGACTCTCGGTCCATACGAAATTCACATTCTTTCGGGTTAAGGTCGTCAATGATGAAGCTATCTTGGAAAAATCTTATATGAATCTCCGGTAATATCCCAACAATCCTAGAAAGCTTCGAATTTCTGACGGACTCTTGGGAGGTTCTCAATTCATCATCGCCTCGATCTTCGTGGGGTCCACTTTCACTCCTTTCTTCATAACTACATGACCCAAAAATTACACCTCTCGAAGCCAAAAGACACACTTTGAAAACTTTGCGTAAAACTTTTCCCGCCTTAGCACTTCCGACACTTCTCGGAGATGTTGCTCCTGATATGCCTCGTCCTTGGAGTACACTAGGATGTCTTCGATGAATACTATTACTGACTTATCGAGGAATTATCGGCACACTCGGTTCATCAAATCCATAAATATTGTCGGTGCATTGGTTAAGCCGACGACATCGCTAGGAATTTGTAATGGTCGTATCGTGTCCTAAACGTCGTCTTTAGAATGTCATCCTTTTTCACCTTCACCTAATGATATCCCAAACAGAGGTCGATCTTTGAGAAGCAACCCGCGCCTTGAAGTTGATCAAACAAGTCGTCGATCCTTGGAAGTGGATACTTGTTCTTCACCGTCATCTTGTTCAGTTCTCTGTAGTCGATATACATCCGCATTGAGTCATCTTTCTTCTTGACGAATAAGACCAGAGCTCCCCAAGGCGACGAGCTCGGTCTTATGAAACCCTTCTCAAGTAGGTCTTGGAGTTGAGTCATCATCTCTTGCATCTCGGAGGAAGTTAATCGATAAGGAGCTCGAGCAATCGGAGCCGCCCCCGGAATGAGATCAATCTGGAACTCTACTTGGCGATCGGGTGGCAAACCGGGCAAGTCATCCGGGAAAATGTCGGAAAACTCACGTACCACCCTAACATCCTCAAGCTTTCTCTTCTCAAATTTGGTGTCGATCGCATATGCCAAGAAATTAGAACATCCTTTCGCTAAACACTTTCGCGCTTTAATCATTGAGATAATCGGCACTTCGCCTTTCCGTCTTTCTCCATAGATGACCACCGCCTCACCATCCGCAACAAGTAGTCGGATCATCTTCTTGGAGCACACAATCTCAGCTTGGTTCTCTGATAATCAATACATCCCCACCACCACATCGAATCCGCCGATTTGCATAGGCATCAAGTTGATGGGGAATTTTTTTCCCTCAATCTCAAGAGTGCAACCCCTCAAAATATCCTATATTGCTACTTGACCACCATTAGCTATTTCTATCACTATAGCATCCTCTAAACTACTCATAGGCATGACAATCTTTTGGCAAAAATCATCGGATATGAAAGAGAAGCTAGCACCCGAGTCAAATAATACACGCGTAGGTACGGAGTTAAGGAGAAACATACCCGACACCATATCAGTAGACGCCTTGGCATCTTCCGTTGTCATTTGAAAAGCTCTTCCGATTGCTCTCGGAGGATCCAGTTTCTTCCCGCTGGCTCCTCCGGTCTTCAACTTTGGGCATTCCTCTCTAACATGCCCCGACTCCTTGTACTCAAAACGCATCCGTCCCAGAACGGTACAATATCTATAGGCATGACCGGGCTTCCCACACTTAAAGCAAGCCCCGAGAACAAAGTTTCATGGGCCGAAATGCTTGTTTCGACATTTGGAAAACCACCTAGCCTTGCGTCTAGGATCGACTCCCCATTGGTAGTTGTTGTTGTTGAAGGGTCTCGGTTTCTTGGAGGCAATAGAGTTTCCCTCCCACTTCCTATTCTCTACCTGACGGCTACCTTCTTCCTTACCCCAGTTGTAGGCGTCTTCCATCAGTTGAGCCTCTTCAATCGCCTCCCGGTGTAAGTCCAGATTTTAAGCCATTGCATACAATTAACACAATATGATCAAATGTAAGAGAGAGAATCTAGAGAGATAATTGTGGAAGTTGTATATCTCACTGATAGTCAAATGCTTACAAACTCTCAAGTGACAAAAGTCTCACTTCTCCCAAGACATTACAAGGATTATATATGAGCTACAAACTCTCACAAGACATAAACTCTCAAGGACTTATAAAGTCAAAGTCAAACATACAAAAGTCAAATAATTGTTCTAAACAAAATACATTTACAATCTCCCCCTTTTAGATCAATTCAGCAAATGCTCTATCTTCCCCATCTTGAGTAGCTTCCTTGTCTGATTCTGAGTAGCGATTCAAAAATCCTTATTCCCCGTCTGAAATGAAGTATATCATCTAAAGCATCCAATACTCGCATTAAAGTAAGTCTTTCAAATTTACCAAGTCCTTTATCTCCTCTTTGCACTTTCTCTTCATTTTCTTTAAATCTCCGATTCAGCTGGAGTCTGACAACCTTCAGTGTTCCATCTGAAAACTTGTCAATTTCAGATATCCTCAGAAATCTTTTCTTGTTCTCCCCATTCTTGTATACCACTCCAAGCTCTGGTTGATCAATGACTGTGAATAGATCATAATTATCCAAATCTTCTAACTCCAAATTAGGCTTTGTCATGTTGACTCTTTTCTGATTGGTTTCAATAGCAACCTGGAAATCATAATAGTAAGTGTAATTAACATGTCTCCTCATGAACCTCTTGACAGCTTCTAAGGCAAAGATAATATTCTCTAGACGGATGGTCATGTTTCTGAATAAGTGATAGAGGTATTCAATGTCGTCCACATCCAGGTGTTGAAAATCAGCTTCTGTAAATTCACAGTGAGTCAAATCCCTTCTTTGCACATGAAATACTGGATACCAGATCTTTCTATGAAACTTCTTCATTCTGACTTCTTTAACAGTTACAATCCCTGATTTGTTCTTCACATACTTCTGCGCTTTTCTCTTCCAGCTTATAAACCTAGCATACTCCTCCCGTATCTCTAAAGGCAAATGAGTAACACCCAGAACCTTATGAATATCCAACTTTCTGATCATGTGCACGAAAATCTTTTTCTTCTCTTCTTCCAAGAAAGGTACTCTCAGAGCATTCCTGATCTGTCTGATTTGGGTTTCAGTGGGTATAAGATGTGTTTTAGGTTGTTCTGAGGGGACAACTTGGGTTTCAACTAGATTAGAAGGAAAATAGGTTTCAGGTTCGACTTCAAGATTGATTTTAGGTTGGTTATCAGGTATTGGGCTAGGTATTCTGTTTGGGCTAGGAAGATTTACAGGGCTAGGAATTCTGTTTGGGCTAGGAAGATTTACAGGGCTAGGAATTCTGTTTGGGCTATGGATAGGTTGGTTAATTGGGCTAGGAATGTTTAGTGGTTGTTCGATAGGTTCAGAAAGGTTTATTTCTTTGAAGGATGGTATTTCTGGTGGGGTTCTGGTAGTTTCTGGAAGTTCATGCTGCACAGGACTCAATTGAATGTCATCTGGAGTGCCCGTAAGGATATCTAGAATGTTCTCATTACCTTCGCCATCTAATCCTATTAGCCTATGGCTTTCTTCCTCCTTCAATTTCCAAAAGTTTTCATATTTCTCATTGGCTGTCTCTTCTTCATCAGATGAAAGATCAACTATGTCAATGTTTTGCATCCCAGTAAGCATCATGATCTCCTCCCTTGTAGCAACCTTAGGCTTTGCAACCCTCGGTTCTACCTCCTCATTAACATATAACACAATCTCAGTTCTTTCCTCATCATCAATTGGTTCATCACTTCTCGCATCTGTCATCACCACATCTTCTCCTTCTTGAGTACCACCCTGAGCAAGTTCAGATTCATTGGCAGTTCTTTGTCTCTTATTCATCTCCCCCTCATGATCTTGATCAGAATCATGATCATGTCTTCTTTTGATAACTGCCTGAGCTTTACAAGATTCCTGAACTGCTCTGGTAAGATCTTGAAGATGTTGTACCACTTCAGACTTAAATGCATTGAATTCTGTTACTGAAACTGTTTCTGAAGGTACTTGAGCATGCTGAGATCTGAGTCCCAACTAAATCTGCATCTGTATCATCAGCTGGAGCCTGGGATAACAACTTTGCATACAAAAGGGATTTAAGCTCCTCCACAGATAGATCGGCTTGCTGTACTGGTGGTGGTGGAGGTAATTGAACATGCATATCTACAGCTAGTCCTTTTCCTTTCAACAAACTCTTCACCTTCCCCAACTCCTCCTCAAACTTTGCTGATAAACGATCTTTAATAACCTTTAAAGCGCCATTGAGAAATTCCTTTGACACGAAGTCTGGTAAGCAAACACCGGGGTCACTTAGACATCCCATTAACACAACAGTTGAAGATTCAACCGTGTGGCCTGTGTTCAAAGCTAGCATGGTGAAAGCAATGACAGTACTTCCATCTGATCCTCGTAGACCGGATTGCGGTTATACTACAGATGTTCCGATCGGGTCATTGAGACGTCCGATGGTAGCAGATTGTACAAGTGTCCTAGGAATAGAAGTTGGTAGTTCAAGGGGCGCTAGACTCTATTGTGCATAAAATGGAATTGAGCTCTGGGGCAGCTGAGCTCTGTTTTCAATACCAAACTTTCCGAATAAAAGTTGGATAGAGTATGTGCTAAATCCCCATACAAGCTTGATACTATAGCTTGTTGAGAGGCAATAGAATGGGTGGTTGAGGTGTGCATGTGCATAAGTGGGCTACTTATGTCTTGAATACCCGAAAGCAACACATGTGACGAAGTATTAGATGTGGTTGCCCTTTTGGAACGGTAGGTAATGGTACACACACTATCCCCATGTTTTTCTTCTTAAATCATTCTTTGCCTCACATTTTCTGAATTTTCAACTTGAACTCCCTCTTCCATCCTTATATCTTCCAAAACATTGTGTATGTCAGTTGCAGCTGTATCTACTTCCATATCCTCATGGTGTAAAGAGATATCATCTAGGAAACCAAAACTATGTCCCAAATCATCATTGTTGACCTCATCATTTTCTTGTCCTTCATATGATCCTAAAGTTGTAGATGGTACTGAATCTGTTGAATTGGCACGCTGATCTGACTATGTTTCAGAGTTCTGACCATCATTAGCAATCCCTTCCTGAGGGCTTAAAGGATGATTAGTAGCTCTCTCAGATCGAGATGTGGAAACTTCAAGATGAGTGGCATCAAGTTCCTGAGTTTCCACAGCTTCAGGTTCAGAATCCTGACCCCCTCCAATACCCCTCACAATATTTTCTCTCTGCTCTACCCGTTCCTAGACTCCCGTAGTCTCAGGAACCTTCACCGACTCCATTCGTCTAAGGTTGGAGTCTTGGGTAGGGATAGCCAGTTCTGGTATTCCCATAGACTCTCTGTAATCCCTAACGCACTCTGAATTCAGATTAGCATAAGCCAATAGAGCTGCTGGAATGGGCATTGAGTAGCTGAATGTTTTCTTCTGCTTTTGAAGATATCTCATCTCACATTCTGGAGCTATTTGATGATGTGATCTCTTTGGGATATCTTTGTTTGAGCGTATCATACTCCGGACAATGAGTTGAAGGAATCTCTGATAAGGCACATATAGAGGTTTCTTGGAAGTTCTCTAGTTGATGACTTTTTCATAAAGTTCTGTCCAAAATGCCACTGAGTAGTCTACGTGCAGATCGTACACGATAGCATGAAATAATCTCAATGTGTGCATGTTGGTGTTGTCGAGGCCTGAGTGCCTTGAAGTTAAATAGCGATTGATGACTGAGAACATCTGGTAATAGAACGGCGGTAGATTCATCTTCTTGAATTCACTGATCTTGGTTAAGTCACCTACATACCCTAAGGCTCGGATGCCTTCAAAGACTTCAGAATCCACAGGGTATGAGTCAAATGAAGTTCTTCCCTCTCTAGCATTGGCTCTGGTAGATCCAGTATGAGTCTGAGTCTATGATATGTCAGAATAGAAGTGAAGTTGTCAATTCTTATTCTGAAATACTTGACAGTGTTGCTCTCCACCACATATTCTATGGACTTCCAGACTTGCTGCATATATATCAATGGCACATTTGCTGTATCTGTCAGAGTTTTATTCATAGGATGACCTTTTAGAATCTCTATGACCAGTGGATTGACATTTAGAACGTCAAAGTCCACGTGGTGGTTGTTCGGAGACAATAGCAGATACTCAGTATGATTTATGAGGGCAAGATCAGAATCACCACCGATAGCTGACTGTATGTGTGATCTGGAAGATGGCATTGGTGTTTCCTTGGACACATTTGGATCATTTTCATCCATTTGGACAATGGGGTCATGATAATGTTCATCTGCCATGTTGTACCTGAAATAGAAAGAAAGTATTGGATATAATCCAACATGTTAGCAATAAGCACAAAAACTTATTTTCAGAAAAAGCTTTTGATACACAAAGTATCAAAGTACAGAAAGATTGTACTTTTAAGCACACAATGATAGCACAAAATGTTGCAAGGATCAAAATGCAACATCATACAGAAAAAAATTTACCAAAACTGACCAAAACACTTGTTGTTTTGATTTTGTTCTACAAAATGCAGTAGTAATGTAAGAACTCTCAAACATCTGAAAAGTTTAAAAAAAATGTTGAACTCAGAAAATTTTCTAAGTCCAGAACTCTCATAACATTGAGATGGACTAGAAAACTCGCACAACATTTAATTTTGGCAAGAACTCGCATGATATTGGTTTGGACCAAGAAACTCACAGGACAAATATTAGGCTAAAACTCGCATGAACCTTAGCTCAATTGATGAACTCACGAAGAACACGTATGATCTTGTGTTCTAAGTCAAGAACACTCAGATAACTGTTCATCTGAAAATTTTGAAATTTTAACCTTTTGAATCCCAAAATTAAATTTTAATCTGAAATTTTTATTCATGTTATTTTCGATTTGGGTTTAATTCCAGATTATTATTAAAGTTCAAAAGTTCATTTCTTGAGATCGATTCAGTCCAAGTCTTATCCAACAGTTCAACAGTTCGAAAATCGATTCCAAATCCAAAGTCAAGGAATCCAGCAAAATAAGAATCAAACAAGAAACCCAGATGCTATTTGGAGTTCGAATCAAGATACAACATTTTATAAGAACAAAAAAAAATCACTAAGTATTTCGTTCAAAGCAATTGAACGGTCACAAAAAAATCGAACAAAAACCTTAGAAGTTTTGAAAAAACAAACCTGCAAACAAGATAAAAATATACAAGAAACATCAACAATCAACAAACAATCATTGAAAATAAGAAACCTACACTGAATCGTTTTTGAAGATCAAGGAAATAGAAAGTTGCATAAATGAAGTTTTGAGAGAAAAAATACGCTAAGTGAGGAACTCGCTGAAACAATCTGAGTGAAGTGAGCAAAATATAAAGAAACCATCGAATTTATACCCTGAAAAACTCGTAGACACGTGGCACAATTGAATTGGTTGCTCACTTCGCGTAGACCAAAGAGAGGTCACTTGCCGCACAACAAAGGCAAGGAGGTGTGTGCACTTCGCGCATGAAGCAATGTGCGCGAAGTGGTGTGAACAAGAAGAACTCGCATGCAAGGTCATGCGTGAAGTAGGAACTCGTACGACACTGTGTGCGTGTTTCAAGATTTGCACAACCTATGCTATGCGCTAAGCGAGAACTCGCCGACACAGTGTGCGCATTCTACACTTCGCGCATGCAATGATGTGCGTGAATCACAAACTCGCAAAGCACTATGTGCGTGTTTTATACTTAGAAAAATTTTGAAAATTTTCCAAAAATGGAAACTTTCCAAAAAAGATTTGTCCCACTTTCTAAAAATAGCAAGTTCATTAAAATCACCTTTAAGCACAAAAATCTTTCTTTTTTTCTCTTAAAATTCTTTTAGATTTCCAAAAATATTTTGAAACACATACTCACACACACACTTACAGACTTTGCAAATATGCTCCACCTTGAAGTGTGCATTGATCTGTTTACTCCCTCTTGGATTGTGCATTCTGCTCAGCATACTAAAGCACGAGTCCTGATCTGACTTGATCAGAAGTCAAATTCTTGACATTGAAGTCCGAGTTCTGATCTGATATAATCAGAAACCATTCTCATTGACTCTGAAGTCTGAGTTCTGAGTTGATTTACTCATAAGTCATCTTGTCTGCTCCCCCTAAACCTGTGCATCCTGCAAAACAATTTTCATAGGTTTTGGTACCTATTGATACTTGGGTCCTGGTTTGTCAGATTTACGAATCCACTTCTCAATAGATTTATGCCTTTTAACTACATTAATCTGAGAAGTTATTCGGTAAGTACCATACCAGTTGTGAGAAGATTCTTTTTGTACAAAATCATTCTCACCATAATAAGAACAACATATCCTCTTTTCAGCTAACCTAATAATATGATTAGTAGAATAATACATATCAGGTGAAGCAAAAGATTTACCTTTACTAGATCTGTTCTTTTTAACTTTAGATGTGGATGCAAATGATTTCTGAACAACTTTGCCATCTGAAGAACCTTTAACAATCCAAGCCATCTGATCTGTCCTTGATTGCTTTCCAAGAAATTTATTGTTAGATCTAGCTGTTCCATCAACAGAATGATTATAAAACAGATTGGCAGGACAAATCTGATTTGTATCAACAACTTTTGTTTTGACACTGTTCTTTCTTGAAACTTTTTCATTTATAAAACTGGAAGCAGTTTTAAAAGAGCAAATTGATTCAGTTGACTTGTCAAGAGGTGATTGATCAATTACTTCCGCAAAAATCTTTTCTGACAACTCAACATTTGCATGTTCCAGATCTTTTATCTTTTTAGATAAAAGATTCTTTTCTTCAAAACTGTATCAAATTTCATCTGTAAATCAGATCTAACCTTCTGTTCATTTAATATGTCTGATGATAAAACAGTTAGTCTTTTAGAGAGCTTAGAAATTTCATTTTCAAAATTTTGACGTTCTAGCTCAAAATTCTTTTCCAAGTTCTTGTTTTTTTGCAGAAATTTCATTGAAAATCCCAACATTTCTCTTTTCAGATTTTTTCTTTTCAATTTTAGAAGACTTCTTCTTTTCTTGAAAACTTTGTTTTCTTTCTCAAGTAAGTCTTGTAAAATAGAGATCTGTTTGGGAAATTCAGTAACTTTTTCATCAAGAACTTTTCTCTCCTTTGCAAATGTGTCTCTTTCAGTAATTAAGATTTTTTCAAATTCAGACACTTGCTTAGAGAGTTTCAGACATCTATGCTCTAAATCTTTCTTTTCTTGTAGAGCTTTCTTGGAAAAATCAGATAATTTTTGGTTTTAAATTTTCTCCAGATTAGCTTTTTCTTTTTCTGCTGGAAGACCTTTTAATAACTCAGCATTCTTTGCTTCCAAGACAGAAATCTTCTCTTCAAACTCTTTCAACTTGCTGAGTAGACCAACAGATTCAACTTTAATTTCTGAAGAATTCCTCTCAGATGTCTTTAGTTTGGTTTGAAGAAGATTTATCTCTCTTTCTCTAAGTTTAATTTCTTTCTCTTTAGTGCTGAGAATACCTGCAAAATCAGATTTGGGATTATTAGCACATTTTGCACAATCAGGAGTTTTATCAGATTTTAACAATTTATTTTTAAACTCCTGAATCTCATTTAGAAGGGTTGAATTCTGATTCTTCAGTTTATCACGTTCAACCTCTATTGCGGGTATTACAGGCATGTATAAGACGACAACATCTCTTACTGACAATACAGTATTCCCTTTTTCATCAGTAGTAGGCATCTTGAATGAAAAATTAGTTTGAAATGATCGTTCCCAAAATATTTAGAAAACGTTGACTGATTGAGTCAAACTTGGATCACCACTTGAAACAGATCAAAAGAAAAATTCTAACTCCAGAACTCACAGACCACAGAAACACGCAGACCAAATAAACTTGCAAACAACTGTTCACTGACTTTCGCAGATAGCTTTGTGCGCGTAGCTACTTCTCGCAGATAACTACGTGCACATTTCTAAAACTCGCAGACAACGATGAGCGTGTTTTGACTTCTCGCAAACCACAATGTACGAGTTTTGTACTTAGAAAAGTTTTATCAACTTGAGTTCTCGCAAACAAACACAAACTCGCAGATCAGGCAAAAATCGCAAGACCCTTTGCGTGTTCCATACTTAGACAATTTTCGAGAAAAATAAAACTCGCAGAACGTGAACTCGCAAGCAAGCAGAACAAAGAACTCGCAGAATGATCCAATGAACTCGCAACACTTCATTAGCGTGTTTTCACTTCTCGCACACTACTCTATGCGTGAACCAATCAAAAACTCGCAGAACTAAGAATGCCCTTCATCGTACGTGTTCTTCAGGACATACATGTTCTTCCTTAGCGAGAAGTGTAGATCTAGCATGTTCTTTCCTTAGCTTCACGGATTTCAACTCAAATCTGTATAAACCTGCAAATTGATTCTCAAACTGAACCAATATGATGGAAATTTGATTTAGAACACTTTTCTAAACAACAATCATGACTAAAAACTCAAAATTACAGTGCAATTTGTCAAGATACAGTGTTTGAGTGGTTTTTCAAGAAAATCGAAACAAATCCAAAATTCAATCTGATTATGTGATTAATTCGTGAAACAAATTGAATAAAAACTATCCTATTACATCAATCGATTCCTATGAAACCATTTTTACAAACAAACAACAACTATCCAAAGAGAATTCGATCCAATAGTGAAAATAGGATACGTTCTGAGTGTTCTTGAAAATTCAAGAATTTCGATCCAATCCAAGTGATACAATTCGTTCTGAATGATTATGGGTAGGCTTTGATACCAAATGTAAGTCCAGATTTCAAGCCATTGCATACAATCCACACAATATGATCAAATGTAAAAGAGAGAACCTAGAAAGAGAATTGTGGAAGTCGTATATCTCACTTCTCCCAAGACATTACAAGGCTTATATATGAGCTACAAACTCTCACAAGACAGAAACTCTCAAAGACTTATAAAGTCAAAGTCAAACATACAAAAGTCAAATAATTAATCTAAATAAAATACATTTACATCCGGAGAGTGGAGGCCTTTGACACTCAGACCATTGACATCATGTCCGATGGAAGACCCTTGATATAAGCTTTGATCTTCTATTTCTCAGTCGAGACCAGGTGTCCCACCAACCCTAATTTGTCCATGAATAGCCGGTTATACTGTTTCACCGACAAGTTGCCCTTCATTAAATTCCGAAAATATTCTTCAATCCGGTCCATCGATCTTTTGTTGCAATATTCCTCTAGCAATTTCCCTTTGAACGTCTCCCAAGTTAGTTTGTCCAAGACAACCGTCTCGACAGAAGCGGAGTATACATTCCACCAAGTGAGAGTCGCCCTCTCAACATTTGGGAACCAAAAATTTCTTTTTGTCTTTCACCACACTCGCACGATCGGAAAGCCTGCTCTATCTCCCGAATCCATCTCATACAGGCTACCAGATCATCCGAGCCCTTGAATTCCGCCGGTCGACAACCAAGGAAGGACTTGAAGGTACAAGTCTATGTATCTGATCTTGTGTCCAAAGTCACGGAGCCTTCGGTAGGGATTTCATTTCTAGTACCCCTGGATCCCGCCACCATAACGTTTTCCGTAACCGTCTCATGCCTACGTTTGTTTGTGTCTCTTTCCTCTAGAAGCTTTAGAAATAGCTCTTGTTGTTGTGCCATGGCCTTATTCATGGCCATCATCATCTGGTCCATCATTCTGGTTTCCGTCGTCATCTCTTCCATGATAGGTTCCAACGCCTCCAGATTGCGTTGGGGAATTTGTTCGGGTCCTCCGCCCAACACATTGTTCAAACAAGAAGGTTCATCCGCCACAGTCACCCGTGGTTGGTCGGTCACGGATGCCATGGCTTCGTGACCTTCCGGTCTATTCCGGGTGTTAACCATATAGACTGCCACACACAAGCAAGAAATGAAGTAAGAGATAGATTACAGGAATTAACACAAGGAAACATAATATTACATTCATCAATTGTTACAACAACAGTAGATCAAGCACGCTCATGTAAAACACCTTCATAATAACGTTAGCTAAGTGAAATTATGAACATATGATACGTAAGAATTCTCGTTACCATTACCACAACTTTCAATTTGTGTAAATTTCGTTGACTCTAAGACCATTCTATCTTAAGAATCCTACCCCATCTCACAAATCGTAGCTTAATAATCTCAGTCTAAGTCTAGGCATCTTACATTCATACCTAGTTCACTTAAACTAAAACTCTGATACCAACTTGTAACATCCTAAAATTTCAGGTAAAATTAAAATTCGAAAATCCGACAATATAACGTCTATAATTGGAGAAAACCTGTCCACCCTAAAATAGGGATCAATTAACCTGAATAGTTTGGACATGACAAATCAAACCCAAGAGTATTAATATCCCTCAATTTTTAGAGTTATTTGTCACTCTTCTTAACCCATTTTATAACCTTTTTCCGTACCCATTTGAGCTTTTCTCGTTTCTTTGGTCTAAAATGTTCCAAGATTTTCTAAATTACTAATGATATCTAAAAGTCGAATTTTCGTGAAATTTTCATGCGCCGCTGTGGCCACAGTGTCACCACTGTGGCAAGTACTGTTCACGCGATTTTCTGCAGATTTGTAATGCCATTTTGGTGAAAGTTTAAGGCTTTCTTGTTGGAATCAAAACCTGACCTTGTGCAAAAGAAGAGGCAAGATGAAGACAAAAACTTTGGAACAAAGCAACATGAGAGGTCACTCTCATGTTACTATTCACATCTCTTTTTCTTCCCTATAAATATCAAGGGTGTTTGGCTTTGGAGGATCATCCTTAACATCCCATATATCACAACACTTGGAATAAGTAGTTGTAGAGCTTTGCATTGTATTTCTAGTTCTTGTAGTACTTTTCTTTAGTTTCATTTACTTTCTGTCCACCACTGTGGTGAGCTTGTGGCTACAGTGGTACGTTTAAGTTTTATGAAATTTCAGTTTATGCACTTCTTCTTCTTCTTCTTTTTTTATGTCTTTTAACATTATGAGTAGCTAAACCCCCCTTTGGGTACAGGTGTGAGCCAACCCGAGAGGTTAAAATGTAACACTTGGGTGTTACCGCATTCGGCTAACTTCTTAGTTTGGTCATCCAAGTTGAAGTTTCATCTCAACGTGGACAAGCCGATCACTTGTGTGTGTTAATATTAGATCTTAGACCTCGAGAGGGGCGGATCCGAATACGGCTTGGGTGATGCAAGGAGGTTTGAGAAAATCTTCAATAATTGCATAGAGATATGGATTTTTGCATAATCAAACTAAGGTCCAGATGTCGGTCGAGTTCGTGTGTCATAGAGATATGCGCATCTCTCCATACTGGCGGGGCTAAGATCTTCGAGATTTACTTAGTGAGATTAGTAAACCGAAAGTTAGCAAGTGTGGTAATTTTATAATAAAACCGTTATCGTAATCGATACGACGTCGCTTCGAGAGGAGGAAATCGTGTGGGGTCCATTGCGACCGGTTTTGTTAACCATTTAAGTTATTAAAATACTCTCGGGGGAAACTTACACCCGTACCCGCTTTTTATTATCTTGTTTATTTAATATTTAATATTTCGCTAAAAATCAACCCATCAATTTTATAAATCTAAATTTGCACCGGAAGTTCGTGGAAATCTCTGATTCTTAGTTAAGTCCAATCTCTGTGGATACAATATTTGGTCCTTACCATTATATTACTTGAGAAGTGAAAGCAATACGTGGTGTATACTTGCGCCATTATTGTGCCACATTTTACACGTGTGCATTTTTGCCATCAAGTTTTTGGCGCCGTTGCCGAGGATTAGCAAGATTTTACATCTTAAGATATTGATTTCTACTTGAGCCCGAGTCGCGAGTTTTTTTCTTTTCGTTTTCCCGTGTTGTATGCCCCGGCTAGAACACGGTGAACTTGTACCTCTAGATCCCGAAATCGAAAGAACCATTCGGAGACGCCAACGAGGTAGAAGAGGTAGAGGCAATCGAAAACCGAACACCATGGGTGACGTTGGAGGAGGACCTAATAATCCACCACCTCCACCTAATGTGGAAAGTACGGTAAAAATTGCCGATGACAAAGACCGTGGAATAAGGGACTATGCTACTCCCGAATTTGCTCAATTAAATTCGGGAATTCTTAGACCCGACATTGCAGCCGCAAACTTTGAGTTAAAACCGTTAATGTTCCAAATGATCCAAACAATGGGTCAGTTTGGGGGATTACCATCAGAAGATCCACATTTGCATTTAAAATCATTTTTAGAGATTGCAGACGTTTTTAAAGTTCAAGGAGTCCCTCAAGATGCCTTAAGGCTAATGGTCTTCACTTTTTCGCTAAGAGATAGAGCTAAAGCTAAATTCCCAACCGCCCCACTCCATTTCTACTTGGGCGGATCTTGTGGAAAATTTTCTGAAAAAATACTTTCCTCTGACGAGGAATGTAAAACTCAGAAATGAAATTTTACTGTTTCAGCAAGGGGATGACGAAGCAATGTCAGATGCATGGGAGAGGTTCAAAGAACTTCTTAAGAAATACCCTCATCATGGAATCCCCCATTGCATCCAATTGGAAACATTTTATAATGGACTTTCCAACTCTGCAAAAATTGTCCTCGATGCTACAGCTGGTGGTGCATTTACCACCAAGACATATAATGAAGGATACGACATTCTTGAGAAAGTTTCCAACAATAACACCGAGTGATCTAACCCCCGTGAACTTCCTCCAAAAAATGCATCGGGAGTTCGTGAAGTAGACGCCATCACAACCTTAAATGCACAAATTGTTGCTCTAACAAACTTGGTAAAAAATAACTTGAACTTAGGAGAGAAAAACCAAGTGCATGCTATGAACGCTAACATGACCAATGAAACTTGTGCATTTTGTGATGAGAATCACGCGTATGAAAATTTTCCAGGTAACCCCATCTCGGTTAATTATGTAGGAAATCACTCAAGGAACAGTCCGTACCAGACATACAATCCGAACTGGCGAAATCACCCGAACTTTTCATGGTTAGGAAATCCTGGATTGCAACCCTCTGGGTAAATTTTGGACAAAACCGACCCCAAAATCCTCCGGGATTTCATCACAGTGGGCAGTCCCCACATCCTCATCACAGTGGACAGTCTTCACAGTCTCACAACAATGGTCAAAACTCACTACCTCACGTAAATAGGCAGCAAAGCACAATGGATAATGGTTCTTTGGAATCATTACTCAAGGGTTTCATCAACCAAACTAACGCCACGTTACGAGGTTTTGAAACCCAACTAGGACAATTTGCGGCCGATCTTAGGGGAAGACAACATGGCACTTTGCCGAGTGATACCAAGACCCCTAAGATTAATCCCAAAGAGCACGTCAAGGCCGTTACGTTGAGAAGTAGCAGCGACCTAGTGGACATTCCCATCATGCAAGAAGAAGGGGAAATAACGCATTCTTTTGACAAACAAAATTTTTCGGACTTGTTCCCCTCAACTTCTGCAATCCCAACAGCTCAAACTACCCCTGTTGTAGTTGAACCTGCTGTACCTGAATTACCCGCGGTTGTTTCTGACCATAGTGGTGACACTGTGGCCACAAAACCAGCCAAGAAGTGGACACCTTCAAAGCACGTGGAACCAGATCTTAGAGACCTCCCTTTTCCTGGTAGGATGAAACAAAAGAATGTGGATAATCAGTTTAAGAAGTTCTTGGACATCTTTAAATAACTCCACATTAACATACCTTTGGTTGAAGCTCTCGAGCAAATGCCAAACTATGTTAAGTTCCTCAAAGACATCCTCAATAAGAAGAGACGGTTGAGTGAGTATGAGACGGTAGCTTTGACCAAGGAATGTAGTTCCCTTCTTACGTGTAAGATTCCTCCCAAACTCAAAGACCCGGGAAGTTTTACCATCCCGTGTTTCATAGGAGGCCAAGAAGTGGGACATGCCTTGTGCGACTTAGGAGCTAGCATTAACCTCATGCCCTTGTCCATTTTTAACAAGTTAGGAATAGGAGAAGTTCGTCCCACCACCGTGACTTTACAATTGGCGGATAGATCATTGGCTTATCCAAAGGGTAAAATTGAGGATATATTGGTTAAGGTCGATAAATTTATCTTCCCGGCGGACTTTTTAATTTTAGATTATGAAGCCGATAAAAACGTCCCAATCATCTTGGGACGACCTTTTCTCGCCACAGGAAGAACTTTAATCGACGTCCAAAAAGGTGAGCTCACGATGAGGGTGAATGACCAACAAGTGACATTCAATGTGTTTAAAACCCTTAAGTTTCATGGAGAGATAGAGGACTGTTCGGCCATTAGTGAGGATTTAAGTTTAAATTTGGGCGATTGTGGCCATAACCTCACCACTGTGGTGACAGATGATATCCTGATTTTTGACGACGAATTTTTGGAAGAATTAGCAGCTTTTGAGTAGCTAGATTTTAAGGATAAAACTAACCAACTCCCATCCACAGTCCAACCACCCGATTTGGAGTTGAAGCCTTTACCTAGCCACCTTAAGTATGCTTATCTTATGGAAGATGAAAAGTTACCCGTTATCATTTCATCTAAATTGAACCTTGAGCAAGAAATAAGATTATTGGAGCTTTAGAGGAAACATAAGAAAGCACTAGGGTGGACCATAGACGACATTATGGGAATAAGTCCTTCGATTTGCCAACATAAGATTATTTTGGAAGACAATAGCGTTGGCAAAGTGCAACCTCAAAGGAGACTTAACCCGATTATGAAGGAAGTGGTGAAAAAAGAGATTTTAAAGTGGTTAGATGCGGGTATAATTTACCCGATATCTAGTAGTAGTTGGGTGAGCCCGGTCCAATGTGTTCCAAAAAAGGGTGGTACCAAGGTAATCACCAATGAAAAAATGAGTTCATCCCAACTACGACTGTGACCGGGTGGCGAATTTGCATGGATTATAGGCAATTAAATTTGGCAACCAAGAAAGATCATTTACCATTGCCATTTATAGACCAAATGCTCGATAGGTTAGCGGGAAAATAATTTTTTTGCTTCCTAGATGGGTACTCGGGGTATAATCAAATCCACATTGCACCCGAGGATCAAGAGAAAACTACCTTCACTTGTCCGTACGGTACATTTGCTTTCCGAAGAATGCCCTTTGGTCTATGTAATGCGCATGCAACCTTCCAAAGGTGTATGATGTCTATATTTTCGGATATGATTGAAGACACCATGGAAGTGTTCATGGATGATTTTTCGGTGATTGGAACTTCGTTTGAAAATTGTCTTAATAATTTGCAAAAAAGTTTGGAAAGATGCGAAAAACATGACTTGATTTTAAATTGGGAAAAAAAGTCATTTTATGGTCCAAGAAGGAATAGTCTTGGGACATTTGGTTTCTTCACGAGGTTTGGAAGTCGACAAAGCAAAACTAGAAGTTGTAATGCAATTGCCCGAGCCTTCCTCGGTCAAAGGCATTAGAAGCTTCTTGGGTCATGCCGAGTTTTACCGAAGGTTTATTAAAGATTTTTCAAAAATTGCAAAACCTTTGTCTAACTTGCTTCATAATGACCAAGTTTTTTTTATTTTAATTCGAAGTGTAAAACGGCTTTTGCAAAAATCAAAACCGTACTTGTATCGGCCCCGATTGTTGTAGCACCGGATTGGACATTACCTTTTGAGGTTATGTGCGATGCGAATGATTGGGCCGTTGGCGCCGTCCTCGGTCAAAAGCATGGTAAAAATTTTCACCCGATTTATTACGCAAGCAAAACTTTGATTGATGCTCAAATTAATTATACCACTACCGAAAAAGAGTTGCTTGCTGTAGTTTTCGCTTTTGACCGATTTCGGTCTTATTTAATTGGCGCCAAGGTCATTGTGCATACCGATCACTCCGCGATTAAATATCTCATCAACAAAGGCGATGCCAAGCCTCGACTCATACGTTGGGTCCTACTCCTTCAAGAGTTCGATCTTGAGATAGATGATCGAAAAGGGGTTAAAAATCAAGTGGCAGATCACCTCTCTCGGTTGGAGGGTGTCATTTCAAGTGGAGGAAGCCATGACATTAATGAAATTTTTCCCGATGAACAAATCTTAGCCATTCAACACTTTCATGGAGAAACACATCCATGGTACGCGAACATAGCCAACTATCTAGCTAGTGGGTTACGGTCGTATAACCTCTCCAAGTAACAATTTAAAAAGTTTCTCCATGATTGTAAGCATTATTTGTGGGATGATCCCCTCCTTTTTAAAATGGGAGCGAATCAAGTGTTAAGATGTTGTGTGCCCGAGTCGGAAATGCAAATATTTTGCAAGAATGTCATGCGTCGCCGTTTGGTGGTCATTTTGGTAGCCAACGAACGGCCGCTAAAATTTTGCAAAGTGGATTTTTTTGGCCAACAATCTTTAAAGACTCCTTTGAATTTGTCAAGAGATGTGACCGTTGTCAAAGGACCGGGAACGTGTCTCAAAGAAATGAAATGCCCCTTAACAATATTTTGGAAGTGGAAATTTTTTATGTGTGGGGTATCGATTTTATGGGACCGTTTCCGATGTCCTTTAACAATCAGTATATTTTACTTGCGGTTGACTACGTGTCAAAATGGGTAGAGGCTATTGCATGTCCTCATAATGACGCTAAGACGGTAATTAACTTTTTGGACAAAAACATTTTCACACGTTTTGGAACACCTCGCGCTTTAATTAGCGACAAGGGAACTTATTTTGTCAATAAAATGTTAAGTGTTGTTCTTAGCAAGTACAACATCCAACACCGTGTGGTCATCGCTTACCATCCGCAAACGAATGGACTTGCCGAGCTTTCAAATCGAGAAATAAAAACAATTTTAGAAAAAGTCGTCAAGCCCCATCGTAAAGATTGGTCGCTAAAATTGGATGTTGCACTTTGGGCGTATCGCACGGCCTTCAAAACCCCGTTGGACATGTCACCGTATCGTCTTGTGTTTGGTAAAGCGTGTCACCTCCCATTAGAATTGGAGTACAAAGCGTTTTAGGCCACCAAAGAATTGAACATGGCTGAGGATATCACGGGAAATAAGCGCAAGCTTCAACTTGTTGAACTTGAGGAATTGTGACACAACGCTTATGAAAATGCCAAAATTTACAAAGAAAAAACAAAAATATGGCATGATCGTCGCATCAATCAGAGACATTTTTCGGAAGGTCAACAAGTGTTGCTTTTTAATTCACGCTTAAAATTGTTCCCGGGTAAACTCAAATCCCGTTGGTCCGGACCGTTCAAGATTTCCAAAGTTAGCCCATTCGGTACGGTGGATTTGATAAATCCCCAAGATGGTAGCACCTTTCAAGTCAATGGCCACCGCGTTAAGCATTACCTTCCCGAGGAAGTGCTTAATGAAACCGAATACTCTGTTTGAGTTATCAGGTTACTTGTAACCCATGTAAATATTAGGATCTAGTTTTTGTTATTATTATTATTGCAGTATTTTCTTTTAATTTTAAAGAAATAAGTAAAAGTTGTTTTTGTGCGTGCAGATGTGGCCACAGTGTCACCACTGTGACAGGCTTCGTCCAAGGGTTCCATGGCAGCTACTGATATTAAAATACATGTTGGATAATAGATTGCCCTTTTAAAAAGCTGAGACCTTTCTGAAAAGTCAACCTCATGTCAACTTTTTCAGTTCCCAAGCAACATTTTTTGTTTCCCATGTGCTTTCCCTTTTTCATGATACTTCTTACCCACCTTTTGGTTAGTCAAGAGAGAGTTTTCACCAAAGCATATGTTTTCCCTCTTTATCAAGTCACCCTTCCCAAGCCACCCTACACACCCTAAGCCATCAACCTTTTTCTTCCTTCTTGTCACTTTTTTTTTTTATTTATATTTCTATTTAAATTTTTTTAGAAAAGTAACTAGAGTTTTCTTTTTCCCTCTCCTCTCAATCGGTCCCCCCCAAACCTTTTTCTAATTTTTGCTTCTTTAATTTTTTTTAAGAAATGTAAAAAGTCTCTTCAATTCAAAACCAAAGAAACTAAACTACCCTTTCCCTCTCCTCTCAACCGGCCCCACCCCCCAACTTTATCCAACCCTTCTTCTCCAAATACCTTTTCCCCCAAAACCACTTTTCCCCAAAAACCACTACACTCACAAAACCACTAACACCACAACCACCTACCCTTCACTCTCTCACCATCGCACCCCTTCGAAATTCTCGCCGGCGACCCATGGCGTGGCAGAAAGTTCTCACCTCAGGCCCTCACCCTCCGCGACGTACCCTCCGGCGACCTCCCACCGCCGCTCGTCGCTCACCTGTTGACGGTGGCGAGCCTTCTGATTCCCCCGCATAGATCGATGCTCCTCCCTCCGTAGCTAGCCCGGTCATCGCCGCTCCACCTTCCTCGACACCTACTGTCACCCCGACCCCCATCGTCGCCGCTGACTGTCTCCCCCCATCTCCGCATGTTATCCCCACCGCCGGCGAACCCTTCGCCACCGTTGCCTCGACCTCCGACCACAAGAGCCACCCCCTCCTTTCCTCCAACTTCTTATCCCCTCCACCACCAACCCTACCCCTCCCTCGTTCACGACGGAGTAGGTTCCCCCCCAAGCTTCCCCTCGACCTCCTCCCACTTTCACTCTGTTTAGCCCACACAAACACATTCCTGATGTTAGGGACTTCGATCTCAACCAAATGGGTGATACCGAGCTCCCGGGTTACGAAACCGACATTGGTCGATATTTTGCATATGACAACCTGGGGGAAGTTTTAACCGAAAAAGGATTGAGGACTGATAAAGGGAAAGGACCAATGCTTGAAGACTCCCCGAAGCAACTGAGTGCCACCACTGTGGTGGGTGACCACAATGGCGGCAATGAGCCCACACATGCTAGTAGCGGGCATTCTGGGTCTGATTCGTCGTCCACAGAAGTGATTCCAGAGACCGAGCCCGTAGCTGCCCGGGCAGCCGCACGACAGTCCAGAAAGAGAATTATTGAAGACCGTGACTACCATCCCAATGATGACGCACCCCAGCCGCGTGTCTCCCGTCCTTCTCGTCGCCGACGCTCCACTTGTTCCATCGCACCACCATCTTTTGAGACCAGATATCTTATTTTCCTTCAGAAATAGCTGTTGGTTGAGCGTAGTTTTCAGCTCCCACTGATACAGCGGTTTGACTATCTTCGCGATCATTTGACCGCCCATGGGTGGTCGAATTTAGTTCTTTAGAAGCCTACGATTAATGTCTCTTTAGTCCGCGAGTTTTATACCGCGATGAGTGGTACCAACGGCAATGTAACATTCGGGGTACCTGTGTGGTGTTTGATGACGCTTCTATTTATGCCACTCTAGGTCTGACACCCCCGCGCGACTGCGTTTATGTGCGTTTAGCTCTCCACACTACTGTTGAGAAGGATGACGATATTGCGGCCACCTTGACTATTCCTGGTTTTGGCTAGACGATGGACCACAAACGAGCGATTATTCGCTCTGGACACCTCACCACCGCGACCATTCTTTGGTTTCAGTTTTTACGACACAACCTTATGCCGACTTTACACGATGGTACACTTTCTAGATACAAATGCATCTTGTTGTATTGTATTTTACGGGACCATCCAATTAATCTCGGCCTGGTAATCCGGAGTGCGTTCCGAGAGGCTTTGGGGAGACTTAGTGCTCGTTTGATTTCCTTGAGTTTGATCACTCGGTTACTGAGGCATTTTGAGGTCCCGGTTGACAATGACGACGAGACTCAGATACATACTTCCTGCATCAATCAGGGGACCATCGACTGCATGAAGTGGTCTTTTCGATTTTCAGGTAGACGGACACCACAGGAACCTCTTTCCCAGGGAGCCTCCTCCTCGCGTGCCCCACCGCGCGGTCCATCTTTACAACCACAGGTTCCTTATGCTGTTTACGTCACGGAAAAGTGGTTGACTATTCTGACGGGGCAACTTGAGGAGCAGACTATCGCCATCTGCGGGCTCCCGGAGACTCTTTCAACTGCTATCTTTTACCTTTCTGCTGTTGATGAGCGCGTCAGGCGCAATGAGTCACGTTTAGCTGCTTATTGGACATACGCACGTGCCTGTGATAGATTGCTCATCCGCCACACCTTGGATCCGATCCTTGCTGCCAGACTCCCGCCATTCCCTGATATTTTAGACATTCCAGCAGGTACATCGGCCGACGCTGCTGCCTCAGTCCCTCCACCGACTGTTGATGTCGGCCACAGTGGCTAGCCACCGCATGCGTGATCTCGTGGTTCTTTTTAAACTCTTTGAACGTTTATCTCTTATCTTTTGTGTTATCTTCTTTTGGGGTACATTTTGTTATTCTCTGACTGTGAACCTTATCTGATATTATCTGCATGGTGGTTATGTATGCTTTATGTGCGTTCTCCGTTTCGTTGTGCTAACAATGTTTGCAGGTGCATTTCATTTTTTTCTTCGTATTGCGATGTTTGACACGATGTAGGCCTCCATTTCTCATTTTTGGCCCATACACGTCCCTTTCGTAGCCTAGTCGTTCTTTCATTGATGACACCTTCCCGGCAATGGGGACATTGCCTATCTCTAAAGTTTGGGGAGGGGTTTTTAATCAACCCAAAAAAATCCGAAAAAAAGAGAAAGAAAAAAAAAGAAAAAGCTACATTAGGCAATTGTAAACTATATTTTTGGGTTCGCTTTCGACATGGAGGTTAAAATTAATCAAATGAAGAAAAAGGAGGAAAAAGTCTAGCCCACTCAAAAAGCCGAATTATTCCTTTCGATTAACCCCGCAAAAAAATAAGTCTGGGAAATAAAAGGGAAAACCCAAAAATCGAGCGAGCATACACCCTCAAAAAGCCCTATTGATCAACAAAGCAATATGAAGATGAAAAAGGATTGCACCGGCAATTTCCAAAGGTAACGCATCGCCGTCGCAAATATTTTGTTTCGCCTTTATAGCCAAAATTTCGGTCTATCTTTTTCTTCCGTTCTTTTTTTTACTTGAGGACAAGTAATATCTCAAGTTTGGGGAGATGATATCCCTCAATTTTTAGAGTTATTTGTCACTCTTTTAACCCATTTTATAACTTTTTTCCGTACCCATTTGAGCTTTTCTCGTTTCTTTGGTCTAAAATGTTCCAAGATTTTCTAAATAACTAATGAGATCAAAAAGTCGAATTTTCGTGAAATTTTCATGCGTCGCTGTGACCACAGTGTCATCACTGTGGCAAGTACTGTTCACGCGATTTTCTGCAGATTTGGAATGCCATTTTGGTGAAAGTTTAAGGCTTGCTTGTTGGAATCAAAACCTGACCTTGTGCAAAAGAAGAGGCAAGATGAAGACAAAAACTTTGGAACAATGCAACATGAGAGGTCACTCTCATGTTACTATTCACATCTCTTTTTCTTCCCTATAAATATCAAGGGTGTTTGGCTTTGGAGGATCATCCTTAACATCCCATATATCACAACACTTGGAATCATTAGTTGTAGAGCTTTGCATTGTATTTCTAGTTCTTGTAGTAATTTTCTTTAGTTTCATTTACTTTCTGTCCACCACTGTGGTGAGCTTGTGACCACAGTGGTACGTTTACGTTTTATGAAATTTCAGTTTATGCACTTCTTCTTCTTCTTCTTCTTTATTATGTCTTTTAACATTATGAGTAGCTAAACCCCCTTTTGGGTGCGGGTGTGAGCCAACCTGAGAGGTTAAAATGTAACACTTGGGTGTTACCGCATTCGGCTAACTTCTCGGTTTGGTCATCCAAGTTGAAGTTTCATCTCAACGCGGACAAGCCGATCACTTGTGTGTGTTAATATTAGATCTTAGACCTCGAGAGGGGCGGATCCGAATACGGCTTGGGTGATGCAAGGAGGTTTGAGAAAATCTTCAATAATCGCATAGAGATATGGATTTTTGCATAATCAAACTAAGGTCCAGATGTCGGTCGAGTTGGTGTGTCATAGAGATATGCGTATCTCTCCATACTGGCGGGGCTAAGATCTTCGAGATCTACTTAGTGAGATTGGTAAACCGAAAGTTAGCAAGTGTGGTAATTTTATAATAAAACTGTTATCGTAACCGATACGACGTCGCTTCGAGAGGAGGAAATCGTGTGGGGTCCATTGCAACCGGTTTTGTTAACCATTTAAGTTATTAAAATACTCTCGGGGAAAACTTACACCCGTACCCGCTTTTTATTATCTTGTTTATTTAATATTTAATATTTCGCTAAAAATCAACCCATCAATTTTATAAATCTAACTTTGCAACAGAAGTTCGTGGAAATCTCTGATTCTTAGTTAAGTTCAATCCCTGTGGATACGATATTTGGTCCTTACCATTATATTACTTGAGAAGCGAACGCAATACGTGGTGTATACTTGAACCATTATGGTGCCACATTTTACACGTGTGCATTTTTTCCATCAAGTATCATCCTAAAACGGGGGAATAAGGTATGTCATTTACAACCCAAATATAATGAAGAATAAACCGACAACCTATTAATCTAAATTTGTCAACAAGATTATAATCGGGTGTCTCTATTATTCCAAAAAGTATATCTTCAAAAATCACGTATGTTGGTTTCTATATCCCCAAAAAGATCATTCAAGACCCCAAGGTCGTCCTCTTAGTCCCGACGAGCCTCACCGCTAAGATGACCTGTCAAACATGACAACTAAAGAACAAGTGTTAGGATAAAGCCTAGTAGGAACAAGTTAAATGAAATAGAAGTACTAAACCCATTTGAAGCCATGCGGTGGATATAACCATGAGCTAAATCAAAACAAATCACATAAACCATTAGGGATCATCATGGTACAAATAACACCAACCACATAGTGAGATCAAATCATCTGAGTCTATTACTCGAAAACATCAAGTCAACCCCTCTAGGTCTATTCTTGAGAGTTCCAAAGCGGGAACTCATGCACAATGGAATTACACCTTACTGCCCATGGGACGCTGCCCGACCATATAGATCCACACCTTACATACCATGGAGACCCAATGCCTATTCCATGCCAAAGTGGTGAACTCAATGTCTAAAACGGGACATTGGAACACCGTGCCTATGGATCCATGGCACTAAGACTCAATACCAGAACGTACTAACACATTCATTACAAATCATGTATGTAAGGCTTAAAAACCAAATCATAGATGTAAGGTTACCAACATGAATTCTTGACCCTTATCGTTGTGGAGACCTTAACAATACAAACCCATCAACAATAATACCTTAAATCTCATTACAAAAGTCCAGATCATCATTAATTAACCCAACATTCTCACCAAAACCCTAATTTTCACTTTAGGTTTTACCAAAATCCCATGGAACAAGGTTTGACAACTAAGTAAGTAGATGAGTATAGAAGACCATTAATCTTAGTTTAAAACACATTTCTCAAACATTCTTATTTAGGTCATAAAACACTATTATTCCTAAAAGCATGTTTAGGTCAAAATACAACAAAACCCAATATATGGTTAGGAGACATGGATGAGAGTGGTAACAAATAAACCCTAGTATTTATATAAGAACAAATGGTAGAAACTCACCTTGTAAAGTTGTACACAAACCCTAGGTGGTGAGAACATAAGAGGAGATGAGATGAACTTGAATCTTTACTCTTTGGAACCTTCCAATCAATGTCAACACCTCTGTCACCTACATAAATGATCTCAATGATTTCCTCTTAGAAGAATTTAATGAAGAAGGAGGAAACCTACCTTTTTGTTCTCTGAAAATCGCCCCCAAGAAAGCTCTAAGTTGAGAAATGAAGCATAAAGTAGGATTCTAGGGTATTAAATGAGTTGGGTCCGACCACTAGAGTGCCCGACAATTGTGACATTTGTCACAATCGCTGGCAAGGTCGCAAGCTTACCCCCACTCACGGTACATAACCCGCGAGAGTGGCCTGTGATAGTGGCAGGGTGTCACAGTCGCGGGCACTATCACCATCCCCCACCAACTCTCGGTACGTTTTACGCGGAAGTGCCCGCGATAGTGACGAGGCATCATAGTCCCCGGCACTGTACCGAAGCACCCCCTTTTTGGTCAATTGGTCCACAATCATCCCCAACACGCAGAAATTAATCACATAGAGATTCCTGCATAAGTCTAAAAGGTTGAATCGAGATAAATACCAAACTAATAACATTCAAGGCTCGAATTAATAAAGATATTAAAACACCAGAAACCCGGGTTTTACATTATCTTCATCTTTTAAGTTATCTTCACGAACTTTTACGTATATTTAATCACTTTTACATGTATGAATTTGTTAAAGTTTCGGTCATGATGATAAAAATAAATAAATAAAGGTTGTTGAACGTAGATGAAGATATATGAATGTTTTGTTCTCACTTTCTCATCATAATACTTATTCTTATCCGAACCTAACTATATATATATATAATGGTAAACAAATGAGAAACAAAAATAGGTTGAGAACCGTGAAAACCGTCTGAACCATTAATTAATTTTAATCTATGGACATTAAAGGCAATGACAATTTTGAAATTAATTAGAAGTTTATGGTTTATTATAGATGGAAAATTAATAGTTAAAGGGCATATATTGGGTAGGTTTTCACCCCATGGGGCGCTTTTCCGGCGTAGAACACCAAGACCTTCTTGATTCTGACATGTTTTTTGTTTTCCGATTGGCTTATCAGCTCCGGTGGCCTTCCAATAACTAGTTCCGACAGTTAGACCTGTTCAGACGTGATATGTTTGGATATTGCCGATCTCTAGGTGATAAGAAGTACCACCCCTTTTCTCCATACAAAGCCATATCTATCGAAATCAAAATCAAATCCAGATTTACGGAGCTTATGTGCATTGTTTGTTCTTCAATTAGGGCAAAAACAAATTGAAAAAAAATCGAGAAGGCGTTGAAAGGCGGTATTCACTGTTTGTTCTTCAATTAGGGCGAAAACGAATCGAAAAAATTGGAATTCTAGAGAAGATTGAAGAAATTTACTAGGAAGCTACTGTGGATCGAACTTATACATATCAATCTCGGCGATTATTGGAACAGAAATCGGCCGAGATGTGCATTTCCAATAAAGGTAATGCATAACTAACTCTTCATCCGTCGGATGGAATCTGAATCCCGGTGGCAACTCCAAATTATCACAAGTCATACACACCAACGATTACTTCTTCTTCTAAACCTGATAAACTTTCAATTTCTCGATCTACGATTTGTTTTCCTCCTTCCAAAATCAGATATGATTCTCGTTGTTTTCAGGTAGGGTTTTCAACAGTTAGAAGATGAAGATTGAGAGGGAGATACACACACACACACACACACATATATATATATATATATATATATATATACACACACATATATATAAACATTAAAGATAAGATAGCACGTGGAGGATTGAATCGACCCAGTAAATCCCACTCCTATGTCGGAAATGCGTATCAGATCTGATTTCATGTGGTGAAATAACATATTTGGTTGGTCTTATGTGGTGAAATAACATAAAGTGTTTGATTCATGTCGTGAAATAATATATAGTGTTTAGTTTCATGTGGTAAAAATAACATTCAGTGATTGGTTTCATGTGGTGAAAAAAAATAGGGTAAACTACTATTTTCGTCCCTGTGGTTTGTAGTTTATAACTATTTTCGTCCCTAATCTTTGAAAATTGTTTTTTTGGTCATTGTGGTTTGCAACTCATTTCGTTTTTAGTCCCTGAGAATATTAGTTTCAGGGACGAAAAGGGAAAGGAATTGCAAATCACAATGACAAAAAAACAACTTTTAAAGTCAGGGGCCAAAATGGTTATAAACAACAAACCACAAGGACGAAAATCGTAGTTTACTCAAAAATATATATATGAAATATCATATTTATTAAAAAATTATTTTTATTTTATGAGATGAAATTGTATGTGTTTCAGATGGTGAATCTCAGTTACCAAAATGATGATTATGCCATTTTCATGTGATGAAACAATTTTTTATTTAAAGCCATAGGATCAAAACCAAATTACGGCTTAGATCGATTTTCATAGTTTTAAATATTTTTTTGGTCTTCATAGTGTTTTTCGGTCCTTTCAAATTTGTTTTAGCAAATGTGGTCCTGATTGATATTTTCAAGTCTCACACACATGAATATACATACATATATAGAGGGAGGATCATACGAGAATGTTATCTATTTAAAAGAATAAGAGAATAATTTTAGGCCAATAATTTTATTTAATAATACCTTAAATAATTAATTCTAAAAATAAATAAATAGAGGTATATAAGTAATTTAGTTATAAAAAAAATTATTTTAGGTATTTATTTAAAATTCTACTTTTACCATATTTCTGAAATTTAATATTATTTAATTTTTTATTTAATAACTTTTTTATATTTAGTTAATTTAAAATAAGTGTATTTAATTTTCATTTAAAGAATTTATTTATTTTATTTAAAGCAATATTTTAAAAAAAAGTTACTATTTTCGTCAAAATCACATGTGATTTACAATGACTTAATTTTTTTTTTCAAAATGTTTTTTTAATCATATATGATTTAAAATTTAAAAAATTAAAATTAAAATTGAAAAAGAAAAATAATAAAACAAAATCATATGTGATTTTTAGCAAAACACATTTAAAATGTATAAGATAATACGTATTTCAAAATGTAATCCATAACTTTTCATCAAATCACATGTGATTCACAACGAATTAATTTTTTTTCAAAATATTTTCCTAATCATATGTGATTTAAAATTAGAAAAATAATAATTCAAATTAAAATTGAAAAAGAAAAAGAAAAATAATGAAACAAAATCATATGTGATTTTTAGCAAAACACATTTAAAATGTATAAGATCATATGTATTTAAGACATAATTCATAATTTTTTTTAACAAAATCACATGTGATTCACAATAAATTAAGTTTTTTTTTTTCAAAATGTTTTCCTAATAGTGGATATCACATGTGATTTTTGACAAAAAAAATGTAAAAAATTCTTAAATAAACTAATTCAACAAAGATAAATATTTAAAATGAAAATTTAAATCACACTTATTTTAATGTTGTAAAAATAATAAGTAAATAAATAAAAAATTAATCACGAATAAATACATTAATTAAATTTATTACAATAACATTAAATAGTGAACTTAGATAAAGTGTTCGATGAAATGACAACAAGATATGTAATACATTTGGCTTTAATGAAAAAAAAAAGGTAAAATTGAAAAAAGCATAGTAAGGGTAAAATAGTCATTTATATCATTCAGACAATTGATTCATTACAACAAACAAACACCGAGATATCTCAATCTACACAGACAAATTAATCTAGACATACATCTTTATCCATACAAGGACTTAATGGAAAACCAATCAAACAACCCCTAAGTTACCTATCCCTAACATTAATCATTTTGTAGCAATTAGTTTTTCGGATAAAGGATCATGTAAGAAGAAATGTTAAGGTGAGAAGGTAAGAAGAGATCTAGACCGTTGAACACTTTTAATCTCATATCCCCACCCATGGAATCGCGCTTAATACGGGGATTGACCCGCATCTCGATACATCTCATCCTAATGTGCATCTAAGGATGGAGATCCCTTCTTACCATTCTTACCGTAACTTTCATTATCACTGTAACTCAACCCTAATTTTATTATTCTAATTGTTTATATCACTTTAAAACCATACATTCAAACACCTCATTTAACCTATATTCGTTGGGAACAAAAAGGACGTGTAAGGGGCCGTTTACCCAATCACTTACCCGGTAAGCACTTATTGGTTAAATTCAACACTATCACTTACCTAGCGGGTACTATTTTAGTCCATTAAAACGGTAATATTGTAAGCAAAAAATTACCCGGTAAGTGCTAACCGGGTAAGAGTCGTGGCCCTCACTTACCGGGTAAGACTCTCGACTATTGCTTTCACTCTTACCGGGTAAGATTATTGGTTATTGTCATATTTATTGGTTAATGTAATATAACTTGGTAAGTTTGGTAAGCACTTACCCGAGTAAGCGTTTTGTAAACGGCCCCTAAATTTTGGTTGTTATTATTAATTCTACGTGTCTACTGATCCATCTTTAATATATTACTAACTAATATACAAGTATAAGATTTAAATTCAATATATGTACTACATTTGAAAGTTTTAATTACTTAAACAAGCATTGAGTGTAAGGGTCGGTGACAGTTACAAAATCGTATTTCAAGTGATTTATGGTCCCAAAAATGATAACAATAAATCACGTGCAACTGACCCGTTACAACAAATGCGGAATAACGAGATCTAAATATTGTATATTTTGGTCTATTGATTCATACCGATCCACAAGCGTAAATATAACAGTTATCGAATATACGATAAAATATAACGAAACAGCAAATAAATCGAGACATCAATATTTAACGTAGTTCCACTATCAGTGTGATAGTGTACATCCACAGGGAGAGAGATCTTTATATTACCAACCGGGAGAAATTACAACGTGTTTACGAGATCCTTGGATCAACAAATCAGCTAACCAAATGTTCCCCAAAACAAGATATATAAATATATATCAATGATATATATATATATATATATATCAACAAAAGGGAACAAGGAAGAAGAAGAAGAAAGTTAGAAAGAAGACTTCTAACTTCTTGTTGGTGTGTTTTGGGATGGAATGGAGGCATGTATTTATAGGGGAAGGAATGGAGGATGACATATGGATGATGTCATATAGATGATGTCATCCAAGATGTGTGGTTCATATTAATCCACATATCCAAGCTTTAAACACTTGTACATTGTGTTTGGTGAGTTGCACAACACCAATAAAAACTTATCTGATTTAAGTTTTTCAACATTGAGTATGTCTTTTCTCATTTTCGTTATGTCATTGAAATCAAATAAATACAATTGAAATTGCTCTGATGCACACAGGGGCAGACCTATAAGGGGTTGAGCGGGGTCTTGTACACCCGTTCAACTGATTTTTGTAAGTAAATTTTTTTTAGGGTGTAAAAAGTGTGTCCGCTAAACTTTGAGGATTGCTCCGGAATGATAAAATACATGGAACATTAACAAAAAAACCGGAAAAAAAGTCCTCCGAAATCAACAAAGTTATCTTAAAAGTTCCCACAAAATCAACTAAAAAAACTTAAAGAATCACTCGAAACAATGGAAGTTGACTAAAAAACAACCGCACGATTTTGTTGGCCTTTAATTGATTGACCTTAAAGATGCACCCGTTTAACAAAAATCATGGATCCACCACTGAATCCACATTCTCATATCATGTTGTGTTTCACTTTGTGTTCACATTCTTTAGAGAATTCCAACATGAAAACATATACAAACGTCCAACACAATTATACGTTTCCTAGTTATGTAAAATATATATATATATATATATATATATATATATATTATCACTTGTAGTAATAATACGATTATTGGTCTAATTCTCAATTTCACATTAAATACCACACATTTATTATGTATGTACAAAAAAGTAAAGTAAACTAAAAGACCATCCACACCGGCTTTTCAAGGTGGTTTGAAGTAAAAGGAATGTATTTTATAAATTGTATCAAATTACAAATGATTAAACATTTAAAATATATACTTATATACTATAAGGTAGTAGTTGATGTATTAGTGGAAATGATTTTAAAAAATGTATGATATTATATTAGTGTAGATGATAATTATAAAAAGTTGAGGTACGAAAGATTACGGGGCCGTTTACCAAACACTTAACCGGGTAAGCGCTTACCAATAAAATTTAACACTATCACTTACTTAGTGGGTAAGATTTTAGTCTACCAAAATGGTATCATATGCAACAATTTTCCCGATAAGCGCTTACTGGTAAAATTTAACACTATCACTTACTTACCGGGTAAAATTTTAGTCCACCAAAACGGTATCGTATGTAACAATTTTCCCGGTAAGTGCTAACCGTGGTAAGAGTCTTCGCCATCACTTACCCGGGTAAGACTTTTGGTTCTTACCTTAGCTCTTGCCTGTAAAATTCTTGTTCATTGCCATCTTCATTTATAAAGTAATATGACTTGGTAAACGTTTACCCGGGTAATCGTTTGGTAAACAGCCCTGGTCTGCATGGTGGATGGTCTAAAGACTAAAGAACGCAGCCATGGAATCAATTATTCTTTCCTCGTATATTGTTGTAGACTGAATGCATTCAAGATGGGTTCCTCATCATTCTTTTGTCTTTTACTTTATAGTTATTCAAATATATGAGAGTCCTACAATAGGCACAAACCAAAATATTATTTTGCCTTTCCCTTTTATATCTTAAATCTAGCTTGTACAGGGAAATACTTTTTAGCAGTTGAACCAATAAATCCAATATATAATATATATATATATATATATATATATATATATATATATATATATATATATATATATATATATATATATATATATATATATAGGGGTGAGTCCAAATGAAAACTCATCTTTTATTGTGTACATGAGGACAAATATTAACTATTGATCAAAACTTAGAAAACCAATCAATGGTTAATACATAATAAGTTTAACTGAGAAGTGATTAAGAACAAAATTGGAAATTTGAATCAGCGTCTACCTTGTTTGACATTTTATTTTATTTTTAATTAAAAAAATTTTACCCCCTTAAACTTTTAAATAAATTATCTTAAAATGTAACATCCTAAAAATTGGGAGTCAATTTAAAAATTGCAAATTTGGCTATATAACGTCTAAAAATAGTAATAACCAATCTACCCAAAACAGGAGATCCCATAACCTATGATAAAGTATACAACCAAACGGACTAAAGTATGTCAACCCAACACGGGGACCATAATACGGTAATTACAACCCATGGCAAAATAGAGAATAAACTTGACAACCTAATAATCTAACTTGAGTGAGCAAGATTAAGGTCAGGTGTCGTTATTCTCCCAAAAGTAACAATCTATACTTCCAAAAATATCGGTCACTAAATCATCAAAAGACCGCTCTCGAACCCAAAGTCGTCCACTCAATCCTGACGCATCACATCGCTAGAGTGACCTGCCACACATGACAACCAAATAACAAGTGTTAGGCTAAAGCCTAGTGAGAATAAATAAACGAATGCTAAAAGAACGATAAACCCGATTGAAGTCATGTAGCCGATCTAGCCGTGAGCTAAATCAAGGTAAAGCCAATAAATCATTAGTATTCAACATATACTGTCAATAGTTCAAAACCACATAGCGAGCTCAACTACTCCAAGTCTTTTACTCGAAAACATCAAGTCAGTCACTCCAGGTCTATTCTTGAGAGTTCCCAAAACAGGGCAACTCAAGCACAATGGGATTACACTTTACTGTCCATGGGACGCTGCCCTACCGTATAGGCCCACACCCTACTTACCATGGAGCCCGATGCCTATCCCGTGCCAAGGGTAACCAAATGTCCGGACAAGACATTGGGTTACCGTGCCTATGGATCCATTGCACTAAACCAAAACCCAACTTACCGATTATAACCATATATAATCATGCATATACTTCAAGATACCAATTTCCAAAACCCTAGCTTTCTCTTCATGTGATACCAATATCCCAAATAGCAATTATTAGATAACAAATGATTGAGTAAATGGGAACACCATTACTTTCTTTAACATATCATCCCATAAAACTTGTTTAGTCAAATAGCCATAGTACTTTCAAAATCTCTAGTTAGGTCAAGACCCAACAAAATCCAACTATGATTAGGAGACAAGGGAA
The DNA here is from genome assembly GCA_954870635.1 of Arctium minus. NCBI lineage: Eukaryota > Viridiplantae > Streptophyta > Magnoliopsida > Asterales > Asteraceae > Arctium > Arctium minus. The sequence continues at coordinate 73,177,773 of OX941089.1, read as the reverse complement.
GATTTTAGATACAACAACTAAAACATATATGAGGGAGATGTGTCCAAGAAAACTCACCTTGCAAGGGTTACACACCAAACCCTAGATGATACTTGAGAGAAGGAAGAAATGACATTTGATCTTCTTAACCACAAGCAAGAACCTAACATTAAATCCACCAACTAACCATAAGAGTCTTTACTAGGAGCATTCAATGAGGGAGGATGAAAACCCTACCTTTTTGTTCTCCAAAATCGCCCCAAGTCAGCTCCCAAATCAGATATTGAAATTTAGGTCGTGGGAGTGAGTTTTAAATGGGCTGCACCCGACCGCGACCTTGCCTCGCGATTGTGACATCTGTCACAATCGCTGTCATAGTCGCCGGCTTCCCCCCACTCTCGGTACCACTCTCGCGATAGTGCCCCGCGAGAGTGACTTTTGTCACAATCGCGGGCACAATCGCCACCGCGCCCCGAGCCACGGTACGTCTCCCGCGATAGTGCCCCGCGAGAGCGACTCCTGTCACAATCGCGGGCACAATCGCCCCAGTGGTACCGAGGCCCAAATTTTCCAAACTTTGACCCGAGAAGCCCACGAACCCAATACCAAGCCCAACGCTAACGGTAAAACATGATTGAACCAAAATAAATACATACCGAGGTCGAGGGTGTTACATAAAAAATACTAATATTTAAATCAAACAAATTACACAAAAAAAACGAGAATTTCGTGCTCTTCGATATGACATTCATCTCGATATAGTTTTTTTTTCGTTTTAACCGTATTTTACGTGAAATTCTATATAGGTGTTATATTCATTATGCATATGCATGTACGTCCTCGGATGTCCACTTTCAGTATGAATAACAAAGGTGAACGTTCATTCACTATTCATGATGAATAATACAGTATTCAGGATGAATAATACAACATCCATGATGAATAATACACGAATTCATGATTCATGTATTATTTATCATGAATCGTGCATTATTCACCCTGAATATTGTATTATTCATCCTGAATGATACATTATTCATGATGAATAATATATGAATTAATTACCCGTGAAGGTGTAGATATATGACGCACTCTCTTTTGTTTTCCAATTCACAACCGAAATTTGGTTTAATTTATTATGAATATGTATGCACATCCCCGGATGTCCCACATTCAGTATGAATAACAAATGTGAACGTTCATTCATTATTCATGATGAATAATACAGTATTCAGGATGAATTACACAACATTCATGATGAATAATACACGAATTCATGAATCGTGAATTATTCATCCTGAATGATACATTATTCATAATGAATAATACACGAATGACTCGTGAAGATGTGGAGACGTGACACACTCTCTTTTGTTCCCCGGTTCACCACATAATTACTCGATAGGTTCTCGATTCGTCTTGATGGGTGTTGGGTTACGGTACTGAAGAAACGTGATGCTTTACGACGTTGAAGAAAGTGTTGAAAAAGGTGATGTCGAGTTACATACTTACGGTGTCGAGGTGTTGTACAGACTTGAATTTACATAAATATTCATAATAAATATAACACATATATAGCATTTCACGTAAAAAAACGGTTAAAACAACAAAAAAAAACAATAGCGATATGGATGTCATATCGAAGAGCACGAAATTCTCATTTTTTGATGTAATTTGTTTGATTAAAATATTAGTAAGTTTTAAGATAATTTATTTCAAACTTTAATTGGGTAAAAGTTTTTAATTAAAAAAGAAAATAAAAAGTCAAATATAGTAGGCGTAAGTTTAAATTATCTTCCATTTTTACCCCTAAGCATCTTAAAATTAAAAACTCTGTTTAATATGAGTTGTTGGATCAATAGAGATGGTGTGACTGAGATTTGTCCTCACGTACACAATGAAAATTGAGTTTTCATTTGAATTTTCCTCTATATGTATATATATATATATTATATAGGCGAATGATCGTGTGAGAAGATGAGGTTAATGTGAGAAATGTATATATATATATATATATATTATATAGGCGAATAATCGTGTGAGAAGATGAGGTTAATGTGAGAAGCGTGAAAAATAGTGATCACTTTTAATTAAATGACTCCCATGGATTGCGGCTTAGAAGGGAATTGATCTGGTGCATCTTGTCTCGGTACATCTTATCTCAGTACATCTCATCCTAATTTACATTCATTTCTCATCCAACGGTTGATAACCATTGCTCACGCTAACCTCTACTTCTCACCTGGGTTTCGGTGAGAATGAAAGTGATGGTGAGAAGTGTGAGAAATGATCTCCACCTTTGATGCACATTAAGATGAGATGCACCGGATTGAGATGCACCGAAATGCACCGGATCAATTCCCGTATAAAGCACGATTCATGGGTGGATTTGAGATTAAAAGTGATCAAGGTCCAGATCCCTTCTTACCTTCTGACCTTAACTTCTTCTTCTCACACAATCTTACGTCTATATATATGTATATATACACACACAAGTGTATTTGGAACGTGTCATGGGCGTCTCCGGTCATAAACTTGTTTAGAGGTTTATGACTCACACCAGAATTCTCTTTTCTACATATTTTATAAATCTTATACTTCCAATCATGACCCAATCCATAACATAAGTTTAATTATTTTCTATTATTTAATTGGATTGGGTTCCGCCATTTCAAATGAAGAAACGTTTCCCTTCCACATTATCATGTAAAGCTTCCTCCCAAATCCCAATTATGTAAAAATTTATGAACTAGTCCACCAAGTTTAATGACCTCCCATTGGAAATGCTCTAAAAGCAACTCCAATCGTATGCAAAAATAGCGTCTTTGTTGTTCCCTAAACTCCAACTTGCCAGCAAAGGGAACTGTCTTTGCCAGCAAATGGGAGAGAAATGGTAAATATGTCGGCTTCCGGTTCAAACGGTGGATTTGAAGCGATTTTTGGTGTCTATGATCCTACAAATACAAATTTTTTTAGTGTTAGGGTTGGAATTGCTCTATAAAATTAAAATGTTTGAATTTCTAGCCAACCTAATTAGGAGTCCCCGCCGTATAAATGGGGCCGACAAAAAATGGGCTTCAATTAAGACCATGAGCTTTAAATTTTCCTTTTCAACATGACATGCCTCTGAAATTGATAGTGGTATGTTATATGTTCCCGTGGAATCTTCAAAATAACTACAATGTTTGTTTTGAGGGGTACTCCGAAATCTTTTAGTTATTCGTTAAATTTTCATTTATTCAATGACCATAATTAGACGGATATTATAAAAATACAACGGATATGAATCAAAAAACCGAAAAAGTTTCTCTTGAAATCAACCTAAAAAATCGAAACTAAAAATCCCTCGAAATCAACCAAAAAACTTAAAAGATTGTTTGAAAACGATGGAATTTGGTTAAAAGATCTTTTCAAAACGTGGAATTCGGTTAAAAGATCTTTTTCGGAAACGATGGAATTCGGCTAAGTAACTGATGTGTTTCCCTCATTAGACCTTCTCGACAAAAACTATTAATCATCACATTAATCACAACCTAGGACCCCAAAACCTACATTGATGCAATGCAATTGACAACACAACACTTGATCACAATGCTAGTAGTGTACTCATCAACATTTATTTAAAAATATCAATCAAGCAAGAAAAATGTTTCATTTTCGTAACATCATCCAAAAAAGACTAAACTTGAAAAACGGATGGCATAAGTCGTCTATGTGTCATTTCATGACTCATCGAACAGTTTCAAAGCAACATCAAGCTTTGTAATTCTTTCAAATAAAGATGGGGAAAGATCAAATATATGATTCGAGGAAGAATTTGAGAGCTAAAAGTGTTTAGTGGGAATCAAATCGCCAAAATCATAATTCTAAACATGAGATATGATTTTTTGAAGCGATAATCCAACAGTTGGTAGTAAAGGTCATTTGGAATTTGATCGAGGTTGAAGAGAGAATCTCCAACGGGCAAAGAGCACGAACAGACGAAAAGGAGATTTGTTACATGAGAAGCTTTAAGAGCATCTCCAACAGATTCTCCAAAATGGAGATTTTGGAGATTGTTACTCCAAGAGATTCTACAAAATGGTGAGAGTATGAGAGAGATAATGAAAATCTTCAAATTTGGAGATTTCTCAAAAAACGATCATTTATAAGAGAGAAATGATTTTTTTTATTCATTTTACCAATGAAATTGTTTGAAATTAAATATTTAGGAGAAAGAAATAATATTTTATGAGTTGTATTGAATATTTTAATGACATAATTAATTGTGTAATCTCCAAAATAGAGAATCTCTTGAAGATGAAGTTTATATTTTTTTTTGGAGATTTTCACATTTTACTTCCCCATTTTGAAGAATCTGATGAAGATGCTCTAACAACATGTACCATGTTTTAACGACCTGTATATTAAAGATATTTTTATCCGGTTACATGTCATTTTTTAGGTTAAAAAAATCTTTTTAACCGGTTTTAAAAAGTCTAAGGGTTTATTTATTTAAAAATTGTTTATTGACTTATTCATTCAAAATGATAAAATCCAGTGTCTTTTTCTAGACTTTTCCTTTTTTTAACCGGGTGTTCAGACCCGAACACCTCCGCTCGTACGCACCTCCATTAATCTCAAAAGAACAATCGGGATAAACCTAATGATGGTGACCTATGAGGAGACAACCAGGGGCGGAGCCAGAAATTAGTACGAGGGGGAGCACCAAACAAAAAAATAGAAGAAAATATTACTTTTCCAACAAAAAAGCAAAAACAACAATATTATATTGATGAAATACAGGCATTTACAGATTCAACAATGAATTAATTTTCATACGACTAGTGTTAACAACTATCAGAATTATTCATATGTAACAAAGATGACGAATAACCGGTTGTTTTCCTCTTTATTAGACATTTATCAATGTTTGTTAAATGTTAAACTAGTTAATATAAAAAACTAAAATCTAACACATAAACTTGATGAAAGTCAAAATCCTAGCATGAAGCTAAAGTCTAAAATAGAGATTCGGAGAAGCGGTGGTTGCGAATAGTGAGCAAACATGCTTCAATTGCCATGAATTCAGATACGGTGAGACTTGTAAATAGTGAACATTTGCATATATAAATTTATTAAATTGTAATATCTGGTTTTAGATAATTAAGGGTTATTTTTAAAGTTGGACCAAAATACAAGGACTTAGGTTGCACATTTCACTTATATAATTGCTTCGTTGTCTTCATGTCATAAACCCACTTCCCCACCACCTCATAGCCTTCGCTACTCCAGCAAGTCAATATATATATATATATATATATATATATATATATAGGGAGAGGTTCATTTGAGAAATGATAAATGTATGAGAAATAGAGAATTAATCCTAGCATTTCATTCGATCAAGATCGGATTTGACTAGCCAAATATTGCGTCTTTGACTAGTCAACAATTGTGGCTTTGACTGGTCAAAAGTTGCGACTATTCCACAAATAGAATGACAGTTTCGTAATTTTTACAAATAAATGGGACGAATTCATATATGAACTTTTATGATTCACATATGAACTATATGTTCATATGTGAACTAGTGTAATTCACATATGAACTCTTTTAACTGATTCATATATGAACCTCTGTGATTCATATATAAACTAATTAACTGATTCACATATGAACTAATTAACTGTAGGTTCATATGTGAATCAGTTGAACTAATTAACAGATTCACATATGAACTAATTAACTGATTCATATATGAACATATAGTTCATATATGAATCAGTTAAAAGAGTTCATATGTGAATTCCACTGGTTCATAAATGAACATATAATTCATATGTGAATCATACATGTTCATATATGAACCCGTCCCGCGTATTTTACGAAACTACCCCTCTATCTTCTACAGACCACACAAGGAATTATCCGGTGCTTCACGGTCAAAGCCGCAAATGTTGACCAGATAAAAGGTTAGGATCATTTCTGTATTTCTCATATATTTACCATTTCTCAAATGAACCTAAGACTATATATATATATATATATATATATATATATATACATACATATATATAATAAAAGGCTACTATATCAAAGATTTTTCTGAGAAACCCATTGAGAGCAACTGCTCCCCCTTGTTACAACGTGGCTCCGCCACCGGAGACAACACATCATACCACGTTTCTTTTTTCATTTTTTTCCCGTAAAGTTATAACATGTCACTTAATTAAATGGAAAGATTGCTTATTTTAATTATAATTTCTCAAATGAAATGTCGATAACATAAAACCAATATCTTCCAAAAACAATTTTTTCGTGATGAAGAATCTGAATCAAAACATTCATTCAAATATGACTTTAAACCCAATACTCATTTAAAAACGTGAATGAAGTTCAATGTTCAAATACTGAAACTCGGATAAGACTCTATTATCCACAATAGCAAAACACATAAAGGCTTAATACCTAAAATCATAAATTATGGAAAACGCTCCATACTCGAAATAATACAGAAAACATGGATATAACGTATATCCAAGAACACACATTTCGGTGACGGGGGTGACCCGATTCCATTGGGTGTGATGGAGCATAAAAGTAAACCATATCTCTATGTTTATTCGTTAAGTTCAACCACTCAAGGTCTATAGTTTAATGATTCATCAAGTTCAACCACTCCAGGTCTATCACTTATGTAGCTACCTATCTCAACCACTCTAGGTATGTCGCAAGTATAAGCACCAAACTCAACCGCTCTAGGTCTATTTCTGGTGCAGTCACCGAGCTCAACCGCTCTAGGTCTATCGCTCGTACAGTGACCAAGTGTATAAAACAGGGATTATGACCCCACTTTCAAAACCAATAAAACGGCTCATATGTCTATGGATCTAATGCATTACAGTGTAACTTACATGACTCCAAATTGAATGACCAACGCACTCAAAACATGTAGTTCTCAAATAAGAATGCAATAAATGCAAATCATACACAAAACTCAACATTGAGCAATTTAAACTGGACAAATGTCCCCTAAGACTCAATTATGAGTCAAAACCGAGCCAATAGTTCAACAACCGAATTGACTATAGGATAAAAGTCATCAACAACAATAAAACGTATCTAAAGACGTTTATGCGAATACAGCTCCAAAGACATGATTAACTTTGGCCTATTGTTGGTTGGGCAAAACATTTTCCAATTAAAACCATACCGTTTATATTTCCAAAATGTGCCATTACACATGTATTCTCCAAACCAAATACACAAAAATTGCATTTATCACTAAATAATCTTAGTTCATAAGATAAATCATCAAAAGAACCCACACTCGTGATTTATTTAGAAAAATGTCCACAAAAAACCCAAGTACGGGTATTTCACAAGAATTATAAAGTCAAATTTAGCAAATATGAAAAACTCGCCAAATGACCCACATTTTAATAAGTATTAGGTAAAGCACGTTTATACTTCAAAATGGACATCTTTTTGCATGTACAAAGTTTTTACAAAGCAATTTAAACTCACCTTGCTAGGTTAGGTTAAACTAAGATCCCAAAAACCAAACTCTAGCTTCCATTGATGTAGATTTGAGATCCAAAGCAAGAACCTTTAGAAATCTCTTAAAAGCAATAACTCAAGTCTAGAAATGCACCAAGAATAGCCACAAGGTTAGATCTACAATTAACCTAAGCAAAAACCCAAAATACTCAAATTTGCTTACCTCATACAAATCTTGAGATTAACCATCTAGGTTCTTCAATCTCAAAGATCTTCTCTCTATTAGCTCTAAAAGCCTCTAAAATCCCAACTCATAGTGCTAAAATCTCCCTAGATGAGAAGAAAGGGAAGAGTGGGGGAGAAATGAGAAAGAACTCTAGAAAATAGGATTTTTAAAACACACCAGATCATTCACGTGACCTAATTCGTATGGCTAGTCGCCCGTGCTACTTTCTCCGGACATAGTGGTTTGCATGACCATGGTCGTGGCCCATGTTGCGTAGTTTTCTGTTTTGTGATTTATCTTTGTTTTTCTCGTCTGATTCGATCCTCAACTCTCTTAGCAAGATAATTATATAAAACCTCATTCTTTCATCGTTTTAAATGCCAAACATTCGCAAATAGGCTCCAAAGGAAGGTTTTGAAATTACAAGTGTTACAGCATGAAAACTGGTAAAGATGATGATGAAAGTCTACGATAGAGCTTCTTTGCAAAATGGAGTCAGTAAAGCGACATTCACATTGAATAATTTTTTGGCGAGCTATGAGAAAACAATACCATAACTTCTTATATCGATAAGAACAATTAGAGATGAGATTCAAGGTTATATTGACTTCAACAAAAGACTACTAAGTTATTTTTTAACAAAGTCTTTATAAATTATTATAAGAATTACTTATTTATTTATATATATATATATATATATATATATATATATATATATTCTAAGAGCATCTCCAATCATACTCCTTACATTTAATTTAATGCAATGAGTAATTAATTTGTATAAAATTAGTGTCTAGAGTGTTTTAAATATATTAACTACAATCATGCTCTCTAAGCAACATATTATTTTAAAATTTTATTGTATACTTTAAGCTCCCCACATGTAGGGAGTGAAATAGTGTAAATCAGCATAGTGAGTGCTACAAAAATCATTGTTTTAAAAACCGGTTTTTTGGTTGACCCGGTGTGGTGATCGGGTCATGGTTCAATCGGTTCAACCATCGGATCAATCCGGTTTCAAGAATTTCTATATATTTTTCATTTTCTTACATACATACATATATATATATATATATATATATATATATAAAACCAAGAATTCGATGTCCACAAGTTAAAACATTAAAAATACACATATCAACAAGTTTTACATCAATTCAAAAACATTTAAAAAATCAATTTTTTTTCACCGGTTCTTACGACCGGTTCAACCGGTTTTTTGATAAAACTGACCGGTTCAATCCAGGTCATAAATTGACATAAACCCGGTCACAATTGACCCGCCCTTCGAGTCCCGGTTCAACCGGCCGGGTCGATCCGGTTTTTAAAACATTGATAAAAATACAATAAAAGAAATGAAAACGAGATACCAAGTTTCCAAGGATAATCAATTGTTTTGGATAAAAACTCCAAGGACGTTTCTTTTAATTTACAGATAATTTGTCCAAAATTGCTAGTGTTTACAAATTTTTTTTTTTTTTTTTGCTTTTTGATATTTTTTGTAAGTTATGGTCATGAAATATAGGTCAAGTATTTAGGACCGTTCCTGATAGGGATGTTCAAAAAAACTGTTGGATTGTTTAAACCGGTCGAACCAAGTCAAACCAAACCGTTTTTGGCGGTTTGAGCGGTCTGGCGGTCCGGTCTGGTCTGGAAAATTGCCAAACCGGGCGTTCTGGAGGTTTTTTTGGGCGGTTTGGACCAAACCGACCGCCAAATATATAAATATATATATATTTTTATATATACCTTTATTATAAATAATATATTATATAAAGCTCAAATGTCCAAGTATATACAAAAAGACCTAAGGTATTTTAACAGATTAAAATCTTTATGGATTGTGGAATACAAAGAACGGAAAAATGAAGAAGTGAAACCGTTGATTTTATTTGCACTTTGCATATTACTTTTTTTTAGCGTTTTATCTTGGGATATTTTGTTAACTTTTGTAGACTTTGTTATTTTGTTGTGAACTTTGTTCTTTATTTCAAGTGGACTCAAGTCAATTAGCCTTTAAAATTCAAAGTTTTATATGTTTTTATGTTTAAACTTTAAAGCCCACTAAAACGCCCAAACCGCCTAAACCGGAGTCCGACTTGACCGGTCTGGGCACTTTATGTCAAACCGCTCGGTTTGAAAAACCAATAAACCGCCACTTGCGGTTTGGTTTGTGGTCTGAGGGGTTAAACCGCCCAAACCGGACCGCGAACACCCCTAGTTCCTGAACATTTTATGAGTCTTGGGCATATGTAAAATCAGGGTCTTCCAAAAAAATTCAATAGATATTTTTCTTTAGTTAAAAAACTGAATACAAGAAATGCTAATAGTTCATGGAGGAAACAAATCTTATTCTTCTTTAATATATATAAAAAAGAGTACTTAAGATTTATGAACTCTTTATTAGGTAATTAGCAACCAAGAGTATAATATACTAAAAACAAGGATAGTTTTGAAGTTCTAATATATAGATATGAGTTTGACCATCTACAATGGTTGGTAAGATTTTTCTTAGTTCATAACAAGAAAAAGGGTTATTTTGAAACAAAAAGAGAACTTATGTAGAGTAAGTAATCGAGAGAGTCAATGAGAGATCTATGATAGAGAAGATTATCAAGGTTTTCTATACATGTAGGCAAATGAGAATCATTAAGAATACGGAAGAAAAGTTGATTCATTAAGATCTGATAAGAATAAATAATGAATGAAACATATAATTTGCAAGCGCAATGAATTGTTGATTGAACACTTAGATATAATATTGTGGTGTGTAGTGGAATCCTAATGAAAGATGGAAGTCAAACAATTGATGAAAATATTCGAATTTTCTTTCCTTGTTTTCTTGCTCCACTAAATAAGATGTTAGGATCAAAAGTTCATAGAATATGACATATATAAGAGAAATTACTGAATACATTTAGTAGGAAAATTGATTTATTAATCACAAAACATGTAACAGTCATAACTCATAAGAACAATAGATAGGTCGTCAAACAATAATACAAGATCATCCGGAGAAACAAAAATATATAGCAATAACCAACAAAAGCAATTACGCAAACTACATAAGCAAATTGCAATAGTCATTACAAGTAAAAATAAATAAAAATATCTAAAAAAAACATATAACAACAACAAGCACATGAGCTTAAAGTTGTCATCCATTGAATTGGTGAAGCACGAAAACAATCAAGTAGATAGAGATAGCAATAGCCAAATAACATTGGCCTTTGAAAAATTAAAGAGGTAAAAACAATAGGATATAACGAATGTGTTGTAGGATAAGTGTGTCATCGTCTAAAGGATATGGCGATAGAGATAGAGATAGAGATAGAGATAGAGATAGAGATAAATATATCAGAGTTAGATTATAACTAAAATATCTCGTGGTTATCTACTTGTATCTCATCCCTATTTAAAGGGCTTTTGATTAATGAGAATTACAGATTCATTCTCTCCGTATATTGTTGTTCTATTATGTTTTTCCTTTAACACGTTATCAGCACGTAAGCTCAGATATATCCGGTTTTCACTGTTGGACAACTCGCATCCTCCTACCAAATACAAGTACACATTTTTCAACTCTTTATACATATGAACAATTAAATAATTGTGCTAATGATGTGGATGACTTTGTTTTAATGATTTATTTTGCTTTTTTGCCCTTCATATGGATTTGGTCACCTTAGTTTCGCTATTTTTTTATTTATTTAAAAGAAAAATACACACTTTATTATTATTATTTTTTTGTGTTTTAACCTTTCATGTGGATTTGGAATCGTATTTTATATATTTTAAACAATTAATTACTTACTCAATTTTTGTTATAATTATTAATTTAGGTATTCTTAAATAAGTTTATAATATTGCATATATTTAGTTAGTTAACTTAATCATGTTATTATTATTTACTTATTTAAATAAATTAATTTGTTACAACTCATTATTATAACGATTAATATGTTAGTAATCTTCGATGTTGTAAATTTCAATTTCAAATCAATCTTATAGTTAAAATTAATATTTGTAGATTTAATTCTGAACCCTAAAAAAAAAAGTTATTATTGGATTTGTTAGAATTATCTTTTATCTAATTTTTTTCTTGGACTTATCAACATTTAATTTTGTTATTTGTTTAATTTGCATTTGAATCTAAAATTTGTCATTATCTATGGGATCATTATTATTTTAATTGTTTTATATATGATTCTATTTTATTCTATTGTTATTGATAATGTACATTGAAGTGGACAACTTAATTTGTATTTATTTATCTAAATCAATTGTTTTAATTTGGTATTAAAATGTTTAGTAATTCTTTTATAGATTTTTATGCCTTATCCACATAATATTCAAATGTTTATCTTGTTTATGAGTTCCTACTCATTAATCTCAATCTTATAAATTATATTTATAATTTACACTTTCAACCCCCCATAACTTTTGTTATTTTGCTAAAAGCTCCAAAAATAACATTAAAATGTTAAAAAAAAAATATCCAAATACTTATCTTGATTATGGGTTCCTACTCATTATTTTTAAACTATATAATTAATCTTTGGAAGTTACACTTTCAACCCCATATATTTTGGTTTTTACCAAAAACTCCAAAAATAGTATTAAGGTATTAAAATATTAAAATTTGCTTCTATGCCAAACTCATAGTCATTTTGGCATCTTTCCAAATGCTCTATAATAAATGTTATATTTAAATTAACTAAATCACAAGATATCGACTGGATTTTGTCAAACGGGTGTAAACAGCCTTAAGGTTTGTAGGGATTTAAGAAATCCATGTGATTCCCCTACTACCTGAAAATCCAATAGATTGAGTGATTTCTTTTTCGCAAATTGAAATATTGATGAAGTATTATCAATAAAATTAAAGCATACAAAATCCAATATTGTTATGATAATGAAATTTCATAACCATAATCCATTTTCTTATCAAAAAGAAAATATATATTATCCTTTATATATGTAAATGGTTGAAACAATTCATCCAAAAATCAACGTCGTAAACTCAAAAGAATCTGAATGAGTATATAAACCTCCTTTTGAAAAGGTACAAGAAAATACCTAAAATCCAACTCCCTATTGACTCTAAAAACCAACCTCTTGAAAAGGTATAAGCAAATAACTTCATGTTTTGAGACGACATATAAATCCTAAATTTCATAGGAATACCTTTACTAGAAACCTCCAAAGAAACATGGGATGTCCCCGAAAGGGATAATCGGGAGTACTCATGAATATGCACTTACCGAACTAATCGTACATTGGAATGAAACCCACTTACTCGATTACAAAAAAGGTAACTGATGTCAACAAAGAAATATATCCAAATCGCATCTCAATCTCTGTGGCAAGGAACTCACAGAAGATGACATGATTTTTAACATTAGTTCCACCTTTCATATATAAGTAAATATAAATATAAGTTGGAATGCAACCTTTAGACAAACTCATCAACCTAATGAAAGTGGTTGAGAGACATAACAAGGTTCTTTCGAATAACACCACATATGTCGGGATAAAGAAAATTCTCGATATCGATAGTGAAAGTGTTAGAGGTGGAAACAACTCCAAAGGATTGTGAGTTAAAAACAATTTCACACATGTGACATTTCTGCACCATGTCCATGTGGACGAGACCCTATAAAGGGTCAGGGTATTGGTAAGAGTCAGGAAGGATTTTTCAACACCTAGAGTAGGATACAACTACTACCCAGGTGATAATGGACAATCAAATAAGATATGCACTAAAATGTGCTTCTATCAAAAAGGGAACACATTGAAAATGAAATATAACATATTTGTTTTAATATTTAATATTGATTATGCATATGTTTCTTTGAAATTAATTTGAAGTACCAAAATTAATTTATTTGCTAAAGTAAAATCGGATATGTAACCATTATAGATGTAAAGAAATACATCAAAGCAAATACAAAAAAATTCAATATTCTCCATTCCGTGTAGGAATGTATCGAGGAGAATTGATTTTTTTTTACCTATCACGCAATCAAAAAAAAAGATAGACTAATACTTGTTTTATAATACATCCAACCAAATTACTTAGACGATGGACTGTCACTTTCTTGGTGGAACAAGTTTAATAGGAACCTTGTAAAGATATTCGTATCAAATGGAAATGAAAATGAGCATATATACATAAATTCCAATGAATATGAAAGGAAACATATATCATGGAAACTAATGTGTCAAACTAGTAGATTATTGGGTCATCGGAACTTATTTTGTCACCAATAAAGAAATTTTGGGGGCAATAACACATATATATGTTTCGACATGACCATGTTGGACACCATGGTTATGACTTAGTGATCCGTGTATTGCAAAATACACATAAACACATTCTATTTCGAGTGAAAGGCAAAACAAGGCAAATTGCAACTATTGACTACTGCAACATAAGAAACAACATTGTTATCATAATATGCCCTCTTGAATACATAAAACTTTTGTATATACCCTAATCCTTAGCCAATACAGGAATGAGATCGTCCTAAAGCTAAGGACATTATACAAAAAAAATATTCCATTGTTACAACGAATACAAGGTGATATTTATGGACATAAACATCCAAAATGCGGGCCATTAAAATACTTTATGGTTCTGGTTTCGACACGATGAACGCATGTCGTATTATTGTCCACATGAAATACTGCACTCCTAGCACTAGTTATACATTTAAGGGCTCACCACCTTTATTATTTCATCAAGTCTACATGACTTGGAATGCTGGAGAATTTACATCATAAGGATTTGATGTTAATTACATATGTATTAGGATCAATGTAGAGTTTCCTATACCCCATGTGTATATATAAAATGGTCTCATAGAAGTTGTTATCAAAAGAATATGATGACATCTAGGGTATTAGTAATGCGCATCAATTTACCCACATCTACCTGGGATTATGCAATTATTATATGCAAAAAAAAAAATTCGTTTTTAGACCCACTACTTCCTAACCAGTCTCATGCGTACCAGTTGGTAACTGGATATAAGCCTGATACTTTACATTTACGCATGTTTGATTATATGTGCCAATTGCGCTCCCACAACGCATCAAAATGGGTCCTTAAAAACGATTTGGTAAATGTTGGATATGAACCCCCAACAATTATCCTCTAATTAGAATATTTGACTAGTGATCTCTTTACCGCTAGATTTGCGGGTTGTCACTTTCATGAGACAGTCTTCCCGTCATTAGGGGGAGATAGGAAAAATGATTTTCCATGGGAACGACAGGAAGTGTCATTGAATATTCTCACTCTGTCTCATTTTGATCCCCAAAACTTCACAACGTAATGTTGAAGTCAAACGAATCAGACTCGATACCTGATACGTTTAATATTCCAAAAGTGACAAGATCACATATACGAGCTGCAAATATACTCGCAAGGTTAAAAAGTCCCCAACAGGGGCACACCGCCACTGGAAAGTGCATTGCAATCACACATAGTGGAGGTGTGGTTGAGGTCGTAGCTACCAAATGGAAGTGGTGGAAGCTACTTGGTTCGATGGATACTATTCTAAAGGAAGAGAATAGTTAGGCACATCCATTTATCATCAATACACAAAACTCTCAGGAGATTGTCTCTAATTATAATTATGTACATGAATCATCACTGGAGGACGCTCCGAAGTTAATATTGATTATAGAGATGAATATTAATCTCAAATGAACTATGAGAGTATATATGAGTTGATGGACATATCATATATAATCATTGATGATTTATTTACATATACGATGGCTCATAAGATGATCGAGCACGACGACATCGAACCAGGCTTAGTTGAATAATATCAACAAGAGCATATTGGCCTAAATGCAAAGAAACAATCCAGAAAGAATAATATTATTTGACAAAGGATCGGGTATTTGGTTAGGTAGTGCTAACCTACCAAGTGTAAAGCCCGTAGGACATAACTGAGTCTTTGTCAGAAAGTGTAACGAGAATAATGAAGTCCTAATGTATGAGGCTCTCCTTTGGCGCAAGGTTTCTCACAACGCCCTGGATTGACCATGAGAAGACTTACTCTCTCGTGATGGATGTTATAACGTTATGCTAATTAATTAACCTAATAGTTTCCGAAGGACTGGAAATGTAGCTCATGAATGTGGTTACCACATATCTCTACGGGGGTTTAGATTTAGAGATATATAAAAGTACTTGATGATATTACATTACCAAAATCAAGTAACTCTAAACCACGAAATGCGTTTGCAATAAAATTGAAATGTCCACTTTATAGATTAAAGCAATCTAAGCGGATGTGATATACCCGCCTAATGGAATACTTGATTGGGAAAGGATATATAAGAACGATGAATTGTTCTCTTTCGTATTTATTATGGAAAACAAGTTCCAGATTTTCAAAGTAGCTCTATATGTCAATGTTATGAACATAATAGGCACTCTTGATGAAATGAAAGGAACCACAAGCTACTTGAAATCTGATTTTGAGAGGAAAGATCTTGGGAAGACTTGGTTTTGTCTAGATATTTGAGCTAGGACACCGAGTTTGTGAAATATTAATTCACCGATCGCATATGTCCAGAAAATAATCAGGCAATTTAATATGGACAAAGCGAATCCGGTTAGCACTCCCATGATCGGTCGAAGTGTCAGATATAAGGAAAGATCCATTTCGTCTAAAGGATGATGACAAAAAATGCTGGGAGTTAGAATTCCCTATCTAAGTACAATATGCGCATTATCGTACTTAACATAATACACTTGACCATATATTGTATTTCTCAGTGAACTTGTTAGCTAGATTTAGCTCAGCGCCAATGCAAAGTCATTGGAATGATATCAAATTAATCTTTTGGAACCATTGACATGGGTATATACTTTCCTTATAGAAAGAAAAATTGGATTGATAATGGAATTTCAATACCTACTTAGAATGTAAGCAGCAAAAGTATTAGCTCTTATAGAAAAACACCAAACAATATCTTGGTATGTGTTTGCTGATATTAGGTATCTGTCTGACCCATACAAAGGTTGTTCCCAAACTGGATAAAGAATTACCACAAGGAACACGTCGATTGCTTGGAAGTAAACTAAGCAATCCTTTGTAACTACCTCCTTGAACTAATCCAAGAATATTACTCTCCATGAGATAATAAAATAATGTATATGATTAAGGACTATCATTACATATATTAGAGGAGTTAGTAATTTTAGGTTCAACCAGTATCCTACTTGCATATATGGAAATAATGCATCATGTATCGAAGAAATGAACATAAGATACATCAGAGGTAATAACACAAAGCATATTCTGCTTAAGTTCCTATACAATCAGCAATAAAAGACTCTCCTTTAGATTCAAGTGAATCAAGTAAGGTGTCAAAAGAATGTGACATATTTTACCAATTCATTACCATAAAACCATATATTGGAAAACGTGTAGAAAGTAAATGAATTTTTTTTCCAAACTCCTTTGATTAATGCACGAATCAGGGAGAGTAGTAGACAAAAGGGGGAGTCTACTATATTTGTAATATTGGTATGTTGTGCTCTTTCCTTCAACCAAGGTTTTATTTTTCCCATTGGGTTTTGTTCCTTGGTGTAAGGTTTTAGTGAGGCAACTGTTTATATACCATCATGCTTTCCTAACTCTCAAGATTAAAGTATGAATCTAAGAGAAAACTAGACTGAAGGATAAGTCTATGTATTGCAAAGAAGCTGGTGCGTTGTACTCTTTCCTTCGTCATATTTTTATTTTTTCCCACTGGGTTTTATTTTGGCGTAAGGTTTTAACGAGGCAACAACTGTGCACCACCACTCCTTTAACTCGGCACAAGGGGGAGTGTTGTAGGATAAGTGTGTCATCGTCTAAAGGATATGACGATAGAGATAAAGATAGAGATAGAGATAGAGATAGAGATAAATATATCAGAGTTAGATTAGAACTAAAATATCTCGTGGTTATCTACTTGTATCTCATCCCTATTTAAAGGGCTTTTGATTAATGAGATTTATAGATTCATTCTCTCCGTATATTGTTGTTCTATTATGTTTTTCCTTTAACAGAATGACCATTATTATTTTTTATTTAGTTCTTCAATGTAATTAGTTAATATGTTTTTGGGTCCTTATTATCTACTAAATTTTTCTGTCTCTTATTTATAGAATTTTGGTTCAAAAGATATTTCTATTATTTTAAAGTAATTCAAAAGATAGAATAGAAAAGGAAAAATAAATAGGCAGATTGTTTACACCAATATGGAAACCCATTAAGGCTAGGAACAGATTACGCGATGGAGAGGAAAACCAGGAGGTGATAATTATGCAATCCAATACTCCCCCTCAAGATGGAGCGTGTAGATTTCGCATGCCCATCTTGTCGAGTAAAGGTTCAAGTTGTCGGGATCCCAAACCTTTGGTGAAGAGGTCGGCTATTTGCATCTTTGTGCTGATGCAGAGAGGTTCTATTTCTTGAGATTCGACCCGTTCTTTGACGAAGTAACAGTCCATCTCGACATGCTTTGTTCGCTCATGAAAAACCGGGTTATTCGCGATGTGTCGTGCCGCTTGGTTGTCGCAATAAAGTGGTGTAGGTCCACTTTGTTCAGCCTCGAGACCTTTTAGGAGCCACCGCATCCATAAAATCTCACTGGTGGTGGTTGCCATGGCCCGGTATTCAGCTTCGGCTGAGGACCGAGAAACAACAGATTGTTTCTTGGATTTCCAAGAAACCGGAGCTCCCCTAAGAGTAGAATGTATCATGTTCGTGATCTTCTTGTAAAGGGGCACCCTAACTAGTCAGCGTCACAATACGCGACCAAGTTTGTTCCTCCGTCTGTAGGGAAGAAAACGCCTTGTCCCGGTGTCGCCTTTAAATACCGAAGTACCCGCATGACGGCATCCAAATGGCTTTGGTGAGGGTCGGACACAAATTGGCTTAGGACGTTTACCGGGTACGTGATATCCGGTCTCGTGGCTTGGAGATAGAGAAATCTCCCTACTAACCGTCTATACATGTTGGCATCCACACGGACATCTTCACCATCAAGTTTGAGTTTTAGATTTTGTTCCATTGGGAACGAGCTCGGTTTACACCCTAGCATCCTGCTATCCTCCAAAATGTCTAGAGTATATTTACGTTGGCTAAGCACTAACCCGTCTTTCGTTCGTGCAGCCTTGATTCCGAGAAAATATTTAAGGGGGCCAAGGTCTTTAATGCTAAACCTCCTATCAAGATGGGTTTTTGTCTCTTGTATTTTCTCTTGGTTATTTCCCACTATCATAACATCATCGACATAAATGAGAGCACCAACAAACACCTTCCCTCTCTTGTAAGTAAAAAGTGAGTGATCAACAAAAGATTGTTTGAACCCAAGTTCGAGCAAAACTGATGTAAATTTTTGGTACCAGTTTCTCGAAGCTTGCTTCAAACCGTATAGCGACTTCCTTAACCGACATACTTTCGTTCCTCCCTTTTCATCATAACCTTGTGGGATTTTCATATAAACTTCTTCGTGTAAGTCCCCATGCAAGAATGCATTATTCACATCGAGTTGGTGAATAATCCACTCTTTCTTAACGGCAATGGCGAGTAGACTTCTAACTGTGACCAACTTAGCCACCGGTGCAAACGTGTCATGATAATCAACGCCTTCCCTTTGTGTGAATCCCTTTGCCACTAGCCTAGCCTTGTACCTTTCTATTTCACCATTTGGTTTGTACTTTATCTTATAGACCCATTTTGAGTCTATAACTCTTTTCCCATCCGACAAATCTTCTATAGTCCAAGTTCCGTTTTCTTCAAGTGCCTTTATCTCACTTTGCATTGCATCCCTCCAATTATGATCTTGCACGGCTTCCTTAAAGTTTTTTGGCTCATCATTGGAAGTGATGGCCGCCAAAAAAGCTTTGTGTGAATCTGAAAATTTTTCATAAGAAACAAAATTGGATATGGGATGTACCGTCGAGGATTGTTGAGTGGAAGAAGGTAAAGCATGATCAATGGATGGAGGAAGGTTGACAATGCAATCGTTCAATCTTTTTGGCTGAGTTCTGACCCTTTGTGGTCTGACTAATTGTGGCCCAACATTGCCTACTTCATCTTGTATGGTGTTCTCGGTTTGGTTAGTTCCTTGTGGGTGATCATCAGGCCCATTATCTAGTGTCGCATGCTCATTATCTAGGGCCTCATTCTCATTGTCAAACTGAACGTTGTTATCTAGATCGTGTAGGTTGGGACCGCCAGTTTGGTTTGGTGTGGTTTCATCAATTTCCTCATAATACCAAGGTGGGAAATCAAAGAGTCTTTTATTTTCTTGTCTATCAATGGGGTCCAAGTTCCGAAAAGGAAAAATATTTTCGACAAATCTCACGTCTCTTGACACCACTATTTTGCTATGAACCATATCATATATTTTGTACCCCTTTGTCCCTGGTAGGTAACCCAAAAACACACCAGGTTTCCCCCTCCATTCGAACTTGTCTCCCTTTGTGTCGGTGTTCCGAAAGTAGGCAAGGCACCCAAAAACTTTCATATGTTCATACTTGGGCTTTTGTTCATAAAGAATCTCAAAAGGGGTTTTGTTGTCAATAGTCTTTGACGGGAGACGGTTGATTATATGGGAAGCCGTCATAACGCATTCGCTCCAAAACCTTTTTGGCAAGTTGGCTTCAAATCTGAGGGCTCGTGCAGTCTCGAGCAGGTGCCTGTGTTTGCGTTCCACAACGCCATTCTGTTGTGGCGTGTGGGGGAAGGTAGTCTCAAGGATTATGCCTTGCTCGACATAGAAATCGTTCATGCGGTTTGAAACAAATTCTCCCCCGTTGTCGCAACGGATTCTTTTTATCAATTTTCCAAATTGTGTCTTGACCAGTTTGTGGAAATAGACTAGGCGATCACCTGCCTCAAATTTGTGTTTTAAGAGAAAAACCCAAACGGATCGACTATAGTCGTCCACGATTGTCAAAAAATAGTTTTCCCCAGAAAGCGAGGGAGTTCTGTACCTTCCCTATATGTCGCAATGTAACAATTCAAAACACTCTTTACTTTTAATAGAACTCACTGGAAAAGGTAATCGAGTGCGTTTGGCTTTTGCACACGAATCACAATCCACGGTTTTAAAGGAAGCATTTTTAACAAAATCAAGACCGGACAGTTTATCACTAGAAGTATGGCCTAGCCTCTTGTGCCATACCTCCACTGAAGCCATCATAGCCTTTCTTTTATTTTCCACCATCTCAATCCAATATAGACCACGTTTGCATTTACCCATTCCAATCAATTCCCTCGAATGCAAGTCCTGCATGAAACAGAAATCTGGGAAGAAAGTCACTAAACATTGATGATCCTTTGACAAGCGGCTTACCGATAGTAGATTGCACCTAAACTTTGGAACATGAAGAGCTCCTTTAATAGTGGTTCCATTGGGTAAATGACAATTTCCTTTACCTTCAACAGGTATGGAATCACCATTTGGTATCATGACAGGAGGTTCAAGAGCGGATGCCATTTTGTTTTCAAGCCAATCGGCTCGATGTGTTATATGTTCGGTACAACCGGAATCCACTATCCAACCATTATCCTCTCTATCTTTACACGCCATGTTGGCTTCTGGAAATAGCTCATCCTTTGACGAGTTTTTCTTTGCAATATAGCGTAAGAGAGCACAATATTGTTCAGAATTCAAACCTGGTATAGGGCTCGAGTTTGGGTCGAAATCACAGTATTCGGAAGCGTGAATGTAGCATGGAGAATTGGTGTCAACATGGCTTTCTTCGTTCTTCTTTCCGGATGATTGTTCATCCCCCATGGTTGCCGATCAGAGTGGGGTGGTCGGTTCTAGGGTTTGTTTGTCGAGCGGTTCAGAGACCCGCTCTGATACCATATAGAATTTTGGTTCAAAAGATATTTCTATTATTTTAAAGTAATTCAAAAGATACAATAGAAAAGGAAAAATAAATAGGCAGATTGTTTACACCAATATGGAAACCCATTAAGGCTAGGAACAGATTACGCGATGGAGAGGAAAATCAGGAGGAGATAATTATGCAATCCAATAATATGCTATAATTTTTTTAGGTCTCTTTAATGTATTAATGTTTTTAGAGTACTACTATATACTGACTAGGGGTGAGCAGAACCCGACCGACCCGAAAACCCGACCCGACCCGATATTTAGTACAAAATCCGATATCCGAATAACCCAAGACCCGAACCCCCCGACCCATTAAATTTATCGAATAAAGAAGGATTGGGTTGGGCACCCCAAACCCGACCCATCCGAATATCCGAATTCTTTTTTACTTTTTAAAAATTTCAGTTTTATTAATATAAACCTAATTGCAATTGTCATTCGATTCCATATCATTTCCAATCCATTCTCTCACAAAGCCTCAAAATCGACCTCTCGACTCGATAATCTCAGACTCTCGACCTCTCGATAATCTCAGACCGGGGACTGCCTCCAGCCACCGGCGACCTCAGTCTCGACTCTCGGCTGCTCCTCGCCTCCTCCCAGACCTCCCACCAGCAACCGTTGTGCTCCCAGCCTCCCACCGGCGATCGCTGTGTGCATTACATCAACTTAAGAAAACTTGAGAATACAATACAACCCAGAGTAATAGGAATGTGAACAACGATTTTGGGGTTAAAACGTTGGTATTACCTATTTGGAGCATTTTTCAGGCGATGAGCAATGACCAAGATGACATATCTCTGGACAATCTGTGTGCAGTTGGGTAGCTTTCTGCACAAACAAACAATAAGGGGATAATGAACTTAATTATCGATTAATTGTCTTAATAGCCAAAAAAAATAGCGGAACTGAAAGGCCACCTGTGGTGTGGCAGGGTCCTCCACATGAACGAACAACTATCTACTCCTTTTTAGACAAGCTGTTGAGGCCCAACCCCGAACCACCCGATCCGAAAAACCCGAACCCGAACTCA
This sequence comes from Arctium minus, assembly GCA_954870635.1. NCBI lineage: Eukaryota > Viridiplantae > Streptophyta > Magnoliopsida > Asterales > Asteraceae > Arctium > Arctium minus. The sequence goes on along the minus strand of OX941089.1, from coordinate 73,155,124 downwards.
CCCGAACCCGAAGTACCCGAACTTTAAACGGTCGGATATCGGGGCATTCCCTCCTACCCGAATATCCGATCGGGTTTAGGGTTTGGGTACCCGACCGATGCACACCCCTAATACTGACGAAAAATTTTGGGCCCCTAATATTTTTGGGCCCTGGGCATGTGCCCGTATCGCCCTTCTCGTTCCTGAGGGACAGCCCTGCAAGTATTTGTACATCCTACTTCTGAGTTCTCTCAGACACTAACTTTGAAAGAGATATATTAAATTCGTTTGGTCTGGTTTTATTTACATTGCGACAAAGAATCACTTGTTTACAAGATAGTCTACAAGAGTGACTTGAAGATGACCAAAAGAAGAGCAACAAGGAGACCTAACCCATTGAAGACACATTAAAAATAGTTGGTGTAAGTAGAATTGCAACAAATTGGTAATATCTCTTTATTAATTAAAAAATATAATAATATTATGTATTAAGTGTTTTATTTTTATTATGAATATTTATTGTGGATCTTTTGTAGATCTGGTTGAAATAATGACAAAAATAAAATAGAAGCATTATCTATATGAGCAGCCCTAGCCCTAATGTGCTTAACGGTTTGCAAAAATTTTAAAAATGTTAATAAAATAAAATGAATTTACAATAGTATAAAAATACATATTAATAAATTTATAATCTCTTAATCAATAGAACGTATTTTTTTTTTGTTTCTAATGTGTTTATTAATAAAATTTAGAGTAAACTATACTTTTGGTCCCTGTGGTTTTCTGAAAGTAATACCTTTCGTCCCTGCAGTTTCGAAAATACAGTTTCGTCATCGTGGTATGCAAAAACGATCGGGTTTGGTCCCTCCCTCTAACGGTTGTTAAAAGAATCCGTTAAGTCAAGAGTATTTTAGTCTTTTTAGGTTTTCAAATTTATTTTCTGAGTAAATTACACCAAGGGTCCCTGTGGTTTACTCAGAATCTGAATATGGTCCCAATTTTGAAATAATTACACCAGGGATCCCTGTGGTTTGCATTTCGTTTCACCCTGAGTCCCTAGGGGACCTAGAGTGCAACGAAATGCAGGGACCCATAATGCAATTTTCAACAAACCATATGGGACCCAGAGTGCAATAAAATTCAAACCACAGGACCTAGAGTGAAACAAAATGCAAACCACAGGGATTCCTGGTGTAATTATTTCAAAATAGGGATCATATCCAGATTTTAAGTAAACCACAGGGACCTACGGTGTAATTTACTCTATATTTTCTATTAAAACTTTAAAAATAGAGTGAATTGCAAATTTGGTCCCTGTGGTTTGTTGTTTTCCTCACATTTGGTCCCTACAAAATTTTTATTGCAAAAAAATCCTTATGGTATGCAAAAGTGCTCGGATTTGGTCCCTGTGCAGTAACACCGTTAGGTTGCCTCCGTTAAAAAACCCCATGTGACTTGCACATGAGGGCATTTTAGTCCTTTAACTTATTTTTTTTTTGTTTTTAATTAAAATAATATAGCACATGGACTGAATTTGCAATTCACTCAATATATATCTGACATTATAATATTATATATATATATATATATGTGTGTGTGTGTGTATGTATATGTATATAGAGTTATCCCCTCTTCTCCGGCCATCCCATCTTCTCCCTTCTCTATTATCCCTCCATTATCTCAGGTTTTGAAAACCTCCTAAACACTGAAAATGATGCTAAAATTAAGAGAATAAAGAAGCAAATCGAGATAACCAAATGCTTATATAACTATAAAATATTTTTGTAAGATATATGGACCTAAAAACCCACACAGACATATCAACAAAATCTCACTAACATGTATCCAATTTAACAGAATTATACACAGACCAAACCGGAGACTCATCGTCTCCGACCCAACCTTCTGATCAAAGTCTTGCCTCTCACGACCTCATCGCTGAGAACCCCATCGCCAATCTTCCCTTCCCGTCGCGAGCCTTCTACGATCTCCTTTCTCCAAACTGGAATCAAATGCAGAAAAAAAAACCAGAAAAACTAAAATAAAAAACCATAAATCAAATCCCTAATAAAAAAAACTAAATCAAAAACCTAAACCTAGAAGCAGGAGAGAGTGTATCGAACGATATTTGGTCCTGCATTGTTGTTCTACTGTTCTTGAAGACCCCTCTCAAATTTTTTCCATGGATATCGATACAGAAAACCCTCACCGCCCCCTCTTCCCTACCCTTCGGTCTTCTTGTTCATTACATCCTCTTCGTCAACCATGGATCTGTTATGAACTCAAAATTGGTGTTGAGTAAGAAAATCAAAAGGGGCAAATCAATAAGAAAATCAAAAGGGCGTAGTGATTTTTTTGTGGGTTCTCTAAAGAGTCATACCGACGATTTACATCCGGAACAAGAAATCAATAAGGGTTGTTTGTAGAAACCGAGGACACCGATCGACGTCTGAGAAGACCGGAGCTTTCTACCTTTCAAGCCTGCATCCTCTCCCTTCCCATCAAGTCACATATCCAAGTCACCATCGTTTAATCCTCTTTGTTTCAAATTTCCCTTACCCATTATGCAGTAGATATTGGTTTAGAGGGGGAATCAAGGAACATGAAGCAGGTTTAGGTTCAAATCGGTTGTTTAGAGATGAGGAGAATGGAGTTGGTGGTCACCGGAGTTTGAGAGCCGTGGTGGTCACCGGAATTTGTGAGCCGCCGGTGGTCATGTATGCGGTCGGGAGATAGGGTTTCAAACCCGTGTTCTATATATCTTTTAGCATTAATAGAAAAAGGAATAAAGGTAAAATGACCCTTATACCCTCATGTGCAAGGCACATGAGGGGGTTTAACGGAAGGGAGTCTAACGGAGTTGGTCTGAGGGACCAAACCCGAGCACTTTTACAAACCACAAGGATTTTCTTGTAATAAAAATTTTGTAGGGACCAAATGTGAGAAAAACAACAAACCACAAGGACCAAATTTGCAATTCACTCTTAAAAATAATTACCTTCATCCACTAAGAGAATGACAAGTGTCCATCTACCTCTTCCACCAAATCTACCACACCCTTTCCCCTTTCCCCTTTCCCCTTACAACTTTTTCGGCCATCTTTTCTGGGCAAACTACCGTCACATTTTCTGGTCGCCTTCTCCCGTCAAACTCAAATCCAAACAACAACATCGAAATAAATCCCAAACACCAAAATCAAAATTAAAACCAAACCCAAACCCTAAAATCAAAAACAAAAATTGTAATCAAACCCGTGATTCAAATTAATCGATGAGCCTAAATCCAAAACAAAACCAAAATAAAACCGAAACCAAGATCAAAATAAAACCCAAACCAAACCCTAGGAGATGAACTCCTTTACAATGAAATCCAAAATTTTGTAAGTGTGATTGATAAAGATGATGTTTTCTCATTATGGGTTAAGATCATGTTAGAAATAGGGTAATAAATTAGAACAAGTAGATGATATCCAATCTAATTGAACACTCAAAATCTATGCCTTTGCTTCCTACTTAGAAAATCAAAATCAGAAACCAATTCTTTTGATACATTTCAAGAAAAAAAGTTCAAAATTTTCATCAATGGCATCCACCACCACTGTTGAACCCAAAAATCAGAAATCATTTACTCTTGAATTGGTTGCTCAGTGAGCCTTCTACTCCAAAAATCAGTTACTTTTGAATCTAAAATAGGTTGCAGGGACAGTGAGAGGAGACCAATAGAGCGTCGGAGAAAATGATGGTATTCCGATTTAGAAGAAGGGAACGTGATGGTCGTCGGAGCTGGGTATGAGAGGGGAAAAAGAGGGAGTCAGAGTGATGTGGTGTCGGTTCGCCGGAGAGTTCAAAAATTAAGTGGGCGTCTTTACCGGAGTTTAGCAGATCGTTGGGCGTCTTCACCGGAGTTTAGCAGATCGCAAGAGAGTGGACGTCTTCACCGGAGTTTAGCAGATCAAAGGGAGATACGGTGGTCTGGGTCATCGATGGAGCACCGGCGAAAACGTTGGTCCATTGGCGAAGATGAGAGGACGAAGTGAGTTACGTTTTGAGTGACGATGTCTTTTATATATATGTATGTATATATTAGAATAATTTACATTTTTAGTCCCTGTAATTTATATATTTATTTATTAATAAAGAAAAATGAGATGAAAACCTAAAAAGACTAAAATACCCCCAACTTAACGGATTCTTTTAACAGCTATTAGAGAGAGGGACCAAACCCTGTCGCTTTTTGCATATCACGATGGCGAAACTGTATTTTCAAAACTACAGGGACGAAAGGTGTTACTTTCGGAAAACCACAAGGACCAAAAGTGTAGTTTCCTCTAAAATTTATTGTAATCTTTAAATTGTTGTCTAATTTTAACCATTGTAATGAATAGTCAAATACAACTAGTTATAAAGATACAAATGTAGCTCAATATACATTAATAATAAATAAAATAATATGACATTTAGTTATAAAATCATGGACGGGTTTATGATCGAAAAAGAATTTAATTTATAGCTTTAAGAAATATTTACTAAGAGAAAACTATCTTCTTTGTGGTCCAATTTTAGGAAGAAAAAAAACTCGATGATGAATTAGATATTAAGTTACACGTCTATAACATAGCAACAACGTTAACCTCAATGTTAACCAAGAAAAGGCAAGCACGACCGACTTGGATATACAAGATTTCATCAACCTTCGATATTGGTGTGATGGTCTCAGGTGTACAAGGTTAGTAAACAAACCAAACGTACCCAATATATCACATTTGAAAGTAGGATATGGGAGGGGTAAAATGTACCTAAATATTTCCTCTAACCTAGAGGGTAGAACAGTGTACAAGGTTGAGTAAACCAAACCAAATGTATCTGGTATATCACACTTTAAAGTAGGATTTGGGAGGATTAAGATGTACACAGACATTTTTTTTCTCCCTAGAGGATATACCGGTTGTACAAGGTTGAGTAAACGAAACCAAACTGAAAGTAAGATCTAAGAGGGCACATACATTATCAACAACCCAGATGATAGAATGGTTGTACAAGGTCGAGTAAACCAAACCAAACGTATCCATTCTATTACAATCTATTTCAATAACCTAAAGGATAGAACGGGTGTACAAGGTTGACTCAAACATCAGAAATTTTTATCTTTATGAAAAAAAAATGATCGTCACTAGTTTGATGATAAATAACGGGTACATTGTAGACATTTGACAATTACATAAATCGGACTCATATGTGAATATATATATATATATATATATATATATATATATATATATATATATACTCCCTCCGTCCCAAAATAAATGTCCACAAAGAAAATGACACATAGTTTTAGGAATGTGCAATTATTACACTTTTTAAATAACAAAATGACACTTTTACCCTTGATAATAGAGAGAGAAACTTTATCCACCTCATAATTAAGGGTAAAATGGGAAATTGAAAACTTACTTTTGAAAATGGACATTTATTTTGGGACAAACTAAAATAGTAATGTGGACACTTAATTTGGGACGGAGGGAGTATATAATAAAAAAGATACACTTTTAATGTTAAATTAAATATCTACACAAGTAGGCAAATTACAAACAAATCTCCATTTTAGCAAAATAAAGAAACACAAGCGACTTAATTAGGGCCTGTTTATTGCCCCTAATCCGGTCAAAGATGATATCTTTACCAGCAACCATTTTACTGACCAGATTCTTACCATGTAAGTGAGGGTGGTGACTCATATCCGGTTAACACTTGACACGGTAAGATAAGTGAGGATGTCGACTTTTACCCGATCAACGCTTACCCAGTTTGTTATGGTAAATTGTCCCTTTAAATACCATTGATGGGGGAAAGATGCACATCTTCGGATGCTACCTTCGAAGAAAAGTAGCGTTTGACGTTTGTTAATTTCTAGGGCATGAACATGAAGAGTGACATTCTAAACATAATTGAATCAAAAACTTCTCTTACTTTGCTCATTACACATTGCATTTGGTACACGTCAATAAGTGAATTGTATGTCATTAATATGGATATTCTACCATATTTGGCTCATCACATTCATAACAGTCTCAACATCTTCTATCTTCCATTCCTTGCAAGAAAATTTTAAGTTGCCTTATGTATCCAAAGTTCTCATCATTCTGAGGGTTCATTTACTTCTTCAAAATATATTCGGGAAGGCTATTCTATGCTTGAGGAGTTATCTGCTACTATTGGTCTTGGACGGGCGTTAGGATTCCCCATGAAAGGTTGTGAAACTGATCTCAAAGCTATTATCAGCAACGCAGGAGGTAAGAAGATGTCAATATGAATGTACTTTCTCTGAATGTTCAAGGGTTGGGGGTGTGGAGAAGAAAAAATGGGTAAGAGAGTTATGTGTTTGCCATGGGATAAATTTTTTGTCTCTCCAAGAGACGAAATTGACTAGACTTGATTTATTTGTGGTAAAATTCCTTTGGGGTAATTCTTTTTTTGACTTTGCTTCTAGTTCGGCTAGGGGTAGATCTGGTGGCATTCTATACATTTGGGACAACACTTTCTTTAAAAAGTACCGTGTTTCTTCTTCGGAGTATTTTGTGGCTATAGAAGGAATTTGGGTGCCTAATGGCCTTTCTTTGTTGGTTATATCGGTGTACGCGCCTCAAGAGGCGGCTTTCAAAATCAATTTATGGTCTACGCTTTTGGGTATGATTAGTAGATGGCATGGGGAGGTAATTATGATGGGAGATTTTAATGAGGTTCGCGTCTCTTCAGAAAGATTTGGTTCGACTTTTCAGGCTAACTCCGCAGACAGATTCAATGCCTTCATTCGTGACGCCGACCTTCATGACCTTCCTCTTGGAGGGTATTCTTTCACGTGGACAAATAAACGGGCTTCTAAAATGAGTAAGCTTGACCGGTTCCTCTTGTCCGATGGCCTTTTTGATTTAATGCCCAACATTTCAGGTTTGGTGCTTGATCGTAAGCTTTCCGACCATAGGCCTATTCTTTTTAAGGAATTATCCTTAGATTACGGGCCTACGTCGTTCCGTCTTTTTCATTCTTGGTTCGATATGCCCGAATTCGACCAAATTGTGGAAAAATCATGGTATGATGATAGTGCTCGTGATTCAAATGGTATGATTTCTTTTAAAAAGAAACTCCAATTATTAAAGAAAATCTTCGTGTGTGGATTAATGAAAAAAGAAAGGGTGATATGGAGGTGAAAATTGGCTTAAAAACAAGTATTATGGACATTGACGCTCGGATTGATTCGGGTAACGCTTCTACAATGGATATCGACTCTCGTGCCCAATTTATGAAGACTCTGGGTGACTTGGAAAGGGTAGAAAATTTGGATGTGGTGCAAAAAGCTAAAATCCGTTGGGGAGTTGAAGGAGATGAGAATTCCAAGTTTTTTCATGGAATTCTTAAAAAGAAAAGACGTCAACTAGCCATTCGTGGAGTTATGATTGATGGCGATTGGGTTATGGAGCCAACCAAGGTCAAAGATGAGTTTTACTCTCATTTTCAAGATCAGTTCAACACTTGTGGGGAGGGACTTCGTTCAAATTTAGAGGTGGAGTTTCCGAACGTTTTGTCGTCAGATCAAGCTTCCTTTCTTGAGGAGCCTTTTATGTGGGATGAAATTAAAAAAACAGTTTGGGACTGCGGAGCGTATAAATCCCCGGGACCAGATGGTTTTACTTTCCATTTTTTCAAGAAATTTTGGCATCTCATTGAAAATGACGTGGTGAAATTGGTGGATGACTTCTTTGTGTCCAGTCGATTCCTGAAAGGTTGTAACCCTTCTTTCATTGCTCTCATTCCGAAAGTTCTTGATCCTAAATTTATTAAAGACTATAGGCCGATTAGTCTTATAGGTTGCCAATATAAAACTATTGGTAAACTTCTTGCTAATCGGCTTAGTATGATTATTGGGGATATCGTTAGTAGCGAGCAATCTGCTTTCATAAAAGGGCGTCAGATTCTTGATGCTCACTTAATTTTGAATGAAGCTATGGATTGGTATAAAAAAATCCGGTCTAAGCTTCTGATTCTTAAAGTTGATTTTGAGAAAGCATACGATTGTTTAAGGTGGGATTACTTGGATTTAATTCTAGCGAAATTGGGATTTGGCATAGTTTGGCGCGGGTGGATTCGTGGATGCCTTGAGGATTCAATGGGGTCGGTACTCGTTAATGGCTCTCCGACTAAGGAATTTTGCATTCATCGTGGATTAAGGCAAGGAGACCCTCTCTCCCCTTTTCTTTTCATCTTAGCCATGGAAGGTTTACATGTCATTATTCAAGATGCGGTTTCAAAAAATCTCTTCCTGGGTGCAGCTATAGGTAAAGATCGGTACCCTCTTTCCCACCTTTTCTATGCAGATGATGCGATTTTTCTGGGTGAATGGTCTTTAGCGAATGCTAGGAATATTATTCGTATTCTTAGATGTTTTTTTCCTTATCTCGGGTCTCAAAATTAATCTTCATAAAAGCAAACTTTTTGGTGTGGGGGTGGATTCACAAGAAATCGAGTGTTTGGCCTCTCGTGTTGGGTGTGATGGATTGAAGCCTCCATTTTCGTATTTAGGCTTACCTGTTGGGGGTAATATGTCCAAAAAGGAGGGTTGGAAGGTGGTGTTCGATAAATTCTTGGTCAAACTTTCCAATTGGAAAGTTAAAACCCTTTCGGCTGGTGGTCGGGTTACCCTTTTAAAGTCCGTTTTGGGGAGCCTTCCTACTTACTTCATGTCTATCTATAAAATCCCAAGGTTGGTTGACCAAGGCTTGGAATCTATCCGAAATAGATTCTTTATTGGTGCTGATGTGGAGGAAAAGAAAATGTCTTGGGTCAAGTGGAAAAAAGTTATGGCTAGTCTCAAATTCGGAGGACTTGGTATTGGTAGCATTATGGCATTTAACCGTGCATTGCTTTTCAAGTGGATTTGGAGGTTTTGGTTGGAGGATGAGGCACTTTGGGTTAAAATTATTAAATCCATCTATGGCGAGAAGGGCCTAATTGGTTCGAGTTTGCCTAGGCAAAATTTGAAATCAACATGGGTTTCAATTATAAAAACGATCAACGCACTAAAGGACAAATGTATTGATCTTTTCTCTTTTTGTAAGAAAAAGGTGGGAGATGGTGTTCTGACCGCGTTTTGGGATGATGTTTGGCTTGGGGATTCTCCTTTTAAAATTCAATTTCCTAGAGTTTACGCTTAAGATTTGAATAAATCGGTGAATGTCAAACCTCGTTTGGAGTTAGGGTGTTGGGATGTGTGTCTTCGAAGGCCGCCGAGAGGTGGGGTTGAGGTTGTCCAATTTAGTGAACTACAACAGATTTTGTCTACCTTTGTGCCCTCCTGTCAAAAGGATAGATGGGTGTGGCTGTTAGAAGGGTCGGGTGATTTTTCAGTGGATTCAGCTAGGCGTTTAATTGATTCTAGTCATTTGGAGGTAGATTCTCGTCCTACTAGATGGAATAGACTTGTTCCCATCAAAGTTAATGTGTTCATGTGGCGGTTGCTTCTCAATCGGCTCCCTACTCTGATAAATTTGGATAAAAGAGGTATCGATGTTCCGTCTCTTTTATGTCCTAATTGTGATATAAGAGTGGAGGATTGCAGTCATCTTTTCTTTTCATGTCCTGTCGCTAAAGACTTGTGGGTTCTCATTGGTCGTTGGTGGCGTATGGATATTCCGAATCTCCATTCTTATTCGGATTGGATCTCTTGGATTGACTCAATTCAGGTGAAGAGGGAGGTTTTTTTGTGTTTTGAGGCCGTTACGCTTACCACTTTATGGTCTATATGGGTGTTTCAAAATGCTTTTCTCTTTGGCAACCCGAAGCCAAGGAAGGCGTTGATTTTTGAGAACATCATAACTCGTGCTTACTTTTGGGTAGCTCATAGAAGTAGCAATTTGTCTATTAATTGGGTTGGTTGGCTTACTAATCCTTCCCTTGCCATTACTCGTATGTAATTGTTTCTTTTTCTAGCTTCTTACTAGTTTTATAAAATTCCGCCGTTCAAAAAATAATACAAGATTAGATTTATTTAAATTGGTATATAGAGGCAAAAATGTTCTTTAACGTGAATAAATTACTATTCAAATTGAAAAACTTCATCAATCAAATTTTTTTTTCCGAATGAAAGTTCTTTCTTATATTTTTCGAATTTTTAGATCACTTGAAGACAGGAAAAAGAATTGGAATTTTTTTACAGAAAACAATTTCAAATAATTAAAAATCAATATATCTAGAATTTACAACATTAAATAACGGTTTGTCAAATCATCAAAACAAAGGGTATTCAACAAATGCACATATAGGGAATCAAATCGATTTATGGATGGAATCAGGTATGCAGTATTTACAGACAAAAGTATTCGGTTATTTACCAATGAGGCCCTATCGATTAGTATTACACAGAAGAAATCAATTATAGATACTAAGAGGTTGTTTGTTTTTTTAAAAGAACCTCTTAATGGCTCTTAAGTCTGAATCGTTCAGACATTTTTACACACCACCTCTTATTACTCATAACTAAAATAAGACTTCAGACTTTAGACCTCTTAAAAAACAAACGACACCTAATACAATTAGATCTGCATGGTGGCAACCAATATATCAAGACGATAAACCCGAAGGAAGTGTGGATTGCACTATGTGTATTTGGGGCGAAGGGAAGATCATTTTGACCTAATTTCCAAGATTTCTTAAATGTGTAACTTTCACGTACTTTCTTTACTTCATTTTACAGAACTTTGTATCGTCACTTATATTATCTTTGGCTTGGGCTTGGACTTGAGTGTTAAACCTCTAGAGTAGTAGACCTTAGCTCTCATGGCATTTGAGAATATGTGAAACCCCGATAACAAAAGGGTTTTGCTCAGTTAGCACTAACTAAATCTCTTACCCAGGTAAAAAGTCTTTTGCTCGGTTAGCGGCTTAGCGCTACCCTTTGGTAATAAGAGACATTTTCAGTCAGAGATTATCTAAACCAAATCTCTGAGTCCTTTTGCTCAATTAGCGCTACCTAATTTGTGTTGGTAAACGACCCAATGTATACTTCTCATTGTGTTTTCATACAAAAATGATGCAATAAGAAACCGAAAGTGGCATGACTTTGGACCGAAGCCGTAAGCCATCCTTACCAAAAGCGAAACCCGACTCTTTATACATAGACTCGATATCAGCACCAAGTACAAACGAGAGCAAAGTGCCATTTTAGAATAAAAATAATGAAAGGGCGATACGGCGAGTTCTTAAAAATTGATGGATTTTACTTCCTTTTACGACCATCAAAAGTCTATGTTTTGTCAGTCGACGCCTCCTCATCTTCCTGTAAATTTGCAGTACTTTCTTGATTTGACGGTCGGTCTCAGAGCTCTCTCAATTTTGATTTCTTTGAGTTTAACACACCAACAAACTGCAAGATTGAAGTATGCAACTCTTGTCATTACAATTGCATAATAAATAACATTCAAGGATCATAATTTTGGATGGGGGAGCATAACTATGTGGATCCCTATGTAACAAACTAAGAATATGTAGAACCCCATTAGATTACTCTCCAAAAGAACTCTGAAGAAATAAGGAAGGTTCCGACATATATAGAGGATAAATGGTTCAAGTCTAACTTATGTGGACTCTAACACGCCCCCTCCAATGGAGGCTAGTCTAAAGGGGGCTAAACGACTACAAGTTATCCTAGATTATAGAGTCTAGTCCCTAGAGTTGTAGACTTCGGCTCTGATATCATGTGAGAATATGTGGGGCCCATTATATTACTCTCCAAAAGAGCCATTGAAGAAATAAGAAAGGTTCCAACGTATATAGAGGAGAAGTGGTTTAAGTCTAACTGATATGAGACACTAACACGCCCCCTCCAGCAGAGGCTAGATGGGTACAGATTGTATTTGTCACATAGTGTCTAGAGGGGGCTAGACAAGTAGAAGTTGTCATAGCTTGTAGAGTCCGGTCCCTAGAGCCATATACTTTGAGCCGGATATCATGTGAGAATATGTAGAACCCCATTAGATTACTCTACCAAAGAGACAGAGAAGAGAAGGGAGGTTCCAACATATTTAAAGAAGAAATGGTCCCAGTCTAGCCGATGTGGGACTCTAACACCGAGAACATACAGATGTGACCGGTCTAAGTTGCCATAGCTAACATACGGGATAGATAGCTTAATTTGGTAAAGTGTGTCGTAGAGTCAAACTCACAAAATTGCCGGTTAAACTCTTTCTAACTTATAAAGTCGCTCCTTTTTCAATGGGACGGAGAAAACTGCACATTCCTAAATAGAGACTATAAAGTGCATCTAAGGATAATTAGGCTCGGAACACATTCACACATTTTTCCATCATATTACACATAATAGCCCTCTATGACATCAAGCACACAACAATCTTTTGAGATGTTAGTTAATAAATGCATTTCAATTATTACAGAAGATATATTAGTAATTACTTGTGAGTGACATATCAAAGTTTATATGCTTTCCACAAAAACTAAGGATTTAGGGGGCAAATAAATAAAAAGGACTTTAACCAAAATTCTAGATAATTCAAGATGCAGTCTGCCCATGTAAAATTAATACCACATAGAGAAGAATGTCTCTGAATGTGTTAGTACCTTGGTATAAATTGTCGTTTCAAACTGTCTTCTCGTTCTGAAACTTGTCACTTTGCGCTAAACACTTGTCAGCTTCCGCTTTCAGATTCTCATTTGACCGTGTTTTCATCACAAACTCCTCCTATTTTTTTTAAAAGGAAAGTTATCAGCTTTAAAAGCATACCAAATTCCAAAAAAGAAAATAACATTAAACAAATGACGTAAATTAACCAAGATACATTTTCATACCAGAACTTTTAATAGCAACAACATTAACAAGTACTCCCTCTGTCCCAAAATAAGTGTCCACTTTTAAAAGTAAATACATACTTCCCGATTTTTCCCTTAATTATGAGATGGTGACATACATTATTCCCTCTATTATTAACAGTAATTATACATTTTCTGAAACTGTGTGCCTTTTTTCATTGTAATTAACTAATTATTAACAGTAATTATACATTTCCTGAAACTGTGTGCCTTTTTTATTGTATACATGTATTTTGGGACGGAGGAGTAATAAACAATTTGAAGATATGAATCAAAACGGCACTGCATTATCTTACAGTTAAACGTATGTCAGCATCCATCAAAAAGTCCAAGATTCCTGCAGTTATCTTCTTACTATTTTCAGCTGGTTTAAATTTCCATTGCCACCCCAGCTTCGTACCTTCTTTCTCGAAAGTCCATGATAACTGCAAAGGATTTAGCAACACAAGGATTTCAAAAGAGTAAAAGAATCAAAAAGCTGATCTTTAAGCCCTTTTAGAAACAAAAGGATCAAACTGACAAAAGTAAGGAATGAACAGTGCCTCGAAACTTTCCTGTTATGGCGGTATATTGAAAAAGACCCAAATGAATGGAACTAAAGCTGACAAACAAGTATATGGGAGCTTAAGATTCTTTATCAAACTAAACCTTGTTATGGGATGTTTTTATCATCAATCAGAGGTTTGGTTCTTCGGAGAAAAAAGAGAACATTTGAGTCCGTAAGACAACCTCTCAGTTCTTCTCCCAATATTGAAAATGGGTTCCTTTCATATTTGTTGAGACACAGAGAAAACAAAGAAACTGTTAGAGATGGATTTTTGGGAATGCGCTTTTAGAAGTTTCATATAAAAGCGTGGGAGTTGGAGAGGAGACCAAAAGTAGTTTATTGGAAAATAAGAAAATCATTTTCTTAACTTGAATAAAAGAGTGTTATAAATACTTGTACATAGTGAAAAAATCATAACTTTGCTTTTTAATCTAAATAAAATGCTTTTTATTTAACTAGAATCCTTATTAAAATGTTTTATAATTGTTCATAATTTGTTTAAATTCACACTATTTTCATCTTAAGTTCTGAATGTTAAAATTGTAAATTAATTGTTCATATTTATGTATATAACACTGTTTTCTTTATTCAGCATGAAATCAAAATTGAAAATGCAAAGCACAATTTTGAATGCATGATGCTTAAATCATGTCACTTAAGATATGGCCATTTTGTCATTTGAAATATAAGATTTTTAATCACTTACTATTTAATTATATCAAGCACCTTATTTGAGAAGTTCATAGGATTAACACTGTAGATTCATGTTACTCATAGGATTAACACTGTACAAATTCTTTATTAGCATGCTCACGCTTTTCACGAGCTGGGTTTTCACGTAAACAGCCGCTCTACTCCTTGGGGTAGAGGTCAATTCTGAGTACATCTCACCCCTCAGACCCCACCCCACCCCACCCCCCGAAATATACTAGGGTCGTTGAGAACTGTTAATCAAGTGACACTTTTTCATTTAGTTTTATCAAATGGCCCCCAAAAAACCCACCCCAATAAGAGTTACCACCAACTGAAATAGCCTTCATGGTGTATTTCATTCGTAGACAAAAGGCACTACATAGTAAGAGAATTAGTAATGTTCCGAACTATATTATGCGCTCCATATCTATCCAGCATAAATTCGAACGCCATCTTCAACTAGCATTTATCTCAAACATAAAGTGAGCTTCATGTTCTACGACCCAAATTTTGAAAGTAAACAGTTATGCTAGTTAGGTGGTCATTATACAGTTTCTCTTATCCGGTTTTCTTCATATGCATGGAGCAAAATCTTTCTTCTATGTAGATGTGCACTACTGAAAATGCATGATGTACAAGAATCCTAGCAACAATCATGGATGTAGACAAAATGTGAACCATGTAAATATTGTATGCTTGGTTTTTTGTTTCCTGCAAGTGAAATTTGATTATAGATCCTAACATCAAATCCACTTGATGTTGAAGCGTTGAGCCTTGTATAAACCTAGGTTCTATAGAATGTCTATAATTTTGGCATAATATTTAGTGTCTCTAACCATCTGAGCATTGTTGTCACAGTGTAACAAATTTGAGGTTTAGAATTTTGTTGGCAAAAGGGCGAGCAACGATGTAGGTGATTTCCAACATAGTTTAGACTATGTTGGGCCCATTTCAAGACTAATGGGAAGTCACATTGATCTATAAGCCTTTGCTTTCTTTCTCTTGAGCAAGTTGACATTGAAATGGAAGACAAATGATGAAACTTAAGAAGGCAAACAAATGTTAGAGAATAGCTCTCCAATCTCTTGGTGTTGCAGATAACTTGGTCCCTGAAGCTGCCATTACTAAGGCCGAAAGAGAAGACAAAAAGCTCATTTCTACACAGATCCAGGGAAATATGCTAATCATGAAAAGTTCAAGTATTTGAGTATTTCTTGTATGAAGTACGTGGATGAGCAAAATATCCTACTTTTTTCTGGCAACCAGGATCCTATAGCATTAATAACAGAATCTAAAAGATTCATCATTTTCATTAATGAAGCATCATACCACAGGAATCACACACACCATCAGCTGAAAGATGAACAATCTAGACTAGGGGATCAGACGTCTGATTGCAAAATGAAAATGCTATATGCCCAAAAGGCCAAAACTTAGACAAACTTTTATCTTCCTTCACTAAGAATCTTTGATGTTTTTCTCATTGTTGCTACTAATTGCAAATGCCTATAGTAAAAGTGTCTTGTTAATAAAGCCTAGTAACAAGTTAAATCCCATTATGCAAACACAAATAATAAGGAGTTGATGATTTCAAAATCATCATACTTGGTTATTTGTAAAGGAACATATGGGCCTTGCAAAAATGCTACAGGCTGCTAGAATGCGTAATTTTGGAAGAGAAAAAACCCATTCTTGCAAGTAAGGTTAGTTTGCAAAAGCACCAATCTTTGAAAAGTTAAGGATTCGAACAATAATCAGGACTAATTTAAGAGTACCTACTCTTTTGTAGCCTCCTCCGGCATCAGCAACCCGTAAACCAAACCGGGCTGTTGAAACCCTAGATAGCGCTCCGACATATCGATCTACTCCGATATGTATATTTTGGCAGTTAAAAGTCCATACACATATGTATATTTTGGCAGTCAATAGTCCATCTAGTAGTTATTGAGATTGCATATCAATATGTATGCTTCGGTAGCTAAATACGTGTTCCTAACGATTAATAAGAAATAATTAAAGTTTGAAATGACTTATAAAGTCAAACAAACTAAATTTCAGCTTCAAAATTGATTCATTACAAAACATTGTTGAGCAACTTCAGATCTCAGAAGTCGTGAACTTCATAAATCTTAACCTTAAACCTAAAGAGCTCGACACTTGCACAAAATAGAGCTTGACAATTTGAGCCCAACCAAAGTAAAAAATTAAGCACAAGGAAAATAGAGGATTTAGCACCGCTGTTGCAACTGAAAATGTCAAAATGTGGCAAATGGCACCGCTATTACTGGCACTGCGATTTCACACCACTATTTTGCACCTCTATTCTCCCAATGATCGGGGACCCCTATACCACCGCTATTGCACCACTATAGCGGCACAACTAACAGCATAGCTCGCAATGGAAATTTCTGATGTTAAATCAGCTGCATATAGAAACAATTATGACATAATATCAACTGTTAAGTTTCCCATCAATGTGACATGGGATAGAATCATAGAACAAGTAAGCAAATTACATTAAGAAATATTCACAACGGTAATCTCGATATTGGTAAACAAAGAATGCTGAACCCTAATAAGTAATAAACGTGCAAACTACAGACGAGCAAAAGCGTACCTTATCTCCATATGCTATCTACATAGTAAAACATGGACCATCTGCTCCTTGCTTTGGCACAAGCTTACCGGTCAACTTAAGGAGAGTAGCATCAGCTGATCTAGGTGTAATGTGAACAAGTAACAGGGCTAAAGTTGACGCATCAAGTAAGAAACCTCTTCCATCCATTTCTAGTAAAAGCGTCTCTATCGTGTCAAGTTGTTTGTTCTTTAATAATCCTTGGAGAAGAACGTTGTACGTGGCACTATTTGGCGGACAACCTCTCTCATTCATTTGGAGAAACAACTCTTTTGCTTCCCCCACTAGACCTTCCCGACAAAAACCACTAATCATCACAGTATATGACCTAACATTGTGTTGCAAACCTTTAACACTTAGGTCACTAAAGAGGTCCCTTGCGATATCAAGCTTCCCACATTTACATGCACCATCCATGAGGATATCGTACACAACAATATCTGAATTTAGCTTGTTGTCACCCATCAAACGAAACAAAGAGATTGCTTCCTCCATTAGATGGTTATTGCATAGACCCTCCAAAATTATTCCATATGTCAATGCATCTGGAATCTGGTTGTGTGCTTGCATCTCTCTAAAAAGTTTGTGTGCGGCTTTACAATGTCCAACTCGAAACAATCCCTGTAACATGGTGTTGTAAGAGACCACATTGGGTTTCATACCTTTTTCAGTTATTTCATGGAACAAATGCATGGCCTCATCTATCTTCGATTTTTTGCAATAGCCATTCAATAAGCTATTATAAGTCACAACATCAGGTATCAGGCCTCTACTCCTCATCGAATCAAAAATTTCCCTTGCTTTCTTCATTTCACCTCGTAAACAATACCCATCAATAAGTGAGTTGAATGTCACTAAATCGGGATCCTTTCCTCTCTCTATCATGATGTTCATAACAGCCGCTGCATCTTCCACCATACCTTCCTTGCAATATGCATCAAGTAATATATTAAAGGTTACGACACTTGGAGATATCCTTTCATCCTCCTCCATTTCTTTGAGCATCTTAGAGGCATCATTCCAACGACCTAAGTTACAAAAGCCATGAATCAAAGAGTTGTAAGTCCTAACACTAGGTAGGATGCCTTTGTGGAAGATCATATCTTTGAAGAGCTTTAAAGCATCATCTACCATTTGGTCTTTGCAAAAACTATTGATGATGGTGTTGTATGTGACAACATCAGGTTTACAACCCCTTTCGTCCATTAGCTTAACCAAATCAATGGCTGTTTCATTATTGCCAAACTTACAAAGCCCTTTAATCATTGTGTTGTACATCACTACATTAGGTACACAAAATTTCCCTTTGATCAGCTTCTTGAATAATCTTTCTGCCTCGAGAATTCTATCTTCTAAGATGAGTCCATTTAAGAGCGTACTATAGGTGGTCAAATCGGGTACAACACCACGCTTAAAGCCACAGGCTACGATTGCAAAACCCTCACTAGTACAAGACATTTGGCAACAACACTTGATCACAATGGCAGTAGTGTACACATTTACAGGAACATGAATGGTTGTCATTTGTTTAAAAAGATCAATCACACGAGAATAGTGTTTCATGTTGGTAATAGCTTGCAACAACTGGTTGAATTTAAAAACAGATGGCAGAGGTTGTCTTTGTGTCATTTTATCAAACAGTTGGAGGGCATCATCAAGCTTAGTAATCTTTTCAAAGATAGATCGAGGACGATCAAACTTTGGTTCATGATTGAAAGCAGAATTTGAATGAAAATGAGGTAGAATCGTTTGGAAAGGACGGATTCCAGAAGCAAATTCTGAAGATGAGAAAGGGGTTTTGCTAAAAAGAAGCGAAGAACGAGAGGTAGCTTTGAATATGTTGAAGAGCATAAGAGAAGTAGGGTTCTTTGGAATCGTTCTCACCACCTTCATCATCCTTGCAACAATTTTGGTGAGGTATTGGTAACCCTAACCTTTTCATATTACGTTTTTTGTTATTTTGGTTTGTAAAAGTTTACATTTTTTTGTCCCTTTGGTTTGTTAAAAATTTCAATTTTCGTCCCTAGTCTCCGTAGTTTTTACATTTTTAGTCATTATAGTTTGCATCAGACTTGCAGCCGTTTAAAATGCCCCTTAAAGTAGGGACATTTTGGTCTTTTTACGTTTTCTGTTTTTCATTTTTTCTTCGCTTCGTATCCATCCAACACACTTGAACTCCCTCACCCATCTTCAGTATGACACAACAGCATGAACACCTAACCCTTCTTCACCTTCGTAGCCAACCACGACCATCGGTATGAACACTCACACGCACACTTATCGATCATCTCCATATCTGTGTGACTGTGTCTCGAACACACACACACTCATCGACCTCTGAAGTATGTGTATGTGTTCGATTTATGAAATCACCTAATTGGGATTTATTATGTTACATAGTTTCCTGCACTAGAGCCATTATCTGTGATGTTCTACTCCCAATACAATAACACATAGTATCTTTTTAAGAGTAAATAATCCACCATTAATTGTATTTATCATTGTTCATGTAGGTTATTTTATGCAAGCAATCACTCTGAGTAATTTGTGTAACTCTCATATTTAAGGTACCAACTCAACAAGTTGTCTAGTAGAAAAATACAGTAATATTATGTTCGTTGTATAACTATCACGCTCTTATTTGCTATGATGATTTGCTTATTTTTCATTTTTATGTATGTTTTCCTAGTTGAAGACATGGTTAAAAAAATGCCAAGTTTTGTGCATTATTGAGGCAATGAAGTTGATGAATGAGATTGAGGTCATTCTCTTGCACTTCCAACTGAAATCTAAACCGAAGGGGTACTGATAACATCAAAATAACTTGTGAAAAACAAGATAAATGATTATTTTGGTATAGGACATAGTATGCAAATCATTTATATTTCCAAATCTTCCATAGTTTGTCATCATCAAAAAGGGAGAAATTGTTGATGCAAGTGTACGAAAATGTTTAATTAAAATATAAACTTAGCAATCTCTCGTTTTGATGATAACAAATGAACCCAACATTATTATTATATGAACTAATATTTTCAATAACTTGTGCACGAAATTATTATTGTGATCACGTTTGTTCATCAAATATATTAAAGATGAATCAAAAAACCCTATAGTTTTCTTCTCTTTGCATGAGAAGTCATACTAAAGCTTCATGAATAATGCATTGTAAAGTGCGCCATGAAAATTAAACAAAAAGCAGAAGTTGACTTAGGAAGCGAGTGCCAATCCAGATCTCGAATAATTATTTGGAAAGCATGTAATGAACAATTCCTTTTCCCATCACATCGTTAGATGTGGCAATGACGTCCGGGATATCTTCCTTTTCCCATCCCGAACCCACATTTCCTATCCTCGTCATGATGGAGTTTCCATTCCCATCCTCATTCGCATTGGGAAAGAAGGATATGTATCAGAGAGTCGGGAATTTTTCCCCGTTTACATGATTAATTTTTTGATTCGTCCCTGTGGTTTGGTGTTTATAACGATTTTCGTCCTTGTAGTTTAAAAACTGCTTTTTTTGTCCCTGTGGTTTACATTTCATTTCGCTTTTCGTCCTTTATTCTAACAGAGTTAAAAAATCCGTTAAATTGAGGGTAACATGGCCGTTTTACCTTTTTATATATTTAATTGTATTATATATTATTTCATCCTTCTTGCTGAAGTGAAAATTGTAGGCACATAAGGCGCTATCTGTTGATGAAGTTACACCTCAAGCTCTATTTGCACAATTGTTGGGAAAGACGGTATGAAAAGAGATACTTATAGGAAAGGAAATTGTCACTGGATTACGGTTTTGTTTTTTGTTTTTTAAGGTGAAATCACGAGGTGAGGGAAGGTCCTGAAAAGATGCGGTTCACCGGTGAGAAAGTGAAATGCATAAGTTTTTCAAAGACTTGAAGAACTTCATTGAATAAAAAATTCTTTGTGTAATTTGTAATTGAACTGTTCCATGAAGTGATGCCAGAGTAGTTTTCGGTGCAATGAAAAAGTATCCTTGAAGATTGGAACAATCAACAAGAAAAGAAGAGGCTAGTGAGGTTCCCATACCACTCGAATAATCCCGTTATGTTCTTCACCGTATCAAGCCTCGCCATCGAGAAGATTATCAACTTGGTTCGGTCCGCTAGATATCCTCTATTCGATGAACGAATATGTTACATGCCAAAATCAATGATATTGTAAATTATAGAATTTATAAGCTCGTCATTATCAAAGCAGTTCTATGATTTCAGGATGAAAGGACGTCAATCTCTTTTCCTTCTCGGTGAACGGAAAATAAACCATTGCTCTGCTCCTAGAGACGATGTATTGAACTTTGGATCGAACACATTGATTACCGACACAACTCTACAAAGTTCAGGGATTGTAAAAGGGGCATGACTCTCGTTGTAACAACCTGAACATTTATTTACATAATAAAATAACATTTATTACTAAATACTGTCCCAAGCTTACAATGTCTTTACTATCAAATATTACACAACTGAGTTTCTCAAAAGAATAGCTATGGCAGGAAGTCTTCTATCTCCTGCTTAAAGCTCACACCTTATCTTTTCCTTTATCTGCTATCTTGCGATAACCTGAAACAGAATTAAAGTTTCGAAACAGCGAGGGTTAGACCAAAAGGTCTAGTGAGTCCCCTCCTAACACTACTACACAGTTCAAATATTAATGAAAACATTTAAACACAACTGCATATATCAATACATGCCTGCTCTTTAAATCATTTTAACACATTTATGCTTTACATACATAAATCAATCTACTGGCCATTTATGATCACTTTCTACGCTCGCAAGTGTACTTTCTACTACTGACCAACATTCCCGTCAAGGACGGTATGTCTGTCTCGTACTGCCTTATTTTAGGGACACACCCTAATGGCATAAACGGGCCACACTCCCCGGTACGAGCTGGCGGGTCACACTTCCCGACTTAGGTCAAACTTCTGACTCAAATGTACGCATACATTTGGTCCTACCAGTATATAAAACAAGTTTATATACCCTGAGCATAAACATGCCCAACTAATTAAATCAATCATTTGAAATAATTCTACTAACTTTTCATATTATAAATACGCAGTATATAAAAACTCACATTTATAAAATAACTGTTCAAATCATAGAAGATTTAGTTGAAAGACTCACCTTTAATTCTTCTGAGTTAAACTCTGACTTCTATCAATTAACACCACCTACGATGGTATTAAAACAAAGGTAAGCTAACTTGCAACTAACTCTCTTTCTTTCAAAAGACTCATCAATTGAAATCTACTGTTTTTAACCCGGTCAGAACCAAACTGATTAAAAACCTCTTAGACCAATTATAAAACTATCGGTCGAATCACACCACAGGTCGAACAAACCTTCGGTCGAGCAGACCTCCGGTCGAACAGACCTTCCGGTCAAGCAGACCTCCGATCGAACATATGTCCGGTCGAACACTCCTACCGGTCGAACACATTTCCGGTCTAACCACATCCGATCTTACCTACAATTCGGTCTTAAGCACTTCGGTCTTAAGCATACGACCGATGCATCATCTTCCGGTCTTACTCAAGAACAGAAGTCGGTTTACCCAGTTCTAAACCCAGAACTATTTTAATCGATTAAATCGATCAAATACACGGTTAAAAGCTTGATTAACACGTCTATTTACCGACTATAACATGCAGATAGAAGCATGAAGCTAAAAACATACCTATAATTGACAAACCGGACGATTTCCTTCAAGAACTCCTCTTCTTTTCTCTCTGCTTTCTCTCTTTCACTCTTTCTCTCTTTCAAAATCTGTAAGTCGGCTAACAACAATCAGAATGAGATATCAATCTCATAATCTGATTTTTATTTGATAAAAACCAACTTTTCAAAAAAAAAACCCTGAACTTTAGTTAACTTTACACTTTTTCCCCCAACTTCCAAAATTAACAAAATTTCGAAACTGGGTATTACACTCGTACTATCCAGGCCTTCGTTTACTATACGAACAAGTGATAAAAATGAGATTGGAATGTGATGATGAAATCTGCGGCGTTTATTGAGATCAAGTCCGCTGTGAATTGGCACAAGAAATGGTACTTTTTGTCGAACTTTTTCCGGTTAACGTCCTAATCTTCGTACTTGGACTTCTCCAACGCGTGTTCAATCGTTCTCTGGAGATAGAAGTTAAGGATCGGTGATTCGAGGAGGTCGAAGGTGATCATTTTTTAGTGAACGAGTTTTATGAGTTTTCCATGTATGATAGATTTTGGTTTATAGGCGTTTCTTATGAGAGGAATTAACTTTGTAGCATCCATTCTACAAATGGGAGCAAATCCCCGCTAAAGGTATTCACTTTCTGCAAACGCGATGAATGCATCTGGGATGAAGATAAGGTTCACAAGAGATGGAGAGGGACGGTAGGGTGAGGAGAAGGGAGGAGAAAAAAGGGAACCAACGAGAAAGGAAGGGAAAGGATAAACTCTATTTTGGCAAAGGGTGGCCGAAAAAATGGGAGGAGAGAAGAAAAATGATGGAGGTGGTGGTTGAGGAAGAAGATGGGTTTGGGGTTGGGACCATGGTTTTTTGTTTTACTTTTAAACCACAGGGACGAAAATCGTTATAAATACCAAATCACAGGGATTAAAATCGTAGTTTACTATTTTTTTTTATATAACGTCTTTATATATGTTATATATAAATTCCAATTTCATGTTTAGACGGCATATCATGCAAAAACTTGAATCAACTTGAATTAACAAAACTTTCATTGTTGTATTCATATAAGAGTAGAATCAAACAAACCTACCTCACATACAAACACATCAATTACAATAGTTGCTAGTTGAAGCTTTATACATTCATGTTCTTATACCACCAAAAGTTTCTCCACAAGCCATCAAACCAATATTGTCATCCCTTTTAACAGATTCTAATCATCAAAAATTGATTATATTTATATATTTTATATACAATATACATAATTAAATACTTGGAGTCGGGGTTGAGGGGTTTCCCTATCCCCAATCAACTCGAGGACTTCCCAGTCAAACTGGATAGGTATCAGGTTTCCATCACTATCCGGTACAAGTTTTTCTTTTGCCAAATAATGTCTCAATCATTTCTAAAAGAGTATTTCATAACGTTTATGACATCCTTGGGTTGTCTGGAAGTATTTTCACTTGAGGTTATAAATTGACGTTTTTACCATATTTGAAAGACGTTTGGTCAAACTCTATCATAAGAATATTTGTTATAAGAGAAACTAGCAAACACCAAACTCACCTAAATAGACGAAAATTAACTTCTGTTTACTTTGTTGATTCTTCTCATTTGTAAATAATATACTATTGAGTGTGCAAAGATCCATTTCATCTCTAGGAAGTTGGAAGAGTTTGTATCAATGATCATACATTCAAAACTCTTGCGCCCAATGTCATCGCTCTCTCTGGACACCCTTCGTCTCCTCATCGTTATATGTTCTCCATACTGCTTACCGTCGTTGGCCTCTACCATTGATCTTCTCTTATTCAATTCTTTTTTTTTTTGTCTTTCAACTTTTCAACTTTCCCTCTTTTACAACAATTTTAATGGAGTATGTATCGCCACATCAAAAAAGAGGGAAAACCAGAAAAAAAAATCAAATAAAAAAGAGTGCAATCAATGGCAAGGGCCAACTATTGGGTCACGGATGATTTGTTGATGACTCTCCAATATGCCTTTATTTTGATCCTTGCATTTGTTTCTTAAATGGTATAATGGTTCTTTTAGTTAGCTTGGTTCACACTTAAAATGTTTTGTGAATCGAAGACTAGCCGATAACCCCAAGAAGTGTATCAACCGATAGGGATCAAGATGCACTATCGAAATTCCACACCAAGCTACCTTCTGTCGATTTGTATATGATCAAACTGTCCTTCTGTCTACCGGGAGAACAACCTGATTCACCTGCAAGAGTTTTCTGACCAAAGCTCACCAACTCTGTACTTGACAAGGACATTCTCTGAAGCACCTCAAGTAGCATGTTTGTCCTATTGTGCTCTTGATGTGACCCCTCAGAAGATGTCGAATACATAACATTAAGTCACTTGCTCTTGTACGATGAAAAGGACCTTACAGTCTTCCTGAAGTCAACGTTGAGCATCTTATCCCCAAGTAACAAGTGTCCCCGTGCATTTTATGCACATAGTGGTATTTAAGGCAAAACCCTCATCCCATGCAAGGTTACGCTTTTAGAAGAATTCTCTATGTGAAAAAGGGAAATCAACAACTCTTATAGGCATTCTTTTTCTAGTATTAATTGTGTTCTTGTTCTGTAAGTGAAAAGATTGTTAGAATATATTTACAGCTCTTTTCTTATTCCGCATCAATCTTGTTATCTTCGTGTAATTCTTTGATTTTAAATCAATAAGAATTAAATTAAGTAAAAAGTTTTGTGTAATTGTATTAACCCCCCCCCCCCTCTACAATTACCTTTTAAGTTTGTCATTTCCTACAGGACCAACACCAACAACGGTGATGGGTAGTGATAGAGAGCGGATGACGATGGGTGGTGATGGCGTTGGATTTGAAGGATATGAATGACGCATTGTTTGGGAATGGTAAAACTAATTTAGGTTTTTTTTTACTTTAGAACCTTCTTAGATGGTTACAGGTAGCGTTTTTGGGTTAAAATGATTTAGGTAACCAAATTTCTAAAAATTCAGTGAAAAAGATCAGGAACTTAATCATTCAAAATGAGAAAATTCAAATGATTTACTCATTCAAAAAGAAAAGCTCAATGACTTAATGGGAAAGTCCGTTGGGTTTTTCTAGACTTTTCTCTATTTTTAACTCAAACTCTATCTTCGGCATTATTATTTGTTTGAATTGAAATTTGTTGAAAAACAATAATATAGTGTCAAACAACCTTTCTCACCCGCCCAAAGGTCACTCTAACAAGTACTTTAATCAAATGAAAACCGTGAAAAGATTAAGGACTGTAAGGACTAATTTAAGCCTTAAATAGGTTTTAATCATATGGTTTAAATATGACGATTTTAAACAAAAATGGGTATAATGGTAATTTTGGTAACAAATATAATAATGTTTTATTATTTTATAATAATACAGTTTCCTTTTTTACGTAAATTGTATTCCTTATATATGATCAATCTCTTGTGTTTACAGTTTCATAATTCAGATTCCACGATTCATGAATTGAGCTCTAGGTTTTAGTACTCATCCCAATCCTCAACACTGTGTTCTTCAATATCGATGGAATCGACAGAGTATAATCTCGTTGATGAACATTTTGATGAAGAACATGTTTTCGATTTTATTAAAAACGGTTTGAAGGATCGAATGGTTGAAACATGTTTTTCCTTCTCCTTATTTTATCGATTTTATAACTTATTCGGATTGTTTTCTTCAGATTTTCAATTATGTGATTGTTATGATTGTGTGTTTTTTTAGATTTTGTTTTTATTTAGTCGTAACGAACTAATAGGACTCCAATTTTATTTTGTATATTTGATTTCAATTTCAGTAATGGTGTTGTTCTTGAACACAATGTAAGAAAGTTCGATTTCTTCTTCTTTCATATGTAGAGTTTCATATGGTGAAACATCACATATTTCCTCTATAAATCCTAAATCTGAGTTATTATACGTTTAATATGTTGAGTTTCAGAATTTGATTTTAGATTTATTGTATTAGTTGTTTCATGTTTATTTGTTCAGATGATAATAGTAGATTTTCATATGGTGAAACATCATATATTTCCTCTATAAATCCTAAAACTGAGTTATTATACGTTTAATCTGTTGTGTTTCAAAATTTGATTTTAGATTTATTCTATTAGTTGTTTCATGTTTAATTGTTCAGATGATAATAGTAGAGTTTCATATGGTGAAACATCATATATTTCCTTTATAAATCCTAACACTGAGTTATTATATGTTTAATCTATTGTGTTTTAGAATTTTGATTTTTGAATTATTTGATTAGTTGTTTCATGTTTAATTGTCCAGATTATAATAGTAAAGTTTTCATATGGTGAAACATCATGCATTGTTGGTATAAATTATCAAATTGATTTGTTTATACGTTTAATCTGATATGTTTCACTATTTAATCTTTATTTATGTTTGATTTTGGTGTTTTATGTATAAATGAGGTTTTTCATGTTTATTAGAGTCAAATTATATCAATAGAGTTTCATTTTGTGAAACTTCTATTATTCTTTTTCATATGGTGAATCATCATTTATATTTATATAAATGATCATATATTGTTGTGCTTTACTATGTGATTGTATCTATTTCAGAACATGAAAGTCATCCAGTTGATGAATTGTATTATAGTTATGTTTTGGAATCTCCGGGAGCAACTAAAAGTTTGATTCCTATTGTAACTGAATCGTTAAAACCTACTATTCGTTATTGTTTTGACACACTGGAACAAGCTGTAATGATGTATAGGAATTATGCTGAGAAATTTGGTTTTGATGTTCGGTTATCATCACAAAAGATGAACAAGTTTGGGGTTGTTCAAATGAGGTACGTTGTATGTAGTAAGAATGGACAACCACCAAAGAAGTCTTATAACTCTCTTGATCTTGCTCATGGTAAAAGAGAAGTTCGGAATTCGAATGTGAAGAGGTCTGGGTGTAAAGCTGGTGTCCGTTTCCGTTTGTTGAAGGGGAGAGGAATATATGAGTTGTATAGTTTTATAGAACAACATAATCATCCTCTTATAGACCCAGATGACATATGTTTTTCTCGTAAACGTAGACAACTTGGTTTTGGAGAACATATGTTAATACATCGAGAAAATAGTTTGAACATGGGTGCAACTAGGATGCATAAGATGAGAACCAGTTTGAGAGGTGGTTATGAATTTGCTTCCTGTTCTACAGTAGACATCCAAAATTTTAAAAGGGACATGGATAAATATGTTGTTACTAGCGGTGATGCACAAATGTTCATTAACATGATGAGTAAAAAGAAAAAGATCGCCCCAAAGTTCTTCTTTGATTATAAAGTCTACGATAGCGAGTTGGTTTGTACCTTTTGTGCAAATGAGACAACAAGGTTCAATTATGTAGAGTTTGGGGATGTTATGTCCTTTGATGCGACGTTTCGAACTAATAGGTACGTGTTCATTATATGTTAGAGCTCATTCATTATCAGATGTTTTTACTTTTAATTATATTATTTTTATATGTTTTGTATTTAGGTATGCCATGATCTTCATTCCCTTCACTGTTGTGGACAACCACAAAAAGACTATTGTTGTTGGCGTTGTGCTTGTGAATAAGGAAACCGTTAAGAATTTCAAATGGGTGTTAGAAGCATTTTTGAAAGCTCATCAAAAACTGTGAAACGGTATTCTCATTGAATTCCAAAGCAAGGATTACAAACAAAATAAATAGGAAACATAACGAGCCCAGGGCCGATACAACAATATGGGCCTAAACTATATACATAGTACAAACTATACATTAACACACCTCAACAGTTTGAAGGGAAGACGGAGCAAGAACATTCAACTGTCATGGAACTCCACAAATAAAGTAGACGACAAGCCTTTTGTGAAGATATCGACGTACTGGGATGTAGATGGAACATGTAACACACGAACGTCACCAGTACCAACTTTGTCCCGAACAAAATGCAAGTCAATCTCAATGTGCTTTGTACGTTGGTGCTGCACGGGGTTCGACGACATATATACGACGCTAACATTGTCACAGTAGACAATGGTGGTTTTAGAAATAGAAGAATGTAACTCATGAAGAAGATTTCAAAGCTAACATGTCT
The DNA here is from genome assembly GCA_954870635.1 of Arctium minus. Lineage (NCBI taxonomy): Eukaryota > Viridiplantae > Streptophyta > Magnoliopsida > Asterales > Asteraceae > Arctium > Arctium minus. Next base: position 73,126,610 of record OX941089.1, on the reverse strand, counting down.
TCGCAACCGCATTAGCAACAACCCGATATTCTGCCTCAGCGCTAGAACGAGATATAATGTGTTGTCGCTTAGACAACAAGGAGAACAGATTGTTACCTAAAAATACACAATAGCATGAAGTAGAGCGACGAGTACTCAGACAATCACCCCAGTCAGCGTCCGAGTAGGCGATGAGACGATTCGTGGAGGATGCATATAACTGGAGGCCGAGATGAAGAGTGCCACAGAGGTATCAAAGTATGCGTTTAAGTGCGGTGAAATGTGGTTCCGGTGGGTCATGCATGTATAAACAAATATGTTGCACAACATAAGCAATATATGGTCGTGAGAAAGGGAGGTACTGTAGAGCGCCAACAAGGCTATGGTAGAGAGTCGGATTCGAGACTGGAGTGCCGTCAGGGCCAAGCTTGGCTTGAGAACAGGGGTGCGACAAGGTTTGCGGTTCATCATGTTGGCACATTCAAGGATGGAGGTAGCATACCGTTGTTGGGACGAAAACATACCTTTCTGAGACCGTGTGACTGCAATACCCAGAAAATAATTAAGAGAGCCCAAATCTGACATTGAGAATTCAGTACACAGCGCACTAGTTTATATGCATCAACTAGTGAATACGTTATTGGGTAAGAATAATGATCCTGACCTTACTGGGTATGATTGTCGGTAAACACATCATCTGTGACCGGTAGCCGATTTACCTAGTTGGATGTGGGGGATACGCCCCCACTCAAGGTTTAACTTTATAAGTAATTTAGGAATAAAAAAAAAATACTTGTGTCCTTAATTCCCCCCAGTCACTTCCGATGCTTCCCCGATCCGTTCAACAAAACCCCTACTTCCTCGCTTGACAGTCGTTCCCCAGCACATTGATTGTTTTTCTACCGCTAGTTATTGTAAGCATGCTATAATGATAGTATTGGTTGATGATTTTGTTAAATATATCTCAATTTCTTGTTCTTTTAGTAAGATAAATCAATTCACCTAACGCTAATTTTGTATATATATATATGCTCAAACCAATTCATCTAGAAGGAAATTATAAAGTAAATAATAGTATAATTTGGTATTCGGTTAACCGATATGGTAAAAAAATCGAAACCAAAACTTACTTTATTTTGTTAATACCCGCAAAATTAATAACCTGAAACCATCGTCATCTTTGACGAAGTAAGTGGTAAGAAGCAGTAAATGTTTAGCTGTGCGGTAAAAGACAGTAAGTATCTAAACTGTCCTAAAATCTAGCAACTTTAGATGCCATAATATGAATGAACACGAGATCAAATTCTTGAGGACAAAATCATATCTTATAGCTTAAGATAAGCAGCAGCCTTTTTTTCTAGTGTAGCAAAGAATTTCAATTTGCTTTTATCTTGTGCAACAAGAAACATATCAAATGTCATTGTTTATTTGCTATTAGCAAGACATTTACCTAGCAAATACTTCATGTGATAGTATGCTATGAATTATAATAGAATACCATTGAGTTCATTGATACCCATTCTATATATGTAGTTTGTAACGATGAGAATATGTCGCCCTTCAGGAGAGAAAAGAGGTTCCAACATATATGGAAGAAAAATGGTTCAAGTATAGTCGATTAGGGACTCTAAAACTACCCCTTCAATGGAGGCTAGACGGGCATAGATAGTGTCCAGGGTGTCGATAGGGGGCATGGCAGGTGAAGGGGCTAAACGAGTAGAGATTGCCCCAGAGTGGTAGACCTTGACTCTGGTGCCATATGAAAATAGGAGGAACCCCACTAAGAAAGGGGTTGCTTTCGGATTCGGTCAGTGCTTCGATTGGTCTGATCTTATCTAGACCAAATCTCTTACCCAAGTTATGCGTTAGCTCGGTTAGTTCTACCCAATTTGTGTTGGTAAACGGCCCAACATATACTTCTTTTTGCATTTTCATAGAAAACGATACACTAAGAAACCAAAAGCGGCTTGAGTTTGGACTGAAGTCGTAAGCCTTCCTTGCACAAAGCGAAACCCGACTCTATGTATATAGACGCGATATGACCAGTATCCAAGCACTACAAAGGAAAGCAAAGTGTCATTTTACAGAAAGACAAATCAAAGGGCGATAAGCCACACATGACAACTATGGCTTAAATTGATGGATTTTACTTCCTTTTCCGACCCCGAGGCTTGTTTCCTGCGATATCCTTCGAAGTGCTCGTAACATCCATGTTGGAGTCTTCGTCTTCGCTATCACCATCAAAAGTCTCTGTTTTGTCGGTCGACGCCTCCTCATCTTCCTGTAAATTTGCAGTACTTTCTTGATTCGACAGTCGGTCTCGGAGCTCTCTCAATTTTGATTTCTTTGAGTTTAACACACCAACAAACTGCAAGATTCAAGTATGCAACTCTTGTCATTACAATTGCATAAAATAACATTCAAGGATCATAATGTTGGATGATGAGCATAACTTTGTGGCTCCCCATGTAAGAACACGTGGAACCCCATTAGATTACTCTTCAAAAGAGCCATTTGAGGAGATAAGAAAGGTTCCAACATATATAGAGGAGAAATGGTTCAAGTATAACTGATATGGGACTCAAACAACCCCCCCCCCCCCCTTCCAGCAGAAGCTAGACGGTTACAGATTGTCACAGTGTGTCTAGAGGGGACTAGACGAGTACAGGTTGTCCTAGATTGTCGAGTCAAGTCCAGTCCCTAGAGCTGTAGACTTTGGCTCTGATATCATGTGAGAGTATGTGGAACCCAATTATTATTCTCCAAAAGGCCATTGAAGAAATAAGGAAGGTTCCAACATATATAAAGAAGAAATGGATGTAAGACTGTAACACCGAGACATACAAGGGTGACTAGCCTAAGTTGCCATAGCTAACATATGGGATATATAGCTTCATTTGGTAAAGTGTGTCGTAGAATCAAACTCACAAAACATTGTCATTATACTCTTTCTAACTTATAAAGTCGCTCCTTTTCCAATGTGACGGTGAAAATTGCATGTTCCTAAATAGAGACTATAAGGTGCATATGAGGATAATCAGGCTCGGAACACATTCATATATTTTTTCCATCAAATTACACATAATAGCCCTCTATGACATCAAGCACACAACAAACTTTTGAGATGTTAGTTAATAAATGAATTTCAATTAGTACAGAAGATATATTACTAGTTACTCGTGAGTTACATATCAAAGTTTATATGCTTGGCACAAAAAGAAGTCAAATATTTTAGGGGACAAGTAAATAAAAAGAACTTCAACCAAAATTCTAGATAATTCAAGATGCAGTCTGCCCATGGAAATTAATACCACATAGAGAAGTATGTCTCTGAATGTGTTAGTACCTTAGTATAAATTGCCGTTTCAAACTCTGCCTTCTCGTTCTGGAACTTCTCATTTTGCGCTAAACACTTCTCAGCTTCCGCTTTCAGTTTCTCATTTGACCGTGTTTTCATCACAACCTCCTCCTATTTTTTTTAAAAGAAAAGTTATCAGCTTTAAAATCCTACCAAATTTCAAACGGAAAAACAACATTTAACAATGAGGTAAATTAAACAAGATATATTAACATACCAAGATTTTTTATATGATAATAAGTACTCCCACCTTTCCAAAAAAGTGTCCATGTTTCTCTTTTATTTTGTCTCAAAATAGGTGTCCACTTTCAGAAGTAAATGCATCCTTTCCAATTCTGCCCTTAATTCTGAGACGAGGAAATTCATTATTCCCTCTATTATCAAGAGTAAAATTGTCATTTAGTTAATTAGAAATTGAAATAATTATACATTTTCTAAGATTGTGTCTTTTTCATTGTGGACGCTTATTTTGGGACGGAGGGAGTAATAAATAAAAGAAATAGATGCTAGATTGGAGATCTGAATTAATTCTTTTAAGAATCTAAACAATTTGAAGATATGAATCGAAACAGCACTGCATTATCTTACACTTAAGCGTATGTTAGCATCCATCAGGAAGTCTAAGATTCCTGCAGTTATCTTCTTACTATTTTCAGCTGGTTTAAATTTCCATCGCCACTCCAGCTTCGTACCTTCTTTCTCGAAAGTCCATGATAACTGCAAAGGATTTAGCAACATAAGGATTTCAAAAGAGTAAGGGGGCGTGTGGTTTAATGGAATGGTTTTGAGGGATTTGGAGTTCAAAGGATTTGGAATCTTTGGTGTGTTCGGTTTGTAAGATTTGGAATGGAAATGAAGTCCATTCTTTATAGATAATTTATAAAAACAAATTATAAATAATTAATAAAAATATTGAATTACTTTTTTACTAATTGATTATTATAAAACAAATGTTTCCAACATTTTTTTAAACATTATTATACACAAATTATACAAAATCCCACGAAATACCAACAACCCCCAAGGGATTTCTAAATCCCATGTTTATGGGAATTCAATGAAATCCCGATGTTTCAAATCTAAACAATCCTTCAAACCAAACATGGGATTGGAATGGAATTGAATTCCAAATCCCTCCATTGTAGATAAGATTTCTCAGCAGTCAGCACTTACTATTTAATCATATCAAGCAACATCTTATTTGAGAAGTTCATAGAATTAACATTGTAGATTTGTGTTACTCATAGGATTAATACTGAACAACATCTTTATTAGCATGCTCACACTTTTCACAAGCTGGGTTTTCGCCGAAACAGCCACTCTACTCCTTGGGGTAGAGTTCAATTCTGCATACATCTCACCCTCCGGACCCCACCCCCAGACGGGATTATACTCGGATCGTTTGGCCTGGTTTCATTATTCATGTTACTCAAATGCTTCATATAGAGGACACTTTTTCATTCAGTTTCAGTACCACATAAAGCTTCTAAATCATTGAGAACTCTTAATCAGTTCACACTTTTTCATTTAGTTTTATCAAATGGCCCCCCATAAACCCACCCCAATAAGATTTATCACCAACTGAAATAACCTTCATGATGTATTTCATTCAAAGACGAAAGGCACTAAATTGTAAGAGAATTACTATTGTTTCAAACTATAATATTTACTCCATATCTATCCTGCATAAATTCAAAAGCCATCTTCAACTAGCAATTATCTCAAACATGAAGTTTCATGTTCCACAACCCGAATTTTGAAAGAGAACAGTTATGCTAGTTAAGTAGTCAATTCATGATACAGTTTTCTCTCTTTATCCGGTTTCATATGCATGAAAAAAAGTCTTTCTTCTATGTTGGTGTGCTACTCAAAATGCATGAGGTATAAGAAGTCGATAAGAATCCTAGCAACAATCATGGATGTAGGCAAATTGTTGAACCATGTAATTAATGTGCGCATTTGATTGTAGAATTCAAAATGTCAATAATTTTGAAGAGTTGGGCCTTGTATTGACATAGGATCTATAGAATGTTAATAATTTTGGCATAATATTAGTGCCTCAAAGCATCAGTCGCATTGTTGTCAGAGGGTAACAAATTTGAGTTTTAGGATTTTGATGGCAAACGTCAGCAACAATGTAGGAGGTCTGCGAAATGGTTTAGGCTATGTGTGGTCCACTTCAAGACTAACGTAAAGTCGCATTTCTCTAGGCTTTAACTTTTTTCTCTTTTAATAATAGTAGGAAAGAGTCAGCGAGTTGACATGAAAAGGTTAATCATGAAGTGGAATACAAATGATGAAACTCAAAAAAGCAAACAAATATTAAAGAATAGCTCTCCAATCTCTCGGTTTGCATATAACTCGTTCCCTTCGAAAGAGAAGACAAAAAGCTCACTTTCTACATAGGTCCAGGGGAATAAGCGAATCATGAAATGTTCAAGTAGATCTTGTATTTAGACACCAAACAGCAAAATGCCCTTGTGGCCATACGATATTCTTGTTTCTGGCAACCATGATCCTATAGTGTCAATAACATAATCTAAAAGCTTCAGCAATTTCATTAATGAAGCATCATACGTACCACAGGAATCAAGCACACCATCAGCTGAAAGATGAACAATCTAGACTAGAGGGTCTGATGTCTGATTGCAAAATGAAAATACTATATGCCCAAAACGAATTCAACAAACTTTTATCTTCCTTCACTAAAAATCTTTGATGTTTCTCTCATTGTTGGTACTAATTCCAAATGCCTATAGTAAGAGTATCTTGTTAACAAAGCTTAGTAACAAATTAAACCCCACAACACAAATAATCAGGAGTTAATGATTTCAAAATCATCATACTTGGTATTTTGTAAAGAAACATAAGGTTAGTTTTCAAAGCACAAGGAATCGAACAATAATGAGGACTATTTTAAGAGTACCTACTCTTTTGTAGCCTCCTCCAGCATCAGTAAACCCGTAAACCGAACGGGGCTGTTGAAACCCTAGATAGCGCTCCGACATATCGATGTACTCCGATATCGGTTGGTCCCAATTAGACGCTCTCTCATTCACCTCCTCTTCTGACGCTGCAAAAAATCAACAAATTTCAATTTGAAAAACCGAGATCAATGGTTGATATGAACGTTAACTGATTGAAATAGTTATCGATACCGTTGCAAGTCCAAGCGTTTAGGCCATCGGTGATGGAAAGGTTGAAGTGAGATGAAAACCAGGTGCCTTTGATGAAGATTGGTTCTGGATTTTGGGTGATTTGGAGTTTCAAGCATGTGTGTCTTGCTGAATCCATGGCGGATTTAGTATCAAGGTGTGTGCGTGCTAGGGAAGAAGAAGGAAATGTTGGTTTTCATCCCGCGTCGGCTCTTTCTTTCAAATGACCTGATTTTAGGGGGTTTAGTGTTTACAGCGTGTGAAATTGGAGATAAACACTTTTTCATAAGTTATTTTGTTCTAATTTATCAACTTATTTGAAAAGTGTTGATCTAATTCTCTCAGTGATTTGATAATTACCCTTTATAATACTTAGTGAAAATTACGTTTAATTTATGTATGTATAAGTGTTTCACCATCAGCGATCAAATATTAAGTATGTTCAGTATCGCTGATGATTTCTCATGTAAACAGATAGACGTAATCCCTGAAGACAAGTTTCGCGACAAAAGATGTTCACTGCTGAATCGAAGAGGAAGCTGCTGAACAAAGGACAAGTCTACTCATGACCTGATGCGGATAACTGCGAAAACAAGACAAGTCTACTCACACGCGAGGAAGCCTGAGGAAAAGATTCAGTGATAGCTGAACTTCTTTCTAACTCTGAGAAAGAAGAGATATTCAACGATCGATGATCACTTTGCTTATACCTCAAGTCTCTGTTGTCTTATCTATGCACAAATAGTACGAGCGTCAGAAAAGACATACCTCTACAACATTTCGTACAACAACTCTGATATCTACACTGTTCATCATACGGCCAAAAACATGTCTCCAAAAGTCAGATTCATGCAACCAACCAGAGAAGGACACGTGTAAAGTACCCTGCCATGCATTTAATGCATAGGGTATAAATAGAAAGATTACAACTCTATCTGAGAGTTGCCCTAAGCCTTCAGTCTTCAATCTTTCTGTAAAATATAGAAACCCTTGTTTTCTATATTCTTCCAATCCCCATTCTCTATTTCTTGTGCAACCATCTTAGTGTTTCTTAAGTTTGTTTAGATTAGGTGCTTCCTTAATCTTATTCCGCAACAAACTTGTAAATTGTATTTTGATTCATCAATAAACAATTTATTAAACTTTAAATTTTGTGTTTGTATTCAACCCCCCCCCTTTTTTATAAACTTGTTAAGCACCTTCGGACCAACAAAAAGTGATTATGACTTTTTTGGTTATTTTATATGTATAAGCAATCTCAAACACCTTTAAATAACAACGTATTAACTTATTACGTTTTTGTACCACAATAATTTAATCCAAACATCTTATAGAAAACTTCGGTTTGACACCGTATAAGTTGATGAACACTTTTCACAACAAGCATAAGTTGTTTTAAATAAGCAATCCCAAACATGCCCTTAGTCGCAAGAAAAAAGAATGCAATTTGTCATCATTGTTATCGGTGTCATGTTCATTTCGATAGGGTTAAATGAACCGATAACCCATTTATTGAATAAATATTTAATAAACGATTCCTAACTCCGTTAATGGTTGGACAAAAAAATAATAAATAAATTATAAACCATAATAATTTTGAATATAATGAGACGAAAATAGCAATTTTTTATGAAAAACATAGTTTATGCTAAGAATAAAAACAAAAGCACGAGTCGAGGTATGTGTGTGAAAATGAGTTTGATCTGTCTTTAACCCATTATGAAATCTAGAAGCTCAAATTTTGCATTTAAAAAACATTGTTTTAAGTTCAAAAACGGTTTTTTGAAATATCTAGAATAGGGAATTGAACGAAACACAATCGATTCTAATCTAAATGTGACTTGTTTATATAATTTTAATCGACTCATCTTCAGATAAAAGGGTCAACATTGTCATCCCTCTCGTCCAAGAAAATTACAATGACATGTACATTCTCAACCTTAATTTCCCGATTTTGAAAATTTTAATTCTAAATTTTACGATATTTATATAAAATTTTCCTTTTAAAATGTAAGTTGATGATGCAATAAATAATATTGATTTTGTCATATTGTTAAATGTATAACATTTGACATTTTAGCTAGGTTATGTTTTGTAAAACCAGATTAATTATCAGTTGATGTAAAATTAGAAAATTTTATTTTCATCTTGGTAATAACCGATTTATAGTTATACTTTACATGTATCCAAATCTGATTATTTTGACCGTAAATGATCGGATGATTGCGACTCATTTTGGATACGCATCCAACACTCTTAACAATTATCACTTCAACACCAATCAAAGTCTTTTGGGAAGGATGCTTGCTTGTTTTGAGAACTTTGTAATGACCTAAACAAGATCATCGTGTGTTTCAAGAACTACCTCCAAACGTGAAGCATTAGAGTGAATTAACATAACAGACCTTTATTCTTTCTATATACCTGATGATGTTCTCGATCTAAATGTATACATGTAACGGCCAGCTTTATACAACAACACTTAATACCTACCCTTCATTTCTGCTTATGATCAGCATTCTCTTCAGATTTCTCAGGCCCAGTTTCAGTCTGCAAGAAAGAATCAAAACCGACCTTCTCCGCATTCTTCACATCATCCTTGCTATGAACACTTTCATCCTGTAAAATTAAAGAGAGTGATCACTGATCATATCATACAACTTCATGATTTAATTGATCAAAAATTGAAATCTTGGATCAAAAATTCAAAACCCACCTGCTGCAATTTACAAGCAGTGATCTCAGGAGCAGCTTGTTTTCCTTTGATCTTCTTCTTTGTTTTCCCTGACTCAACTTCAGTCTATTTAAGATCTTTACTGTTAGACTAATGTCAGAAAGAGAGACTATTTAGTGAGTAAATTAAGACTAAATTAACCTTCTTCTTCTTCAATGCCATTGCATTATCAGATTGCTCAGTTGTTGCCATTACAATTTCAATCTGAAATGAAGATGTTATATATAAGATGATTCAATACTAGTATAAGAGATTTCAGAAATAGTAAAGCAGCAAATGAACAAAACCTTGGCCTTCTGAATCAATCTGCCAGTGGATTCATCTGTGGTTTTGATAGTAGATAAGGAGATCACTGTTTCAGTACCATAAAAAAGAAATTCAGATCAAATGAATTTGTTTGATACTTAATAAACAAAGAATTGAAAATCATCTTGTTGATGAATATATATGGATGGGATCCTTACATTCCTGAGTTGCCAGTCCGTTTCCTTTCAGAATCTCTGAAATTACTACAACAGTTGGTATGGCTGCATAAATTAATTCAAAGCAAGTTTTGAGGTTGGACTCATTATCTTCTTGATGATTATGGAAAAAATAGCAGTAAAAAATATCTAACCCATTCCCAAGGCTGTAAGCTCCACGCTGTTGTAACGGCTGATGCTTCTCTGCAACGTTGAAGAATTAAATCAATTTATGAAAGAATTTCATCAAACAAATCTCAAGAGAGAATCTATCAAACAGAACAGAACGATTGTGATCATCATAGCTTCATATCCATAGACACACACATACATATATGTGTATGTGTGTGTGTGTGGTTAATAAACAAACAATTTCTTCAAGGATATGGCATTAAACCCTAGTTAATCAATTAATCAGACAGGATTGTGACTTTTAAACGCTGATTGAAACTGAGATCACACCATATTCACGAGATAGAGATTTAAACCCTAGTGAAAAAACCACACAGACTTTAAATTCGGTTGCCAAATAACAAAACTCGATCCGTATGAACTTTAAGTGTTATTTACAGTACTGAATCAAAACAGAAGGCGATTAAGAACCGTATTATATGGACGTTTAATTAAACAAAAAAGCAGTTAAGAACCAAAATCTAACAGAGAGTCTATTTCTAGATCGAGGGAATAGGACCTTGGCGAGATTGAGGTAGAAGATGAAGGGCTTCTTGGTGTTAGAAACTTGAATTCTGTAATTCCTTGACATCTTCACTGTATTAGCCTCCTCATCAATGGCGGTTTTTTCAGACATCTCCGTTTCTCTACAAATTTCTTGCTGGGTTGCCATCTGAAATTAAGCCAGCGTCGATCGAAGTGAGAGACTACTATTGCAAATGGAACGAAGATCTTGTTTATATAGGCGGGAGAGGGACTGATTCGTCCAATGAAAAGGCGCCACGTGGATGACTTGGATTGGTTGATTCATATGGTGGTTTACTAGGCAGTTATCTCCAAACGGGAATTAGTGTAGGCAGTTAGAGATGCTTCCCGCCAAATACTAATTTTATTTTATATATTTTGATAAGTTTTCTTCCAAAACTTTATTCTCGGAAAGGAAAAGAAAAAACTAAAACTTCCTAAAAAGATTATTAAAATTATAAAACCATCAAAATTTTATTTTAAAGGATATAAATTTAAAGGGTATATATCTTTCTATTCCTTTCTGTTCAATAACATATAATTTATTTATTTTCTTTTCATTCTTTTTCTTTCACTTTCGAAAACACAAATAATAAAATCTTTTTATTCCCTTTCTTTTCATATTTTTAACAATGTTAGAAGATCAACTTTTAAAGGTCTTGAAAATATATCCAAAATTAAGGCGTACAAATTTTGTTGGTAGTAATAAATTATAGTATTATATATATGGACGGAGGTTCAGGGGAAAACCTCAAAAAAACCAAAAACTGAAGAATGCCTTGGTAGCCTTCCATTTGGACGGTATGCACTTGTGCATAAAGGTAAATTATGTTGTTTTTTGGTTTTTATGCACAAGTGTTATTATGCACGTGTGCATGTTACAAATTACTTGTATGCACAAGTGCATACCGTCCAGATGAAGGGCTATCAGGGTGTTCTTCAATTTTCCGTTTTTTTAAGGTTTTCCCCTGAACCTAACCCTATATATATGGGGTAAACTTTTAAATAATTATACTATTAAAAATGCACTTTTTTGAGCGAAAAAGTCCGTTGGAAATCCGCCGGATAAACCTTCACCGGAAAACACTATTCTCGGTGGAATTCCTGACGGATTGACCGTTTCTATCATATTCCGACAAACGCAAATCCGTCACTGAATTTTTCTCAACCTTTTCAATTTCCTTGTCTTAATTAACCAAATTAGTTATTAGGATTAAATTGCCTGACGGATTTGTGGCATAGTTTATTAAATAAAAATAAATAAATATTCTGCTACAAATCCGTCACATGTAGTCGAAATTAATTTTATTTTAAAAAAAATCAGTTGCGGATTTGTAAATATTAATATTGTACTAGAAGTGTACTCGTGCAATGCAGCGAGATACGTCACGATTTTAATTTTTTCTTTAATTTTTTGTTTTTTATGTCGATTTATAGTATGGTTATCTTATATATTTAAATTATTTATATTTAAAATAAATGTTTATCCTGTTTTAATTATGTTTATTGGTTAGTTATGAATTCAAACATATAACTTTAGAAATTTGTACTCATGCATCATAACTTGTAATATTGAATTTTAAGTAATGTGTATCAATAAACAATACTTAATGCATAAAAGTTTGTTTTTAAGAGTTTCTTCGATAGTTTAATATTAATGTAATTTATTTTAGTTTTAATAAAATAATGTTTTTTTTTTATAAAATAAACATTAAATATTTTGTTATATTTTCTTAATTATATTTTAGATTTTTTATATTTAAAACTTGATTTTTATCTTGTATTTAATTATGTAAGAAGTGATTTTAGGGAAGTTAAAGTGAGGAGTGATTTTAGGGGAGTTAAATTTGTTAGAGATAAGGATTAAATAGCAAGAAATTTTAAGTTTTCATTCTTTATTTAAGTTTTAAGTAATTAGCATTAAATAACCGTATATTAAGCTTTAACAATTGTTTTTAAGAGTTTTTTATAGATGCTTTATAATATAGTATAGATATAAACTCATAATTATTTACAAACCCAATAAATAGTATAAACTTACAAATGAAAGATCAATTTTTTTAGTTTTCCATTTTTTAAGGTTTTCCCTGAGCCTGACCCTATATATATATATATATGTGCGAAAAATCGTGTGAGAAGTTAAGTTAACTGTGAGAAACATTATAAGTGGATCTGAACAATTGATCTCTTTTAATCTCATCAAGCCCTCCCATGAATTGTGGCTTAATTATAAGGGAATTGATCTGGTGCATCTCATTCTAATGTGTGTCCATTTCTCATATAACGGTTGATAACCACTTCTCACGCTTCTCACTGTTAACTCAACTTCTCACCAGACCCAACCCTGTATATATATATATATGTGTATATATATATATACTAGCAGTGTATATATGTGTATATATATATATATACTAGCAGTGTGCTCGTGCGATGCACTGGGTGAGTAAGGTGTGAAATCTGATTGTAAATGGAAATGAAAATCCCCTGGAAGTGTAGCACAGTTGGTTGAGTAACTTCACTCAAATTGATCAATCAACATTTCAGTATACCCAACTTATAACCATGGTCGAAAACCCATGCAACCAATTGATCAAAATCAAGAGACCAATTTGAATATCCATAATGGAACTTCAACTATTCTATAATACTCCTTGGCATCCATCGCATTATAATTTACTCATATTAAGACACCATTTTCATTACAATTCTCTCGGATTGTGCATGTGTTCATCCAAGGATTGTTGCTTTTGAGACTGAAAATACAACCTCCACCTGCAAACAAATAGGAAAATTTAATAAAGAACACTCACATTTTATGATTAACCAACTTGGCAACATTCATTTTTGGTCTAAGAAAATAACAGTGATTAAATCCAAAACAAAGTTGTACATATACTAACAAACATACAAAATAGATAATTTAAGGCTTCCAAAATTGTGCTATGTGCATCAACCTCAATAAACCCATACCCATTTTGCTCCCGTATTCCTAAATCAACATACATTTATGATCATGGGTTCAAATCACAAACTTATCCAGAAGCCTTGGTGCACAAGGTGGTCTAAGAGGGGTGCACCAGGAATAAAAACATTTTTACTTCAAACTTTTCTTGGTTGTTCTCATCAGTTCATTTCTCCTTTGTTGTAAATTTTCATCAGATGCAATGTTGCAGTCTTGCGGAGAGGGTGATGGTTTTGGAAATGCTAAAAGGATGACTTATATTATTCTTCTGATCCATGGTTTTTTGTCGTTGTTTTATAATGATTACTTTTTCTCATCGGGGAAATGTTATTTTCATTGTTGCTATTTATCCTTGAATTGGTGGAGCTGATGATATGGCTCATATTGAAGTCCCAAATTTGCAACCGGAGCTTCTGGGTTATTTCGTTCAAAAAGACAAAAGTGAGACATAATTGGTGAGATATACCTTTGACAATGATGGTTCTAATGCTTACGAGGTAAATATTTATTAGCAAGAGCTACCACCCTCACTTACATTGTTGAATAACGGTCTCGACTCTCAAAATAATAGTACCTAAAAACTAATCTGCTGCCAATTAGAACCACTTAAAATCAGCAGGAGCCAAAAAGGAACCAACAACCAATATAATATACAAGCAGGTCTAAACCAACCTCTAATCCAACTTTGAATCATAGAAAAAGATCTGATCACTTTAATCCAAACCTTTAGCCACATAACTGAAGCAATTTAGCCAAAACCCATAGCAAACGGGTAAGTCATAGATAACAACCCACACTTGAGGTTTTTCCATCTTTAAAACCATGGAAAAAACAACTTATAGATATATATCTTAAGCTAAGAGACCATATCCGAGCATTGGACCAAATCAAGAACTGCTCAGCATGCACCATCACCAAAATTCTGATAAACATCTGGAACAGACCAAGCCACAATCCAGCAACCAGTATATGGATAAATGTAATTCCAAAACTGATCAGATTTAAGCCCATAGAGCTTACATCCTTTTATTATCAAACCAAGTTAAACTTGCTCGATTTGAATGAAACACCAAGAATAAAATAAATCATGAAACCTAAAATCTTCAAGCTTGTAATGGGATGTGAAAATGAAAAACTAATGCATTTCAACATCAAAAAGTTCCTTAACATCTTCAACATTGCAATATTTGAAACATTACAAGCAAACTATTACAATGAATGCACCTCCTCGAATTTGTTGGCTGCTAACTCTGTTATTAAAGTTATTTGTCTCACATTCCCTATTTAAACATAATCATAGAGCATGTGTTTGCAAACCATTTGGAAAGGCAATAGTAAAAACCAAGCCCCAACATCAGCAGATCACCTTAGATCTAAACACCTAATCTGCATATGTTTAATTGTCACATAAAAACAAATATGTAGAAGAAAGAGTAGGATGCCCTTAGACTGTTACCTGGAGTAGTTCGAAGAAACAATTTCGTAGAAGAAAAGGTCACCTTTGAGTTTGTCTTCGCACTTGGCCAAATATTAACTGCAAAATCAAAATAGAAATCTAAATCGAAATATTAACATAAGCACCTGAGTTGGGTTTTGTCAGTGTATGTGAACGACTGAGTTGAGTTGGGTTTAAAAGGACCATACCTCGTCGAAATCAACCGAGAACCAATCGGTAAATCAAAACACGATTTGATATTTAGATGCAAAATCAAAATAGAAATCTAAATCGAAATTTAAGAAAACCTGAGAGCGATAGTTATATGGAGCTCGCTGTAGGAAATTAGAAGATAGGGCATATTGTTTTTGGGATTTTACTGGTACCATACCGTGAGTAAAAGAGGAATCGAAATGGGAAACAATCTATAGATGGTATAGGATTTGAGACATGAATCAAAGGAAGAGTGGGATAGTGTATTTGAGAAAAGATTTTGAAATTTTGAATTTGAATTTGTTTGCAGCTGGAGTCCGAGCATGGCAAGAAAAGCTTTGAATTGAAGAAAGCAAAAGATGCAGCAACCCAATATTGGTGGTGGCTGCATCAAGAGTTTGTACCTTATGTATAAGAATTTGTAATTCATAGTTTTTGGAATCTATTGCATAAAAGGGTTGTAACTTGTGCCTTTTGACTTGTGATTAAGAGTTTTAGGCTAAATGTATTATAAGGTAGTATAGATATATATAGCCATAGGTTCAAATGAGAAATGCTAAGTGTGTGAGAAATATAGATCGGATTTGACTGGTCAAATATTGTGTCTTTGACTGGTCAAAAGTTGCGGCTATTCCAAAAATAAAAGGACAATTTTGTAATTCTTACAAATATGCGGGACGAGTTTAAATATGAACTATATGTTCATATATGAACCACTGTAATTCACATATGAACTATTTATATGAACCTTTGTGATTCATATATGAACTAATTAACTGTAGTTTCATATATGAATCAGTTGAACTAATTAACAGATTCACATATGAACTTTTGTGATTCACATGAACTAATTAACTGATTCTCATATAAACTAATTAACTGATTCACATATGAACGTAAAATTTATATGTGAATCACATAGGTTCACATATGAACTCGTTCCACATATTTTACGAAGGTACCCCTCTATCTTCTAAAGACCACACAAGGAATTATCCGGTGCTTCACAGTCAAAGCCGCAAATATTGATCAGATGAAGGGCTAGGATCATTTCTCTATTCCTCACACACTTAACATTTCTCATTTGAACCTCTCCCTATATATATATATATATATATATATATATATGTTACAGATATATACTAAACCTTATTTTAGATTGTACTCTATCTATAATTCAAACCATATAAATAAGGTGTTAGGCTAAAACAATTCTAATTGATTGAAATTTTAGAATTTAGCCTTTCAGTAATTATACAGAAAAGAAACATTTTCTTTCTGTAAAACACATATAGATCCAGGGTTCTTGAGCTAGCACACGGTGGAAGATCTAGGCATGTTCGTGTGTGGATCACTAATAGAGGAATCCTACATTGGGTTATAAGTGTTGCATCAAATCTACACCAGATCTGCAAAGATACAATTCTAAATACCTTACAGCGTGTGATTTTAATTAAATGCATCATTGGATTCATTGGGTTTTAGATTTAGAAAAGTTTTCTAATTTACTTTATAACCAAAATTAATTCTGTAACACCCGTAATTTTCAGTAAGAATAAGTTGCATCGTGTTCAAATTTGATTCATAATTTATGGGTGTAGTGTCTAGAATGTTATGCTTTTAATCCTTACATGTGTCGAGAACTTTTCGGGTGAGAAAAGCGAGTTTTTGGGTCATGACTCAGGTGGGGCGATTATGCCCGACGACTATGACATTTGTCACTGTCGCCGGTGGAAAAATTGCGAGAAGGGAAGACTCTTCGGTACATCTCAGGCGACAGTGCCCGACGACCTTGCCATTGTCACTCTCGCATGTCACAGTCGCCAGCCAGGAGCTGGTCTCGGTACAACACGGGCAACAATGCCCACGATTGTGACAATATGTCGATGTCGCCTGGCATTGTCGCGGTCAGGTTGTTTGCTGGTATAAATTCTTTGGACCGATTTTTGAGAGCATTAATGTTACAAATCAGATCAAGGCTCGATTTCTCTCTGCATTAAGGCGATTTTCACCTACCAATCCTCACTCCTCTATATCACATACATGTCTGAATGTTATTTTTATGCTTCCTCAAGGTTTTATCACATATTCTTCTTATTTGATCACTTTTGGAAAAACTAGGTCAAAACTAGATTTTGATGATTTTGGGTATTATGACGATATGATTACAGACATTGGTTTTTCACATACATAAATGATGACCTTTTCTATTTGAATGAATTTTGGAAATTTATGGGTGATTACCCCATTTTCGTTATGATGTCAAATTATGAGACTTATTTATTTGATGGGTTATATGGTTAAGTATTTAATTATGGTGAGTGTATTTTGATATATTTGGAAGTGTCCAAAATATTAGACTAATGTAATGGATCCATAGACATAATAGTCGACCTTTTAATGGAATGGGATAGTTACTCCCACATCTTGGCTAGACACAGGAATTATATCACCAGGGGACTCGAACTATGGACCATGGGTGGTTAAACTCGATGACTGTGTGACCCGTGACATTTAATTTCTAGCGAATGAGTATTTCTTAGTTCATTAGGGGATTCGAACTACAGACTATGGTTGGTTGAAGTCGATGACCAGTGTTACTTTAATAGAAGCTCTATAACATTGTAATGTGACTTACTTTTGTGTTCCGTCACAGTCAATCGCAAATCGGGTCTCCCCCGTCATTGTATGGAATCTCATGTCCTTCCAAGGATAAAAGATATTTGAAATATGTGTTATGGTCTTATTTAAACTATGCTTTGGAATTTAATGTTTTATAGCATTATTTTACAATTGTTTGAACTCACTAGGCGTTAAGCCTAACATTTTTTCTCAAATGACATGTATATCAGGTTCTCTTAGCAGAGGGGCTTCTAAGGTTTGAGTGGAGTGTCTAATTGCCATCTTGGGCATTTTTGGGGTCGATTAGCTTTTGATAGTAGGCGTTGCTTGAAGATAGTATTCTTTTGGTGATGGTAATGACACCAGTTTTAAGCCAACTTAGATTAGCTTAGATTAGTAGGTTGTTGTTTATCATCCATCTTTATTCATCGTAAACTCTTTACAATTTCCCCATCTTGGGTGATGTTATTTATTTACATGTCGTTTACTTGATTAAATCCAGGTTGAAATTGACTCTATTTTTAGTGGTGTTACAAATTTTTTGCTACGTTCTACGGTTACAAATTTGCATTAAAAGCCAACTGTGGTATTAGAGACACTTTGAGCATTTAATTAAAAAGAAATTGTAATTTTATATGGCAAATTCAAATTGTAAACGGGCCCTAAGTTCTAGCTGGGTCCCAATTTTAAAATGGGCCCTCATTTTTTCAAAGCATCATGCCTTATCCAAGCTTTTTAAAACCCTAAATTTTCCTTGTCACGCTCACAAAAACTAGCCTACGACTCTGTCACCACCGGCTACTGCCGGTTCACTGCGGTTGTTGTTGTCGTCGATCGTTGCTCACAAGACTGTTGTCCTTCTCATCCCCTTTCCACCTCAGGCACCGACATTGGACTTTGGTTCTTAGAAGGAAATGGTCGACGATTCAGGGTTGCCATCGATCATGGATACTAGTTTCGTCACTGGGAAAACATAGCAGGTGCTACCGCTTAGAGCGGTCGACGCTGAGTAGTTGTGTACTGTCCACCAAGCCATCGTCAAAGGCGGTCAGTGTTGGTTTTGCATCTACTGCCGCTATCGGCGATCCCTCTGTCTATTATCAATCCTTGGAGCACGACCAAGACCGTGGGGGATGGTTTTCCCTTTTCGGCCGATTACAACTGATGTTGTTGTCTGTTTCTTAACCGAAGGGTTATTGCCTATTTCTCTCCTCAGTAGGCTAGAATCCCAAGACCACGCTCCTATGCGGTATGTGTTCAAATGTCCAGACCGCTCTTTAGTAGGATAGAATCCCAAGGACCATGCTCCTATGTGGGATGTGTTCAAACGTCCAGACCACAACCCTTCAGGACTGGTGGTGCTAGTTGGTGTTTTGTATCAAATCACTAGCCTTTGGGTTGTTGTAGTCGTCGCTAGTTGCTGACCTTTGGGTTGTGTGACCACGTCTCTCTTTGTTGTTGGACCATTGCTAATGCGGCTGGATCATTTCTGTTTTGCAGCCATCGTCGCTGGCCATAGAACCAAGCAGAAGGTCACTTTTGTAGTATAAGTCTGGTTGCCGCTGGTGGTTTATGCTAATTGATTGAATGAAATTTATTTTGATTGAATGAAATCCATTTGGGCTGATGTGAACTGGGTTGTGGCTTTGTGCTGCTTTCGTGGTTTTCTTAACCAGCTCCAGTCTTAATATAGTCGATGCATCGGCCACTAAGGTGTTGTTTCAGTTGTTGAGCTTGTGCCTTAGACGACTAGGTCGTGGGATAGGCTAGTGCCCATTTCTTTTTAAATCAATGGATCAAAGTGTAACACCTCGAAATCTTTGGCCGAAGAGAAGACAAAACGTCAACAATGTTCCGCGTGACTCCCCATGCGGATCGAACAGCGCCATGATCCGCACGAGGGTCTGAACTCTAGAGGTCCGTACGACACGGACACGGTCACCGTGAGCTGATAAAAGGGGACAATCGGCCCTAAACCTATTTTTTCACCCAAAACTCAAACCTCTCCCCTTTTCTCTCACAAACCGACCCCATCCTCTCCAAACGAATCCTAACTCATTTTTGGGTGGTTTTCCTCCTGAAATCAAACGACTCTTCACCATCTAGCAAGTTGGGAGCTAGAGCCATCATCCTTTCATCTTCATCTTCCTCACTAAGCTTCTTAGAGTTTCATCCAACCATTTTCATCATTTTGAAGATTTGGAGTTTGTGGCTCATTTTGGGGATCTAGAAGAGTATGGTTGATGGATTCAATCTATGGCAAAGGTAATCTCCTCTTCTCTTCAACTATGAAAATTAGGGTTTTGGGATAAGGTGAGATCTTCATGTAAAATGTTTGGGGAATGATTCTATATGTTTGAGTATGGATATTTACGGTTGGAAATTTATGGATCTAGGTTTTGGAAGTTTTTGGCTTGAGGATCCAAGTTTCTTCAAAGGAGCTCAAGTTGGGGAAAATCTAGATTTAGCCTAAATCTAGCAACGTGAGTTCAAATTGATTTGTGAAAACGTTGTACATGCCAAAATGTCCATTTTAAAGTGTTTATGTGTTTTACATGAAATTATTAACTGTTGAGTTATTTGGGGAGTTTAGATTATTTGAAATGTTAAGCTTTATAAACTTTGTAAAACACCTACATTTGGGATTTTTGGTCATTTTGATAAATAAATCATAAATGAAAGCGTTTTGATGAATTATTGCATAAATGAAGATTTCTTGGTCATAATGCACTTTTAGTGTTTGTTGGAAATATGCATCATTCATGTAATGGGACATTTTGAAAGTACGAATGTGTGAGTCCTTTGATTTTGGTAGTTCCCGACCTTGCAAACATTTTAGAAACTGTAATCCTTTTTGGTTTTGGGCCGAAGGCCAATTGTGATTTGAGAGACAAAGTTTTTCGGGAAAAGATGTATCTTGGTTTATGTAACCTTATTGGCTCACGTATTTTAGCCAAACGTTCATTATGCCTTTTTGGGGCTTGATATATACTCAAATGAGTCTTTTGAACATTTGTTCAGTTTTAGTAGTTCGATAAGGAGCCTTTGACGTATGGTGTACTTAGTTGCATCTTATTTGAGAGTTACATGTTTTGAATGCGTTAGTTCATTCATTGGAGTCATGTAACGTTTTAAACTGTAACGCATTTGATCCATAGGCATATGAGTCAGTCAGTTGGTTTAGTTGGGAACTTTATCCCTGTTTTGGGACTGGAAATTATTTATGGCTAGTGGGAGCTTGAGGTATAGATCGTGGGTGGTTGAACTCAATAACCGTGTAACCTTTAGTGAAGGGCTCGAGGTATAGATCGTGGGTGGTTGAACTCGATGCCCATGTAATCCAGTCTGGTTATTCATTATGGAATTTAGTGTCCACGTTTGAAGTCTAATGAGTAGTCCCCAAGTCATGTTTTTATGTAAGTTTGCGGTGGTGCTTTGTAGAGCCGTAAACGGAGCTAAGTCTTGCGGTGGTGTCCATGGTGATCCAGATACGGGGACTTGTGGATTTTGTGGTGACACTCATCTAGAGGTCGAGTCGACACTAGGTTCATTTGTGTATCTTGCGGTGGTGCCCATGGTGAGCCAAATACTGGGATCCATGACTCTATGTGAAGCTCGAGAACATCGATAAGTGTCTTAACTTTGTGTGCCCGTCAAATTCGATGGAATTCGGGTCTCCCCCGTCACCGAAAGGTGTTGTTTTGGGTATTCAGTTTTATTATCCTTGTTTTCGATGACGTTTTGTTTATATGGGTTTTCATCCACGGTTTATGGGTTGAGTATTATGCCCTACCCGTGTTTTGGGTGTTTTGGGGTATAAAGTTTTTTCCACATTTTCATAAATTGAGGGTTCGATTTCTATTCATGTTTCGAGTGAGTTTTAGGGTTGAATTTAATTTACGAAAGAACGTTTTATATTAGGATCTTCGTCCTTAAAATAGTTTGGATTGGAAAACGTTTATATTGGTATTTCCTTCGCCTAAATGCATATCATTGGAAAACAAGTCGTTTTCATATTTGAAGCATATCATTTTGAAAGATTATGATTTAAATTGCATTCTTCCTTTTTAATGATATATTTATTCATGTTGAAAACTTTTGAACTCACTAGGCGTTAGCCTAACCTTTTTATTTGTCGGCACGTGCATCAGGTTCCGGCTGGGAATAGTCCTAGTGACGTTGTGAAGAGAAGAGTGCTAGTTGTGTGGTCGTGGAGTGTATATCTTGGTGAAGTCTTCCGCACTTGGGATTAGCAACTTGGACTGGTTTAGTAACACCCGACTGTATTTAGTCTTGACATAAGACTTGTGTTATTATTTGTTGAGGTTAAATCTAGATTTCCATTTGAGGTATTTCAAATGTAGAATTTTATTTTGGAGATTTATCATTTACTTGATGAAGTTTTTAATTTTTGAATTAGTTGCTCTTTCCAAATTTGAGGGTGTTTATAAGTTTATAAGTGGGTAGCCGTTTGAAGAGGCTAATGATTTTAGTGTTCGTCACTTGAAGTGACAGTAAGCATGGTGATTGCCTTAAGTGGACCGTTTCGGGTCGGAATGATTGATTGGATTAGAACCATAGACTTTTGGAATCGACATTAATCGAGGAGAAATTGTAAGGTGAACATATGAAATCCATGATTATTGTGTTAAGATGTTTGAGCATCCGGATGACGATAGTGTGACTGGGAATTTGAGGAGCGTGATTTCGAGACGTTGAGTGCCGATCAAATTAATGCACGGAATTTATTTCTAAAATAAATTGCGTCAATTATTTCTCATATTCCCAAATCATCATGTGAAATTTTATTACGAAATCTTGGAAAGATGTTTAGCACACACAAGGTTTTAAACATGGTTTTAAACATGCATAAAACTACTTGATTGCATGAGATTGTAAATTTTGCCGAGCCTTTCTTTATTCTCATCGTTGTCCAACGCTATTTTCGGATATTGCGATTTTCATATTTTGACGTTGTTTAGGGTCTTGGACAAGTAACTATGGTTTATAACCTTAACATTGGATTTCCTTCACATATGTTAAGGTTTTGGATGAAGAGTTATCCTCCATTATTTTGATGTTTGAGTTTATTGGAAATTTTATTCTGTGTGAGATTTGTTGAGTCTTATGGAGTATTATTTTATGGTGTCTTGCAGCGCAGGAACGAACATTGAAATGCGTCGGCTAGATTCATTGCATGTGTTTGTTTATTGTTTATTGAGAAAACTATTTCATGAGAGTTTTGTTGATGGATGTTATCCCATATGCTATTTTTGGAGTCTCAACATCGTGTGATTTCTCTTTTAAGTTTTATACGAGTATATTTCGTTGCACACTACTTAGTATTATAATTGATTTGTACTTTTGGTGTGAGTAAGCATATGAATGATTTGTGATGGTTTGTGTTAATCTTTTGCTTTTAACATCCTTAGGTTGTTGGTTTTACTGTTATAGTCTCACGCAATGTATTATATTGATTTACTCGTATGCATGGCATTATAGCCACCATTTTGGGTCAAAGAGCGTTTTATCTGTGCGGCTAAAAGTTGAAGTTGATTTAAATTATTTTATGTCTGACCAAATCGCAAGCACTTATCGTTTTACTAAGTTTGGGAAATAAACTGATGTATGTGGGTCTTGTGGGAAATTTTATTTCATGTCCTTATATGGTTAAAAGAGATTTTCGGAACTTGACTATGTGAATTTCCCCTTTAGGAGTCTTGTACAAACACCTTGTTATACACCGTTTTAGTACGTAAAATTATTTCTCATCTATGGCATAAATTGATGCATGTTAGGACCATAGTGGTCCATTTGAAAAGTTTGTTGTGTATCCTTGTTTATTTTCATTATTAGCTTGAGTAATGACCAAACGGTTTTCGAAATAGTTTTATGTATGTGGCGTTTGAGGCCACTTCGTACGACTAAGTGTTATAAAGCTTTTGCATTTAGAAGTTTTATAAAATTTCAAAGTTGCATGGTAGTTTGAAAAACATTGAACTCATTAGAGCTATAGATGCAAATCCCCTTGCGATAAAGGTCGTGATTAAGGACTAAAGAAGTCCTCGAAGATTGAGGTGTTGGAGGACCTGCCTTATGTTTAGTTTTGAATTTTGGACTTCAGTTTCATGAACTGGTTCACGCAGAAGTATTTGAGGCGTTAGATTTATGCTTTTTCCAGTTAATTAAGTGATGATCTTTCCACTTCGATGAACCTTCGGGTTAAAACCTTGTACGGTTGTTTGCATAGGGTCATATTTGAATTTGTGGGTTAATGGTACGACAGGATGCTATGTGTCTACGGTATACCATCTTAATGGGTATTCGTGAATAATGATGATGTTATGGTTGGCTAGTAAAGCTGTATGATTTGGGGTTTTAATTCCATAAGTAGGTGTCAACTTTATTTCGACATTGCAATTCTGGAATGAAATATTTGGTGGTATATCCACGTTGCAGATAGTTGTTTTGAGGATAGGTGTCGACCTTCGATTTGGAGGACATTGACCGTTGGGATGCTTACGTGCACTTTCGTTGAATTTGGTGGGCCTGCAAGTTAAGTGGTAACCTTAAAGATATTAGATGCTGGCAATTAGGGATCGATCATTGGTAATTTCGTAATCAGCAAGGTTTCCGCTGATTTGACCATCGATGCTTGAATGCATTATGGGGGTTGTGTAACCGTGGAGTTTGGGGTAATCCGATATCTACATATGTGGTGCATGTGTCAGTTTGAGGAACCGAGTTATTGTAGGTTGGATCAGACCAAACTAGTGCTAGGAATTTCGTCAAGGAAAAGATGATAAATCTGTATGGAATTGATTATTGGAAGAATTAGTGAAATCGTAGAAGTAGACCTTAAGTAGAAGTCGGTTATTGAGGAAGCTTTGATTTTCCGAGTTTATAAGTACCGTTTATGTAACAACGATGGGTGACCAGGTCAACAATTTTATACGAACTCCATCACCGCTCGGGTAGGGTCAACCTGGCTCGGATTTGACCTTGGTGGAAGGAGTATGGACAAGCGATAGTTGGGTCCTTTTTACAAAAGGGGTTGTGTTTTTTTAAGGCAAGAATAGAGTGTAACATAAATCCATGAAGGATGATTAGAAGTATTTAAGGGTAATGTTCGCCTTGGGGTGACCTTGGTGGAAGTGGTTAGTTAAGATCGTAAGTTGCTCTTAAGGTGATAAGTGCAACCTAAGGTTGGGAGGCAACTGAGATCCTAATGATAGGAAAATGATTTGATAAGGACTCAATTTTCATTCCGTCATCGGTAAGGTATATCGAACGTTGAGATCGGATGTGTGGCGGCTTGTTATGAGAAATACAATGAAAACACTAACCGGATGTAATCGGTTTCGTGTATGAGGAAAGGTATCGTGGAGGTACCCCTTTTTGGATAGAGAACCAGTTGATCTCGCTAAATGCGACATTGGGTGTTTGGTCGGGGTCAGATTTCTAGGACGAAATGTCTTTTAAGGTTGGGAGGATTGTAACACTTCGAAATCCTTGGCCAAAGAGAAGACAAAACGTCAATAGTGTTCCGCACGACTCCCCGCATGGATCGAAGCGTGCTGTGATCCGCACGAGGGTCTGAACTCCAGAGGTCCGCGCGAGTTGATCTGCACCAGGACCCGTGCGCGACCATTGTGCGCCGATAAAAGGGGACAGTCGGCCCCAACCCTATTTTATCACCCAAAACTCAAACCTCTCCCCCTTTCTCTCCCAAACCGACCCCCATCCTCCCCAAATGAACCCTAACTCATTTTTGGGGGTTTTCCTCCTTAAATCAAACGATTCTTCACCATCTAGCAAGTTGGGAGCTAGAGCCATAATCCTTTCATCTTCATCTTCCTCACCAAGCGTCTTAGGGTTTCATCCAACCATTTTCATCATTTTGAAGATTTGGAGTTTGTGGCTCATTCTGGGGATCTAGAAGAGTATGGTTGATGGATTCAATCTATGGCAGAGGTAATCTCCTCTTCTCTTCAACTATGGAAATTAGGGTTTTGGGATAAGGTGAGATCTTCATGTAAAATGTTTGGGGAACGATTCTATATGTTTGAATATGGAAATTTATGGTTGGAAATTTATGGATCTAGGTTTTGGAAGTTTTTGTCTTGAGGATCCAAGTTTCTTCAAAGGAGCTCAAGCTGGGGAAAATCTAGATTTAGCGTAAATCTAGCAAGGTGAGTCCAAGTTGATTTGTGAAAACGTTGTACATGCCAAAATGTCCGTTTTAAAGTGTTTATGTGTTTTACAAGAAATTATCAACTTTTGAGTTATTTGGGGAGTTTAGATTATTTGAAATGTTAAGCTTTATAAACTTTGTAAAACACCCACATTTGGGATTTTTGGGCATTTTGATAAATAAATCATAAATGAAAGCGTTTTGATGAATTATTACATAAATGGAGATTTCTTGGTCAAAATGCACTTTTAGTGTTTGTTGGAAATATGCATCATTCATGTAATGGGACGTTTTGAAAGTATGAATGTGTGAGTCCTTTGATTTTGGTAGTTCCCGACCTTGCGAACATTTTAGAAACTGTAATCCTTTTTGGTTTTGGGCCGAAGGCCAATTGTGATTTGAGAGACAAAGCTTTTTGGAAAAAGATGTATCTTGGTTTATGTAACCTTATTGGCTCACGTATTTTAGCCAAAAGTTCATTTTGCCTTTTTAGGGCTTGATTTATACTCAGATGAGTCTTTGGAACATTTGTTCAGTTTTAGTAGCTCGATAAGGAGCCTTTGATGTATGGTGCACTTAGTTGCATCCTATTTGAGAGTTACATGTTTTGAATGCGTTAGTTCATTCATTGGAGTCATGTAACGTTTTAGACTGTAAGACATTGGATCCATATGTATATGAGTCAGTCAGTTTGTTTAGTTGGGAACTTTATCCCTGTTTTGGGACTGGAAATTATTTATGGTAGCAGGAGCTCGAGGTATAGATCGTGGGTGGTTGAACTCAATAACCGTGTAACCTTTAGTGAAGGGCTCGAGGTATAGATCGTGGGTGGTTGAACTCGATGCCCGTGTAATCCAGTCTGGTTATTCATCGTGGAATTTAGTGTCTGTGTTTGAAGTCTAATGAGTAGTCCCCAAGTCATGTTTTTATGTAAGCTTGCGGTGGTGGTCTGCAGAGCCGTATACGGAGCTCAGTCTTGCGGTGGTGCCCATGGTGAGCTAGATACAGTGACTTGTGGATTTTGTGGTGACACTCATCTAGAGGTCGAGTAGACACTTGGGTCATTTGTGTATCTTGCGGTGGTGCCCATGGTGAGCCAGATACTGGGATCCATGACTCTATGTGATGATCGAGAACATCGATAAGTGGCTTAACGTTGTGCGCCCGTCACATTCAATGGAATTCGGGTCTCCCCCGTCACGAAAAGGTGTTGTTTTGGGTATTCAGTTTTATTATCCTTGTTTTCGGTGACGTTTTGTTTATATGGGTTTTCATCCATGGTTTATGGGTTGAGTATTATGCCCCACCCGTGTTTTGGGTGTTTCGGGGTATAAAGTTTTTTCCACGTTTTCATAAATTGAGGGTTCGATTTCTATTCATGTTTCAAGTGAGTTTTAGGGTTGAATTTAATTTACGAAAGAACGTTTTATATTGGGATCTTCGTCCTTAAAATAGTTTGGATTGTAAAACGTTTATATTGGTATTTCCTTCGCCTAAATGCATATAATTGGAAAACAAGTCGTTTTCATATTTGAAGCATATCATTTTGAAAGATTATGATTTAAATTGCATTTTTCCTTTTCAATGATATATTTATTCATGTTGAAAACTTTTGAACTCACTAGGCGTTAGCCTAACCTTTTTATTTGTCGGTATGTGCATCAGGTTCCGACTGGGAATAGTCCTAGTGACGTTGTGAAGAGAAGAGTGCTTGTTGTGTGCTCGAGGAGTGTATATCTTGGTGAAGTCTTCCGCACTTGGGATTAGCAACTTAGATTGGGTTTAGTAACACCCGACTGTATTTAGTTTTGGCATAAGACTTGTGTTATTATTTGTTGATGTTAAATCTATATTTCCATTTGAGGCATTTCAAATGTAGAATTTTATTTTGGAGATCTAACATTACTTGATGAAGTTTTGAAATTTTGAATTAATTCCTCTTTTCAAATTTGAGGGTGTTACACAAAGTTCCTACCATATTAGAGATTGGGTCAGTTAATACTTAATTTACCATATATAGAAAATCGTTCTTGTTTTGGCTTTTTTATGTTCTTAGATTTGGCCAAGTATTTTATTTTATGCTTAAAATAAATAAATAATATATGTTTTTATTTTTCTAGAAAATTAAAATGTTTAAACTGTTGTTATCTGTTGTAATTTAATGTAATTTTAGTTTTCTAGAATAGGGATAAATTGTAAAATAGAATAGGACATGTTGTTTTTCTATTTTTAATATGTAATTTTCCTAAGATGGTGTTCCAAGAAGTCAAGACGCAGTTCCTAGAGTTCATCAAGATGGCGAGACCAGTGCGAGCTTAACGACGTCCTTGGAATTACCGTGGTTGTTATGTTGGCTCACAACACCACATTAGCGCAAAACCTTATATTATGTTGTTTACGCATTTTATTTTATTTATTGCATTTATTTTATGGTAATTGCAAACGTTTTTAAAATAAAATCAAACTCAATAAATTTTTAATCGGTGACTAAAATATGATATTTTAAAATTGATATGATTATAAAAATAAACCGACTTTTCAATAAACTTTTGAAAACAAAATTTTATAGATAAACTCAAACGTTTTTAAAAGAATTGAATGTTTTCTAAAATCAAACATTTCACAAATATAAATTAAACCCCGCTCATTTAAGGTACTTATCAAGACTTACGGATTCCATTATGGTCTGTACATAGCCAATCATGCCGGATGATTGTAGCGTGAGACAAGGTGCCAAAATTATGAGATTTAAGTGAACAGTTGCATTTGGCCACTCGTTTAAATAGTCATGTTTTGGATGATTGATCTCATTTAACCCTAGGTCAAGGGTTTAGGTGTGATCATGATACCTTAGTATGGTTGGTTTACATGGAAATATCATAGGTGTTGCATTGGTCATCTATGAGTGTTTTCAAGGCATTGAAGTAGGATTAAACGAGCCAATTTCAATATATGATATATTGAATAGAATCCCACAAACACTTAAGAGTAATGTCGAACATAATTGGATGGTTTCAACCTAAATAGCTTATTTCATAGACAGATGCATAAGACCGTTTATGGGAATATGTGAAATATGAATTTTAGCTCAAATTAAAGTATTTTTGAAAGATTAATTATTAATTTGAGACCTAAAATTGAACATGATTTTTGTAGATGTCTCTACTACCTCAAATGCAAACTCAAAAACAAACAACTTATCCCAATTTACACTGCGATCAATCCTTAACAAGGAATAACTGAACCGACGAACTTCCTCGAATGGTTTTGCTTCCTAAGGGTTGTCATTAGGCATGAAAATAAGTTCTCTGTTTTTGAAAACCCCTCTCCAAACACTCCTGCCAGATATACTTCAGCTGAAGTCAGGGGTCCTTATGATAAGTATCAAAATGACTCACTGAATGTTGGTTGCCTAATGTTAGCCTCCATGACTCCCGAGTTATTACGGGATCATAAATACATGACTTCTTGGAATATGATATATTCACTAAAGTCAATGTTTCAGTTACAAGTAAGGAAGTAGAGGTTGGATACATTCAGGGCATTAAATGCCTATATAATGACTGAGGGTTCATCGGTCAATACCCACATTTTGAAAATGAAAGGGTACATTTACCAACTGAGCCATCTTGTTTTCCCACTGGTCAAGAGTTGGCAATTGATTTGGTTCTCAATTATTTACCCAAATCATATGACCAGTTCGTTGTGGACTATAATTTGAATAGTTTGGATAAACTCTCACAGAGCTTCACAACATGCTTAAAATTGTTAAGAGGAAAATAAGATCGAAGTTGGATTCAATCAAACCAAAACAGGTTTTGATGATCAAATTTAACATTCAAATTTAAATCCAACATAACGGTGTGTCTGTAAGGAGAAATAGAACATTGTTGGACATGGTTCACTTTATGATGAGTCGTACCACTCTCCTAAGAGTTTCTAGAGATGCGCCCTAGAAATAGTTTTCCGAATACTAAATTGCACCAACCAAAAGGACCGATAAAACCCCTTTTGAATTATGGACTGGGAAGATCCTAAAACTGTCATATATGAGAATATAGGGTTGTGATGCTTATATTAAGCGAGAAGCTTCTGGGAAGCTTGATTCAAGGTCTGAAAAGTGTATCTTTCTGGAGTATCTAAAAGAGACAATTGGATAATACTTCAATAGACCCATCGAGAACAAAGTATTTGTTTCCCATCACTGTTAGTTCTTAGAAAATGATTTTCTGACAAGATGCACAACATGGGCCATAGTAGATCTTGAAGAAATTCAAGAACCACAGGATGACACAACAGTTGACACTGATAATCAACAAGATGTTGAGCCTCAACAAGTTGTTGAAGGTAATGACGAGATACAAATAATCCGAAAATCGGGTAAGAACCATCAAGAGCCTGAGAGGTATGGTTATCTCATTGCCAATGACGGTATAATTCATGATGAACCTATAACCTGTTAGAAGGCCGTATTAGGTTTGGAATCTGATAAATGTCAAGATACCATGAAGTAGGGGTGTGCAAAACCCAAATAGTCCAAAATCCGAACTCAAACCCGACCTCAAACCGAAAATAAGGTGTTTGTGCAAAACCCGAATACCCTAAAATCCAAAACTCCAAAACCCGACTTTTGGGGGGATATTTGGATTCAGGTTGGGTTTGATCTTTGGTCACCCGACCTGTCCGAAAACCTGAAATGATATACATATATACTTTAAATTATATATATATATATATATCTAATTTTCTTTTGAAAATCGTAATTCTAGTCGGTCGAAATGTTTTCTAATTTCTAAACTTACTATCAGTTTCATCTAGGGATGTTCAAAAAAACCGTTGGACCGCTCAAACCAGTCGAACCAAGTCAAATCGAACCGTTTTAGCGGTTTGAGCGATCTGGCGGTCTGGTTCGGTCTGAAAAATAGCCAAACCGCTCGGTTCGGTTTGGTCTGCGGTTTGACCCTTTTTTTGAGCGGTCTGGACCGAACCGACCGCCAAAAATACGCATGTTCTAATCATATTTAGTTTTCATGTTGTAGGTTCAACATTTATAACTCAATTAAAAAAAGTTCGTCAAAGAATTATGTCTTTAGTTTCCATTTTCTCAATTGATTGGGTTATCTAAATTGACAAAGTTCTAATATCCATTAAAAATTCAAATTTAAAAATCCAACATAACGGTGTGTCTGTAAGGAGAAATAGAACATTGTTGGACATGGTTCACTTTATGATGAGTCGTACCACTCTCCTAAGAGTTTCTAGAGATGCGCCCTAGAAATAGTTGTCCGAATACTAAATTGCACCAACCAAAAGGATCGATAAAACCCCTTTTGAATTATGGACTGGGAAGATCCCAAAACTGTCATATATGAGAATATAGGGTTGTGATGCTTATATTAAGCGAGAAGCTTCTGGGAAGCTTGATTCAAGGTCTGAAAAGTGTATCTTTCTGAAGTATCCTAAAGAGACAATTGGATAATACTTCAATAGACCCAGCGAGAACAAAGTATTTGTTTCCCATCACTGTTAGTTCTTAGAAAATGATTTTCTGACAAGATGCACAACGGGGGCCATAGTAGATCTTGAAGAAGTTCAAGAACCAGAGGATGAGACAACAATTGACACTGATAATCAACAAGATGTTGAGCCTCAACAAGTTGTTGAAGGTAATGACGAGATACAAATAATCTGAAGATCGGGTAAGAACCATCAAGAGCCTTAGAGGTATGGTTATCTCATTGGCAATGACGGTATAGTTCATGATGAACCTATAACCTGTTAGAAGGCCGTATTAGGTTTGGAATCTGATAAATGTCAAGATACCATGAAGTAGGGGTGTGCAGAACCCAAATAGTCCAAAATCCGAACTCGAACCCGACCTCAAACCGAAAATAAGGTGTTTGTGCAAAACCCGAATACCCTAAAATCCAAAACTCCAAAACCCGACTTTTGGGGGGATATTTGGATTCGGGTTGGGTTTGATCTTTGGTCACCCGACCTGTCCGAAAACCTGAAATGATATACATATATACTTTAAATTATATGTATATATATCTAATTATCTTTTGAAAATCGTAATTCGTGTCGGTCAAAATGTTTTCTAATTTCTAAACTTACTATCAGTTTCATCTAGGGGTGTTCAAAAAAATCGTTGGACCGCTCAAACCGGTCGAACCAAGTCAAACCGGACCGTTTTGGCCGTTTTAGCGGTCTGGCGGTCCGGTTCGGTCTGAAAAATAGCCAAACCGCTCGGTTCGGTTTGGTCTGCGGTTTGACCCTTTTTTGAGCGGTCTGGACCGAACCGATCGCCAAAAATACGCATGTTCTAATCATATTTAGTTTTCATGTTGTAGGTTCAACATTTATAACTCAATTAAAAAAAGTTCGTCAAATAATTATGTCTTTAGTTTTCATTTTCTCAATTGATTGGGTTATCTAAATTGACAAAGTTCTAAGATCCATTAAAAATTCAAATTTAAATCCAAATCGTCTTTCGACTTTCTCAATATTTGTCCAAATGTTGGGAACTGAAGATGTAATCAAGTCATTAATGCTGCTAGTTCAGAGTTAGTACTGCCAGAAGATCTCAAAGTTAATACTGCTCGGTATTACTACTTCTAGCAGAATTAATACTGCTAGTCAAAGTTAGTGTTGCTTGAACAAAGTTAGTACTGCTAGTGGTTAGTGCTGCTTAGTAGTTAATGCTGCCAAGATTCAGTTAATGCTTCCAAGGTGATTAATGCTGCTTCTGAGATAATGTGAAGATAATATTGAAGAGATCGCGTCTGGAGATAAACATGGAAAACTTGGAGATAATTATGAAGATTATTTTGAAGATCTTTTTAAGTTTTGTAATTATCTTTATTTTAAGTATATGTATAGAATTGTTTAGAATAGTTAGATTAATTAATTCTGAGTTTTTGTTCTAGAGAGAAAATCAACCTCAAGGCATCGTCCCTAATTCTAGAGAAGTAGAATTCGTCTTGAAAGAGCCCGTTCTTCAAGATTGAGGTTGTGAGTGAAAAGCTTGTAACTTGAATCATTAAATAAAGTTTGAAATTTGTGATTCATACTGTTTCTTTCTGTTTATTGAATATTAAAGTGTTTTTCCGCAACTTCTTTAATATTGTTTCTGAGTATTCATAATTCTTGTTGAGAATTCGATCCTGACAAGTGGTATCAGAGCTTGTTCTCTCAGAAACATTCATTCATTCATCATGGAAAACTTTGCAGAATCAAACAGTACTCTTGTCTCTAAGGTTCCAATGCTCAAACCCAATGAGTTTGACATGTGGAAGATCAGAATCAGGCAATACATTCTCCTCACTGACTACTCAATGTGGGATGTCATTGAGAATGGCCCCTCTACTGAAGGCCAGATTGGACCAGATGGGAAAAGATCTCCACCAAAGACAGATGGTGAGAGGAAGATCAGGCAGACAGAGATGAAGGCCTTGAGCACTCTGCTCTTGTCCATCCCCAATGAATATCAGCATCAATTCTGCAACTGCACTGATGCTCAGATTCTCTGGAATGCTCTAGAGAAAAGATTTGCTGGAACTAAGAGCACCAAAAGAAATCAAAGGGATGTTCTGAAGCAGCAGTATGAGAACTTCACTTCTTCAAAGAATGAGTCTATGACTCAAACTTTTGACAGGTTCAACAAGCTTATTGGTGAACTGGCTACTGTTGGAGTGAAGATGGAGCAAGATGATATCAACAGGAAGTTCCTCAGATCTCTTGGGGATGAATGGACTATGTACACTGTCTCATATAGACAGAGTGACAATCTGGAAGAGAAGGAACTAGATGATCTGTATAATGATCTAAGAGTTTTTGAATCTGAGGTAGAAGCTAAGAAGAAGCCCACTGGGTATATTCATAATGCAACACTTCTATCAGCATCTACTGATACTACTGCCAACCCTGAAGCAGTTAGTGCTGCTAGTGGAGTGAATTCAGAATAAGGCACTGAAACTGTCTTTGAAGCCTTTTTGTCCAGTCACAGCAACAACTCCTTGATTAATGATGATCTGGAACAACTTCACCCTGATGATCTGGAGGAGATGGACATTAAATGGTAGATGGCCATGTTATCTATGAGGGTGAAGAAGTTTATTAAAAGAACTGGGAGGAACAATTTCTCTCAAAGAAGAGAAGATGGAGCTGGTTTTGACAAGACAAAGGTGGAATGCTATAAGTGCCACATGAAGGGACACTTTTCTAGAGAGTGCAGAAGTGGTGTGCCAAATAACAACCACCAACAAGCTCAGAATGGAGGCTACAATCAAAACAAGAACTCTGCTCAAGCCCTTGTTTCTCAACAAGGAATGGGGTTTGACTGGAGTGACCAAGCTGAGGAAGCCATTCAGAATCAAGCTCTTATGGCAGAGGTGTCTGATCTCCCCTCTGAGGTAATTTCTAATCTTTGTACTCAATCTTGCATAGACACTGTCAAAAGGTACAGGGATCACAACCAAAACATGTGTGATGACCTCAAAAGATTAGAAAAGGACAGAAGAGATTATGTGTTGATAGTTGAGAGGTTTGAAGAACAAATCAAAGGCTTCCAAGCCAATGAACTTCAACACTCTTATGACACAAACTACTGGAAGTGGGAAAAGAATGAGTTAGAGACCAAACTGTCTAAGTCAAAAGAAGAGAATGATAAGTTGAAAGAAGAACTAGCTAAGGTTAAGCTTGATATAGAAAAGTTTTCATATGCTTCAAAAGCAATGGATTCTCTTCTAAAGGCTCAGATTCATGATAAGATGAAGCCTGGTGTTGGATACAATAACACACCCCCTCCTTACAACAAAAACTATATCCCTCCTACATCATACTTGTTAGAGACCAAGGAGAAAAAGGACTTGTCTGAGAAAGCATTTAAGATAGATCCTTTGGATGAGGTGGTTGTTGAAGATATGACTGAGAAAGAAGCCAGTGAGAATAGGAACAATGCTGTGAGTAAAGAGATACCCTTAGAAAACAACATTATCACCAATGAGGGATGTGGAAAAACCTGGGTCAAGTCTAAAGAGATAGAGAAGACCAAAGGAAAGGCCAACAAGGTCCATTACAAACAGACCACTGTTGTGAATCCTGGCCCTTGTAAACAGTGTGCTTGCAATAAAACTGAGAGCCTAAATTCTGGTACAAAGAGAGGTAATCAAAGAAACTGGAATAATCAATGGGCTCAGAAACAAGGAGTTGATCTGAGTAAAATAATCAGACCAAAACCTTGTTTCATATGTGGCAAGTTGAATCATTTGGCTAAGTACTGTTTCTTTAACCCTATTAACCAAAGGATGAACTTTCAAAGATTTGTGCAAAAACCTGTTGGTTATAGGAAGGCTGGAAAGAAACATGTGGCTAAGAAATCTGTTGAAACAAAAGGCCAAATGAAGAAAAAGGTTTTAAAAGAGAGTATTAAAATATGGGTGCCTAGAAGCACTAAAACTGTTAGTACTGCTACATCAAATAGTACTGCTGACAGGAATAGTGCTGCCAGAAGTAATACTGCTGCTACCAGTGTTAGTACTGCTGAGAATTTTAATGCTTCTAACACTGTTAGTACTTCTTCAAAGGTTACTACTGCTAACACAGTTACTGTTGCTGACACAGTTACTACTTCTAACAAGGTTAGTACTGCTAAGCATGCAAGTGCTGCTAATGCAGTTAGTTCTTCTAAAACCAGTACTGCTTCTAGCAAATGTGCAGCCAAACCCATTATTGTGACAAAGTACTCCAACAATGAGGAGTCAAAGTTTCAAAATCTTGTCAAGAAGGAATGTAAATATTTCGATGAGAAAGGGGTACCCAAGACCACTTTGGCTTGGGTTCCTAATCAATACTAACTGATTTATCTTATGTGCAGGGCAACCAACAGCTTAAGGGGAAGAGCATCTGGCATGTGGATAGTGGTTGCTCTAGGCACAAGACAGGCAACATGTCATGCCTTCAGGATTTCAAGCATATCAATGGAGGACATGTTGCATTTGGAGACAATCTTGCAGGTGGAAAAATAAGTGGAAAAGGTAATGTTACAAAAGGTAAGATGACATTTGAGGATGTCTACTATGTTGATCAGTTAAAGTACAACCTGTTAAGTGTATCACAGGTTTGTGACAAACAACATAGTATATTATTTACCAATACAGAATGTATGATCCTTGCTCCAGAATTCAAGGTAGTTGATGAAAGCATGATACTACTTAGAACTCCAAGAAAGGACAATGTTTATTGTCTCGATATGGACAATGTTTCAAGTGATTCATCCCTGAACTGTCTTATTTCAAAAGCTTCTGTGGATGAATCCTCTCTTTGGCACAGAAGGATGTGTCACATGAACTTCAAGACAATGAACAAACTTGTTAAAAACAACCTTGTAAGAGGTTTACCATCAAAAGTCTTTTCATGTGATGATCATTGTGTTGCTTGTCTTAAAGGCAAACAACACAAAACTTCTCATAAGTCCAAAGAGTTAAATACAATTTCTTCTTGTCTCCAGTTATTACATATGGATCTGTTTGGTCCTACAAATGTTATGAGCATAGGGAAGAAATCATACTGCCTAGTTATTGTTGATAATTACTCTAGATTTACTTGGGTATATTTTCTAAGGACTAAGGATGAGACAAGTGGACTGATCAAATCCTTTATCCTAAGAATTGAAAACCAAACAAATCAAAAAGTAAAAGTCATTAGATCAGACAATGGAACTGAATTTAAAAATCTTGATCTAAACACCTTTTGTGAAGAAAAAGGCATTGAGAGACAATACAGTGCTCCTAGGACTCCACAAAAAAATGGTATTGCTGAGAGAAGGAATAGGACACTAATTGAGGCTGCTAGATCTCTGTTAGCTGATTCAAAACTGCCAATTACTTTCTGGGCTGAAGCAGTTAATACTGTCTGTTATGTCCAAAACAGAGTTCTAGTGGTCAAGCAAAAGAACAAGACACCTTATGAGCTCTTAAATAAAAGAAAACCCTTTATTGGATTTTTTAAACCATTTGGGTGTCCTTGTACAATTCTCAATACCAAATCTCACTTAGGAAAGTTTGATAGCAAGGCAGATGATGGATTTCTTGTGGGTTACTCATCTCAAAGTAAGGCCTACAGAATTTTTAATACTTCTTCTAGAATAATTGAGGAACGTGACAATGTCAAATGCAATGAGAACACACAAAATCCTATTGGGTCTGGTCCTCAGTGGCTGTTTGACATTGATTCACTAACTAACTCTTTTGGTTTCAGTAGTGATGATTATGCAGGTTCAGGTAGTGGAGGATCAGGGGCTACACATGTTCAAGACAACATACCTCAGTCTGTGATTTTTCCCATACCTACAGTGGATCCTGTTGAAGACTGTGAAAAGGAGCCATCTACTGAACCAAATCAGAGTGAAGAAGAAAGAAGAGATGAGGAGAGTCAAGAAAATAAAGAACCAGAAGTAGTTGTTGAAATCACCTCAGTTGAGTTAAATGACTCCAATCTAGAGGTGGGACTCAATGAAGAACCTAGTCATCAAACAAGAACACAAAAGAATCATCCTCCTCAGCTGGTAATAGGAGATATCTTCTCTCCTATGATGACTAGAAATCAAAGCAGGCTGCAAGATATGCAAGACCAACAATATACAGTGCTTTCTTGCTTTCTATCCCAGCTTGAGCCTAAGAAGGCTTATGATGCTATGAAAGATTCCAGTTGGATAGAAGCCATGCAAGAAGAGCTGCTACAATTCAAGCTGCAAGATGTTTGGGATCTGGTAGACCTTCCTAAAGGTCAAAGAGCAATAGGCACAAAATGGGTCTTCAGGAATAAGAGAGATGAGAGAGGAATAGTAATAAAGAACAAAGCAAGGTTGGTGGCACAAGGGTATACACAAGAAGAAGGAATAGATTATGAAGAAGTATTTGCACCAGTGGCTAGGATAGAAGCAATCAGATTGTTCCTGGCCTATGCTTCTTATATGAAGTTCAAAGTCTATCAAATGGATGTAAAAAGTGCATTTCTATATGGCTCAATTGAAGAAGAAGTATATGTCTGTCAACCACCAGGGTTTGAAAACCCAAGCTATCCAGACAGAGTATACAAACTGAAGAAAGCACTTTATGGACTGCATCAAGCACCAAGATCATGGTATGACACTCTGTCATCCTATCTCTTGGAAAATGGCTTTGAAAGAGGAGTCATTGATAAAACTCTATTCATCAAGAGAAAGAAGAAGGACATCTTGCTGGTCCAAATTTATGTGGATGATATCATCTTTGGATCCACAAGAGACAATATGTGCAAGGAGTTTCAGGAACTAATGCATCAAAGGTTCAAAATGAGTTCCATGGGGGAACTTACTTTCTTCCTTGGACTCCAAGTTCAACAGAAGTCAGATGGTATTTTTATCTGTCAGTCCAAGTATGTGCAGGACATTCTAACCAAGTTTGGTTTCTCAGACTCAAAGCCTGCCAGCACACCTATGGAGACACACAAGCAGATAACAACAGATCTAGAGGGGGAGGATATGGATGTTCATCACTATAGATCCATGATTGGCTCTCTCATGTATCTTACAGCCTCTAGGCCAGATATAATGTTTCCAGTCTGTGTGTGTGCAAGATTTCAAGTTAGGCCAAAGCAATCACACTATCAAGCTGTTAAGAGGATATTCAGATATCTCAAAGGGCAACCTAGATTGGGACTTTGGTATCCTCATGACTCATCATTTGAACTACTTGCATACTCAGACAGTGACCTAGGTGGAGCAAACTTGACAGAAAATCTACTTCTGGAGGATGCCAGTTTTTGGGTGCAAGAATAGTATCATGGCAGTGCAAGAAACAAACCACAGTGTCCACATCTATAACAGAAGCAGAGTACATAGCAGCTGCAAGTTGCTGTTCTCAAGTCTTATGGATTCAGAACCAAATGCTGGACTATGGGGTAACCTTTCTACACACTCCAATCTTTATTGATAATAGCAGTGCTATTAGCATTGTTAATAATCCAGTCAAGCACTCAAAGACAAAGCACATTGAGATCAGGTATCACTTTATAAGAGACTGCAATGAAAAGAAGCTTATTCAAGTTGTAAAAGTTCATACTGATAATCAGTTTGCTGATCTATTCACCAAAGCCTTTGATGTGGGTAGATTCACTTTCTTGGTAACAAGTGTGGGAATGATCAACTCTGAATAAGCTCCTACTTAAAAAGTGATTTAATACCTGTATATAGTTTATGCTTGGTGTTACTAATTTTCTTTCTCAGGAAATGTATAGCAGTACTCAGTTCATCACAAGCTTAAAAGTGTAAGTATGGTTAATACTGCCAGTACAGTTTTAGTACTGCCAGTACAATTTTACTACTGCCAGTTCACAGTTAATACTGCTCTCAGTTAATACTGCTTTCAGTTAACACTGCTCTCAGTTAATACTGCTCTCAGTTAATACTGCTCTCAGTTAATACTGCTCTCAGTTAATACTGCTCTCAGTTAATACTGCTTTCAGTTAACACTGCTCTCAGTTAATACTGCTCACTGTTAATACTGCTTTCACTAAATTTTTAGAGTTAATACTGCTTATAATCCACAAGCTATAAATACCCATTCCCCGCCTAAAAGATCATAACGACTCTTTGTCTACTGTTCATCTTCTCTCTCACTCTTTTCTCTCAAGTCTCCAGTGCTCGTTAGTCAAGACTCTTTGCGTACAGATGGCTTCAATGGTGTTTATTGATGAGCACAACGAGATAGCCATGCTCCAAAAGCCAAAACAAGCCGACGGTTTTCACCAGATAGTAGATTTTCTGAGGTCAAGCCACATTGCTCATGCTCTTACTGTGTCTCCTACCATCTTCGTAGAGCATCAAAGGCAGTTCTGGGCCAATGCCACTACTAGCACTGAAAACGGAGTGTCGTGCATCAAAACAAGGGTTTGTGACAAACCCTTGACAGTTACTGAGGAGACCATTCGCATCTGTCTACGTCTAGACGATGCTTCAGGTATATCTTCTATTCCAAATGAGGATTTGTTTTCAAACCTCACCAGAATGGGGTATGAAGGCCAATTGGGGATTTTCAAGTTTTTCAAAGCTCAATTTTCACCCCAATGGAGGTTCTTTGTTCATACCCTGATGCACTGTATTTCCAAGAAAACCACTGGCTGGAGCCAATTTAGCAGTCCCATTGCCTATGCTTTGGTATGCTTAGCTACTGCTCAAAAATATAACTTTTCAATGATGATCTTCAATGATCTTGTCTCAAACCTGGACAACAAGAAGAGTTTCTTCATGTATCCCAGGTTTGTACAGGCAGTTATAACAAATGAATTGACGGATATACCTCACTTTGATGAGGTATATGTACCTAAACCCCCTAAAGGCAAGGTCTTCTCAAACATGAGAAGATCTGCTAGGGACTCGGAAGGAGTTGACACCCCATTGTTCTCAACAATGATGGTGGTGTCCCAACCACAAGAAGGTATGGCCTCAGGGTCAAGGCCCTCATTAGACCAACCCACTGAGAGCCAATCCCAACCTTCCCTCTCTCAAATTTTTCCTCAGTCCTTTGCTGCTAAACCTACTCCTATGATATCCAAGACATATGTCAAGAGAAAGATACACAAGGCTCCTTCCCTTGTTGTACCTACTATTAACCAAGAGCCTCAAAGCCCTCTATTGGAGCATTCTCCAATAGAGAATATCCAAAGGGAAACCAGTAGGGTGTCTCCCAACTCTGAGGAGGTGCTCTCTAAGGAGAAGGATGAGCATATGGGTGAGAAGGCTGCCACTACTTCTGCTAGCACAGAGAAGGACAGTGGTAACATCTCTAAGACCTTCCCCATGGCAACTTTGGGTGAGAAATCAACCAAAGGACCCCGGTGCCAAGAAACCAAGGGGGTAGTTGGTGCTTCTGCTAGGCAGAAGGCCACTACTAAAAGATCCAAGGATCCCTTAAGGATGGGCAAAACATCCAACAAGGGTGAGGACAGACCTGAAACTGATGAATTGATGGAAAAAGGTTCCAGTGATCCTTCAAGGGTGGGTAAAACACCTAAAGAAGGTGAGGATAGCTATACTTACTTGGAATTGATGGAAACAATAGCCAACATCAATGTTGATGTGGTTAATCAAGGAAAGGAAATCAAGGTATTGCAGGAAGTGGTCATCTCCCAACAAGAGCAGATTTCAAAACTCAAGCAATTGGTGGGAAAACTCATGGCCAAGAAAAGAAGAAAGCAATTTGTTCTAAGGAGGAGAAAGGGGGCAACCAAAAAGGATAATGAGAATGCTTCCAAAAAGGGGGAGAGTTCAAGCTCAGAACAGATTGATCAACAGATTGAGGGGGAGAAGACTGAAGCAGCAGAAACAACACCAGCAGCAGTAACAACCCCAGCAGCAGAAACTGTTACTACTGCTGAGCCAAAAGGAGCAGCAGAAACTGTTAGTGCTGCTGAAACTACACAAGCAGCAGTAACAGGGTTAACACCTGAAGAGTTTGAAGTAGCAGAGATGTTTGTAAAAGCAAAGAATGACACTCCCAAAGCAAAGGGAGTGGTCATAAATGAAGGGGGAGCAAAGATAACAGAAAAGAAAGAAATGGCTGCAGATGCAAAGAGAAAAGGAAAAGAAAAGATGATAGAATCTGATCAACCAACCAAAAAGCAAAAGATGGTTGAGTCAGATGAAGCATTAGCCAAGAAACTGCAAGAAGAGATAAATCAAGCAGAGAAAGAGCAGGTTGAGAAAGACAGAGAGATAGCCAGAGCACTAGCCAATGAATTAAATGAAGCATTTCAGAAAGGCTTGGAAACAGAGAAAGCAAAGCAAAGGGCAATAAGCATAAGAAAGGCTATGATGGCCAGATCAAGTGCAAAGAAGAGAAGGCCTTCACAGACTTACCTTGCAATTCAGGAAAGAAACAAGATGATAACTTTCTTGAGGAGTGCAATTGGTGTGAAGAAAGAAATGTTTGTAAAGATGACTTTTGATCAAGTCAAGGGATTATATGAGAAAGAAATGGGAAAACTGCAGAGTAATGAAAAGGCCAGAGTGGAGTTTGAAAAGAAAGCCAAGGAGAGACATGATGTGAACATTAATCAACCCTTCCCTGAAAGTGAAGAGGGAACTCCTACAAAAGAAAAGGTAGATATAAAGGAAGAAAAGAAGAAGGAAGCTACT
Source organism: Arctium minus (assembly GCA_954870635.1). Lineage (NCBI taxonomy): Eukaryota > Viridiplantae > Streptophyta > Magnoliopsida > Asterales > Asteraceae > Arctium > Arctium minus. Next base: position 73,084,621 of record OX941089.1, on the reverse strand, counting down.
ATAGGGCAAAGTCAAAGGATTCTGAAGAGAACCAAGATGATGGCCAAAAGAAAGAAAACTGACAAGAAGCCCAGAGTAGAAGAAGAGAAAAAGGTTGCTGAAGAAGAAGAGGCACCAAAGAATGAAGAAAAGAGAGTTGAATCTCAGGAAGTACCACAAAGCTCAGATGTAAATATGTACATGGTGGTAATGGATAAAATTCCAAAGCCTATCACAGCTGAACCTGTTGGAGTCAAACCTCCTGAAGTCATCCACTGGGATATTATGATGGTGGATGGTAAGGAGTATATCAGGTTGAAAATAAAGGATGAGAAGTATTATGTGTTTTCAACATGGAATAAAATTGTCAGAGAATGTTCAAGATCTGATTTAGAAGAGATGTATGAAGTTGGTATGAAGTTACATGCAGATCAGTTGAAAGCTCCAGGGTTACCAATTGTGAAGCTAGTTATGGAGTATTTGTGCATGTTGTTCAATCCAGAAGCAGTAAAGCATTTAATCAGAGATGTGTTTGAAATTGTTAGAGGATGGACTCTGTATGAAAGGAGTGGAGTCTATGAATTGGCCTTGGATACTTTTCACATGGAGTATTACTTGGTGGATAGGGTCTACAATCACACACGTCTGAAGCTTCATGCCATGTTAAAGAAGAAGCTGGGTTGTGCACCAAATTCAGAAATGGCAAAGTATCTAATTCAAAGAACTATCAATCAGAGCATGGGACTGGATTCTAACATTGGACTGGATCAATGAAAGTTTTGGAAGCATCTGAAGAACTTGACTTCTCTTTCTAAAAGTCAAGTTAGGGGGAGATTGTTGGGAACTAAAGATGTAATCAAGTCATTAATGCTGCTAGTTCAGAGTTAGTACTGCCAGAAGATCTCAAAGTTAATACTGCTAGGTATTACTACTTCTAGTAGAATTAATACTGCTAGTCAAAGTTAGTGCTGCTTGAACAAAGTTAGTACTGCTTAGCTAGTTAGTACTGCTAGTGGTTAGTGCTGCTTTGTAGTTAATGCTGCCAAGATTCAGTTAATGCTTCCAAGGTGATTAATGCTGCTTCTGAGATAATGTGAAGATAATATTGAAGAGATCGCGTCTGGAGATAAACATGGAAAACTTGGAGATAATTATGAAGATTATTTTGAAGATCTTTTTAAGTTTTGTAATTATCTTTATTTTAAGTATATGTAAAAAATTGTTTAGAATAGTTAGATTAATTAATTCTGAGTTTTTGTTCTAGAGAGAAAATCAACCTCAAGGCATCGTCCCTAATTCTAGAGAAGTAGAATTCGTCTTGAAAGAGCCTGTTCTTCAAGATTGAGGTTGTGAGTGAAAAGCTTGTAACTTGAATCATTAAATAAAGTTTGCAAGTTGTGATTCATACTGTTTCTTTCTGTTTATTGAATATTATTAAAGTGTTTTTCCGCAACTTCTTTAATATTGTTTCTAAGTATTCATAATTCTTGTTGAGAATTCGATCCTGACACCAAATTTCAACCATTGTTGTTGGACTTGTTTAACTTTTTTTTCAACTTGCTCAATGTTTTTTTATATATTAATATATAAACGTTCTTTTATAACTTGATATAATATTTTCTAATAATGTTATATTGGTAGAAATTTTATTTTAGATATAGAGTTTATGTTTTTTTAGTTTAAAGCCCATAAGAGGCCCAAACCGCCTAAACCGGTCATATCAGACCGCCTTTTTGTGGTATGGTTTGACCGGTTTGGTCACTTGCTACCAAACCGCTCGGTTTGAAATTTTCCTAAACCGCCATTTGTGGTTTGGTTTGTGATTTGGGGGGTTAAACCGCTCAAACCGGACCGCGAACACCCCTAGTTTCATCAATCTCTCAATCGATTGAATTCATCCTTAAAATCGATTAAATTTATATATATACTTTTTGCATTATAATAATACCCAAACCCGACTGACATCAATCCGAAACCTGACCAACCCGAACTTGAAACAATCCGAAATCCGTAACCTAAACTTCAGTTCTTGATTTCCATATTCGAAATCCAATCGAGTTTTTGGTTTTGCCACCAGAACCCGCTTATCCTACCCGATGCACACCCCTACCATGAACACTACCCCTACCATGAATGATTATGGATGTTAAAACCACGTTCCTTAAACGAAACTTTGAGCGAGGACGTATACATGGTTTAAGTATCCTGTAAAGGTATACAAGTTGTAGAAGACCATTTATGGACTAAAGCAAGCATCTTGTAGTTGGATTTTTCATTTTGATGGTAAGGCCAAGGAATTTGATTTTATAAAGAACGAAGATGAACCTTATATAGACAAGAAGGTCAATGGGGGAATAATGGTATTTTTGATTCTATATGTCGATGACATTTTGATCATCAAAAGCGACACCCCAACGCTTGATGGTGTAAAAGTATAGCTAGGAAAGTGTTCCACAATGAAGGATCTAAGAGAGACGACATATATGCTTAGGATAAAGATTTATCAATATAGATCTAAGCGCTTAATTAGATTAAGCCAAAGTGCATACATTAAACAAGATCTTGAAACGCCCTAAGATGGAGGGTTGCAAGAGAAGAAACTTGCCAATGGTACATGGCATACAATTGAGCAAGACTTAGTGTCCGAGAACTAAATAGAACATGAACCATATACAGTGTGTTCCCTACGCTTCATTCATCGGTTCAATAATATACGCCATGTTCTGTACTAGATCAGGCGTCTCGTATGCCTTAGGCATGATGAGAAGATATCAGTCAAATCCAGGTGATGCTTACTGGATAGCAGTGAAGAATATTTTTAAGTATCTGAGAAGAATTATGGATATGTTCTTACTGTACCTCAGTCATGAAAAATATATATATATATATATATATATATATATATATATCCATGGGTATACAAATGCTAGTTTCCAAACCGACCAAAATGACTTTTGTTGGTCCCGAATTAGATGACGATAAACAATAAGTAATTGTTGAAAGTGAAAGATGAATATAAAGACTCAAATATTTTTTACATATTAATTCTTATTGATATAAATATCAAGAATTACACACATAAACAAATCACATAGAGAACTTACAAGAACAAACTAAGAATATTTGCAAGGAACTATGGACACAAAGTTTTCTTCTAAGGAGGAGAGTAGCAGATGTCATTTGAAAATGCACTTAGAAATTCTCTGGACAAAAGTGTTTTTTTGCAAGGGAGTTGCACACACCTTTTATATCAGCACATAGAGGACACTTGTCACCTATAGAGGATTTGATTAACATTTGTCTTCATCTTCATTGATAAGTCTCTTTCCCCATATTGATGTTGACTTATCATGATGTGTACTTGAAATAGTAAAAAGTATATAAAGAAAAATATACTTTTTACTTCTCTAAGTGTTGGTCGGATAGTCATCACCAAATCAATTAGTGACCCAACAATCTCCCCCTATTTTATGATGACACCAACACTGGAAAAAAAGGTACTGACACTCAAAAAAGTCATAAGACAATCAGAACTCATAAATTCAGTGACCCATTTCTTTCTTCTTTTTGGTTATTTTTCGTATAATTTTTTTTTGATTTTTGATTTTTGATTTTTGATTTTTGATTATATATATATATATATTTATTTATAACTATGTACAAAAGAATAAATAAATATAATGAATAATGAATAAGAAAGTAAATAAATATATACACATATACATATGACAATAGTCACAATTGTTTGAACTTGAGTGGCCGGCTGCTCCCCCTCAACTGATACTCCCCCTCAACTAACGTTCGGTTGTTTTGATCACACGGTTCACCATAAATGAGCCTTCAGTAGTGCCACTGACTGTACTATATCTAATTTCTCCCCCTTAGAGGTACATCAGAAGGCAAAGAGATTTTCATTTATTTTTTGGAGGGATGGTTGGGTTCGTGTGTTGCAAGGGTTTGATTGTTGATTGATAGAAAAAAAGTGTCGATGAGGGAAAAGTGGTTCGGAGAAGAGTAGATCAGGGGATGGTTGTGTAACAGTCTAATTTAAGGTATGTTAATTTAAGAATTACGTAACAAAACCAATACTTATTTAGTAAAAATAAATAAATAAATATGTAGATGTATAATATCAATTCAAGGTATAGTATTTTATTATGTGAATGTTAATATTTTATCATGTTATATATATTGATAATATTAAAAAAAAAATTATGTTCATGGTGTTATATTGATCCAACAACTCATATTAAATAGTTTATTTAAATATATATATATATATATATATATATATATATATATATTAAGAAAAAAGTTCAAATGAAAACTCAATTTTCATTGTACACGTGAGGACAAATCTCAGCCACTTCATCTATATAGATCCAACAACTCATATTAAATAAAGTTTTTAATTTTAAGATGCTTAGGAGTAAAAATGGAAAATAATTAAACTCACGTCTATCATATTTGACTTTTTTTTTTCTTTTTTAATTAAAAAAATTTACTCAATTAAAATTTAAAATAAATTATCTTAAAAATTACTAATATTTTAATAAAACAAATTACATAAAAAAAAACAAGAATTTCGTGCTCTTCGATATGACATCCATCTCGATATAGTTTTTTTTGTTGTTTTAACCGTTTCTTACATGGAATGCTATATATGTGTTGTATTTATTATGAATATTTATGTACGTTCAAGTCTGCACAACACCTCGACACTATAAGTATGTAACTCGACATCACCCTCTTCAACACTTTCTTCAACGTCGTAAGACATCACGTTTCTTCAGCACCGTAACCCAACACCCATCAAGACGAATGGAGAACCTATCGAGTAATTCTGTTGTGAACCTGGGAACAAAAGAGAGCGCGTCACGTCTCCACATCTTAACGGTCATTCATGTATTATTCATCATGAATAATGTATCATTCAGGATGAATAATATAACATTCAGGGTGAATAATTCACGATTCATGAATTTGTGTATTATTCATCATGAATGTTATGTAATTCATCCTGAATACTGCATTATTCATCCTGAATACTGCATTATTCATCATGAATAATGAATGGACCTTCACATTTGTTATTCATACCGAATGTGGGACATCCGGGGATGCACATACATATTCATAATGAATTAAACCAAATTTCGGTTGTGAGTTGGGAAAGAAAAGAGAGTGTGCCATGTGTCTACACCTTCACGGGTCATTCATATATTATTCATCATGAATAATGTATCATTTAGGATGAATAATACACGATTCATGATAGATAATACATGAATCATGAGTTCGTGTATTATTCTTCCTGAATACTGTATTATTCCTCACGAATAGTGAATAAACGTTCACCTTTGTTATTCATACAGAATGTGGACATCCAAGGACGTGCATGCATATTCATAATGAATATAACACATATATAGAATTTCACGAAAAAAACGGTTAAAAGGAAAAAAAAAACTATATCGAGATGGATGTCATATCGAAGAGCACGAAATTCTCGTTTTTTTTGGTGTAATTTGTTTGATTAAAACATTAGTAATTTGTAAGATAATTTATTTTAAAGTTTAAGGGGGTATTTTTAATTAAAACATAAAATAAAAAGTCAAACAAGGTAGGCGCTAATTCAAATTTCCAATTTTGTCTTTAATCGCTTCTCAATTAACCTTATTATGTATTAATTATTGATTAATTTCTAAGTTTTGATCAATGGTTAAGATTTGTCCTCATGTGCACAATGAATATGGGTTTTAATTTGAACCCACCCTTATATATATAATATATATATATATATATATATATAATATTTATGTTGTATGTTTAATTTTGTATAAATGATCCATGTAAAGTTATATATGTAATATGTGTGTGTTAATTAGTATTTACTTTTGTTTCTATTAATTTTTTTTTTGAAGTGTTGCATTTATTGGTATCAGAGCGAAGGTTTGAGGGATTTGGAATTTGAGATATCCAAGCTCAAACCAAAGTTACATGGATCAATTAGTACAAAAAAAATTATAATATGAGATATATTCAAACATATAAATATTCTATCTTATGATAAAAGAAAGAGTGAATTGCAAATTTGGTCCCTGTGGTTTATTGTTTGTCTCACATTTGGTCCCTATAAAATTTTTATTGCAAGAAACTCTCTGTAGTATGCAAAAGTGCTCGAATTTGGTCCCTGTGACTAACGCCTGTTAGGTTGCAGGTGTTAAATCCCCTCATGTGCCTTGCACATGAGGGTATATGGGTCATTTTACTCCACAAGGACCAGAATTGCAATAAACCACAAGGACCAAAATTGCAATTTACTCTTTTATGTTATACCTTTTTTAAAAAAACATAGTATTTATATTATATAATTAATAAATAATTATCACTTAATTAAAAAATCTATACTATATTATAAAGATGATATAAAAAACTCTTAATTACAACTCACTAAGCTTTATGTACTATCATTTAAAGCTATCTACTTAAAATCTCTTAAAAATAACTACTAAAGCCTAATGTACTACCTGTAAAGCTTTTAACCCTAATTAATATATTTCATCCTTATCCCCCAAAATCCTTATCTCTAATCCCCAAACCCTAAAATTATGAAATTTGAATTCTGATAAACATAATCAAAACAGAATAAACATCTCAATTTAAATATAAAAAATTTAAAATATATAAGATAATTAATGAATTTTAACAAACTACTTAATTTTTTTTATATAAAAAACATTATATTGTTAAGCCTAAATTAAACAAATTTATATATAAAAAACCATTATCACTCAATAAAAACCATCCAAAATCGTACTATAAATCAATAAAAAACAAAAAATAAAAATAAACATTAAAATCGTGATGTATTAAGCATTATGTACTATTATTTAATGCTAATCTACTTAAAATCTCTTAAAAAACAATTAATGAAGCAATATGTACTACTTTTAAATCCTTTTAACCCTAATTAATAAATTTCATCCTTATCCCCCAAAATCCTTATCTCTAATCCCCAAATCCTAAAATTATGAAATTTGAATTCTGATAAACATAATCAAAATAGGATAAACATCTCAATTTAAATATAAAAAATTTAAAATATATAAGATAATTAATGAATTTTAACAAACTACTTAATTTTTTTTATATAAAAAACATTATATTGTTAAGCCTAAATTAAACAAATTTATATATAAAAAAACCATTATCGCTCAATAAAAACCATCCAAAATCGTACTGTAAATCAATAAAAAATAAAAAATAAAAACAAACATTAAAATCGTGATGTATCTCGCTGCATTGCACGAGTACGCTTCTAGTAACTTATTTAATGAAACATCAAAATTTTATTTAGTTAATAATTTATATTTAAGTTTTATCGACTAAAATTATAATAAAATAATTTATAGTTTCGCTTTTACTAAATTTCATTTTTAATAAAAAATAAATTATTCAACAAAACTAAATTAAACACATGTGTTTTTTGAATTTTAATATAAAACATAACATATATATTATAGAAAAATCTAGCGCATATTAAATCGATATATGAAATAACCTCTAAATTTTTTTTATAACTAGACTTATATCTTATTGAACTAGAAATTTTAATAGATTTTTTATATAAATTACCGTACAATTATTTAGGGGTGTTCTCAGTTCGGTTCGGCTCGGTTAGTAAGAAAAATGTGAACCAAACCGCATGAGTCTGATACCTGGTTACTCGGTTTTTGGTCTTTTCGGTTTTCGGTTTTTCCGGTTTTCGATTTTTTCGATTTTTTCGGTTTTCCCAGTTTTCGGTTTTTTCGGTTTCGGATCAAACAGTTCGACTCGGTTTCTCGGTTTTCCGATGTTAACATGCAAAGAGATTAAAGCACATGGATTTTGTTAGGAATATTTGAGAAGGAGGTTTGATAAAAAAACATAAAAATGGGTTGGATGTTACATAATTTTGTTAGGAATATTTGTTCGCTCATCCTCTTTCAAACATCTCTAAAACAAAAATCGTAGGTAATTTATTTTAAAAAAATCTAAAAAAAGTCGAGTTCAATAAGATATAAGTTTAGTTATAATAAATTTTTACAGGTAATTTCATATATCGTTTTAATATGCGCTAGATTTTTCTATAATATATATATGTTATGTTTTATATTAAAATTCAAAAAACGCATGTGTTTAATTTATTTTTATTGAATAATTTATTTTTTTTATTAAAAATGAAATTTAGTAAAAGCGAAAATATAAATTATTTTATTATAATTTTAGTCGATAAAACTTAAATATAAATTATTAACTAAATAAAATTTTGATGTTTCATTAAATAAGTTATTTTTTAATTAAGTGATAATTATTTATTAATTATATAATACTAGAAGTGTACTCGCGCAATGCAGCTAGATACATCACAATTTTAATGTTTCATTTTATTTTCTGTTTTTTGTCGATTTACTTTACGATTTTGGATGGTTGTAAGATAGTGATAATGATTTTTTTATATAAATTTGTTTAATTTAAACTTAATAATATAATGTAATTTATTTTGGTTGAATAATATAATTTTTTTTATAAAATATTCTGTAAATTTTTTTAATTATATTTTAGATTTTTTATATCTAAAATATGTTGAGAGTTATTTTAGGGGAGTTAAAGTGGGAAATGATTTTAGGGGAGTTAAAATGGTTAGAGATAATGATTGAAAATTAATGAATAGCATTAAATGTAGTACATACAGCTTTTATGGTTGTTTTTTAAGTAATTAGCATTAAATAACGGTACATTAAGCTTTAAGAATTGTTTTTAAGAGTTTTTTATGTCATCTTTATAATATAGTATAGATAAATACTATGTTTTTGAAAAAGGTATAATATAAAAGAGTAAATTGCAATTTTGGTCCTTGTGTTTTATTGCAATTCTGGTCCTTGTGGAGTAAAATGACCCATATACTCTCATGTGCAAGGCACATGAGGGAATTTAACACCTGCAACTTAACGGGCGTTAGTCACAGGGACCAAATCCGAGCACTTTTGCATACCACAGGGAGTTTCTTGTAATAAAAATTTTGTAGGGACCAAATGTGAGAAAAACAATAAACCACAGGGACCAAATTTGCAATTCACTCTAAAAGAAATATAGTGATATATATACACTGTGTATGCCGTATAATAATATATAGATATAGTTAAGAAAAATATATACATAGTGTTATAACCGGGTTCAATTGTATAGAATGAAAGTAGGTGGGTTTTTGTGAAAGAGAAGCCTAAAGTTCGAGGGCTGAATTGCAAATATTAATAAAAGGGATTAAACCCTAACACCCTTATCCCCTAAATCATTCCTCAAAGTTGGCGGCTAAGAGAAATCAGGGAGAAAAACTTGGTGACATTCAAGATTGGGAGAAATCAAGGAGTGTGATAGCATAGAAGGAATTTTTTGTCAATTTTCCACCCAGGTAATCTTCATTGCTAACTCTATTATGGATTCTTGATGAAATTGCATTATGGGTTTATTGGTGAGAAATAAATTTAATCGATTGATTTCTTTGAGTTAGGTTTCTCTTTTGGGGGATGTTTTTGTTAATTATTTTGTTTATAGAATGTTTGAAGCAATTACCTAACCGAGTTAAGTCTCTAGAATCGACTATTTTCGGGCAAAACCCCTCGATTTGGGAGTTTGGTCTATGTCAGTTTCGACACTGGGAGTCGCTGGGCCGAAATCCGGGGGCAAGTGAACTACCCGGGAGTCGGGAGCCAACCCGGGGAGGCCGGGAAGGTGAAGTCCCGGGAGACGGGAGCCGACTCGGGGAGAACAGGAAGGCGAAATCCCAAGAGGCGGGGAGCCGACCCGGGGAGGCCGGGAAGGCAAAACCCCGGGAGACGGGTAGCCAACCTGGGGAGACCGGGAAGGTGGGACCCGGGAGGCGGGAAGCCAACCCGGGGAGGCCGAGAAGGCGGGATCCGGGAGGGCGAGGGACCCCGTATGGGGCAACACGAAAGGTTAGTCATAGGACCCTGTCCAGACTCAGTCGGGTTGCGTGTCGTTTTGTGTGTCTTTTGAGAGTGTCTTCGGTTGTCCGAGGAATTTATCACCTATGAATTTTTATATCATAGGTATTCGGTCTAAGAATCGGGAGCACTAGTGCAAGAAAGTAAGCAAGGACAATGGGTGAGTCTTTCTAACTGAATGTGTGTTGACTTATGGTTTATATTAAACGCATATGATGTTATGAAATTGCATGTTGATCTTTTATATGAACTGCATGTTTGATATGTTGTAAAAGTTGAGATATTTTGGCATGCATACATTTGGAAGTGGATGTGTAACGGCTAAGTCGGAGGGTGTGTTCAGCCAGTGCTCATGTAGGGGGGGTGTCCCGTTTATGCCATGGAGGGGGCGTTCCAGTCAAGGCAGCGTGAGACTGACACGTTGTCACAGGTGGCGTGGCTTCAGCGTGCCAATTACATGTCTAGTTTTGCGAGTGAAAGTTTAAATGTTTTAAAGTGGACAATTGTTTATAAATGCTTATAAACTGCTTTAAATGCTATTTGTGGCATGAATGTTGTTTCTAAAGGGAACTCACTGGACCACATGGTCTAACCCTCACTTTTCAAAAACTAAAACCCTTTTCAGGTGAGGGTTTAGTTAGAAGTTCGTACAAGGGCAAGATGGGTCATGTCGTGGAAGAGACATCGGGGAAGCTCGAAGTTTATATCTCAGTTGTAGTCATGTATTATCGTTGTGGTTATTGAGTTGGAAATTTTGTAATTAGTTTATTTTGGACCATTTCGGTTGTAATGTTATCTTTACGCTATTGTTGGATTCTGGTCGTTACACATAGGTATTAATGATTCAAAAAAAGGCTAGAGCAAAGTCTATAAAGAAAAAGAAGTACAATATATAGCTTATAATGAAAAGAAATAGCTTGAAGATAGGTGGTAAAATTAAAAAATATATGTATATATATATATATATAAATGATAAGATGGATGAATGTATATATATATACCTTATATATACATTAAAAAATCGTACTTTTATTTTTATAAGTTTTTATTTTAGTTATACCATATATATATATATACATATACATATATAGGAGTGGATTCAAATGAAAACTCTATTTTCATTGTGCACATGAGGACAAATCTTAGCCATTATCAAAACTTAGAAAACTAATCAATGGTTAAAACATAATAAAATTAATTGAGAAGTAATTAGGGACAAAATTGGAAATTTGAATCAGCGCCTACCTTGTTTGACCTTTTATTTTCTTTTTTAATTAAATTTTTTTTACCTCCTTAAAGTTTAAAATAAATTATCTTAAAAATTACTAATATTTTAATCAAAAAAATTACATAAAAAACGAGAATTTCGTGCTCTTCGATATGACATCCATCTCGATATAGTTTTTTTTTCTTCCATTTTAACCGTTTTTTTGTGAAATTCTATATATGTGTTATATTCATTATGAATATGTATGCACGTCCCCGCCTGTCCACATTCAATATGAATAACAAAGGTGAACGTTCATTCACTATTAATGATGAATAATACAACATTTAAGATGAATAATACATGAATTTATGATTCATGTATTATTCATCATGAATCGTGTATTATTCACCCTGAATGTTGTATTATTCACCCTGAATGCTGTATTATTCATCCTGAATGATATATTATTCATGATGAATAATATATGAATGACACGTGAAGGTGTGGACACATGACGCACTCTCTTTTGTTTCCCGACTCACAACCGAAATTCAGTTTAATTCATTATGAATATGTAAGTGCATCCCCGCGGGGTGTCCCACATTCAGTATGAGCAACAAATGTGAATGTTCATTCATTATTCATAATGAATAATACAATATTCAGGATGAATTATACAATATTCAGGGTGAATAATACACGATTCATACACGAATTCATGAATCGTGTATTATTCACCCTGAATGTTGTATTATTCATCCTTAATGATACATTATTCATGATGAATAATAAATGAATGACCCGTGAAGGTGTGAAGATGTGACACACTCTCTTTTGTTCTCCTGTTCACAATCGAATTACTCGATAGGTTCTCGATTCGTCTCGATGGGTGTTGGGTTACGGTGATGAAGAACGCGATGTCTTACGACATTGAAGAAAGTGTCGAAGAAGGTGATGTCGAGTTACGGACTTACGGTGTTGAGGTGTTGTACAGACTTGAACGTACATAAATATTTATAATGAATATAACACATATATAACATTTCACGTAAAAAACGGTTAAAAAAACTATATCGAGATGGATGTCATATCGAAGAGCACGAAATTCTCGTTTTTTGATGTAATTTGTTTGATTAAAATATTAATAATTTTAAGATAACTTATTTTAAACTTTAAGTGGGTAAAAGTTTTTAATTAAAAAAGAAAATAAAAGTCAAACATGGTAGGCGTGAGTTTAAATTATCTTCCATTTGTACCCCTAATCATCTTAAAATTAAAAAACTCTATTTAATATGAGTTGTTGGATCAATTGAGATGGAGTGACTGAGATTCGTCCCCACGTGCACAATGAAAATTGAGTTTTCATTTGAACTTTCCTATATATATATATGTGTGTGTGTATGTGTCATTTATTTTATCTATTTACCAAATTATATTTAATATACAAATATTAAAAGTTTTGTATTACATCATCAATAAGTTTTTATAACAATTTAGATTTTTAAATCTAGTAGCATAGATTTATATTTTACAGATATTACACAACCTCATATTTCAAGATAAATGCATACGTTGTATATGTATAAGATATAAAACACATCGAGGTTGTGTACTTAAAGTACATAATATAATATTTATTTTATTTGATGAAAAGTAGATATATGTTAATTGGGTAAAAATGTTAGCACTGAAGAAAGGATTAAAGGAGGTTTTTGGTATGAAGATAATCGTATAAGATGGACTTTTGTTGAAAGTTAGTTGGTGGTGTTGCAATGGATGAATTTAGATGATAATTTTAGACGTAGTTCTACTATTTTGTTGTATCTATGAACTTGTAAATCTTAAATGACTACCATTAAAATAAATAGTACTAAAATGGGCGTAGTAAATGTGTATTTTATATACCCAAGGAAACGCTCTATGATATATGAGAAGACTTTATGGATAAAATGTAACTAATGAAACACATTTTGTGATGTAATATATATGTTGCCTATTTGTTTATTTACCTGTAATATATATATATATATATATATGTTATTGTTTATTATACAATATATATTAATAAATATACGTATATATACACATATAACAATGTTTATATAATTATTACAGAGCGATAACTTCAATAGCCTCAAAAACTTCACAACACATAGAAAGAAGAGGTCCTGGCACGCCCAAAAAGACAACTAGCAAGTTGATCATGAAGAAATAAATGAAACAACTGATACTGAATCTACTCCAGGAAATCAAGAAATGAAAACTCTTCTACAAGAAGTATTACCAGCAATTCTAAAAGAAAATAGAGAAGAAATTGTCAAATTAATAAATAGTCAAACTGCACGAAAAGGTAATGAGACTCAGCCTGAAAAAGATATATCTCTAGCATTGTCCAAGGAAGGCAGTTATAAGACTTTCATAAGCACACACCCACCCTAGTTCAAGGGTTTGGAAGATCCAATTCAAGCTATGGAGTGGATTACAACTCATTGAAAATCATTTCGAAACTTGTCAATGTACAGAAAAACGAAAGGTTAGATTTGCCACTACAGTATTGGAAGGAAATGCTATGCATTGGTGGAACTCTTTTAGAGCTTCAATGGGAACAATGAAAGCAGTTTCTCTATCACGGGATCAGTTCAAAGTATTGTTTATGGCAGAATATTGTTCTGTGATCGATCAAAAGAGAATGGAACATGATTTTTTAAAACTACGACAAGGAAATCTTCTTCAAGCCCTTCTAGGGTAGGGATAGGGACCATGGATCAAGATTTCTGGTTCCCCTTCGATTTTCAACTTTGCAGTCCACTACTATTTCAATATAAGAATATGTTACTGAATTTGTAAAGAAATCCAGATTTGTAGAATATTTAGTGGAAAACAGAAACTAGAAAGACTGATTGTTTCGTGGTAGGATTACGAGATGAAATAAGACGTTTTGTTTTAGCAAATCTGCCATAAACTTTTCAGAAGGAAGTAAATATAATGAGAGTAGTGGAACGAAATATGATGTTCCGAAAGTAGTGGAACGAGAAAACTAGGCCACAAGACACTAATAAACAATGTGTTATCCCAGATAACAATGTAAATCAAGATGACAATCAATTTCAATCAATTCCCTTTTGTATTTCACAATCAAATTCGTACAGAAATGCTCTATCAACTTTCTCTCTCTAACTTTTGAGCACGTATGACTCTCTATTAGATCTACTCGCAAACCACAAACCATATCCCTATTTAAACACAGGGACAAAACACTCGCACTACTAAACGTGCATACTAGACAAACACGCACAACACAACACAACACAAAACAAAATACAATAACTTTGACTTTGACTTTTATTACAAAGAGACTTTACTTGCTTTGAGAGTTGACTTGAGTTTTGACTTGGTTTACTTTCAGTCTTCAGTCTTCATGTTGATCCAAGCTCTCTCAGTGATTTGATAACGACCCTCTTTTATACTTAGTGAAAATTACGTTTTAATATGTATTAGTGTTTCACCATCAGCGATCAAACTGAGTCTGTTCAGTTATCGCTGATAGTCTTTCTTGTAAACATTTCTATGTATTAGTGTTTCACTATCACCGATCAGACTGAGTCTATTCAGTTATCGCTGATAGTTTCTGATGTAAACAGCTAACGTAATCCCTGAAGACAAGCCTCGCGTCAACAGATGTTCATAGCTGAATCGAAGACAAAGCTGCTGAACAAAGACAAGTCTACTAGTGACCTGATGCGGATATCAGTGAAGCAAAGACGAATCTACTTATACGCGAAGGAACATGAGGAAAAGCTTCAGCGATCGCTGAACTCTTGATGTCTCTGAAGAAAGAGATATTCAGCGATAAAATGATCACTTAGCTTATGCCTCAAGTCTCCTTTTGTCTTACCTTGCACAAACCAGTACGATGTATCAGAACGGACATATCTCTGCCATAAATCGTACAACAACTCTGTCAACTATAGTGTTCATGATACGGCCGAAAGCATGTCTCCCAAAAGTCAGACTACCAAAGCCAATCACTGAATGACACGTGTAAAGTACCCTGCCATGCATTTAATGCATAGGGTATAAATAGAAAGATTACCTCTCCATTTGAGGGTGTGCTCAATTCTTGAACCAATATAGAAACCTTTGTTTTCTATACTTCTAAAACCCCCCTTTCTCTATATTCTTGTGCAACCATCTTAGTGTTTCTTAAGTTTGTTTAGATTGAGTCTGTCTTAATCTTATTCCGCAACGAAATTGTAAATTGTGTTTGATTTATCAATAAACAATTTATTAAACTTTAATTTCTGTGTTTGTATTCAACCCCCCCCCCCTTCTACAAACTTGTTAAGCACCTCTGGGACCAACAAGTGGTATCAGAGCAGACTGTTTAATCTGATAAACAAGATATTGCTTTATTTTCTTCTTTGCTATTCTCAAATGGCACTTAACACAAACACTAACTACTATGATAATGGTTCACTTTCTAAACCTCCTTGATTTAGCAGAGATAACTTTTCTCTATGGAAAAATCGAATGATGCTATTTCTTGAAGGTGCAGATCCTACTATACCTGAGTATATAGAAAAGGGACCCTATGAACCTGTTAGAATTATAGCTGCAGTTCCAGCTACTGCCACCACTGAATCTATCCCTGAGCGCTATGTCGTTAAGGAAATAAGACAGTGGAGTGATGAAGACAAAAATAAGGTAGGTATAGATAAAAGAACAAAGACCATTATCTCAATGGCTCTGCCTGATGAAGTTTTTCATTCCATCATGCATCTGAAAACTTCTAAAGAAATGTGGGAAACCATATGTGTTCAATATGAGGGCACCACTGAAATCCAAGAGACTCGAAAGATTAACTTGGTAAGACAGTATGAAAGTTTCATCGTTGGAAAGAATGAATCTCTCTCTGACGTTCATCAGCGGTTTAACTGCTTAATCATTGATCTAAGAACCGTTGGTAGGACCTATTCTAATTCTGAGGTCCTAACAAAATTCTTAGAATGTCTTCCTGAAAGCTGGGACAGTTATTCAATATGTCTTAAGCTGACAAAAGACTTAAATTCTCTTTCTCTCAGCACTTTGTATGGAATATTGCTCAACTATGAGCAATCGAATCTCTTGAAGAAGAATCTTGTAAAAGATTCTAAAGACTCCAAAAGCACTTCTGTTGCTTTAGTCTCTTCAGAGATAATTCCATCTCAGCGATCTACTCTCACTATCACTGAGTTAGATTCTGAATCTGAGGATCCATCAGACCCTGATCTTTCAGAGTTTGATGAGTCCTTAGCACTCTTGACAAACTCTTTTAAGAGATTTTCAAGAAAGAGCAATTTCCGAAGAAATAAGCCCCTCTCTCTTACTGAAAAGCCAAAATCAACTCCTGTTGATAAGGCTACTGCCACTTGCTATAACTGTGAAAAGATTGGACACTTTGCTAGTGAGTGAAGGTCGAAAAAGGTCTTCAAACCTTCTACCTCAAGAAGATCCAGTGATGACAAATACCTAAAGCTGAAGAACAAATATCAAAAGCTGAAAAGCTATAAGCGAAAAGGTAAAGGTCTCATCGCTGAAGAACACGACTGGGCTGAATCAGAAGAATCAAGTTCTGATGAAGAAGAAGTCGCTAATCTCTGCCTCATGGCTGAGATTAAAGAAGAAGTGGAAGAACCATCTGAACCTTCTATGAGCTACATATCATCTCAGGTATCTATCTCTACAAATCCCTCTCTACCTGAAGCTGAGAGAAGTCGCGCTGTTGATGTGCTGACGATTGATCTTTATAATGCTCTAAACGACAAAACTCAAGCCGAGAACAAAAATGTTCATTTAACTCAAGAGCTAGAGAAATGTCATGAAAAGATCAGAGAACTAACTCTTTTAGAAGAAAAGTTGAAAGATCAAGTCATTATAAATGAAATCATCAGCATTGAACGCGAACAAGCCATCGTTGCTCTAAAAGCAGAAAAGGCTCATGTTGAAAAATGGTGCAAATCATCAACAAAGATCTCTGAGATAATAAATGCTCAAACTCCTGATAGTGATAGAACTGGTCTTGGTTTTTGGACATTACAGGATGAGCCTAAAGAAGAAAGTTCCATGCTTAAGTTTGGAACGTTTGTCACTTCTATCTCTGACACTTCTTATAATCAGTTTTATCATTATTCTTCAAATTCTATCCCTGAGGAAAAATCCAAAGGCTTTAAGTCTGCGGATAAAGGAAAATCCATTCTTCGTCCTCAGAAGGATACCAAGAAAGCAAAACTGAAAGTTCCTTCTAAACCTTCAGCGAATCAATCCTCTAGCTCTGTGATAGAAATGTTCGATCTCTGTCCTCCAAAGCTAAAGATTGATCTTAAACCCACGAGATCTGAAGAAATGAAAATTCCTCCCAGATCTCATGATGAAGGCATTCTTGGAACTGGACCTGCTCATCTTAAACTTGCAAAACCTTCTACTTCTGGTCCTAAAACCACTTTCAAATATAGAAAATGTTATCACTGTGGTTTTACTGACCATATTGCAAGCAAATGTCCAACTGCCACTAAAGCTGATAAATCAGCTAAAGTGAAGATGAATGCCTCCAAGGCTGAAAAGGTCACTAAAGCTGAAAAATCGACCAAGGTGAAGAATACCACTAAGGTTAAGAAATTAACCAAGGTGAAGGTTATCACTGAAGCTGAACCTTCATCTGCTGTGAAGATTACTGAACCTTCCATCTCCACTAACCCAAATGGACCCATTGAAAAGTGGGTACCAAACAAAGCTTAATCTTCCTCATGTGTGCAGGGATCAAAGGGCATCTGGTACCTTGATAGTGGATGCTCTCGTCATATGACTGGACAAAAAGGCCTGCTCACTGAATACAAGGAAGAGAAAGGTCCCTCTGTGACTTTTGGTGGAAATGGAAAAGGCTATACCCGAGGGTTTGGTGTCCTCAGCAATGGGACAACTACCTTCAGAAGAGTCGCTTATGTAGATGGACTGAAGCATAACCTTCTGAGCATCAGTCAGCTATGTGACAAAGACTTCGAAGATCGCTTTTCTAAGAAAGCATGTTCAGTGGTGAATGAGAAAGTAAAACTTGCTCTCAGTGGTTATCGCAGAGAAAATGTCTATGTAATAGATATGGACTCTACTACCACTGAAAACTTATGTTTTCTCTCTAAAGCCTCTTCTGATGTAAACTGGCTATGGCACAAAAGGCTTTCTCATCTAAACTTCAAAACCCTAAATTCTCTCTCTTCTAAGGAACTGGTTTCTGGTCTTCCTCAGCATTCATATGCTAAAGAATCTCTCTGCTCAACATGTGAAAAAGGAAAACAAACAAAAACTAGTTTCAAGTCAAAACAAGTCTCCTCAGTGACAAGTCCTCTTCAGCTCTTGCATATGGATCTGTTTGGCCCTGTCAACATCCAATCAATAGGTGGAAAGAAATATACACTTGTCATTGTAGATGAATACTCTCGCTATACCTGGGTTATCTTTCTTCGCTGCAAGAGTGATACTCCAGAAGAACTAATATCTTTTGTTAAAAAGATGGAAGTGCTGAATAATCTTACTGTTCTCTCTATAAGAAGTGATCATGGAACTGAATTCAAAAACAGTTCTCTGAACAATTTCTTTGAGAACAAGGGAATTTCTCATAATTTCTCCTCAGTAAGAACACTTCAGCAAAACGGAGTCGCTGAAAGAAGAAACAGAACGATCATTGAAGCTGCTAGATCAATGCTCAGCGATTCTCACCTCCCTACTCAATTTTGGGCTGAAGCTGTAAACACTGCATGTTTTACTCAAAACAGATCGCTGATAGTAAAGCGATTTGGAGATACATCTTATGAACTCTTTCATGGAAGAAAACCATCTATCGGTTTTCTTCATATCTTTGGTTGTCAGTGCTTTATCTTAAACAACAAAGATCAGCTTGGAAAGTTCGACCCAAAAGCTGATGATGGAATATTTCTAGGATATTCCTCCATCTCCAAAGCCTACAGAGTTTTCAACAAGCGAAGACAATCTGTGGAAGAAACAATTCATGTCACTTTTGATGAAACTCGCTCAGCGAACTCCAAACCAATCGCTGACAATGAAGAGTTAAATGTTTGGATGTTCTCTCACTACAAAGAAACTGAACCCTTCTTTTCAAACCATCAGCACACAGATCCACCTACTGCTGATGATGATCCAAACATCATACATCCTAACGCTGAATCCAACTCATGGGTTTCAGTTGAACCTCATAACACACTGCTACCATCAGATCTACCTTCGTCTGAAAACCTCTCTGATAACAATAGTCTGTCCACTACTCAACAGTTAATTGCTGATGAACCTCAAACGTCCTCATCAGTAAACATCCCAATTGTTGATCCAACCTATAAGTTAAGCGATCATGCTCCTGCTCAGCGATGGACCAGAGATCACCCAATAGATCAAATTCTTGGTGATCCCAATGCAGGTATTCAGACACGACGAAGTTCAGGTAATATCTGTCTCTTTGTCAACTTTATCTCTTTAATAGAACCAAAGAAAGTTGATGATGCCCTCAGAGATCCAAACTGGGTCAGCGCTATGCAAGAAGAGCTGACCGAGTTTACTCGTAACAAAGTTTGGAATCTTGTTCCTAGACCATCTGACAAAACTGTAATAGGCACCAAATGGGTGTTTAGAAACAAGTTGGATGAATATGGGACTGTAACCCGCAAGAAGGATCGACTTGTTGCTCAGGGATACATACAAGAGGAAGGCATAGACTATGATGAAACCTTTGCCCCTGTGGCTAGGCTCGAAGCAATTCGACTATTCTTAGCCTATGCAGTCTATAAAGATTTCATTGTTTATCAAATGGATGTAAAATCAGCGTTCCTAAACGGAAAGCTGAATGAAGAAGTCTATGTAGAACAACTTCCAGGGTTCTATGACCCTAAGCATCCAAATTATGTTTATAAATTGGATAAGGTTCTCTATGGTCTCAAACAAGCCCCTCGAGTTTGGTATGACACTCTCTCAATTTTTCTTATCTCTGAAAAATTTGAACGTGGCAAAATTGATAATACATTGTTTTTTAGAAAGATAAAAGGTCATATTATTCTTGTACAAATATATGTCGATGACATCATATTTGGTTCTACTAACCCATCTCTGTGTACTCGCTTCACTGAAAGAATGAAGAAAGAATACAAAATGAGTATGATGGGTGAGCTGACATATTTTCTTGGTCTTCAGATTAAACAATCTGACAAAGGTACTTTTATCAGCCAAGGTAAGTATGTTAAAGATATGCTGAAGAAGTTTGATCTTACACAAACTTCAGCGATGAAAACTCCTATGCCACCTCCCCTGACACTTAACAAAGATCCATCTGGAAAACCTGTTAATGTCACTGCTTATAGAGGAATGATAGGCTCCCTGCTGTATCTAACAACGATCCGACCTGACATTATGTACTCTACTTGTTTATGTGCACGCTATCAATCTGAACCCAAGGAATCCCATCTGATCGCTGTTAAACAAATTTTCAGATATCTGAAAGGAACTCCTAACCTCGGTCTTTGGTATCCCAAAGACTCAGGGTTCGATCTTACAGGATATTCTGATAGTGATTTTGCAGGTTGTAAAATTGACAGAAAGAGTACCACTGGTGGATGTCAACTCCTAGGAGGAAAGCTGGTAAGCTGGACAAGCAAGAAGCAAAATTCAGTGTCCACTTCTACAGCTGAAGCTGAATACGTAGCCGTTGGATGCTGTTGTTCTCAGATCTTATGGATGAGAAATCAACTATTAGACAATGACCTTCAGCTGTCAAAGATTCCTATCTATTGCGATAGCACTAGTGATATCGTTATAGAAAATAATCCAGTGCTACATTCAAAGACGAAACACATAGAGATCAGATATCACTTTATCAGAGATCATGTGATGAACGGTGATATTGAACTTCATTTCATCCCTACTGACTATCAGCTTGCTGATTTATTTACCAAACCTCTTGATGAGACAAGGTTCAACTTTCTCATCAGTGAGCTTGGAATGCTGAATCTCGAAGAATAATTCTTCAGCGTTCATGCATTATGTCAGTGATCATAAGTTCCCCTTTATCATTTCATCTCTGATAAACATTCTGACTCTCAGGTATGTTCTCTCCATCCCTACAACTGAATCTTCATTCAGTTAAGATGTTTTTCAAAATATAAACTTTAATCACTGAACTTTCTTCAAATGATTAAAAGCTTTTTGAAAAATGAATTTATCACTGATAATTCTAGTCAGTGATCCTTCTTAAAAGAAAATCAATCCCTAACTTTACCATCAGGGATACTTTCAAAAAGAAAATCTATCGCTGACTTTTCTTCAGCGATAATTTCAAAACGGACAAATGAACAGTCTCTCTCTCTCCTATGACGTCATTTGAACCGACAATCCACGACATGCCTTTTTCTGACACGTTCGTCCGTTGCCCTTCTATCCAATCAACTTCGTGGGATGTGTCCATGTCCTGATGAAAATTTGTATTCCCGCCTCTCACTCTCTCTCTCCTACTCTCAAACGTATAAAAAGAATGTTTTTCCATTCTTATCATTTTACGCTTTCTGGAAATACTTTCAAAGCAAGAAAACTCTCTCACAGCATTCTAGCATTCTCAAGCATTTGCATCGTCTTCTTCAAAGATCAACAGGTTATTCTTGATCTTCTTCTTATTTTTGTTCTAAATCTTTTTACATAATACTCCATTTATAGACTGCCATTATGGGTTTATAAGATTTTCTCACATAAAATCATTTTTATTTTTATTTTATTCATTCAAAACAATTTTATTTTGATTATCTTTATTCAAAATCTTTGGTTTTTCTTCTTGTTCTTATATCTTTTACTAAGATAAACTTTTTAATCTTCAAATATGTTGGTTTTTCTATGTTTCTTTCCTCAAATAGAAACTGGTAAAACCTTCTTTATTTTTAGACTAAAACCTTTCTTCTACTCTTCTATAAAACCTTCAGAATGGCTCAATCTGCACTTGTCGCCTCTAAAAATGTCAAGTTCGCAATCACTGACTCTGAGCTTCCGAAAAACAATCATCTTGCTCGACTTGATTTTGATGGTGTCAAATACCCACATCTAGTGGATGCTGCAAAGTTTCTAAAGCAATCCTGCGTTGCCTACGCCATCACTGTCGATCCCACACCTTCAAAAGCTCTTCTCCAACAATTCTGGTTTACCGCTGAAGAGACCTCCATCACCAACAAAAAGGGTGAGCTGGTTCCTGCTATTTCCTTCAGCACTGACCTTGGACCGGGGATGATGACTGCCTTAGGGCTAAGAAAAGCTCTGCGATTTCCTGACAAACCCAGGAATGGATTCGATGCCTTGCCCACTGATGTTGAACTCATCCAATTCCTGGATGATATGGAATACTGTTGGGAGCCCAAGCTAAGGACGACAATTCCCAACAAGAAGTTGACTCTCGTAAAGAAGGCGAACATGCCTTCTCAGCTTAACTACATCTTCTCTTACTTTATTCAGTGTATGAGTGGGAAGAGTGGGTCACTGGACCAGGCCAGCAAGATTCAGGTCCAAACGGCCTACTCCATGATCCCTGGAAGGAATTTTGACTTCGCCACAGCTATCTTTGACGATCTGCGGTCAAAGATAGAGAAGACAGAGAGGGATTCCAAGATCCCCTATGTACGCTTCATTTTTGCGTACCTGAAGTTCCTCTACCCTGCTACTTAACCCACTAATTCTGATGCAACTTTTCCCAAAGTGGGCCAGCGCTCCTTGGAGGTCAAGGCGCTCCCCAATGAGGTAAGTATTTCTGAACTCCGCTCCCGACTCTCTCTCCACACTTCTTCGTCTTCAGCGGCCACGCAGGGGGTTCCTTCTTCTGCTATCCCTGCCGCTACCCCTTCCAAACGACCATCAACTGGCTCCTTTGGTCGTTCGAAAAAGGCCAAAGTGACCAAGAAGAAAGGTACCTCTAGCTCAAGACCTAAGGATGTTTCTCAACAAACCTCCTTGGATGCCTTCGTGGGTCTCTCCTCCACATCCTCAGCGATACCCACATCAACCGTGCCAGTGACTACGGTCGCTGTCACATCAACAGTGACACCACCCATCATCTCAGCTCCTCAACATCCTGAGGTAACCACTGAGGTAACTACCCCTATCCCTACTTCTATCCCCATCTCTCATCCTTCTATTCCTCTGGTCTCTGACCCATCATCTATTTTTTCGCAGCCATAACTTGGACCCATAGGACCTGAACATCAAACTTTTGAGGAATCTATGCAATTCTACAAATTGTTTGATAATTCAGGTACTCCTATAACCTTAAACACTTCTCCCAACTCACCATATAAGTCTGTTTCTCAAAAACTAACTTATATTTCAGGTCCTAGTTTGGCGACTGTTGATACCAATGTCAACAGTTTGAGTGCAAAGGTAGAGTCTCTCACTGCCTCTCTCACCAACACCACCAGTGTTGTCCATACCGCTGGTGAAGCACTAAAGACACTGACAGCTCAATGTGCCTCCAAAGCTGACGCCTCTCAACTCGCTACTCTCCAAGAAGCGATTGTCAAAGTCAGGGAGGACTCCAGGCAACAGTTTGATGCCTTGTCTACAAAGGTTGATTCCTGTGAAGTTCTTCTTCAGCAAATCCTGACTCACCTGAAGGCACCAACTCCAATTTTTGCTCCTTCATTTACAGAGAGTGATCGCACCTCTCTGAACATAGCTGTAGAGTTTATTCATCAAGCTACGTCAGATATCCCTGTACTTGAAGGTCGTCTCACAGGACTGGAGGCTGAAGTCCAGAAGTTGGCCACTGCAAATACTTCTACTCCTTCCAAATATCTCTCCCTCCGTGATAATGACAAAGAGGGGGAGAAAGAAACTGAACAAAATAAGGAGACTGAAGCTGCTGCTGATGAACAACAGAAGGAAACTCCCTCTCATGTTGAGGGGGAGATAGCTGCTGAGAAAGCCCCTCCTACTATCGATGAGTTAATCGATGACGAGGAAGAGGAGGACGATGAAGATGAAGCCCTTGATCTTGAAGATCAAGAGGAAGATCCTCATCAAGATGATGATGATGACGATGAAGAAGATCAATCTCTATGGTGTTCTTCAGCCGTCACGTCATCAGCGATAACTTCGAAAGAAGTTGTCAAAGCAGGGGGGAGTCATGAGACATCTTCAGGAACCCCTTCCCAAAGCAAAGGTGCAACTGCTGAGGGAAGCCTGAAGATGACCTCACTATCTGAGGAGAATCCTTCTCAGGTATGCCTTACCCTCTTTCCCTTATCCTTCTATAAAAATCCCACCCCTGTTTTTTTCTAGCCTTTATCTCTCTACTTCCCTGAAAATAAACTAATCTTCTTTTCCATTTTCTGACCAGACAGTTCTCTCCCCTACTTAAGGGAAAAGAGCTACAAATAATCCCAGCCTCTGAAGCTGATGACCAAATAATCCCAATTTCTAAAGAGATTGATGAATAGGATGAAGAAGAAGAGTCCCAGCAACATCCACGGAGGCCCGCTAGACCACTTCATTGGTCAGAGGAAGAGATGAAGAAAAGAACAGAGATGATCTCTCATCTGGAGAGTCAACGACTGAAGATCCCCTCTCAATCAACGAATCTAGAGTTCCTGACTGAAGCTGAAATTGAAGAATCCGTCAGGGCTGAGAAGCTGATTGTCAAAGAGATGCCTCTCTAGCTCTCAAAATTCAGTCTTCTCAAGTCAAAGACTTAAAGATGAAAAGGAAACCAGTGGAAGTCCAGGCCGCTCTTTTGAAAGAGATTGAAGAGGAGCGCTCAAAAGAAAAAGCGGTCAGCGATAGCTCAGTCGATTGGTGCAAACATAAACTCAACTATCGCTCTGACCCAATGAAGATTGTTTCAGTCGCTATCTCTGGAAGAAAGAAGAAGGATAATGTTTCTGTCACTATGGAGATTACCAGAGAGGATGGAAGCTGCAAGGCTATGTTCGTTTCAAAGCTGGAAAGCTTCGGCTATATGGAATGGCTTGAGTTCAAAGATGCACTGAAAAAATCAAAGTCAATCTACAGAGGCTATGTTGAAGGGATAAATGATGGTCTCATCAACAGAGTCGCTGCAATATTAAAGGTGCCATCTGCTCTTCCTTCTAAGTCAAAGCAATTCAAAAGGAAGACTGTCTCCTCCTCCTCTGAAAATGTCGCAGTGATAAGGAATGAAACCTCCATCAAATTTTCAAGAGAAGCTCTGTTCGGTCCTCCTCCTGATCTTTCAGTTCTGGATCTATCTCTGCCTCTTGGTAGACCATATGTTGCGGGACAAGTACTTGAAGAACCTTTTGGAATCTTCTTCAGAGATGACGAGGAACTGCTCAGATTTCAAAGAGTCTCTGAAATCCCTATCTGTCCCCTCAGTCTTCTTAAGGATCTCATGTGCTTATGGTGTGATCTCTCTCCTGCTGCTGAGCATATCAAAGAGATCATTAGCCAAGAATCTTTAGAGCGAAGGCAAAAAGGAGAAAAAATATTTGAGTATTTGATCAATCCTCCTAAACCCTCTTTAGATAGCTGATAGATTAGCTTTCTTTCTTGTAATCTATTAGTAAAGCTTACAGTAGTTAATTCATTCACTTGTACTTGTAATTTTCATACCTTGTAATTCTTTTCTTGGATTAATGAAAATTTCAGTGATGTACTTAACTCCATCAGTACTGTAAAAGATCCCTCAAAATAGTAATTGGGACGTGTATGTTATGAGTCCTGATTAATCCTTATTTTGAACTTTAAAAGTAATTTTCTTCAGTTACTTTGTCATTATCAAATAGGGGGAGATTATTGATCCAAGATCTCGCAGTGATTTGATAACGACCCTCTTCTATACTTAGTGAAAATTACGTTTTAATATGTATTAGTGTTTCACCATCAGCGATCAGACTGAGTCTGTTCAGTTATCACTGATAGTCTTTCTTGTAAACATTTCTATGTATTAGTGTTTCACTATCAGCGATCAGACTGAGTCTGTTCAGTTATCGCTGATAGTTTCTGATGTAAACAGCTAACGTAATCCCTGAAGACAAGCCTCGCGTCAACAGATGTTCATAGCTGAATCGAAGACAAAGCTGCTGAACAAAGATAAGTTTACTAGTGACCTGATGCAGATATCAGTGAAGCAAAGACGAATCCACTTATACGCGAAGGAACATGAGGAAAAGCTTCAGCGATCGCTGAACTCTTGATGTCTCTGAAGAAAGAGATATTCAGCGATAAAATGATCACTTAGCTTATGCCTCAAGTCTCCTTTTGTCTTACCTTGCACAAAACAGTACGATGTGTCAGAACGGACATATCTCTGCCACAAATCGTACAACAACTCTGTCAACTACAGTGTTCATGATACGGCCGAAAGCATGTCTCCCAAAAGTCAGACTACCAAATCCAATCACTGAATGACACGTGTAAAGTACCCTGCCATGCATTTAATGCATAGGGTATAAATAGAAATATCACCTCTCCATTTGAGGGTGTGCTCAATTCTTGAACCAATATAGAAACCTTTGTTTTCTATACTTCTAAAACCCCCCTTTCTCTATATTCTTGTGCAACCATCTTAATGTTTCTTAAGTTTGTTTAGATTGAGTCTGTCTTAATCTTATTCCGCAAGGAACTTGTAAATTGTGTTTGATTTATCAATAAACAATTTATTAAACTTTAATTTCTGTGTTTGATTCAACCCCCCCTTCTACAAACTTGTTAAGCACCTCCGGGGCCAACACTTCATGATCTTGTATCCAACAAATATATGCACTAACAATCTCCCCCTTTGGATTCAAGATCATCTTTAAAAGATTTTGCAATACAAATTCCTCCTTTGACGTAGGTTACAAAATAATCTCCTCCTTTGACTGATCTTTAGCAACATAAGCACAATCTCTTTTAAGCTCAATAACAATCTCCCTTTCTTGGATAAATTTGTCTTAAGAAAAAACTTTTGTAATCTCCCCAAAGTCTGTCTCCAAGAATAGTAACAATCTCCCCAAGGATGTAAACTTCTTTCAGACATCGGAAAGAAATTATCTTCAAATTCAGCTCAGTATGCTCCAGCAAATTGTCTTTAAAGAAAATTTCAGTAAAATCTGCTTGCATTCTGAAATCTTTGAACTTTTCTCTTTCAACTTTCAACAAACTTCCTCCAAATCAGAGCTTTTTCTCCTTTAAGCTTCAATCTTTTCTTTATCATATTCCACATTTCTTGAAACTTTTCTTCTCTACTACCAACATTTCTTGATTCTCTCTCCCCCTTTTTGATGAGTGTGGCATTGAACTCATCAAAACCTCCTCAAGAAATGTCATTAAATTCTGACCACTAATCTTTCAAAAGAAATATCTATCGATCCAAAAAGATATTCATCCGAATCTTTGCAAATTCAGACAAATTATGAGTGTAACACCTGAATCAACAAATGAATCAGTTAGAAATGCCTGTCAGTAACACGAAGTCACTGTGTGTAACGAATACACATTGGAAAGGAACTTTTTGATGGTCACTCCCCCAGGTCTTCCATTCTATCATCGAATAACCCAAGGTTAAACTATGAACGTTTAGATAGAAAAACGAATTTCATGTGTGTACGTGCTTGTGTATGAAAGAATTAAGCACTGATGATTGCTTGTTAATAGGCTCAAAATTGTGTAAACCATTGAGACAACAACAGTATAACACAGACTCAATTGTGCATGATTGAAGTGCAAAGGTGGGGCAGACTTCCTTCTTTTTCAATATCCAGATTTCCAAATGAAAATCAGATAGATTATGTACTGCGTCCCCTTTAAAATTGAAACATTTTATTGTTGAGAAGAAAATGAGTAGTTGGTAGGGTTTTTATCAAGAGTTGGCATGAGCTAGTTGCCTGTTTCAATGATGTTCACGAAGAATTGTGAAACACCAGCAATGTGGTTGCCCGGCTCAGAAAAAGTTGGTGCAAAGTTTGATATTCTTTTACTTTGATCTCTCACCCTCTTTCTTTTTAACATTGAGCTCGCTTCTAACCAAACTCTCTTTTTCATTTTATCTCATCACACCCACACTCATATATAGACTCCTCACACTTTCGATCACTCAAGGATTAACCTCTTAGGTAGGAAACACTGGTTAACGTGAATCCATAGAAGTTCTGTTAATTTCTTACACAATGAACCCATGTAATCCTATAAACATAATGTTTCTCAAAATGGTTTAACTTTGCAGTTAAATCACAAAATACATGTCAGATGTCTGTATGCTCATGAAGATAATCATGAAGATTTGAGCATTTCTAATCATGAAGATATTTCAAAACAAGTATATTGAATGATTGAAATGAATACAAGAAACTTGTTTGAAAATCTGACATTGTATGAAAAGATAAAAAAAAATGATTTAGCAATTAAGGCTTAGGTCAGCAAAAATTGGATATTGTCTATACGAATCAAAATATAGAAACTCTTGAAAGAAACATTTTGAAATGAAATCATCGCTCTAAATTTGAATATCAAGCGGGGTGTATCACCATCGAAAAATTTGTTTGATTTGAGACATGATGATAACATATTCAACAAAAAGTTAAACCGGTGTGTGTGAATACTTGAAAGTATATAGAAAACATAGTACGCAAGTATGTATCTTTGGAAACACACGGTTTGTTTAAACAATTATGCTCATGAAGAAATGAAAGCATTTAAAAACACACTTCTAAATTCATGAAATCTTTTTAAGAATCAGAAGTGGTTTGAACATTTAAGAATATGTTTTCATATATGAAAGTTGTCCTTCTTTCATACACGTATGAGATTAAGATTAGAAATAAACCTTTTGCTCATTCTTAAATCTCATCAAGCCAGCTCTAAGTCTTATATGATATGATCATGTAAGCTCTCTCTCAATTCTGCAAAAATCACAAGTCTGTCAAAGTACAAAGCTTCATTCACAACATTTATTGAAAAGTAAATGACATAAAACAATAAAACTTTGAAATTACGAGTTCTGATCAGATGTAATCAGAAGTCATATTTCATACTCCCCCTGAAATTATGCATCATAAAAATTTGTCAATGAAAAACATATGATAAAAATCTACAACTCCCCTGAAATATAGATCATCTTATCTTGCGAATGACTATTTTCAGTAAAAATATGTACTCCCCCTTGAAGGTTGAATTTCTCAATTAAGTATCGGAGTACAATCTCATATCAGCACGGGAGTAACATCTCTTTTGATCATTGAAGAACGAGTCCTAAACTGTTGTGTTTAGAAGTCACACTCTTAATCTCTAAGGAACGGGTTCTGAATTGTACTATTCAGAAGCCTTGGTTCTTTTACTGCCCCTTAACTTGAGGTGCCTGCAACACAGATTCATCTTTTGGCTTTGGTACCCACTAGTATTTGGGTCCATGTTTGTTAGTTGCAGTTCTATTAGGAGTAATAGAATAAGAACCATACCAGTAATGATCACTCGTTTTATGAACAAAATCATATGTACAACAATAAGAACAAAAATTCTTCTTATGAGCTAACCTGATTAATTGATCTCTCGAGTATACAAACTCAGATTTACTTTTTCGCACATTGTTCTTCTTGGCTTGTGATGCATGTACAAATGATTTCTTACCTTTCTTCTCTTCATTCTTTTCATCATCAACTGGTTTCACTTTCCAGACCGACTTTTCATAACCATTTATTCTTCTTCTTCTTTGTGTACCTGAACCATCTACATTTCGATCATAGAAAATGTTAGTAGTACGAATCTGATCATAGGAATTAACTGACCTTTTTGAAGAAACAGTTCTTTGATGTGATCTTGCAGCTGTCTTTTTAGAGTCAGCTGAATCATCTCTAGATGTGTGGATAAATGACTCTGGAGTCTTCTGCTCAGTCACCACCACCTTAGAAATAATTTCTTCAAGATCTTTTATCTTTGAAGATAAACTGTCATTTTCTTTGATGAGCAGGTCAATCTCTTTCTGGAATTCAAAATTCGATTTCTAATCTTTCAAAGCACTTGTAGACTGTTCAGATAGCTTGTCAGTAATCTTCCTTATTTATTCCTCAAAAATGTTTCTTTCTTCTTCAAAATCATTCTCAGCATTCTTTCTCTGACCAAATATTTCATTGAAGATTCCAACATTTTTCTGCTCAATGGCCTTCTTCTCCTTTGCAAACTTGTCTCTTTCCATTATGATTACTTTCTCAAAGTCAGTCACTTATTGAGAAAGTTTGGCACATTTAAGCTCCACAACTTTCTTCTCTTCAAAACATTTCCTTGAAAACTCTAAGAACTTCTGAGCAAATCCTCTCTTTTCACTCTCAAAATCATCTCCGTCTTTGGCTATCTTTAACTGCAAATCAGAAATCTTCTTATTCAGCTTTTCATTATCACTTTTCAATCTCTTTATCATCTCCTCATTTTTACCAACAGAATCCACTTGCTGGATTTGGACAATTTGATCTTCCAAGTCTGAAACCTTTCTTTTCAGCTCAATGTTCTCAGTTTCCAAAATCTGCCCTTTTCCTCCTTCCAAACCACATATCTGCTTCAGAAGATCTTCATTTATCTTCTTCAATGCATCAACTTCTTCTCTTAGCAATTTATTCTCTTAGAAATTTCTTCTCATCATGATATTTCTTTGAACGCTTTGAATAGTATGAAGCTGATGAAGCAAGATTTTTAACCTCTATTTTGAGCTTTGCAATTTCTTGTTCATCATCTGAAAATGACATCTTGAAATACACTGATTTGAATGATCGTCAAAAATTCAGAAACAACCTGTACTACAAAAAAAATCAAATTTGGTCAAATATTGAAAACTCAGAAAAATTCTAAGTATAAAACTCGCAGAGTGAAGGATACAAGCTTCGCGCAAAAACAGTATCGTGCGAGTTTTGGAACTTCGCGCAAACACAGTAATGTGATAGAATGATATTTGAACTTCGCGCAGGACAAAGGTTGATAGAATGAGCTTCGTGCAAAGTATTATGTGCGTATTCAAACTTCGCGCACGTCGAATGATGCGAGTTCTGAGGTTCGCACAAGAAGGCTCGTGCGAGTTATTGCTTCGCGCAGGTAACTACGTGCGAGTTCTTATCACTTCGCGCACACACTTCGTGCGAGTTCGAGACTTAGAAATTTTTTGAAACACCACTTCATGCTAAATGCAAACTCGCAGATCACTTCTCGCATAACAAGACTTCACGCAGACCATACTTCGCATAAGACAAAGGATTTTAACAGTATGAACTCGCACAAGAGGCTTTGCGAGTTTCTACTTCTCGCACATCATAACTTGCGAGTTCTTCATTTCTTTGCGAGTTCTTGCCTATGAGTCTTGCTTGTTCTTCAGATCTAGCGAGTTCTTGGAGTTTTCGAACAAAAACTTGAGTCTTTCACTGATTTCGATCAAATCCTTCACCAATTAGCCAGAAACTCTGTAGATCACATCGATTTCATGTCTAGAACAATTTACAATCAAGAGATTTCAAACTAAATCACTAAAGATTACAATTTGATTACAACTCAGTATAAGTACAAACTCGAACAAAAAACTTTCAAGAATCAAAATCCACACTAATCTATTATGAATTAGTCAAACTAATCAACACTAAACATATTCTAGAATCAATTACGAGTTCTATTACACCAAAATCAGATCAAAAACAACATTAACACTCAAAAATCGATCCAACCAGTCAACTTGCGTGTTCTTGGCAATTCGATCAAAATTTCTCAAATCAATCCATGTTTCTGAATTCCCGTTTGCTCTGATACTAATTGTTATCCCAGATAACAATGTAAATCAAGATGACAATCAATTTTAATCAATTCCCTTTTTGTATTTCACAATCAAATTCGTACAGAAATGCTCTCTCAACTTTCTCTCTCTAACTTTTGAACACGTATGACTCTCTATTAGATCTACTCGCAAACCACAAACCATATCCCTATTTAAACACATATTTAAACACAGGGACAAAACACTCACACTACTAAACGCGCACACTAGACAAACGTGCGCAACACAACACAAAACAAAATACAATAACTTTGACTTTGACTTTTATTACAAAGAGACTTTTACTTGCTTTGAGAGTTGACTTGAGCTTTGACTTGGTTGACTTTCAGTCTTCAGTCTTCATGATCTTGTATCCAACAAATATATGCACTAACACAATGTGACCATTGTGGGAAACGACACTTTGGAAAATGTTGGCACGACCCCGGAACCTGTTTTAAGTGTGGAAAGATATGACATATAAGAAAAGATTGTCTGCAAAACAACCCAACAGAAGGAAAGGCGAAGGCACAAATCTTCCAAATGACTGAAAAGGAAGCAGAGCAAACACCTGATGTGGTGACATGGTGACAGGTACGCTTCTAATTAATAATATGCCTGAACGTATATTATTTGATAGTGGAGCAAGTAGATCATATGTGTCTCAAGATTTTTGCCAAAAAGCATGTTTGAAATTCATAAACTTGATAAGAAATATGAAGTAGAACTAGCAGATGGTAGACACAGGAAGATTTGCAAAATATGTAAAGATTGCATACTAGAAATTAAAGGACATCCAATGCTAATGGATCGCATACCTATGGAATTAGGTGAATTTCATGTTATTGTTGGAATGGATTGGTTATGGAAACACCATGCAAGGATAGTATGTGACAAGAAAATATTAGAAATTAAAACTACAGACGGGGAATTAGTAACTTTAGATAGAGATCAAAGGAATTCAAGGTTACCATTAGTTAATTCTATGAAGGCTAAAAAATGTACAAGGAAAGGTTATCATACATATTTTGCATATGTAATTAATATGAGCAACTCTGATAAGAAATTTCAAGATGTGGAAGTAGTTAATGAATATCCTAATGTATTACCTGAAGAATTACCAGGACTACCTCCGGATAGGCAGGTTGAGTTTCGGATAGACCTAATACCAGGAACAACCCCAATAGCTAAACCACCTTATCGATTAGCTCCTACGTAAATGCAAGAGCTTGTGAAGCAACTACAAGAGTTGTTAGATAAAGGGTTTATCCGAACATTCACCATGGGGTACACCAATTTTTTTTGTAAAAAAGAACGATGGATCAATGAGAATGTGAATTGATTATCGGGAATTAATTAAGCAAACAATTAAAAACAAATACCCTCTTCCTAGGATCGATGATCTGTTTGATCAATTACAAGGTGCAAAATACTTTTCAAAGATTGACCTTAGATCTGGATATCACCAATTAAAAATTAGAGAGGAAGATGTGCATAAGACAACATTCAAAACAAGATATGGTCATTATGAATTCTTGGTTATGCCATTTGGATTAACAAATGCGCCAACAATATTTATGGATTTAATGAATCAGGTATGCAAGCTATATCTTGATAAATTTGTAATTGTATTTATAGATGATATCCTCATATATTCGAAAAGTGCAAAGGAACATGAACAACATCTACATGCCATTCTAAGTTTGTTACAAAAAGAAAAGCTTTATGACAAATTCTCAAAATGTGAATTTTGGTTAAAAGAGGTTCAATTCTTAGGGCATGTGGTGAATGGACATGAAATTCAGGTAGATCCCACAAAAGTAGAAGCAATAATGAAATGGGAATCTCCAAGAAATGTCTCTGAGATTCGGAGTTTCCTAGGTTTGGCAGGATATTATCGGATATTTATTCAAGATTTTTCTAAGATTGCAAACCCTATGACAACTTTGACAAGGAAGAATAAGAAATTTGATTGGGGGTGAAGATCAAGAGCAAGCATTTCAAACTTTGAAGAAAAAATTGAGTAGTGCTCCGATATTATCATTGCCGGAAGGGACTGAAGGATTTGTGGTATATAGTGATGCATCTGAACAAGGGCTGGGTTGTGTACTAATACAAAATGGTAAGGTCATATCATATGCATCTAGACAGCTGAAAGAGCATGAAAAGAAATATCCGACACACGATTTGGAGTTAGCAGCAGTTGTTTTTGCTTTGAAGATCTGGCAACATTATCTGTATGGTACTTCATGTATTATTTATACAGATCATAAGAGTTTACAGTACCTCTTTAGCCATAAGGAACTAAACATGAGACAACAAAGATGGATGGAACTATTAAAAGATTACGACTGTGAATTCGATATCATCCAGGCAAAGCCAATGTTGTGGCAGATGCTCTGAGTAGAAAAGAACGAGAAAAATCTCTTAAAATCAAGGCTTTAAGAATAGAAATTGTACTAGCATTTTTTATTATAAACCTACTCAAATAGGAGGCGGGTTTGTTTGATTTGAACATATGCTGAAACATTATTTGAAGGGTCTTAGATACACCATGCGTTCAATAAAAAATCTGGGCATCCAAGTCAATGACATCGAATCTGATTAAAATGAATTTTTGAATAAGCTATTAAGGTTAGGAATCGACGAATAGGTTCTAAAAGTGAATCAGATATGGGCTTTACGTGACACACAACAGAAAGCTTTTGATGATGAAACCAAAAGGAAAGAAAGGGTAGTTGGTCAAAAACAATTTTTGCAAGAAGATGACCATGGCGTAAAGAGGTTTAAAGGACGTTTGTGGATTCCGAGGATAGGAGATTTTTGAAAAAAGCATTTTAGACAAGGATCACTGATCAAAATACTCGGTACATCCAAGAGTTGAGAAGATGTACAAATATTTGAAGCAAAAAATTTGGTCGCCAGAAATGAAGAAAGACATTCGAACATATATTGAAAAATGTTTAACATGTCTTCAAGTAAAAGGTGAACATCAAAAGTCATTTGGAACTTTACAACAGTTAGAAATCCCAGTATGGAAATGGGATCATATTACAATGGATTTCATAATGAAACTACTTCGCACCAAAAAGGGAAATGATTCCACATGGGTAATAGTAGACATGCTAACTAAATCGGCGCATTTCATGCTGATAAAAGAAAGTTATTCAATTGAGAAGTTAGCCAAGTTATATGTCAATGAGATAGTCTTGAGACATGGAGTACCTATGTCAATTATATCAGATCGAGATGCCAAGTTCATGTCTCGATTTTAGAAAAGTTTCCAGAATGAGATGGGGTCACAACTAAATTTAAGTACATCATATAATTCGCAGCCAGATGGACAAAGTGAGCATACTATAAGAACATTGGAAGATATGTTACGATCATGTACCATATAGTTCAGTGGCAATTGGGATGATCATCTGTCATTAGTAGAGTTTTCAAAAAATAACAACTACCATGCTAGTCTTAAAGCGGCACCGTATGAGGCACTATATGGAAGAAAATGTAGAACCCCGGTTTGCTGGAACGATCCTAGTAATAAATCATTGACTGGACCAAAGATAATTCAACAAACTGCTAAAAAAATAACTCAAATCCGTGATAGACTAAAAGCCGCCCAAGACCAACCAAAAAGTTACGCATATAAACGAAGAAAACATTTGGACTTTCAAGTTGGGGATCGAGTGATGCTTCGAGTGGCACGTTGGAAAGGATTAGTTCGATTTGGAAAACGAGGCAAGTTAAGCCCTCAGTATATAGGACCTTTTAAAATAATTCAAAGAATAAGACAAGTAGCATATCGGTTGGAGTTACCAAAAGAGTTAAAAAGAATACATGATGTCTTTCTTGTATCAAATTTAAGAAAGTGTTTAGCGGAGGAAGGGATGAAAATACCTTTGAATGAAATTCAAGTGAACAAAAAATTAAGTTTTGTGGAAGAACCAGAAGAGAACGTGGATCAGACTGTTAAGAAATTACGGAAAAGGAAATCCATTTGTCAAAGTGCAATGGAAATTTCACGAAGGACATGAAGCGACATGAGAATCTGAAAAGGAGATGAGAGAAAAATACCCCCATTTATTCAGCTTAAAAAAAGATTCGAGGACGTAATCCTTTTTAAGGAGGGAAGATTTGTAACAGTCTAATTTAAGGTATGTCTTAAGAATTACGTAACAAAACCAATACTTATTTAGTATAAATAAATAAATAAATAAATAAATATGTAGGTGTATAATATGAATTCAATCTAATAGTATTTTATTATGTGAATGTTAATATTTTATCATGTTATATATATTGATAATATTAAAAAAGACATATTATATCCATGGTATTATAATTTAATAACAATAATATATATAGATGTTAGAGCATATTTGTTGGATACAAGATCATGGAAGCTGAAGGTCAAAGTAAAGCAAGTCAAAGCTCAAAGTCAACTCTCAAAGTGAAAGTCAAAGTCAATTGTAATAAGTCAAATGTCAAAGTCTTGTATTTTCTTTTATTATTTGTAAGCGTGTGTTTCTTTTGTAATATACATATGACTAGCTTAGTTGTTAAGTCTTAGGAGTTAGAAACAATTGGTATCTAGAACCTGTTTTGTACGCTTGTAGAGAGAGAAAGTATCCAGAGATAAACTGTATACGAATTCTTCAGTTGGAATCAAAGTGATAACAAGTTGGATATTTGGGTTGTATCATCTTGTTGTTAATAGAAAGTGAATTAGAACTTGATAATCTGGGAAATAACAATTAGTATCAGAGCAAATCCAAGTTGAAATCAATCAAGATATAGAGTCGACACCGAGTTTTTGAATTTGGATCGAATTTTGAATCTTTGTGTGTTTTTGGTGTTGTAATTGTACTCATTGAGATCGTATAGTAGTTTAGACAAATCTTGTATAGGTTTGATTAAGAATTGTACTGTAATTGATCATCAATTTTGAATTTTTGTGAGTTTTGTATTCACGAGTTCCGTCGCACTATATTTGGATCAATTTGTATTGTTTCTTTGAAATTCATTGATAGATTTCGATTCTAGGAGTATTAGTGGTTTAATTGTCGAAGTTTCAGTTTGTAAATCGAAGATTTGATAGGTTTTTTAGTCGATTAGAGGGTAATTTTCATCGAGATCTCAAGAACTCGCAGATACATCAAGAACTCGCATGAAGATCTCGCAGACTCAGTGGATTTCGTAGAATCATTAGATTTCGCATAATAATTGTTTTTGAAAATTTTACAAGTGTTGAATTCGCATACGTGTCTTGTGCGAATTGTACAGAATTCGTACGTGTGGGTGTTGCGAATTGCCAGAATTCGCATAAGGTTTTTGTTGCGAAAAGTTGTTGAGAAAATTATCGAAGGACATAATTCGCACAACTCTTGTATGCGAAAAGTAGAGAACTCGCATAAGACTTGTATACGAATTCCTTAGAATTCGCATAAAAGTGTTATACGAATTATTGAACAATTCGTATAAAAGTTCAAATTTTTTTAAGTGTTGATTTCGCATAACATACGAATTCTTTGTTTTCAAATATTTTTCCAAGTGTAGAATTCGTGTGACTTTGTTGTGCGAAAAGTTTTATGTGAATTCTGAAATTGTTTGTATGCGAATTCTGGAATTCTCTTGCATACGAATTCTGAAGTTGTTGTGTGCGAATTCTTGTTGATTTGTGAATGTATGCGAATTGTGCATACGAATTCTGTGTACTTCACTCTTGCATGCAAATTCCTTACTTGTAATATTTTTGAAAATTTAGTTTCTGAATTTTCTTTCTAAGTGTTTCTGTATTGCTTGACTTCTATTGGACTAACGATCTTTGTCAAGTTCTTATTGTAAATTTTTGATAATAGGATGACTTCAAAAGATGCTCTTTCGATTGGTACAGATATTAGCCCCCAGTTCTAATCAAAGGGAAGTACGAACAATGCCCCCAGTTCTAATCAAAGGGGAGTACGAACAATGGAAGAACAGGTTCCTTGACTTCGTTGACAGACATGCAAACGGAGACAACATTCTATTGTCAATCACAAAAGGTCCTATGAAACTTCCCACTGTTGAAATTCCTTATGAGAATCATGGATCATCTGATGATGGAGGTGAGAATAGAGTTCAGAAGACAAAGACTGTTCAGAAAGACATTTCTCAGTTTACTGATGAGCAAAAGAACAGATACAAAGCTGACAAACAAGCCAAATCTCTACTCTTACAGAGTATTCTGAACGAGATCTATATCAAGATTGACAGCTACAAAGCCACTGCCAAGACAATGTGGGATCAACTCCAGAAAATGATGATGGGATCGAAGGTCGGGAATCAAATGAAAGTAGTAAACTGTATAAACTGCTATGAGGAATTCAAGGCGAAAGAAAATGAGGGCCTTGAGGATACTTATGAAGGATTTGTGCTTCTTCTGAATGAGCTTTCAAAGAACAAAGTTACGAAGGCGCAAATCGAAAACAACGTCAAATTCCTCAGTATTCTCCAGTCTGAGTGGAAAAAGCACACAAGACGAATGAAGCAGATGAAAGACCTGAGTGATATCCCACTTCATGAGGTCTATGAAACGTTGAGGCAGAACGAAGAAGAGGTAGAAGAGAAAAGAAGTGAGAAGAAGAAAGCTGAGAAAACAATTGACCCAATTGCATTAGTGGCTGGTCAAAAGGAGAAGGAGAAGAAAGAGAAGAAAAAGGTTGTACTTCCTAGTTCTGAAGAGTCCGATTCAGCTTCTGACAGTGAGGACGGGGTGAATCTCAAGCAAGCGATGCTACTATTAACTCGAGCATTTCAAAAGAAGTTTTACAAGAAGTCGGGTTTAAACTCTTAGAGATACTCGTCAGGCTCAAAGAATCATGAACACAGGGAAAGAGTTGAAGGAAGAAAGTTCGAGGAAAGGAAATTTGTGGAGAGAAAGCCAAAAGAAAAGAAGAAGTATGTGAATGACTATGAGTCTGAGAAGAAAGTGAAGAACTGATTAAGTGCTATAACTGCGGAAAGATTGGTTATTTCACCAAGGATTGCCGAAAGCCTATCGTCAGGAATTAAGACTACTTCAAGCAGAAGATGTTGCTTGCAAAACAGAAAGAAGCGGGAAAGGCTCTAATGGCTGAGGACGAATTCTGGCTGGACCACTCCGACGATGAGGATGAGAAGAAAGAGACAGCACACATGTGCTTAATGGGTAAAGAGGTCAAGGGTAATGAATGTTATGAAGAGACATCCGATAAGGTAATAAACATGTCTAAATCTGATTTCTTAACCAAAATGGAAGCCATGATGATCGAACATCAAGATCTTCAATCTAAATTGAAAAAGGAAAAGAGCAGAGATGCAAAGAAAAATCAAAGGATTTTTGAACTCAACAAGGAACTTGTTGGGAACAAAGATCTGATTGACTCTCTAAACAAATTTGCTTCTGATTATAAAATGCAAAAAGATTGTTTTGAAAGTAAGATTTCTGAATTTACTTCTAAGCTTTCAAAGTATGATTTAGAGAAACAAGAATGTGTACTAAAAGCTTATAAGTTGCAGGTTGAAAACAAGAGCTTAGAGAAAAAGGTAAATGGTTTGGAAGCAAAATTATATGCTAGAGGACAAACAGATCAAACCATTTTATTAAACACACCTAATGAGGAAGCTGATGTGAAAGAGAAGTGGGGACTTGGCTACGATAATCCCCACTACTTAAAGAAAGCCATCAGAAAACAACCAACTTTATACAACTTTGATTTTCTATTTGCGGCTGCTAAATATCCTCATTTGAAACCCAAATTTGTTACCAAATCAACTGATGAGGTAGAGGCCAAAGAAGATGAAAACAGAAAGAATACAAAGAAAATGCAACTACCATTCTGTTATCAAAAGCTGAATGATAGTTATCTTTCAGAAAAACCAAAGTTTCTTTCAAATGATTATTTTGCAAGTTACTCTACACAAGAGATGGAGGCAAAACCGATTAAAGCCAAAATTTATGTTCCTCCATTTGTGTTAGAAAGCAAAATAATTGATCTTGAAAATACTTTATCTGATGAAAGAATTTTGATTGATATTGAACAAAATGTATTTTCTACTGTAATAAAGAACACTGGTTTTAAATCTGAATCCAAAAAGTGTTCAAAATCTTCTAAGGCACTACAAACTTCGGAAGATGATTTTGATGACTTATTTGCGTCTGCAAATGATTTTTTAAATTCTGATGAAGGGTGTGTTGATGAAATTGATATGTTTGAATTTAATGATAAACTTCCAGATCATTCTACTTTTATCATTAACTCTGAAGCTTTACCAAGTGTGTTTGAAGTTGGTGAATCAACAACCAAGGTTGGTGAATCAGTTTCTGTGAGTACTGTTTACTATGAGAAAGGTAAGAAACAAAAGAAATGATGCTCACATAAACGGAACAACACTGGTAAGCCTAAGAAAAGACAATCTCAAAAATCTGATTTTCCTAACAAATCTAAATCTTTTATTTCAGATTTGAAAAAGAAAAGGTCAGAAGAACGAACAAAATGGCGACCAAAACGGAAGATCGATGAGAGTTCAGACTCATGTCCTGATAGTTCTTGTAATAGATCGACTGATGGTAGTTCTGATGTAGTTGGTACAGTTGCTTCCAATAAACAAAAACTTGTAATTCCTTACAAGAAATATACAATAAAGCAATTACTCCAATTATCTCGGTCTAATACGAAGTCTTCTATATATAGACGGAATGATTTTGTTTCTCACCGATATTCTGATGATTGGTTTGGTACTTATCATGTTTATTCTTATAAATCATATGCTTCAAAGGTTTTTCAAAAGTTCAGAGGGTCCATATACAAATGGATGCCAAAATCTTGCACTAATCCGATAGGACCCACTTTTTAATGGGTACCTAAAGTTATTGTTCCCTGATTTCTCCTGTGCAGAACCGTCATATGTGGTACTTGGATTCTGGTTGCTCCAAGCATATGACCGGGCAAAAAGATATTTTGTCTAATTATACAGAGAAATTCTGCGGGAATGTGAGATTCGGGAACGACCAGTTTTCACCTATTTTAGGCTACGGTGATGTAATTCAAGATAACATGACGATTACAAAGGTGAGCTATGTGGAAGGGTTAGGACATAACCTATTCAGCATTGGACAGTTCTCTGACAAAAACCTAGAGGTAAATTTCAAAGCCAAGCGATGTTCTGTGCGTACTGAAGACGGTAAGGAACTCTTGGTCGGCATGAGAAAGTCTAACCTCTACACTATTAATCTATCAAAAGTCCAGACTGACAATGAGGTTTGTCTTCTATCAAAAGCCTTGCTGCAACAAAGCTGGTTATGGCACCGAAGGCTTTCTTACCTGAATTTTCGTTACATCAACAAACTGGTCACGGGCAAATTAGTCAAAGGACTTCCTGAGCTTAAATACGAGAAAGAACATATGTGCCCAGCGTGAGAGAAAGGTAAAATTAAGAGAGCCGCTCATAAGCCGAAGCCTGAACCTAGTACAAGTTCTACACTTGAGTTGCTGCATATGGATCTCTGCGGTCCTATGCGTACGCAAAGCATAAATGGCAAGAAATATGTATTAGTTATTGTGGACGATTACTCGCGATACACATGGGTGAAATTTCTGAGATCAAAAGATGAGACGCCCGAAGTCATCATCACATTCTTAAAGACTACCCAAGTTAATCTGCAAAACCCAGTCAAGTTTCTACATACAGATAATGGCACAAAATTTAAGAACAAAACTGTAGAAGATTATCTCGAATCGGTCGGGATAACACATCAGTTTTCTGCTGCCAGAACGCCAGAACAGAACGGAGTAGTAGAAAGACGAAATAGAACGCTAGTCGAGGCCGCTCGTACTATGCTGAGTCAATCTGATCTACCTCTGTTTCTTTGGGCCGAAGCTGTATCGACTGCGTGCTACATACATAATCGATCCATAATACATCGCCAGTTTGGTAAAACTCCTTATGCTTTGATAAATAATCGTACACCTAGATAAATAATCGTACACCTAGCATTAAACAGAGAGAGCTTGAACAAGTTTGGACCAAAGGCTGATGAACGAATCTTCATTGGATATTCTCAAACGTCTGCTGCATACAGAGTTTATCTGAAGAAGTTAAAGACTGTCATTGAAAGCGTAAACGTTACATTTGACGAGGAGTTGGCTTCTGAACAAAGCAGTTCAGAACCCATACTTACAGGAGTACTAGCTTCTAGACAAATCAGTTCAGAACCTGTGGTTAATGCTACTGA
Source organism: Arctium minus (assembly GCA_954870635.1). NCBI lineage: Eukaryota > Viridiplantae > Streptophyta > Magnoliopsida > Asterales > Asteraceae > Arctium > Arctium minus. The sequence continues at coordinate 73,042,370 of OX941089.1, read as the reverse complement.
TTCTGATAAACCGTCTACTTCGACATCTCATTTATCAGAATTAGATTTATTGTTTGAATTCTTTTATGATGAGTTTCTTGGACCTACACTATCTAAATCTGTTGTGATTGACAGACCTGAAGAGTCCAGTGGTCATCTTCCAATCACTTCAGATGTGTCTACTGAATTCGTTCCCCCGGTTCAGCAAGAAACTCCGATTCAAAAAACTACTCCTTTAGTTGAAGTTGTACCTGAAAATGTTAAGACAGATGTTACTGATTCAGTTGGTTGTACTGTGACGACTACTCAACAGCCAATTATTGTTATACCAACTAAAACTTCTGCACCAAATACTTCAACTGAACCACTCCCTGAACAAGAAGACACTGAAAGTGTATACTTAGATGAGAATCATGATCAATCTACATCAAATCCACTTCCTCATGAACACAAGTGGACCAAAGAGCACCTGATAAGCCAAATCATTGGAGATCCATCTTTACCGGTGCAAAGTAGGTCTGCTACATTAAACATGTGTATGCATGACTCTTTTATGAGCAAGGTAGAGCCAACACGTGTATCAGAAGCTCTAGCCAACTCGGATTGGGTAACTGCAATGCAAGAGGAGCTGAACCAGTTCGAAGCATTAAAAGTCTGGAGACTAGTACCTAAACCGGAAGGAAAAACCATAATTGGTACAAAATGGGTATTCAAAAACAAAAAGGACGAAGATGGTATAGTGATCAGAAATAAAGCAAGACTTGTTGCAAAAGGCTATAGGCAAGAGGAAGGAATTGACTACGACGAGACTTACGCTCCAGTGAAACGCATCGAAGTGATCAGAATGTTTCTTGCATATGTTGCCCACAAGAACTTCACCGTCTACCAGATGGACGTGAAGACAGCCTTTCTCAACGGCATATTAAAGGAGGAAGTCTACGTCTGACAACCTGAAGGCTTTGTCAATCAAGAGAAACCGAATTACATCTATATTCTCGATAAAGCACTTTACGGTCTGAAACAAGCACCTCGAGCCTGATACAAAGTGCTATCTAAATTCCTAATCAAGTCTGGCTTCTCTAAAGGTAAGATCGATACTACTTTGTTTATTAAAAAGGAAATAGCCGATATCATATTAATTTAGATTTATGTGAATGACATCATATTTGGCCCAACAAATCCAAAATACTGTAAGAATTTTTTAAATCTCACGGTGTCAAGATTTCATATGAGTATGATGGGAGAGATGAATTTCTTTCTCGGATTACAAGTCAAACAATTTTCAATGGGGATTTTTATCAATCAATCAAAGTACATTTTTGATATTCTTAGAAAATTCAAAATGGAAAATTGTACACCTATTGGAACCCGATGGCACCATGAACTAAGATTGGCACTGATCCTTTGGGAAAAGCTGTCGATGTTAGAACCTACAGAAGGATGATTGGTTCTTTAATGTATTTAACTTCTAGTAGGCCAGATATAATGTTCTCTACATGTTTATGTGCTAGATATCAGGCTAATCCAAAAGAATCTCATTTGTCTGCGGTCAAAAGGATTTTTAGATATCTGAAGGGCACTGCAGATCTTGGTCTGTGGTATCCTAAGGATACAGGTTTTGAACTAACAACATATTCAGATACAGACCATGCAGGTTATATGCTTGACAGGAAAAGTACGCCGGGTCACATACAATTTTTGGGCGATAAACTCGTGAGTTGGGCTTCAAAGAAACAACTCTGTGTTTCCACATCAACTACTGAGGCAGAGTATGTCGCTGCGGCGAGCTGCTGTTCTCAAGTGTTGTGGATGAGAACACAACTCCGAGATTATGGCTTTCAATACAACAAGATCCTGATATACTGTGATTCGAAGAGTGCCATTGCTATATCTGTGAATCCTGTTCAACATACGAAGACCAAACACATAGATGTTCGATATCACTTTATTAAGGATAATGTTGAAAAAGGTACAATCGAACTTTATTTTGTAAACACTGATTACCAACTTGCAGATTTATTTACCAAGCCTCTCGACTAAAAGAGATTTAATTTTCTCGTTTCTAAACTTGGTATGTTAAATCTCAAGACATAATCGGTGATTACCTACTAAAGTTTTCGTTATTGTTATTTTTCTTTATTTCTTTATTTTTAATCTGAAAGATATCTGCAATTTAAGTTTGTTCATGATCTCAGGGGGAGTGTGAGAAGATGAAAAGATGATCTACATACTTTTGAGGGGGAGTTCATATTTCAACATATGCTTATCACTGATAAATTTTTCTAATGTATAATTGCAGGGGGAGTAAGAGTAAGGAGTACCGAATATGACTTCTGATTATATTTGATCAGAACTCATACATTTAAAAGTCTTACTGCTTTATGTCATTTACTTTTTAATAAAGTTTTGTGAATAAAGCTTTGCACTTTGACGACCTTGTGATTTTTGCAGAATTGAGAGAGAGCTTAAATGATCATATCATATATGACTTAGAGCTGACTTAATGAGATTTAAGACTGAGCGAAAAGGTTTGTTGGATCATAATTGTATTCAAGATTAAAGGGTCTAAACTGTATTTGTTTGATAGTTAAAGTTAGAGGGTTTATTGTGTAATAAACTAATAGTTATTAGTTATTGGGCCTCAAGCCCACTTAGCATTTAGCAAAGCCCATTAGGCATTAGGCCTGGGTATTTAATGTTTTAATTTGTTTAGTTTTAGGGTTAACCTTTGATAATTACAATAATCATATTAGAGAGAGGTAGTTGTTTTCTCTGTATTCAAGGGTATCAAGAACACACAAGGTTTAACTGTTTATTCAAGGGATTGGTAATTTATTCTGATCTTATATCTCTTGATCTATATTGTGTTCTATGATTGTTAATCAACTAGATTAAACTGGGATAACAAGTGGTATTAGAGCCTAAGGAATCAATTTTTTTTATATTACTATTCATCGAAATTACTGTTCATCAAGTTTACTGTTAATCGGCTAGTGAAAATCGATTGCATGTTTTAAGGTGTTGTTATGCTTGAAATTGATTTGATTAGATAAGTTTTATGCGATTGAACACTATCTGATTAGTTAATTGCATAATAAAGCATCAAGTATTGATTTTATTGATTTTTTTTTTATTTTCTAGGTTCATTCATTTGGGTTCATATATCGGTCACTGAGTTCTTCAAAATTGATGCATGAAAGTTGGATTTGTCCTTTGATTTTGATTGCATGATAATCGATATCTGTTACTGGAATACCAAAGTCTGATTTCTGGATTTAATTTTGTGTTCTCTATTTGATTTCTGGGTTAATTCGTGTTCTGGGTCGATATCTTAAGAACATACCGATCGACCTTAGATTATCGGTCGAAACAAGTTTACCGGTCAAAGCATTATATCGGTCCATGGTATATCGGTCCACACATTCTACCGGTCGAACACACTATATCGGTCATACACTATATCGGTCCATACCTTTACCGGTCATAGCACCTCACCGGTCGAATACTTTGTATCGGTCCACATACATTATCGGTCTAAGGAAGTTTATTGGTCATAGCCTATACCAGTCAAGACTAATACCGGTCGAAGTACTTTCCCGGTCCAAGCATCTTACCGGTCGGACAACAATCCGGTCGACCGCAAGACCCCGGTCAACTCTGTTTGCGCGACCCAAGTCTCACGAGAACCTCACTTTGCGCGACCCAAGGCCCACGCAAACCTCACTTTGCGCCACTGCCTTGTAACGCAAACCTCACTTTGCGCCAGTGCTTAGACACGCAAATCTCACTTTGCGCCAGTGCTTAGACACGCAAACCTCTTCTTTGCACCATCCACTGCTCACGAGAACCGCTACTTTGCGCCACGGTCATATCACGCAAACCTCACTTTGCGCGACCCTCTACTCGCGCATACCTCACTTCGCGCAAATCACTCTTCGCGCAAATCAGTGCTCACGCAAGTACTATTCACTATTCACTATTCACTATTCACTATTCACTATTCACCTTGCGCCTGATTTTTTTTGGTTTTTCAAAGTTCGATTTTTCAGTATTATTTGAAGCTTTATACTGATTAAGAGGACTGCATTTAATTATTTTTGGAAATTTATTTTTCTGAAAATTTTTTAGTGTAGTTTTTATTTTGATTCTAGCGATCTCATCTAGTGGATTGTCTTGGTACAGAAAAGTTTGATTATTAACCGTACATCTAAGATGTCGAATCAGCTTCTCTCAATGGGCTCTCAGTCCTCACCTCCAGTCCTCATGGCTAATGAGTATCAGCAATGGAAGACCGGAATGATCCAGTTTCTGAATCACAAGAACAGAGACTTCATGGCAGCTATCATTAATGGTCCAGAAAATCCAACGATCACAGTAAAGGGTCAAGCTGCAACAGATACCTCTCCAGAAATCCCTGACAGACAGGTTCCTAAACCTTATCAGTTCTTTACTGAAAAGCAGAAAGCATAGTACAAGATAGAAGAAGAGGCTCTAATTTATCTGACAATGGCTATTCCAAACGACATCTACAATCGTGTAGACAGTCAGAGCTCTGCTAAAGCAATCTGGGATGAACTAGCAACACAGTTTGAAGGAAGTGAAGCCTCCATCCAAGCTAAGCAGAATCTATGCATAAATGCATACGAGGGATTTCATGCAAAAGAAGGAGAGTTGCTACTAGATACCTACAACAGATATAACATCATTCTCAATGACTTGCGGAGGAACAGTATCGCTAAATCTGCTTCTGAGATAAATTACAAGTTCATCAAGAATATGAATCCAGAGTGGAAGAACTTTGCCATCAACCTCCAGATGTCCAAGAATATGGCTCAAGAAAATGTCGCTGATATCTTCTCTACTCTTGCTCAACATGAGGATGAGGTGAGATCTATTAATAACGAGTCTAATAATCTGAAGGACTCCGTGGCTCTCATAGCCGACAAAGGTTCTGTATCCTCTGCAAGGTCAAAGAAAAAGGTGTCTAAAGCTCTAGTTACCGAAGTTACTGACTCTGACTCTGCTTCAAGCGATGAAGAACTGGAAATTGATTCAGATCCAGATATTCAGAAGTTCTCTGAGGACTTAGCTCTAATTATGCGACGATTCAAGAAGAGCTTTGGAAAGAAGAAATTATACTCAAAGCCAAAGTATGATGGATACAAGAAAGAGAAGTCTGAGATGCGATACAAGCCAAGGCATGGAAGGAGAGAGGAAGGACGAGAAGACAGGAAGAAAGATAGAAGAGAAGGAAAGAGAGAGGAAAAGTGAGAAGAACGAAAGGATGAACCAGGAAGATGCTACAACTGTGGCAAATTTGGGCACTTCTCAAGAGACTGCAAGTTCAAGAAGGTAAAGAACTCAGAGTACTATGCAAGAAAGTCACTTATTGCCAAGAAAGCTGAAGAAGGAAAAGTGCTGATGGCTGAAGAAGAAAACTGGTTGTTCCAAAGTTCCGATGACGAGGAGCAATAACACTTCACCCAAGTATCTTATATGGCAAAGCTGGATGGTGACGATGAAGATTCTAAGGCACAATCTGAAGATGCAAACTCTGAGGTAAGTGATAATTCTGAACTTATTGAATCTTTAATGACCCAAATACATGGTATGAAAGATGAATTTGCTTCACTTAAAGGTAAACTTAGCTCTGCACATCAATCTGTCTTAAACTTTCGTGATGAAAATGCTATATTAAAAGTTGTTGTAGAAGAAAAAGGAAAGGAAGAGGATGATTTAAAAGCTGAAAAAGAGACTTTAAAAGAAAAAATATCTGGTTTAGAAACGGATCTTGTGAATCTTAATGCTGAAAATGGTGAGTTTCAAATCAAATTTGAAGTTTGTTATAAAGAAAGAAATGAAGCTTTCACCAAAATCAAGCAATTGGAGGATATTAATATGAAATGAGGTCAGACTAAGCAGACATTAAACCTGTTGACTAATAAACTCCAAGACGAAAGGTTTTATAAACTAAAACCAGGTTTGGGTGTGCCAACTAACGAAATTTTGAAAAAGGCACCGGAGCACCTATATAACTTTGATAAATTTGTCTCCACAATCAGACCGATTCCTGACATTCGTGAAACTTTTGTTGAAGCAAGTTCTCCTAAACCTTCAAAAGAGACCAAAGGTCGAGAAGAAATGGGAAAGAACAAGTCTGGTGACACTGATTCTTAAAATCTTTTTAAATCAGTTGGTTTTAAATATGGTGATTTGAATAAAAGCTATGAGACTTGAAAGATCGAATTTACTGAGTTTGAATAACTATTTACCACACCTTCCAAAGAATCAGTAAGCACCAACACAGTTCCACCTGAGACTGCATGCAAATATGATAAGTATGAATCGGATGTTGATCCATCTACTATACCATCAGTCTCAAATCCCATTGCTTCTAAACCTTTACTCGTTAAAGAGGTTGAAGAAGAACCTGTCATCACGAATGAATCTTGTGTTCAAAATGATAAAATGGAGTTTATTGAGTCCATGACTGAAGAGATATTTTCTGAAATGATGAATGCTTCAGACTTTGATCCTGTTTCTGATTTAAAGGAGTCAAATTATGTGAATGATCATACATCTGAATTGATGAAGCAAATTGATATGTTGCAACAGTCTCTTGATGAGGTTGAAGATGAAAACTTTGATCTCAAACATAAACTTGAAAAGTCTTTAAAAGTAAATCAAGAGCTTTGCACTGAGATCAATGATTTGAAAATTATGTTGTTTAAAAATGCTTCAAATGATAAACAGATGTTCAATGATCCAAGCTGGAAGGTAAGAACCAATCCAAAATTTGATGCTCCTGCAAAACCTTCAGTTGTTTACTCTGATTGTCCTGAATATCCACCGAGTATTTTTGAAAAGGGTGAGACTTCAAATAGCACTAGAAAAGAACCACCCTATAAGTTAGAGACTAACAAGGTTCCTGTTTCTGTTTCAGATATAAACGGAAATGAAGTTGGGAGGAGTAAGAAGAATAAAGATAGTAGTTTGAATAAGAATGATAGATTTTCTAGTGAAATTTTGCTTCAAATAGTTGTACTTCAGACAGTGTTATTTTGAAAAGTAATTTTTTTGATGAACATGAATGTAAGATTTGTTCCGATAAATCTAAGTTTATGAATTTTGCTCGAAAGAATCTATACTGCAAACACTGCTGGGATAACTCATTCAAATACTACTCCCCTCCAAAGTCCAAACAGAGTAAGAGAAAAGCTAAACTGAACATTAAGTCTAATTCTAATTCTAATTCTTCCGCACAACCCAAAGTGTATCGAGCTAAGGTTGCCAATCCTAAGTCTAAAAAGCACTTTTAGGAGCTAAATGTTAAGATGGTTTGGAAATGGGTTCCAAAACCCCGTTATGAATGGAGAGTGAAAGTTAAATCAGCTGATATTCGTGAGTTGCTTGATGCTAACCGCGAATGACCCATCCTGATATGGGTGCCTAAGCAAAACTAATTGTCTCTTTTGCAGGCCTATCGATTGTGGGTAATAGATTCCGGATGTTCACGCCACTTGACAGGATTCAAGCACCTCTTGCATAACTATGTGGAGGATCCTGCCGGAGCAGTTAGATTTGCAAATTCTGAAGCTGAAGGTCACGTCAGAGGATATGGAATGCTCGATAACGGTGTTGTGAAGATTCAAAAAGTGTTATATGTTGAAGGACTTGATCACAATCTGTTTAGTACCAGTCACTTCTGTGACATGAAATATCAAGTCCGCTTCACAACCACTCATTGCTATCTAGAGGATCCCGATGGTTACGAAGTCTTCAAAGCTGAGCGCCATGGAAATCTATACTATGTAGATTTTCCTACACTGTCTGCCACACGTCCAGTATGTCTACTAGCCAAAGCTTCTAAAGCACAATCGTGGACGTGGCATCGACGCTTGTCTCATCAAAATTTCAGATCTATAGCGAAGCTACAGAGACAAGGTCTAGTCAAAGGCCTACCAGAAATGAGGTTAAAAAAAGACTCACTATGTCCCGCATGTGAGTTGGGCAAAATGAAGCGAAGCTCCTTCAAGTCCAAAGCTGAATCATCGACCTCATCTGCACTGGAACTTCTTCATATGGACCTTTGTGGCCCAATGCACACAACATCTATCAACGGGAAGAAATATGTGTTGGTAATGATAGATGACTACTCAAGGTATACATGGCTCGAGTTTCTTCGCAACAAGTCAGATGCGCCAGAGTTGATTATCGCTTTCATCAAGCGCATTCAAGTACGTCTTCAACTGCCAGTCAGAACTATTCACAGTGACAATGGCACGGAGTTCAAGAATGACACCCTGAAGAGTTATCTTACTTCTGTGGGTATTTCACATAATTTCTCCGCAGCCTACACTTCACAGCAAAACGGCATTTTTGAACGGAAGAACCGCACTCTGGTTGAAGCAGCTCGTACTATGCTTGCTTATTCAGATCTACCCATGTACCTTTGGGCCGAGGCAATTGCTACAGCATGTTTTACTCAGAATCGTACCATTGTGGTCAAGCGCTTTAATAAAACCGCATATGAGTTAATCAACAATCGTACACCTAACACCAAATTCCTTCGTGTTTTCGGTTGAAGGTGTTACATTATTAAAGAGCGTCAAGGATTATCAAAATTTGATAAGAAAGCGGATGAAGGATATCTCGTTGGATACTCTCTGACATCCAAAGCTTATCGAATTTACATTATTTGAACCAAGACGATTGTTGAGAGCATGAATGTATCCTTTGATGAGAATTCTACAAGGACTTCTGGACACAACAGTTCAGAACTCGTAATTAAGGACAAAGCTTCTATTCAATCCAGAATAGAAACAGCTTCTAAAGGATCCACCTCTTCTAACTCTAACTCTACTTCATTTGAGTTAGATTTATTGTTTATTGATGCCTTTGATGATATTTGTGTAGATTTTGATAAAGGCATATCAACATCCATAACAAGCTCGGAGGTCCCTACTATTTCTGAAGACACAACTGGACCATCCGACGAAGAAGTCACTGAAACTTCATCCCCATCAGGTACAACTCAACCATTAGTTTCTGACTCTACTAATGCTGAATATGTCTCTACAGATATCACTTCTGGAAAAGAAGTCCCGAGCACTTCAACTGCTAGTACAGAAGCTTCAGTATCAGAAACACCAGTACAAGATGTCCTGATTACATCTATGGAGCTACCTGCTGTGCAAGATGAAAACGATGCGTCCAATACGCAACAAACAGTTGAATTCTTACCAAGGACACATCGTTGGACTAAGGATCATCCCCTTAACAACGCGATAGGTGACGTATAATCTGGTGTCACAATAAGATCTGCATCATCCAACTTCTGCATGTTTTCAAGCTTCCTCAGTTCCTTAGAGCCAAAGAAAGCGTCTGAAGCTCTACGTGATCCCTTCTGGATTTCTGCTATGCAAGACGAGCTTCTACAATTCGAAAGGAACAAGGTATGGCTCTTGATCCCACTACCTAAAGGTAAATCTGTTATAGGAACAAAGTGGGTTTTCAGAAATAAGAAAGACGAAGCTGGAGTAGTTGTGAGAAACAAAGCTCGATTGGTCGCAAAAGGGTACTGTCAACAAGAGGGCATTGACTATGACGAAACATTCGCCCCGGTTGCAAGGATCGAAGCCATCAGAATCTTCCTAGCCTATGCAGCGCACAAAAACTTTACAGTCTATCAAATGGATGTAAAGTCAGCTTTCCTGAATGACGTTCTGCATGAGGAGGTCTACGTGGCTCAACCTGAAGGTTTCGTTGATCCTCATAACCTTGATCATGTCTATGTTTTAGACAAAGCGCTTTATGGTCTTAAACAAGCACCGCGAGCCTGGTATGAAACTCTCACTAAATTTCTCTTAGCTTTTGGTTTCAAGAAAGGTACAATTGATACTACCTTATTTCTTAAAAGGCAAGGTGAGGACTTGATTCTCATTCAGATTTATGTTGACGACATAATATTTGGGTCGACAAATCAGAAATTTTGTAAGAACTTTTCAAAAATAATGGAAACAAAGTTTGAAATGTCGATGATGGGTGAATTGAATTTCTTTCTTGGTTTACAAGTAAAGCAATTACCAGACGACATATTTATTAATCAAGCTAAATACATAAAAGATATTTTGAAAAAGTTCAATATGTCAGATAGTTCAGTCATGAAAACACCAATGTCTACTGGTACACTCTTAGACGCAGATCCCTCCGGGAAACCTGTTGATCAAAAGGTGTATCGTAGCATGATTGGTTCTTTACTTTATCTGACTGCCAGTCGCCCAGATATAATGTTTTCCACATGATTTTGTGCGAGATATCAGTCTAATCCTAACGAGTCGCACTTAACTGCTGTTAAGCGAATCCTTAGATATCTCAAAGGTTCTCCTAATCTAGGCCTTTGGTATCCAAAGGATTCTCGTTTTGAACTAACTGCCTTTACAGATGCTGATCATGCAGAATGTAAGCTAGACCGGAAGAGTACCTCTGGATCATGCCAATTCATAGGTGACAAACTTGTAAGTTGGACTTCAAAGAAACAAAACTATGTTTCAACATCCACTGCCGAGGCTGAATATGTAGCTGCTGCTAGTTGCTGTTCTCAAGTCCTCTGGATGAAGACACAGTTAAGGGACTTTGGATACAACTACAAGCGTGTTCCTATTTATTGTGATTCCAAGAGCGCAATCACCATAACTGCTAACCCGGTACAACATTCGAAGACCAAGCATATCGATGTACGCTATCACTTCATCAAGGATCATGTAGAAAAAGGTGACATTGAAATGCATTTCGTTCAAACTGACATCCAGTTAGATGATATTTTCACCAAGTCGTTGGATGAAAAGCGATTCCAATTTCTAATCAGCAAACTTGGTATGTTGAACATGTCTTAGACCTTACTCATGATTGAAGGGGGAGTATTCTAAATCCTAATCTTGTGTTGTATTCTTCAACTGTTGCTAACGATAGCGGAATCATTTTCACAAATGATTACCATAATTTTCTTTATGCAGGTTTGTTCAAGTGACAATGGCTTCTAATCACATCAGATTAGAACCCGCACTTCAGTGCTCTATTTATTTTTCTGCTTTATGTTAAAAAAAATTATTCAGTTAAAGGGGAGCTTAAATAGAAAAAGAGCTTAATTGAAAAACTCCTTAGAACTTAATTGTCAAACTCTTTTAGTTTGAGGGGGAGAATTGCATCGTCAAACACAAATGTTCTGACTTCTCCAAGTTTTATTCTTCATGTAACTGTATTCCTTTATGCTTTCATGTACAAAAGCTTGTTGAACAACACGTTCTTTTAGGAAAATACATGGGATTCAGTGTGTTAGCTTAACAAAACTTCCATGTATTCACGATAACCAGTGTTTCCTACCCCAGAAGTATTCCTTGAGTGATTGAGGGGAGAGGGGTCAAAAGAATTGAGTGACGGTATGTGAAGAGGTAAAATGGAAAAGAGAGATTGGTTAGAAGTGAGCATTAAAAGAAAGAGGGCGAGTGAACAGAGTAAAAGAATATTAAACTCTGCACCAAACTTCTTTCTGAGCCGGGCAGCCACATTATCTGATTGGTTCACATTCTTTGGTGACCATCATTGAAATAGGCAACTAGCCCATGCCATCTCTTGCATTAACCCCACCAGCTACTCATTCTTTTCTCAAAAAGAGAATGTTTCACATTTTCTGGGGAAGCAGCACATACGCTATTGGTTCTTCATTTGGAAGATACTAATAATGAAAAAGAAGGAAAGTTGCCCCACCTTCGAACCCTTTCTCATGCACATTGAGTCTTTGTATAATTTGTTGTTGTCTCAACAAATTTACATACTTTGAGCCTATATTGAAAAGCAATCATCGGTGCTTTATTCCTTCATACACATGCACGAGCACACAGAAATTTGTTTTATGTCAGAACGTTCATAGATAACCATGTGTTATTCGATGATTGAATGGAAGACCTGGGGAGCCAACATCAAACCAGCTCCTTATATAGTAACTTTGTGTTACTCAGTGACTTTGTGTCATTGACAGACATTTTAACTGAGTCATTTGTTGATTCAGGGTTACACCTATTAACTGTTTGAATTTGAAAAGATTCGAATGGTTACTACTTTCTATTTTAATCTGAAAAGATTGAAATAATCACTTTCTCCATTTGGAGAGACTGCTCTTATTTCCAGGGCTCGATACATGAAGACAGTGCTAAATTGAAGTCTATAAAGACAAAGGGAGAGATTTTTCCATAAAGGGGGAGATTGTTTTGATATGTTTTGATGATGATGCTTCTCACCACTCATCAAAAGGAGAACATACAAAAAGGGAGAATAATCAAAGAAGGAGCATATAATCTGAAGACTGTTGATTGAAGATTCCAAGGATATCAAGTTTTGAAGCTATCAATGTCATATCTGAATACAAGTGAAGACCTGAAGATTATTATTGCAAATTTTTTTTAATCTTGAATCCAAAGGGGGAGATTGTTGGATCATAATTGTATTCATGATTAAAGGGTCTAAACTGTATTTGTTTGATAGTTAAAGTTAGAGGGTTTATTGTGTAATAAACTAATAGTTATTAGTTATTGGGCCTCAAGCCCACTTAGCATTTAGCAAAGCCCATTAGGCATTAGGCCTGGGTATTTAATGTTTTAATTAGTTTAGTTTTAGGGTTAACCTTTGATAATTACAATAATCATATTAGAGAGAGGTAGCTGTTTTCTCTGTATTCAAGGGTATCAAGAACACACAAGGTTTAACTATTTATTCAATGGATTGGTATGTTATTTTGATCTTATATCTCTTGATCTATATTGTGTTCTGTGATTGTTAATCAACTAGATTAAACTGGGATAACAAGGTTTATTTCTAATCTTAATCTCATACGTGTCTGAAAGACGAACAACTTTCAGATATGAAAACATGTTCTTAAATGTTCAAACCACTTCTGATTCTTAAAAGATTTCATGAATATAGAAGTTTGATTTTAAATGTTTTCATGCTACATGTGCTTTAATCGTTATACAAACCGTGTGTTTTCAAAGATAAATACTTGTGTATTATCTTTTCCATATACTTTCAAGTATTCACACACACCGGTTTTACTTTTTGTTGAATATGTTATCACCATGTCTCAAATTGAACAAATTTTTCGATGGTGATACACCCCGATTGAACTTCAAAGAATTTTGAGCGTGATTTCATTTCGAAACATTTCTTTCAAGAATGTATATATTTTGATTCGTATAGACAATATCCAATTTTTTCTGACATAAGCTTTAATTGATAAATCATTTCGATTCTGATCTTTTTCATACAATGTCAGATTTTCAAACAAGTTTCTTGTATTCATTTCATTCATTCAATATGCTTGTTTTGAAATATCTTCAATGTTTAAAATGCTCAAATCTTCATGATTATCATTATGAGCATACAGACACCTGGCTTATATATATGTGCTTTAACTGCAAAGTTAAACCATTTTGAGCAACATATTCTTATAGGATTACATGGGTTCATTGTGTGAGCTTAACTGAAACTTCTATGGATTCACGTTAACCAGTGTTTCCTACCCAAGAAGTTAATCCTTGAGTGATCGAATGTGTGAGGAGTCAAAATAACTGAGTGTGGGTTGTGTGACGAGGTAAAATGTAAATGAGAGTTTGGTTAGAAGAGAGCTCAAAGATTAAAAAGAGAGAGGGTGAGAGATCAGAGTAAAAGAATATCAAACTCTGCGCCAACTTTTTCTGTGTCAGGCAGCCACATTTCTAGTGTTTCACAATTCTTCGTGAACATTATTGTAGATCCCAGTGCAGTGCAAAACAGAATAATCAGCAATCAAAGATGAACAGATTATAGGCCACAGCAACTAGTCATATGATTGATAATACTTCAAAGGGTTAAGGTTTACAGAGAGAATTTCTGATAAGGATATGTAAACCTAATGACTAGAAAACTGAATAATGAATTTCTCTAACTTTTCTAAACTGTTCAACCCCAATAATGATCTAGAAAATGCCTTTATATACTTAGGCTTACAGGCCTAATGGGCTAATGGGCTTCGGCCCGTCTAATTAAAACAACTATTAAGTAATTACAATATGCACCATTATAAATACTTTATTCCACTTTCAACACATAGGACTTTCAGTCCTAACAATCTCCCCCTAAAGTTGAATAAAGCATTGATCTTCTTGAAAAAAAAACTTCAGGCCTTGATCTTCTTTCCCTCTTGAATCTTTGAAGAACTTTGGTGTTGCATGTCTTCATAACTTTCCACGCTCCCCCTTGAATAAAGCTCTTGGTCTTCATAGTTTCAACTTTGTAACCAGATTCAATGTACAGTAGCCTCGACTGAACGCACTATCAAGCAGCTTTTAACTGTTGAAACTCAATCACATCGGATCAGCACACAAGAAAGATCATGTGAGAGTTACTTGACATTCCAAGGTGCATCTTCAGTTTAAAACAAAGAATCTGTCTTTGAACCGCGAGTTGAATAGATTTGTTTTCTTCTCAAGAACTTGTTTCAATCAGCGCGTAGGAGGAATGATAAACAAATTTGTAGCAGACACCACATGATACAGGAAAGAATCAATACAAACTTTGAAATCTTCAATCTTTGAAATCTTCAATCTTTGAAATCTTCACTGTCTTCAGACAAACAAATTTAGCATTAAACTCATATATTCATCTCCTTGATCTCTAGACTGTCTTCAGAACTGACTTTCTTTCTTTAAAACTTTGAAATTGAACTTTGAAAAACATTTCTCCCCCTTTTTGATGATTGTGAGCATCATGATCATCAAAACTCTTCAATTTCAACATATTCTTTGATCTCCCCTTTATGATAAGATGACATTCTCCCACCTGTGATCTGAGTATCCGTCAATTCATGATATATATATATCCGAATCTTTTCAAATTTAGATATAATAGGAATTGAAAACCTGAATCAACAAATGAAACAGTTAGTATGCCTGTAAGTAGCACGGAGCCACTTTGTACAACGGATGTACTTTGGAAAGGAGTTTTTGTGATGTTCACTCCCCCAGGGCTTCCATTCAATCATCGAAAAACCACAAAGGAATTTTCTATGAATGTTATGACAAGAAAACTCATTCCTTGTGTGCTCGTGAAAGTGTATGAATGATTGAAGCTACTTAGCTATATCAGGCTCAAATTGTGTAAACTGTTGAGACAGCAACAGATATTACACGGACTCAATGTGAATGAAAGAGGTGCGAAGGTGGGGCAACTTTCCTTCTTTTTCAATATCTACATCTTCCGATTGAAGACTAGATAGCAGATATGCTGCGTCCCCAAAGAAAATGAAACATTTCTTTGTTAAGAAAGAAACGAGTGGCTGGTGGGGTTATAGCAAGAGTTGGCATGGGCTCACTGCCTGTTTCAATGATGGTCACCAAAGAATGTGAACCAATCAGTAGATGTGGCTGCCCGGCTCAAAAAGTGGTTGGTGCAGAGTTCTGATATTTTTTAACTCTGTTCTCACACCCTCTTTATTTTTAACATTAAAGCTCACTTCTAACCAAACTCTCTTTTCAATTTTTCCGCTCCACACAATGAGAAAAACTCAACCCAATGAGTTATCTCCCCCACTCTTTGATTTATTACCCCTCACCCCTCAAATCACTCTAGGATAACTTTCGGGGTAGGAAACACTGGTTAACGTGAATCCATGGAAGTACTGTTTAAGTTCTCACACAAATCCCATGTACGTCCTAAAAAAAACAATTGCTCAACAGTTTAACTTGAACAGTTAAGCACAAAATGTATGATAGCATTGTCAAAAAAAATATGCTCAGGAGATTTGAGCAATTGAACTTTGAAAATCCGACAATGTATCAATCAGATCAACTAAACTGGTTAGGGTATCAAAGAATTGGATATTTTGTTTATATGAACAAATATAAACAATTTAGCAATGAAAGCACAATATTAAAAATAATGATTTATGCTCAACGATATTGAATATCAAACGGGGGTATTACCATCGAAATATTGTTTCGTTATGAGACATGGTAATAACAAATACAAATGAAGTACTGAACCTGTGTGTGTGAATACGTGACAGTATAAAGACAAGATAATACGCAAGTATTGATCTTTAGAAACACACAGTCAGTTAAACATTATATCTCAAAAATGAAAAACATTTAAAATCACACTTCTAAATTCATAAAACCTTTTGAGAATCAGAAGTGGTTTGAACATTTCAGAAACTGTTTTTCATGCTTGAAAGTTGTTCTTCTTTCAAACAATCAGAGATCTAGGATTAGAAGATATTTACCTTTTAAGCTCCCCTTCAAATCATGATAGAACGATATAGATCTATTAAGCTCCCCCTGGATATTTGCAAAATATCCAGGTCTAAACGTTGAAGAACGGGTTCTGATCTGTCATGTAATCAGAAGCCAAACTTCGTTGAAGTCCGGGTTCTAAGCTGATTTACTTAGTAGCCATCGTTCTTCTACTCCCCCTTGACAGTAGGTGCCTGCAACACAGAATCAGTTTTCGGTTTTGGTACCCACTGGTATTTGGGTCCTCGAATGTTAGTTGCAGTTCTTGTGGGGGATATAGAATAAGAATGTTAGTTGCAGTTCTTGTGGGGGATATAGAATTGAACTTTGGTGTTGCATGTCTTCATAACTTTCCACGCTCCCCCTTGAATAAAGCTCTTGGTCTTCATAGTTTCAACTTTGTAACCAGATTCAATGTACAGTAGCCTCGACTGAACGCACTATCAAGCAGCTTTTAACTGTTGAAACTCAATCACATCGGATCAGCACACAAGAAAGATCATGTGAGAGTTACTTGACATTCCAAGGTGCATCTTCAGTTTAAAACAAAGAATCTGTCTTTGAACCGCGAGTTGAATAGATTTGTTTTCTTCTCAAGAACTTGTTTCAATCAGCGCGTAGGAGGAATGATAAACAAATTTGTAGCAGACACCACATGATACAGGAAAGAATCAATACAAACTTTGAAATCTTCAATCTTTGAAATCTTCAATCTTTGAAATCTTCACTGTCTTCAGACAAACAAATTTAGCATTAAACTCATATATTCATCTCCTTGATCTCTAGACTGTCTTCAGAACTGACTTTCTTTCTTTAAAACTTTGAAATTGAACTTTGAAAAACATTTCTCCCCCTTTTTGATGATTGTGAGCATCATGATCATCAAAACTCTTCAATTTCAACATATTCTTTGATCTCCCCTTTATGATAAGATGACATTCTCCCACCTGTGATCTGAGTATCCGTCAATTCATGATATATATATATCCGAATCTTTTCAAATTTAGATATAATAGGAATTGAAAACCTGAATCAACAAATGAAACAGTTAGTATGCCTGTAAGTAGCACGGAGCCACTTTGTACAACGGATGTACTTTGGAAAGGAGTTTTTGTGATGTTCACTCCCCCAGGGCTTCCATTCAATCATCGAAAAACCACAAAGGAATTTTCTATGAATGTTATGACAAGAAAACTCATTCCTTGTGTGCTCGTGAAAGTGTATGAATGATTGAAGCTACTTAGCTATATCAGGCTCAAATTGTGTAAACTGTTGAGACAGCAACAGATATTACACGGACTCAATGTGAATGAAAGAGGTGCGAAGGTGGGGCAACTTTCCTTCTTTTTCAATATCTACATCTTCCGATTGAAGACTAGATAGCAGATATGCTGCGTCCCCAAAGAAAATGAAACATTTCT
Source organism: Arctium minus (assembly GCA_954870635.1). Taxonomy (NCBI): domain Eukaryota; kingdom Viridiplantae; phylum Streptophyta; class Magnoliopsida; order Asterales; family Asteraceae; genus Arctium; species Arctium minus. The sequence goes on along the minus strand of OX941089.1, from coordinate 73,024,648 downwards.
TTGTTAAGAAAGAAACGAGTGGCTGGTGGGGTTATAGCAAGAGTTGGCATGGGCTCACTGCCTGTTTCAATGATGGTCACCAAAGAATGTGAACCAATCAGTAGATGTGGCTGCCCGGCTCAAAAAGTGGTTGGTGCAGAGTTCTGATATTTTTTAACTCTGTTCTCACACCCTCTTTATTTTTAACATTAAAGCTCACTTCTAACCAAACTCTCTTTTCAATTTTTCCGCTCCACACAATGAGAAAAACTCAACCCAATGAGTTATCTCCCCCACTCTTTGATTTATTACCCCTCACCCCTCAAATCACTCTAGGATAACTTTCGGGGTAGGAAACACTGGTTAACGTGAATCCATGGAAGTACTGTTTAAGTTCTCACACAAATCCCATGTACGTCCTAAAAAAAACAATTGCTCAACAGTTTAACTTGAACAGTTAAGCACAAAATGTATGATAGCATTGTCAAAAAAAATATGCTCAGGAGATTTGAGCAATTGAACTTTGAAAATCCGACAATGTATCAATCAGATCAACTAAACTGGTTAGGGTATCAAAGAATTGGATATTTTGTTTATATGAACAAATATAAACAATTTAGCAATGAAAGCACAATATTAAAAATAATGATTTATGCTCAACGATATTGAATATCAAACGGGGGTATTACCATCGAAATATTGTTTCGTTATGAGACATGGTAATAACAAATACAAATGAAGTACTGAACCTGTGTGTGTGAATACGTGACAGTATAAAGACAAGATAATACGCAAGTATTGATCTTTAGAAACACACAGTCAGTTAAACATTATATCTCAAAAATGAAAAACATTTAAAATCACACTTCTAAATTCATAAAACCTTTTGAGAATCAGAAGTGGTTTGAACATTTCAGAAACTGTTTTTCATGCTTGAAAGTTGTTCTTCTTTCAAACAATCAGAGATCTAGGATTAGAAGATATTTACCTTTTAAGCTCCCCTTCAAATCATGATAGAACGATATAGATCTATTAAGCTCCCCCTGGATATTTGCAAAATATCCAGGTCTAAACGTTGAAGAACGGGTTCTGATCTGTCATGTAATCAGAAGCCAAACTTCGTTGAAGTCCGGGTTCTAAGCTGATTTACTTAGTAGCCATCGTTCTTCTACTCCCCCTTGACAGTAGGTGCCTGCAACACAGAATCAGTTTTCGGTTTTGGTACCCACTGGTATTTGGGTCCTCGAATGTTAGTTGCAGTTCTTGTGGGGGATATAGAATAAGAATGTTAGTTGCAGTTCTTGTGGGGGATATAGAATTGAACTTTGGTGTTGCATGTCTTCATAACTTTCCACGCTCCCCCTTGAATAAAGCTCTTGGTCTTCATAGTTTCAACTTTGTAACCAGATTCAATGTACAGTAGCCTCGACTGAACGCACTATCAAGCAGCTTTTAACTGTTGAAACTCAATCACATCGGATCAGCACACAAGAAAGATCATGTGAGAGTTACTTGACATTCCAAGGTGCATCTTCAGTTTAAAACAAAGAATCTGTCTTTGAACCGCGAGTTGAATAGATTTGTTTTCTTCTCAAGAACTTGTTTCAATCAGCGCGTAGGAGGAATGATAAACAAATTTGTAGCAGACACCACATGATACAGGAAAGAATCAATACAAACTTTGAAATCTTCAATCTTTGAAATCTTCAATCTTTGAAATCTTCACTGTCTTCAGACAAACAAATTTAGCATTAAACTCATATATTCATCTCCTTGATCTCTAGACTGTCTTCAGAACTGACTTTCTTTCTTTAAAACTTTGAAATTGAACTTTGAAAAACATTTCTCCCCCTTTTTGATGATTGTGAGCATCATGATCATCAAAACTCTTCAATTTCAACATATTCTTTGATCTCCCCTTTATGATAAGATGACATTCTCCCACCTGTGATCTGAGTATCCGTCAATTCATGATATATATATATCCGAATCTTTTCAAATTTAGATATAATAGGAATTGAAAACCTGAATCAACAAATGAAACAGTTAGTATGCCTGTAAGTAGCACGGAGCCACTTTGTACAACGGATGTACTTTGGAAAGGAGTTTTTGTGATGTTCACTCCCCCAGGGCTTCCATTCAATCATCGAAAAACCACAAAGGAATTTTCTATGAATGTTATGACAAGAAAACTCATTCCTTGTGTGCTCGTGAAAGTGTATGAATGATTGAAGCTACTTAGCTATATCAGGCTCAAATTGTGTAAACTGTTGAGACAGCAACAGATATTACACGGACTCAATGTGAATGAAAGAGGTGCGAAGGTGGGGCAACTTTCCTTCTTTTTCAATATCTACATCTTCCGATTGAAGACTAGATAGCAGATATGCTGCGTCCCCAAAGAAAATGAAACATTTCTTTGTTAAGAAAGAAACGAGTGGCTGGTGGGGTTATAGCAAGAGTTGGCATGGGCTCACTGCCTGTTTCAATGATGGTCACCAAAGAATGTGAACCAATCAGTAGATGTGGCTGCCCGGCTCAAAAAGTGGTTGGTGCAGAGTTCTGATATTTTTTAACTCTGTTCTCACACCCTCTTTATTTTTAACATTAAAGCTCACTTCTAACCAAACTCTCTTTTCAATTTTTCCGCTCCACACAATGAGAAAAACTCAACCCAATGAGTTATCTCCCCCACTCTTTGATTTATTACCCCTCACCCCTCAAATCACTCTAGGATAACTTTCGGGGTAGGAAACACTGGTTAACGTGAATCCATGGAAGTACTGTTTAAGTTCTCACACAAATCCCATGTACGTCCTAAAAAAAACAATTGCTCAACAGTTTAACTTGAACAGTTAAGCACAAAATGTATGATAGCATTGTCAAAAAAAATATGCTCAGGAGATTTGAGCAATTGAACTTTGAAAATCCGACAATGTATCAATCAGATCAACTAAACTGGTTAGGGTATCAAAGAATTGGATATTTTGTTTATATGAACAAATATAAACAATTTAGCAATGAAAGCACAATATTAAAAATAATGATTTATGCTCAACGATATTGAATATCAAACGGGGGTATTACCATCGAAATATTGTTTCGTTATGAGACATGGTAATAACAAATACAAATGAAGTACTGAACCTGTGTGTGTGAATACGTGACAGTATAAAGACAAGATAATACGCAAGTATTGATCTTTAGAAACACACAGTCAGTTAAACATTATATCTCAAAAATGAAAAACATTTAAAATCACACTTCTAAATTCATAAAACCTTTTGAGAATCAGAAGTGGTTTGAACATTTCAGAAACTGTTTTTCATGCTTGAAAGTTGTTCTTCTTTCAAACAATCAGAGATCTAGGATTAGAAGATATTTACCTTTTAAGCTCCCCTTCAAATCATGATAGAACGATATAGATCTATTAAGCTCCCCCTGGATATTTGCAAAATATCCAGGTCTAAACGTTGAAGAACGGGTTCTGATCTGTCATGTAATCAGAAGCCAAACTTCGTTGAAGTCCGGGTTCTAAGCTGATTTACTTAGTAGCCATCGTTCTTCTACTCCCCCTTGACAGTAGGTGCCTGCAACACAGAATCAGTTTTCGGTTTTGGTACCCACTGGTATTTGGGTCCTCGAATGTTAGTTGCAGTTCTTGTGGGGGATATAGAATAAGAACCATACCAGAAATGATCACTTGTTTTGTGAATGTGATCATGTGTACGACAATAAGAACAGTGGTATTTCTTACCTGACAACTTGAGTAATTGATCTCTTGAGTAAATGTGATCAGTTTTACCTTTACTCGCATTGTTCTTCTTTGCATTAACCGCATATACACACGATTCTCTTTCTTTCAGCTCATCTTTAACTGGTTCCTCTTCTTTGTATCTCCTTCTTCTAGGATGTGTACCTGAACCATCTATATTTCTATCATAGAAAAGGTTAGTTTTACGAATCTGATCAAAAGATTTAACTGACCTTTGTGTAGAGACAGATTTCTGATTTGAGCTTGATACAGACTTTTCAAGCACTTTAATCGTTGAAGCGAAGTTGTCTCTTTCTTGAACAAGCAGGTCAATCTTCTTCGTGAACTCAGACTTCGTTTTCTGCTCTTTTAGTGCCTTCTCAGATAGTTCAGATAGCTTGGCATTCAGCTTTTTAATCTCAGTCTCAAAGATGCTTCGTTCTTCTTCAAATCCCTTCTCAGCATCATTTCTTTGGTCAGATATTTCTTTGAAGACACCAACATTCTTTTGTTCAATGGCCTTCTTCTCTTTGGCAAACTTCTCTCTTTCAAGAATGATTACTTTCTGAAAATCAGAAACTTGCTGAGAAAGTTTTATGCATTTCAGCTCAACTTCTTTCTTCTCATCAGCACATTTTCTCGAGAATTCTGAGAACTTCTTTGCGAACGATTTCTCAAACTCGGATTTATCTTGAGCATGTTTTTGCTCCACATCAGATATTTGCTTTTGAAGCTCAACATTTGTATCTTTCTGATGCTCAATCTGCTCCTCAGAACTTTCAACAGCTGCTGCTTGTTGGATTTGGACAATTCGAACTTCCAGATCAGAAATCTGTCTTTTTAGTTCAGAGTTCTCAGTTTCCAAAAACTTTACTCTTGAAGACATCTTTGTTCCTGTCATTATCTTTTCAAGATGTTCCCACAACTGTTTTCCTGTAGCCTTTTTACTGTCTAAACTTACAGAAATCTCTTTTGAAATCTCCTCGGAAATTCCTTGCAAGATAAAAGCTTTAGATAATTTATCAGCTTCAAATCTCTTTCTTTGCTCATCTGTGTAATCCTTAAATGGTATTGTGTACACTAAGTGTTCCGTTCTTCCATTTTCTCCCATATAATGACAAATATCTGTCGGAGTTTCCATTTTTCCTTCCCTCAGAGATAATCTGATATAATCACCCAAGTCATGTTTATCAATGAAGTCTAAGAACTGAATCCTCCATTTGTCATATTCTCCTCTGTAAAGAACCGGTGGCATCTCATCCATACTTATTGAAAGAGCTTCGCTTGAAGGCATTCCTTTTGATATACAGGGACTGAACTTTTCAAAGAGATGGTATGCTAAAGTGCAAGGACCAAAAGTGACAACTTGTGAAACTTGAAATTTATGGGTCACAAATGACACGCTGAATCCTTGAAGTACGGGGGCTAAAATAAATGCACTGCAAAAAAATCGTGAGACAAAAAAATTTGACCCTTTTGTACTCTGAAAACACCCGGTCGAAGGTATGCCCGGAGGAAGCAGGTATCCGGTCGAAGGACACGTCCGGGATACACTTATCCGGTCGAATGATACGACCGGGGACACACGTATCCGGTCGAAGGACACGACCGGAGGAACTCTAATTCGGTCGAAGGGTCAAGACCGGAGCACTCCTATTCGGTCGAAGGGACAAGACCGGGGAAACTCTATTCGGTCGAAAGAGTTTGACCGGAGCACAAGTGTCCGGTCGAAGGAGGAAGTCCTATTCGGTCGAAAGGACAAGACCGGAACACACGTGTCCGGTCGAATACTCAGGTCGAAAGACTTTAAAATAGATAACCACAAATAAAGATAATATCGAATAATCAAAATCGACCGAAGAACTCGAAGAGTTCGACCGAAGAACTCGAAGAGTTTTGAGATTCGATCGAACCCAAACCCAGATCCTTCGATCCTTTGATCGAAGGAATTAAACAAAAACAAGCAGACCAATGACCGGATACGATACACAACCCAGAAATCACTAAGACCGAGGGTTCACTAAGATTCGATCGGAAAAAAAAATTCCAGAAAAAAAAACTTTCGATCGATGCGCAATTTAACTCAGAAAAATCGAGGAACCCAAATAAACAATATATTAGACCGATAACCAAACAAACCAGATCGATAACACACATAAACTGTTTATCAAATAAGGCACATATTAGCGATTAACACATAAAAGAATGATTATAGGGTTTTAGACAAACCTTTTTCTGGATCAAACCTTTTGCCTATTTGCTCTGATACCAAGTGTAGATCCCAGTGCAGTGCAAAAACAGAATAATCAGCAATCAAAGATGAACAGATTATAGGCCACAACAACTAGTCATATGATTGATAATACTTCAAAGGGTTAAGGTTTACAGAGAGAATTTCTGATAAGGATATGTAAACCTAATGACTAGAAAACTGAATAATGAATTTCTCTAACTTTTCTAAACTGTTCAACCCCAATAATGATCTAGAAAATGCCTTTATATACTTAGGCTTACAGGCCTAATGGGCTAATGGGCTTCGGCCCGTCTAATTAAAACAACTATTAAGTAATTACAATATGCACCCTTATAAATACTTTATTCCACTTTCAACACATAGGACTTTCAGTCCTAACAATTATTGAAACAGGAAACTAGCCCATGCCAACTCTTGCTAAACACCCCACCAACTACTCATTTTCTTCTCAAAAAGAAAATGTTTCAATATTTCAAGGGGACGCAACACATAATCTATCTGAATTTCATTTGGAAAATCTGGATATTGAAAAAGAAGGAAGTCTGCCCCACCTTCGCACTACGATCATGCACAATCGAGTATGTGTTTAACTATTGTTGTCTCAATGGTTTACACAATTTTGAGCCTATAAAAAGAATCATCTGTGCTTAATTCTTTCAAACACAAGCATATACACACAGAGAATTTGTTTTTCTGTCAAAACGTTCGTAGAATAAACTTGTGTTATTCGTTGATTGAATGAAAGACCTGGGGGAGTGAAGATCTCAAAAGCTCATTTCCAATATGTATTCGTTACACACAGTGACTTCATGTTACTAACAGGCATTTTAAATGATTCATTTGTTGATTCAGGTGTTACACTCATAATTTGTCTGAATTTGCAAAGATTCGGATAAATATCTTTTGGATCAATGAATAGTTAGAGGCTCAGTGGAATTTCCTGAGAGGGTTTCACCATCTCAGGTTTGGGAAATGGAAACCCTCCTCGAGAAAGGAGATAGGTGCTCCAGAGGGATCATTGGTAGGGATGAACTCAAAAGGTGTATTAGGAGAGTAAATTTGGGGAAAAAAAAATTCAAATTTCAAACTAATCTGATATCCCGCTTTGTGTTTTAATAGTGTTTTTAAGACTTAATGCATAAAAAACTTGTACCTTGTGTTTGTACATTGATTTTAGAGTGAATTACATTTTTGGTCCCTCATGAATGCCTGGATTTCACTTTTCGTCCCTCCAGTTCTGAAAGTACATTGGTAGTCCCTAAAAGCGAGATATGGTGCCCAAACTCGTCCCTGGCGCTAACGCCGTTAGTCTAGGCTCCGTTAGAGCAGCCATGTGCCCCTCACGTGAGGGGCATTTTGGTCTTTTTACCCTTTTCTTCTTCACCCACACCACCATCACCACCTGCCGTCATCAGCCCCCTCCCAAACTCCACCTGCCACCACCCACCGCCACCGCCCGTTTTCCCCACTCGCCGCCGTTAATCACCATGGAAGACACCGCTTATGATCGTTTTCCGATCACCTTAAACCCTACTGCACAAGAATTCCGACCAACATACCCTTTGCCTAATAATTTACCTCCCCTCCTACCCCACACTTACTACTCATACAACTTCTACGGTCCTCCACCACCGCTACCGAGGAGTCCGGCGGCGGTTTACGTCAACCCTCTTCCTCCGCCACTCCCGCCACCGTCAACCACCCCGACGCGAACCCTCCTCCTGAGCTCCGTCCCTTCTGACGTCAGCGAGTCGATCGTCCGGCGAGACATGGAGGTGTTCGGAGACGTGAGAGTTGTGCAGATGGATAAGGTGAGAAATGGGATCGTCACCGTTCATTTTTACGACGTACGACAATCGACGAAAGCGCTTCACGAGATTCAATAACAACACATGCAACAACAATGTCGTTTAAGGAAACACTTCGATTAACTCACGTTGTCGTCGAACAATTCAGTTTCGCCGTATAATTATCATACAAACAGTTATAACTTACCACCTCCGCTGCCTCCGCTGGTGGCTGGACTCGTCGGCGGTCGCGCCGTTTGGGTGCAGTTCACGTTTCCGGTCGCCGCCGGACTCCCCAACGGCTACAACCAAGGCACGATCGTTAATATTCTTTCATATTAATCAAAATGTTTTGATTTTGTGTTGGGTAATTATGGAATCGAAAGGTGTGTGAAGGAATTAAGAGGGACGCCATTGAAGAAAAAACCAAAAGTTTGTAGAGTTTTACGACACACGAGATGCAGCGAAAGCTTTAATTAACATCACCGTTGAGTGGTGGTGGGTGGTGGTGTCGATGGTGGCGGTGGGTGGTGGCAGGTGGAGTATGGGAGGGGGCTGATGACGGCAGGTGGTGATGGTGGTGTGGGTGAAGAAGAAAAAGGCAAAAAGACCAAAATGCCCCTCACGTGAGGGGCACAAGGCTGCTCTAACGGAGCCTAGACTAACGGCGTTAGCATCAGGGACGAGTTTGAGCACCATATCTCGCTTTTAGGGACCACCAATGTACTTTCAGAACTGGAGGGACGAAAAGTGAAATCCAGACATTCATGAGGGACCAAAAATGTAATTCACTCTTGATTTTAAGACTTTTATGACTTAATGCATAAAACAGTTGTACTTTATGCTTTAGATATTGTTTTTAAAACTTTTAGAGAATTTGGTTTATAAGGGAGTATATATATATATATATATATATATATATATATATATATATATATATATATATATATTTATATTATTGAAATATTTAATTTTATTATTTAACTACACTTTCATCTCATAATTATTAATCAGATTTATACTTCTCACTTTCCAACAAAGATATATTTTGAATATTTGAGTTACCTTCCACTCAATAATATCTATAATTGATATTAAAATCTTGACTTTTGTATCCGATATAAATATCACCATACCGGAAAAAATATTTTAATTCTCGTATGACCCAACTCTAATAATTTAATATAATAAATAATATTTAACATTAAATTTAAAATTTAGTTTTTTTTGTTTTTAAATTGTAAACTATATTTAAATAATTAGTTCTTTTTATTAAAAATGAAAATTAGTAAAACCTAAAATAGGAATAATTTTATTATAATTTTGGTCGATGAAACTTAAACATACATACGAAAACATTTGTAAAATAAAAAAGAACTAATAAACTGAAATTTCATCAACAAAACCAAAAAAAAAAAACATAATATTGGATATAGTTTTGTACCCAGATAATAACATATAACTGAATACAATAACATAGATTTATAATGCAGAAAATATAAACTAAGACAAATTAAAAGTTTAGATAATCATTTTCCGGTTCCGCCTAGATAATCATAACATTGGCTACAACTTTGTGCGGGGTTATGAGATTATTCGCTTTGATCTTGGGACGTGTATATGTTAACTCGGAAAACTAGTGTAATTTTATTTGCTTTTGGATGTATGTTATCTTATAGAATTGAACTATTGTAATTTAGGTTGACTTGTAACGTAGTATTTATTAATTAAAAATTGTTATTTTAACTTTAGTGATGTTTCGTTTAATAAATTATTTTAAAATTCAAGTGGTAATGATTTATGGATTATAAATATTAAATATATATTTTAATTATTAGTTTATATATATATATATATATATATATATATATATATTGTATTCTTCTTATTATTATTAACGTTGTTTTTTAATGTGGTTGAAGTTTTTTTTTTTTTGTGTTTTTAATGGACCCACTATATTTTTGTCATTCTAACGTTTTTAATTTAATAGTTGGGTGCTTGGGTTAGAGATGGTTTAGATTATTGCCATTGGAGGTAGATTTCGTGTTTTTCTACCTAAATTATATAATAACTAATAATTATATTATAATATAATATAATATAAATAATTGTTCATCGTAAAAATGTAACATTAATATATATATATATATATACACGATAATAATATAATAATAGTTAGATTGTACTATAATATAATATAAATAACAATATCTGATAACGATTAAAATATAATAAAATAATAATTCAACATAAAAATTATAAAATTATATCATATAAGTATAATAATATAATAATGATTATACCATTAAAAACAAAAAAATAGTATAATAGATTTAGACGAGTTTGTACTTAATCCAAGTTGTTTAGGATTGTTTTGAATCTCTATAAACAATCATATATCTAACCTCAGTCGATTATGGCGATGGAGATTAGAGACAATACTAGCGAGAAAATCAACAGACCCGGCTACGGTAGTTCCATTTCTGTTGATAATGTCCAAGCTCTTGCTTCCGAGGAATCGAAAGACATTCCTATTCGGTATGTTAGACTCGAGATTGAATCTGAAGAGGTTTTAATGGACGAATCTCTTCAAGTTCCGGTGATCGACTTCAGCAAACTTTCTATCCCCGGAAAACCTGGTTATGAAGATGAATTGGTTAAACTCCATGTTGCTTGTAGAGATTGGGCTTTTTCCAGGTAACTAATATTATATATATATATATATATATATATATATATATATATATATATATATATATATATATATATATACTAGAATAATCTGTATGTGTGGACATTATGATTTATGAATTCAATTACTGATTAAGAATTTGTAAAATGCAAACAGTTGATAAATCATGGAGTATCAGAACTCATGATTGAAATGAAGAAGGTTACAGAGGAGTTCTTTAAGCTGCCATTAGAGGAGAAGATGAAATATGCACAAATTCTGGGTAGCATTGAAGATTATGGTCAAGCATTTGTTGTTTCCGAGGATCAAAAACGTCTCATTTGGATTTATGTCATTCAGGAAAACATTCGATCAATACTCAAACGAGCTTAATGGCGTATCCAATGAACTGTTTAAGTTTATGTCCATAAACATAGGAATGGAACCGGATGCAATTAGCAGATTTTATGAGAATTGCATTACAAAGTATTAGAATGAACTACTATCCACCTTGTCGTGTAGCAGACAAGGTTTTAGGGTTGGCACCGCACTCAGATCAAGCTGGGTTAACCCTCTTCGTTCAAGTCAATGAAGTTCAAGGGCTACAAATCAAGAAGAACTCGAAATGGGTGCCGATTAAACCCGTTCCTGGATCAATTATCGTCAACATAGGTGACATTATGGAGGTAATCGATTATGTAGCAACTAACATTGTTCGAATAATTTGACTTGGTCTGGTTAGATCGAGAACGAAAATTGAATGATCAACTTTTGTCGTCGACTTTCCAAAGAAAACTTAATTGGAACCGGATCGAAAAAATTCAAGTTTCGTTCGATGGCATAGACTATCAACTGTTTGGATTGTATGGGTTTGGTAGACACTACAAGACGTGGCAGAATAAATATTTGTTGTCTTGCTTAGCGCAAAAATAGATCGAGACTTGACAGGGATTTGATAACGTTAATGTTAAATTACTAAACTATGCAGGTCTTATTAAATCTTGGAACGTTCCACAATTTTCACCCGCCTACCCCTCTTTCTTGTCATATTCTGTTTTGTCCAGTCCTATTTACGTACAAACACATCCTATTTCGAACTGCTTTTCTTTTCTTTCAAACTTCTCTAACCAAAGTTATAAGGTGAAATCTTTTTCTCAATTTTTTTAAAGATGGGTTTCTTAATGGAAACATGTCCTCTAGTAATGTTTGGGAACATTATATCCTCCTCCGATGTTACTATGTTTGAGACTTACTTGGTTCTTTCGGCTTGGATTAGTTTATATCTATATATCTATCTATCTATCTATATATATATATTTGAATTTTGTTAGGCTCGGTTTACATATTTGAACTAAAACACAGATAATGAGCAACGGAGAGTACCGTAGTATCAAGCATAGGGTTACAGTCAACATGGAAAAGGAGCGGCTTTCGATTGCAGCTTTTCACACTCCCGGCCTCGAAGTCAAGATCGGACCATTGTCGGAGATAGGTAAGGAGAAGTCGACAAAGTATAAGATGATTGATGTAGAAGATTATCTGAGGTTGAGCATTAGCAACAAACTTGATGGAAAATGTTTAATCGAGCAGATGAAGATTCAAGATTAATGATGGGTTTTTTACTTTATTTTATAGCTCCTCTTGTTCGTTTGTCGCTTCTCTCAAGTTTGTGATGTTACAAACTATTTGAAAACTAAGTAAAAATTATAAAAAGTATGATTAAAAGATAGTTTTTTATATTTATCATTATCTATTTTCCAATATAAAAAGTAAATTCAAACCAATTTCAATTCCTACAACAAACATTCACCAAACCAAACATCACTTTAATATAATAAACGCTTTAAAATATAAAAGAATGATAAAAGGAAAATGTACATAGACGGTGAGTTCAAACGAAAACATCATACATTTATGAAAACATGAGAACACCCGTATCACCACATGTAACACTAAATTAGAGACGTGAGCAACCTTTAGCACGACCTAGGTCCTGGGTGAAGTCGCATACTAGATCGTTTTGAATCACATGTGATTATATATATATATATATATATATATATATATATATTATAACTGTTCTACTACATATCTGTCAGGATCGAAATTCGAAACAAGAATTTAAACTAAACACTCAGAAACTATGTTAAAGAAGTTGCGGAAAAACATTTTAACAGTAAATCAATGAAACAGTATATGACTGCAAATCACAAGTTATATTGAATTAACTTAATGATTACAACCAAAGCCTCTATCTGTTGAAGATGCTCAACACACGTTCAAATATTCTCTAAAGAAAGGATTACTTATAATCTTGAGGCTAATTCTCTCTTGTAACAAAAACAATACGTATTCTCTTTGTCTAATAATCTAAGACTTCTAGACTATATATATATATATATATATATATATATACAAAACAGATTACAAGATAATTATTAAATTAAAGTTGATCTTCAGCATCCAGACCATAATTATCTTCAATCTCCTTGTCTTTCGCTTTAAGAAACCAATCCATCTTTATCATCATGAGCAACATTAATCTTCAACAGCATCTTCTAATCAATAGCAGTACTAACCATGCTTGCAGTAGTAATTTCCATCTTGCAGTATTAACTCTTCAAGCAGTACTAACTACTAGCAGTAGTAATCCTTCAATACTTAGCAGTACTAACTGGACTTAGCACATTTCAGACCCAACAATCTCCCCCTAACTTAACTTTTCAATTCAAGAAGTTAAGTTCTTCAAAATAAAGGTCTTCATGATGCTTTCAAAATAACTGCTCAATTTCCTAAATTAGGATCCAAACCTAAACTTTGATTGATGGTTCTTCTGATGACAATTCTTGCCATTTCTGAACCTTTAGGGCAGACCAACTTTGCTTTCAGCATCCTCTGCAACTTTACTTTGTTGTGGTCATACACCTTATCAACCAAGTAGTATTCATGGAAGCTTTTGTCCAAGGTTATGACATAGACTCCACATCTTTCAAAAAACATCCAGTTATCAATACTTTTAAATCCATTTTGATGATGCACATCTTTGATAAGATACTTCACTCTATCAGGGTCAAACATCATGCATAAATACTCCATGTCCATTTTTGTTATGCTCATCCCTGTTCCTTTCAGTAAGTCACCATATAAGTTCAGACCAACCTTATACATCTCCTCCAAATCAACCCTGGTACAACTTTTGATGATCTTTCCCCAAGTTGAGTAAACCTCAAATTTGTCACCCATCCTCTTGATTCTGAAGTAATCTGTTCTTTTATCCAACAAAGTATCCCAATGGATGATTTCTGGAGCTTCCATTGAGATAGGATCAGCTTTAATTGGTTCTTCATGTGTCAAAGTCATATACAAGTCACACTGCTCATCAGATGGTTTTGACTGTTCTGAAGGCTGTTGAAGAAAGAGAGCATGACCATTACGAACCTGTATGTGAGTTTTGACAATTATCTTCCCAGTAAGGGTTGCGAGAAAAAACTACCAAAATGGAATCTGAAATTGCCCACACATTATGCCAGCAAGGTGAAATAGAGGATTTGGAACCTGCAAATTACCTCCGCTAATTATAGGAGTTCGACTTATGTAATATACAACAAATGTCGTTAAGAATAAAAAATAGTTGACAGAAACATTAAACATAAGTTGGGTATCAGAAACTTAAATTAGCCAAAAGCTCTGAAGATGGATAAAAAGCATAAAAAACTAACCCAAACATGAAATATATTGATATGGTTTTATACTTTTAAAATCATGTAAATGGCTTATCTAAAGACTACCGAACTGATCAAGGCTGTAAAAAGCCACAAAAACAGTGTTTTAATATCCGCTCATTTATTAAAATTATTAGGTTGTTAATTCAGAGGTTTTTCCGATTGAAATCAAAAATTAAGAGGCATTTATTAATGGTTGTCAAATAATAAGAATATTTTTGATGGGGGATATAAACTATATATCCATTATGCAACAAAAGGTCAAGTGCCCATATCAGCAAAGTATTGTTTAACACATACATCTCGTATATATATATATATATATATATATATATATATATATATATATATATATATATATATATATATATATATATATATATATATATATATATATATATATATATATATATATATATATATATATATATATATATATATATATATAAATGATTAGCAGAATTGCTAAGACTTACTGCTGTAATTCGCCCAACCAATCAACAAAACACCCAGATCGTAAACAACAACCACGTCTTTCAAAACAAGATCTGCATTTCCATAACAAAATCAAGTTAACAATAATGTAATAGTAATCCGGTTCCTTAGGCATGTTGTCGTCGCTGTTTATACCTCCTAGAATTGTAATTCATTGGCCTCGAATTTTCTGAAAGCTAATGCACCACACTGCTTCCTTGCCCTACAAACCGAAATCCAACATTGGTTGTTATTAAAGATCAAAAGAAACCATAATTCGATTAATTTTCATAAACTGGGTTCTGCTGTAATAGATAGTCCTATGGTCTTGAGATCATTGAAGCACCACCAAAATATTTGTCCACCGATATAAATTCTCAGTAGATTTAAGTTCTAAGTGGCCTAGAAGCATACACACAAAAATATTTATGTTAGCTTATTTGTATATGAAGCGTAACAGTCAAAAGCATAGCATAGCCGTCAAAGGTTTTAACGAATAAAGGTCAAAGATCATAGCTTTAGACATGTGTTCCTTTCATATCATGAAAAGAAGGAACGATGATTATCTTTTGAAGATAATCAATATGTGTAGAAGGCCTTAATCAAGCATATATCGCAATGAGGAAAATGGGCTATTTGAGTTCTTTTAATCAACAAATATTGACAATGACACTATAAGTTGATGCAAAAGTAACTTAAAAAGATGGTATTTGTTATTGATAAGCCAGTTGTTTTAAGATATGCCCTAAAAAGATTGAGCCGATAGCCATATAATCATATGTGAAGAAGGAAAGAACAAAGATCAAAGGATCTAAAAGTAGGAATTTATGCTAGCTTACTTTAGTATATTGAGATAAAAACTCCAAAGCGGTAACATTGTATTTGACACTTGGGATATAGAACATAAAAAACATTTCATATAATTGAAGATATCGAAAATTGTTTCTGAAACTATAGCTGAAAATTGGAGATGATTTTACATAAAGCTTTTACAATAGGCATAGCTGTTATGCTTGGATAGGTATACATGTTAAGAAGACTTGGACAATTTGTAATAAGAAGGAACAAACATTACAATGAACTGGAAAAGAGCCTGGTGGATGCTCAAATTGCAATAGTACAAATGTAGTAGAAATTGTATTCGTCGAGGCTTACCAGTCAAATAACCTCCAGTATACAATTTTTGCTAAAGCATCTCTACTGATAGCAGCAAATCTCATCACGTAGAACAAAGAATTTTCATCTTTAGGAATCGATGAGTCTATCTTCTTTCCTTTTGCAAATTCTATGTTCCCTGGATGAAGAATTGCAACCACAACTCTAAAAATTGCATCTTGTGATGATAAAAAATAGCATTATAATGATGGTAGTGTTACACCGATGAATCGAAATCAGATGCAAAATGTGATGTTCATCAGCAAAATTCTCATCAAAATAAAAAACAAAACAAAAATCAAAATCTCAATGAAGACTTGGGGTTTTCGAATGGTACCTGAAGGCTCGAATCAAAATCGAGTGGGATCATAACTTCAATATGGTGCGATTGAGAGATAGAGAGAGGATCGAGTGATGTAGGTTCCTCTATTTCGATCGATTTCTTTGTCTTCATCAATCTGTGAATGGATGTCTTTCTTCTTCAAGGTCTACAATTGAAGCTATACATCGTATCTCTGATTTATGCTTTCACCATTTCGTCTTTAAACTAACCACCTTGGAGTTTGATGGACCTGCTAATGAACTCAAAATTCAGAAGAAACAATAAAGAAAGAAGTTAATTATAAAATATGAGAAATGAGGTATAGAAGCATACAAAATAGTTATACAGTTGCGAGTAAGAAATGCACTCTGGTATATGTTTTGAAAACCAAATGTGAATAAAGACAAAATCATGATCATAAGAACTCCAATTCCAAACATTCAAATGTCACAAACTGAATTCGAAGTACAAATTGAGACAAAATTTGAGATCATAAGAACTCACCGAGATCTAAGGTCGTAAGTCTTCGCTGAGCGTTCCAAATGTTGGAGTGACCCATGTTCTTCCGAAATCAAGATCATAGGAACATACGATTTCCTATAAAAGAACCGTAACTCAAATCCAAGCATTCGTCTTTCGAGTCGTAGATGCTCTCTACAAACAGAAACATATTAATTAAACCCTAAACCCAGATCTATGGTGAAACCCAGATCGATGGCTAAACCCAAACAAAAACAAATCGAGGGTGAAACCTAAACCTGTGAAGAACTTTGTGCAAAAAAAAATCCAAACCTGGTGAAACTTACCTGAGATGGTGAAACCCTGAGAAGAAACCGTCAAGCCATGAAATCGATTTGAAACCGTGGTGATGGTGAAACCCTGTGATAAACCTAATTTCATTCGATTTGCAGAGTATAAAGAATTAAGCATGATGTGAGATGGAATTTCCTGAGAGGGTTTCACCATCTCAGGTTTGGGAAATGGAAACCCTCCTCGAGAAAGGGGATAGGTGCTCCAGAGAGATCATTGGTAGGGATGAACTCAAAAGGTGTATTGGGAGAGTAAATTTGGGGAAAAAAAATTCAAATTTCAAACTAATCTGATATCCCGCTTTGTGTTTTAATAGTGTTTTTAAGACTTAATGCATAAAACACTTGTACCTTCTGTTTGTACATTGATTTTAAGACTTTTAAGACTTAATGCATAAAACAGTTGTACTTTATGCTTTAGATATTGTTTTTAAGACTTTTAGAGAATTTGGTTTATAAGGGAGTATATATATATATATATATATATTATTGAAATATTTAATTTTATTATTTAACTACACTTTCATCTCATAAGTATTAATCAGATTTATACTTCTCACTTTCCAACAAAGATATATTTTGAATATTCGAGTTAGCCTCCACTCAATAATATCTATAATTGATATTAAAATCTTGACTTTTGCATCCGATATAAATATCTCCATACCGTAAAAAATATTTTAATTCTCGTATGACCCAACTCTAATAATTTAATATAATAAGTAATATTTAACATTAAATTTAAAGTTTAGTTGTTTTGTTTTTAAATTGTAAACTACATTTAAATAATTAGTTCTTTTTATTAAAAATGAATATTAGTAAAAACTAAAATAGGAATAATTTTATTATAATTTTGGTCGATGAAACTTAAACATACATACAAAAACATTTGTAAAATAAAAAAGAACTAATAAACTGAAATTTCATCAGCAAAACCAAAAAAAAAACATAATATTGGATATAGTTTTGTACCCAGATAATAACATATAACTGAATACAATAACATAGATTTATAATGCAGAAAATATAAACTAAGACAAATTAAAAGTTTAGATAATCATTTTCCGGTTCCGCCTAGATAATCATAATATTGGCTACAATTTTGTGCGGGGTTTTGAGATTATTCGCTTTGATCTTGGGACGTGTATATGTTAACTCGGAAAACTAGTGTAATTTTATTTGCTTTTGAATGTAAGTTATCTTCTAGAATTGAACTATTGTAATTTAGGTTGATTTGTAACGTAGTAATTATTAATTAAAAATTGTTATTTTAACTTTAGTGATGTTTCGTTTAATAAATTATTTTAAAATTCAAGTGGTAATGACTTATGCATTATAAATATTAATTATATATTTTAATTATTAGTTTATATATATATATATATATATATATATATATATTGTATTCTTCTTATTATTATTAAAGTTGTTTTTTAATGTGGTTGAAGTATTTTTTTTTTTTGTGTTTTTAATGGACCCACTATATTTTTGTCATTCTATTGTTTTTAATTTAATAGTTAGGTGCTTGGGTTAGAGATGGTTTAGATTGCCATTAGAGGTAGATTTCGTGTTTTTCTACCTAAATTATATAATAACTAATAATTATATTATAATATAAGATAATATAATATAAATAATTGTTCATCGTAAAAATGTAACATAATAATACTTTAACATAAAAATTATATATACATATATATATATACGATAATAATATAATAATAGTTAGATTGTACTATAATATAATATAAATAACAATATCTGATAACGAGTAAAATATAATAAAATAATAATTCAACATAAAAATTATAAAATTATATCATATAAGTATAATAATATAATAATGATTATACCATTAAAAACAAAAAAATAGTACAAAGATTTAGACGGGTTTGTACTTAATCCAAGTTGTTTAGGATTGTTTTGAATCTCTATAAACAATCATATATCTAACCTCAGTCGATTATGGCGATGGAGATTAGAGACAATACTAGCGAGAAAATCAACAGATCCGGCTACGGTAGTTCCATTTCTGTTGATAATGTCCAAGTTCTTGTTTCCGAGGAATCGAAAAACATTCCTATTCGGTATGTTAGACTCGAGATTGAATCTGAAGAGGTTTTAATGGACGAATCTCTTCAAGTTCCGGTGATCGACTTCAACAAACTTTCTATCCCCGGAAAACCTGGTTATGAAGATGAATTGGTTAAACTCCATGTTGCTTGTAGAGATTGGGGCTTTTTCCAGGTAACTAATATTATATATATATATATATATATATATATATATATATAATACTAGAATAATCTGTTTGTGTGGACATTATGATTTATGAATTCAATTACTGATTAAGAATTTGTAAAATGCAAACAGTTGATAAATCATGGAGTATCATAACTCATGATTGAAATGAAGAAGGTTATAGAGGAGTTCTTTAAGCTCCCATTAGAGGAGAAGATGAAATATGCACAAATTCCGGGTAGCATTGAAGGTTATGGTCAAGTATTTGTTGTTTCCGAGGATCAAAACGTCTCATTTGGATTTATGTCATTCAGGAAAACATTCGATCAATACTCAAACGAGCTTAATGGCGTATCCAAGGAACTGTTTAAGTTTATGTCCATAAACATAGGAATGGAACCGGACGCAATTAGCAGATTTTATGAGAATTGCATTACAAAGTATTAGAATGAACTACTATCCACCTTGTCGTGTAGCAGGCAAGGTTTTAGGGTTGGCACCGCACTCAGATCAAACTGGGTTAACCCTCTTGGTTCAAGTCAATGAAGTTCAAGGGCTACAAATCAAGAAGAACTCGAAATGGGTGCCGATTAAACCCGTTCCTGGATCAATTATCGTCAACATAGGTGACATTATGGAGGTAATCGATTAAGTAGCAACTAACATTGTTCGAATAATTTGACTTGGTCTGGTTAGATCGAGAACGAAAATTGAATGATCAACTTTTGTCGTCGACTTTCCAAAGAAAACTTAATTGGAACCGGATCGAAAAAATTCAAGTTTCGTTCGATGGCATAGACTATCAACTGTTTGGATTGTATGGGTTTGGTAGACACTACAAGACGTGGCAGAATAAATATTTGTTGTCTTGCTTAGAGCAAAAATAGATCGAGACTTGACAGGGATTTGATAACGTTAATGTTAAATTACTAAACTATGCAGGTCTTATTAAATCTTGGAACGTTCCACAATTTTCACCCGCCTACCCCTCTTTCTTGTCATATTCTGTTCTGTCCAGTCCTATTTACGTACAAACACGTCCTATTTCGAACTGTTTTTCTTTTCTTTCAAACTTCTCTAACCAAAGTTATATGGTGAAATCTTTTTCTCAAGTTTTTTAAAGATGTGTTTCTTAATGGAAACATGTCCTCTAGTAAAGTCTGGGAACATTATATCCTCCTCCGATGTTACTATGTTTGAGAGTTATTTGGTTCTTTCGGCCTGGATTTGTTTCTATCTATCTATCTATCTATCTATCTATCTATCTATCTATCTATCTATCTATCTATCTATCTATCTATCTATCTATCTATCTATCTATCTATCTATCTATCTATCTATATTTGAATTTTGTTAGGCTCGGTTTACATATTTGAACTAAAACACAGAAAAGGAGCGGCTTTCGATTGCATCTTTTCACACTCCCGGCCTCGAAGTCAAGATCCGACCATTGTCGGAGTTAGGTAAGGAGAAGTCGACAAAGTATAAGACGATTGATGTAGAAGATTATCAGAGGTTGAGCATTAGCAACAAACTTGATGGAAAAAGTTTAATCGAGCAGATGAAGATTCAAGATTAATGATGGGTTTTTACTTTATTTTATAGCTCCTCTTGTTTGTTTGTCGCTTCTCTCAAGTTTGTGATGTTACAAACTATTTGAAAACTAAGTAAAAATTATAAAAAGTATGACTAAAAGATAGTTTTTTATATTTATCATTATCTATTTTCCAATATAAAAAGTAAATTCAAACCAATTTCAATTCCTACAACAAACATTCACCAAACCAAACATCACTTTAATATAATAAACGCTTTAAAATATAAAAGAATGATAAAAGGAAAATGTACATAGACGGTGAGTTCAAACGAAAACATCATACATTTATGAAAACACGAGAACACCCGTATCACCACATGTAACACTAAATCAGAGACGTGAGCAACCTATAGCACGACTTAGGTCCTGGGTGAAGTCCATTACTAGATCGTTTTGAATCACATGTGATTATATATATATATATATATATATATATATATATATATATATATATATATATATTAGAACTGTTCTACTACATATCTGTCAGGATCGAAATTCGAAACAAGAATTTAAACTAAACACTCAGAAACTATGTTAAAGAAGTTGCGGAAAAACATTTTAACAGTAAATCAATGAAACAGTATATGACTGCAAATCACAAGTTATATTGTATTAACTTAATGATTACAACCAAAGCCTCTATCTGTTGAACATGCTCAACACACGTTTAATACTTCTGTAACATCCCCCGTCCCCGTGGTCCGGAACGGGTGATGTCACATACGAGACTTAACATAAATACATATCTAAATCAGAGCTACTAATAAACTCTAAACATGTTACAGTCCAAAATCTTACACTTCAAAAAGTGTTTATATAATAATGCGAGTCTAAGAACTCCAAAATAACACGCTCGATCTCAAGTCCCGTCCCCGTAAACTTCACTTCGAACCTGCCGTGTCAGAAAACAAAAACATGACTGAGCACATAACTCAGTGAATGGATTATAATATAAGTTCGTAAATAATAATGAAAACATGAATAACGAAGCGGAAGACTTAAAAATTCATTCGATGAAAGTTCTTGAAACTCAAGTTCATAACAAAAGAGATGTTTAGTAATTTTCAAAGACAATAATTTCAAGAACAGTTCACACTTTAATTTCAAAACGTAATATAAATAAAGTCCGTCAATTCCTGTCGTTGTGTTCGTGGGTGGCCAAACCACACGAACTGGGTCGGCATGCAAGCACACACAACGGATCCCCCGTGAATTTAACCACGGTCACATATTCTGTGGGTAAAATCTAGAATCGATTCATCCGCCCTGGAGCCAACAAAGTCAGCCAAGTCCTCCCAGAGTGGGTTCACGTAAGCCACATAGGCTTAACTCTGGTGGACCGTCATCTGCAGGACGCTATGACAACAAAGCCGCCATAGAAGGCATCCCAAATAATGTGCCCATTTATTGGGTTCTTCTAAAATCAACGAAAACTAAACAAATGCCACTTACCCAAATGGCAATCACAGAAATTATAATCTATATAATTCTCATTTTTCTCATAAACAATCTCATACGAGACACATTTTAATAAAACATCAAAATGTTCAAACAATTGATTCAATAAACCAAAATCAATGTGTAAGTGTGTGTACAATTTCGCATTTGTTGATCACATTCAGTTGATCAATCACAAGGCGGTGAACCACCTTTCGGAAGGGTCAACTACAACAAATAGTTGCCCACGATTCAAAAGAATTTATATCCATACCTTAATCGAATTGAGATTATCACGCGATCTATCAATCCTCACAACGAACTTTAACTCGTTCGATTGCCTATTTAAACCACCAATTATTATTAATAGCATAACCTAAAACTTAATGGTTATTATCCTAAGCTTAACCACGAAATTATATTCTCTTAGACATTAAACCGAACACTTGGTGTGTGGTTAAACATCTAGATATAAATATCACCATTTTGATTCTAAACTTTACCCGTTTGTAATTTTGACAAAAACAAACATTCCTATACACGTACATAATTATAACTTTGTATTATATAATCATAATCTACCAACCAACTTCAACTACTCTAACTTACCAACTTAAATAACTTAAGAAGAAATTTATACCTCTAGGAAGGGTTCGTCGCGTAGATTCCAAATATGTAATTATTTCGACGATTACTTCAGCGGATCGATAGAAATTTTAGAGAGAAGTGAAGATCTTAGAGAGAGAGAAAAATAAGAATATGATGGCGTTGCTAGATTATGAAGGAGACGATGATCTTGTTTTTTTTTTAATTATATATATATATAATATATATATATATATAAGTTTAGTTAATTTACGCGTTTAACCCCTCAACTATCATTAGTTTTTGTTTTTAATCACGGTTCAATTCGGGTAAGAATAATTATACGTTTTATTTTAAAATCGGGTCTTACAATTATTCCCCCCCTTAAAAAGAGATTTCGTCCCCGAAATCGAATTTAGACAGGAACTTACATCGATTAAGGAACTCGGGGTACTCCCGTCGCATGTGCTCCTCAGTTTCCCACGTCGCCTCACGTTCAGAATGATTTTTCCATAGAACTTTTACAAAAGGAATCATTCTCTTTCATGTACCTCTCTCATCACGATCAATAACGTGTAAGGGATATTCAATGACGTGTAAGGGATATTTAAGAAAGATCAGGTTCTATGTGTTCCAAGGGATATTCAATGACGTGTAAGGGATGATAGTTGTACCCTCGAAGTGAAGATACATGGAACACATTATGTATTTGGGATAATTGCGGCGGTAGGGCTAACCGGTAAGCCACAACGCCAACCCTTTCCAGAATTTCGAAGGGACCAATATATCTCGGGCTCAACTTTCCTTTTAGACCGAAACGTCTGATACCGCGAGTTGGGGAAACTTTCAAGAAAACTTTATCTCCTGGTTGGAACTCAATAGGTCGTCTTCGCTTGTCGGCGTAGCTCTTTTGACGAGCTTGAGCCTCTTTCATCATTTGACGCGCAATTTCGACCTTCTCGGTAGTAACTTGTACCAGTTCTGGGCCTTCAAGAATACGTTCTCCAACTTCATTCCAACAAGTCGGTGTTTGACATTTTCGGCCATAAAGTGCTTCATACGGGGCCATGCCGATACTTGACTGCCAACTATTATTATAGGAGAACTCTATTAAGTACAAATAACTATCCCAACTTCCATGCCATTCTATCGCACATGCTCGGAGCATATCCTCCAGTGTTTGAATCGTACGTTCAGATTGCCCATCAGTTTGCGGATGAAAGGCTGTACTAAAATTCAAACGTGTGCCCCAAGCTTTATGTAAACCTTCCCAAAATCGAGATGTAAAGCGTGGGTCTCGATCGGAGGTAATTGATACAGGAGTGCCATGGAGACGTACAATCTCATGTTGGAATACTTCTGTCAATTTATCAATTGACCACGTTTGTCGGATAGGAAGAAAATGAGCCGATTTTGTCAGTCGATCAACCACTACCCAAATTGCATCGTGTTTCAAGGTCGTGTGGGGTAGTCCGACTACAAAATCCATAGTTACGTGTTCCCATTTCCATACTTGGATGTTCAGCGATTGGAGAAGACCACCCGGACGTTGATGTTCACTTTTAACTTGTTGACAAGTGAGACAACGAGCTACAAAATCGGTGATATCTCGTTTCATTCCAACCCACCAGTAATGGGTCTGTAAGTCGCGATACATTTTTGTTGTACCCGGGTGAACAGAAAACATAGATTTGTGAGATTCGGTCATAATCTAATCTTTAAGCTCCGAGTTATTCGGAACACAAAGACGATCCCGAAACCACAACACATGATCATCATCGATCCTGAATTCCGAACTAACATTCTCTTTTGCTTGCTGGAAGTTCGCCCACAATTCAACGTCGTCTTGTTGGGCTTCTTTTATCCGAGAAATTAGAGTCGGTTCTACCATCAGATTCGATAGAATTTCTGTTTGTGAACTCGGATAGATTTCCAATCCGAATCGTTCAATCTCCAAAGCTAACTCTGTAGGAACAAGTAACGAGGAAAACTTTCCCACAACTTTACGACTTAAAGCGTCGGCGACTACATTAGCCTTACCCGGATGATACTGTATATGAACATCGTAATCCTTTAGAAGTCCGAGCCACCTCCGTTGACGCATATTTAACTCTTTTTGAGTAAATATATATTTAAGGCTCTTGTGGTCGGTGAAAACTTCACATGTTTCACCGTACAAATAATGACACCAAATTTTAAGTGCGAAGATAACCGCAGCCAATTCAAGATCGTGAGTCGGATAATTGACCTCATAAGGCTTTAATTGACGTGATGCATATGCGATCACTCTACCGTTTTGCATAAGAACACAACCGAGACCTATCTTTGAAGCATCACTGTAAACTTGAAAACCTCCGGTGCCAGACGGTAATACAAGAATAGGTGCAGTAACCAATCGATGCTTCAATTCCTCGAAACTAGATTCTTGTTCAGAACCCCAATTGAATTTGACTCCTTTTCGGAGTAATCGGGTTAACGGTAGAGATATTTTAGAAAATCCTTCAACGAATCGTCTATAATAACCGGCCAGACCCAGAAAACCACGAACTTCAAATACGTTCGTAGATCGAGGCCATTTAGTGACAGTTTCAATTTTCGTTGGATCGACTTTGACACCTTCCGCAGAGATTACGTGTCCGAGAAAAGATACTTGATCAAGCCAAAATTCACACTTGGAACGTTTTGCGTATAACTTTTTCGTTCGTAGAGTTTCCAAAACGATGTGAAGATGTTGATCATGTTGCTCTCTTGACTTTGAGTATATCAATATGTCATCAATAAACACGATAACAAAGTCGTCGAGATAATCTTTGAAAACCCGATTCATAAGATCCATAAAGACCGCTGGAGCATTAGTTAGCCCGAAAGGCATTACTAATAATTCGTAGTGCCCATAGCGAGTTCTGAATGCGGTTTTCGGAATATCACAATCTCGGATAGGAAGTTGATGGTACCCGGACCGAAGATCAATTTTGGAAAAGTATCGTGCCCCTTGTAATTGATCGAACAGATCGTCTATTCTCGGCAACGGATACTTGTTACGGATCGTTACTTTATTAAGCTCCCGGTAATCAATACAAAGACGCATCGTACCGTCTTTCTTTTTGACAAAGAGAACCGGAGCTCCCCAGGGTGAAACGCTAGGTCGAATGAAACCTTTCGTTAATAAATCCTCGAGTTGAGTTTTGAGTTCCTTCATTTCAGTTGGAGCCATTCGGTAGGGAGCCTCAGTTCTTGGCCTTTTTGCCTTAGGCTTTGTAGCAATAGACTTCTTTCTTTTTACAGCTCCAATTTTCTGAGCTAGTGTTTCTTCTTTCTTCACTTCTACCTTTTCTTTAGTAGGAATGCCTTCTTCACTGTCAGGGAAGGGTTGTTGAATGTTCAGATCATGTCTTTCTTTCATCTTTCTTTCAAATTCAACCCTCTGACTGAAGTCTCCTTGAAGCTTGTCCATCTCCTTTTTGTACAAGTCTTCTATTCTGCTCCAAGACATTTTTGTAAACATTCCTTCAGGAACTCCAATAGATCCTTTCAAGAAGTTTATCATTTTTCTTCTTTCTTGTGCAGCTAGAAAGGTCTTTGAAGGCTTCCTTTGTCTTGTTGCTTTCATTGCAACCCTCTTTGCATCCAGTTTCAAGCTTTTCTGATATTCTTCATTGAGTCTTTTAGCCAAATCTAATGCAATTTTTCTGTCTTTGGCAGTTTGAATCTCATTCTCCTTTTCAAGCTCTTCTTGCATCTTCTTTGCCAATTCTTCATCCAGTTCTATTTGCTTTTGCTTCTTTGATGCTTTCACAGGCTCTACCATCTTTTCTTTTCCTTTCTTCTTGGCCTCTGTCATGCTTATCTCTTTCCTTTTCTTCTCTGTGCCTCCTTCTTTGATTACCACTCCCTTAGCCTTTTGAGTAGCCTTGGGAGTGTCATTCTTTGCCTTAACCATAGTTTCTGCAATCTCTATTTCTTTTCTGGACGTTTCAGTTTCTGCTGCTGGTTTCTTTTCTGTTTTTACTTCTTTTGCAGTTTCTACTTTTGGCTTACTAGTTACTGCTGCTTCTACAGTTTCTGCTGCTGACTGAGTTACTGCTTCTTTCTCAGTTTCTGCTGCCTTCACTGTTTCTGCTTCCTCCCCCTCAAACTGAAATTCCATGCCAACAGGGCTTTCCTTCTCAAATTCAGTTTCTAGATTCTCCCCCTTTTTGGTAGCATCATGTGTACTTCTCCTTTTCTTTAAGATGAATTGCTTTCTCCTCTTTTTATGCACCAAGTTAAGCACCATCTTCTTTAGTTTGGCTATCTGCTCCTGTTGAGAAATAATCACCTGTTTCATCTCCTTTATCTCCTTACCCTGATTGATGACATCCAGATTGACATTTCCAATGGTTTCAATCAATTCATCATAGTTATATCTGTCATCACCTTCTTTAGGTGTGTTGACCACCTTTGAAGGATCCTTGGATCTTTTAGTAGAGGCCTTCTGCCTAGCAGAAGCACCTACTACCCCCTTGGTTTCTTGGCACCTGGGTCCCTTAGATGATTGCTCATCTAAGGTTGCCGTGGGGAAGGTCTTAGTGATGTTCACACTGTCCTGATCTACACCTTGTGCAGAATCAGTAGTGTGAGCCTTACTACCCACATACTCATCCTTCTCCTTAGAGAGCACCTTCTTGGGGTTGGGAGACACCCCTGTGGTTTCCCTTTGGATATTCTCTAATGGAGAATGCTCCATCAGAGGGCTTGCAGGCTTTTGGGGTGAAGATACAGGAAGGGAAGGAACCTTCTGTACCTTTTTCCTTACATATGTTTGAGTGATGGGGGAAATTGGCTTCACAACAGGGATCCGAGGAGTATCATTTGAAGTTAATGGTGTGGGTAGGTCATTAGTGGGTTGGTCAGATGTGGGCTGTGACCCTGATGGCTCACCATGGGAATGAGACACAACCATCATTGTAGAGAACAATGGTGTGTCTTTTCCAGAAAAGTCCTTACTAGGCCTTTTCATGTTGGAAAACACCTTCCCTTTGGAAGGTTTAGGTACATACAACTCTTGAAAAGAGGGTAAATCCGTCAATTCCTTGTTTAGTACTTCTTGTACAAACCTTGGATACATATAAAATCTTTTAGTTTTGGTTTTTGTATCCAAGTTTGACAGTAAATCATTTAAAATCATTTGTGAAAAATTAAACTTTCTAGAGGTAGCTAAGCAGACAAGAGCATAAGCTATGGTACTGCTGAACTCACTCCATCCAGTTGTTTAGCGAGAAATACAATGCTGAAGAGTATGAACAAAGAATCTCCACTGAGGTGAAAATTTGCTCTTGAAGAACTTATAAACCTCAGTAGGACCTTCATACCCCATTCTATCAATACCTTGGAAGAGATCTTCCTTTGAAAGAGAAGTAATACCTGAGGCATCATCTAGACGTAGATGAGTGCGAATGCAGACTTCTGAGACTGTAATAGTTTTATCACAGACCCTTGATTGGATGACTTGATTGCCATCAACAGTCTGTATGGAGGCATTGGCCCAGAACTGTTGCATATGAGTCATCTAGATGGTGGGATTTACCTTTAGCGCATACACAATGTGTGATTGTGATAGAAAATCCACAATTTCATGGAAACCCTCAGCTTGTTTGGGTTTCTGCAACATTGCAAGCTCATTGTGATCATCAACGTAATCCAGTCCTGCCATCGTTCTTGGGTTTGAAACAACACTAGGGTTTATGCACTGGGAAGCAAGAATGTTAGAGAGAAATAGAGGATGAACACTCAATAGAAATTCAAAGGGTCGTTTGGGTTTTGGCGGTCAAAGAGAGTATTTATAGGGTATGGGATTCGGTTAAAAGCAGTACTAAGTACCCTAGCAACATTAACCCATACCCGCAGTATTAATCCATATAAGCAGTAGTAACTAATAGCAGTAGAAACACATACCTGCGGTATTAACACTTACTAGCAGTATTAACACAGATTAGCAGTAGTAACACATACCAGCAGTATTAACACAGACTAGCAGTATTAACACTGTTTGGCAGCAGAAATAAGACAAACAGTAGTAACTTTGCACTAGCAGTATAAACCACCTGGCAGTAGTAACCAAACTTACCCATAGTTTGACCTGTCATTCTGAAACACTTAAACACAAAGGGTTAGCAACACCATGCACAATGGAATATGCGAAATGAAACATCAAGGAGTCTATACAAAAATGGTACTTGAGGAGAAATGATAGAGGCTTATTCAGTGTTTATCATGCCCACACTTGTGACTAAGAATGTGAATCTACCCACATCAAGAGCTTTGGTGAATAGATCAGCAAATTGATTACTAGTGTGTACTTTCAAAACCTGAATTAACTTCTTTTCATTGCAGTCTCTAATAAAATGGTACCTGATTTCTATATGCTTGGTTTTAGAGTGCTTGACTGAATTATTAACAATGCTTATAGCACTGTTATTATCAATGAATATAGGAGTGTGAAGAAAAGTAATACCATAGTCCAACATCTGATTCTGAATCCATAGCACTTGTGAGCAGCAGGTTGCAGCAGCTATATACTCTGCTTCTGTTGTAGAGGTGGACACTGTGGTTTGCTTTTTGCACTGCCATGAAACAAGCCTTGCACCCAAAAACTGACATCCTCCTGATATAGACTTTCTATCCAAGTTTGCACCACCCAAATCACTATCTGAATATGCAATTAGATCAAATGGTGAGTCATGAGGATCCCAAAGACCCAACCTAGGTTGTCCTTTGAGATATCTGAAGATCCTTTTGACTGCTTGAAAATGAGATTGCTTAGGTCTCACTTGGAATCTGGCACACACACATACAACAAACATAATGTCTGACCTTGAAAATGTTAGATACATGAGGGAGCCTATCATAGATCTATAATGATGAACATCCAAATCCTCCCCCTCAAGATCTGCAGTGATCTGTTTGTGTGTTTCCATAGGTGTGCTTGCAGTCTTTGAATCTGAAAATCCAAACTTTGTAAGTATATCCTGCACATACTTGGATTGACTTATGAAAATGCCATCTTTCTTCTGTTTAACCTGTAGCCCAAGGAAGAATGTGAGTTCACCCATAGAGCTCATCTTGAACCTTTTGTGCATCAACTCCTCAAATTCCTTGCACATGTAATCTTTTGTGGATCCAAAAATGATATCATCCACATAGATTTGAACAAGCAGGATGTCCTTCTTCTTCCTTTTGATGAAAAGGGTCTTGTCAATGATTCCCCTTTCAAATGCATTTTCCAAGAGATAGGTATGACAGAGTGTCATACCATGCTCTTGGTGCTTGATGTAGCCCATAGAGTGCCTTCTTTAAATTGTATACTTTGTCAGGAAAGGTAGGATTCTCAAACCCTGGAGGCTGAAAAACATACACTTCTTCATCAATTTTCCCATATAGGAATGCACTCTTAACATCCATCTGAAATACTCTGAACTACATGAAAGAAGCATAGGCTAGAAACAGCCTAATTGCCTCAATTCTGGCTACTGATGCAAACACTTCTTGATAATCTATCCCCTCTTCTTGTGTATACCCTTGTGCCATAAGCCTGTCCTTATTCTTTATCACTACACTTCTCTCATCTTTCTTATTCCTGAAAACCCATTTAGTTCCAATAGCCCTTTGTACTTGTGGAAGGTCAACTAGATCCCACACATTTTGCAGCTCAAACTGCAGTAGCTCCTCTTGCATTGCTTCTATCCAGCTTGGTTCTTTTATTGAATCATAGGCCTTCTTGGGTTCAATCTGAGATAGAAAACAGGATAACAAACCTGACTGCAAGTCTTTCAATCCTCCTAACTTACTTTGATGCCTTGTGATCCCGGGAGAATTGATATCACCAATCACCAACTGAGGAGGATGATTCTTCTGAGTTCTTTTTTGATGGGCAGCCTCCTCATTAAGATTTGCATCAAGATTAGAGTCATTCTTTTCAGGAGTGTTCCCACCAAATACTGAAGAGTTTTCTTCATCAGTATCATCTTCTGACAATTTGGGCATTTCAGGACATGTGTTTCTTGAACCTGAAGGATGAGCATCCTCTTTTTCACCTATATCCTCTTCATCACCTTTAGCATCTTCATCCTGTTCTGGTACATAATCCTCTGTTTCTGAATCATCTTTCTTTTCTTGTTGACAGAATTCAGCAGGATCAACTGTAGGTGTGGGGAACAACACAAACTCTTGTCTCTGTTTTGGTAACTTTTCTGAGCTTGTTCCTGCAATTTGCTCATCACTAAAACCCAAAGAGTTAGTTAGTGAATCAATGTCAAATAGCCAATCAGGACCTGCACCAATTGGATTTGGTGTGTTCTCATTGCATTTGACATTGTCACTTTCTTCTATAATCCAGGAAGAACTATTGAAAACTCTATATGCCTTACTCTGACAGGAGTATCCAACAAGAAATCCATCCTTATCTTTGCTTTCAAACTTGCCTAAATGAGATTTGGTGTTGAGAATTGTGCAAGGACACCCAAAAGGTTTGAAAATCCAATAAAAGGTTTCTTCTTTTTGAAAAGTTCATAAGGTGTCTTTCCTTGTGATTTGACTACTAGAACTCTGTTTTGGACATAACAAACAGTATTAACTGCTTCTGTCCAAAATGTAATGGGTAACTTTGAATCTGCCAACAGAGATCTAGCAGCCTCAATTAATGTCCTATTTCTCCTCTCAGCAACACCATTTTGTTGAGGAGTCCTAGGAGCACTGAATTGTCTCTCAATACCTTTAGTCTCACAAAAGTTGTTTAAGTCATTGTTTTTAAACTCAGTTCCATTATCAGATCTGATGACTTTAACTCTTAGATTTGTTTGGTTTTCAATTCTAGGAACAAATGATTTGATCAGTCCACTTGTCTCATCCTTAGTCCTCAGAAAATATATCCAAGTAAATCTAGAGAAATCATCAACAATGACTAAGCAATAGGATTTCTTACCAATACTCATCACATTTGTAGGACCAAAAAGATCCATATGCAATAACTGAAGGGGTGATGAGATTGTGTTTATTTCTTTGGACTTATGGGAAGTTTTGTGCTGCTTACCTTTAAGACATGCAACACAATGATCATCACATGAAAACACTTTTTCAGGCAAACCTCTTACAAGGTTGTTTTTCACAAGATTGTTCATAGTTTTAAAGTTCATGTGACACATCCTTCTGTTCCAAAGAGATGATTCATTTAAAGAAGCTTTTGAAAACAGACAGTTTAGTTATGAATCAGATGAAACACTTTCTAGGTCCAAACAATAAACATTATCTTTTCTAGGAGTTCTAAGTAGTATCATATTTTCATCAACTACCTTGAATCCTGAAGCAAGGATAATACATTCAGTATCACTAAATAATATACTATGTTTCTTGTCATAAACCTGTGATACACTTAACAGGTTGTATCTCAATTGCTCAACATAGTAAATATCTTCAAAAGTCATCTTGCCTTTTGATACCATACCTTTACCACTTATCTTACCTCCTGCTGGATTATCACCAAAAGAAACACGTCCTCCATCAAATCTTTTGAAATTTTGAAGGCAGTAATGTTACCTGTCATGTGCCTAGAGCAACCACTGTCTACATGCCAAATGCTCTTCCTCCTGAGTTGTTGGTTGCCCTGCACATAAGATAAAACAGTTAGTGTTTTGAGGGAACCCAAGCCAAAGTGGTCTTGGGTTGCCCTTTCTCATCAACGTATTCATAATTAGTAAGCTTAGTCTCGATGAGATGATCAGAATTAGGAATCTCATGGCTGGAAGACTTTGTCAGAATTATAGGCTTGACAGCATTAACACAGGAAGCAGTACTATCTTTGTTAGAAGTACTAACTTGGTCAGCAGTACTAACTTTGTTAGCAGTACTAACTTTGTTAGCAGTACTAACTTGGTCAGCAGTACTAACTTTGTTAGTAGTACTAGTATTAGCAGCACTATTTCTGTCAGCAGTACTATTTGAGATAGCAGTACTAACAGGTTTGGTGCATTTTGGAACCCAAATTTTGACAAAGTTGTTTGCTTTCCTATTCTTTGAGTTACTCCTTGCTTTTCTTGGAGTATTTTCTTTTTCTTTAGCAAACTTATTCTGAATATGAGATTTTGCAGTCCCAGTTTTCATTGGTGCTGTTCTTACATTAGCAGCCATGTGGTTCCTTGATTGCTTCCTATAACCAACAAAATTTTGTGTTTGTCTTTGAAAAGTAATTCTTTGGTTAACAGGATTGAAATAACAGTGTTTGGCTAAATGATTCAACTTTACACAAATAAAAGTCTATTGATTTTGCTTAGATCAATTCCCTGTTTTTGAGCCCACTGGTTATTTCTGTTGCTCTGATTTCCCCTTATTTTATCATGTTGATGGGGCTTGATCTGTTGACAAGTACAGGGATTTACAACAGTAGTTTTCATATAGTGATCTCCCTGTACCTTTTCCTTCCCTTTTGTGGAAGTTTCTCCATTCTTACTTTCAACATTCTCTTTTCCTATATTAGGCATCTCCACTTTCTTACTCTTGACAAATGGTTTACCCCCCCTCATTTGTAAGAATATGGTTTTCTAAGGGAATTTCCTTCTGGTCTTCCTTATTCTTATCCTCAGTATTCTCTCTTCAAAGCCTCTTCTCTCCCTCCAAAATGCACTCGTCGTTTCGGCTTTCTCCTACTCCTTCTAGGGTTAGGGTTTCGTTGATCTCCTATTTCGGTTTTACATGATCTCCGTTCATCTTTTTCATCTACAGATCGTCGAAATTTTAACCTACAAGTGGTATCAGAGCCAAAGGAACTCAGAAATCAATAATCATCATGGATGGATCACATGACAGTGTTCTTATTTCAAAGGTTCCCATGCTCAAACCTAAAGAGTTTGACATGTGGAAAATCAGGATAAGGCAGTATATCCTTCTTACAGATTACTCAATGTGGGACATCATTGAGAATGGTCCCTCCAATGTAGGAGAGATTGGAGCAGATGGCAAGAGACCTCCACCAAAGACTGATGGAGAAAGAAAGATGAGGCAGATTGAGATGAAAGCCTTGAGCACTCTGCTCTTGGCAATTCCTAATGAATATCAACATCAGTTTTGCAACTGTGCTGATGCCAAAATCCTGTGGAATGCTTTGGAGAAGAGGTTTTCAGGCACCAAAAGTACTAAGAGAAATCAGAAAGCAATTCTCAAGCAACAATATGAAAATTTTATGTCTACAAAGAATGAGTCTATGACTCAAACCTTTTATAAGTTTAACAAGTTGATAGGAGAATTGGCCACTGTTGGTGTCAAGATGGACTAGGATAATGTCAACAGAAAGTTTTTAAGATCTCTTGGTGAAGAATGGGTAATGTATACTGTATCATTGAGACAGAATGATAATCTGGAGGATAAGGAACTAGATGATCTCTACAATGATCTCAGGGTCTTTGAAGCAGAAGTTGAATCTATGTCAGGATCGAATTCTCAACAAGAATTAATTATCAGAAACAATATCAAAGAAGTTTGCGGAATAACACTTTGATATTTAATCAAACAGGAAATCAAAACAGAATATAATTAACAAACTGTAAACTTGTATTGAATGCTTTGAAGTTACAAGATTACTCACTCAACCTCAATATTGATGAACAGGCTCACCAATACGAATTCTACTTCTCTAGAATTAGGATCTATGCCTTGAGGTTGATTTTTTCTCTAAAAGAATGAAAACTAAAGTTAACACATTATTCTAAACTATAATATATATATACTGAATACAAAGATAATTACAATAAATAAAATATCTTCAGTATATCTTCCATGTATATCTCTAATCTTCCATAATCTTCAGATTATCTAGCTGTCATTCTTTCCATCCGAATCTCTTTAGCAACACTAACCATGATCAGCAGCATTAACTTCTTCTAGCAGCATTAACTACTAAGCAGCACTAACTACTAGCAGTACTAACTAGCTAAGCAGTACTAACTTTGTTCAAGCAGCACTAACAATGACTAGCAGTATTAATAGTACTAGCAGTAGTAACACTCAGCAGTATTAACCTTTAAGTCTTCTAGCAGTAGTAACTTTGAACCAGCAGCATTAACCATACTTAATGAATTCTTCAGTTCCCAACAATCTCCCCCTAACTTGACTTTTAGGAAGAGAAGTCAAGTTCTTCAATTTTTTTTTTCAAGATGCTCCCAAAACTCTATCATGGCCTAAATTCCAGTGTTTGCATCCAATCCCAAACTCTGATTGATGGTTCTTTGAATCAAGTATTTAGCCATTTCTGAATCTGGAACACACCTTAACTTTTTCTTCAGCATGGCATGTAGCTTCAATCTGCTATGATTATACACTCTATCCACTAGGAAGTATTCAGTGTGATTTAAATCCAAAGTCACTGTATATACTCCACTAATTTCATATAGAGTCTAACTGTTGATCGACTTGAATACATCCTTAATCATATGCTTTACTTCTTCAGGTTTGAACATCATACACAGATACTCCATTACCAGTTTTGTAATTGAAATTCCTGGAGCCTTTAGAATATCTGCATACAACTTCATTCCTATCTCAAACATCTCTTCAAGATCTGATCTAGAGCATGTTCTGACAATTTTTGCCCATGTGTTGAACACTTCATACTTTTCATCCTTTCTTTTTAGCCTTATGTATTCCTTTCCATCCACTGTCAATGTATCCCAGAGAATGACCTCAGGAGGCTTAACTCCTACAGGTTCTGCTGAAATTGGTTCAGGCACTTTGTCCATCACTACCATACACAAATTTACATCATCAGTGTTAGATGGCTCTGTCTGTTTAGATGACTCAGGTGCCCCTTCTTCTTCAGCAACCTTATCAGCCTTTTCTTCAGATACTCTAGGCTTTTTGATTGGCTTTCTCCTTGCCATCATTTTTGTTCTCTTTAAAGTCCTTAGACTTTCTCCCAGAGTGGACTCTTTCTTAGGAGGTGTTTCTTGCTCATCTGGAAATGGCTTTTGACAATCAAAGTCATTACTTTCTTTTATTCTCTTCTCCATCTCCACCCTAGCAGTTTCACTTCCCTGAAGCTTTAACATTTCTGAATCATAGAGCTCTTTGATCTTCTCAAAAGACATTTTGGAGAACATCTCCTTTTTGACTCCTACAGCACCTTTGAGAAATATAATCATCTTGTTTCTCTCTTGGGTACCTAGGAATGTCTTTGAGGGTCTTCTCTTCTTTGCAACTGTTTTCACCACAGATTTCTTCATACTTGCAGCTTTCTTCTGTGCAATTTCAGTTGCCATACTCTGTTGATAAGCTTCATTCAATTCAGCAGCTAGAGCTTTTGCCATTTCCCTGTCCTTTTCCATCTGAACTCTTTCTTCTTTTTCAATATCCTCCTGCATCTTTTTAGCTAGGGCTTCATCTGATTCAACCAACCTTTGCTTTTTGATTGGTTGATCAGATTCTACCATCTTTGCTTTTCCTTTTCCTTTGTCTTTGCTTATTGCCTTTTTACTGTTATCTTTCTTGATCACTTCACCTTGTTCTTTTATGATTACACCTTTGGTCTTTGAAGTGACCTTGGGAGTATCATTCTTGGCTTTTAGTAAGGTCTCTGCAATCTCAAGATCTGTTAACACTTCTTTCACAGTTTCTGCTGCTTTATTAATGTCAGCAGTAGTAACTGTTTCTGCTTGCTGCTCCCCCTGAACATCAACTTTCTCTCCATCAAGCTCCCCCTTTCTTGTGGCTTCTTCCATGTTGATCTCCCCCTTTTTGGGAGCATCATCCTCAGTGGTCCTTCTTCTTAATTGAAATTGCTTTCCCTTCTTCCTTTGTACCAGACTAACCACCATCCTCTTCAGCTTAGCAATCTGTTCTTGTTGTGACAGAATTACTAGATTCATTTCTTCAATTTCTTTGCCTTGTTTGAGAACATCTTGATTGATGTTCCCCATTGTTACCATCAATTCATCGTACGTATATCTGTCCTCACCCTCTCTAGAAGTGTTACCCTCCTTTGAAGGATCATTGGATCTTTTATTTGTGGAAGTCTTCTGCCTTGCAGAGGCACTATCCACCCCTGTGGTTTCTTGGCACCAGGGACCTTCAAATGATTGCTCATTCAAAGTTGCCATGGGGGAGGTCTTATTGATGTTACCACTTTCCTCCTCTGAACTAGCAGGAGTAGTGGCAGCCTCATCACCCATATGCTCTACCTCCTCCTCAGAGAGCACCTCCTTTGGGTTGGGAGACACCCGTGTGGTTTCCCTTTGGATATTCTCTAGGGGAGAATTCTCCCTTAGAGGGCTTATAGGCTTAGTGGGTAATGGTACAAGAAGGGAAAGAGCCTTCTTTACCTGTTTTCTCTTGTAAGTTTGGGTGATGGGAGAGGTTGGTTTTTCAAGAAGAGACTGGGGAATTGATTTTGAGAGGGAAGGTTGGGCTTGGCTAGCAGTGGGTTGGTCTAATGGGGGCCTTGACCCTGCTGCCATACCTTCATTGGTTTGGGACACCACCATCATTGTAGAGAACAATGAGGTGTCAACTCCTTCAGAGTCCCCAGCAGATCTTCTCATATTTGAGAACACCTTGCCTTTGGGGGGTTTAGGTACATATACCCCAACAGGTTGAGGTATATCCGTCAATTCATGAGTAATAATTTCTTGAACAAACCTGGGATACATAAAGAAGCTCTTTTTGTTTCCCATGTTTGAGACAAGATCACTGAAAATCATTTTAGAAAAATTGTACTTTCTGGCAGTGGCCAAGCACACCAAAGCATAAGCAATAGTGCTGCTGAACTCACTCCATCCAGTAGTCTTTTTGGAGATACAATGCATAAGAGTATGGACAAAGAAACGCCATTGGGGTGAGAATTTTGCTTTAGAGATTTTGAACACTCCCAATGGGCCTCCATACCCCATTCTTGTAAGGTTTGAAAACAGTTCATCATTTGGGATAGAGGTTATACCAGAGGCATCGTCTAGACGTAGACTGATGCGAATAACCTCTTCAGTAACCGTGAGTGATTGATCACAGATTCTTGTCTTGATCATCTGCACACCATTCTCAACAACAATGGTTGCATTAGCCCAGAACTGCCTTTGATGCTCAATATAGATTATAGGGGATACAATAAGAGCATGAGCAATGTGGCTTGTCTTGAGGAAATCCACAATCTGATGAAATCCTGAAGCTTGCTTTGGCTTTTGTAGCATCGCAATCTCGTTGTGCTCGTCGATGAAAGTCATGGATGCCATTGATCTTAGGGAAAAGTTTGCCTGAAAACTTCGAACTTGAGAGAGAAAAGGTTTTGAGCGCAAGAGAACAGTATGCAAAGAGTCGTTATGAACTTTTAGGCGGGCAAAAAGTATTTATAGTATTCGGAATATAAGCAGTATTAACCTAGAGCAGTATTAACTACTAGCAACATTAACTGCTAGCAGTATTAACTAGCTAGCAGTATTAACTAGCTAGCAGTATTAACTACTAGCAGTATTAACTGAACGCAGTATTAACCGAAAGCAGTATTAACCACTAGCAGTATTAACTGAAAGCAGTATTAACTTCTAGCAGTATTAACTGAAAGCAGTATTAACCACTAGCAGTATTAACTGAAAGCAGTATTAACCACTAGCAGTATTAACTGAAAGCAGTATTAACCACTAGCAGTATTAACTGAAAGCAGTATTAACCACTAGCAGTATTAACTGAAAGCAGTATTAACCACTAGCAGTATTAACTGAAAGCAGTATTAACCACTAGCAGTATTAACTGAAAGCAGTATTAACCACTAGCAGTATTAACTAACTTACTCCTTTTAAACTTGCTAAACACTGAGTACTGCTATGCATATCCTGAAACAGAAGATTAGTAACTCCAAGAATACTATACAGATATAAAACCACTTTTTGAGAAGGGGATTATTCAGAGTTTATCATTCCCACACTTGTTACCAAGAAAGTGAATCTACCCACATCAAAAGCTTTAGTGAATAGATCAGCAAACTGATTATCAGTGTGAACTTTGACAACTTGAATAAGTTTCTTTTCATTACAATCTCTTATAAAGTGATACCTGATCTCAATGTGCTTTGTTTTTGAGTGCTTGACTGGATTATTCACAATGCTAATAGCACTGCTGTTGTCAATAAAGATTGGAGTGTGTAGAAAGGTTACCCCATAATCCAACATTTGATTCTGAATCCATAAGACTTGAGAACAGCAACTGGCAGCTGCTATGTACTCTGCCTCTGTTGTAGATGTGGATACTGTGGTTTGTTTCTTGCACTGCCATGAGACTAGTCTATCACCCAAAAACTGACATCCTCCAGAAGTAGATTTTCTGTCCAAGTTTGCCCCACCTAGATCACTGTCTGAGTATGCTATTAGGTCAAAAGGTGAGTTATGAGGATACCAAAGTCCCAATCTGGGTTGCCCTTTGAGATACCTGAATATCCTCTTAACAGCTTGAAAGTGAGATTGCTTTGGCCTAACTTGAAATCTTGCACATACACAGACTGGAAACATTATATCTGGCCTTGATGCTGTGAGATACATGAGAGAGCCAATCATGGATCTATAATGATGCACATCCATATCCTCCCCCTCAAGATCTGCTGTGATCTGCTTGTGTGTTTCCATAGGTGTGCTGGCAGGTTTTGATTCTGAGAAACCAAACTTGGTTAGAATATCCTGCACATACTTGGATTGACAGATGAAAATGCCATCTGACTTCTGTTGAACTTGGAGTCCAAGGAAGAAAGTAAGTTCCCCCATGGAACTCATTTTGAACCTTTGATGCATTAAATCCTCAAACTCCTTGCACATGTTGTTTCTTGTAGATCCAAAGATAATATCATCAACATAGATTTGGACCAGCAAAATATCCTTCTTCTTTCTTTTGATAAATAGAGTCTTATCAATGACTCCTCTTTCAAAGTCATTTTCCAAGAGATAGGATGACAGTGTGTCATACCATGCTCTTGGGGCTTGATGTAGTCCATAAAGTGCTTTCTTTAATTTGTATACCCTGTCTGGATAGCTTGGGTTTTCAAACCCTGGTGGTTGACAGACATATACTTCTTCTTCAATTGATCCATAGAGAAAAGCACTTTTTACATCCATTTGATAGACTTTGAAGTTCATGTAAGAAGCATAGGCTAGGAATAGTCTGATTGCTTCTATCCTAGCCACAGGTGCAAAAACTTCTTCATAATCTATACCTTCTTCTTGAGTATAGCCTTGAGCCACCAGCCTTGCTTTGTTCCTTATGACAATACCTCTTTCATCTCTCTTGTTTCTGAAAATCCACTTTGTGCCAATCGCTCTGTGACCTTTAGGAAGGTCTACTAGATCCCATACATCTTGTAGCTTGAACTGTAACAGTTCCTCTTGCATTGCTTCTATCCAGCTGGATTCTTTCATAGCATCATGTGCCTTTTTAGGCTCAAGCTGTGATAGAAAACAAGAAAGCACTGTATGCTGTTGATCTTGCATTTCCTGAAGCCTGCTTTGATGTCTAGTCATCATAGGAGAAGAGATATCTCCTATTATCAACTGTGGAGGATGATTCTTTTGAACTCTGGTGTTATGACTAGGTTCTTCATTCAGTCCAACCTCAAGATTAGATTCATGCAACTCAAATGAAGTGTTTTCAGATGCCACTTCATTATTTTCTTGAGTCTCCTCATCTCTAGTGTCTTCTTCACTCTGACTTGGTCCAGTAATTGATTCCTTTTCACAGTCTTCACCAGAATTTACTGTGGGTATGGGAAAAATCACAGATTTAGATATAATTTCTTGAACTTGTGTGATCCCTGATCCTCCACTTCCTGTTCCTGTATACTCATTACTAAAACCAAAAGAGTTAGTTAGTGAATCAATGTCAAATAGCCACTGAGGTCCAGACCCAACAGGATTTGGTGTGTTCTCATTGCATTTGACATTGTCACTTTCTTCAATTATTCTAGAAGAAGAGTTAAATACTCTGTAGGCCTTACTCTGAGATGAATATCCAACAAGAAATCCATCATCTGCTTTGTTATCAAACTTACCTAAGTGAGATTTGGTATTTAGAATTGTACAAGGACACCCAAAAGGTTTGAAGAAACCAATAAAAGGTTTTCTTTTATTTAAAAGCTCATATGGGGTCTTGTTCTTTTGCTTGACCACTAGAACTCTGTTTTGGACATAACAAGCAGTATTAACTGCTTCAGCCCAGAAGGTAATTGGCAATTTTGAATCAGCCAACAGAGATCTAGCAGCCTCTATTAGTGTTCTATTCCTCCTTTCAGCAACACCATTCTGTTGAGGAGTCCTAGGAGCACTATATTGCCTCTCAATACCTTTTTCTTCACAAAAGGTGTTTAGATCATGATTTTTAAACTCAGTTCCATTATCTGATCTAATGACTTTTACTCTTTGATTAGTTTGGTTTTCAATTCTTAGAATAAAGGATTTGATAAGACCACTTGTTTCATCCTTAGTCCTTAGAAAATATACCCAAGTGAATCTGGAGTAATCATCAACAATAACCAAGCAGTAAGATTTCTTGCCTATACTCATAACATTTGTAGGACCAAACAGATCCATATGCAGTAATTGGAGACAAGAAGAAACAGAATTTAACTCTTTGGTCTTATGAGAAGTTTTGTGTTGTTTGCCTTTAAGACAAGCAACACAATGATCATCACATGAGAAGACTTTTGAAGGTAACCCTCTTACAAGGTTATTTTTAACAAGATTGTTCATAGTCTTGAAATTCATGTGACACATCCTTCTGTGCCAAAGAGAGGATTCATCTACAGAAGCTTTTGAAACAAGACAATTTAGAGATGAATCACTATCAACATTGTCCAAATCAAGACAGTAAACATTGTCCTTTCTTGGAGTTCTAAGTAGTATCATGCTTTCATCAACTACCTTGAACCCTGGGGCAAGAAACATACACTCAGTATTAGTGAATAATATACTATGTTGTTTGTCACAAACCTGTGATACACTTAACAGGTTGTACTTTAATTGATCAACATAGTAGACATCCTCAAATGTCATCTTACCTTTGGTGACATTACCTTTTCCACTTATCTTACCACCAGTAAGATTGTCTCCAAATGCAACATGTCCTCCATTGATATGCTTGAAATCCTGAAGGCATGACATGTTGCCTGTCATGTGCCTAGAGCAACCACTATCAACATGCCAAATGCTCTTTCCCTTGAGCTGTTGGTTGCCCTGCACATTAGATAAATCAATTAGTATGAATTAGGAACCCAAGCCAAAGTGGTCTTGGGTACCCCTTTCTCATCAAAGTACTTGCATTCTTTCTTGACAAGATTTTTGAACTTTAATTCTTCATTCTTGGAGTACTTTGTTACAATAATAGACTTGGAAATATGTTTGTTAGAATCAGGACTAGTTTTAGAAGTACTAACTGCCTTGGCAGCACTTGCATGCTTAGCAGTACTAACCTTGTTAGCAGTAGTAACTGTGTTAGCAGCAGTAACTGTGTTGGCAGTATTAACTTTTGAAGAGGTATTAACAGTATTAGCAGCACTAATATTTTCAGCAGTACTAACACTGTTAGCAGTAGTAACTGTGTTAGCAGTACTAATATTGTTAGCAGTACTAATACTGTTAGTACTTCTAGGTACCCACATTTTGATACTTTCTTTTAAAATCTTTTTCTTTAAAGTGCCTTTACTTTCAACAAATTTCTTTATCACATGTTTCTTTCCAGCCTTCCTATAACCAACAGGTTTTTGCACAAATCTTTTAAAGTTCATCTGTTGGTTAATTGGGTTGAAGTAACAATACTTAGCCAAATGATTCAACTTGCCACATATAAAACAAGGTTTTGGTCTATTGATTTTATTCAGATCAACTCCTTGTTTCTGAGCCCTTTGATTAATCCAGTTTCTTTGATTTCCTCTTTTTAAACCAGAATTTAGGCTCTTGGCTTTATTGCAATCACACTGTTTACAAGATCCAGGATTCACAACTGTGGTTTGTTTGTAATGGACCTTGTTATCATTTCCTTTAGTCTTCTCTATCTCCTTGGACTTGACCCAGATTTTCCCACATCCTTCATTGGTGATAATATTGTTTTCTAATGGTATCTTTTTACTCACATTATTATCCCTGTTCTCACTGGCTCCTTTTTCAGTCAAATCCTTAACTACTACCTCATCCAAAGGATCTATCTTAAAAGCTTCTTCAGACAAGTCCTTTTTCTCCTTAGTTTCTAACAAGTCTGATGTAGGAGAAATATAGTTGTTATTGTAAGGAGGGGGTGTATTGTTGTATCCAATACCAGGCTTCATCTTATCATGTATCTGAGCCTTTAGAAGAGAGTCCATTGCTTTTGAAGCATAGGAAAACTTGTCTATGTCAAGCTTAACTTTTGACAGTTCCTCTTTCAGTCTATC
Organism: Arctium minus; assembly: GCA_954870635.1. NCBI lineage: Eukaryota > Viridiplantae > Streptophyta > Magnoliopsida > Asterales > Asteraceae > Arctium > Arctium minus. The sequence continues at coordinate 72,981,448 of OX941089.1, read as the reverse complement.
ATTCTCTTCTAAGGACTTAGACAGTTTGGTTTCTAACTCATTCTTTTCCCACTTCCAATAGTTTGTGTCATAAGAGTGTTGAAGTTCATTAGCTTGAAAGCCTTTGATTTGCTCTTCAAATCTCTCTACTATTAACACATAATCTCTTCTGTCTTTTTCTAATCTTTTGAGATCATCACACATACTTTGATTGTGATCCCTGTATCTTGTAACAGTGTCAATGCAAGATTTAGTACAAAGATTAGAACTTACCTCAGTAGGGAGATCATACACTTCTGCCATAAGAGCTTGGTTCTGAATGGCTTCCTCAGCTTGATCACTCCAGTCAAATCCCATTCCTTGTTGAGAAACAAGGGCTTGAGCAGGATTCTTGTTCTGATTGTATCCTCCATTCTGAGCTTGTTGGTGGTTATTGTTTGGAACAACACTTCTGCATTCTCTAGCAAAGTGTCCTTTGTTGTGACACTTATAACATTCCACCTTGGTTTTGTCAAAACCAGCTCCATCTTCTCTTCTTTGAGAGAAGTTATTTCTTCCAGTTCTTTTAATGAACTTTTTCACCCTCATGGATAACATGGCCATCTGCCATTTAATATCCATCTCCTCCAGATCATCAGGGTGAATTTGATCAAGATCATCATTAATTAAAGAATTGATGCTATGACTGGACAAAAAGGCTTCAAAGATAGTTTCAGTGCCTTTTTCTGAACTTACTCCACTGGCAGTACTAATTGCTTCAGGGTTGGCAGTAGTATCAGTGGATGCTGAAAGAAGTGCAACATTGTGAATATAACCAGAGGGCTTCTTCTTGGTTTCTACCTCAGTTTCAAAAACTCTTAGATCATTGTATAGATCATCAAGTTCTTTCTCTTCCAGATTGTCACTCTGTCTATATGAGACAGTGTACATAGTCCATTCATCTCCAAGAGATCTGAGGAACTTTCTGTTGATATCATCTTGTTCCATCTTCACCCCTACAGTAGCCAGTTCACCTATGAGTTTATTGAACCTATCAAAAGTTTGAGTCATAGACTCATTCTCTGTAGAAGTGAAATTCTCATACTGTTGCTTTAGAACATCTCTCTGATTTCTTTTGATGCTCTTAGTTCCAGCAAATCTTTTCTCTAGAGCATTCCAGAGAATCTGAGCATCAGTGCAGTTGCAAATTGATGCTGATATTCATTGGGAATGGCCAAGAGCAGAGTGCTCAAAGCCTTCATCTCTGTCTGTCTGATCTTCCTCTCACCATCTGTCTTTGGTGGAGGTCTTTTCCCATCTGGTCCTATCCTTCCAGCTTCAGAAGGACCATTCTCAATGATATCCCACATTGAGTAGTCAGTGAGAAGAATATATTGTCTGATTCTGATCTTCCACATGTCAAATTCACTTGGTTTGAGCATTGGAACCTTAGAAACCAAAGTACTGCTTGATTCTGTAAGATTTTCCATGATGAATAACTGTTTCTGAGAGAGTTAGGCTCTGATACCACTTGTCAGGATCGAATTCTCAACAAGAATTAATTATCAGAAACAATATCAAAGAAGTTTGCGGAATAACACTTTGATATTTAATCAAACAGGAAATCAAAACAGAATATAATTAACAAACTGTAAACTTGTATTGAATGCTTTGAAGTTACAAGATTACTCACTCAACCTCAATATTGATGAACAGGCTCACCAATACGAATTCTACTTCTCTAGAATTAGGATCTATGCCTTGAGGTTGATTTTTTCTCTAAAAGAATGAAAACTAAAGTTAACACATTATTCTAAACTATAATATATATATACTGAATACAAAGATAATTACAATAAATAAAATATTTTCAGTATATCTTCCATGTATATCTCTAAGCTTCCATAATCTTCAGATTATCTAGCTGTCATTCTTTCCATCCGAATCTCTTTAGCAACACTAACCATGATCAACAGCATTAACTTCTTCTAGCAGCATTAACTACTAAGCAGCACTAACTACTAGCAGTACTAACTAGCTAAGCAGTACTAACTTTGTTCAAGCAGCACTAACAATGACTAGCAGTATTAATAGTACTAGCAGTAGTAACACTCAGCAGTATTAACCTTTAAGTCTTCTAGCAGTAGTAACTTTGAACCAGCAGCATTAACCATACTTAATGAATTCATTCAGTTCCCAACAATCTAAGAAGAAGCCATCTAGATACTCTCACAATGCTGCTCTTCTATCATCTACTACTATTTCTATTTCTATTCTATTACAATGAAGAAGCATGAGATTCGGTTGTAATCAGATGTTATTCTATTTCTATTCTATTTCTTTTTTTAAATGTTTAATTTGAATCGCTATTTTTCACGTTTAAAATTACATGTAATTAGAAAAAGAATTGAAAAAAATCAATTAATTGTGAAAGGCATGTGATTTTGATTAATATTATAATTCATTTAATTATTGCCTTAAATAAAAAATAAAATCTCTAAATGAAAACTAAATTAAACTTATTTTAAATACCTTAAATAGGAAATAAAATTTTTAAATCACACTAAAATCACAAAAATGATAAATATATATATATATATAGTGTTTGGTTCATTTGAGAAATGGTAAATATATGAGAAATAGAGAAGTAATCCTAGCCATTCATATGGTCAAGATCGGATTTGACTAGTCAAATATTGCGGCTTTGACCGGTCAAAAGTTGCGGCTATCCCAAAAATAGAAGGACAATTTTGTAAATTTTACAAAACACACGGGCTGTGTTCATATATGAACATGTATAATTCACATATGAACTATATGTTCATATATGAACCAGTGCAATTCACAACTGAACTCTTTTAACGGATTCATATATGAACCTTTGTGATTCATATATGAATCAGTTGAACTAACTATCAGATTCATATATGAACCTTTGTGATTCATATATGAACCTTTGTGAATCACAAAGATTCATATATGAATCAGTTGAACTAATTAACAGATTCATATATGAATCTTTGTGATTCATACAGATTCATATATGAACTCATCCCGTGTATTTTACGAAATTACCCCTCTACCTTCTATAGACCACACAAAGAATTATCCGGTGCTTCGCGGTCAAAGCCGCAAATGTTGACCAGATGGGTGGCTAAGATTACTTCTCTATTTCTCATATATTTACCATTTCTCAAATGAACCCCTCCCTATATTTATATATATAAATATATATTTATATATTAAATAGATGTTTTAAACAACTCTTTTATAATTAAATAACTTTTATACCCTTATTTATTAATTTTTGGAAATTTTTGTTTAAAGCATCATTTAATGAATTTTATGGTCAATATTATTCCTCTTATTTTCTTATTTAATTAATGTTCTCATATGAATCTCACTCTATTTATTTAACATTAAATTTATAATTTCGTTTTTTTGTGTTTTTAAATAGTAAACTATAAAGTAAATAATTATTTTTTTATTAAAAAATGAAAATTAGTAAAAACTAAAATATAAATAACGTTATTATAATTTTATTAAAAAGACATTTGAAAAATCATAAAAAGAATTAACAAAATGAAATTTCATTAGCAAAACAAAAAAAAAAAACATAATATAGGATATAGTTTTGTGCCAAGATAATAACATATAATTGAATACAATAACAAAGATTTATAATGCAAAAAATATAAACTAAGATAAATTAAAAGTTTAGATAATCATTCCTGGTTCCGCCAAGATAATCATAATTGGCTACAATTTCATGTTTTTCTACCTAAATTAAGTAGTTGGGTTAAAGATATTTTTTACCTAGAATAATCGGTATGTGTGTATATTATGATTTATGAGTTCAATTATCGATTAAAAATTTGTAAAATGCAAACAGTTGATAAATCATGGAGGATCAGAACTCATGTTTGAAATGAAGAAGGTTACAAAGGAGTTCTTCAAGCTGCCATTAGAGAAGAAGATAAAATATGTACAAATTCCGGGTAAAATTAAAGGTTGTGGTCAAGCATTTGTTGTTTCTGAGAATCAAAAACTCGATTGGGGTGACATGCTCAATCTCGTACTGTTAGAGCACAGATTTATTGGATTCAAAATCATCAAATCTGAAGATTGAAATCTGAGGTCAAATCTGCAAAGTCAAACTCTCAATATTAGTCTAGGTCACTTGTAATAAATAGTCAAAGTTAATTTCCTTGTATTTTGGTATTTTGTCTTTTTCTCTAAATAGGTATATGGCTATTTTGTGTGCTAGGGTTGGTTGTAAGAAGGTGTGTGCAAAAATAGATTACCAGCCGCCAACTCCATAGAGAGAGAAAAAGAGAGCTTTAGAGAGAGAGATATTTAAATAGAGAGAATCTGTAATCTTTGTTTGAGAAATCAAATTCAAGTTTGTTTATCTATTGTTTGATTGTTTAATTAAGAACTTGAAATTTACAGGGACAATCAATTGGTATCAGAGCTTTAACCAGATTGAAATCAAAGGAAAATTTTGGTCGAACACTGTTCTTCGAAAGTCATATTTGATTTTTGAGTGTTTGTGTGTTTTTCGAGTTGAAATTATTTGTTTAATGATCGATAAGTATTTTAGATTGAGTTTGTATTGGTTTAATCGAGTATTGCACTGTAATCGATAGTTATTTTGATGATTTTGGTGTTTTGGTTTACACGAGTTCAAGAGCATTGTTCCATCGAGTGATTTTACTTAGAGTGTTTGTTTTTGAAATTATTTGGTTGTAATCTGTTCTAGATGCATTTGTGGTCTTATTGTCAAAGTTTGGGATTGCAAATCGAAGTCTAGATAAGTTTTTGGTTGATTCAGAGTCGGTTTTTGAAGTACAGTTGAAGAACTCGCCAGATCATCCATTTTGCGCCAGATTTAAGTGGTTCTATGTGTTTACTGCAAAGTATATTTTGCGCCATTGCCCTTTGCGAGTTTCTGAATTCTCGCCAGCTTCTCAGTGCTAAGTCTCTTTTGCTCCAGCTCCTCTTAGCGCAAATTGTCTTTTGCGCCAGCTCCTCTTAGCGCAAATTGTTTTTTGCGCCAGATCCTCTTAGCGCAAATTGTCTTATGCGGCAGCTTTGCTTAGCGCAAACTATCTTTTGCGCTACTGTATTTTGCGCTACTGTCCTTAGTACATTCTATGTTTTGCACCAGATTCTCTTATTTTCAGTATTATTCTGTATTCATTTTATTTAATCTGGACTAACGATCAAGTTCAAGTTCTTATTGAACATAAATCAAATTCAGGATGACGTCTAGGGAAGCTCTCGCTATTGGACCTGATGTGAAGCCACCAGTACTTTTCAAGGGAGAGTACGAGCAATGGAAAGACCGATTCTTGGATTTCATCGATCGAAATGACTTGGGATATTACATTAGAATATCCTTAAAGGAAGGAATCATGACACCTCCGACCAAGACATTCACTGTAGTTGGAGAAAATGGTGAAGAAGAAGAGAGAGAGTATCCTGTATCGCTTGAGGAATACTCAGATGAGCAGAAAAGAAGACATAAGGCAGACAGACTGGCTAAATCATTCATTCTTCAAGGCATACCTAATGAGATTTATGTCAAAATTGATAGCTACATTGCTACTGGAAAACAGATGTGGGATCAATTGGAGAAGATGATGCTCGGATCAAAGATCGGTAATCAACTCAAAGTATCTAACTGCCTGAATAACTATGAAGAGTTCAAAGCTAAAGTTGGAGAATCTCTAGAGGCTACATATGACAGATTCGTGACTTTGCTGAATGAGCTAAGTAAGAATAAGGTCAACAAATCTCAAATTGAGCTAAATGTAAAATTCCTCAGCGTCCTCCAGCCTGAGTGGAAGAGGTTTACTAGACAGATGAAGCTAGCAGATGAAAGATCTGAACGAAATTCCACTTCATTAGGTCTATGAAATCCTCAGGCAGAATGAGGAGGAGGTGGATGAGATCAAAGATGAGAAGAAAAAGGCTGAGAAGACAATTGCGGATCCAATCGCTCTTGTTGTAAAGAAGAAAAAGAAGAAGGTGATAGTTTCTGAATCAGAAGAGGTTGAAAGTGAGTTTAGCTCTGACGAATGTGATAACCTAAAGCAGGCTATGCTTATGTTAACCAAGGCTTTTCAAAAGAAGTTCTATAAAAATCCTAGTTCGAACTGTCAGAGGTATTCATCTGGTTCAAGTAACTACGATCATAAGGAGAGAGTTGAAGGAAAGAGGATAGAGGAAAGGAGACCAGAAGAGAAGAAATATAGAGCTGAAGAGACCAAACAGGCAGAACCTACAAAGTGCTACAACTGTGGCAAATTCAGACACTTTGCTAAGGATTGCCGAAAACCCAAAGTACGAAACTCTGATTACTACAAGAACAAGATGCTTCTAGCCAAGCAACAGGAGGCCAGAAAGACATTAATGGGCGATCATGAGTTCTGGCTCGACCATTCTGACCAAGAAGTCGAGGAAGGAGAGAAGGACGAGACAACACACTTGTGCTTAATGGGTAAGCTGCAGATAGAAGCTGAAGTTGATTCTGATGTAGAGGATACCGAAGAGGTATGTGATTTAACTAAATCAGATTTCTTGAATCAAATGCATGCTATGATAACTAAACTCCAAGAATTAGAGTCTAAACTTAAGCATGAAAGAGGTGTTATTAATGATAAAAATCAATCTATACAAAAACTTAGAAATGATATTGCCGAGAAAAATGTATTGATTGAAGCATTGCACAAAAACATTGACACCAACACGAAAGAGAAGACTATAATTCATAAAGAGTTATCTGAAACTGTTTCAAAATATAAAATGTGTGAGTTTGAATCAAAAGAGCTTTCTAAAATGTATTCTTCGCTTACAAAAGAAAATAAATCTTTAACTGCTAAAGTGGATGGTTTGAAGGAAAAGCTTTATACTTTAGGTCAAACTGAACACACTATTCATTTGAACAAACCTAAAGAGAATCCTGAGTGTTGGGGACTTGGTTACAAGAACCCACACTACCTCAAAAAGGGTATTACTCAAGTGCCTTCTCTTTATGATTTTGGATTTTTAAAACTGGCATCTCAATACCCAGAACTCAAAGTTTTCTGGACTAGTCTGCCTGAAGAGGATAAAGCCAAGGAAACCGAGAAAAGGAAGAACACATCTAAAATTCAACTTCCATTTCGTTATGAGAGGTTGAATAACAGTTATAGTTCTGATAAATCAAAATCTCTTTCAAATGACTATTTTGATAGTTATTCTGTGAACAAACTGGAGGCTAAGCCCATCGAAGGTAAACTTTACGTTCCTCCTCTTGTTTTGGAAAGTAAAATTTCGGAACTCGAGAATATTCTCATAGAAGAAAGGATTTTGATAGACTTAGAACAAAATGTATTTTCTACCGTGTTCAAATATACTGAGTTTTCTAAATTCTCCAAAGCTTTAAAATCTGATGATAGGTCTGGTTTACTTGACAATAAGCTTCTTTTCTTAAACTCTGAAGGAGTTTTGGATGATAGTGTTTCTCAATTTGATTTTAATACCAAACTTCCTAATCATTCATCTTATGTTGTTAATTCTTTTGAATTACCCAGTGTGTATGAAAAAGGTGAAACATCAACGAAATTTGATAAATCAGTTTTTGTGAAATCTAAGAATGTAAAAGGTAAGAAAAGGAAATCTCAGCATTTACAGAAACCGATCACCACTGGAAAGCCAAAGAAGAAGCATTATTTTGATTCTCACACTTCTAACTCGAAAGTTTCAAATGTTTCAGATGTGAGAAAGAAAAGGCTTGGAGTAAAGTCGGAATGGCTACCGAAACAGAAGATCGTTGAGAAAGCTAAATCATTTTCTAGTTCTGATTGTAATAAGAAGACTAATAGTAAAGATGATTTGATTGTGAATGTTGCTATTTCTAAACCAAAACTTGTCGAATCTCGCAAGAAATATTCCATACAACAATTATTCCAGTTATCTCCATCTGCTAGAAAATTTTCAAATTATGATAGATATGATTATGCTTCTCGAAAATATTCTGATGTTTGGTTTGGCACATATCATGTTTATTCTTATCGTTCTAATTCCTCATATGGTTTTCAAAAGAAAAGCGGGCCTAAATTTAAATGGGTGCCAAAATCATGTGCTAACACTGTGGGTCCCATTTATAAGTGGGTACCTAAACCTCTGGTTTCGTGATTTCTCTTGTGCAGACCCGTCATATGTGGTACCTGGATAGCGGATGTTCCAAGCATATGACCGGGCAGAAAAGTCTGTTGTCTAACTATACAGAGAAATACTGTGGAACAGTTCGATTTGGTAATGACCAGTTTTCACCAATTCTGGGGTATGGTGATGTGATTGACGACAATGTAACGATTAAGAAGGTGAGTTATGTAGAAGGATTAGGACACAACCTATTCAGTATTGGGAAGTTATGTGACAAAGACTTAGAGGTGAATTTCAAGGCCAAGAGGTGTTCGGTACGGACTGAGGACGGGAAAGAACTTTTGGTCGGCACTCGTAAGTCAAACCTCTACACCATCAACTTGTCAAAGGTCCAGACTGACAATCAGGTGTGTCTACTCTTAAAAGCCTCGATGGAACAAAGTTGGCTATGGCATTCATGACTTTCTCACCTGAATTTTCGCTACATCAATAAACTGGTTAGTGGAAAGCTATTGAATGGACTTCCTGAGCTCAAGTACGTAAAGGAACACTTGTGTGCAGCGTGTGAAAAAGAGAAGATGAAGAGAGCTCCACACAAACCGAAGCCTGAACCGAGTACCAACTCTCCTTTAGAGTTGTTGCATATGGATCTCTGTGGTCCTATGTGAACGCAAAGCTTAGGCAGAAAGAAATACGTGTTAGTTATTGTGGATGATTATTCGTGATACACGTGGGTCAAGTTTCTACGGTCTAAAGATGAGACGCCCGAAGTTCTCATTACATTTCTGAAGACGATCCAGGTGAATCTGTAGAAACCAGTCAAGCTTCTTAGAACTGACAACGACACAGAGTTTAAGAACAAAACAGTTGAAGAATATCTCAAATTGGTCGGGATATCACATCAATACTCTGTTGCACGCACGCCTGAACAAAATGGAGTAGTCGAAAGGCGAAACCGTACGCTAGTCGAGGCCACTCGTACTATGCTCAGTCAATCGGACTTACCTCTATTTCTGTAGGCAGAAGCTGTATCGACTGCGTGTTACACTCAAAATCGGTCCATGATACACCGCTGATTTCAAAAGACTCCGTATGCGTTAATCAATAACCAAACACCAACAATCAAATATTTCCACATATTTGGGTGTAAGTGTTTTGTGCTAAATGACAGAGAGGGTCTGCATAAGTTCAGTGCTAAGGCGGAAGAGGGCATCTTTATTGGCTATTCTTCTACATCTGCTACATATCAAGTGTACTTGAAGAAGTCAAAGACTGTGGTCGAGAGCGTAAACGTTACATTTGATGAAGAGATGGCTTATGAACACGTCAGTTCAGAACCCGTGATAACAGGAGTACTAGCTTATGGGGAAACCAGTCCAGAACCTGTGTCTCAAGCGAACAAATCAGATGGCACATCAACGTCTACTAATCATTTATCTGATTTAGATTTACTATTTGAACTATTTTATGATGAATTTCTTGGATCTAAAGTGACTAAATCTGTTGTGGTTGACAGGATAGAAGACTCAATGACTACTCATCCAACCATTTCAGATATCTCTACTGAATCCAACTCCCTGATTTAGCAAGAAGTTCAAGTTCAAATACCTACTCCGACAGTTGAAGTTGTGACCAACAATGAAGAGACAGAAGTAGCTGAATCAGTAGGGTGTACTGTAAGGATTGATCGACAGACTGAGCAAACTGTACCCACTGAGACTTCTGCACCTACTACTTCAACTGAACCCCCCATTCCTACTGAACAACATGAAGAAGATACCAGTGGATTCTTAGATGACAATCATGATCAATCTGCATCTAATCCACTCCCTCATGAACACAAGTGTACCAAAGAGCACCCGGTATCTCAAGTCATTGGAGATCTTTCAAAACCGGTGGAAACTAGGTCTTCAAAATTAAATTAATGTATGCATGACTCCTTTCTGAGCAAGATTGAACCTACTCGCGTATCTGAGGCTCTTGCTGATTCAGATTAGGTGACTGCAATGCAAGAAGAGTTGAATCAATTCGAAACACTTAAAGTCTGGAGACTCGTACCCAAACTTTAAGGTAAAACCATCATTGGTACGAAATGGGTGTTCAAAAACAAAAAAGATGAAGATGGTAATGTTATCCAAAATAAAGCAAGACTTGTCGCCAAGGGATATAGGCAAGAGGAAGGAATAGATTACGACGAGACTTATGCTCCAGTGGCGCGTATCGAAGCAATTCGCATGTTTCTTGCGTACGCTACCCACAAATGAACGTGATGACAACTTTTCTGAATGGCATACTTAAGGAGGAAGTCTACGTCTCGCAACCAGAAGGCTTTGTCAATCAAGAGAAACCGAATCATGTATACATTCTCGACAAAGCACTTTATGGTCTGAAACAAGCACCTCGCGCCTGGTATGATGTCTTATCTCAGTTCTTGGTCAAGTCAGGTTTTACAAAAGGTACGGTCGATACCACTTTATTCATTAAAAAGGATTATGTAAGAATTTTTCAAACCTAAATACAAATCCTAAATACTGTAAGAATTTTTCAAACCTCATGGTGTCACGTTTTCAGATGAATATGATGGGAGAGTTGACTTTTCTTTCTCGGATTACAAATCAAACAATTTTCAACAGGTATTTTCATCAATCAATCTAAATACATTCTTGATATTCTTCGGAAGTTCAAAATGGAAAACTGCAAACCGATTGGTACCCCAATGGCACCTGGTACTAAAATTGGCACTGATCCTTCGGGAAAAGCTGTTGATGCTAGGACCTATAGTGGGATGATAGGTTCTTTGACGTATCTTACTTCCAATAGGCAAGATATAATGTTTTCTACATGCTTATGTGCTAGATATCAGGCCAATCCTAAAGAATCCCATATGTCTGTAGTTAAACGTATTTTTAGGTATCTGATGGGGACTTCAGATCTTGGTCTGTGGTATCCTAAAGATACTAGATTTGAACTAACAACATATTCAGACGCAGATCATGTTGGTTGCATGCTAGACAGGAAGAGCACATCGGGTTATATACATTTCCTCGGTGATAAACTTGTCAGTTGGGCATCAAAGAAGCAATTATGTGTCTCCACTTCAACGGCCAAAGCAAAATATGTAACTGTTGCTAGCTGCTGTTCTCAGGTCTTGTGGATGAGAAATCAACTGCGAGACTATGGTTATCACTACAATAAGATCCCGATCTATTGTGACTCGAAAAGCGCTATCGCGATATCAGCTAATCCTGTTCAGCATACGAAGACCAAACACATTGATGTCAGGTATCATTTTATAAAAGATAATGTCGAAAAAGGAACAATTGAACTTTACTTTGTAAAAACTGATTATCAGCTTGCAGATTTGTTTACCAAACCCTTAGACGAAAAGAGATTCAATTTTCTTGTCTCTAGGCTTGGTATGCTAAATCTTAAGACATAATCAGTGGTTACCTATTAAAGTTTTCTCATTGAAAAATTTTCATCATTTCTTTATCATTATTTCTGAAAGATATCTGCACTTTACTATTCTATTCATGATCTCAGGGGGAGTGTGAGAAGCACTTCATAGATGATCAATGTTATTTTGAGGGGGAGCATATATAATTTCTGCATTCACTTATCTGTCAAAATTTTCTAATGCATGATTTTAGGGGGAGTTTTTCAAGTCAAAGGAGTAAGGCAATGACTTTTAGACTTTTGCATGTCATTTAATTTCTGTGAATAAAGTTGCTTTGACTATGACTTTTAGACTTTTGCAGTTTGAGAGATGCTTTCAAGATCATATCTTTATGACTTTAAACTTGACTTCATGAGATCTAAGACTGCAGGAAAAAGGTATAATTCTTTATCTTAATCTCATATATGGTTGAAAGAAGGACAACTTTCAATCATAGGAAACATTATTCTTAAATGTTCAAACCACTTCCCGATTCTCAAACATATTTCATGAATAGGAAGTGTGATTTTTAAATGTTTTCAAGATCTATTTTTTGCTTCAATGCTTAACAAACCGTGTGTTTCTAAAGATACATACTTGCGTATTATCTTGTTTATATATACTTTCAAGTATTCACACACACCAGTTCAAAGAATTTTTGAGTGTCATTTCATTTCGAAACGTCATTTCAAGAATGTCTGTATTTTTGGTTCGTATAGACACTTATCTGTTTTTCTTGTCTATAAGCCTTGATTGTTATATCATTTGTTTATGATCTTTTTCATACAATGTCAAAATTTTCAAACAAGTCTCTTGCATTCTTGTTCATTCATTCAATTTACTTGTTTGAAAAATACTTCAATGTTTCAAATGCTCAAATCTGCATGCTTATATTCTGAACATACAAACATCTGACTTGTATTTGAGCTTTAACTGATAAAGTTACATCATCCGAGCAACACGTGCTTTCTAGGAAAACATAGTGTGGCCCAGTGATTACTAGCATTAACACATTTAGATTGACACAAACACTTTTATTAGATCAATCACATGAATTACAATTAATCACAGATCTAACATCTAGTCACAGATCTTACGTATATGTGTTATTTGTGTGTGTTCTTACTCTCTCTCAACTACCACCTATATTACACCTTCACTTTCACACACTTACTCTCTTTCACCTTACAAACAATACAAGGACTTGCTTATATATAGGTCAACATAACCAAGCAAGGTCAAACCTTCTAAGCTCATTACAACTCACACACAAACACTAATTACAACAATGACCCTCATTTAATCTTGAATACAATTATAGTCTAACAATCTCCCCCTTTGGATTCAAGATTAAATTTTTTTTTGGCAATAATCTTCAGGTCTTCATATCTTCAGAAATAACATCAACTTCAAATCTTTTCTGGCTTTGACATCTCGAAAACTTTGACAATTCTTCAAAATTATATCTCCCTTTGAAATAGCTTTTGCATAAACTCTGACTTTCTTTCAAACTCTGACTTTCTCTTTGATAGGATTTCTTTAATCTTTGACTTTGATCATCTGACAACTTTATCACCTCTGAAGTTTTTAAACCTTCAACCTGATCTTGAACTTTTGATTATTCTCCCCCTTTTTAATGATTTGTAAGAATCAAAATCATTAAAACACTTCAAAGTCAGATTCGTCATTGAATGAACTTCCCATCGTCTTATAAGCACATTCTTCATGAACTTTCATCTACTTATTTTAAAAATAGACAATCTCCCCCATATAGGAAAATTATAAATCTCCAAAACATGATGTGATAAAATCTATCATCTGATCTGAAAGAGCCGTTGAACCATAAATGTATTCATCTGAATCTTTTCAAATTCAAACGAAATAAAAGTTGTAACCCTGAACCAACATATGAAACAGTTAGAAATGCCTGTCAGTAACACGAAGTTACTGTGTACAACGAATGTACAATATAAGGAGCTGGTTTGATAATGACTCCCCAGGACTTCCATTCAATCATTGAAAAACACAAGGTAATTCTATGAATGTTCTGATAGAAAAACATATTCTCTGTGTGCTCGTGCTTGTGTATGAAAGAATTAGCACAATGATTGTGTTTCATAAGGCTCAAAATATGTAATCACTGAGACATCAATGATTGTTCATGGACTCAACGTGCATGAGAAAGTGTCGAAGGTGGGGCAACTTTCCTTCTTTTTCAATATCAGTATCTTCCAAGTGAAGATTCGATAGATTATGTGATGCTTCCCCAGAAAATATGAAACATTCTCTTTTTAAGAAAAGAATGAGTAGCTTGTGAGGTTGTATGCAAGAAATGGCATGGGTTATTTGCCTATTTCAATGATGGTCACAAAAGAAATGTGAACCAATCAGTAATGTGGCTACCCGGCTCAGAAAGATGTTTGGTGCAGAGTTCTGATATTCTTTTAACTCTGTTCTCTCACCCTCTTTCTTTTAATCATATAAGCTCGCATCTAACCAATCTCTCATTTCCATTTTACCTCATCTCACTCCCACACTCAATTCTTTTAGACCCATCTCCCCTCAATCACTCAAAGGATTTCTTCCGGGGTAGGAAACATTGGTTATTGTGAATCCATGGAAGATCTAATAAGCACTCACACTGAATCCCATGTTCCTAAAAGTATTTGCTGTTCAATGATTTTCTTGACATATAAAGCACAAGAAATCATATATCAGTGTTTGTATGCTCATTCAAAAATCAGAAATGAAAATTGAGCATTTTAAACATTTAAGATATCTCAAAACTTTATATGAATGAAAAGAATAGAAATGTTTTGAGAATCTGACAATGATTAAGATCAGATCAAATTATCATGAAGAAAAATATTTGGGAATTCAAAGACGTAAGTTGTTTATATGAACAATATATAAACATATTATCAATGAAAGCACATTAAAATGAAATGACGTTTGATTCAAACAACTGCGAATAACAAACGGGAGTATTACCATAGAAAGATATATCATTTGATACATGGTAATAACAAAATCAATTTGAAAATACTGAACCAGTGTGTGTATGAATACTTGACAAAGTATATAGAAAAGAAAATACACAAGTATTATTCTTTAAATAACACACGGTCAGATATACAGTTAAGTATCCAAAAATCATTTAAAATTCACACTTCTCAGTCCAAGAAAACAGTTTAAGAACGTGAAGTGGTTTGAACATTTTAAAACATTTTTCACAAGTAAAAGTTGTTCTTCTTTACAAGTGTTAGAGTATAAGATTTTGAATATTATACCTGTGAATCATAATCCTTAACTCCCCCTGAAATGAATATATCAATTAAAGTATCCTTGACTAGATATCCTCCCACTTGATATCTGTAAAACATCAATCTTTTTAGAAATATTATTATAAAAGATATAGCAATATAATATCTAAAATCTCTTTCAAACGAAAAACTTCCTGATAAGATGTAATCTTGAAAGCATCCTTCAGAAGAAAACATTTGAATACAGGTTTTGAACTAAATTGTCCAAAGCCATTGTCACATAAAATATCCTGCAAGAAAAAGATTTTGGTAATCATTATAAAAATGATTCCGCTTTAGTCAGATAGCATATGATGAAATATCTAAAATATATGCAAATAAAGTACAAGATTAGAAAACTCGCCCTAGAATCATGAATTGGCGTTTAACATACCAAGTTTGCTAACTAAAAAGGTAAACCTCTTTTCATCCAACGGCTTGGTGAAAAGGTCAGCCAACTGGTAGTCTGTAGTCATGAAGTGCATCTCGATATCGCCCTTCTCAAGATGATCCTTTATAAAATGATAACGCACATCGATGTGTTTCGTCTTGGAATGTTGTACTGGATTAGCTGTTATCGCAATCGCACTCTTAGAATCACAGTAGATAGGGACTCGTTGGTAAGTATATCCGAAATCTTTTAACTGTGTTCGCATCCAGAGGACTTGTGAACAGCAGCTTGCGGCAGCTACGTATTCAGCCTCAGCGGTGGATGTAGAAACATAATTTTGTTTCTTAGATGTCCAACTAACCAACTTATCACCTAAGAACTAACAAGAACCAAAGGTGCTCTTTCTATCCAGTTTGCATCCTGCATGATCAGCATCAGTATAGGTAGTTAAATCAAAAGACGAACCCTTAGGATACCAAAGGCCTAACTCAGTAGATCCTTTAAGATACCTAAGAATCCGTTTTACAGCAACCAGGTGTGATTCCTTCGGATTAGCTTGATATCTCGCACAGAAACATGTAGCAAACATAATATCCGGTCTACTGGCAGTTAAGTACAGCAGTGACCCAATCATGCTACGATACACTTTTTGATCTACTGATTTACCAGAAAGATCTGCATCTAAAAGTCTGCCCGTTGCCATCGGTGTTTTCATCACTGAACTGTCAGTCATGTTAAATTTCTTTAAAATATCTCGAATATATTTTGACTGATTAATGAAAATGCCTTCAGGTAACTGTTTTACTTGAAGACCAAGGAAAAAATTCAGTTCACCCATCATTGACATTTCAAAACGAGATTCCATGATTCTTGAAATTTTTTTACAAAACTTTGGATTTGTAGAACCGAAAATTATGTCATCTACATAAATCTGAATCAGAATCATATCATCACCTTGCTTTTTCAGAAAGAGAGTAGTATCAATTGTACCTTTCTTGAATCCTGAATCGAGTAAAAATTGAGTTAAAGTTTCGTACCAAGCTCTTGGTGCCTGTTTGAGTCCATACAAGGATTTGTCTAAGACATAAACATGATCAGGGTTCTTTGGATCAACAAATCATTCTGGTTGAGCAACATATACTTCTTCATGCAATATCCCATTTAAAAATGCTGATTTTACGTCCATTTGAAAGACAGTAAAATTTTTATGCGCTGCATAAGATAAGAAGATACGTATGGCTTCCAGTCGTGCCACAGGAGCAAATGTTTCTTCATAATCAATCCCCTCCTGTTGACAATAACCCTTTGCAACAAGGCGAGCTTTGTTTCGAACTACAACTCCAGATTCATCTCTCTTGTTTCTGAAAACCCACTTTGTTCCAATAACAGATTTTCCTTTTGGAAGTGGTATAAGTCGCCAAACTTTGTTCCTCTCAAATTGTAGAAGTTCATCTTGCATTGCCAGTATCCAATCTGGATCGCTCAAGGCTTCTGAAGCTTTCTTTGGCTCGAGAGAACTTAAAAAACTTGAATATAGACAAAAATTAGCCGATGCTGCACGCGTTTGTACACCAGACTGTACATCACCAATGATATTATGAAGTGGGTGATTTCTTGTCCATTTCATTGTACTTGGAATCGGATGAATTTCAACTTGAGTATTATCTTCCTCATATTCATCATATACTGCAGGTAAGTCTTTATCAACCCCAGATGTGCTCGGGAAATCTTGTACAACCTCTTCTGAAGTAAATATTTCCAGAGCAATAGAAGAATCACTCGGAACTTTTGTTGCAGAATTTGGATTTGCATGCACAGAATCAACATTAGTATCTTCAGAATGTATATGTGTAGATGTACCTAATGTGGTTGATATTGTGACATTTTCAGAAGGTCCTGAAATATCTGCTATTATAATTGGAACCTCTAAAGTTGATGCGGATATGCTTGATTTTTCAAAATCCGCACAAATATCCATATAAGCATCAAAAAATAATAAGTCTAATGCAGCTGTAATTTTATTTGAATTAGAAGACTTATTTTGTTTGACTTCAGGTTCTATTCCTTCTTGAATAGAAACTTTCTGTTTAAGCTTGAGTTCTGAACTGTTGTGTTCAGAAGTCAACGTTGATGATTTGTCGAATGACACATTAATGCTCTCCATGATCGTCTTGGTTCGTCTATTGTAGATCCGATTGGCTTTAGACGTTAACGAATAACCAATGAAATAGCCTTCGTCAGCCTTCTTGTCGAATTTACAAAGATTGTCTCGATCATTGAGAATATAACACCTGCAACCAAAAGTATGAAAAAATTTAATATTCGGTTTTCGACTATTAATAAGATCATACGCTGTCTTTTTATGTCTTTTGATGACAATCGTGCGGTTTTGTGTGAAACACGTAGTAGCTACGGCTTCAGTCCACAGAAAAATTGGCAATTCGGAATAGGCTAACATTGTCCTTGCAGCTTCCACCAATATTCGATTCTTCCTTTCAACTACTCCGTTTTGTTGAGGAGTGTAGGAAGCAGAAAAGTTGTGAGAGATCCCAACAGATATGAGATAACTCTGAAGCTTTTCATTCTTGAATTCCATGCCATTGTCACTTCTCAAAGATATAACCGGCAATTGTAGTTGAACCTGGATCTTCTTTAAAAACTCAATGATCAGCTCTGCTGCATCCGATTTGTTCCTTAAAAATTCCAGCCAAGTATATCTGGAGTACTCATCTATCATGACCAAGATATATTTCTTACCATTGATAGACTGAGTCCTCATCGGGCCGCAAAGGTCCATATGTATCAATTCAAGAGGTGTTGAAGATGAGAATTATGTCTTTGCTTTATGAGATGTTCGCTTCATCTTTCCCATTTCACAAGCGGGACAAAGAGAATTCTTCTCAAACCTTAGTTCTGGTAGACCTTTGACAATGCCTTGTCTCACCAACTGATTAATCGCATCAAAGTTTTGATGAGACAGACGCCGATGCCATATCCAACTTTCAGCTCGTGAAGCTTTTGCAATCAGACAAACAGGTCTTGATGCAGAAAGTGTTGGAAAATTCACAGAATAAAGATTTGCATTCCGATTGGCTTTAAAAACTGCACGACCATCTTTATCTTCAATATAACAGCATTTATCAGTAAACCGAACTTGAAATTGACTATCGCAGAATTGACTTGTACTAAAAAGATTATGATCAAGTCCTTCTACGTATAGTACTCTTTTGATCGTCACAGTGCCATTTATTAACGATCCGTGTCCTCGAAAGTATCCTGTAACCTCAGAATTAGCATAACTTACAGTACCGGCAGATTCCTCAATATAATTGTGAAGTAGATGCTTAAATCCTGTCATATGGCGCGAGCATCCTGAATCTATATACCATGTATGTGAGACCTGAAAAAAGAACAACTCATTTCTGTTTAGGTACCCATATCCAGATGGGTCCTTCCTTGTTAGCTTTTCGCAACTTATCAACATCATCTACCTTAGCCTTAATTCGCCACTCATAGCGAGGCTTAGGTACCCATTTCCAAACCATTTTAACATTAAGCTCATGAAATGTTTTCTTTTTCGAAAAATTATCAATCTTATCATGAAATTTTTTAGCCTGATGAGTTAAGGAATTTAAAGCTGATTTGACATGAGATGTTTTTCTGGCAACTTTAGATTTAGGATGAATGGAAGGAATAATAAAAGCATTATCATGACAGTGTTTGTAGATATAATTCTTACGTACAAATGTCAAAAGCTTAGATTTATCCAATGAAGTACAATCATTTATACAATTTTGACATTTGGAAACGTTTGAATTTTTACACATCAACCTACCACTATCACTGATATTACATTTATTTTTAGCAACTTTATTTTCCTTCAAATTCTTCATCTTTCTCCTTTAACATTTGCCTTTTTACATATGAAACAGGAAACAAAATCTTGTTAGTTTTCTTTGAAGAAAATGATTTTGGCTTTGAAGTACAAGAAGCTTCTCCTTTCTCAAAAATACTCGGAGGATATTCAGGAGTAGTAGTATAAACAACTGAAGTTTTAGAATTAACAGTATCAAACTCTGGATTAGAATGAACATTCCAGTTTTTAGAGTCAAACATCTTTTTCTCCTTTAAATTTTGTTGAAACAAATCATTTTTTAAAATATTTAACTCTCTAGAGACTTCTTTGTTTTCTTCAAAAGACTTGTCAGGTTTGAATTTGAGATCAACATTCTCATCTTCTAACTCTTCAATTGCCTTTTGAAGATCTGTGATTTGTTTCTCAAAATTAGATGCTTGATTCACCTCAGAGTTTGATTCCATCTTTTCTATAACAGGAACAGGATCTGAAGCATTCATCATTTCTGTAAAGATCTCCTCAGTCATAATTTTTGAAAAATCAGAATTAAGGTTTTGATTCATGATATTTTCATCTTTTGATCCATTTGATGAATTAGACATGAATAAATCAGATAATAACACTTGATTCTCAACATCAGTTTCTAAATCAGATTCATCAAACTGACACTGAGATTCAGTATTATTTTCATCAATCTTGGTTGATTCTGTTGGAGAAAATAGAGACGTAAAATCACTAAATTCTATCTTTCTTCTTTTGTAACTTTCATTTAAATCTTTATAAGCAAAGCCAACAGATTTTAAACTTGAAATGGAATCAGCGCAAGATAAAGTGTCATCATCATTCACAACTTTACCTTTTACAAAAGTATCATGAATATCAGGGTTTGTAGAAGTAGAGCCCATTTTATCAAAATTATACAAATTTTCTGGTGCTCTTTTCAAAACAGTATTTGGTTCAAAACCTAAACCTTTTTTAACATTATAAAATCTGACATCTTGGAGTTTGTTTGTTAAAAGATTTAATGTTTGCTCAGTCTGTCCTCTTTTCAGATTTAAATCCTCCAGTTGCTTAATTTTACAATATGCCTCGTTTCTTTCTTGAAAACATGCTTCAAATTTTAGTTGAAAATCACCTTTTTCATCATTTAAGTTTACAAGATCTCTTTCAAGCTCAGATATTTTTGAATTTAAAACATCTTTGTCCTTTTTCAAACAATCTTTCTCAGATTCTTTTTCCTTAACAACATCTTTCAACATTGAATTTTCATCACGAAAATTCAACATTGTTTGTCTTTCATGACTAAGTTTGCCTTTTAAAGTTTTAAACTCTTCTTTCATGAATTTAACTTGAGCCTTTAAGGATTGAATACGTACCTCGAAACCACAGTCGGAATGATCAGAAGATGATCCAATGTCCTCATCTACTTTGGCCATCATACACACCTGAGTAAAGTGTGCAGATTCATCATCAGAACTCTTGTAGATCCAATTATCTTCTTCCGCCATTAAGTTCTGACCATCTTCCACCTTCTTTGCTAACAAAGTTTTCTGAGCATAATATTCCGAATTCTTTGTACGCTTGAACTTGCAATACTTGGAAAAATGACCTGGTTTTCCACAGTTATAGCATCTTCCATATTTCGGCTCAGTCTCTTCTTTCTTTCCTTCTTTCTTCTCTTCTCGCTTTTCATCTCTTTTCTCTCCTCTTTTCTCATACTTCTTTTCAGATCTCAGTTTGAACTTGTCTTTCTTGTAACTCTCATATTTCGGCTTGTACTTGTTCTTTCCAAAGCTTTTAAACTGCTTTGTGAGAAGAGCCAGATTTTCAGCGAATCGTTGCATATCCACATCTGAATTTTCTTCACTTTCAGTAGAAGACTTATCAGTGCTTGAATCAGTAACCTCAGTGAGGAGAGCTCTGGATTTCCTTGACTTTGTCTTGTAAGAAGAACTGGACTTAAAACTTGACCCTTTCTTACGTTCAGACATTAAGGCTAGAGAATCTTTGACCATCTTCTTTTCAGCACCAAGCTGCTTTACTTTATCCTCATGCTGAGATAAAGTTGTGAAGATATCATTGACGTCTTCTTGTGCCATGTCCTTAGTCATCTGAATGTTGATAGCATAGCTTTTCCATTCTGGGTTCAAGTTCTTGATGAACTTATAATTGATCTCTGATTCTGACTTGTTCATTCCATTTCTCCTTAGATCATTCAATATCACATTGAAGCTATTGTATGTTTCCAACAAAGTCTCTCCTTCTTTCGCATGAAAACCTTCATATGCATTTATACTCTGATTCAGCTTTGTCTGAATTGACTTCATTGATCCTTGAAACTGTCTCTCCAATTCATCCCATAAATCTTTTGCAGACTCCCTACTATCTACGCGATTGTAGATGTCATTAGGGATTGCCATAGTAAGATAGATAAGTGCCTCATCATCTATCTTGTGTCTTGCCTTTTCCACATCAGTAAATAATTGATATGGTTTTGACACATATCGATCTGGGATAGCTGGAGATGTAGCTGTGGCTGCTTGTCCAGGTACAAACGATTGTGGATTTCCCGGACCATCTATGATAGATGTCATATAATCTCTGTTCTTTAGATTCAAGAACTGAATCATTCTTTTCTTCCATTGTGAATAATCTCCGACAGACAAGACCGGAGGCTTCAGATGAGATCCCATAGAAATAAATTCATTTGCCTACACAAGATGAAAAAATATTAGCTAGTAAAGATCTTTAAATCCAATCAAATCAAGAAAAAATTACAGAAATCTTGAAATAAGAATTCAGCAAATTTTGATCACAATCAGAACTATGTCCCCCTCCGCAGACTTAGCACGGGGGTATGCCAAGCTTTGCGTGTGTGCCGTGAAACGCAAACACTACTTTGCGTGTGTGCCGTGAAACGCAAACCTTAGTTTGCGTGTGTGGAGTGGAACGCAAACTGCTACTTTACGTTTGTGATGAGGAACGCAAACTGCTACTTTGCGTTTGTGATGAGGAACGCAAACTACTACTTTGCGTTTGTAACGAGGAGCGCAAACCTTAGTTTGCGTTTGTAGTGTGAATCGCAAACTCCACTTTGCGTTTGTGATGTGGAACGCAAATCTTAGCTTTGCGTTTGCAGAGTGAAGCGCAAACGCCACTTTGCGTTTGTGCTTTGCGTGTGTGCTATGGATACAAATCAAACACAAATTCAATGAATGAAACGCAAACCGGGATGAATCATGCGCAAACCAGAATGAATCAAACGCAAAGTTTGACGAACACATGCAAACCTCTAAAATCAATCAAAATCACATCAAAACACATCTAGACTTCGAATTTCGATCTGAAAATTTGACAAATCACTCACCAACACATTTCGAACACAATTTTAACAAGCAATTTCGATTAAAAACACACAAATCATCAAATTGATTCTAGAACAATACGTGAAACTCATGAACTCGAACTCAACAAAAATCACAAATTCATACTCTATTTCAGTGCAAATCTTGAAACAAATTATACAAACATGATCGATTTCACAATTCGAACATAACCTAATCAGATTCAACTCAAAAATTTCACTAGAAATCAAAAATGATTTTGACTTCGTGAACAGTAGCGTGAACAGTACGACTCAAAACATTTTCTTGATTTTCAAACGGATTTGGCTCTGATACTAATTGTGGCCCAGTGATTACTAGCATTAACACATTTAGATTGACACAAACACTTTTATTAGATCAATCACATGAATTACAATTAATCACAGATCTAACATCTAGTCATAGATCTCACGTATGTGTGTTCTTTCTGTGTGTTCTTACTCTCTCTCAACTACCACCAATATTACACCTTCACTTTCACACACTTACTCTCTTGCACCTTACAAACAATACAAGGACTTGCTTATATATAGGTCAACATGACCAAGCAAGGTCAAACCTTCTAAGCTCATTACAACTCACACACAAACACTAATTACAACAATGACCCTCATTTAATCTTGAATACAATTACAGTCTAACAAATAGGATCTTTGTGCTAGGACTTAATTGAAACTTCTCTGGATTCACGTTATCCAGTGTCTCCTACCCAAGAAGTTAATCCGTAGTGATTGAGTGTGAGGAGTCTAAAAGGAATGAGTGCGGGATGTGTGTTGAGGGAAAATGGAAAAGAGATTTGGTTAGATGTGAGCTTATGTTGGTCCCGGAGGTGCT
The DNA here is from genome assembly GCA_954870635.1 of Arctium minus. Classification (NCBI taxonomy): domain Eukaryota; kingdom Viridiplantae; phylum Streptophyta; class Magnoliopsida; order Asterales; family Asteraceae; genus Arctium; species Arctium minus. Next base: position 72,958,131 of record OX941089.1, on the reverse strand, counting down.
TAATAAGTTTGTAGAAGGGCGGGGTTGAATACAAACACAGTATTTAAAGTTTAATAAATTGTTTATTGAATAATCAAACACAATTTACAAGTTTGTTGCGGAATAAGATTAAGACAGACTCAATCTAAACAAACTTAAGAAAACACAAAGATGGTTGCTCAAGAATATAGAGAAAGGGGGTTTAGAGAGTATAGAAAACAAAGGTTTCTATCTTGATTCAAGAATAGAGCACACAGTCAGATGGAGAGGTGATCTTTCTATTTATACCGTATGCATTAAATACATGGCAGGGTACTTTACACGTGTCATTTAGTGATTGGCTTTGGTAGTCTGACTTTTGGGAGACATGCTTTTGGCCGTATCATGAACAGTGTAGTTGATAGAGTTGTTGAACGATTTGTGGAAGAGATATGTCCGTTCTGACACATCGTACTGGTTGTGCAAGGTAAGACAAAAGGAAACTTGAGGCATAAGCTTTGTGATCGATTGATCGCTGAATATCTCTTTCTTTAGAGATATAAAGAGGTTCATCTATCGCTGAAGCTTTTCCTCATGTTCCTTCGCGTATAAGTAGAGTTGTCTTTGCTTCACTGATATCTGCATCAGGTCACTAGTAGACTTCTCTTTGTTCAGTGGCTTCGTCTTCGATTCAGCTATGAACATATGTTGATGCGAGACTTGTCTTCAGGGACTACGTTACTTTTTACATCAGAACTATCAGCGATAACTGAACAGACTCAGTTTGATCACTGATAGTGAAACACTAATACATAGAAATGTTTATAAGAGATACTATCAGCGATAACTGAACATACTCAGTCTGATCGCTGATAGTGAAACACTAACACATATTAAACGTAATTTTCACTAAGTATAAAAGAGGGTCTTTATCAAATCACTGAGAGAGTTTGGATCAACAATCTCCCCCTATTTGATAATGACAAAGTAACTGAAGAAAATTACTTTAAAGTTCAAAATAAGGAATAATCAGGACTCATAACATACGTGTCCCAATTACTATTTTGAGGGATCTTTTACAGTACTGATAGAGTTAAGTACATCACTGAAATTTTCATTAATTCAGAGAGAGAATTACAAGATATGAAAATTATAAGTACAAGTGAAGAACTAACTACTGTAAGTTTAACTAATAGATTACAAGAAATAGGAAACCAATCTATCAACTATCTAAAGGAGACTTAGGAGGATTTATCATATACTCAGGTATTTCTTCTCCTCTTTGCCTTCGATCTGAAGATTCTTGAGATATGATTGCCTTGATCGATTCAGCAGAGGGAGAGAAGTCACACCATAAGCACAAGAGATCCTTGAGATGGCTGAGGGGACAAATAGGAATTTCAGAGACTCTCTGAAATCTGAGCTCTTCCTCATCATCTCTGAAGAAGATTCCAAAAGGTTCTTTAAGAACTTGTCCTGCAACATATGGTCCACCAGGGGGCAGAGATAGATCAAGAACTGAAAGATCAGGAGGAGGACCGAACAGAGCTTCTCTTGAGAACTTGATGGAGGTTTCATTTCTGATCACAGCGACATTTTCAGACGAGGAGGAGACAGGCTTTCTTTTGAATTGCTTTGGCTTAGAAGGAAGAGCAGACGACACATTTACGATTGCCGCGACTCTGTTGATGAGAGCACCATTTATCCCTTTAACATAGCCTCTGTAGATTGACTTTGATTTCTTCAATGCATCTTTGAACTCAAGCCATTCCATATAGCCGAGGATTTCCAGCTTTGAAACGAATATAGCCTTGCAGCTTCCATCCTCTCTGGTAATCTCCATAGTGACAGAAACTTTGTCCTTCTTCTTTCTTCCAGAGATAGCGACTGCAATGATTTTCATAGGGTCAGAGCGATAGTCGAGTTTTTGTTTGCACCAATCGACTGTGGAATCGCTGACCGCTAGAGCTTTTGAGCGCTCCACTTCAATCTCCTTCAAAAGAGCAGCCTGGACTTCAACTGGTTTCTTCTTCAGCTTTTGTCTTTGACTTGAGAGGACTGAATCTTGAGAGCAAGAGAGGCATCTCTTTGGCAATCAACTATCAGTTTCTCAGCCCTGACAGATTCTTCGATTTCAGCTTCAGTCAGGAACTCTAGATCTGTTGATTGAGAGGGGATCTTTAGTCGTTGATTCTCTAGAAAAGAAATTATCTCTGTTCGTCTCTTCATTTCTTCCTTTGACCAGTGAGATAGTCTGGAGGGCCTTCCTGGATGTTGCAGGGACTCTTCTTCCTCATCTTCTTCATCAATCTCTCTTACAGAGATTGGGATTATTTGTTCATCAGCTACAACGGCTGTGATTATTTGAAGTTCTTTACCCTTAAGCAGGGGAGAGAATTGTTTGGTCAGAAAATAGAAAGAAAGGAGTTAGTGTATGTTTTGGGAAGAGAGAAGATAAAGGCTAGAAAGAGAGAGAGGCATACCTGAGAAGGATTCTACTCAGATAGTGAAACAGTCATCAGGTTTCCCTCAGCAACCACACTTTTGGATTTGCTTTGGGAAGGGGTTCCTGAGGATGTTCCATGACTCCCCCCTGCTGTGACAACTTCTTTCGAAGTTATCACTGAAGATGTGATGGCTGCTGAAGAACACCATAAAGATTGATCTTCTTTATCGTCATCATCATCATCATCATCATCATCTTCTTATTGAGGTTTCTCTTCCTCTTGATCTTCAAGATCAAGATCTTCTTCATCTTCATCTTCATCCTCCTCTTCATCTTCATTAACAAAGTCTTTGAAAAAAAGAAGGGATTTGATCAGCAACCTTCTCCCCCTCAACATGAAAGGGAGGATCTTCAAGTTGCACCTCAGAAGCTTCAACTTCCCCTTCTTTAATTTCTTCAGCTGCTTTCTCCCCCTCTTTGTCATTATCAGCCAGGGAAAGATTTTCGACAGGAGAGGAAGGTTGTGCAGAGGCTAACTTTCGGACTTCAGCCTCCAGGCTATCCAGCCGTCCTTCAATCACTGGGAGATCTGAAGTAGCTTGATGAATGAATTCAACAGCTACCTCCAGTGAGGTTCGGTCATCCGATGTGAAGGAAGGTGATGGAGTCGGAGCTGGTGCATTCAGCTTGTCGAGGACTTGCTGAAGAAAAGCAGTGCAAGTATCAACCTTTGACGATAGAGCATCAAACTTTCGCTGAGTGTCTTCCTTCACTTTGACAAGCTCTGCTTGAAAAGCAGAGATGTGAAAGGCTTCAGCTTTGGTCTGGGAAACAGTTGTCAACGTCTTTAGTTCAGTACCAGCGGTATTGACTGCGCTGGTGGTGTTGTTGACGGCAGCGGTGAGAGAAACCATCTTTTCAACTAAACTGTTGACATTTGTGTCAACAGTTGCCAAACTAGGACCTGAAAGAAAAATTAGTTGATGAGTAACAGGCTTACTTAGGGAGAGGGAAGGTGTATTGGCGGTTTTAGGTATACCTGATCGATCAAACATGTTGAAAAATTGCATGTCTCTTTCAAGCAATTGAGGACCAGGTCCTATAAATGCAACATGAGGTTACTAAATATGAGAAGAAGGATTAGAGACCAATGAAATAGGAGGATTAGAGATGGGGATAGAAGAAGTTGGGATTTGAGTAGTTACCTCAGTTGCTTGTTGAACTGGAATAGTGGGTGGGGTCACTGATGTTCTGACAGCGACCGAGATCGCTGGCACGGTTGATGATGTAGGTGCTGAGGATGTGGAGGAGATGACCACGAAATCATCGAAGGAAGTTTGTCGAGAAACTTCCTCAGGCCTTGAACTAGTGGTGCTGGTCTCCTTAGTCACTTTGGCTTTTTTTGAAGGACCAAAGAAACTAGCAGATGGTCGTTTGGAAGAGGTGGTAGCGGCAGGGGTAGCAGAAGAAGGAACCTCCTGCATGGCCACTGAAGTAGAAGAAGTGTGGAGAGATAGTTGAGAGCGAAGGGTAGAGATACTTACCTCGTTTGCCAGCGGTTTGACTTCCAGTGAACGCTGACCCACTTTGGCGAAGGAGCCATCAGCAGTAGTGGGGTAAGTGTTGGAGTAGAGAAACTTCAGATATGCACAGATAAACCGTACATATGGGATCTTGGGATCTCCAGTAAAAAAGATTTCCATCTTCAGATAATTTCTTTCCAAGAGATATTCTCATCGATTGGGGAGATTGCTATATTCTGAAGACAAAGAGGAAGATTACATTTTCTGAGCTTAAAGAAGGATCTTGATCCAAAGGGGGAGATTGTTAAAGCACATATTTATTGGATTCAAGATCATAATTATCTGAAGATGGAAATCTGAAGTTAAAGCTGATAAAGTCGTCGCAACAAATAGTCTAGGGTCCTTTTGTAATAAATAGTCAAAGTCTGTTTAAGTATTTTATTTATTAGTATTTATTGTTTTAGTATTTAGTTTGTTTTAGCTTTTGGGCCCAAGCCTTCAAAGCCCATTAGGCTAATCAAGCCTAAGTATAAATTATGTTTATTTTAGTTGTAATTAGGTTAGAAGAGCTTAATTGAGAAATTAATATAGAGAGAAACCTGGTGGTGTGGTGGTGCGCCGTGAACAGAAGAAAAACAGAGAGAGAAAGGTTGATTTCTTGTCAAGAACAATTATAATCATCTACTTAATCAATATCAGGTTTGAATTATTGTGTTAATTACTTGTTTGCTTGATTGAATGATTACGTATTGGGACACACAATTGGTATCAGAGCACGTTACAGATTGAATTGAATGAGTTTTGATCGGTTCTGTTTTCTGTCAAAGATTTATAATTTTTATTGTGTGATTGTTCATTCAAGTTATTATTGATTGGATTGTGTTTGTTTTATCTATTATAGTGATTGGGTATTGTTTGATTTGATTATTGCATCGATTTGGTTATCAATTTGTTGAATTTGTTGTTCTGGGTTCGTTCACAAAGTCAACACTGTGTCTTCAATCGATTTATTCTTAAAGTGGTTTTTATTGAAATTAATTGATTGGAATCTGTTCTAGTTGGTAATTTGATCGTAGTGGTAAAGTTTGGTACTTTAATTCGTGATATTGTATGTTTTCTGGGCTGAATTTTGGTTTCTGGGTCGAAGGACTTAAAGAACATATCGGTCTTTCACTTCCAGTCGAATACCTCTTTATTGGTCTATTGCATTTGACCGATACACTTACAGTTCACCCCAGTTTAAGACTATATCGGTCGAACATATCGATCTTTGATTAGTGTCGGTCGAACAACCATCCGGTCTTGCACATTATCGGTCTTTTCTCTACCGGTCGAATACTTTCTATCGGTCTAAGCCAGTATCGGTCTAAGCTTTCTATCGGTCTAAGCACTATCGGTCTAAGCACTATCGGTCTAAGCTCTATCGGTCCTTTGTTTTACCGGTCATAGCATTATATCGGTCGAACATAGTATCGGTCCTATCACTTACCGGTCGAAACAAGTTCCCGGTCGAACTCTCTACCGGTCTTTACAAGGTCCCGGTCGAACTCTCTACCGGTCTTTACACGTCCCCGGTCGACTCAATACCGGTCGAAACATATCCCCGGTCAGTATATCGGTCGATTTTTGCAAACTGTAATAGGACCCCCGTCCTAAGTCTGCGAAGGGGGACAAAGTTCTGTTCGTGATCAGATTTTTCTGAATTTCATTCTACGATTTTCAGTATTGTGTAATTTTATCTTGATTTCTAACGATCTCATCCAGTTGATTGTCTCAACATCAGATAAGTTTGATACTAATCGTATAAGTAAAGATGTCTCGGGAAGCTCTTGCTATTGAAACAGATGTGAAGCCACCAGTACTCTTCAAGGGGGGGTACGAGCAATGGAAGGACAGATTCTTGGACTTCATCGATCGACATGATTTGGGAGATTATATCAGAAAATCTCTGAAAGAAGGAATCATGACACCTCCAACCAAGGTTCTTACTGTAGCCGGAGAAAATGGTGAAGAAAAAGAGACTGAGTATAAGTTATCGATTGGTGAATATACGGAAGATCAGCTGAAGAGACACAAGGGTGACAAGCTGGAAAGATCATTTATTCTTCAAGGCATACCGAACGAAATATATGTCAAAATTGATAGCTACAATGCTACCGGCAAGCAAATGTGGGATCAATTGGAGAAGATGATGATTGGATCAAAAGTCGGCAATCAGCTTAAAGTTTCCAACTGCTTGAATAACTATGAAGAATTCAAAGCCAAAGCTGGAGAATCACTCGAAGCCACTTATGACAGATTTGTCACATTGCTGAACGAGCTCAGCAAGAACAAGATCAACAAATCTCAAGTTGAGCTGAATGTGAAATTTCTCAGCAACCTTCAGCCCGAGTGGAAGAGATTCGCTAGATAGATGAGGCAGTTGAAAGATCTGAACGACATTCCACTTCATGAAGTTTATGAAATCCTCAAACAGAATGAGGAAGAGGTGGATGAAATCAAGGCTGAAATGAAGAAGGCTGATAAAGCAGTAGTTGATCCAGTTGCTCTTGTGGTCAAGAAGTCAAAGAAGAAGAAAGTTATAGAATCTGAATCAGAAGAGGCTGATAGCGAGGCAAAGTCTGACTCTGACGATTGTGAACAACTGATGGAAACCATGCTAATGTTAACCAAGGCATTCCAAAAGAAGTTCTATAAAAAGTCAAACTCCAATAGTCAAAGATACTCGTCTGGTCCTAATAACTACAAGCATAAGGAGAAAGTTGAAGACAAGAGACCAGAAGAAAAGAAGAAGGCTGGAGACGAAGAGCCCAAGAAGGAAGAACCAATGAAGTGCTACAACTGTGGCAGATTCGGTCATTTTGCCAAGGACTGCCGCAAATCAAAAGTCCGAAACTACGAATATTACAAGAACAAGATGCTTCTAGCCAAGCAACAAGAGGATGGAAAATCATTAATGGCGGAGGATGAATACTGGCTCGACCATTCATATCAAGAGTCTGAAGAAGGAGAGAAGGATGAGACAGCACATCTGTGCTTGATGGGGAAAAACCAGTCAGAAGCTGAAGCTGATTCTGATGATGGAGACAATGATGAGGTATGTAACTTAACTGAATCTGATTTTCTGAACCAAACGCATGCCATGATGTCTAAACTCCAAGAATTATAGTCTAAACTGAAGCGTGAGAAAGGTGTCATTAATGAGAAAAATCAATCTATACATAAACTTAGTAATGATACTGCTGAGAAAAATGTATTAATTGAAACTTTGCATAAAAAAATAGACACCTGCGCTAAAGAAAAGACTATAATTCATAAAGAGTTGTCTGAAACTGTTTCTAAGTATAGAGAATGTGAGTTTAAGTCTATAGAGATTTCTAAAAGGTATTTTTCTACTTCAAAAGAAAAGAATTCTTTAATAGACAAGGTAAATGCTTTGGAAGATAAATTACATTCTTTAGGTCAAACTGAACACACTATTCATTTGAACAAACCTAAAGAGAAACCTAATACTTGGGGACTTGGTTACAAGAGCCCACATCTTATCAAAAAGGGTATATCTGAAGTGCCTGCACTTTATGACTTTGGGTTTATGTTGTTGGCTCCTCAACATCAGGAACTCAAACCCTTTTGGACTAGTCTGTCTGAAAAAGATAAAGCCAAGGAATATGATAAAAGAAAGAACACAGCTAAAGTTCAACTTCCATTTCTCTATGAGAAGTTGAATAACAGTTATAGTTCTAATAAGTCAAAATTTCTTTCAAATGATTATTTTGAGAGTTATTCTGTAAAAGAGTTGGAGGCTAAACCCATCGAAGGTAAGCTTTACGTACCTCCTCTAGTTTTGGAAAGTAAAATTTCTGAACTCGAGAATACTCTTACAGAAGAAAGACTTTTGATGGACTTAGAACAAACTGTATTTTCAACAGTGTTCAAAGATACTGATTTTTCTAAATTCTCTAAGGCTTTAAATTCTGATGACAGATCTGGTTCACTTGAGAATGATCTTAATTTCTTAAACTCTGATGGTATTTTGAATGATTGTGTTGCTCAATTTGATTTTACCTCTAAAATTCCTGATCATTCATCTTGTGTTGTTAATTCTTTTGGGTTACCCAGTGTGTTTGAAAAAGGTGAAACATCAACGAAAGTTGATAAATCAGTTTCTGTGAAATCAAAGAAAGCAAAAGGTAAGAAACAAAAATCCCAGCTTTCACAGAAACCGATCCCCACTGGTAAGCCAAAGAAGAAGCATTCTCTTAATTCTCATCATTCTAACTCTAAAGTTTCACATGTTTCAGATTTGAGAAAGTAAAGGGTTGGAGTTAAGACTGCATGGATACCGAAACAGAAGATAGACGAGAAAGCTAAATCTAGTTCTAGTTTTATTTTGAATAAAAAGACTTCTAGTAAAGATGATGTGATTGTGAATGTTGCTACTTTTAAATCTAATCTTGTTGATTCTCGAAAGAAGTACTCTATATAGCAATTATTCTAGTTAGCACCATCAAATAAAAAGTTTTTAAATTATGGTGAATGTGCTTATGCTTCTCGTAAATATTCTGATGTTTGGTATGGTTCATATAATGTTTCATCTTATCATTATCATTTGTCTTATCATGCTTCTGGTTTTCAAAGAAAAAGCGGACCCAAATTAAAATGGGTGCCAAAATCAAGTACTAACAGTGGAGGTCCCATTTTTAAATGGGTTCATAAACCTCTTCTTTCTTGATTTGTGTTTTGCAAACCCGTCGTATGTGGTACTTGGATAACGGGTGTTCCAAGCATATGACCGGGCAGAAAAGTATGTTGTCTAATTTTACAGACAAATATTGCGGCACAGTTCGTTTTGGGAATGATCAATTTTCACCTATTCTGGGATATGGTGATGTTTTACATGAAAATCTTACATTCAAGAAGGTGAGCTACATTGAAGGCTTAGGGCACAACCTATTCAGCATTGGCCAGTTCTGCGACAAAGACTTAGAGGTTAATTTCAAGGCCAAGACATGTTCGGTATGCACTGAAGACGGGAAAGAACTCTTGGTCGGCACTCGCAAGTCAAACCTCTACACCATCAACTTGTCAAAGGTCCAGGCTGACAATCAGGTATGTCTACTATCAAAGGCCTCGATGCAACAAAGCTGGTTATGGCATCAACGGCTTTCTCATCTCAACTTTCGGTACATCAACAAGCTGGTCAGTGGCAAGCTAGTGAAAGGACTTCCAGAGCTGAAATATGAAAGAGAACATCTATGTGCAGCGTGTGAAAAGGGAAAGATGAAGAGAGGCCCACACAAACCAAAGCCTGGACCTAGTACCAACTCTCCTTTAGAGTTGTTGCATATGGACTTATGCGGTCCTATGCGAACGCAAAGCTTAGGAGGAAAGAAGTATGTGCTAGTTATCGTGGACGACTATACGCGATACATTTGGGTTAAGTTTCTACGGTCTAAAGATGAGACTCCCGATGTTCTCATTACGTTTCTTAAGACGACCCAAGTCAATCTGCAAAAACAAGTAAAGATTCTCAGGACTGACAACGGCATAGAGTTCAAGAACAAGATAGTTGAAGAATATCTCAAATCGGTCGGGATATCACATCAATACTCTGCTGCTCGCACGCCTCAACAGAACGGAGTCGTCGAAAGGCGAAATCGTACACTTGTCGAGGCCGCTCGAACAATGCTCAGCCAATCTGAATTACCTTTATTTTTGTGGGTTGAAGCTGTATCGACTGCGTGTCACACTCAGAATCGCTCCATGATACACCGCAGATTTCAGAAGACTCCGTATGCGTTGATCAACAATTGAACACCAACCATTAAATATTTTCATGTTTTTGGTTGTAAGTTTTTTGTTCTAAACGATAGAGAGAATCTGAACAAGTTTAGTGTTAAGGCAGATGAACGCATCTTCGTTGGTTATTCCTCGACATCTACTGCATATCGGGTTTACTTGAAGAATTCGAAGACTGTGATCGAAAGCGTTAATGTTACATTCGATGAGGAGATGGCTTCTGAGCACGTCAGTTCAGAACCCGTAATTACTGGAGTTCTAGCTTCTGGACCAACCAGTCCAGGACCTGCACCTCAAGAGAACAAATCAAATGGCGCTTCATCGTCTACTTATAAATTATCTGATTTGGATTTATTATTTTAACTGTTTTATGATGAATTTCTTGTATCTCGTTTGCCTAAATCTGTTGTGGTTGACAGGATGGAAGACTCGTTGACTACTCATCCAATCACTTCAGATATCTCTACTGAATCCAATTCCCCGATTCAGCAAGAAGTTCTAGTTCAAAAGCCTACTCCGACAGTTGAAGTTGTGACCAACACTGATGAGACAGAAGTAGCTGACTCTGTAGGATGTACTGTAAGGACTGATCAACAGACTGCCCAAGTTGTACCTACTGCCACTTCTGCAACGACTCCTTCAACTGAAACCCCCGTTGATTCTGAACCATCTGAAGGCGATAACAGTGGATTCCTAGATGTTGACAATGATCAACTTGCATCTAATCCACTCCCTCATGAACATAAGTGGACCAAAGAGCACCCGGTACATCAAATTATTGGAAATCCATCTGCACCGGTGCAAACTAGGTCTACCACATCAAATCTATGTATGTATGAATCCTTTCTGAGCAAGATTGAGCCTACTCGCGTATCTGAGGCCCTTGCCGATTCAGATTGGGTAACTGCGATTCAAGATGAGCTGAATCAGTTTGAAGCACTGAAAGTCTGGAGACTCGTACCCAAACCGCAAGATAAAACCATCATTGGTACGAAATGGGTGTTCAAAAACAAGAAAGATGAAGATGGTACCGTTATCCGAAACAAAGCATGACTTGTCACCAAGGGATATAGGCAAGAGGAAGGGATAGACTACGAAGAGACTTATGCTCCAGTGGCACGTATAGAGGCGATTCGGATGTTCTTAGCCTACGCAGCACACAAGAACTTCACCGTTTATCAAATGGATGTGAATACAACTTTTCTGAATGGAGTACTCAAGGAAGAAGTCTACGTCTCACAGCCAGAAGGGTTTGTAAATCCAGATAAGCCGAAGCACGTCTACATCTTGGATAAAGCTCTCTATGGACTAAAACAAGCTCCTCGCACCTGGTATGATATTCTATCTCAATTCTTGGTCAAGTCGGGTTTCACAAAAGGTACGGTTGATACCACTCTTTTCATTAAAAAGGATAAAGGCGATATCATTCTTATTCAAATATATGTGGATGATATTATTTTTGGTTCTACAAATCCTAAGTACTGTAAGAACTTTGCAAACCTCATGGTGTCACGTTTTCAAATGAGCATGATGGAAGAGATGAATTTCTTTCTCGGATTGCAAGTCAAACAATTTTCAACGGGGATTTTTATCAATCAATCTAAATACATTCTGGATATTCTTCGGAAGTTCAAAATGGAAAATTGTAAACCGATTGGTACCCCAATGGCACCTGGTACTAAGACTGGCACCGATCTTTCGGGAAAGGATGTTGATGTTAGGACTTATAGAGGGATGATAGGTTCCTTAATGTATCTTACTTCTAGTAGGCCGGATATAATGTTTTCTACATGCTTATGTGCTAGATATCAGGCCAAACCTAAAGAATCCCATTTGTCTGCTGTAAAGCGGATTTTCAGGTATCTGAAGGGGACCACAGATCTTGGTATGTGGTATCCTAAGGATACAGGCTTTGAACTAACATCTTATTTAGACACAGATCATGCTGGTTGCATGTTAGACAGCAAAAGCACCTCGGGTCATATACAATTCCTCGGAGATAAACTCGTCAGTTGGGCTTGAAAGAAGCAATTATGTGTCTCCACATCAACGGCCGAAGCGGAATATGTAGTTGCTGCTAGCTGCTGTTCTCAGGTCCTGTGGATAAGAACACAACTAAGAGACTATGGATTTCATTTCAATAGAATCCCGATCTATTGTGATTCGAAGAGCGCTATTGCGATTACCTCTAACCCTGTTCAGCATACTAAGACCAAACACATAGATGTGAGGTATCATTTTATAAAAGATAATGTAGAAAAGGGAACAATTGAACTTTACTTTGTAAAAACCAATTATCAGCTTGCAGATTTGTTTACCAAACCTTTAGACGAAAAGAGATTTAATTTTCTTGTCTCAAGACTTGGTATGCTAAATCTTAAGACCTAATCGGTGGTTACCTATTAAAGTTTCTTATTGTGTTTCTTTATCATTTCTTTATTATTATTTCCGCATGATACCTGCTCTTTAATAGTTTGTTCATGATCTCAGGGGGATTGTGAAAAATATCTTATAGATGATCAATGTTAGTTTGAGGGGGAGCAATTCTGAATGCATTGTAGTTACTGATCAACTTGTTAGTCATGCATTATTTTAGGGGGAGCGTTCAAGTCAAAATAGTATGGCTATGACTTCTGATTACTTCTGATCAGAACTCATACACTAAGTGTTTTACTGCTTTATGTTATTTCAATTTCAGTGAATCACGTTACTTTGACTAGACTTTTAGATTTTTGTAGGTTGAGAGATGCCTACAAGTTCATATCATTATGACTTTAAGCTTGACTTCGCGAGATGTAAGACTGTACTCGAAAGGTATAATTTCTTTTCTTCATCTCATTCATGGTTGAAATAAGGACAACTTTCAATCATAAGAAAACATGTTCTTAAATGTTCAAACCACTTTCCGATTCTCAAACAGATTTCTTGAATTGGAAGTGTGATGTTAAATGTTTTCTGATTCATGTCTGAGCTTTAACTGACAAAGTTAAATCACCTGAGCATCATATGCTTCATAGGAAAACATGGGATCAGTGTGCTAGGACTTCATTGAACTTCTATGGATTCACGTTAACCAGTGTTTCCTACCCAAGAAGTTAATCCTTTAGTGATTGAATGTGAGGAGTCAAAAGAAATGAGTGTAGGATGTGTGATGAGAGCAATGTTAAAAGAGAGTTTTGGTTAGCTGTGAGCTTAAAGATTAAAAGAAAGAGGGTGAGAGATCAGAGTAAAAGAATTTTTAAACTCTGCAGCAACTACTTTCTGAGCCGGGCAGCCACATTTCTAATGCTTCACATTTCTTTGGTGAACATTATTGAAACAGGCAACTAGCCCATGCCAACTCTTGACTTTACCCCACCAGCCACTCATTTTCTTCTCAACAAGAAAATGTTTCATTTTCAAAGGGGCCGCAACACATATGCTATCTGATTTTCATTTGGAAAATCTGGATATTGAAAAGAAGGAAGTCTGCCCCACCTTCACACTTCATTCATGCACATTGAGTCTGTGTATAACTAACTGTTGTCTCAGTGGTTTACACATTTTGAGCCTTATAAGCAAACATCATATACTTTATTTCTTTCTATCACTTGCTCGAACACACAAAGAATTTGTTTCTTTGTCATAACATTCATAGAAATTACCTTTGTGGTTTTTCGATGATTGAATGGAAGCCCTGGGGGAGTGAACATCATAAAAGCTCCTTTATATTGTGTATTCGTTACACAGTGACTTTGTGTTACTGACAGGCAATTTAACTGATTCATTTGTTGCTTCAGGTGTTACACTTCATTTTCTATTTTGTCTGGATTTGCAAAGATCTGGATGAACATCTTAATGAATTGACGGATACTCAGTGGTTCTGTTTGCAAGATCAATGGTGAAGAAATTTCTTGACGATACGTTTTGATGAACTCTTTGCTCTTTTCATCAAAAAGGGGGAGAAGCGTCAATCAATAAATGGAAGATATTCTGAAGATATGCTGATATGAAGAAATTTTCTTTGAAGATGCTTTACTGGAGATAATTTCTTTCCAAGAGATATTCTCATCGATTGGGGAGATTGCTATATTCTGAAGACAAAGAGGAAGATTACATTTTCTGAGCTTAAAGAAGGATCTTGATCCAAAGGGGGAGATTGTTAAAGCACATATTTATTGGATTCAAGATCATAATTATCTGAAGATAGAAATCTGAAGTTAAAGCTGATAAAGTCGTCGCAACAAATAGTCTAGGGTCCTTTTGTAATAAATAGTCAAAGTCTGTTTAAGTATTTTATTTATTAGTCTTTATTGTTTTAGTATTTAGTTTGTTTTAGCTTTTGGGCCCAAGCCTTCAAAGCCCATTAGGCTAATCAAGCCTAAGTATAAATTATGTTTATTTTAGTTGTAATTAGGTTAGAAGAGCTTAATTGAGAAATTAATATAGAGAGAAACCTGGTGGTGTGGTGGTACGCCGTGAACAGAAGAAAAACAGAGAGAGAAAGGTTGATTTCTTGTCAAGAACAATTGTAATCATCTACTTAATCAATATCAGGTTTGAATTATTGGGTTAATTACTTGTTTGCTTGATTGAATGATTACGTATTGGGACACACAATCCAAGCATTTAACTCTTCATTGTCAGCGATTGGTTTAGAGTTCGCTGAGCGAGTTTCATCAAAGGTGACATGAATTGTTTCTTCCACAGATTGTCTTCTCTTGTTGAACACTCTGTAGGCTTTGGAGATGGAGGAATATCCAAGAAATATTCCATCATCAGCTTGTGGGTCGAACTTTCCAAGCTGATCTTTGTTGTTTAAGATAAAGCACTGACAACCAAAGATATGAAGAAAACTGAGAGATGATTTTCTTCCAGGAAAAAGTTCATAAGTTGTCTTTCCAAATCGCTTTACGATCAGCGATCTGTTTTGAGTAAAACAAGCAGTGTTAATAGCTTCATCCCAAAATTGAGTAGGGAGGTGAGAATCGCTGAGCATTGATCTACCAGCTTCAATGATCGTTCGGTTTCTTCTTTCAGCGACTTCATTTTGCTGAGGTGTTCTTACTGAGGAGAAATTATGAGAAATTCCCTTGTTCTCAAAGAAATTGTTTAGAGAACTGTTTTTGAATTCAGTTCCATGATCACTTCTTATAGAACGAATAGTAAGATTATTCAGCACTTCCATCTTTTTAACAAAAGATATTAGTTCTTCTGGAGTATCACTCTTGCAGCGAAGAAAGATAACCCAGGTGTAACGAAAGTATTCATCTACAACTACAAGCATGTATTTATTTCCAACTATTGATTGGATGTTGACAGGGCCAAACAGATCCATATGTAAGAGCTGAAGAGGACTTGTCACTGAGGAAACTTGTTTAGATTTGAATCTAGCTTTTGTCTGTTTTCCTTTTTCACATGCCGAGCAGAGAGATTCTTTAGCATATGAGTGCTGAGGAAGACCAGAAACCAGTTCCTTAGAAGAGAGAGAATTCAGGGTTTTGAAATTTAAATGAGAAAGCCTTTTGTGCCATAGCCAGTTGATATCAGAAGAGGCTTTAGAAAGAAAACATAAGTTTTCTGTGGTAGTAGAGTCCATATCTATTACATAGACATTTTCTCTGCAATAACCACTGAGAGCAAGTTTTCCTTTCTCATTCACCACTGAACATGCCTTCTTAGAAAAGCGAACTTCGTAGTCTTTGTCACATAGCTGACTGATGCTCAAAAGATTGTGCTTCAGTCCATCTACATAAGCGACTCTTCTGAAGGTAGTTGTCCCATTGCTGAGGACACCAAACCCTCGGGTATAGCCTCTTCCATTTCCACCAAAGGTTACAGAGGGACCTTTCTCTTCCTTGTATTCAGTGAGCAGGTTTTTTTGTCCAGTCATAAGACGACAACATCCACTATCGAGATACCAGATGCCCTTTGATCCCTACACACATAAGGAAGATTAAGCGTTGTTTGGTACCCACTTTTCAATGAGTCCTTTTGGGTTAGTGGAGATGGAAGGTTCAGCAATCTTCACAGCAGATGAAGTTCAGCTTCAGTGGTAATTTTCACTTTGGTTAATTTCTTAACCTTAGTAGTATTTTTCACCTTGGTTGATTTTTCAGCTATGGTGACCTTCTCAGCCTTAGAGGCATTTATCTTCACTTTAGTTGTTTTATCAGCTTTAGTGGCAGTTGGACATTTGCTTGCAATATGGTAAGTAAAACCACAGCGATAGCATTTTCTATATTTGAAAGTGGTTTTAGGACCAGAAGTAGAAGGTTTTGAGAATTTAAGATGAGAGGGGCCAGGTCCAAGAATGCTTTTCTCATGAGATCTGGGAGGAATTTTTATTTCTTCAGATCTCTTACGCTTAAGGTCAATCTTTAGATTTGGAGGACAGAGATCAAAGATTTCCATCACAGAGCTAGAAGATTTATTTGCTGAAGGTTTAGAAGGAACCTTCAACTTTGCTTTCCTGGTAGCCTTTTGAGGATGAAGAATGGATTTTCCTTTATTCGCAGACTTAGAGCCTTTGGATATTTCTTCAGGGTGGGATTAGAAGAAGGACAGGGATAAAATTGATTATAAGAAGTGTCAAAGATAGAAGTGACAAACGTTCCAAACTTATGCATGGAACTTTCTTCTTTAGGCTCATCCTGTGGTGTCCAAAAACCAAGACCAATTCTATCACTTTCAGGAGTTTGAGCATTTATTATCTCAGAGTTCTTTGTTGATGATTTTCTCCATTTTTCAACATAAGCCTTTTCTGCTTTTAGAGCAGCGATGGCTTGTTCGCGTTCAATGCTGATGATTTCATTTATAATGACTTGATCTTTCAACTTTTCTTCTAAAAGATTCAGTTCTTTGATCTTTTCATGACATTTCTCTAACTGTTCAGCTAAGTCAACATTTTTGTTCTTAGCTAGAGTTTTGCCGTTTAGAGCATTATAAAGATCAATAGTCAACACATCAACAGCGCGACTTCTCTCAGCTTCAGGTAGAGAGGGATTAGTAGAGATAGATACCAGAGATTAGCGACTTCTTCTTCATCAGAACTTGATTCTTCTTATTCAGCCCAGTCATGTTCTTCAGCAATGAGACCTTTACCTTTTCGCTTGTAGCTTTTCAGCTTTTGATATTTCTCTTTCAGCTTTAGGTACTTGTCATCGCTGGATCTTCTTGAGGTAGAAGGTTTGAGGACTTTCTTTGACCTGCACTCACTTGCAAAGTGTCCAATCTTTTCACAGTTATAGCAAGTAGCAGAAGCCTTATCAACAGGGGTTGATTTTGGCTTGTCAGTAAGAGAGAGGCTTATTTCTTTGGAAATTGCTCTTTCTTGCAAATCTCTTAAAAGAGTTTGTCAAGAGTGCTAAGGAGTCATCAAACTCTGAAAGATCAGGGTCTGATAGATCCTCGGATTTAGAATCTAACTCAGTGATAGTGAGAGTAGATCGCTGAGATGAAATTATTTCTGAAGAGACTAAAGCAACAGGAGTGCTTTTGGAGTCTTTAGAATATTTTATAAGATTCTTCTTCAGAAGGTTTGATTGCTCATAGTTAAGCAATATTCCATATAAGGTGCTTAGTGAAAGAGAATTTAAGTCTTTTATCAGCTTAAGACATATTGAATAACTGTCCCAGCTTTCAGGAAGACATTATAGGAATTTGATCAAGACCTCAGAATTAGAATAGGTCCTACCAACAGTTCTTAGATCTATGATTAAGAAGTTAAATCGCTGATGAACATCAGAGAGAGATTCATTCTTACTAGCGATGAAACTTTCATACTGTCTTACCAAGTTAATCTTTCGAGTCTCTTGGATTTCAGTGGTGCCTTCATATTGAACACAAATGGTTTCCCACATTTCTTTAGAAGTTTTAAGATGCATGATGGAATGGAAAACTTCATCAGGCAGAGCCATTGAGATAATGGTTTTTGCCCTTGCATCTATACCAACCTTCTTTTTGTCTTCATCACTCCACTGTCTTATCTCCTTAACTACATAGCGTTCAGGGACAGCAGGAGTGGTCGTAGTAGCTGGAACTGCAGCTATAATTCTGACAGGTTCATAGGGTCCATGTTCTATATACTCAGGTATAGTAGGAACTGCACCTTCAAGAAATAGCATCATTCGATTTTTCCATAGAGAAAAGTTATCTTTGCTAAATCGAGGAGGTTTAAAAAGTGAACCATTATCAAAATAGTTTGTGTTTGTGTTTAGTGCCATATTAGAATAGCAAGGAAGAGAATAAAGCAAGATCTTATTTATCAGATTAAACAGTCTACTCTGATACCACTTGTTGGTCCCGGAGGTGCTTAACAAGTTTGTAGAAGGGGGGGGGGTTGAATACAAACATAGTATTTAAAGTTTAATAAAATGTTTATTGAATAATCAAACAAAATTTACAAGTTTGTTGCGGAATAAGATTAAGACAGACTCAATCTAAACAAACTTAAGAAAACACAAAGATGGTTGCACAAGAATATAGAGAAAGGGAGTTTAGAGAGTATAGAAAACAAAGGTTTCTATCTTGGTTCAAGAATAGAGCACACACTCAGATGGAGAGGTGATCTTTCTATTTATACCCTATGCATTAAATGCATGGCAGGGTACTTTACACGTGTCATTCAGTGATTGGCTTTGGTAGTCTGACTTTTGGGAGACATGCTTTCGGTCGTATCATGAATAGTGTAGTTGACAGAGTTGTTGTACGATTTGTGGCAGAGATATGTCCGTTCTGACACATCGTACTGGTTGTGCAAGGTAAGACAAAAGGAAACATGAGGCATAAGCTTTGTGATCGATTGATCGCTGAATATCTCTTTCTTTAGAGATATAAAGAGGTTCAGCTATCGTTGAAGCTTTTCCTCATGTTCCTTCGCGTATAAGTAGAGTTGTCTTTGCTTCACTGATATCCGCATCAGGTCACTAGTAGACTTCTCTTTGTTCAGTGGCTTCGTCTTCGATTCAGCTATGAACATATGTTGACGCGAGACTTGTCTTCAGGGATTACGTTACTTTTTACATCAGAACTATCAGCGATAAATGAACAGACTCAGTTTGATCACTGATAGTGAAACACTAATACATAGAAATGTTTATAAGAGATACTATCAGCGATAACTGAACAGACTCAGTCTGATCGCTGATAGTGAAACACTAATACATATTAAACGTAATTTTCACTAAGTATAAAAGAGAGTCGTTATCAAATCACTGAGAGAGTTTGGATCAACAGCTTATGATAAAAAGAAAGAGGGTGTGAGAATAGAGTAAAAGAATATCAGACTCTGCACCAACTACTTTATGAGCCGGGCAACCACATTACTAATGTTTCACAACTCTTTGGTGAACATTATTGAAACAGGCAACTAGCCCATGCCAACTGTAACACCCCGAAAACTGAGAACTTGTATCATTTATTCATTTTGGAACCTTCTACACTTTATGGAATTATTAGTATATTATCGAGCCTTTCGGGGTTAAGTATCGCGGGTTGAAAATTATCAAAATTTAGGAAGGTTGGGGATGCTCGCGATTGTGCCCGCGAGAGTGACATGGTCACAATCATGAAGGGCACTATCGCCGAAGGTCTTAGGGTCACCAGTACGTTTCTCGCGATTGTGCCCGCGAGAGTGACATGGTCACAATCGCCAGGGCACTATCGCCCCGTTTGTACCGAGAGGTGTGAGCCTGGCACGACCTTGCCCATGAGAGTGACAAATGTCACTCTCGCCGTGTCACTATCGTCGGCGGGTGTTTGGGTATAAAAAGCATAAGTCGCGATTTTAGGTCATTATCTGATTTGGGAAGACTGCTCCAGTCGAGTTCTTGGAAGATTTTGGGGTAGGTTCATCATATTAACTTCCTTTATCATTAATACCTTCGTCTACTTCCTTGTTTGACCATTTATGAACCATTTTAGGTGTTGTGAAGCATTAGAGCTCAAGTAACCATCTCCTAGGGTTTGGGTTTTTTTTTGGTAAAACCTAAGAAGGTGAGTTCTTACACTTTTATAAAGTTTATACATGTAAAAGGTAGATTTTGAATACCTAAATATCTCCCCTTTCATATATTTGATTTATGAGACTTTGCACCAAACTTAACTTTTGGGGATTTGAGGGTTTATGATGATTTGGGGAAATGGAGATTCATACGTGTTAATAATTTTCTAATAGCTTACAAATACTTGGGATTTCATTTAAATGGAAAACATTTACTATGTAAACTTATGGTTTTGAGAATATTGATTTTGTGGTTAACTGCTGATAAGTTTGCATATTAGCTAATGTCATATGTTGGGGTTTGATCATGAAAATGTAAGAAAGATCCATTGTATTTTTACTAGTCACATTTTGGTAAGCAACGGGTATGGTTTTGGTGGAAATCACCCTCTAAATCATTATTGCATATTTACCATTATTGGGATTACTTGTTCGGCCTTATGCGCATTATTTGGCTTAATTGATGCATTGGGCGTCATGACCCCATATTTGGTTTATTATTGTTCCGGCGTTGGGACGACTAGTTTTCCACGTCGAGCACGTTAGGTACCGCATGAGGTATAAGTCCTTCATGCTCAAGTATTACGATATTGGATGAGGAGCTCGACGTAGGAACCCTTCGGTGTTGAACTTGAGTTTCCGTAGGTATACGTTTAAAGCCACTGAGCCTGACATCCCTTGCATGTACTTTATTTGTTTAATGGCTTTACTAACTCATCGAATGGCTTACTTTTGTGTTCCATCATTTGTGTTAGTAAGCGGGTCTCTCCCGTTAACCCAAGAGGTATTTGCTATATTTCAAAGAACATTATTGTTATTATTACCATTGTTGTTGTTGTACAAAAGAAACTCTTTTACTCACTTTTATGTTTGATTTCTTAAACTGCAAATGTTTGATCTCACTAGGCTTTAGCCTAACACTTTTTCTTAAAATGACATGTATAACAGGTCAGGTTTCCGGTGGGGTTCGTCGGGACTGAGTGGATGGCTTTGAGGGCAAGAGCGGTCTTTTTGGGAGATGTATAGATCGGTATTTTAGATAGCGGACACACTTTTGGAAGAATAGCAACACCCGAAATTAATCTTTCTTATTTAGGTTAGATTATTAGGTTGTTAGTTTATTCTTTATTTGATCTATTGTAATGGTCATAGTTTGTTTCCCCGTTTTATAGGAATGATACTTTGGGATTGTTTTATAACAGGTTTTTATGCCCAGGTTATATCAATTTATAGCCGTCATATTGCAGAAATTTCGAATTTTCATTTCTCTACAATTTAGGGTGTTATACCAACTCTTGATAAAAACCCCACCAGCCACTCATTTTCTTCTTAACAAGAAAATGTTTCATTTTTCAAAGGGGAAGCAGCACATTTACTATCTGATTTTCATATGGAAAAACTGGATATTGAAAAGAAGGAAGTCTACCCCACCTTCGCACTTCAACCATGCACATTGAGTCTGTGTTTATCTACTGTTGTCTCAGTGGTTTACACAATGTTGATCCTTTATAAGCAATCATTCGTGCTTAATTCTTTCTATCACTTTCACGAACACACAAGGAATTTGTTTTCTTGTCATAACGTTCATAGAAATTGCCTTTGTGGTGTTTCCATGATTGAATGGAAGCCCTGGGGGAGTGAACATCAAAAATCTCCTTTACAATGTGTATTCTTTACACATAGTGACTTCGTGTTACTGACAAGCATTTTAACTAATTCATTTATTGATTCAGGTGTTACATTCCTAATTTGTCTGGATTTGAAAAGATCTAGATAATTATCTTGGCGAATTGACAAGTGAATCAGAGGCTCAGTTCACAAGATCATCATGGTCAATGACATTTCTTGCAAAAAGTTTTGATGAAATCGTTGCTTTATTCATCAAAAAGGGGGAGAAGAAAGGTTAACCAAGAAATGGGAGAATACAATTTTAAAGAAATGTCCAAGTCAGAAAGTTCAAATTTTGAGGAAATTTTCTTTGAGAATATTCTGCTAAAGCATTATGAGCTGAATCTGGAGATAATTTCTTTCCATCATCTGAAAGAGATTTTATTTTCGTCTTTTGGGGAGATTGTTATATTTTGAAGACAAAGAGGGAGATTGCATCTTCTGAGCTTAAAGAGAAGATTAAATTGCTAAATCCTTTTAATAATGATCTTGATCCAAAGGGGGAGATTGTTAGAGCATAGATTTATTGGATTCAAGATCATCAAATCTGAAGATTGAAATCTGAGGTTAAAGCTGCAAAGTCAAACTCTCAATATTAGTCTAGGTCATTTTTAATAAATAGTCAAAGTTAATTTCCTTGTATTTTGGTATTTTGTCTTTTTCTCTAAATAGGTATATGGTTATTTTGTGTGCTAGGGTTGTTGTAAGAAGGTGTGTGCAAAAATAGATTATCAGCCGCCAACTCCAGAGAGAGAGAAAAAGAGAGCTTTAGAGAGAGATATTCAAATAGAGAGAATCTGTAATCTTTGTTTGAGAAATCAAATTCAGGTTTGTTTATCTATTGTTTGATTGTTTGATTAAGAACTTGAAATTTACAGGGATAATCACGTACCCTTGCCCGTTAATCAAAGAAACATGGGATTTTGTCCTGAAAATCCATATTCATTCACGTAATTTCATATTTTGTGTTCTCATTTGGATTTATGTCATTCAGGAAAAGATTCGATCAATACTCAAACGAGCTTAATGGTGTTTCAAAGGAACTGTTTTTGTTTATGTCCATAAACCTGGGAATGAACCCAATACAATTAGCAAATTTTATAAGAATTTCATACAAAGTAAAAGAATGAACTACTATCCACCATGCCGTGTAGCAGACAAGGTTTTAGGGTTGGCACCACACTTAGATCAAATTGGGTTAACCCTCTTGGTTCAAGTCAATGAAGTTCAGAGCTACAAATCAAGAAGAAATCGAAATGGGTGCCGATGATACCCATTCCTAGATCAATTATCGTCAACATAGGTGACATTATGGATGTAATCGATTAAGTAGCAACTGACATTGTTTGAATAATTTGACTGCTTTGGTTAGATCGAGAACGAAAATTGAATGATCTACTTTTGTTGTAGAATTTCCAAAGAAAACTAAATTGGAACAAAATCGAACAAAATCAAGTTTCGTTTGATCCCATAGACTATCAATTATTTGGATTGTATGGGTTTGGTAAACACTACAAGACTTGGCAGAATATAATTTGTTCTCTTGTTTAGTGCAGAAGATAGATTGGGACTTGACAAGGATTTGATAACATTAATGTTAAATTGCTAAACTATCCATGCCCTATTAAAATCTTGGAACTTTCCACGATATTTCACCCACACACCCTTCTTTCTTGTCCTGTTCTGTTCTATACAGTCCCATCTACATTCAACACACATCCAATTTCAAACTCCATTTCTTTTCTTTCAAACTTTTCTAACCAAAGTGTTAGGGTTATTTGTTTAATTGAATTGAAGTATGTGCTAAAATTGTAAATACCTATATCGTATAAATATTTTAGTTGTTTCCTAGGGTTATCCTAGAGTTATTTTGTGCGCCTAATTGTGATTAAAACCTTCACGTGTAAACTCTCTGATAATCTTCAATCATATGACCATATTTTATGACTTATCATTGTGTTATTGATTGATCTTTGATACTTGCACTTGTTATTGGGATTCACAATTGGTATCATAGCAGTGATACAAAGATTTTGATCCAAACGTATTCAATTTTCATCATTGTTCTTCCATAATCCGATCAAAAGGCGCCTAAGTGGGTAGTTCTTATTTTTTCAATTTTGCTTGAATTATCGATCTCCAGCTACTCTAAGCTATTCATTCAAGTTGTCTATTATGTTGGAGCATTGTAAGTTGGAATCAAGGTCTTCTTGTTGAAAGTCAACAAATGTCAACCTTGCTTTGTATTTCTATTTTCATTATAAATGTTCCAAGGCTTATCTTGACCATATATATAGTCTTAGTCCTTGTTCAAGAAGTAACTCATTCATATGATTGTATTTTAAGCATTTGGCACTTGAAATACATATGGATTTCTCACTCCATATTCTCTCTCTAGAATTCTTGTTTGATTTACATGTTTGATGCTTGATTTAGGTCCTACATTTGGTATCAGAGCCTACGAATCACTCATACAAATTTTATAAAATTCGTATATCACATATGTACGAATTCAACACTTGTGAGATTTTCATAATCAACTATGCGAAATCCAAAGAGACTGCGAGTTTAGGATGCGAGTTCTTGAGGATTCAGCGAGTTCTTTAGATCTTCGATGAAAATTTACTCTGAATGGCTCAAAAATCCACCTATCCTTCTAATTTCAATCTAAAACTTCACCAAAATGACCACTAACACATCTAGAAACAATTAGAACCAAGGATTTTCGATAAAGAATACTTAAAGATAAAATTGATATTGAATAGTGTTTTTCGAACTCGTGAACTCTGAAAATGCAAAATGTCAAAATTGATGATCAATAACAGTGCAAGACACTAACAAACCTATACAAGATTGATCTAGAACATAAAACGAACTCAATGAAACCAATTAAACTCGCAAAAACTTAGAAAAATCCACAAATTGATCTATGACTCAGAAAACAGTCTGAATGTTCATATTATCTTGATTTCAACTTGAATATGCTCTGATACCAATTATTATGTCCCAAGATTATCAAGTTCTATTCAAATACAATCACAAACAAAACTGATACGAATCAATTACTTAACCTGTTATTGTATTCCAATTAAAGATTTCGTATACAGTGCTCTGTGTCACTTTCTCACTCTAGAACTATATGTTCGCGTACAATATCTTCTAGTTTGCAACTGTCAACTCTTCTAACTACTCTAACTAGTCATATATCTATTAAAGCAAAATAACACACGCTTAAAAACACACTTACAAACACTTTGACTTTTGACTTTATTACAAAGGAACTTTGACTTTCCCTTGAGAGTTGACTTTGAGCTTTGACTTGCTTGACTTTGACCTTTAGTCTTCATGATCTTGTATCCAACAAATATGTGCACTAACAAGATTGCTATGTTGAAGAAATTCTATGAAAAATTGTTACATTTGTGACAAATGAAGAAGCTTGTTGAAGACGTTACAGATTTGAAGATTTTAAAGTTTTGTGAAGAAAGAAAAAGTTGTTCAAGATTCAAAGATGTTAAAGAGTCAAAAGCTGAAGATTTTTCTAAAGAAAGAAAACCTGAAGATTATTGTCAATTTTTTTAAATCTTGAATCCAAAGGGGAAGATTGTTAAGTCAATATTGTATTGAAGATTAAATGAGAGTCAAAAGTGTAAATGTTGTAAAGTGTAAGGGTTTTGGTGTTACTATTCTTTAGAGTCAAAGTCATTATGTTTGACTTTAGTGCTAAATGAGAGAGATCTTGTTGACCACATATAGAGTGTTTGTCTTTGTATTTTGTGAGTGTGAATAAAAGTTTGACATAAGTAAGATACGGATTATAGAGAGAGAAAGTGTGTAAACATGAGATATGTGGCACGGTGAGATATGTGACTCATAGAAATCATTGTAATAAATTGTTCAATTAATTAAAGATGATTTCTACATTGTATGCAATGATCTAGTTGAAAGTATTAGTCACATTTCATAAAAATCCCTACGACTAAATAATTTTAATAAAACCACAAAACCTCTTAAATAGAATTAATAAGAAAATATTATAATAAAAACGTTTAATGTATATATATGTATAAATTTATTGAAATATTTAATATTATTATTTAATAAACAATTCGAATTATATTGAACTACCCTTTCATCTCCATAATTATTAATCAGATTTATACTTCTCTTTTTCCAACAAAGATATATATTCTGAATCTTTAAGTTATTCTCTACTCAGTAATATCTATATTTGATTCTAAAATCTTAACTTTTGTATGCAATGTAAATATCTCCATATCGGACAAAATATCTGAAATTATCGATTATATATCAGTACTGTCATAATATCATCATGCTTAACATTTACCATAAAGATTTAAGATACCTAGATGGGCATCATCTAGTCATTATTGTAAATGTGAAAATGGGGTGTTATACTAATTTTGACTCATCATAATCAGAATTCTAGCCGGAATATGTGGACAACAATAGAGTTTACAAGTCGCTTTCAGATGTAAAAAATGTGAATGCAAGATCCCACTTAATTGAATTGGTCCAGGAATCTATGAAATAGTGAGAATTCTGTGTTTCTAAAGATAATAATTTTGTACTTTCTTTTCTAAACCGATTACTTTATTGTAATGCTTTATTTACAACCCTAAAATGGATATAACTCTCTAACTTACCTTTGGTATTTTTGTGTGCTTTATAAATTGGAGCACTTATGTCTATGTATAGAAAATAGGAAGATTGAAATGATGAATCGGATTGAGGTGGTGGACGTCAAAATGATGGGAATCTAATAATATAAATTTTCTTGTTGTCTAAGTTTATTCACACATGTATGTGTGTATATATATATATATATATTAATAATTATAAATATTTTATTTATTAATTACATTATCGTTAACTTAATATACGTAATCCCAAATCTCAATATGAACACATATTTGGGATCTAGTTCATAGTATTTACTCATAAGAATGTTATTATTACACTTTTTTTTAGTTCTAATTTTCATAGTAATATTTTTGTATTTTTCACTTTTATGATATCTAGATTTTTCAACGTATCTAATTATGAAATTTGGTATTCGTTTGGTTTTTCCATTTTCCATAAATGACATATTTCTATAGTTCTGCTCAAAGGACGCTAAAATATTTTTTTTTTTTTGAATTTGAATGCATCATAATCATCCATGTAAATTGGTGAGTCCAAAAATATATGCATTATATAACTTATAAATCCCCTGGATGATTAAAATTAATAAAAAAGATATATTTTGAATCAATACTATAAATAAAACTTTGTTGGTTTTTGAATCTGAAGGTTTTATAATGATAGTCATAAAACACGGACCTCAAAAGTGTATTAGTCACATTTTATAAAAATCCGTACGACTAGATAATTTTAATAAAGCAACAAAACCTTTTAAATAGAATTAATAATAAAAAATATTTTAATAAATACGTTTATTGTATATATATGTATAAATTTATTGAAATATTTAATATTATTATTTAATAAAAAAATCGAATTATATTGAACTACGCTTTCATCTCCATAATTGTTAATCCGATTTATACTTCTCTTTTTCAAACAAAGATAAATTATGAATCTTCGAATTACCCTCTACTCAATAATATCTATATTTGATATTAAAATCTTAACTTTTGTATCCGATGTAAATATCTCTATATCGGACAAAATATCTTAAATTTATTGACTATATATCAGCACTGCAATAATATCATGATGATTAACATTCACCTTAAAGATTTAAGATATTGATAATGCCGAAATCCGACATTATTTATAATCTAAACCTAGTGGAAAATGTGTGATCCCAAGGCTAATAGTGATCAAGATAATTGGTTTTTGGAAGAAAATACAGGTCGAGACGGTAAGAAAAGAAGAAGAGAAATTCAAGGTAAAACCGGCAAAAATGTGCTAGCGAAAGCCATATCAAGCTTGGGAAAGTTATTGAGAAATCCGAAGAGCTTAAAGCAAGAAATAGAGGCCGAAGCGACTTACCACACAGGTTTCCTGGATCGGCGTGGGTTTGGGCGAAGTGGGTAACTTATCGCGCGACTTAACGTGCGCCACAACCCGCTCCACCTTCTAAAACCCTTTGTTGTTTTTTTTTCAGCTAGGGTTGGGGGGTTACTCTTTTGCGGAGGTTTGACGGCGGCTAGAGAGATGATTTTGATGCAAGGAAGTGACGGTGAAGTGAAAAAGGTTGAAAAGATCCTGTGGATAAGATTATTGAAGCTATTTGCAAATTGGTGTGATTGGAGAAGTGATACCTCTAAGTTAGGATAAAATTGCATACCTTTTCAAATGGTTTAAAAAAACGTGTAAAATGTATACCTTCTTACACGGTTCTTTCAGTATTACCATGTAAAATAATACACATTTGTAACAACCCAAAACCGACATCATAATAAAAGATTTAAATTCCCAAACCGGGTCCCAATACAAACATCTCAAAGAAATTTAAATTCAACATAAATCAATAATAGAGTTTTGTGTGTCGCATAATATTGTGCAAATCAAGATGACACAATTGATTTAACAAACAATTTCAATTGCAATTTCACAATTTTGATTACAGAGGACTTTCAAATATTTTCTCTCTCTAAACTGATACACTCTCTTAGCCCTTATGAGTCTACGAACAAAAATCAATTTATACAAACTAACAATACAAAGACAAAACACTAACAACACACTAACTTTGACTTTGACTTTATTACAAAGACTTTGACTTTCTGCTTGAACCTTCACTAGGTTAATCTCGTTTGTTATCAAACGCTTGACTTTCCGATCGACGATCGCCTCCGGTTCTTCAAGGAAATTCAATTTTTCGTCTACCCGCATGTCTTGCATTGGCACCGCCATTTCATCGTCCGCTAAAAACTTTCTCAGGTTTGAGACGTGAAACTTATTGTGAATGCCCTTTAATTCTTCTGGTAAATCCAATTTGTACGCCACTTCCCCGACCCGTTCAATAATTTCGAAGGGTCTAATAAAGTGAGGGCTTAGCTTCCCTTTCTTCCCAAAACAGACCACTCCCTTCCAAGGTGATATTTTCAACATTACCCTATCCCCAACTTGGAACTCTATATCCTTCCGACGTTTGTCCGCATAACTCTTTTGTCGGTCATGCGCTACTTTCAACCTCTCTCGCACTTGAAGGATTTCATCAGCGGTTAATTGCACCAACTCTGGACATGCCAATTTCTTCTCTCCGACTTTGTTCCAACACAAGGGATTATGACACTTCCTACCATAGAGCATTTCATATGGGGAAGCCTTGATGCTAGCATGGTAGCTATTGTTGTAGGCGAATTCAATTAACGGTAAATGACTTTCCCACGATTCTTGGAAATCTAAAATGCACTCTCTCAGCATATCTTACAATGTTTGAATAGTTCTCTCACTCTGCCCGTCGGTTTGCAGGTGGTACGTTGTACTCATCTTGATTTGCGATCCCATTTCTCTTTGGAAGCTCTTCCAAAACGTTGACATGAATCGGATATCCCTGTCGGACACAATCGACAAAGGTACTCCATGGCGAACAACAATCTCGTCGATATACAATTTCGCCAGTCTTTCCATAGAGTAAGTCTCTTTGATGGGCTGGAAATGTGCCAATTTGGTGAGTCAGTCCACTATCACCCATATCGCTTCATAACCCTTTGCGGGTTCTAGGCAATTTTGTCATGAAATCATTCGTGATTTGATCCCACTTCCATACAGGAATGTCGAGCGGTTGGAATTTCCCATAAGGTCGTTGGTGCTCCACCTTTACTTGCAAATAGGTCAGACATCTCTCCACGAAAAATGCTATGTCCTTCTTCAATCCCAGCCACCAATAATCTCGTCTCAGATCTCCATACATGTTGTTCGTTCCCAGGTGAATCGAATATTTTGACTTGTACGCTTTTTCCAAAATAGTTTTTCTCTTTTCCCCGAGTCTAGGAACCCAGATCCTCCCGTTGAGGCACTTTAGTCCCCGACTTTCCTCCACTAGTGAATTCGCAATACCTACCATTCGTTAAATCTTAAGACTTTTAGGTGTCATTGCTTCCACTTCGAACTTCTCAATCACCTCCAATAAAGCTGGACTCACCTTAGATCTCAAAGCTACCACCTCACATTCACTTCTTTCCCTCCGACTCAAAGCATCAACTACCACGTTGACTTTCCCAGGGTGATACTCGATTACACAATCGTATTCCGTTAGTAGTTCCATCCATCTTCGTTGACGCATATTCAACTCCTTTTTGAAAAATAAGTGGCAGAAGATCTTATGATCCGTGAAGATCTGACATTGTGTCCCATAAAGATAGTGTCTCCAGATTTTTAGCGTGAACACTACGATGGAAAGTCCAAGTCATGAGTAGGGTATCGGGATTCGTGATCCTTCATCTGGCGCGATGCGTAAGTGATCACCTTCCCATGCTGCATAAGAACACATCCTAAACCAATCCTTGAAGCATCGCTATACACTACGAAGTCTTCCGTGCCATCCGACAAAGCCAAGATTGGAGCGCTACTTAACATGTCCTTCAATTTCTGGAAAGCCTCCCTCTAAGCTTCCGTCCATGGGAACTTTACACTTTTCTTAGTCAACGAAGTCAATGGTGTTGCGATATGTGAAAAGTCTTTGATAAACTTTCGGTAGTACCCAACCAACCCAGAAAACTTCGGACTTCCGACAGATTCATCGGTGTTTCCCAATACCGGATTCCTTCCACTTTTGCTGGACCCAACTTGATTCCATCTTGGTATACGACGTGCCCAATGAACTGTACTTCCCGCAACCAGAACTCACACTTCGAGAATTTCGCGTCAATCCTCTCTCGCCTTAGCAACTCTAACACCGTCCGCAAATGGTTCTCGTGCTCTCCCCCAATCTTCGAGTATACCAAGATGTCCTTGATGAACACTTTTTTAAATTTTTCCAAGTGGGGTTGACACACGCTATTCATCATATCCATGAATGGTTCAGGGGCGTTGGTCAAACTGAATGACATCACAAGGAACTCGAAATGTCCGTATCTTGTACGGAAAGTAATCTTCGGTATATCTTCTCCCCTTACCTTTAGGTGATGATAACCCGACCTCAGATCGATCTTGTAGAAGAATCTTGCCCCTTGAAGCTCATCAAATAAATCATCTATCCTTGGGATCAAATATATATTCTTAATTGTCAACTTGTTGAGCTCCCGGTAATCTATGCACATTCTCATAGTTCCGTCCTTCTTTTTCACAAAGAGGACTGGTGCCCCCACGGAGAGGTGCTAGGCTTTATAAACCCCTTTTCTAGAAATTCTTGCAATTACGACATTATTTCCTTCATTTCCACACGTGCCCATCTATACGGCATACGTTGTTAAGTCAATATTGTATTCAAGATTAAATGAGAGTCAAAAGTGTAAATGTTGTAAAGTGTAAGGGTTTTGGTGTTAATATTCTTTAGAGTCAAAGTCATTATGTTTGACTTTAGTGCTAAATGAGAGAGGTCATGTTGACCATATATATAGTGTTTGTCTTTGTATTTTTTGAGTGTGAATAAAAGTGTGACATAAGTGAGATACGGATTATAGAGAGAGAAAGTGTGTAAACGTGAGACATGTGGCACGGTTAGATATGTGACTCATAGGAATCATTATAATATATTGTTCAATTAATCAAAGATGATTTCTACATTGTGTTCAATGATTTAGAGAGCTTGGAACTGGAACAATATTTGGTATCAGAGCATATTCGAAGAAAATCAACAAAAATGGACTCGCACTCTGTTCGAATGTATTTTGATTGATTTTTGCATTTCGTACTGTAATTGTGAGTTAAATTGAGTGTATGATGATCTATTGATGTTATAGAAAAGTTTTGTATAGATTTGAAACACATTTGCACTGTAATTGTTGGTCAATTTGATGTTTTTGTGAGTTTTTGAATACACAGGTCATACGTACTATAATCAAGATCAAAATGTATAGTTGAGTCAATCTGAGTGTAATTCATTGCTTGTAATTGATTCCTGTACTGTTTGTGGATAAATTTGTGGAATTTTAGATTCAAGATCGAAGAATTAATGGGTTCTTTGATCGATTTGGTGTGTTTTTTAGTCTAACAGTGAAGAACTCGCAAGATCCAAAGAATTCGCATCAAGAACTCGCATGATGAACGAATTTTGAAAAGCTAAGTTAAGAATTCGCATAGGCCTAGATAGGAAAAGTTTAGAATTCGCATAGGTCTATATGTGAAAAGATGGAATTCGCATAGCTATTCAT
Organism: Arctium minus; assembly: GCA_954870635.1. NCBI lineage: Eukaryota > Viridiplantae > Streptophyta > Magnoliopsida > Asterales > Asteraceae > Arctium > Arctium minus. The sequence continues at coordinate 72,926,466 of OX941089.1, read as the reverse complement.
ACGAAAAGTTTGAAGAAATTTTTCCAAGTGAGGAATTCGCATCCTAAAGGATACCAAAAGTGAGGATTTCGCATCACACTACATACGAATTTATGAAACTCGCATCATGAAGCATACAAATTTCTTGGATTCGCATAGAACATCATACAGATTCTTGGAAATTCGCATAGAAAATTGAAATATTTTCTAAGTATAGAATCCGTATCGATACAGAAAGTTGATGATCGAGAAATTTTCGAAGTATAGATTTCGTATCCCTCTGTTGTGCGAAGAGTATGTGCGAAAAGTGTGGAGTTCGAGAAATTTCTAAGGAAAGAATTCGCATATCGAAGCCTGCGGATTTCTTGATTTGTGCGGATTTGGTCTCTGTGGTGTGGGAATTTCTTCAAGTCTGCAAATTTTGGTGAAGTTTTCTTGTTGTGCGAATTGTTAAGCTACATTGGTGTGAGGATTCTTACCTTAGAAAAAGTTTTGGAATTTTTTCTGAAAATTTTTCTAAGACTTTTGATTGTTGATTATTTTTCGAACTAACGCTCATTCCGAGCTCTTATTCTACAGTTCATAAAGATGTCTTACATTGACGAGAAGGGAAATACTATTTTAACAAAAAGAGATTGTGTGCTATTGCGTATATGCCTAAGATACTAGCTCTTGAAGCTGAAAATGAGAAGTTGAAAAGTCAAAATTTATCTCTTCAAGATCAGATTGGTAAACTAAAAACTTAATCTATTTCTTTAGAGAAAAATTTATTTGCCCAGATTGTATAACTAATTCTAATATTAATTTCACAGGAATAATTGCTTCAAAAGAGAAAGGGAGTTCTAATCTTCAAATCAAATTGAAGAAATCTGAAGAGGAATCAGCAAGATGGAAAGCAAATAGTTCAAACACTACATGGTCAAAGAAATAGTTAATGCAAAGAGAGATTGATGATCTTAGGAAAAGAGCAAACACTTCTAGAGAAACTTGTTATGGACTAAGAAAGATAAACTCACAAATCTTCACTGAAAGAGATCAAATGAGAGACAAAGTGTTTAGTCTTTGGGTTGAGATAAACATGTTGAAAGAAAAAACCACACAAGAGATATACAAATCAAGAACTCAAGAGGAGATAAAGAAGAATGAAAAGAAAAGAAATGATTTAGAAAGAGATAATGATGAGCTTCAAAGAAAAATTTCATAAATGCAAGAACAGATCTCTCAGGATGCAAAGAAGTTTGAGAAAGAAAGAGAAAAATATGAAAAAGAAAGAAAATATTTTGCACAAAAAAGTTTCTGATTTCTCAAGGAACTCTTTTGAAGAAAAGAAGTTGGTTGAACTTAAATGTACAAAACTTTCTCAACAAATATCAGATTTTGAGAAAGTTATCAACATGGAAAGAGATAAATTTGAGAAAGATAAGAAGAAAATTGAGCAAACGAATGTTGGAGTCTTCAAAGAAATATCTGATCAGAGGATATTTGTGGAGAAAGATTTTGAATAAGAAAGAAAAATTTTTGAGACTGAAATAAAGAAGCTGACAAAGAAACTATCTAAACTGTCAACTACTGTTCTAAAGGAGAAGAATGCGAAGTCTGAATTGCACAAGAAGTTTGATCTACTTTCAAAGGAAAGATACAGTTTATCTTCAAAGATCAAAGAACTTGAAGAGATTATGTTCAAGGTGAAGTAGACTAAGCAAAAGACGTCAGAATCAATTGTTCAATCACCGAGAGATGATCTAGCTAATTCAGAATGCTCATTCAAAAAAACTTCAAGTTTACATTTTCTGAATGTTTCTAATAATCCTTTGTTTGATTCAGATCATAATCATACTTCTAAACATAAAGATCAGATTCGTCCTTCTAACCTTTTCTATGATTAACTTGTTGATGGTTCAGGTAAACATAAAACGAAAATGACAAAGAAAAGTGGATTTGGAGAGTGAAAGGATCCTCATATGAGAAGAAGGAACATAATTCATTTGTGCATGCATTCATTGCTAAAAGGAACAATGCTCCTAAAGGTAAAACTTTTGGAAAACCTGTTAATCAATTGATCAAGTTAGCACAGATGAAAATTAATTGTTCTTACTGTGGTACAAATGATTTTGTTAGTAAACATTATGTGAATTACTGGTACGGTTCTTACTACATCTCTCCTAATAGAACTACAACTAACAAACCAGGACCCAAATACCAGTGGGTACCAAAAGCTAAATCTGTGTTGCAGGCACCTAAAGACTAAGGGGAGAGAGATGAATGGATTCTAAACACTACAGTTTAGAACCCGTATCTAAAAGATCAAAATAGACTTTTGAATACAACAGTTCAGAACTCGTACTTCAACGAATGTTTGCTTTTGAACAAAGCAGTTCAAGACCCGATCTTCAAAGATAAAGATGGGGAGTTTGACTTCTGAATTCACTTTAATCCTAGTAATTCAGAACTCGGTTTAATGATTAAGAATTATGCATATGTTAAGGGGGAGCTTATATGTTTTATATTTTTACTGCTACATTTTCTAATTTTTCAGGAGGAAATTAAAAGATAATTTGATTGTTACATTTAGGGGGAGTTACTATTCTCACCGGAAAATACGTGACGATGGCTTCTGGATATTTCTGATCAAAAACCGACCTTAAATGTTTTTCTTCTTAAGGATGCTGAAATGATACATCATATTCAGGAAGTTTTGATATTGGTTTGAGGGGGAGTTCGTTAAAATTTTCACTGCCATATTTTTTTTATGGGGGAGATAGTAGAAAAGAAAAATGAGGTTAATTGTTATAATCATATTTTTCCCTGCTAATAACTTGACTTTTTCTAGATATAGTGGAGGAGTATCTGATATTTTGTCAAAGGGAGATTACAAGATAAATATTCATTTTAGGGTAAGTTAAGATTTCTACTTCGAAGGTATATCATTCCGAATCTTAATCTCTATCATATTTGAAAGATAAACGACTTTCAGGTATGAAAAATGTTTTCTTAAATTTTCGAAACACTTCGTGTTCTCAAATGATTTTTGAATCTCGAAGTGTGATTTTTAATGTTTTTCATATCGGTAGTTTAACCTTTATTAACCGTGTGTTTCTCAAAGATAAATACTTGCGTATTGTCTTGTCTATATAGTGTCAAGTATTCTTACAAACATTGGTTTAGAACATTTTTATTAGTTTTGTTATTACCATGTCTCAAAAGATACATCTTTTGATGGTAGTAATCCCGTTTTCTATTCTAAATTGTTTGAAATCAGACGTCATTTCTTTATATTTGTGATTTCATTTCTAAATTGTTTATATCTTGTTCATATAAACAAATATTCGTTCTTTGATATCTCAAAATATTTTTTCCTTCATGATATTTGATCTCATTGTATCATTGTCAGATTCTCAAAACACTTTGCTTGAATTCGTTTCATTCCTTCAATTTCATTGTTTTGAGAAATCTTAAATGGTCAAAATGCTCAAACTTCATTCTTATTATTAATGAGCATACTTTTTCCGATAATGATATCTTGTGCTTAAATGTCAAGATAAACTGTTGAGAAACACATCATTTTTAAAATGTAAAAATGATAAAATGTTTTATCATTTTATCATAAGAGAGATTGGTTAGAAGTAAGCTCAAATGTTTAAAAGAAAGAGGGTGAGAGATCAGAGTAAAAGAATAATAAACTCTGCACCAAATCTTTTCTGAGTCGGGCAACCACATAAACTGTTGTTTCACAATTCTTTGTGAACTTCATTGAAAAAGGCAACTAGCCCATGCAACTCTTGCATTAAAACCCCACCAGCTACTCATTCTTTTCTCAAGAAAAGAATGTTTCATATTTTAAAGGGGAAGCAGCACATCATCTATCGGATCTTCATTTGGAAGATGTTGATATTGAAAAAGAAGGAAATTTACCCCACCTTAGACCTTTCTTGTGTGTCCCACAATCAGTATAAAACAGTTTAGATGACAATCAAATTCCAAATTGAACGATTTTATTTCACTCTTGAATTGATAACAACAGAGAACTCTTAGATACTTTCTCTCTCTAGTATGAGCGCGTACAACTCAACTAGTCATATCCCTATTTGACAAAACATTTATAAAGCTAAAACACTCACACCACATACATTGACTTTGACTTTTATTACAAATGACTTTGACTTTGGATTGAAGGGCTTTGACTTGAGATTTTGACTTTCTATCTTCACTCTTCATGATCTTGTATCCAACATATTTCTGCAATAATAATCTCCCCCTTTGGATTCAAGATAAGCTTCAAAAAAAAATATTTGCAATATAATCACCATTTGGATTAAACTTTAGTAGCTTAAATCTTCCCCTTTGTTTAGACAACTGATCTTCTTCAGAAACATTAGCATTGAAGCGCAATCTTCTCTTTAAGCTAAAAAACAATCTCTCCTTTCCTGGATAAACATTGTCTTCAAAATCAATAACGATCTCCCCAAGGTTGTAAAAACCTCTTTCAAACATCGGAAAGAAATTATCTTCAGATTTAGCTTTCTTTTCTTCAGCAAATCAAACTTCAAAGAAATTTTCAGTAAATTTTGCTCGCATTTTGAATTCTCTGAACTTTGTCTTTCAAATCTGTACAATCTTCAACAAAACTTGCATTCTCTGACAGAATTTTGCATTGGACTTTCTTCAAATCATATTTTACAAACTTTCTGCAACCAACATTTCTTGATCACATGAATTTTCCACTACAAACATTTCTTGAACAAATCTTCTCCCCCTTTTTGATGATTGTAGCATAGAAATCATCAAAACTGCTTTAAGAAATGTCATTAACCTATTCTCTGACCATTGATATTTCATCACATGAGCCTTTGATTATCCGTCAATTCACCAAGTATTCATCCGAATCTTTTCAAATACAGACAAAATCGAGTGTAACACCTAAATCAATAAATGACTCACTTAATAATGATTGTCAGTAACACGAAGTCACTGTGTGTAAAGAATACACATTGGAAATGATCTTTTTAATGTTCACTCCCCCAGGTCTTCCATTCAATCATCGAATTACACAATTTTATTCTATGAACGTTTAGACAGAAAAACGAATTTCCTGTGTGTTCATGCTTATGTATGAAATAATTTCATCATAATGATTGATTTATCATAGGCTCAAAATTGTGTAAACCATTGAGACAACAACAGTAATACACAGACTCAATGGTGCATGATCGAAGTGCGAAGGTAGGGAAGACTTCCTTATTTTTCAATATCCAGATTATCCAAATGAGAATCAGATAAATTATATGTTGCTTCCCCAAGAAAAATTGAAACTTTTTCTTGTTAAGAAAAAGATGAGTGGATGGTGGGGTTTAAATCAACAGTTGGCATGGGCTAGTTGCCTGTTTCAATGATGTTCACGAAAAATTGTGAAGCAACAGTAATATGAATTCCCGGCTCAGAAAAAGTTGGTGCAGAGTTTGATATTCTTTTACTCTGATCTCTCACCCTCTTTCTTTTTATCATTGAGCTCACATCTAACCAAATTCTCTTTTCATTTTACCTCATCACACATACCCACACTCAGATATTTTGACTCCTCGCCTCTCGATCACTCAAGGATAACTTATTGGGTAGGAAACACCGGTTAACGTGAATCCATAGAAGTTCCGTTAAGTCCTCACACAATGAAGCCATGTTGTCCTATAAGCATAATGTTCATCAAAATGGTTTAACTTGAATAGTCAAATCACAATATGAAATACATGTCAGATGTATGTATGCTCATAAAAATAATCATGAAGATTTGAGTGTTTGATCATGGAAGATTTTTCAAAACAAGTGTATTGAAATGAATACAAGAAACTTGTTTGAAAATCTGATACTGTATGAAAAAGATCAAATATGAATGGTTTATCATGAAAAGCTTAGGTCATGAAAAATTGGATGTTTTCTATACGAATCAAATATAGACAAGTCTTGAAAGAATCTTTTTGAATGAAATCACGTTTTTAATTGATACTTGAGCATTGAGATATCAATGAAGTTCAAACGGGGTGTCTTACCATTGAAAATTAGTTTCAAATTTGAGACATGGTAAGAACTTGGTCAATAAAAGTACTAAACCGGTGTGTATGAATACTTGACAGTATATGGAAAAGATAATACACAAGTATTTATGTTTGGAAACACACGGTTAGTTAACCATGACAACACATGTAAAATGAAAACATTTAAAATCACAATTCTAAATTCATGAAATCATTTTGAGAATAGAGAAGTGGTTTAAACATTTAAGAACATGTTATCATATCTAAAAGCCATCCTTCTTTCAGACATGTATGAGATTAAGTTTAAAATGAACCTTACACTCAGCTTAAATCTCATAAAGTCAGCTCGAAAGTCATGATTGATATTATCATGTAAGCTCCCCCTCAAAATCTGCAACAGTCAAAAGTCTTCAAAGTACAAAGTTTTATTCACAAAATTTTTATTGAAAACTAAAAACATTAAAGAAGTAAAACATTTAAAGTACAAGTTCTGATCAGATGTAATTAGAAGTCATATTCCGTACTCCCCCTGAAATTATGCATCATAAAATTTGCCAATACAAAATATATGCAATATTTCTCTAACTCCCCCTAAAATGTAGATCATCTAGCTTTATGTCACCCCCCCCTGAAATCATGAACAAACCTAAGTGCAGATATCTTTCAGATTAAAAATAAAGAAATGAAGAAAATGACAAAGATAAACTGTACTAGGTAACGACAAATTAAGTCATGAGATTGAGCATGCCAAGTTTAGAAATGAGAAAATAAAATCTCTTTTCATCAAGTGGCTTGGTGAACAAATCTGCAAGTTGGTAATCTGTGTTTACAAAGTAAAGTTCGGTTATACCTTTCTCAATATTATCTTTTATAAAATGATATCTCATGTCGATGTGCTTGGTTTTGGTATGTTGAACAGGATTTGCTTATATAGCAATTGCGCTCTTTGAATCGCAGTAGATCGGGATTTTGTCGAACTTGAAACCATAATCTCGGAGTTATGTCCGCATCCACAACACTTAAGAACAGCAGTTAGCCGCAGCTACGTACTCTTTCTCGGTTGTCGAAGTAGATACATAGAGTTGTTTCTTTGAAGCCCAAATCACGAGTTTATCTCCTAAGAATTGTATATGTCCCGATGTACTCTTCCTGTCAAGCATACAACCTGCATGATTTGCGTCTAAAAATGCTGTGAGCTTAAAAACAATATCTTTAGGATACCACAGACCAAGATCTGCAGTGCCTTTCAGATACCTAAATATACGCATAACTGCAGACATATGAGATTTTTTAGGCGAAGCCTGATATCTAGAACATAAGCATGTAGAAAACATTATATCTAGTCGACTAGATGTCAAGTACATTAAGGAACCAATCGTACCTCTGTAGATTCTAATATCAACAACTTTTCCAGAAGGATTTGCTCTGACCTTAGTTCCAGGTGCCATCGGGGTACCAATTGGAGTACAATTTTCCATTTTAAATTTTCTACGAATATTGAAAATGTACTTCGCTTGATTAATGAAAACCCCCGTAGAAAATTGTTTGACTTGTGACCCGAGAAAGAAATTCATCTCTCCCATCATACTCATCTGAAATCGTGACACCATAAGGTTAGAGAAATTCTTACAGTACTTAGGATTTGTTGAGCCAAATATGATGTCATCCACATATATCTGGATTAATATGATATCAACTTTCTCCTTTTTAATGAAAATAGTAGTATCAATTTTACCTTTTGAAAAGCCCGACTTGAATAAAAATTTGGATAGGTTTTCATACTAGGCGCGAGGGGCTTGCTTCAGACCGTAAAGAGCTTTGTCCATAATGTATACATGATTTGGCTTATCTGGATTGACAAAACCTTCAAGCTGAGAGACGTAGATTTCCTTCTTTAAAATCTTCATGTCCATCTGGTAGACGTTGAAGTTCTTGTGTGTGGCATAGGCTACAAACATGCGGATTGCCTCTGTGCGCGTAACTGGAGCATAAGTCTCGTCATAATCTATACCTTCCTCTTGCTTATATCCTTTAGCCACAAGTATTGCTTTGTTCCTTATGACGATACCATCTTCATCTTTCTTGTTCTTGAAAAACCCATTTCGTGCCGATTATTGTCTTACCTTCAGGTTTAGGCACTAGTCTCCAGACCTTAAGTGCTTCGAATTGATTCAGCTCTTCTTGCATCGCAGTCACCCAATCTAAGTTAGCTAGAGCTTCAGATACTCGTGTAGGCTGTATCTTGATCAGGAATGAATCATGCATGCACTGGTTTAGTGTAGTAGACCTAGTTTGCACTGGTTTGGACGGATCTCCAATGATTTGATGTATTGGGTGCTCTTTGGTCCACTTGTTTTCATGAGGGAGTAGATTAGATGTAGATTGATCATGATGTTCATCTAAAAATCCACAATCTTCTTCATTTTGTTTAGTTAGGGGTTTAGTTAAAGTAGACGGTGTAGAAGCTTTAGTTGGTTGGACACTTGAAGTCTGTTGATTAGACGTTGTGGTACACCCAACTGATTGAGTTACTTCTTGTGTGTCCCGTTTAAATCGTTGAACCAGTTCTTATCAAGTAATAACAATCACAACAATAAGATTTACCAACCTGTTTGTTTATAAATAACGGATTACAGGATTGATGTTTGTTCTTGAAGCTCTCGACTTTCTCTCTGATGAACAGTACAGTGTGTGTGTTGTTGTGATCTGATCTCTCTCTTTCTTGTCTAACACACTAACAACTCAAAAACAAACATAATATCTAAACTAAACTAATATCCTAAATATCTATTTATTAGATATTTAGGAATAATATTAAAATACTATTATTAACACAATAATTAACTTTGACATTTATTACAAACTAACATTAGACTAATATTTAGAGTTACTTTTCAGCTTTAGCTTCAGATTGTAAACTTCAGATTGGATGATCTTGAATCCAATAGATCTGTGCGCTAACAATCTCCCCTTTGGATCAAGATCATTACTAAAAAGCTTTAGCAACTTAGTCTTCTCTTTCAGCTCAGAAGATGCAATCTCCCTCTTAGTCTTCAACAAGTAGCAATCTCCCCAAAAGACGTAGATAAACTATCTTTCAGATGATGGGAAGAAATTATCTTCAGATTTAGCTCAGAATGTTGTAGCAAAGTATCTTCAAAGAAAATTTCTCTTAAATCAGCATGTCTTCAGAATACTTGCTCTAAACTTGTGTTGTTCTCCATTTCTTGTGTAGCTCTTCTCCCCCTTTTTGATAAAAAGAGCAACGAGTTCATCAAAACTTTTATGTCAAGAAATGTCTTTCTTACAGAGCCTCTGATTCGTCAATTCAAAAGATATTCATCCAGATCTTTGCAAATCCAGACAAAATAGTCGTGTAAGACCTGAATCAACAAATGAATCAGTTAACATGCATGTCAGTAACACAAAGGTACTGTGTGTAACGAATACACATTGGAAAGGAGCTTTTTGATGTTCACTCCCCCAGATCTTCCATTCAATCATCGAAACACCACAAAGGTAATTTCTATAAACGTTATGAAAAAGAAACAAATTCCTTGTGTGTTTGTGCAAGTGATAGAAAGAATTAAGCACTTGATGAATGCTTATAAGTCTCAATATTGTGTAAACTACTGAGACAACAGTAAGTTAAACACAGACTCATTGTGCATGAGTGAAGTGCGAAGGTGGGGCAGACTTACTTTATTTCAATATCCAGATTTTCCAAATGAAAATCAGATAGTAAATGTGCTGCTTCCACTTTGAAAATGAAACATTTTCTTTTTTAGAAAAAAATGAGTAGCTGGTGGGGTTAATCAAGAGTTGGCATGGGCTAGTTGCCTATTTCAATAATGTTCACCAAAGAAATGTGAAACACTAGAAATGTGGTTGCCCGACTCAGAAAGTAGTTGGTGCAGAGTTCTGATATTCTTTTAACTCTGTTCTCACACCCTCTCTCTTTTAAACCTTTAGCTCACTACTAACCAAACTCTCTTTTTCTGTATACCTCATCACACAATCCATACTCATTTCTTTTCGACTCCTCACACTCAATCTCTATAGCTTAACTTCACGGGTAGAAATCACTGGTTAAAGTGATTCCATAGAAGTTGTGTTAAGTCCTAGCACAATGAAATCATGTTTTCCTAGAAAGCATGTGATGCTCAGAATGGTTTAACTATATCAGTTAAAACACAAAGTAGATCATGAAAACATTTAAAAGCACACTTCCAATTCATGAAATCGGATTGAGAACGGGAAGTGGTTTGAACATTTAAGAATAATGTTTTCTATGATTGAAAGTTGTCCTGCTTTCAACCACATATGAGATTAAGATAAAGGATTATACCTTTACGTGCGATCTTACATCTCATGAAGCTAAGCTTAAAGTCATAAAGATATGAACATGTAAGCGTCTCTCAAATTGCCAAAGTCTTAAACTCAAGTCAAAGTAACGTTATTCACATTAAATTAAAAGACAAAAAGCAGTAAAACAATGAAAGTACGAGTTCTGATATGAAATAATCAAAAGTCATATTTCTTTTACTCCCCCTGAAATTATGTATCAGAAAAATTATCAGGGTAAAAGATATGCATTAACTCCCCCTCAGATATTGATCATCATATCTGTTGGATGCATAAAATTTCAGAAAAGTATGTACTCCCCCTTGATGGTTGATTTCCTCATTGGAGTATTGGAGTACAATCTTGTATCAACACAGGAGTTATGTCTTTTGATCACTGAAGTACGAGTCCTAAACTGTTGTGTTTAGAAGTCAAACTTCGTTGAAGTACGGGTTCTAAGCTGATGTACTTAGAAGCCTTTTTTAACATTGAGGTGCGGGTCTTGAACTGTTGTATTCAAGAGCCATTTTCTTCTTCCTACTCCCCTTTGACAGTAGGTGCCTGCAACACAGATTCATCCTTTTTCTTTGGTATCCATTTCTATTTGGATTCAACTGTTTTAGTTTCAGTTCTTATGGGAGTAATTGAGTAAGAACCATACCAGTAATGGTCACTCGTTTTATGAACAGGATCATGTGTACGACAATAAGAACAATAGAATTTCTTACCTGACAAACTGATTAATTGACCTCTCGTGTAGACAAAATCAGGTTTACCTTTACGTGCATTGTTCTTCTTGGCATTCTGCGTATGTACACATGACTTCTTACTTTTCAGCTCATATTTCTTCTTTGCTTTAACTGGTTTCCTGTTCCAGACCAGTTCTTCTTCTTTGTAGGTATTTCTCCTTCTTTGATGTGTACCTGAACCAACTATATTTCTATCAAAGAAAAGGTTAGTATTACGAATTTGATCAGAAGATTTAACTGACCTTTTTGAAGAAACAGATTTGGATGTTGAACTTGCAGCTGACTTGAATGAGCATTCTGACTCAGCTGAATCATCTCTAGGTGAGTGGACAATTGACTCTGGAGTCTTGTGCTCAGTCACCACCACCATTGAAATAATCTTTTCAATCTCATTAATCTTTGAAGAATAATTGTCTCTTTCTATGACAAGAAGGTCATTCTTCGTCTCAAGCTCAGACTTCTTTTTCTTCTCTTTCAATGCTCTTTTAGACAGTACAGATAGCTTCTCGGTAAGCTTCCTAATTTCAGCTTCAAAGATGCTTCTTTCTTTTTCAAATCCCTTCTTTGCACCCTTTCTTCCATCTGATATCTCTTTTAAGAATCCAACGTTCTTCTGTTCAATTGCCTTATTCTCTTTGGCAAACTGATCTCTTTCCAAAATGATTACTTTCTCAAAGTTACTAACTTGTTGAGAAAGCTTTATACTTGTAAGCTCAATCACCTTCTTCTCTTCAATACTCTTCTTGGAAAGATCTGAGAACTTCTTCTCAAACTCTGATATTTTTTTTTGAAGTTCAGTGTTTGTACTCTCCAAATCCTTTATCTTTTCTTCATAGCTTTCAACAGAAGCTGCTTGCAGGATCTGGACACTTTGATCTTCTAAGTCTGAGATCTTTCTTTTCAACTCACCATTCTCAGTTTCCAAAACCATTACCTTTTCTTTTGGAGACAATTTTCATATATATCTTCAAGATGATCCCATAACTGTTTTGATGTAGCCCATTTGCTAAGTTTGCTATTCATTTGAATAGTAATCTCTTCTGAAATTCCATTCAAGATAAGAATTTTGGCAATTTATCTTCTTCATGTCTCCTTCTCTGCTCATCTGTGTATTCATTAAGGTAAACTGGAACCTCTTTCATTTCCATAAATCCATAAGTTCCTCGAAGAGAATTGAACATTGTTGGAATTTTCATCATCCCTTCCTGCAAAGATAATCTGATATAAGTGTTCAATTCATGTTTGTCAATAAAGTCTAAGAAATGGATTTTCCACTGCTCATATTTTCCCCTTTCTAAAACAGTAGATTTCATATCAGTTGCAAATGATAAAAATTCTTTTGAAATAGACATCTGATCTAGTTTGTACTGTTCTTTAAGATCTGAAACTTTCTGTGACAGACTTTTCTCTCTAGGTGGAGCAAAGAAATCATCATCCATGATTCCTGTAACTAAAGAAATTGACAGATATGATCGTTAATCCAAATAAAAGCAAATATAATTCAGAAATAAAATTTCCAAATTTAACCAAGTATAGAACAGGCGCAAAAGGCACACTTTGCGCTAAGTGAAGGTGGCGCAAAAGTAAACTTTGGGTTAGAATAAGTTGGCGCAAAATGGAGTTTTGCGCGAGAAGTGGGTCGCGCGAAATGGAACTTTGTGCTAGTAGTGGGTCGCGCGAACTGAGGTTTGCGCGAGTAATGGTTGGCGCAAAACAAACTTTGCGTGAATAGTTAATGGCGCGAAAGTGAGGTTTGCGTGAGACGTGTATGGAGCAAAGGTATAATGTTATGACCGGTATAATGCTCGACCGGGGCCTTGACCGGTGTGATTCTCGACCGGTGTGATTCTCGACCGGACCTGCGACCGGAGAGATGTTTGACCGGGGTTTTGACCGACCGGGGTTATGCTTTGACCGAAGTTATCTTGCGACCGGTGTTAGAGATGTGACCGGTATATCACCTTCGACCGGAGTCCTACGTCGACCGGATTGATGTAGTGGCCGGGTTGAAACCGTGACAGGGGTAGAGACCGGAGTGGACCGGTGTTGCGACCTGTATGTTCGGACCGGTATGGACCGATGTGCGTGTAACCGGTGTCGACCGGTGTGTGTTCTTCGATAAATCGGCCCTGTAACTCCCAAATACACCTATCTAGAAATCGATTTACAACACCAAAATTTGACAGTATGATCGCCTTATCAAATACAACAAGTTACAACCTTTTGATTTCGAAAACAACCACTTTTTGAAATTTTGATCGTTGGTACAGTGTGTTGAAGATGAAGAACACATAGAGTTTTATAAATTTGATTTGAAACTGGTTTCTGCTCTGATACCAATTGTGTGTCCCGTTTAAATCGTTGAACCAGTTCTTATCAAGTAATAACAATCACAACAATAAGATTTACCAACATGTTTGATTACAAATAACGGATTACAGGATTGATGTTTGTTCTTGAAGCTCTCGACTTTCTCTCTGATGAACAGTAAAGTGTGTGTGTTGTTGTGATCTGATATCTCTCTTTCTTGTCTAACACACTAACAACTCAAAAACAAACATAATATCTAAAATATAATATCTAAACTAAACTAATATCCTAAATATCTATTTATTAGATATTTAGGAATAATATTAAAATACTATTATTAACACAATAATTAACTTTGACAGTTTCTGCGGTTTGCGTTTGTTTTTAGCACTTTGCGTTTCATTCATGAACTTTGCGTTTCATTCATGATTCTTTGTGCTTCATTCATGTTGATTTGCGTTTGTTCTTAGTTGATTTGCTTTTTCTACTAATTTTTGTTATCTTGTTTCAGGTTTGCGGATCTCACTACACCCGCAAAGTTTATTGTGCGCTTCAGGCTACATACGCAAAGCCTGTCTTGCGTTTCCTTTGTCACCCGAAAGACTCTATTTTGCGGGTCTAACTTCATACGCAAAGCTAAACTTTGCGCTAAACTTTGCGTATCCTCCATCACCCGCAAAGCTCCACTTTGCGTATCCTCCATCACCCGCAAAACTCTACTTTGTGTTCCTCTCTGCACCCGCAAAGTCTACTTTGCGTATCCCACTACATACGCAAATCTCCAGTTTTACTTTTCAGCTTTAGCTTCAGATTGCAAACTTTAGATTGGATGATCTTTAATCCAATAGATCTGTGCGCTAACAGTTCTGGCTCGACAGTTTCATGTACTGCTTCAACTGATGGAGTAGGTGTTTGAATTGGAGTTTCTTGCAGAACCGGGGGAACAGATTCAGTTGACACATCTGAAGTGATTGGATGATGATTACTTGAATCTTAAGGTCTATCAATCACAACAGGTTTAGGCTATTTAGAGCCAAGAAACTCATCATAGAAAAATTCAAACAATAAATCTAATTCTGTTAAATGAGATGTAGAAGTTGATGATTTATCAGAATTAGTTTCATTAACCACATGTTGTGGACTGATTTTCCCAGAAGCTAATACTCTAGTAAGAACAGGTTCTGAACTGTCTTGAACAGAAGCCATTTCTTCATCGAATGTAACGTTGACGCTCTCTACAACAATCTTTGACTTCTTCAGGTATACTCTGTAAGCAGCAGACGTTTGAGAATATCCAATAAAAATGCCTTCTTCAGCTTTTGGATTGAACTTGTTCAAGTTTTCCTTATCATTTAGTACGAAGCACCTGCATCCAAATATATGAAAGTGTTTATTGCTAGGTATTCGATTATTAATTAAAGCATATGGTGTTTTACAGAACCGGTGATGGATAATGGATCGATTTTGCGATAGTACGTAGTCGACACAGCTTCAGCCCATAGAAATAGAGGTAGTTCTGATTGACTTAACATAGTTCGAGTGGCCTCGACTAGTGTTCTGTTTCATCTCTCTACAACTCTATTCTGTTCAGGAGTTCTAGCAGCAGAAAACTGGAGTGTTATCCCGACCGATTCGAGAGAATTGTCAACAATTTTGTTCTTGAATTCTGTGCCATTATCCGTTCTAAGAAGGTTGACTGTCTTCTGTAAATTCACTTGAGTGGTCTTCAGAAATGTGATGATGACATTGGGCGTCTCATCCTTTGATCTCAAATTTGCCCCAAGTGTATCTAGAGTAATCATCCACAATCACTAGCACATATTTCTTGCCGTTGATGCTTTGAGTTCGCATCGGCCCACAGATATCCATATGCAGTAGTTCCAGTAGAGAACTAGTACTCGGCTCAGGCTTCAGCTTATGAGCGACTCTTTTCATCTTGCCTTTCTCACACGCTGCACAGAGATGTTCTTTGACATATTTAAGCTCTGGAAGTCCTTTCACTAAATTTCCAGTGACCATCTTGTTGATGTACCGAAAATTCAGGTGAGATAGTCGTCTATGCCATAACTAGCTCTGCTGCATAGAGGCTTTTGATAGTAGACACACCTCATTACTAGTCTGTACTTTTGACAAGTTAATCATGTAGAGGTTTGACTTTCTCGTCCCGACCAAAAGTTGTTTCCCATCTTTAGTTCATACACAACACCTTCTGGCCTTGAAATTCACCTCTAAGTCTTTGTCACAGAACTGACCAATGCTGAATAGGTCAATAGGTTATGTCCTAGTCCTTCTACATAGCTTACCTTTTTGATCGTTATGTTCTCTTGAATAACATTACCATATCCGAGAATAGCTGAAAACTGGTCATTTCCGAAACGTACGTTCCCACAAAATTTCTCTGTATAATTAGACAATATATCTTTCTGCTCGGTCATATGCTTGGAGAAACCATAATCCAAGTACCTCAAATGACGGGTCTGCACAAGATAAATTAGGAAACAATTGGTTTAGGTACCCATTTATATCTGGGTCCCTTCATGTTAGCGGAAGATTTTGGCACCCATTTGAATTTGGGTCCTCTTTGATTTTGAAAAATATGAGAATGATGTATATAATAAGTTCCAAACCAACATTCATAAATTCTCGAGTCACAAAATCATTTCGATCATATGTAGACAATTGAGTAGTAACCGGAGATAATTGGAACAATTGCTTTATTGAATATTTCTTGTAAGAAGTTACAAGATTTGTTTTTGAAGAAGCAATATTACCAACTAAATCAGTATCACTAACAGAAATCCTATTACATTCATAATCAGAAAATGACTTTGTAAGCTCTTCAATTTTCTTCTTAGGTCGCCATTCAGTTCGCACTTCAGACATTTTCTTGCTCAGTTCTGAAACAAAAGATTTAGATTTGTTAGGAAAATGAGATTTCTGAGTTTGTCTGTTCTTTGCTTACCATAGTTGGTCCGTTTCTGTGAGCGCCTTTTATTTTGCTTTTTACATGTTTTCATAATAATCAGTACTCACAGGAACTAACTCATCAATCTTAGTTGATGATTCACCTATTTCAAACACACTAGGTAAAACATCAGAATTGATAATAAAATCAGTATGATCTGGAAGTTTTGCATTGAAGTCAAACATATCAATACTTTCATCAACACAACCATCATCAGAATTTAAAAAATCATATGCACACGCAAATAAGTCATCAGTATCATCTCAGAAGTTTGAGATTCCTTTGAAGAATTTGAACACATTTTAGATTCAGATTTAAAAACAGTGTTCTTTATTACTGTAGAAAACACAACCTTTTCAGTATCAACCAAAATTCTTTCGTCTGATAAAGTGTTTTCAAGATCAATGATTTTGCTTTCTAACACGAGCGGAGGAACATAGATTTTAGCTTTAATAGGTTTTTCCTCCAACTCTTTAGTAGAATAGCTTTCAAAATAGTTATTCGAAAGAACCTTTGATTGCTCAGAAAGATAACTATCATTCAGCTTTTGATAGTAGAATGGTAGTTGCATTTTCGTTGTTTTCTTTCTGTTCTCGTCTTCTTTGGCCTC
Source organism: Arctium minus (assembly GCA_954870635.1). Classification (NCBI taxonomy): domain Eukaryota; kingdom Viridiplantae; phylum Streptophyta; class Magnoliopsida; order Asterales; family Asteraceae; genus Arctium; species Arctium minus. The sequence continues at coordinate 72,909,483 of OX941089.1, read as the reverse complement.
AACTACATCAAAAGATTTGCTAACAAACTTGTGTTGGGAATTCAAAATTATACAAGTATGGTTAATGTTGCTAGCACAACCTGGTTATTACTTCTGAAGTTACTACTGTTGATACAGGTTAATGCTGCTAACCAAGATTAATACTGCTAGAAGAAGTTACTACTGCTGAGCAAAGTTAGTACTGCTAGTAGTTAGTACTGCTGAACTTAATACTGCTCAAAGTATTAATGTTGCTGAAGACTTAATACTGCTTATGAGATGAAGACTTCATATGGCAAGGATGACAGCTGTATTGATTGAAGATCATGGAAGGCTCGGAGATAAATATGGAAGATTATACTGAAGTTTTTTTATTCTTTGTAATTATCTCTTATCTTCAGTATATGTATAGAATAGTTTGTATCTTTAGGATAGAGAATTATTCTGAGTTTTTAATTTTCTTAGAGAAAATCAACCTCAAGGTTTATAATCCTAGTTCTAGAGAAGTAGAATTCGTATTGGTGAGCCTGTTGAGGTTGTGTGTGAAATCTTGTAGCTTTATAACCATTCAATAAAGTTTATAAGTTGTTATTATGATTGACTGTTTCATTGATCTTTGAATATTAAAGTGTTATTCCGCAAACTCCTTTAATATTGTTTCAGAGTGTTTATTCTTGTTAAGAATTCAGATCCTGACAAGTGGTATCAGAGTTAGTATTCTCAGAAATCTTATTCATCATGGAAAACACATTTGAATCAAACAGTACTCTTGTCTCAAAGGTTCCAATGCTCAGATCCAATGAATTTGACATGTGGAAGATTAGAATCAAGCAATACATTCTCCTCACAGATTACTCCATGTGGGACATTATTGAGAATGGCCCATCTGATGCATTAAAGATTGGTGCAGATGGAAAAAGGACCCCACCAAAGACAGATGCAGAAAGGAAGACAAGACAGACAGAGATGAAAGCCTTGAGCACACTGCTCTTGGCTATTCCCAATGAATATCAACACCAATTCAACAACTGCACTGACGCACAGATGCTCTGTAATGCTCTAGAAAAGAGATTCTCTGGTACCAAAAGTACCAAGAGAAATCAGAAGGCAATATTGAAGCAACAGTATGAAAACTTTATGTCAACTAAGAATGAGTCCATGACTCAAACTTTTGACAGGTTTAACAAGTTGATTGGTGAACTAGCTACTATGGGAGTACAGATTGATCAAGATGATGTAAACAGAAAGTTCTTGAGGTCCCTTGGAGATGAATGGACCATGTACATTGTTTCGTTCAAACAAAATGAACAACTGGAAGAAAAAGAACTTGATGATCTGTACAATGACCTTAGAGTATTTGAAGCTGAGGTGGAGGCAAAGAAGAAACCTTCTGGATATATTCATAATGCTGCACTTCTATGAGCATCAATTGATTCTAATGCTAACCCTGAATCAGTTAATGCTGCTAATGGAGCAAATCAAGAAAAAGGCACTGAATCTGTGTTTGAAGCCTTTCTTTCCAGCCATGGAAATTCCTCTTTAATTAATGATGACTTGGAACAACTTCATCCTGATGATCTTGAAGAGATGGACATTAAATGGCAGATGGCCATGCTTTCCATGAGGGTGAAGAAGTTCATAAAGAGGACTGGGAGGAACAACTTCTTCCAAAGAACAGAAGATGGAGCAGGCTTTGATAAATCAAAGATGGAGTGCTATAAATGTCATCTGAAGGGACACTTTTCTAGGGAATGCAGAAGTGGAGTGTCTCACAATAACAACCACCAACAAGCTCAGTCTAGAAGCTTCAATCACAACAGAAACTCTGTTCAAGCCCTTGTTTCTCAACAAGGAATGGGGTTTGACTGGAGTGATCAATCAGAAGAGGCTATCCAAAATCAAGCTCTTATGGAAGAAGTATCTGATCTCCCAACTGAGGTAAGTTCTACTCTCTGTTATAAAACTTGCATAGACACTGTTAAAAGGTACAGAGATCACAATCAGAACATGAGTGATGACCTTAAGAGGTTAGCAAAAGATATAAAAGACTATGTGAGAATTGTTGAGAGGTTTGAAGAACAGATTAAAGGTTTTCAAGCCAACGAACTCCAACACTCATATGATACCAATTACTGGAAGTGGGAGAAAAAGGATCTAGAACTCCAACTGACCAAATCTAAAGAGGAGAGTGAAAAGTTGAGAGATGAGCTAACCAAGGTTAAGCTTGATGTGGAAAAGTTTTCCAATGCTTATAAAGCAATGGAGTCTTTACTACAAACTCAGATTCATGACAAATTGAGAAGAGGAATTGGGTACAATACCACACCACCACCATACAACAACAACTACATTCCTCCTATGTCAAATTTGCTAGAAACCAAAGATAGGAAGGACTTGCCTGAGGGAGCCACTGAGATAGATCCCTTAGATGAGGTAGTTGTTGAGGATAAGACTGAGAAAGAGGTTGGTAAGAGTAAGGAGAACAATATGAGTGGTGAGATTCCCCTAGAGAATCACATCATTACCAATGAGGGGTGTGGAAAGATTTGGGTCAAATCAAAGGACATAGAGAAGACAGAGGGAAAGTCTGGTAAGGTCCATTACAAACAGACCACAGTTGTGAATCCTGTTCCTTGCAAACAGTGTGCATGCAAGAAATCTGAGCCCCTAAAACATGATAAAAAGAGGGGAAATCAAAGAAACTGGAATAATCAGTGGGCACAAAAACAAGGGGTTGATCTGAGTAAAATCAATAGACCAAAACCTTGTTTTATCTGTGGCAAATTGAATCATCTTGCCAAATAATGTTATTTCAATCCTATAAACCAAAGGATGAATTTTCAAAGATCTATGCAAAAACCCTTGGGTTATAGGAAGAAGGAAAGGAACCATGTGGCTAAGAAATCTGTTAAATCTAAAAGCCACATGAAGAAAAAGACTGTTAAAGAAAGTGTCAATATCTGGGTTCCTAAATGCACTAAAACAGTTAGTACTGCTACCCCAAATAGTACTGCTGACAATGATAGTGCTGCTAGAAGCAATACTACTGCTACCAATGTTAGTGCTGCCAAGAGTATTAGTACTGCTAAAACTAACATGGTTAGTACTTCTTCAAATGTTAATACTGCTAACTCTGTTAGTGCTTCTAACAAGGTTAGTACTGCTAAACCTGTTAGTGCTGCTAACTCTGTTAGTACTTCTAAAGTTAGTACTGCTCCTAGTGTTTGTGCTGCTAGACCAATCATATTGACAAAGTACTCCACTAAAGAGTGCTCTGTGTTTAAAAATCTCATCAAAAAGGAATGTAAGTACTTTGATGAGAAAGGGAGACCCAAGACCAGTTTGGCTTGGGTTCCCAGTCAATACTAATTGTTTAATCTTTTGTGCAGGAAACCAGCAGCTCAAGGGGAAGAGCATCTGGCATGTTGATAGTGGTTGCTCTAGGAATATGACAGGGAACATGTCATGCCTCAAGAATTTCAAGAAAATTGATGGTGGGCATGTTGCCATTGGTAATATTCCAGATGGAGGTTCAGGAAGTGGAGGATCAGGGGATGAACAACTACAAGAGATTATTCCTCAGTCTGTGATCTTTCCCATACCTACAATAGAGCCTGTTGATGTCTGTGAAAAGGAGAATGCTACTGAACAAATTCAGAGTGAAGAAGAAAGAAGAGATGAGGATAATCCAGTGTAGTTTTAATACTGCCAGTGCAAAGTTAATACTGCTAGTTAGTTAATACTGCTCTCAGTTAATACTGCTAGTTAGTTAATACTGCCAGTGGTTAATACTGCTCTCAGTTAATACTGCTAGTTAGGTAATACTGCAGTGGTTAATAATGCTCTCAGTTAATACTGCTAGTTAGTTAATACTGCTAGTGGTTAATACTGCTCTCAGTTAATACTGCTAGTTAGTTAATACTGCTAGTGGTTAATACTGCTAGTTAGTTAATACTGCTAGTGGTTAATACTGCTCTCAGTTAATACTGCTAGTTAGTTAATACTGCTAGTTAGTTAATACTGCTTATGTCCCGAATCGTATAAATACCCTTTTTGCCCGCCTTAAAGTTCCTAACGACTCTTTGATTTCTATTCATCTGCTCTCTAACCCTTTTCTCTCAAGTACCAAGTGTTTCAGTCCAGAATACTGAAGCTCGATGGCAGCTATGGCATTCATTGATGAACATAATGAGATTGCAATGCTACAGAAGCCAAAACAAGCTGCTGGATTCCATCAAATTGTGGATTTTCTCAAGTCCAGCCACATTGACCATGCTCTTACAGTGTCGCCAACAATCTACATAGAGCATCAAAGACAATTTTGGGCAAATGCCACTGCAGTCACAAAAAATGGTGTGCAGATAATCAAGACAAGGGTGTGTGACAAACCCTTGTCAGTTTCTAAAGAGGTGATTCGCATCTGTCTACGTCTAGACGATGTTGCAGGTATTACTTCTATTCCTAATGAGGACTTGTTCTCAAATCTTTCAAGAATGGGTATGGAGGCCAATTGGGTGGTTTCAAATTCTCAAAAGCTAAATTTTATACCCAATGGCGTTTTCTTGTTCATACCCTTATGCATTGCATTTCTAAAAATACTACTGGATGAAGTGAGTTCAGCAGTACCATTGATTATGCTTTGGTCTGCTTGGCCACTGCCAGAAAGTACAAATTTTCAAGAATGATTTTCAATGACCTTGTGTCAAACTTGGGAAACAAAAAAAGTTTTTATATGTACCCAAGATTTGTCCAGGCAGTTATAACCAATGAATTGACGGATATGCCTCACTTTGATGAGTTATATGTACCAAAAATCCCCAAAGGTAAGGTCTTTTCAAATATGAAGATATCACCATTGGACTCGGAAGGAGTTGACACCCCATTGTTCTCTACAATGATGGTGGTGTCCCACAATGAAGAAGATATGTCTTCAGGGTCAAGGCCCTCATTAGACCATCCCACTGAAAGCCAATCCCAACCTTCAATCACCATATCAATCCCACAGTCCCTTGTTCAAAAACCAACTTCACCAATCACCAATACATACATCAGGAAAAAGGTAAAGAAGGCTCCTTCCCTTCTTGTACCTTCACCCACAGAGCCTTTAAGCCTTCCAATGGAGAATTCTCCATTAGAGAATATCTATAGGGAAACCACAAGGGTGTCTCCCAACCCCAAGGAGGTGCTTACTGAGGAGATGAATGAGCATATAGGTGCAAAGGCTGCCACTACTCCTGCTAGCACAGAGGAGGTCAGTGGTAACATCAATAAGACCAACCCCATGGCAACTTTGGGTGAGCAATCATCCAAAGGTCCCAGGTGACAAGAAACCAAGGGGGTAGCAGGTGCTCCTGCTAGGCAGAAGACCTCTACTACTAAAAGAACCCATGATCCTTCAAAAGGAGGTAACACTCCTTGGAGAAGGTGAGGACATATATGACTATAATGAATTGATGGAAACAATGGGCAACATCAATATGGATGTAATCAAGCAGGGAAAAGACATAGAAGAAATGAAACTGGTAATTCTGTCTCAACAAGTACAGATTACCAAACTGAAGAACATGGTGAAAAGATTGGTACAGAAAAAGAGACGAAAGCAATTTGTGTTAAAGAGGAGGAAAAGTGATAAAGATGCTTCCAACAAGAGGGAGAATCAACAGGGTGAAACAGAAAAGGAAAGTACAGCTGAGAGGGGATTTGATTTTGAGGGAGAGAAAGAAGCATAAACTGTTAATGCTGCTAAAACAGTTAATGCTGCTGAGACAATTGAAGCAGCAGTAACAGAGCTATCCATGGAGGAATTAGAAATAGCAGAAACTTTGGTAAAAGCCAAGAATGACACTCCTAAGGCTACTCAAAAGGCCAAGGGAGTGGTCATCAATGAAGGAGGTCTTTCAAAGAAAAGAAAAGAAATAAGTGAGGCAGGTTTGAAGGATGCAAAGGGAAAAGCAAAGATGGTAGAACCTGACCAACCCTTAAAGAAGAAGAAGAATCAGATTGAGTTGGATGAAGAAGTGGCAAAGCAACTTCAGGCAGAAATGGAAAGGGAGGAACAACTTCAATCTGCAAAGGATAGAGAACTTGCTCTGGACATGGCTAAAAAGCTAAATGAAGAATATCAAAAGAGCATGCAAACTGCATAAGAGGCCAAGAAATTACCAGTCAAAAGAATGCCAGTTAAAAGAATGCAGAAAATACAACCCTCTAAGACCTTTTTGGCCAATCAGGAAAGGAGAAAAATGATAAATTTCCTGAAAGGTTCAATTGGTGTCAAAGGAGAGATGTTCACCAACATGGCATACAGCAAGGTTGAGGAGCTGTATAAGAAAGAAATGGCTAAGCTTCAAGGGGACTCCTCACAAAGGGAAGAGGCTGAAAGAAGGATGAAGGAGAGATATGATCTCAACATTCAACAATCATTCCCTGAGGAAGTCACACCTACAAAAGAAAAGAAGGAAGAGCCAGAGAATGTTGGTATAGAAGCTAAATCTGCAAAGAGGGTGAAGACCATAGCTTCAAAGAAACTGTCCAAGAAGCAAAAGGTTGAAGAAGCTGAAATAGAGGCAGAACCTTCAGTTCCACCTTCAGCAGAATCTGTGCAGAACCCAGAGCAGTCCAATAAGCAATCTGATGAGCATGTGGGTCTGTGCATGACTATAATAGAACCAGTTCAGGCTGTTCCAATTTCTATGAAGGCTCTAGAGATCATCTTCTGGGATATCTTAAGGGAAAGCAGAAAGGATTACTTCAGGATGAAAAGAGTTAGTGATATATTTCAAGTATATGCCACTTGGGGAAAAGTAATAAGAAGTTGTTCAAAAGCAGATCTAGAAGAAATGTACAAAGTGGGCATGAAGCTTTATGAACATGTTTTGAAAGGAACTGAAGAAAGCCTACTTAAGATTGCAATGGAATATCTTTGTATGATGTTTGAACCAGAAAAGGTGGTTTACAGAATCAAGGATCTACATCATGAGTATGGGTTTAAGAAGATTGAAAAGTGGATACTCTTTGAAAACTGTGGTGTATACATGATTAATATACATAACTGTTATCATGAATACTACCTAGTGGACAAAATGCATGATCATAGCAAGGAGAAGCTGAATGGGATGCTGAAAGCAAAGCTAGTGTGTTCAAAGGAATCAGAAATGGCCAGAATTGTGGTTAGAAGAACAATCAATCAAAGTCTGGGTCTGGATCCGAATTTGGGCAACTAAGCTGGAGTGTTGAAAGCATCTTGAAGACTAAAATTGAAGAACTTGACTTCTCTTCCTAAAAGTCAAGTTAGGGGTAGATTGTTGGGAATTCAAAATTTTACAAGTATGGTTAATGCTGCTAGCACAACCTGGTTACTACTTCTGAAGTTACTAATGCTGATACAGGTTAATGCTGCTAACCAAGATTAATACTGCTAGAAGAAGTTACTACTGCTGAGCATAGTTAGTACTGCTATTAGTTAGTACTGCTGAACTTAATACTGCTCAAAGTATTAATGCTGCTGAAGACTTAATACTGCTTATGAGATGAAGACTTCATATGGTAAGGATGACAGCTGTATTGATTGAAGATCATGGAAGGCTCGGAGATAAATATGGAAGATTATACTGAAGATCTTTTATTCTTTGTAATTATCTTTTATCTTCAGTATATGTATAGAATAATTTGTATCTTTAGGATAGAGAATTATTCTGAGTTTTTAGTTTTCTTAGAGACAATCAACCTCAAGGTTTATAATCCTAGTTCTAGAGAAGTAGAATTCGTATTGGTGAGTCTGTTCATCAATATTGAGGTTGTGTGTGAAATCTTGTAGCTTTATAACCATTCAATAAAGTTTACAAGTTGTTATTATGATTCACTGTTTCATTGATCTTTGAATATTAAAGTGTTATTCCGCAAACTCCTTTAATATTGTTTCTGAGTGTTTATTCTTGTTAAGAATTCAGATCCTGACAACTTGGGATTCAAATGAGAATGTTTGGTAGCCACTTGTAGAAAATCAAAATTATATAAAGTTGGCTGTTTTCTTATTGCTTTCTTCAAATAGTGTGGGTTATCGTAACCGGGACCCCACTTTTCTTTAACATCATTATCCTCACTTGGTGTGTTTAAAAAGATGGTTTGATCTGTTTGACCTCGAGTGTACAATTTTGCTTTCAAACCATTCACCATTTTCTTCAAATTCTTGTTTTCAATCTGCAATTTATGAACTTTTAGTACAAATTCTTGTTTCTCAAGATCAGATTTTGTAAGTTTTGAAACAGATTCAGAAATCTTATTTTCAAAACAATCTTTTTGTTGTTTAAAATCAGTAGCAGATTTGTTGAAAGAGTCAATCAAGTTTTTGTTCCCAACAAGTTCCTTGTTGAGATCAAAAATTGTTTGACGCTTCTTTGCAACCCTGATTTTCTTCTTTTTGAGTTTAGCTTGAAGGTCTTGAAGCTCAACCATCATAGCTTCCATCTGTTTTAGAAAATGAGATTCAGAATTAAATTATACCTTATCGGAAGTCTCCTCGTCTGATTCATCATACTTCTCTTCTTTTCCATGAGGCACATATGAGTTGTCTCATCTTTGTCTTCATCATTTGAGTGGTCTAGCCAAAACTCATCTTCTGTCATCAATGCCTTTCCAGCTTCCTTTTGCTTTGCCAGAAGCATTTTATTCTTGTAGTAGTCAGAATTTCTCACTATAGGCTTCCGACAGTCTTTGACATAATGACCCACTTTTCCGCAATTGTAACACTTGATTAGCTCATCAGATTTCTTCTCACTGCCATAATCATTCACATACATTTTCTTCTCCTATGGCTTTCTTTCCACATACTTCTTCTCCTCATACCTTCTTCCTTCCATCTTTTCTTTATGATCAAAGTTTCTCGACCCTGATGAGTACCTCTGATGATTAGATCCCGACTTCATGTAGAACTTCTTTTGGAATGCTCAAGTCAGAAGTAGCATGGCTTGTGTCCGGTTTTCCCCATCATCAGAGTCAGAATCAGGATCATCAGAATCATCAGAACATGGAATTATTACTTTCTTCTTCTTCTTATCCTTCTTTTCTTTTTCTTTCTGTGCTACTTCCAGGGCTATGGGATTTGCAACTTTCTCAGCCTTTTTCTTCTCTCCTCTTTTCTCTTCCACTTCCTCCTCGTTTTGCCTCAGTGTTTCGTGCACTTCATGAAGAGGAATGTCACTGAGATCATTCATTTGTTTCATCCTTCTTGTTTATTTCTTCTACTCGGGCTGAAGGATGCTGAGGAAATTAACATTATTTTCTATCTACTTCTTCTTCACCTTGTTCTTTGCAAGCTCATTCAACAACATAACAAGTCTCTCATAAGTATCTTTTAAGCTCTCATTTGCCTTAGCCTTGAACTCCTCATAACTGTTAATGCAGTTGGCCACCTTCATCTAGTTACCAACTTTGGATCCCATCATCATTTTTGTAGTTGATCCCAAATTTTCTTAGCAGTTGCTTTGTAGCTATCTATTTTGATATAGATCTTGTTAGGTATGCTTTGTAAGAGTAGAGATCCAACTTGTTTGTCAGTTTTATATCTGTTCTTTTGCTATTCTGTGTACTGAGAGATATCCTTCAGTACTATCTTTGTTTTCTGCTCCCTATCCATATTCCCATCTTCACTATCCTAGGATTCGTCATCTGGGATTTCCATGGTTATAAGAACCATTGGAACTTCTTTGATGGATAACATAACGTTTTCTCCGTTGGCATGTCTTGCAACGAAATCCAGGAACCGTCTTTTCGCTGTTTATACTCTCCTTTGAAGAGAACCGGTGGTTTGACATCCGTAGCAATGACAAGTGCATCTTTGGAAGTCATCTTGAGCTTTACAATGTCTGAAATGATCGTTAGAAAATCATCCAATGATCCTGATAAAACTTGCACAAATGATCGTTAACAAAAATTCAGAAATTTTGATCACATTCAGAAATTTGTTCCCCTACGCAGACTTAGCACGGGGGTCCACTAAGTATGAAAAAAAAATTTGACATTGAAAAACCATATTACAGTTTGTAAATTTTTTTTAAATATGAAAACTCGTAAACCACATAAATGAACTTTGCGCAAGCAGTGATGTGTGTGTTTGAAGTTTGCGCACGCTGAAGGATGCGACAAAGAGTTCGTGCAAATAGCATTGTGCGCGTTTTAGCTTCGCACAGAGAACTACTTATGAGTTCTTGCGAAATCCACTTCCCGCAATGCGTCTGTGCGTTCTAGACTTAGAAAAATTTTCGATAATCCACTTCGCGTAAACAACACACTTCTCGTAGATGATCACTTCTCGCAAAACCTACTTCACGCAAGACAAAGAAAGTGAACAGTAGAAATACACACATAGTGTCTTGCGTGTTTCTACTTCTCGCACACGTAAGCTTGAGAGTTCTTCACCCAAAACAAACTTCTTTGACGTGCGCGTTCTTCATGATGCTGTTTACGTGTTCTTCAGATCTAGCGAGTTCTTCAATATTTCGAACAAAAACTTGACTTTTTCACTTGAATTCAATCGAAACCTTCACCAAACAATCTGAAACTTTGCAGATTTCCCCTACTTCATCTCACGAACAGGTTACAAACAATAAATTTTACTCTAAAACAACAAAATTACAGATTCGATCAAGAACAGTACGTTATACAGACTCGAACTAGATTTCAAGAAAAAATCCAAAATTCACACTAAACAAGTATGAATTTGGCTAAGCAATTCAAACAACAAATATGTTAGAGCATAAATATGTTGGATGCAAGATCATAGAAGACTAAAGATTGAATTCAAAACTCAAAGTCAATTCTCAAGCAATGTCAAAGTCTTATGTAATAAAAGTCAACTGTAATTGTTGTTGTGTTTTGTTTCTGTATTGTGTGCGTGTTTTCTTTAGCATGAGTGTAAAGTAGCGTGCGTGTTTGTCCCTTGTGTATAAATAGTGATATGAGTTGTGTGTGTTGTAACTGTGTAAGAGACTCATATGTGTTCTTGTCTTAGAGAGAGAAAGTGTTAAGAGTGAATTGTAATCAATTTCACAGAATTAATAGAAAGTGATTTTACATTGAAATTGGTTGTCAATGTGATTTACACATTGTTATATGGGATAACAATTGGTATCCGAGCAGATAAAATTCAGAAAAACAAGGATCTAATTGCAAATCTTGATCGAAAATTTCAAGAACGCGCAAGTCGTCCTGTTCAGATTTCAATTCTCGAATTAGTGGTGTTTTTACTTCATTTTTGTACTAGAATACTCGATTTGATGTATAGAACATGTCTCATGTGTATTGATTAGCTTAATTCACATCAAAATTGAGTGAATTTTTTAATTTACTTGAATTAGTGTTCGAGTTTTTAACATCCCATACTAGTTATATTCGCTTAAACACATATAGAGCAACTAAGTAAACTTTACAGCAAAATAGTACTAGTTATTGACAACCGGACATTAAGGTACATATATATACAATCCCAAAAGTAACTATTCACAAAATAAGGTTGTCCGGTAAGTTAGTCTTCAAAATATCCACTCTTGGTCTCTCAACCCGGATATTCCCCAAGTCTGTCTCTAGAACCTGCCACGGAATAACAAACGTGGCTGAGCAATAACTCAGTGAACAGATCAATGAAATCAACAATAAACAATATAGGGTAAGTACAAATTATCCCTATAATCATGAAACGATAAAATAATCAATCGAATATCACAAAGATATAACAAAGGGGTTCACGTAATCACCCGTTCCGTGTTTTGTGTTATTCAAGTTCACATATATCACCCGAATACACTAAACCCATTGTTCCTAAAGAATGTACGGTTCTATGGGCATAAGTGAGAACTAGCGGTGTGGGCACGACACCCACTAGCCCTCGACTACTATTAAAGCAGTCCTGGTTCTGTTCTGTTCCTAGGATATCCATTCGCCCCTATGGCCAGATCAGGTCCAACGCTTTTTCCATGCATACACAAGGACGCCATAGTGATTATAGCCACCATGGAAGCATCACAAAGTCGGTGCCCCCGACTAAGTGTCTAGGTAAAGTATCACAGCGTATGGGATCTAACCGGATCACAAAGATATAACAACCATAAATGAACAAGTTAATATGGCTTGACTCTATCTAGTCGTGCCATTCTCAATCTGATAATATCACGGTCATTGGACCGATATAACAAATCATATTTATCACATTCCATTCACGCCTAAGCATTCAGAGTAAAACTCAAGAACCGGGCCAACGATCCCTGTTAGGGGCAACAGACTTTGGAAGACTCCTAAGTCGTGCTCAACTAATGGAACACCAAATGGAATTCAACAAAAGGAATTACACGATGAAAATGCAAGAAACAACATCATCGAGATCTTTTCGAACCTCAAGATTACTTTTCGGTGAATCATATTTGAATGGATTGACCCTCAACAATAGATCAATCCCGTTCCAAGACAATAAGAGATCCATACCTTTATATAGTCGAGATAACCAAAATACGATGCCCAATTGCCAAAGTGTCCAAAATCCTTGATAGTCGGATTTTCCTATCACAAGTAATATATATACACTTAGAATTATACAATGATTTCGTATATTTGTTTGATCTACTTAGCCTATTGAGACCCTTCTATTAGCTTAATTTAACTTATTTCCATATTTATATTCTTTATAGTTCAATGCTATTGTTATGAAAGGATGCTAAATAAATCGAACATAACAATCTAAATATTGCAAAGAAAAACCCCCTGCACATTCCAGCTTATGTCCGTCTCCGTGTTGGACATATTACTCATACTTAGGTGCTGAATTTCGTGATATGTTCTAAATGAAAGTTGTACCTATGCCTCTTAGAATCCAATAGCACTGTATTCATGTTGTTTTAATCTATTATTGATTTTATATGAATTTTTCACTAACAGTGTGCAGTTCCCGATTTTACAGAGACCTGCTACTGTAATTTGGTATTTTGGCACTCTTAAGCTCAAAATTAGCTTTTGGGCTCTTCATAACAATTGTTCTAGACACACTAAGGTTTCCAACCACATATCATACACCTTAATTGGATCAATGGTTAATTTTATACAAAATTTTAAAGTAACATTAATTTTCTGCTTCCTTCCAACAACACCAAAATTTAACTATTTTTAACATATCAACACTACCTCAAGATTTTGTAATCATTCTAAACCATCTATGAACCAATTTGATTTGGTTTAACAACCTTAAACATCACATAATCAAAAGCTAGATAAATTATTCAAGCATCAAACTCAAAGATTTTCAAAGTTCTTACCATTAAAGGATGATTACACCTCTTCAAGGTGTTGATTCCTTTAATCCCTTAACTCCAGCCCCTAATCAATAAGAACACACACAAACATAGTATAAATCTTCCTCAAATAACTTATATTTCAAGATTACAAGCTTACCCAATGGTTACCTTCAAGATTTAGCTTCAAAATCATCAATTTCCCATCATTTCTTCAAGGTTTTGAGGTTTAATTTCATGGATAAAGGTTTGGTCTAGGGTTTGAAGTAGAAAACGTGAAGAAGAAGGAGAAATAAATCTGATTATGAGATTATTAATCTCAATATTTGTTTATATATTTTTAGAACTTTCACTTTTAGTCTCTCAAGTTTCATAAATTGCATCCTTACCATGTTTGGAGAATTTCTTCACATTTTGATTTAATTTTAGTTTCACTTATCCATGTTTAACCCCTCTAATGGTTATGTTTGATAAAGTTAGTTCGGTTTAAGTCCATATGCTATGTGTACAAACAAACAAAGAAATGACTAAGTCCAAACACTATTTTTTTCACTTAAACTTCGATATAAAAGTCTGGTTATTATAGAGACGTACTGTGTTAGAATCAAAATTGTAATCGTTAGTGTTAGAACTTAAAATTCCTTGGTTGTAATATGTTCGAGATTCGTTTTAGTGTGATTCTACAAAGTTTCAATCCAATTGAAGAAGGATTGAATCAAAATCAGTGAAGAAAGTCGAGTTTTTGAAATACAAGTCAAGAACTCGCAAGATCTGAAGAACACGTAGAGGAAGAACTCGCATTTCAAGAACTCGCATTTCAAGAACTCGCAAGTGTTGTGCGAGAAGTAGGAACTCGCAACAGGCATTGTGCGAGTTCTTACTGTTTACTTGAAGAGTCGTGCGTGAAGTATCTATGTGAGAAGTTTATGGTTTGCATGTTTTCATGCGAGAAGTTCTTACTGTTTACGCAAGTAGTTTTGTCAAAAAAATTCTATGTCCGAAAATCGCAAGCCCTGTTGTTGCGTGTTTGCATTTAACGTGTTTTAAATTTTGAAATTTTTTTTAAGTCCTGAACTCGCAAGCCTTTGCGAGAAGAACTAGAACTCGCACATAGTAGTGTGCGAGAACCTAGAACTCGCATAAAGGGTCGTCCGCGAACTTTAGTTCTCGTATCTTTCTATGTGCGCGAAGCACAAACTCGCACAACCTTGTGTGCGAGAAGTAAGTTTTTCTCAGCTTGTTTTGTGCGTGAAGTTCAAAGTGCATACAATGTTTTGCACGAAGTGTTCTATTTCTTTGTTATGCATGTTTTATACTTAGAAAATTTTTCTGATTTTTCTGAAATTTGACTATGTTTTATTTTTGTAGATCCAATTTATTTTCTGAATTTTGATGATCATAACTAGCAGTGTAACTCAAAGATGACTTCAAAGGACGCTCTCTCAATTGGCACTGATGTCAAACCTCCTGTTCTATTCAAAGAAGAATATGAACAGTGGAAAGATAGATTCTTGGGTCTTTCATGTTAAACGAAAGTGAGCGTGACGCGCTTCGTTGCAAGTGGGTTATACACCCCCCGTATCTTGATGCTTGCTTGTGTTTCTCAAGTAGGTTAAAGTGCATGAAGTTGTGAACTTTGAAGTAACATCACCCCCAAATTTCATCATAAACAAAATTATTCTTCAACCCTAAAAACTAGCCCACCAGATCTCTCCCTCCCCCTGTTTGTGATTCTTTTTTCTAAATAAAACTTAATAATTTCAGTATGATGAATATTGTTCACAGGATTTCTAGAAATTATATTGTTTTTATAAGTTTCTTTTGATTTGTTTCATCTGGATATTTTTCAAGATTTTTGGATAGGATATATAGAGTGAATTGAAGGGAGCAAGAAAAAGAATTTGGGGAATAATTAATATGGGTAGGGGAAGAGTGGAGTTGAAGAGGATCGAGAACAAGATTAATCGGCAGGTGACTTTTGCTAAAAGAAGAAATGGGCTTTTGAAGAAAGCTTACAGGCTCTCTGTTCTTTGCGATGCTGAGGTTGCTCTCATCATCTTCTCTAATCGTGGAAAGCTCTATGAGTTCTGCAGCACCTCCAAGTATATATTTCTTAGTCCAAGATTTTTATGAATCTTGGGTCTCTGTCAGAAACAATAGAAACAGGATCCCCATGTAATCGAATAATTTCACGGTTAAAAAGATCAGCAAGTTTACTGATAGAATCCGTTTCTTTAATAGGGAGAAAATGTGCCCATTTTGTAAGTCGATCGACAACAACCCATATTGCATTATTCTTCCGGGATGTTCTCGGCAAAGAGGTTAAGATATCCATCGTGATATTCTCTCATTTCCACACGGGAATATCCAACGGATGTAACAATCCCCCGGTTCGTTGATGTTCAATTTTGACTTTCTAACAAGTTAGGCATTTAATTAGCAACAAACTCGACTACGTCTCTTTTCATCCCGTTCCACCAAAAATGTTGTTTTAAATCGTGATACATCTTTGTGGAACCTGAGTGAATAGAAACGGAGAATTATGAGCCTCGGCCAGGATTTCTTCCTTCACTTTCTAAACTTTCAGAACACACAATCTTTCCAAAAGCCACAACACGCCTTTATCATCAACATGAAAATTAGTTTCATAATCACCTTGGATCTTTTTGTTGTATTCCCCAAAGCTCCCCGCCATATTGTTGAGCTTCTTTAATTTTGGAAATGAGGGTCGGTTCGACAATAAGATTAGTTAACACCCCATCTCTAACTCGACAATATAATTCAACTCCCATTCTTTCCAAATCTGTTGCTATTTGGGGTTGAACAGAAAAGCATGATACAAATCTGACACCTTTCCGACTAAAAGCGTCGGCCACAAGATTCGCTCTTCTAGGGTGATATTGTATTCGGACTTCATAGTCCTTGTTAATCAATAAATCCCAAACATATCAAGCAAGTACTCAAAATATATCAATTAAGATCAAGAATTAGAGAGAGAAACTTAGAGAGAGAAAGTAGATCTTTTATTAGTCACACATCTCACACATACAATACGTGAATAGTTCTCTAGCGTCGTTACAAGATTATGAAAGCCAAACCTATATAAACCAACTAACTAACCAAGACTTAACAACTAAGTAAACTAAACAAGCTTTGACTTCCTAAAACATAGACAATGTTGACTTTTACATCTTTGACTTTCCACATTAAATCTTGGATACAATATTTAGACTTAACAATCTCCCGCTTTGTATTCAAGATTTATTAAAAATCTTATATTGAACTTCAACTCTTGATTCTTCAGCTTTTGTCTCTTTAACTTTGAACTTTGAAGCTTTCACAGTCTTCAGTCTTTCAGCCTTTGAATAATCTTGGGAAGTCTTTTTCTCTTTGAAACTTTGGAAAGTCAACATGCCTTGAACACGAAACTGAATTCTTTAAACTTTTGAAACTTGGAACTTCATCTTTGAAACATCTTTGAAATCTTTGAAACAAACTTTGATACTTCTGAAAATTATATCTTCATCACTTTGATCTCTTGACAGTCTTCAGAAAAACATCTTTAACAGATCATCTTGATTTAACTTTTTGACAACCTTTCATCAGAATCTTTAGAAACGGCGGAAGCATTTTGAATTTCTAACTTGAACTTTGAACATGAACTTTGAAATTGAATCTTTATAAAATTCTCCCCCTTTTTGATGAATGAGATCATCAAAATCATCAAAATTTCTTCAATTTCAGCACAGACTTTGATCACCCCTTTGAATTCAAAACAATCTCCCCTTTGACAGTTGGCGCTATTTGATCTGAGTGCCGTCAATTCATGAAATGGATATATCTGAATCTTTTCAAATTCAGACATAATGAACGTGGTAACCCTGAATCAACACATGAAACAGTTAGGAATGCCTGTCAGTAACACAAAGTTACTGTGTACAACAAATGTACAATATAAGAAGCTGGTTTGATGATGACTCCCCAGGACTTCCACTCAATCATTGAAAAACAGAAGGTATATCTATGAATGTTCTGACAGAAAAATAAATTCTTTGTGTGCTCGTGGTTGTGTTTGAAATAATTTTAGGCACAATGATTGTGTTTCATTTGGCTCAAATTGTGTAAACTGTTGAGACAGCAACAAATATTACACGGACTCAATGTGCATGAAAGAGGTGCGAAGGTGGGGCAACTTTCCTTCTTTTTCAATATCTAAATCTTACGATTGAAGATTAGATAGCATATATGCTACGTCCCCAAAGAAAATGAAACATTTCTTTGTTAAGAAAGAAACGAGTGGTTGGTGGGGTAATAGCAAGAGTTGGCATGGGCTCACTGCCTTTTTCAATGATGGTCACCAAAGAATGTGAACCAATCAGTAGATGTGGCTGCCCGACTCAGAAAGTGGTTGGAGCAGAGTTCTGATATTCTTTTAACTCTGATCTCACACCCTCTTTCTTTTTATCTTTATGCTCACTTCTAACCAAACCCTCATTTCCATTTTACCGCTCCACACAATGAGAATAACTCAACCGGATGAGTTATCTCCCCTACTCTTTGATATTGACCCCTCAATCACTCAAGGATAACTTCCTGGGTAGGAAGCACTGGTTGACGTGAATCCATGGAAGTTCTGTTTAAGCTCACACACGAATCCTATGTAAATCCTAAGAAGAATTGTTGCTCAACAGTTTAACTGAACAAATAAGCACAAAGATAACAATGTCAGAATGTATGCTCATGAGATTTGAGCAATTTGAACAATGAAGATCTCTCAAAACAAGAAAATTGAATGAAAGAAATGAAATCAAGAGAATTGTTTTGAGAATCTGACAATGAATCAATCAGATCAAATCAAATGGATAGGGTATCAAAGAATTTGAAATTTGTTTATATGAACGAATATAAACAATATATCAATGAAAGCACAAATATGAAAAAGATGAATGATGCTCAACAACTTTGAAAGCAAACGGGGGTATTACCATCGAAAAATTGGTTTGAATTTGAGACATGGTAATAACAATTTCAAATAAAATACTGAACCTGTGTGTGTGAATACTTGACAGTATATGGACAAGATAATACACAAGTATTGATCTTTGGAAACACACGGTCAGTTAAACATTAAGCTTAAAATTTGAAAAACATTTAAAGTCACACTTCTAAATTCATGAAATCGATTGAGAATAAGAAGTGGTTTGAACATTTAAGAAACTGTTTTTCATGTTTGAAAGTTGTTCTTCTTTCAAACAATTAGATATCTAGGACAGAAGATATTTACCTTTTTAAGCTCCCCCTCAAATCATGATAGAATGATTTATATCTTTTAAGCTCCCCCTGGATATTAGCATAATATCCTTCTCTGATCATTGAAAAAACGGGTCCTGATCTGTCATGTGATCAGATGCAATCACCTTTACTCCTCCTATAAATTAGGCATCTGAAATATGTCAGTTAAAACAGGATAGAGATCAGACACTCCCTTTTGAATTGTAGACCATCATATCAGTAAAATCTATTTGTGAAAAAGTACAGGATAGAGATCAGATCAATTCTCTTGTGATATAGACCATCATATCCATCGGATGCAAAAACAGGAGTAAGGTCTTTTGATCGCTGAGGTTCGAGTCCTAAACTGTTTGTGTTTAGAAGTCAAACTCCTTTGAAGAACGGGTCCTAAGTTGTGTACTTAGAAGCCATCGTCTTTCAACTTTGAAGTTCGGGTTTTGAACTGCTGTGTTCAAAAGCCTTTGTTCTCTTACTCCCCCTTGACTTGAGGTGCCTGCAACAAACAATCAGTTTTCTTCTTTGGTACCCACTGGTATTTGGGTCCAGAAATGTTAGTTGCAGTTCTTATGGGGGTTACAGAGTAAGAACCATACCAGAAATGATCATTGGTCTTGTGAATATGATCATGTGTATAGCAGTAAGAACAATACTATTTAGTACCTGAAAATCTGAGTAATTGATCTCTTGAGTATATGAGGTCAGGTTTACCTTTATGCTCTTTGTTCTTCTTTGCTTTGTGAATATGTACACATGATGTGTTTCCTTTCAGCTCATCTGTCTTGTCATCTTTAATTGGTTTCTTCTGCCAGACTAGTTTCTCTTTCTTGTAACTACTTCTCTTCGGATATGTACCTGAACCATATAGATATCGATCATAGAAAATGTTAGTTTGACAAATCTGATCAAAATATTTAATTGACCTTTGTGAAGAGATAGATTTCTGATTTGATCTTGAGACAGACTTCTCAAGTTCTTTGATCTTTGAAGCAAAATTGTCTCTTTCTTTCACAAGCTGGTCAATCTTCTTCGAGAATTCAGACTTCGTCTTCTGCTCTTTCAGTGCAGTAGCAGATAGTTCAGATAATTTTGAAGTCAGCTTTTTGATTTCAGACTCAAATATGCACCTTTCTTCTTCAAAACCTTTCTCTGAATCATTTCTTTGGCCATATAGTTTTTAAAGAATCCCACATTCTTCTGTTCTATGACCTTCTTTTCTTTATCAAATTTCTCTCTTTCCAGAATGAGTACTTACTCAAAATCGGAAATTTGTTGAGAAAGTTTTATGCATTTAAGCTCCACTGACTTCTTTTCTTCAAAGCACTTCCTTGAGAAATCTGAGAACTTAGTTGAAAATCCTTTCTTTTCTTTCTCAAAAACAGCTTTTTCTTCAATAAGCTTTTGCTCAAAATCAGATATATTCTTTCTGAGGTCAGAGTTCTCAGATTCCAATCTCTTTATCTTCTTATCATTCTGTCCAGAAGATCTTTTTAGAAGATCTTCATTGATGATCTTTAAAACACTGATTTCTTCTTTTAGTCTGACAACTTCTGCAAAATACTCTCTAGATTTTTGTGTGTGAAAGTCAATAGCTTGACCCAGATTAGTTTTCTCTAATTCCACCTTTCTAATCTTCTCTTCAAGATCTGCAAAATATCCCATTTTGAACAAGAAATTAGCTTGATATAAATGATTGTTCCCAAACTGTAAATCAGAAAATATTTGATCACAATCAGAACAATGTCCCCCTCCGCAGACTTAGCACTGGGGTCAAGGGGCAACACCCTTGTGGGGTCTGGGGGCAGGGCCCCGAGAGAAAAAAAATTCACATTTAAAGGACATATTACAGTTTTGAAAATTTTGACAAAGTATGGAAATGACACTGTTTGCGCAAGATTGAGTTTTGCGTAAGTAATGAGTTGCGCAAACCAAGCTTTTCGGAATCAACGTGATGCGCAAAGACAGGTTCTCGTAAGCAAAGAGTTGCGCAAAGTAAGTTTGCGTAGGATCCTTGATGCGCAAAGTGAACTTTGCGTACGCCGAAGGATGCACAAATGTGACTTTGCGTATTTGCCTTGAAACGCAAAGTAGCTTTTCCTGAAGAGTACAAGACACAAAGTGCAATTCTCTTAATCAATGTATTGCGCAAAGTACACTTTCGGAACCCGTGGAATACGCAAACTGGACTTTTCGTAATAACGTAGATGGCACTCAATGATTCTTGCGCAAACCAGATGAACTTGCGCAAACCAAAAATGAACTTGCGCAAATCAAGCTCTTGACTGATTCTTTCTCAAATCGATTCAAACCTGCAAATTTGAACTCAAAAACTTATAAGTAACAACGATAAACAGTACTAAACACACGAATACAATCAATTTTCGATTAAAATAACAATTCACATGAATTCGAACAAGAACAGTGTTCGAAGTCGTTATTTCAAGAAAATTCAAAAATCGAAAATTGACATTGAAAATGAACGAATTACGATATGAAATCAAAACAAGAATCAATCGCCAACATAAATCGAAATCAATGATTCCATTTTTTTGCACTAAAAACGATTTTACACACAAAATTCAGATGAACAGTACCAATACTCGTTTTCTTGAAAGAAATTCGAAAATATTGATTTTCGATCCAAAATACGCCAGATTTCAATTCAAATCATGATCAAATCATTTCTAAAATGTTTGGTTCAGCTCTGATACCAATTGTTAATCAATAAATCCCAAACATATCAAGCAATTACTCAAAATATATCAATTAAGATCAAGAATTAGAGAGAGAAACTTAGAGAGAGAAAGTAGATCTTTTATTAGTCACACATCTCACACATACAATACGTGAATAGTTCTCTAGCGTCGTTACAATATTATGAAAGCCAAACCTATATAAACCAACTAACTAACCAAGACTTAACTACTAAGTAAACTAAACAAGCTTTGACTTCCTAAAACATAGACAATGTTGACTTTTACATCTTTGACTTTCCACATTAAATCTTGGATAAAATATTGTTATTCCCAGATTCTAGTTTCTAATCAAGATTAATCAAACAAACAAGATTAACAATCAAATTACCTGTTTGATTTCAATTCAATTCCAGGATTACACTTTCTCTCTCTACAATCTCTCTGTAACGAACTTTCTCTCTCTCTGATATTTCTCTCTAAAATACAACTGAATAATAATTCAATTAAGTTCTCTCCTAATTACCAAAGGAAAGGAAACTATTTATACCTACAACTAAAACAAGGAAAAACAAAATACAAAATACATTGACTTTTATTACAAAAGACTTTGACTTTGATGAGATTTGACTTTCTCAGCTTTGACTTCTTGTACTTTGACTTTCAGTCTTCTTGATCTTGTATTCAACATATTTATGCTCTAACAATCTCCCCCTTTGGATTCAAGATCACTGTTGAAAGATCTAGCAATTCAGTCTTCACTTTAAGCTCTGTCAGTACAATCTCCCCTTTTTCTTTGACTGTATTCTTTCCAAAAATATCTTCAAACAATGAACAATCTCCCCAAAACTTTCACAACAAACTTTCAGACTTTGGAAAGAAATTATCTTCAGAATCAGCTCGAATTGCTTTAGCAAATAATCTTCAAATAAAATTTCTTCAAATCTTCAAATCTTTACTTTGAACTTTTTTGACTTGGATATTTCTGAAAATCATCTCTCAAAACTTTATCACTTCTTGATATCATATATTCCAAACTTTAAAACTTTAACATTTCTTGATATCATCTCCCCCTTTTTGATGATTTGAGCATCTATATCATCAAAACTTTTCTCCTAAGAAATGTTTTTGACCATTCTGATCTGTCCAAGAGCCTCTGATTCTGTGATCCATAACCAAGTAATCATCCAGATCTTTTCAAATCCAGACAAAATAAGAACATGTAACTACTGAATCAACAGATAAATCAGTTAAAATGCCTGTCAGTAACACAATGTCACTGTGTAACGAATACACAATATAAAGGAGCTTTTTGATGTTCACTCCCCAGGGCTTCCATCCAATCATCGAAATACCACAAAGGCAATTTCTATGAATGTTATGACAAAGAAACAAATTCTTTGTGTGTTCGTGCGTGTGTAGAAAGAATTAAGCACAAATAAATTTTTATAAAGGCTCAACATTGTGTAAACCACTGAGACAACAATTAGTTAAACACAGACTCAATGGGCATGATTGAAGTGCGAAGGTGGGGCAGACTTCCTTCTTTTTCAATATCCAAATTTTCCAAATGAAAATCAGATAGATTATGTGTTGCGTCCCTAGAAAATATGAAACATTTTCTTTTTGAGAAGAAAATGAGTGGTTGGTGGGGTTTTAACAAGAGTTGGCATGGGCTATCTGCCTGTTTCAATAACGTTCACCAAAGAGTTGTGAAACGCTAGTAATGTGGCTGCCCGGCTCAGAAAGTAGTTGGTGCAGAGTTTGATATTCTTTTACTCTGATCTCTCACCCTCTTTCTTTTAATCATTAAACTCACTACTAACCAAACTCTCCTTTACATTTTACCTCATCACACCCACACTCATTTCTTTTCGACTCCTCACACTCAATCACTAACGGTTTAACTTCTTGGGTAGGAAACACTGTTTAACGTGAATCCATAGAAGTTCATTTAAGTCTTAGCAAAAAGAACCCATGTAATCCTATGAAAGCATAATGTTGCTCAAAATGATTTAACTTTATCAGTTAAAGCTCATATACAAATGTCAGACGAATGTATGCTCAGAAAATATAATCATGAAGATTTGAGCATTTTTAGACATTGAAGTATTTTCAAACAAGTATACTGAATGAATGAACATGAATGCAAAAAGACTTGTTTGAAAATCTGACATTGTATGAAAATGATCAGAAATGAAATGATATAATAATCAAGGCTTATGGTCAAGAATAACGAATATTGTTTATACGAACCAAGATATAGACATTCTTGAAATGAAAAATTAGAAATGAAATAACGCTCAAAATTCTTTGAAGTACAAGCGAGGTGTCTTACCATCGAAAAAAAATTGGTTACAATATGAGACATGGTAAGATCATTTTGAACAAAATCAAACCGATGTGTGTGAATACTTGAAAGTATATAGAAAAGACAATATGCAAGTATTTATCTTTGGATAACACACGGTTTGTTTAATAATGAAGCACAAAAATAAAATGAAAACATTTAAAATCACACTTCCAAATTATAAAATTTGTTTAAAATTCAAGAAGTGGTTTGAACATTTAAGAACATGTTTTCTATATCTGAAAGTTGTCCTTCTTTCAGATACATTTGAGATTAAGATAAGAAATTTACC
The DNA here is from genome assembly GCA_954870635.1 of Arctium minus. Classification (NCBI taxonomy): domain Eukaryota; kingdom Viridiplantae; phylum Streptophyta; class Magnoliopsida; order Asterales; family Asteraceae; genus Arctium; species Arctium minus. Next base: position 72,885,606 of record OX941089.1, on the reverse strand, counting down.
TTTTCGCTCAATCTTAATACTCATAAAGTCAGCTGAAGTCAAAAATGATATGATCGTGTCATTCTCTCTCATCCTGCATAAGTCTCAAAGTCTAGTCAAAATAAATTTATTCACAACATTTATTCAAAAATTAAAAATGACATAAAACAATAAAACGATTAAAGAACGAGTTCTGATTAGAAGTAATCAGAAATCATAGTCTTACTCCTTTTGACTTGGCTTATATGCTCCCCCTAAAATCATGCATCACAAAAATTTGTCAGTTAAGTAAAATGCAGAAATTAGTTATGCTCCCCCTCAAATGAATGTAGATCATCTAAAATCTTCTCTTACTCCCCCTGAGATCATGAGCAAACAATTAAAGTGCAGATATCTTTCAGACATAAAAATAAAGAAAAATGATAAAAAAATAACAATACGTAACTTTATTAGGTAACAACCGATTACGTCTTAAGATTTAACATACCAAGCTTAGAGACAAGAAAATTAAATCTCTTTTCGTCTAATGGTTTGGTAAATAAATCTGCAAGTTGATAATCTGTTTTTACAACATGAAGTTCAATTGTTCCTTTTTCTACATTATCTTTTATAAAATGATACCTGACATCAATGTGTTTGGTTTTCGTATGCTGGACAGGATTAGTAGATATCGCGATTGCACTCTTCGAGTCACAATAGATTGAAAATTTATCAAACTTGAATCCATAGTCTCGCAACTGTGTTCGCATCCACAAGACTTGAGAGCAGCAACTAGCAGCAGCTACGTACTCTGCTTCAGCAGTCGATGTGGAAACGCATAATTGTTTCTTTGATGCCCAACTAACGAGCTTGTCTCCAAGAAATTAAACGTGACCTGAAGTACTCTTTCTGTCCAACATGCAACCTGCATGATCTGCATCTGAATAGGTAGTCAGTTGAAACCCAGTATCTTTAGGATACCACAGACCAAGGTCTGCAGTCCCCTTCAGATATCTAAAAATCCTTTTGACAGCAGCCAAATGGGATTCTTTAGGAGCAGCCTGATATCTAGAACATAAACATGTTGAAAACATAATATTTGGTCTACTAGATGTAAGATACATTAACGATCCTATCATACCTCTATAAGTTCTAACATCAACACTTTTACCCGAAGGATCAGTGCTAATTTTAGTACCTGGTGCCATCGGGGTTCCAATTGGTTTGCAATTTTTCATTTTGTACTTCCGAAGAATATCCAAAATGTACTTAGATTGGTTAATGAAAATCTCCGTAGAAAACTGTTTAACTTGTAATCCGAGAAAATAATTCATCTCTCCCATCATACTCATTTGAAAACGTGACACCATGAGGTTAGAAAAGTTTTTGCAAAATTTTGGATTTGTAGAACCAAATATTATATCATCAATATAAATCTGAATAAGAATAATATCAACTTTTTCCTTTTTGATGAATAAAGTAGTATCAATCTTACCTTTAGAAAAACCGGACTTGACCAAGAATTTAGATAAAACGTCATACCATGCTCGAGGGCTTGTTTTAAACCATAGAGGGCTTTGTCCAAGATGTAGAAATGATCTGGCTTATCTGGATTGACGAACCCTTCTGGTTGAGACACGTACACTTCCTCTTTAAGAATGCCATTCAGAAAAGCTGTTTTCACATCCATCTGAAAGACTGTGAAATTTTTATGAGCTGCGTAGGCTAGAAACATGCGGATTGCTTCTATACGCGCTACTGGAGCATACGTCTCATCGTAGTCTATGCCTTCCTCTTGTCGGTAACCTTTGGCAACAAGTCTAGCTTTGTTCCTTATGACGATACCATCTTCATCCTTTTTATTCTTGAATACCCATTTAATGCCTATCACGGTTTTACCTTCTGGTTTTGGAACTAATCTCCAAACCTTTAGGGCTTCAAACTGATTGATTTCTTCTTGCATAGCAGATACCCAGTCCGAATGAGCAAGAGCCTCTGATACTCGTGTTGGCTCAATCTTACTGAGGAATGAGTCATGCATACATTGATTAAGAGTCGCTGACCTCGTTTGTACAGGCTTGTTGAGATCTCCAATTACTTGATGTAATGGATGCTCTTTGGTCCAACTATGCTCATGAGAGAGTGGAGTAGATATTATTTGAACATGATCATCATCTTGAAATCCACTATCAGAATCTTCAGTTTGAATAACAGGAGGGGGGTTTGCAGTTGAAGTTTCAGGTGCAGAAGCATCAGTTGGAACAGCAGAATCTGGCTGTTGAGTTGACAAAGTATCACATCCAACTGAAACAATTACTTCTGGCTCAGCAGTTACTTGTACATCTTCAACTATAGGAGTAATTGTAGGAATGTGAGTTTCTGACTGAACGGGGGATTCTTGTTCAGTTATGACATCTGAAGTGACTGGATGATTGCAACTTGTGTCTTCAGACCTGTCAGTCACAGCAGATTTAGGTATATTAGATCCTAGAAACTCATCATAAAATAATTCAAATAACAAATCTAAATCAGATAAATGTGAAATAGATGTAGAAGCATTATTCGAATTATTTGCTGTAGAAGCAGGTTCTGGACTGATCTGCTCAGAAGCTAATACTCCAGTGATCACGGGTTCTGAACTAAGTTGTTCAGAATCCATATCTTCATCGAATGTTACATTAACGCTTTCGACAACTGTCTTTGACTTCTTCAGATAAACACGATATGCTGTCGATGTTGAAGAATAACCAATGAAGATACCCTCGTCCGCCTTAGCACTGAATTTATTCAGACTCTCTCTGTCGTTAAGCACAAAACATTTACACGAAATATGTGAAAATACTTGATTGTTGGTGTTCTGTTGTTGATCAGCTCATATGGAGTCTTTTGAAAACGACGGTGTATCATGGATCGATTTTGAGTATGGCATGCAGTCAACACAGCTTCTGCCCACAAGAATAAAGGTAAGTACGATTGGCTAAGCATAGTCTGAGTGGCCTCGACTAGCGTTCGATTTCGCCTTTCGACTACTCCATTTTGTTTAGGCGTTCGAGCAACAGAGTACTGATGTGATATCCCGACCAATTCGATATATTCTTCAACTATCTTGTTTATGAACTCTGTGTCGTTGTCCGTTCGAAGAAACTTGACTTGTCGCTGCATTTTCACCTGGGTCGTTTTTAAGAAAGTAATGAGAACTTCGGGCGTCTCATCTTTTGATCGAAGAAATTTGACCCATGTATATCTTGAGTAATCGTCCACAATAAACAATACGTATTTCTTTCCACCCAAACTCTGAGTTCTCATTGGACCACACAAATCCATATATAACAATTCTAATGGAGAACTAGTGCTTGGTTCAGGCTTCGGTTTATGCGGATCTCTCTTCATATTACCCTTCTTACATGCAGCACATAAGTGTTCATTCTCGTATTTCAGCTCAGGAAGTCCTTTGACCAATTTCCTACTAACTAGCTTATTGATATAACGAAAGTTCAAGTGAGATAACCGTCTGTGCCAGAGCCAACTTTGCTGCAATGAAGCATTTGTCATCAAGCAAACTTGATTGTCATTTTGTACCTTTGAAAGATTGATGGTATAGAGGTTCGTCTTTTGATGTCCTCCTAAGAGTTCTGTGTCGTCTTCAGTACGAACCGAGCAACTCTTAGATTTAAAATTGACCTCTAACCCTTTATCGCAGAATTGACCAATGCTAAATAAGTTGTGCCCCAAGCCTTCGACATAACTCACTTTACTGATCGTTATGTTGTCTTGAATAATGTCACCATATCCTAAGATAGGTGAAAGTTGATCGTTTCCAAATCTGACATTTCCACTGAATTTCTCTGTATAATTAGACAATAAAGATTTTTGCCCAGTCATATGCTTGGAACATCCACTGTCCAAGTACCACATATGCCGGGTCTGGAAGAGAAATCAGGAGACAATAGATTTAGGTACCCATTTAAAAACAGGTCCTAACAGATTAGCACAAGATTTTGGTATCCATTTGAAAATGGACCCTCTGTTCTTTTGAAAACCTTTAAAAGTATTTGATCTTGAATAATACACATGATAAGATCCGAACCAATCAGAAGAATTATGAGAGTAAGCAAGATCATTTCTCCGATAATGATAAAATGTAGTAGAAATAGGAGATAATTGAATCAATTGCTTTATTGAATATCGCTTGTAAGAAGTTACAAGGTTTTGTTTATGTGAAGCAAGTTGATCAATTACATCATTATCACTACTAAATGATCTAGTACAAGAATTATCAGAAACTGATTCAGCTATCTCATCATCCTTCCTTTTTGGTCGTCATTCAGTTCGAGCTTTCGACATTTTCTTGCTTACATCTGAAACAAAAGATTTAGATTTATTAGGAAAAGCATATTTCTGAGACTGAGTTTTCTTTTGTGTACCAATGTGTTTCTGTTTCTGTAATCATTGTTTCTTATGTTTCTTACCTTGAGAATAATAATCAGCAGTTACAGAAATCGATTCACCAACTTTAGTTGATGATTTAGCAGTTTTAAGAACACTTGGTAACACCTTTTCATTTATAAGACAAGTAGAATGATCAGGAAGAGAAGCATTGAAGTCAAACTTATCAATTTCTTCTATGCACCCACCATCAGAGTTTAAAAAATCATTTGCAGACTCAAATAATACATCAAAGTTATCAGTTCAAGTTTGAGGTGCCTTTGAAACTGTAGAACACTTTGTAGATTTAAATTGTAAAACAATGTTCTTTAAAACTGTAGAAAACACACTTTGTTCAAAATCTACCAAAAGTTTTTCATCAGATAAAACATTTTCAAGCTCAATTATTTTGCTTTCAAGAATGAGTGGAGGAACATAAACCTTTGCAATCGCAGGTTTTGCCTTCATCTCAGAAACAGAATAACTAGCAAAATAATCGTTTGAAAGAACTTTTGGTGTTTCTGAAAGATAACTATCATTTAACTTTGCATAGTTAAATGGTAGTTGCATTTTCTTTACATTCTTTCTATTTTCAGTTTCTTTGGCCTTAACTTCTTCCGGTAATTTGGTAACAAATTTGGGTTTTAAATGAGTATGTTTACCAGCACAAGCAAGAAAATCAAAATTATATAATGCTGGTTGTTTTCTGATGGCTTTCTTTAAGTAATGGGGGTTTTTAAAACCAAGTCCCCTTTTTTCCTTAACATCAGCCTCTTCATCAGGTGCATTAAGAAAAATGGTTTGATCTGCTTGGCCTCTAGCATAGAGTTTGGCTTCCAGACCATTTACTTTCTTATTCAAAAGCTTGTTCTCAACCTGCAATTTATGAACAGTTAGTGTAGATTCTTTCTTCTCAAACTCAAACTTAGAAATTTTAACTTCAAAATCAGAAATCTTCTTTTCAAAACAATCTACTTGAGATTTAGAATCAGAAGCAGACTTGCATAAAGAATCAATCAGATCTTTGTTCCCAATAACTGACTTATTGAGTTCAAATATCTTAGTGTTTCTTTTAGCAACTCTGTCTTTTTCTTTCTTTAGTTTTAATTGAAGATCATTAAGCTCAACCATCATAGCTTCCATTTTGGTTACAAAATCTTTTTCAGTTAAGTTTAATACCTCATCAGTTGTCTCGTCATCTGACTCATCATACTTCACTTCTTTTCCCATGAGACAGAGATGAGCAGTTTCTTCCTTCTCTTCCTCTTCACCTTCTGAATGATCCAGCCAAAATTCGTCTTCAGCCATTAAAGCGATGCCTGCTTCTTGTTGTTTGGCTAATAACAGCTTGTTCTGATAATACTGAGAGTTGCGAACTTTAGGCTTTCTACAATCCTTTGCAAAATGACCAATCTTGCCACAGTTGTAGCATTTAACTGGATCACTTGTTGGCTTTTCTGCAACAGTGTAGTCATTCACATACTTCTTCCTGTCATCATGTTTCTTCTCAACATATCTTTTCTCTTCATATCACCTTCCTTCCACCCTTTCTCGGTGTTCATGATTCTTGGAACTTGATGAAGAGTACCTCTATGAGTTAGATCCCGGCTTCTTGTAAAACATTTTCTGGAATGCACGGGTCAATATCAACATAGCCTGTTTGAGGCTTTCTCCATCATCACCATCTGATTCAGATTCAGACTCAGAACTGGTAAGCACTTTCTTCTTTTCCTTCTTCTCTTTCTTTTCTTTCTTTTTCTCTCCAGCTACCAATGCAATCGGATCAGGAACCTTTTCAGCCTTCTGTTTCTCAGCTCTTTTCTCTTCCACTTCTTCTTCATTCTACCTCAAAGTCTCATATACCTCATGTAACGGTACGTCATTCAAATCCTTCATCTGCTTCATCCTACGTGTATGCTTCTTCCATTCTGGTTGTAGGATGCTCAGGAATTTGACATTGTTCTCAAGTTGCTTCTTTTTCACCTTATTCTTGGACAACTCATTTAGAAGCAAGACAAACCGTTCATAAGTATCTTCTAAGCTTTCATTCTCTTTGGCTTTGAATTCCTCATAACTGTTGATGCAATTAGCCACTTTCATCTGATTCCCGACCTTGGATCCCATCATCATTTTCTGCAACTGATCCCACATCTTCTTAGCATTTCCCTTGTAGTTGTCTATTTTAATGTAGATGTCATTCGGGATACTTTGAAGAAGTAAGGATCTTGCTTGTTTATCTGCTTTGTATCGGCTTTTCTGTTCTTCAGAATATTGAGAGATATCCACTGCCACTGTTTTCATCTTTTGATCTCTTTCCTCAGTACCATCTTCACTATCAGAAGAATCATTATCTGGTATTTGAACCATGATTGGTGCCATAGGACCTTCTGTGATTGTCAGCATAATATTCTCTCCATTTGCATGTCTGTCTATAAAATCAAGGAATCTGTCTTTCCACTGTTCATACTCTCCTTTGAACAGTACAGGTGGCTTGACATCAGTGCCAATTGAAAGAGCATCTTTGGAAGTCATCTTGTTTAAACCTGTTTGAGAAATATATGCAATAAGAAACTAAAAACTGATCGTTAGTCCAAATGAAACAATCAAGAAAATACAGAAAACTTGAAATATAAAATCAGAAATTTTGAACACAATCAGAATTGAAAAATTTGTCTAAGTCCTCCACACTTTGCGCTTCAAGAGGCAAACTCAAACCTTTACTTTGCGGTTCAAGTGACAAACGCAAACCTTACTTTGCGGTTCATGTGGGAAACGCAAACCCTTACTTTGCGGTTCATGTGGGAAGCGCAAACCCTTACTTTGCGGTTCAAGAGGGAAACGCAAACCACTACTTTGCGGTTCAAGAGGGGAACGCAAACCACTACTTCGCGGTTCACGTTTCAAACGCAAGATACACTTTGCGTTTCTATTTGCAAGCGCAAACCACACTTTGTCTCTGAGCCCAAACACTTCTACTTTGCGTTTTTCACTTTGCGTTTGTTTAAAAACACAACTCTTACTTCTCGATTCTTGATTGAAACGCAAAACTGTACTTCTCGATTCTCAAATGAAACGCAAACTTGAACTTCTCGATTCTCAAATGAAATGCAAACTTGAACTTCTCGATTCTCAACTTTCAATGAAGGAAACGCAAACTTTTATGAACACATGCAAACCTTGATGAACACCCGCAAACCTGATGAATGACCCGCAAACCTGATGAATGACCCACAAACCTCTAAAATCGAACACAATCACACCAAAAACTCATTTAGACCTAGAAATTCAACACTATACTTCGACAATTTGATCACCTAATCATTACGAACACAATACAAACAACTAATTTCGATCTAAAAACACAAAACTATACAAATCAATGTGAATACAGTTCGTGACAACTCGGGAACTCAAACTTCTTTAAAAACAAAATTACAAATCGATTACAATGCAATTCACAAAATAAACTATACAGACTCATGTTTTTAACAATTCAACAATTTAAACTATACAAAATAAAATTTAGACTTAACAGTCCTACAACAATTCAAGCCTTCGACGTTGCCTCATGTTGAGTTCTTTTTGTGTGAAAATATATTTCAAGCTTTTGTGGTCGGTGAATATGTCACATATTTCACCGTACAAGTAATGCCGCCAAATCTTTAAAGCGAAGATAACTGCAGCTAGCTCCAAATCATGTATCGGGTAGTTAACTTCATACGGCTTGAGTTGACGCGAAGCATAAGCTATAACCCGGCCATTTTGCATTAATACACACCCCAATCCGGATTTGGAAGCATCACTGTAAACCTGATACCTGCCTGACCCAGTTGGCAAGGCAAGTGCCGGTGCATTTACGAGTCGTCGCTTTAATTCTTCAAAACTTTTATCCTCATCGTCACCCCATACAAACTTTACTCCTTTTCGTAGGAGTTGAGTCAATGGAAGTGCGATCCTGGAAATGTTTTCAACAAAACACTTATAATATCCAGCTAATCCCAGAAATGCACGCACCTCAGCAACATTTATTGGTTTTGGCCAATAATTAACGGCTTCAACCTTAGCGGAATCAACTTGAATGCCATCAGCTGAAATAACATGGCCTAAGAACGCTACTCGATCTAACCAGAACTCACACTTTGATAACTTGGCGTCTAGCTTTTTCTTTCGGAGTGTATCCTAAGCTAATCGGAGATGTGTTTCATGTTTAGGCTTTGACTTTGAATAAACAAGAATATCATCAATAAAAACAATCACAAAGTCTTCCAGATAATTCTTGAATACTCTATTCATCATATCCATGAAGATTGTCGGAGCATTTGTGAACCCGAATGGCATAACTATAAACTCATAGTGACCGTATCGAGTTCGGAATGCAGTCTTCGGTATATCTGATTCCTTAATTCTGAGCTGATAATAACCGGATCTCAAATCAATCTTTGAGAAACAACTGGCACCCTGTAACTAATCGAACCGATCATTAATCCTAGGTAAAGGGTATTTGTTCCGAATAGTGAGACGATTCAACTCACGGTAGTCAATACACAGTATTACGGAACCATCTTTCTTCTTTACAAAGAGTACAGGTGCGCCCCACGGAGACATACTGGGTCGAATATACCCTTTGTTTAATAGATCTTGCAGTTTCTCCTTTAGTTATTTCATCTCAGACGGTGCCATACGATATGGAGCTTTTGAAAGTGGGCCAACTACTAGAATAAGATATATTGAGAATTCAACCTCCTGTTCAGGCGGTAACCCAGGAAGTTCATCTGGGAATACATTAGAGAATTCTTTTACAATTGGAATATCTTCCCATTTAGGATTTGATTTAGAAACATCCTGGACCACGGCTACAAACACTTCACACCCACGATCTGTTAGTTTGTGAGCTTTTAAAGCAGAGATAACACATATAGATTTTCGGGGTGGAATGAAGTACATGTTCATGCTCAGTGACGTCCCCAAATATAACCTTTTTTTTTGGCTTCACAATCAATTGTGACTCGATGTTTAGCCAACCCGTTCTTACAGAGTATGAGATCGAAATCTCTCATTCTCATAGCAAGTAAGGTGGCTATCCAGACTTTGTTCCCAATCATCAATGGACAATCAACATATTCATCTAAATGAAATTTAGTTAAATAACATATAATATAATATGACATAATAAACTATTTCTATCCCATCCTAAGTCTACCCATTTCTCACAGGTCAAACTTATATTTATTCTACAGGTCGCAACCTATGCTCTGATACCATAAATGTAACATCCCATACTAGCTATATTCGCTTAAACACATATAGAGCAACTAAGTAAACTTTACAGCAAAATAGTACTATTTATTGACAACCGGACATTAAGGTACATATGTATACAATCCCAAAAGTAACTATTCACAAAATAAGGTTGTCCGGTAAGTTAGTCTTCAAAATATCCACTCTTGGTCTCTCAACTCGGATATTCCCCAAGTCTGTCTCTAGAACCTGCCACGGAATAACAAACGTGGCTGAGCAATAACTCAGTGAACAGATCAATGAAATCAACAATAAACAATATAGGGTAAGTACAAATTATCCCTATAATTATGAAACGATAAAATAATCAATCGAATATCACTAAGATATAACAAAGGGGTTCACGTAATCACCCGTTCCGTGTTTCGTGTTATTCAAGTTCACATATATCACCCGAATACACTAAACCCGTTGTTCCTAAAGAATGTACGATTCTATGGGCATAAGTGAGAACTAGCAGTGTGGGCACGACACCCACTAGCCCTCGACTACTATTAAAGCAGTCCTGGTTCTGTTCTGTTCCTAGGATATCCATTCGCCCCTATGGCCGGATTAGGTCCAGCGTACTTTCCACGCATACACAAGGACGCCATAGTGATTATAGCCACCATGGAAGCATCACAAAGTCGGTGCCCCCGACTAAGTGTCTGGGTAAAGTATCACAGCGTATGTGATCTAACCGGATCACAAAGATATAACAACCATCAATGAACAAGTTAATATGGATTGACCCTATCTAGTCGTGCCATTCTCAATCTGATAATATCACGGTCATTGGACCGATCTAACAAATCATATTTATCACATTCCATTCACGCCTCAGCATTCAGAGTAAAACTCAAGAACCGGGCCAACGGTCCCTTTAGGGGCAACAAACTTTGGAACACTCCTAAGTCGTGCTCAACTAATAGAACACCAAATGGAATTCAACAAAAGGAATTACACGATGAAAATGCAAGAAACAACATCATCGAGATCTTTTCGAACCTCAAGATTACTTTTCGGTGAATCATATTTGAATGGATTGACCCTCAACAATAGGTCAATCCCGTTCCAAGACAATAAGAGATCCGTACCTTTATATAGTCGAGATAACCAAAATACGATGCCCAATTGCCAAAGTGTCCAAAATCCTTGCTAGTCGGATTTTCCTATCACAAGTAATATATATACACTTAGAATTATACAATGATTTCCTATATTTGTTTGATCTACTTAGCCTATTGAGACCCTTCTATTAGCTTAATTTAACTTATTTCCATATTTATAGTCTTTAAGGTTCAATGCTATTGTTATGAAAGGATGCTAAATAAATCGAACATAACAATCTAAATATTGCAAAGAAAAACTCCCCTGCACATTTCAGCTTATGTCCGTCTCCGTGTTGGACATATTACTCATACTTAGGTGCTGAATTTCGTGATATGTTCTAAATGAAAGTTGTACCTATGCCTCTTAGCAATCCAATAGAACTGGATTCATGTTGTTTTAATCTATTATTGATTTTATATGAATTTTTCACTAACAGTGTGCAGTTCCCGATTTTACAGAGACCTGCTACTGTAATTTGGTATTTTGGCACTCTTAAGCTCAAAATTAGCTTTTGGGCTCTTCATAACAATTGTTCTAGACACACTAAGGTTTCCAACCACATATCATACACCTTAATTGGATCAATGGTTAATTTTATACAAAATTTTAAAGTAACATTAATTTTCTGCTTCCTTCCAACAACACCAAAAATTAACTATTTTTAACATATCAACACTACCTCAAGATTTTGTAATCATTCTAAACCATCTATGAACCAATTTGATTTGGTTTAACAACCTTAAACATCACATAATCAAAACCTAGATAAATTATTCAAGCATCAAACTCAAAGATTTTCAAACTTCTTACCATTAAAGGATGATTACACCTCTTCAAGGTGTTGATTCCTTTAATCCCTTAACTCCAGCCCCTAATCAACAAGAACACACACAAACATAGTATAAATCTTCCTCAAATAACTTATATTTCAAGATTACAAGCTTACCCAATGGTTACCTTCAAGATTTAGCTTCAAAATCATCAATTTCCCATCATTTCTTCAAGGTTTTGAGGTTTAATTTCATGGATAATGGTTTGGTCTAGGGTTTGAAGTAGAAAACGTGAAGAAGAAGGAGAAATAAATCTGATTATGAGATTATTAATCTCAATATTTGTTTATATATTTTTAGAATTTTCACTTTTAGTCCCTCAAGTTTCATAAATTGCATCCTTACCATGTTTGGAGAATTTCTTCACATTTTGATTTAATTTTAGTTTAACTTATCCATGTTTAACCCCTCTAATGGTTATGTTTGATAAAGTTAGTTCGGTTTAATTCCATATGCTATGTGTATAAACAAACAAAGAAATGACTAACTCCAAACAATATTTTTTCACTTAAACTTCGATATAAAAGTCTGGTTATTATAGAGACGTACTGTGTTAGAATCAAAATTGTAATCGTTAGTGTTAGAACTTAAAATTCCTTGGTTGTAATCTGTTCGAGATCCGTTTTAGTGTGATTCTACAAAGTTTCAATCCAATTGAAAAAGGTTTGAATCAAAATCAGTGAAGAAAGTCGAGTTTTTGAAATACAAGTCAAGAACTCGCAAGATCTGAAGAACACGCAGAGGAAGAACTCGCATTTCAAGAACTCGCAAGTGTTGTGCGAGAAGTAGGAACTCGCAAGAGGCATTGTGCGAGTTCTTATTGTTTACTCGAAGAGTCGTGCGCAAAGTGTCCATGCGAGAAGTTTATGGTTTGCGTGTTTTCATTTTGCGCAAAGTAGTTTTGTCAAAAAAAATCTATGTCCGAAAATCGCAAGCCCTGTTGTTGCGTGTTTGCATTTAGCGTGTTTTAAATTTTGAAACTTTTTTCTAAGTCCTGAACTCGCAAGCCTTTGCGAGAAGCACTAGAACTCGCACATAGTAGTGTGCGAGAACCTAGAACTCGCATAAAGCGTCGTCTGCGAACTTTAGTTCTCGTATCTTTCTTTGTGCGCGAAGCACAAACTCGCACAACCTTGTGTGCGAGAAGTAAGTTTTTCACAACTTGTTTTGTGCGTGAAGTTCAAAGTGCATACAATGTTTTGCACGAAGTGTTCTATTTCTTTGTTATGCATGTTTTATACTTAGAAAATTTTTCTGATTTTTCTGAAATTTGACTAAGTTTTATTTTTGTAGATCCAATTTATTTTCTGAATTTTGATGATCAAAACAAGCAGTGTAACTCAAAGATGACTTCAAAGGACGCTCTCTCAATTGGCACTGATGTCAAACCTCATGTTCTATTCAATGAAGAATATGAACAGTGGAAAGATAGATTCCTGGATTTTGTTGACCGATACGCAAACAGAGAAAACATATTGTTGTCTATTACTGAAGGTTCCATGATTCCTCCCATTATGGAGATACCTGATGATGAATCTTTAGATAGTGAAGATGGAGATGAGGACAGAGTCAGAAAGACAAAGACAGTTCCGAAGGATTTCTCCCAGTACACTGATGAATAGAAAAGTCAGTACAAAGGTGATAAGCAACCTAGATTTCTATTACTACGGAGTATTCTGAACGAGATCTACCTTAAGATAGACAGCTACAAAGCCAATGCCAAAATGATGTGGGATCAGCTACAGAAAATGATGACGGGTTCAAAAGTTGGTAATCAGATGAAAGTAGCTAATGTTAGAACATATTTTATGTTCTATTTAGAAGTTTTATAAAGTAATCTACATTAATTGTAATGGGCCTTGTATTGGGTTTGGGCTTTATTGTGTACAAGGGTTATGAGGGTATAAATAGGAATCATGTATTAGATTTTAGGTTTAACCTTTCATTGTGTAATTTTCCAATCATCAACAATGTAGCCGCTTTCTGCTTCTTGTTCTTCTTAGTGTAGTTTACTTGCTGTCTAGAATAAACTACTGATTTCTATCCCTAATCTCTTGTTTATCATTCATCAATACCAATCATGATCTCAAATGGACCTTCAAACTACACTGAATTTTAGTTGTTTGCGAAAGTTGGTGATGTTTTTGAGAATTCTGACTGTTTTGAACCCTGTTTCATACAAGTTTGCCCTGTTCATGAGCTTTATACGTGGAATGCATATGTGACATCACTTCTATCATATGTTGGTCACATATCATTAGCAACTGATCTATTCTTACATGAGTGCTCATGCCTGTAAAGATTTTCATATTCTGGATTTTCAGATTTGGTCTTTGCTTGGATTGAGTTAGTTGTCTGAGCATCTGCAATCATCAATCTGGAAAGCTTCTTTTGTTGTTAGATCGTTGAGAGCACTTTATCATTCTTCTGACCTGATCAATCAGTAGTGTGAGCGGCTGTAATCATTATTCTACACTTTGGTTGTGATTCAGAATACTGAGAGCTTATAATCATGCAACTGATTCGTGAAGAAAGAAGTTCTAGGTTTGATTGTTCAGTATTCTGGAAAGTAGTCAGAAAATGAGCATATTTTATCAGTTATTGAACAATGCTTGCCTTCTAACCCTTGCCTTGTAGTATTGCTACCGGATGCTATCACCCGTAAGCAGATTAGATGAAGTTCTTAAGCTGAATTCTTATTTCAACTCATGGTTCAAAGACAGATCAGATGTTATACACTGAAGATGCACATGGGTGTCACTCCATAATCCACACATATCATTCTTGTGGGCGTTAAGGAATGTGTTGGGTTTATTAGAGTCAAAAGTTTTCTTTATGTGCACTCAGTCGAGGTTATGGTTTATTTCAGATCTGATATTTCAGTTGATACTTCAAGGATAAGAGCTACATTCTAGGGGGAGCAAGAGGAGATTTGAAGTTTATGCAACGCTAAGTTTTCTAAAGAAATCAAGGGGGAGAGGAGCTGAAGCTGGAGCTGATCACAAAATGATTACTTTACAAAACTTAGGGGGAGAATGTTAGAACATATTTTATGTTCCATTTAGATGTTTTATAAAGTAATCTACATTAATTGTAATGGTCCTTGTATTGGGTTTGGGCTTTATTGTGTACAAGGGTTATGAGGGTATAAATAGAAATCATGTATTAGAGTTTAGGTTTAACCTTTCATTGTGTAATTTTCCAATCATCAACAATGTAGCCGCTTTCTGCTTCTTGTTCTTCTTAGTGTAGTTTACTTTCTGTCTAGAATAAACTATTGATTTCTATCCCTAATCTCTTGCTTATTATTCATCAATACCAATCATGATCTCAAATGGACCTATCAGCTAACTGTATCAAAAACTACGAGGAATTTAAGGCGAAAGAGGATGAAAGCCTTGAGGACACATATGATCGGTTTGTTCTTCAATGAATAAGATTAAGAAGAAACAAATCGAGAACAATGTCAAGTTCCTTAGTATACTGCAACCCGAGTGGAAGAAGCATACTCGCAGGATGAAGCAGATGAAGGATTTAAGTGACATACCCCTCCATGAAGTCTATGAGACATTGATACAAAATGAGGAGGAGGTTGAAGAGAAAAGGAATGAGAAGAAAATAAAAGCTGAGAAGGTTGCAGATCCCATAGAATTAGTAGTTGGTCAAAAGGATAGTGAGAAGAAAAAGAAGAAAAAGAAGAAGAAGATAGTACTTACAAGCTCAGATGATTCTGCTAATTCTGGTTCCGATTCTGATGACGGAGAGAACATCAAGCAAGATATGTTTCTATTGACTCGTGCTTTTCAGAAGAGGTTTTACAAGAAACCGGGGTCAAACTCTTAGAGGTACTCTTCTTATGGATCAAAGAATCATGAGCACCGAGAAAGGGTGGAAGGAGAAAGGTATGAGGAGAAGAGATTTGGAGAAAGAAAGCCCGAAGAGAAAAAGAGGTATGTGAACGACTATGGCACTGAGAATAAGACCGAGGAAATAGTTAGGTGCTACAACTGCGGGAAGGTTGGTCATTACACCAAGGACTGTCGGAAGCCAACTGTCATGAATTCTGAATACTACAAGCAGAAAATGCTACTTGCTAAGCAAAAGGAAGCGGGAAAATCCTTAATGGCAGAAGATGAGTTCTGGCTAGATCATTCCGAGGACGAACAAGAAGATACAACACACATGTTCTTGATGGAAAAGGAGATAAAGTTTGATGAATCTGATGAAGAGACAACTGACATGGTATTGAATTTTTCTGAAAATGATTTTCTAACTAGAATGGAAGCCATGATGGTCGAACTTCAAGACCTACAAATTAAACTGAAAAAGGAAAAGAACAGAGTTGCGAAGAAAAGTCAAAAGATATTTGAACTTAACAAGCAACTTGTTGGGAACAAAGATCTGATTGACTCTCTAAACAAATCTGCTTCTGATTTTAAACCGCAAAAAGATTGTTTTGAAAGTAAGATTTCTGATTTTGTGTCTACACTGTGTAAGTCTGATCTTGAAAGACAAGAATGTGTTCTAAAAGCTTATATTTTGCAGGTAGGAAACAAGAACTTAGAGAAAAAGGTAAATGGTTTGGAAGCAAAATTATATGCTAGAGGCCAAACAGATTATACCATTATCTTAAATACACCCAATGAGAAGGCTGATTTTAAAGAGAAGTGGGGACTCGATTACGATAACCCCCACTACTTAAAGAAAGCCATCAGAAAACAACCAGCTTTATATAACTTTGATTTTCTTTTTGCGGCTCGTAAATATCATCAATTAAAACCCACATTTGTTACCAAGTCATCTGATGAGGTTGAGGCAAAAGAGGATGAGAAAAGAAAGAATTTAAAGAAAATGCAACTACCACTTTGCTATCAAAAGCTAAATGATAGTTATCTTTCTGAAAAACCAAAATTTCTTTCGAATGATTATTTTGCTAGCTATTCTTCTACTTAGATGGAGGCAAAACCGATTAAAGCTAAAATTTATGTTCCTCCACTTATTCTAGAAAGCAAAATAGTTGATCTTGAGTGTGCTTTGAACTGTTTTAAAGAACATTGTTTTTAAACCTGAATCTATTGAGTGTTCAACATCTTCTAAGGCACCTCAAAATTCAGAAGTTGATTTTGATGACTTATTTATGTCTACAAATGATTTTTTAAATTCCGATGAAGGGTGTGTTGATGAGATTGATATGTTTGACCTTAATTCTAAACTTCCAGATCATTCTACTTTTATTATTAATGGTGAAGATTTACCAAGTGTGCATGAAATAGGTGAATCATCAACTAAGGTTGGTGAATCAGTTTCTGTGAATGCTGATTACTATGAAAAACGTATGTAGCAAAAGAAACGGCGCTCACAGAAACAGAACAACACAGGTAAGCTTAACAAAAGACAATCTCAGAAATCTAATTTCCTAACAAATCTAAATCTTGTTTTTCAGATTTGAAAAATAGAAGGTCTGAAGAAGGAAAAGAGTGGCGACCTAAACATAAAGTTGATGAGAAAGCAGAATTCATTCCTGATATGGATTGTAATAGATCTACTAGTAGTACTCTCGATGTAATTGTGTTAAGTCAAAATACTGTATCCAAGATTTAATTAGAAAAGTCAATCTTGTAAAGTCAACATTGTCTAAGTCAAAGTTGTTTTGTCAAAGTCAAAGTTGTATTAGTTTTCTTAAACATTAAGTTTTAGTTTAGTTTAGTTGGTATAAATAGCATTTGCTTTGTAAGTATTGAGTAAGCACGTATTGTAATAA
This sequence comes from Arctium minus, assembly GCA_954870635.1. Lineage (NCBI taxonomy): Eukaryota > Viridiplantae > Streptophyta > Magnoliopsida > Asterales > Asteraceae > Arctium > Arctium minus. The sequence goes on along the minus strand of OX941089.1, from coordinate 72,868,242 downwards.
TCACATGTGTGGTTAATGTTCAAGATCTACTTTCTCTCTCTACTCTCTCTCTCTCTACTCTCTCTCTCTCTAGATTTTCATTGCTAAATCTTAATTGTTTTGAGAATTGCTTGATTGTTTTGTATTCACAATTGGTATCAGAGCCTTACCAAATCAATTCATAAGGTTTTAGATCATCAATTTGGATTGAATTCTGAAATTTTTGGATCAAATCTGGAAATTTTCAAGAACTCAAGAACACAACTGTTTTTATTTTGGTTTCTTTCTGTTTGAATCAAATTCGCATTTATTTGTTGTTCTTTGATTGTATTAATACATTTTTTAATTCAATTTTGCTGGATTGATTTGTTTCATGATCAAATTGATGAAATCAGATTGCATCGATCACACACAGTGTTTACACACACTGATATCACACCTGTCACACATACACCGATCAATTCATCATATTTCTGGTCGCTTCATGAAATTGTAGGTTCAAAGATTACAAAATTAGTGGAAGTAAAAGGTTCAATCAAAGCATTTTCTTTGCTTCTCTCAACAACTCACGCAAACCACAAATTGGAGTTTCTATTGAAATTCAATTGTGATTGGATAATCTTACATCATGGGTCGGTGGTAGATGAGGCTGGAAATTAATTCCAATCGGTGGCTGCAAATTCATTTGGTCACATGAGGTTTGCGTTTTAGTTGCGCTATTCATTATTGACGAAAACAACAACTTTGCGCTTCTGTCTGCTCACGTAAACCCAATTGAATGCTTTGCTTTGCGTAGCTAATCTCAGTCGTATGCCATTAATATTTTCAAATGGAAGAAATGTGATGATGATTTCAACAATTGATTCGGTCATCTCAATCCCAGGATTGCATTTCTGCCAGGATTAACTTGGATTGGTTCTCATTGAGAAAATGGGGTGGTGGATATAAATTTGAATGCCATGAGGTTTGCGTCAGTCAAGTTCAAATACTCACAATTGATTGTGTTAGTGGGGTGGTGTATTTGAAATGTTTTAAAATTGATAGTGACGTGTTACTGGAATTTGATAATCAAATTGATATTGGAGTTTGATTTTGATTGGTTATTCTTCCATCATGGGACAGTGTATATAAATTTGCAATTCAAAAAGGAGGCTTGTGACTGTATTGTTTTAAATCTCAAGTTTATTTTGATTGGTTGAAATCATTTAGTCTCATCTCACGCAAACATGAGGTTTGCGTTTTAGACTTCTCACACAAAGTTCCTTTGAGAGAATTATTGTGATTGGTTTTCAAGAATGAGTGGAGCGGCATCTCTTTCATAACATAGCTCCAAATTCAATTTTTAATTTCCAGTGTTTGAAATTCAAGGTTAACATTTGATTGGTTGTAAATTTGGTGATTGGATTGAAATTATATTGGTGAACAGTGCTGCAGGTTGTAAATTTTAATTTGCGTTATACACTGTTCGCGAAAAGTGTACTTTGCGCCATACTTTGTTCACGAGAAGTTTGTTTTGCGTCACCCACTGTTCACACAAAAATCAATCTTGCATCACCAAGTGTTCAAATTTTAAATTTTGCGCCAAATTTAAAATTGATCTGATTTTTGATTATCTGATATGCAGGTTTTGAATTCACTTGATCTGCAAGCTCCAGTGTTTTGAGAATTCTAGAGTTAGAATTTTTCCTGAGAAGATTATTTTGTGCTGATCTGATTTTGACTTTCAGTCAAAATTTCTGAATTGTTTGGGAACGATCATTTTCATTTTTTATCAAGTTGTTTCTCATTCAAAGTTTACTGAGAGAGAAAATTTTAGATTTTCTGTATTTTGTTTTTGAATTCCTTTCAACTAACGATCTTTTCTTCAAATTCTGTTTGAAACAAGATGAGTTCTCCAATTTTACTCAGAGGAAGATACGAGCAGTGGAAATCTGATTTTTTCAACTTTGTAGATACACATGTGCTGAGTTTCTATATCAGATTATCCTTGTTTGAAGGAGAGATGAAACCTCAAACTCCAAAAGAAGATTGTACTGAGGATCGGGAGAAAAGAAAGAAAGCTGATATTTTAGCCCGAACTTTTGTGTTTAACAGTATTCGTCATGTTATCAAAGGTCACATAAATACCTATCAGTTGACAGGAAAAGATTTATACAAGTCGACAAGAAAGGAGATATGGGAATATCTTGAATGGACGATGTTAGGGCCAACGGTTGTGTTTGAGCTAAAAGGAAAGATTTCTGAGTTGGAAGCTAAAATTCAGCAGATAGTCTCTGTTGAGAGCAATGAGCAGAAAGTTAAGAAATTGGAATCTAAGAATACTGAGCTTAGAAAGAATATATATGATTTGGAGCAAAAGCTAGCTGAAGATAAAGCTAATTTTGAGAGTGAAAAGAAAGGTTTTTCAAAGAAGTTCTCAGATTTCTCAAGAAAGTGTTTTGAAGAGAAGAAGTCAGTTGAGCTTAAGTGTATAAAGTTTTCTAAACAAGTTTCCGATTTTGAGAAAGTACTTATTTTGGAAAGAGAGAAGTTTGCTAAAGAAAAGAAGGTCATTGAACAGAAGAATGTAGGATTCTTCAAAGAACTATCAGGCCAAAGAAATGATTCAGAGAAAGGATTTGAAGAAGAACGATCCATCTTTGAGAATGAAATCAAAAATCTGACTTCAAAGTTATCTGAACTATTTACTAATGCACTGAAAGAGCAGAAAACGAAGTCTGAGTTCTCAAAGAAGATTGACCTGCTTGTGAAAGAAAGAGACAACTTTGCTTCAAAGATCAAAGAGCTTGAAAAGTCTGCTTCAAGTTCAAATCAGAAATATGTCTCTTCACAAAGGTCAGTTAAATCTTTTGATCAGATTCATAGAACTAAAATTTTCTATGATCGAAATTTAGATGGTTCAGATACATATCCGAGGAGAAGAAGTTACAAGAAAAAGGAACTAATCTGGAAAAAGAAATCAGTCAAAGATGACAAGGAAGATGAGCTGAAAGGAAACACATCATGTGTACATGTACATAAAGCAAAGAAGAACAAAGAGCATAAAGATAAACCTGATCATATATACTCAAGAGATCAATTACTCAGGTTTTCAGGTAATAAATATTATTGTTCTTATTGTGGTACACATGATCATATTCACAAGACAAATGATCATTTCTGGTCTGGTTCTTACTCTATTACTCCCACAAGAACTGCAACTAACATTCATGGACCCAAATACCAGTGGGTACCAAAGCCGAAAACTAATTCTGTGTTGCAGGCACCTCAAGTCAAGGGGGAGTAAGAGAACCATGGCTTTTGAACAAAGCAGTTCAAAACCCGGACTTCAAAGCTGAAAGACTATGGCTTTTGAACAAAGCAGTTCAAAACCCGGACTTCAAAGTTGAAAGACAAAGGCTTTTGAACATAGCAATTCAAAACCCGGACTTCAATGTCTAGATTATGGCTTCTAAGTACATAGCTTAGGACCCGTTCTTCAATGGAGTTTGACTTCTAAACACAACAGTTTAGGACTCGGACCTCAATTTCAATGTCATGAAGAGATGTCAAAGTAAAAAGACTGGTGAAGAAATTCTGAAAGTTCAAGTCAATTCAAAATGCTTCCGCTAATTCAAAGTCAAAAGATTCTGAAGAAAGATTGTTCAATGATAAATCAAAATTTGTGAAAGTTTGTTTTTCTGAAGACAGTCCAGAGATTACAAGAGATGAAGATACAAGATCAGAGATTCCTCAAAGTTGTTTCTATGTTCAAAGACAGTAATAAAAGTTGTTTCAAAGTTAAAGTTTCAAAGGAGTTTTTAAGAATTCCGTTTCGTGTTCTAGACTTGTTGACTTTCAAAGCTACAAAGTGTTAAAGACTTTTCAAGATTTTTCAAAGGCTGAAAGACTGAAGATTGTCAAAGCTTCAAATTTCAATGTTGTCAAAGACAAAAGCCGAAGAATCAAGTGCTGAAGACTAGTGTCAAATTTTTATTAAATCTTGAATACAAAGGGGGAGATTGTTAAGTCAAAATATTGTATCCAAGATTTAATTAGAAAAGTCAATCTTGTAAAGTCAACATTGTCTAAGTCTAAGTTGTTTTGTCAAAGTCAAAGTTGTATTAGTTTTCTTAATCATTAAGTTTTAGTTTAGTTTAGTTGGTATAAATAGCATTTGCTTTTTAAGTATTGAGTAAGCACGTATTGTAATAATCAGATGTGTGGTTAATGTTCAAGATCTACTTTCTCTCTCTACTTTCTCTCTCTACTTTCTCTCTCTAGATTTTCATTGCTAAATCTTAATTGTTTTGAGAATTGCTTAATTGTTTTGTATTCACAAATTGGTCATGTTGCTTTGAATAAACAAAACCTTGTAACTTCTTACAAGAGATATACAATAAAGCAATTATTACAATTATCTCGGTTTGCTACTAAGTCATCTAATTATAGACGGAATGATTTTATTTCTCACCGATATTCTGATGATTGTTTTCGTACTTATTATGTTTATTCTTCTAAGTCATATGTTTCAAAAGTTCAGAGGTTCCATATACAAATTGATACCAAAATCTTGTGTTAATCCGTTAGGACCCACTTTTAAATGGGTACCTAAAGGTGTTATTCCCTGATCTCTCCTGTGCAGACCTGTCATATGTGGTACTTGGATTCTGGTTGATCCAAGAATATGACTGGGCAGAAAGATATTTTGTCTAACTATACAGAGAAATTTTGCGGGAATGTGAGATTCGACAACAACCAATTTTCACCGATTCTAGGCTATGGTGATGTGATTAATGACAATTTGACGATTACAAAGGTGAGTTACGTGGAAGGTCTAGGATATAACCTGTTCAGCATTGGACAATTCTGTGACAAGAATCTAGAGGTTAATTTCAAGGCGAAGCGATGTTCTATACGTACTGAAGATGGTAAGGAACTCTTGGTAGGCACGAGAAAGTCTAACCTCTACATCAGTAACATGTCAAAAGTCCAGACTGACAATAAAGTTTGTCTATTATCAAAAGCCTCACTGCAGCAAAGCTGGTTATGGCACATAAGGCTTTCTCATATGAATTTTCGTTATATTAACAAGCTGGTCACGTGAAAATTGGTCAAAGGTCTTCCTGAGCTCAAGTATGAGAAAGAACACCTTTGCACAGCATGTGATAAAGGAAAGATGAAGAGAGCTGCTCACAAGCCAAAGCTTGAACAAAGTACAAATTCTCCACTCGAATTTCTACACATGGATCTCTACGGTCCAGTGAGAACGTAAAGCATAAACGACAAGAAATATGTCTTAGTTATTGTGGACGATTATTCGCGATATACTTGGGACAAATTTCTGAGATCAAAGGATGAGACCCCCGAAGTCATCATCAGTTTATTAAAGACAACCCAAGTAAATCTGCAAAATCCAGTCAAGCTTCTTAGAACAGACAACGACACAGAGTTTAAGAACAACATAGTTGAAGATTATCTCAAATTGGTCGGGATAACACATCAATTCTCTGCTGCTAGAACGCCAAAACAGAACGGAGTAGTAGAACGACGTAACCGAACGCTAGTCGAGGCCGCTCGAACTATGCTATGTCAATCTGATCTACCTCTGTTTCTATGGGCAGAAGTTGTTTCGACTGCATGCTATACACATAATCGATCCATAATACACCTCTGGTTTGGTAAAACACCTGATGCTTTGATAAACAATCATACACCTAGCATTAAACACTTTCATATTTTTGGATGCAGGTGCTTCGTATTAAACGACAGAGAGAACCTGAACAAGTTTGGACCGAAGGCTGACGAAGGCATCTTCATTGGATACTCTCAAACATTTGTTCCATACCGGGTGTATTGGAAGAAGTCCAAGACAGTAATAGAAGCGTAAATGTTACATTTGACGATGATTTGGATTATGAACAAACCAGTTCAGAACCCGTACTTACAGGAGTCTTAGCTTCTGGACAAATCAGTCCAAAACCTGCGGTTAAAGACACTAATTTGGAGAAACCCTCAACTTCAACATCACATTTATCTAAATTAGATTTATTATTTGAATTCTTTTATGATGAGTTTCTTGGATCTAAACTTCCTAAATCTGTTATGGTTGACAGATCTGAATATTCAACGAATCATCTTCCAACCACTTCGGATGTATCTACTGAATTAGTTCCCCCAATTCAGAAAGAAACTCCAGTTCAAACAATTACTCCTTCAGTTGAAGTTGTACCTAAAAATGTTAAGACAAAAGTTGCTGATTCAGTTGGTTGTACTGTGACGTCTACTGAACTGCCAGAAACAGTTGTCCCAACTGAAACTTCTGCACCATCTACTTCAACTGAACTCCTCCCTACTATAGAACGAACTGAAGACACTGAAAGTGGATACTTAGATGAGCTTTATGATCAATCTACATCGAATCCGCTACCTCATAAATAAAAGTGGACCAAAGAGCAGCCGATAAGCCAGATCATTGGAGATCCATCAAAACCAGTACAAACTAGGTCTGCTACTTTGAACATGTGTATGCATGACTCATTCTTGAGTAAGATAGAGCCTACTCGCGTATCAGAAGCTCTAGTTGACTCGGATTGGGTGACTGTCATGCAAGAGGAGCTAAACTAGTTCGAAGCACTGAAAGTCTGGAGACTAGTACCAAGACTTGAAGCTAAATCTGTAATTGGTACGAAATGGGAATTCAAGAATAAAAATTATGAAGATGGTATCGTAATCATAAACGAAGCAAGACTTGTCGCTAAGGGATACCGACAAGAGGAAGGCATTGATTATGACGAGACTTACGCTCCAATGGCACGCATCGAAGCATTAAGAATGTTTCTTGCATATGTTGCTCATAAGAACTTCACAGTCTACCAGATGGGCGTGAAGAATGCCTTTCTTAACGGCATACTGAAGGAGGAAGTCTATGTTTCACAACCTGGGGCTTTGTTAATCCAAACAAACCGGATCATGTCTACATTTTGGATAAAGCACTTTATGGATAAAAGCAAGCCCCTCGCGCCAGGTACGAAGTCTTATCCAAATTTCTAGTCAAGTCTGGTTTCACGTAAGGTAAAATCGATACTACTTTATTCATTAAAAAGGAAAAATCCGATATCATTCTTATTCAAATATATGTGGATGATATAATATTTGGTTCTACAAATCCAAAAATACTATAAGAACTTTTCTAACCTCATGGTGTGAAGATTTCAGATAATATGATGGGAGAGATGAACTTCTTTATCGGATTACAAGTCAAACAATTTTCAACGGGGTTTCATTAATCAATCAAAGTACATTTTCGATATTCTTAGAAAATTTAAATTGGAAATTTGTACACCTATCGGAACCCCGATGGCACCAGGATCTAAGATTGGCACTGATCCTTCGGGAAAAGCTGTCGATGTTAGAACTTATAGAGGGATGATCGGTTCTTTGATGTATTTAACTTCAAGTAGGCCATATATTATGTTTTCTACATGTCTATGTGCTAGATATCAGGCTTCTCTGAAAGAATCCCATTTTTCTGCAGTAAAAAGAACATTTAGATATCTGAAAGGGACTGCAAATCTTGGTCTGTGGTATCCTAAAGATACTAGTTTTGAACTGACAGCTTACTCAGATGCAGATCATGCAGGTTGTATGTTAGACAGGAAAAGTACGTCGGGGCACATACAGTTTCTAGGTGAAAAACTCGTAAGTTGGGCATCAAAGAAACAATTGTGTGTTTCCACATCAACAGCTGAGGCAGAGTACGTCGCTGCGGCGAGTTGCTGTTCTCAAGTGTTGTGGATGAGGACACAACTATGAGATTATGGCTTCTAATTTGACAAGATCCCGATATACTGTGACTCTGAGAGCGTTATTTCCATATCAGCGAATCTTGTTCAACATACAAAGATCAAACACATAGACGTTCGATATCATTTTATCAAGGATAATGTGGAAAAAGGTATAATAGATCTTTATTTTGTAAACACTGATTATCAGCTTGGCAATATATTTACCAAGCTTCTTGATGAAAAGATATTTAATTTTCTTGTCTCGAAACTTGGTATGCTAAATCTCAAGACATAATCTGGGTTTACCTATTAAAGTTTTGTTATTGTTATTTTTCTTCATTTCTTTATCTTTATTTTGAAAAGATATCTGCACTAAAAGGTATTCATGATTTCAGGGGGAGTTTGAGAAGATGATTAGATGATCTACATTCATTTGAGGGGGAGTTCATATATTTTTGCATTTTAACTGATAAATTTTCTGATGCATATTACAGGGGGAGTTAGAGCAAGAGTAAAGAAGTATGAATTATGACTTCTGATTACTTCAGATCAGAACTCGTACATTCAAAGTTTTACTGCTTTATGTCATTTAATTTTCAATAAAATGTTGTGAATAAAGCTTTGTGCTTTGATGACTTTGTGACTTTTGCAGAAATGAGAGTGAGCTTACATGATCATATCTTTGATGATTTAGAGCTGACTTGATGAGATTTAAGACTGAGCGAAAAGGTTTATTTCTAATCTTAATCTCATATGTATCTGAAAGAAGGACAACTTTCAGATATCAAAACATGTTCTTAAATATTCAAACCACTTCTGATTATTAAAATAATTTCATGAATATAGAAGTGTGATTTTTTTTTAAATGTTTTCATTTTTATTTGTGCTTTGGTGATCAATAAACCGTGTGTTTCCAAAGATTAATACTTGCGTATTATCTTTTCCATATACTTTCAAGTATTCACACACTCCGGGTTAATTTTTGTTGAAAATGTTCTTACCATGTCTCTAAATTGAAACAAATTTTTCGATGGTAAGACACCCCGATTGTTATTCAAAGTTTGAGTGTGATTTCATTTCTAAACATTCCTTCAAGACTTGTCTATATTTTGGTTCGTATAGACAACATCCAATTTTTGTTGACCTAAGCCTTACTTGAAAAATATCAAATCTGAATGATTTCATATGTCTAATTTACAATGTCAGATTTTCAAACAAGTTTCTTGTCTTCATTTCATTTATTCAATATACTTGTTTGAAATATCTTCAATGTTTAAAATGCTCAAAATCTTCATGATTATCTTTATGAGCATATAGACATTTGACATATATTTTGTGCTTTAACTGTCAAGTTAAACTAGTTTGAGCAACATGTTCTTCTAAGTTTTAATGGGTTCATTGTGTGAGGACTTAACTGAAACTTCTATGGATTCACGTTAACTAGTGTTTCCTACCCAAAAACTTGATCCTTGAGTGATTGAAGAGTGGGGAGTCAAAACAACTGAGTGTGGGTTGAGTGATGAGATAAAATGAAAAGAGAGTTTGGTTAGATGTGAGCTCAATGATTAAAAGAAAGAGGGTGAGAGAACAGAGTAAAAGAACATTATTGAAATAGGCAACTAGCTAATGCCAACTCTTGATAAAAACCCCACCAGCTACTCATTTTCTTCTCAACAAGAAAATGTTTCATTTTTCAATGGGATGCAACACATAATCTATCTGGTTTTCATTTGGAAAATCTGGATATTAAAAGAGAAGAAAGTCTGTCCCACCTTCGCACTTCGATCATGCACAATTGAGTCTGTGTTTAACCGTTGTTGTCTCATTGGTTTTGTGTGTCCCTGATTCTAGTTTCTGAACATGATTAATCAAAATACAAACAATATTTCAATCAATTACCTGTTTTTAATTTCTCTTTCAATTCAAAATACACTTTCTCTCTCTAGAACTCTCTCTCACTCTCTCTACATAATTTTCTCTCTCTAGAATGATATGTTCTATACAATTCTTCTATGATTCGTATTATGAGTGTCTCTACACTTACAAAGACAACAAAGGCTATTTATACCCACAACAATTACAAGGAAACTAAAACTACAAAACAATAAACTTTGATTTTATTAACAAAAGACTTTGACTTTCACTTAAGAGTTGACTTTCTTAGCTTTGACTTCTTGATCTTTTGTCTTCAATCTTTATGATCTTGAATCCAACAATTATGTGCTCTAACATTCTCCCCCTTTGGATCAAGATCATTACTAAAAGATTTAGCAATGCGATCCTCTCTAACTAAGCTCGATTGAAGTAACTCCCCCTTTTAACAATCTTTATCTTCTCTTGTAATCTCCCCTTTGATACAAACATGAAATACAAACTCCCCCTTAACACGATGAAATTCTTCTTTTATAAAATTTATCTTCAAAAACATTCATCAATCTTCTAAACATCTGATCTTTAAACAGAGTAGCATTCTCTCCCAAAGGTTGTAACCAAACCTCTTTTAGACACCAAACTGATTGCTTCAGCAAATTATCTTCAACAAACTGAAATCTTTGAACTCTTTTCATCTTTGAACAATAATCTTCCTTTAACAATCAATTCTGGGACATTTTCTCTCAACTTTAACATATCTGACTCAAACATTTCTTTAACTCTTCTCCCCCTTTTTGATGATTAGAGCATCAATATCATCAAAACTTTCTCCAAGAAATGTCTGTGACCAATCTGATCTGTCAAGAGCCTCTGATTCGTTGATCCGTAACCAAGATATTCATCTAGATCTTTTGAAATCCAGACAAAGTAAGAAAGGTAACTCCTGAATCAACAAATGAATCAGTTAATATGCCTGTCAGTAACACAAAGTCACTGTGTGTAACGAATACACATAGTAAAGGAGCTTTTTGATGTTCACTCCCCAGGGCTTCCATCCAATCATCGAAATACCACAAAGGCAGTTTCTATGAATGTTATGACAAGAAAACATATTTCTTGTGTGCTCGTGAAAGTGTAGAAAGAATTAAGCACTTGATGATTGCTTTTAAGGCTCAACATTATGTAAACCACTGAGACAACAGTAGATAAACACAGACTCAATGTGCATGATTGAAGTGGGAAAGTGGGGCAGACTTCCTTCTTTTTCAATATCCAGATTTTCCAAATGAAAACCAGATAGATTATATGTTGCGTCCCCAGAAAAATATGAAACATTTTCTTTTTGAGAAGAAAATGAGTGGTTGGTGGGGTTTAAGCAAGAGTTAGCATGGGCTAGTTGCCTGTTTCAATAACGTTCACCAAAGAATTATGAAACATTAGTAATGTGGCTGCCCGACTCAGAAAGCATTTGGTGCAGAGTTTGATATTCTTTTACTCTGATCGCACACCCTCTTTCTTTTAATCATTAAGCTCACTACTAACCAAACTCTCTTTTCCATTTTACCTCATCACACCCACACTCATTTCTTTTAGACTCCTCACACTCAATCACTATTGGATTAACTTTTTGGGTAGGATACACTAGTTAACGTGAATCCATAGAAGTTCATTTAAGTCCTAGCACAAAGAACCCATATATGATCCTAAAAGAACGTGTTGCTTAGATGATTTAACTCTATCAGTTAAAGCTCATATACAAATGTCATATAAAATGTATGCTCAGATGATATAATCATAAATATATGAGCATTTTGAAACATGGAAGTATTTTCAAACAAGTATATTGAAATGAATGAAAATGAATGCAAAAGACTTGTTTGAAAATCTGACATTGTATGAAAATGATCAGAAATGAATGATATAGCAACTAAAGCTTATGGTCAAGAATAACGGTATAGTCTATATGAAACAAAAATATAGACATTCTTGAACTAAACGCTTCGAAATGAAAATACGCTCAAATTTCTTTGAAGTCCAAGCGGGGTGTCTTACCATCGAAAAATTGTTTCAATTTAGAGACATGGTAAGAACAATTTGATCAAAAATTTAACCAATTTATAAAATCTGTTTAAAATTCGGGAAGTGGTTTGAACATTTCAGAACATGTTTTCTATATCTGAAAGTTGTCCTTCTTTCAGATATATTTGAGATTAAGATAAGAAATTTACCGTTTCGCGCAATCTTAAATCTTATGAAGTCAAGCTGAAGTCATTAAGATATGATCTTGTCAGCTTCTCTCATCCTGCGTAAGTCTCAAAGTCATGTCAAAGCAACTTTATTCACAAAAAAAATTAAAAGACATAAAGCAGTAAAACAATTAAAGTACGAGTTCTGATCTGAAACAATCAGAAATCATGATTCTTTACTCCCCTTTAAAATATGCATCTGAAATTTATCAGTAAAAGGCACATGATAGATATCTACAGCTCCATTTGAAGTGTAGTTCATCATATCTTCCGAATACATATTTCCAAAAACAATTTATGTACTCCCCCTTGAAGATTGATTTCCTCTTCTGAGTATCTGAGTACACTCTCTTATCAGCCCGGGAGTAGCATTTCTTTTTCATCATTGAAGAGCGAGTCCTAAATTGTTGTGTTTAGAAGTCAAACTCCTTTGAAGTATGGGTTCTAAGTCGATGTACTTAGAAGCCTTGGTTCTCTTACTCCCCCTTGACTTATGGTGCCTGCAACATAGAATCAATCTTCGGTTTTGGTACCCACTGGTATTTGGGTCCATATGTGTTAGTTGCAGTTCGTATGGGAGTAACTGAATAAGAACCATACCAGTAATGATCACTTGCTTTATGAACAAAATTATATGTATGACAATAAGAACAATACCTCTTTTTAGATAACCTGATCATTTGTTCTCTCGAGTAAACAAGATCAGGTTTACCTTTCAGCACTTTGTTCTTCTTTGCATTTGAGGCAGATACAAATGATTTGTTACTTTTCTTCTCTTCCATCTTTCCTTTCTTTTCTTCCTTCTTCTCATTTTCAACCACTGGTTTCACTATCCATACCAGTTTTTCTTCTTTATATCTCCTTCTTTTATGTGTACCTGAACCATCTATTTTGCTATCATAGAAAAGATTAGTAGTACGAATCTGATTGGAAGATTTAAATGAGCTTTTTGTAGAAACAATTTGCTGATGTGAGCTTGACGCTAGCTTATTAGAACCAACTGAACTATTTCTAGGTGAGTGGATTTTTGACTCTGGAGTCGTTTGCTCTGTCACCACCACCTTTGAAACAATCTTTTCAAGCTCTTTTACCTTTGAAGAGTAATTGTCTCTTTCTTTTACAAGAAGGTCAATATTCGTCTCAAATTCAGACTTTGTTTGCTGCTCTTTAAGTACACAAGTAGATAACTCAGATAGCTTTGCAGTTAGCTTCTTTATCTCTGCTTCAAATAAGCTTCTTTCTTCCTCAAAGCCCATTTCAGCATTTGTCCTCTGACCAGATATTTCTTTGAATATCCCAACATTCTTCTGTTCTATGATCTTCTTCTCTTTATCAAATTTCTCTCTTTCCAGTATGATTACTTTCTCAAAGTCAGAAATTTGTTGAGAAAGTTTTATACATTTCAGCTCAACCGTCTTCTTCTCGTCAGCACATTTTCTGGAAAAATCTGAGAACTTCTTAGCAAACTCTTTCTTTTCTTTCTCAAAAACTGATCTTTCTTCAACAATTTGAAATTCTAATTCAAAGATCTTCTTTTCATTAGCACACCCTGTTTGCTGAAACTTGACAATGTGATCTTCTAATTCTGAGATCTTGCTCTTTAACTCGGTGTTTTCAGCTTCCAAAAACAAGACCTTTTCTTCATTAAGCCCAGAAATCTGTTTTAGCAGATCTTCATTAATAGTCTTTAAAGCACTAACTTCTTCTCTCAGTATCTTCCTTTCATCATTGTATCTCTTTGATCTCTTTGAGTAGTAATCAACTAGGGAAACAAGATTTTTGTTCTCTAATTTGAGCTTTTCAATCTTCGTTTCATCATCATCAGAAAAATATCCCATCTTGAATATCTGTTACAAAAAGAACTTGAACTTTGATCGTTAATCCAAATGAAATCTTAAGAATACAGAAAAAATTGAAATAAAAAATTCAGAAATTTTGATCACAATCAGAACTATGTCCCCCTCCGCAGACTTAGCACGGGGGAAAGAAACACGTAGACTAAAGCTTGCGCGTTTGTGAAACTTGCACGCAAAGACTTGTGTGTTTTAATAAACTCGCTAGTTGCTGAAACTCGCTAGTCTATGAAACTCGCAAGATACTGTTCTCTATGAAACTCGCGAATGCCTGAAACACGCAAGTAACTATTCACTGATGAACTCGCAGATAGAGGCGTGCGTGTTTGAAAAACTCGCTAGTCGTTACTAGCGCGTTTTGACCAAACTCGCTAACCACTGTTTACTTATAACTCGCAAGTTGAGGCGTGCGCTTTTCTTGAACTCGCATATGCCTAGATACGCGTTTCAATCAAACTTGCAAGTCAAATGAACTCGCAGATCACTGTTCCGCTGGAACTCGCACGCTTAGACTTGCACGTTTATAGAACTCGCTAACCACTATGTGCGCGTTCCAACACTTAGAAATTTTTTCTCAAACCTCCAAACTCGCAAACTTCAACCAGCGAGTTTCTAGAACTTGCTAATAACGCCTTGCGCGTTTTGTCCAAAAATGAGATTCTTCAGCTTGCGCGTTCTAACGAAGAACTTGCGCGTTTTGTAGATCTTGCGCGTTCTTCAGATTCTTTGCGTGTTCTTCATCTGATTCACCAAAAATTCAATATAAACTTTGAATTTCCGCACCAAACTTTGAGAATTTACTCACATATTCATCGAGAACACAATGCAATTAACTAATTTCGATCTAAAACACAAATCTATACAAATCGACTCGATTACAGTGTTTAGAACTTGTGAACAAAAACTTCAACAAAATCCAAAATTACAAGAAAATTACAGTGCAATTGACAAATCAAATCATACAAACATGATCGATTATACTATTTGAACAAACTCTGATCGATTTCAACACCTAATTTGCACTAAGCTCGAAATTTGATTTGAACTTCGATGAACAGTGACGATGAACAGTAACAACAAACTTTTCTTGATTTCTTGATTTGATTTCGATTTAGATCTGCTCTGATACCAATTGTGTGTCCCTGATTCTAGTTTCTGAACATGATTAATCAAAATACAAACAATATTTCAATCAATTACCTGTTTTTAATTTCTCTTTCAATTCAAAATACACTTTCTCTCTCTAGAACTCTCTCTCTCTCTCTCTCTACAGAATTTTCTCTCTCTAGAATGATATGTTCTATTATGAGTGTCTCTACACTTACAAAGACAACAAAGGCTATTTATACCCACAACAATTACAAGGAAACTAAAACTACAAAACAATAAACTTTGACTTTATTAACAAAAGACTTTGACTTTCACTTAAGAGTTGACTTTCTTAGCTTTCACTTCTTGATCTTTTGTCTTCAATCTTTATGATCTTGGATCCAACAATTATGTGCTCTAACAGGTTTACACAATTTTGAGCCTTATCAAAAGCAATCATCATGTGCTTAATTCTTTCAAACACTTGCACAAACACACAAGGAATATGTTTTCTTGTCATAACGTTCATAGAAATTCCTTTGTGGTGTTTTGATGATTGAATGGAAGCCCCGGGGGAGTGAACATCACAAAATCTCCTTTCCAATGTGTATTCATTACACACAGTGACTTCGTGTTACTGACAGGCACTTCTAACTGATTCATTTGTTGATTCAGGTGTTACACTAACAATTTGTCTTAATTTGCAAAGATTCGGATGAATATATTATTGGATCGATGGATGGTCAGAGGCTCAGTATAAAAGATCGATGGTCAGAACAGAATTTCATAGACATTTCTTGTAAAGAGTTTTGATGATTTCATGCTTTAATTATCAAAAAGGGGGAGAAGCATTCAAGAAATGTTAGTGATGGAAGAATTGGTCAAGAATTGTTTGTGATAAAATGTTGTTACAGAAAGTTTGAAGAGCGTTAATTGCAAGCGTTTGATTCAGACTATTGAAGATTGTTGGATGACAAAACAGAAAAGTTCAAAGATTTCAGAAGATGAGCAGATTTTACTGAAATTTCTTTTGAAGATAATTTGCTGAAGCAAACTGAGCTAAGTCTGAAGATAATTTCTTTTCATTGTCTGAAAAAGGTTCATATAACCTTTTGGGGAGATAGTTACTATATTCGAAGACAGACTTTCGGAAGAATACAAAAAAGTTTGTGAAGATCATTTTGAACTTAAAGGAGGAGATTCATTTTGAAAGAAATTCATAAAGGGGGAGATTGCATAAATTGAACTTAAAGTGAGAAATTGTATTGCAAAATCTTTGAGAGATGATCTTGAATCCAAATGGGGAGAATGTTAGAGCATAAATATGTTGGATGCAAAATCATAGAAGACTGAAGATTGAAGTCAAAGCTCAAAGTCAATTCTCAAGCAATGTCAAAGTCTTATGTTATAAAAGTCAAAGTCAAAGTCAACTATAATTGTTGTTGTGTTTTGTTGCTATATTGTGTGTGTGTTTTCTATAGTATGAGTGTATAGTAGCTTGCGTGTTTGTCCCTTGTGTATAAATAGGGATATGAGTTGTGTACGTGTTGTAACAGTGTAAGAGAGTCATGCGTGTTCTTGTCTTAGAGAGAGAAAGTGTTAAGAGCGTATTGTAATCAATTTCACAGAATTAACAGAAAGTGATTTTACATTGAAATTGGTTGTCATTGTGATTTACACATTGTTATCTTGGATAACAAAATGTTCTCGACACCAATTCGAATCTAAAACAATCAATCACAAGACCAAAATATCACTGGAACTCGAAATTCAATTCCCCACAGAGAACTTGCGTGTTCTTGAAAATATCGACCAAGAATCTTGAGATTAGATCATGTTTCTGAAAATCTGTATGCTCTGATAGCAATTGTGTGTCCCACAATCAGTGTAAAACAATTAGATGACAATCAAATTCCAAATTGAACGATTTTATTTCATTCTTGAATTGATTACAACAAAGAACTCTCAGATACTTTCTCTCTCTAGTATGAACGCGTACAACTCAACTAGTCATATAACTATTTGATAAAACACTTATAAAGCTAAAGCACTCACACCACATACATTGACTTTGACTTTTATTACAAATGAATTTGACTTTGGTTTGATCTTGTATCCAACATATTTCTGCAATAACATTTCTCATGCACATTGAGTCTATGTAATTCCGTTGCTGTCTCAACGGTTTACATATTTTGATCCTGTTCAAGCTTTAAATGCTTAAATCATTCCTCCACTTTCACGACCACACAAGGAATATGTTTTCTTGTCATAACATTCATAAAAAATTCCTTTGTGGTTTTACAATGATTGAATGGAAGCCGTGGGGGAGTGAACATTTCAAGAGCTCCTTTCCAATGTACATTCGTTGTTGATTCAGGTTTACCAATCCTAATTTGTCTGAATTTTAAAAGATTCGGATGAATACATTTATTAATTGACGGTAGAATATTCATATAAGATCAGATAGAGTTCATATTCTTTTGGGAGAGATTGTCTATTTTCACATGGGGGAGAATATATTTGTTTCTCATGAAGACTACGCTTATTTTTCTATTTGGGGGAGATATTTCAAAGAAGAGGTGACGTTGAAATGTTTTGATGATTTTGATTTTTCATCATTCATCAAAAAGGGGGAGAGATTTCAAGATTTCAAAGTCAGATTATTGTTTACTATAAATGGTGGAGAAATTTTTAAAGAGTTGATTCAAAGAAGGAAACAAAGTCAAGTGAATGTCATGAAGCTGATGAAATTCAAATTTCAAGTCAAAGCAAATTCTGATAAGATTATCAAGTTCTATTCAATTACAATCACAAACAAAAATGATACGAATCAATTACTCAACCTGTTATTGTATTCCAATTAAAGATTTCGTATACAGTGCTCTGTGTCACTTTCTCTCTCTAGATCTCTATGTTCGCATACAATATCTTTTTGTTTGAAACTGTCAACTCTTCTAACTACTCTAACTAGTTATATATCTATTAAAGAAAAATAACACACGCTTAAAAACACACTTACAAACACTTTGACTTTTGACTTTATTACAAAGGAACATTGACTTTCCCTTGAGAGTTGACTTTGAGCTTTGACTTGCTTGACTTTGACCTTCAGTCTTCATGATATTTTATCCAACAAATATGTTCACTAACAATCTCCCCCTTTGGATTCGAGATCATCTCTAAAAGATTTTACAATTCAATCTCCCTCTGAAAGCTTAATTTGTGCAATCTCCACCTTTCTGTACAACACAAACTATATCCCCTTTGATGCTCAAAACAATCTCCCTTTCTTGAATAAATTCGTCTTCAGAAACTTTTATAATCTCCCCAAAGTCTGTCTTCAAGTACAGTAACAATCTCTCCAAGGTTTTAAAACCACTTTCAGACAAATGAAAGATATTATCTTCAGATTTACCTCAGATTGTTTCAGCAAAAATTCTTCAAAGAAAATTTATGTAAAATATGCTTGCTTTCAGAACTCTTTGAATTTGCGCTTTCATTCTTTAAAGAAAATCAACTGTCTTGACATAAATTTCTTCTTTCAGCTCCAACTTTACTTTATCAAACCAACAATTCTTAATCACTTCTCAAACATTTGGTGATTCTCTCCCATAGTCATTTCTGATTCAAACAATGCTTGAACACTTCTCCCCCTTTTTGATGATTATAGCATGAGATCATCAAAACTTTCACAAGAAATGTCTTTAATCTGTTCTGACCACTGATCTTTAACAATGAGCCTTTGACCATCTATCGATCCAAAAATATATTCATCTGAATCTTTGCAAATTCAGATAAACTAAGAATGTGACACCTGAATCAACAAATGAATCAGTTAGAAGTGTCTGTCAGTAACACGAAGCCACTGTGTGTAACGAATACACAATGGAAATGAGCTTTTGTGATGTTCACTCCCCCAGGTCTTCCATTCAATCATCGAAACATCACAAAGGAATTTCTATGAACGTTATGACTAGAAAACGTATTACTTGTGTGTACGTGCTGGTGTTTGAAAGAATTAAGCACAGATGATTGCTTTTAATAGGCTCAAAATTGTGTAAACCATTGAGACAACAATAATTAAACACAAACTCTATTGTGCATGATCGAAGTGCGAAGGTGGGGCATACTTCCGTCTTTTTCAATATCCAGATTTTCCATATAAAAACCAAATAGCATATATGTTGCGTCCCCTTGAAATATTAAAACATTTTCTTTTTAAGAAGAAAATGAATAGCTGGTGGAGTTTTAATCAAGAGTTGTCATGGGCTAGTTGTCTGTTTCAATGATGTTCATGAAGAATTGTAAAACACCATAAATGCGGCTGCCCGACTCAGAAAAAGTTGGTACAGAGTTTGATATTCTTTTACTCTGTTCTCTTACCCTCTTTCTTTTACTCATTGATCTCGCATCTAACCAAACTCTCGTTTCCATTTTACCTCATCACACAACCCACACTCAGTTATTATGAATCTTTACTCTTCAATCACTCAAGGATTAACTTCTTGGTTAGGAAACACTGGTTAACGTGAATCCATAGAAGTTTCAGTTAAGCTCACACAATGAACTCATGTATTCCTATAAGAACATGTTGCTCAAATGGGTTAACCTTACAGTTAAAGCACATGTATAGATGTCAGATGTTTGTATCCTCAATGAGATAATCAAGAAGATTTGAGCACTTTTAAGCATTGAAGATATATCAAACAAGTATATTGAATGAATGAACCGAATACAAGAAATTTTTTTGAAAATCTGACATTGTATGAAAATATCAAATAGAATGATTAAGTAATTAAGGTTTTGGTCAAGAACAATAAGAATTTGTCCATATGAATCAAAATATAGACAATTTTTGAAAGAAACGTTTACAAATGAATCAACGCTCAAAATTTGAATATCAAGCGGAGTGTATCACCATTGAAAATTTTGTTCAATTTGAGACATGGTGATAACATTTTCAACAAAAAATTTAAATCGGTGTGTGTGAATACTTGAAAGTATATGGAAAAGATAATACACAAGTATTTATCTTTGGAAAACACGGTTTATAAACATTTAAGCACATATAACATGAAAACATTTAAAATCACACTTCTATATTCATGAAATCTTTTTGAGAATCAGAAGTGGTTTGAACATTTATGAACATGTATTCTATGATTGAAAGTCGTCCTTCTTTCAACCACAATGAGATTAAGAGTAAAATATTCCTTACGCTCAACTTAAATCTCACAAAGTCAGCTAAAATTCATATTGAATGTGTTCATGTAAGCCCCCCCTCAAAATCTGCATTTAGTCAAAAAAAATTGTCAAAGTACAAAGCTTATTTACAAAACTTATTGAAAAGTAAAATGACATAAAGCAATAAAACTTTTAAAGTACGAGTTCTGATCAGATGTAATTATAAGTCATAATCATACTCCTTATCTCTTACTCCCCCTGAAATTATGCATCAGAAAATTCATCAGTGATAAACATATGCAAAATTTGATAACTAATGAACTCCCCCTAAAAAATATGTAGATCAACTTTTCTTGTGTCATCTGACACTCCCCCTGAAATCAAGAACAAAATTAAGTGCAAATATCTTTCAGAATAAAAATAAAGAAATGAAGAAAAATAACAATAACAAAACTTTAGTAGGTAATCACAGATTAAGTCTTGAGATTTAGCATACTAAGTTTTGAAATGAGAAAATTAAATCTTTTCATCTAAAGGCTTGGTAAATAAATCAGCAAGTTGGTAATATGTGTTTACAAAATAAAGTTCGATTGTACCTTTTTCCACATTATCTTTGATGAAGTGATATCTAACGTCAATGTGTTTGGTCTTGGTATGTTGAACAGGATTTACAGATATGGCAATCGCACTCTTCGAATCACAGTAGATCGGGATCTTGTTATATTTGAAGCCATATTTTGTGAGTTGTGTTCTCATCCACAACACTTGAGAACAGCAGCTCGCCACAGCGACGTACTCTGCCTCAGCTATTGATATGGATACACAGAGTTGTTTCTTTGATGACCAACTCACGAGTTTATCGGCCAGAAATTGTATGTGACCTAACGTACTTTTCCTGTCCATCATACAGCCTGCATGATCTGCATCTGAATATGATGTCAGTTCAAAACTTGTATCGTTAAGATACCACAAACCAAGATCTGCAGTGCCCTTCAGATATCTAAAGATTATTTTAACTGCAGACAAATGAGATTCTTTCGGAGAATCCTGATATCTAGCACATGAACATGTATACTAGATGTTAAATACATTAAAGAACCAATCATAACTCAGTAGGTTCTTACATCGACAGCTTTACCTGAAGGATCAGTGCCAATCTTAGTTCCTGGTGCGATCGGGGTTCCAATGGGTGTACAATTTTCCATTTTGAATTATCTAAGAATATCGAAAATGTACTTTGATTGATTAATAAAGATCCCCGTTGAAAAGTGTTTGACTTGTAATCCGAGAAATAAATTCATCTCTCCCATCTTACTCATCTGAAATCTTGACACCGTGAGGTTAGAAAAATTCTTACAGTATTTTGGATTTGTCGAGTCAAATATGATGTCATCGACATAAATTTGAATTAAAATGATGTCGGCTTTTTCCTTTTTGATAAAGAAAGTAGTATCGATCTTACGAAAATACTGTAAGAAGCTTCAGTTGGTACAACAGTTCCTGGTTGTTGAGTAGTCATTTCAGTACAACCAACTAGCAACTTCTGTCTCCATAGTGTTGTGTATATCTTCAACTGAAGGAGTAGGTGTTTGAATATGAGTTTCTTGCTGAACCAAGGGAACAAATTTCAGTAGATACATCTGAAGTGATTGGATGATGACTGCTTGACTCTTCAGGTCTGTCAATCCCAACAAATTTAGGCAATTTAGATCCAAGAAAATCATCATAAAAGAATTCAAACAATAAATCTAATTCTGATAAATGAGATGTAGAAGTAGATGGTTTATCATAATTAGTAGCAATAAATCTAGTTCTGGACTAATTTGTCCAATGCTAGCACTCATGTAAGTACGGGTTCTGAACTGCTTTGTTCAGAAGCCAACTCTTCGTCAAATGTTACATTTACACTCTCAACCACTATCTTTCACTTCTTCAAATACACCTCGTATGCAGCTGTTGGATCAAATAATTGTATTCAAGATTAAATTAAAATAAGGGGTCTAGTTTGTAATAGTGTTTAATACCTTGGGGGTATTTTAGCAAATAATTACTATTAATTAGGTCATGTTGACCTAAGTATAAATAGTTTTATTTTCTAGAATTAGGTTAATGAACAATAAGAAAAACAGAAAGTAGAGAAGTCGTATTCTCTGTATTGTAAACGCACAAGGTACCAAGAACACAAACTCGTATTTATCAGAATAATCAAGAGAGAGATCATTGGTATGTTGATTTAATCTATTTATCTCTTGATCTTTAATCTGTTGTGTGATTATTCATCAACTATAAATCTTGGTTTAACAAGTGGTATCAGAGCCAAAGAATCAAGCTTTTTGGATTAAACAGTATTATTCGAAGCATTCATTGTGTGAAATTCCCACTACTACAGAAAGTCTAATACAACCCCCTAAATAGAACCCGGTTAACAAAAAAACCGGGTTATATTTGGATGAAAATTTGGGAAACATAATAGTACCCGGTTTATAATGAGAAACCAGGTTTCATTTTATCAAGCGTACCCGGTATGATACCCGACCGGGTACTATTTGATGGGTTGTAATGAATGCACGCGCTTTTTTGGAATTCTACCCGGTTCTTTTATGGAAACCGGGTACTATTTGGTGGGTTGCAAAACAGACGCGTTTTTTTAGTAATCCTACCCGGTTCTTTTATGGAAACCGGGTGCTATTTGGTGGGTTGCAATATAGCCACGTTTTTTTAGTAATCCTACCCGGTTCCTTTAAGGAAACCGGGTACCATTTATTCTCCACAATTCCCTAGGTCAAATACCTTAACACTTTTATTAGTTATCTTCTTCCTAACATGCATATGACGGCTCCTGATTCCTTTTTACATCTTCTTTTTACATCTCCATTAACTTGAAGCTTCATTAAGACTTTTCAAGGTAATTCACTAAATATATTAATTGTTTATCTCTATATCTCCTCACATGCACAACACACAAATATAACACACATATATACATGCATAATATATATATATATATAATTCATGAATGTATGTATATGTGAAATAATATATAATTGATGGTGTACGCTGTTTTTTAAATTTTTTAGGATTGTTTGGGCTATCAGATTACAAAAAATCAACTTGCCCGTTTGAAAAAATCGGTGGAACAAGGTAAATATTTGTCATCTTAATTAATTTTAGTTTTTAAGTATTGCATAAACATACATAGTTTTCTTTATCTTAGTAACAACATTGCATATGCTTTAGATTTTATACCCGTCTGAAATAATCTAATAGAGATTATTTTCAGATAGTCCCCGTTTTGGGACTACTTTTTGAATAATTTGTCTCATTTAGGATGTGAATACAGATTAGTCGATTAAGTATTTAAGAAAAATTCGGTAGATTTTTTCCATTGCTCCTACGAGTATGTGTTTCAGACGCATATTTGGGGAGCCAATGGAAAATGCTGTCGAATTTTTTTTAAATACTTAATCCGCTAATACGTATTCACATATGAGACAAATTATTCAAAAAGTGGGTTAGGATTGACCACCTGCCATTTGTTCTATTCATGCATTGCATGCATTTCATTAATAGTTTGTTTTCTACATTACAGATGGATCGTGATACCTGGATGTACAAAATACCACGTGCTACCATTGAATATTTGACCAATTTGGATGAGTTTATTAAAGCTGCTGAAGAAAATCGGGTGAACAATGGGGAACATTACATTTGGTGTCCTTGTAAAGATTGCCATAATTTGCACAAGTTTACTGATTATCATGTAATTCAAGGACATCTGATATGTCGCGGGTTTATGGAAGGGTATACGATTTGGTCACGACATGGTGAGGTGTTTGTTGACCGTAACACGAGTCGTGATTGTAATATTGATGATAACGATGATTCAAACAATAGCAGTCGTGATAATATATATGATATGTTACATGATGTGGAACATAATGTTGCTCATAAGCATTATGAAGATTTTCAACAATTGTTTGTTGATTCTGAAAAACCGTTGTATGTCGGTTGTACAAAATTTACCAAGCTTTCAGCAATTTTGAAATTATTTAACCTAAAAGCAAGCAATGGTTGGAGTGATAAAAGTTTCACTAGTCTATTAGAGATTTTGCATGAAATGCTTCCCGAAGATAATGAGTTGCCTGTTTCTTTATACCAAGCAAAAAAATTAATGTGTCCAATGGGGTTGGAAATTGAAAGGATACACGCATGTCCAAATGATTGTATGTTGTACCGAAATGAGTATGCAAACCTACATGAATGTATTAGATGTGGTACATCACGGTATAAACGGAAAAAACATGCGGAAGAAAACAATGATGAGATGAAAAATGGCCCCCCTGCTAAATTATTATGGTATTTACCCATTGTGCCAAGGCTGAAACGATTATTCGCAAACCCCAAAGATGCAAAATTGTTGCGTTGGCATGCCGAAGAGCGTAAAAGAGACGGGAAAATAAGACATGTGGCTGATTCTCCTCAATGGAGAAATATCGATTCTGATTTTGAAGAATTTGGCGACGAAATTAGAAATATCCGATTTGGTCTTAGTTCAGACGGGATTAATCCATTTGGAAACATGAGCAGCCGTCATAGCACCTGGCCAGTCCTGTTATGCATCTACAATCTTCCGCCTTGGTTATGCATGAAACGAAAGTATATCATGATGTCATTGTTAATTCAAGGTCCCAAACAACCCGGGAACGACATTGATGTTTATTTGGCTCCGTTAATTGATGACTTAAAAGAATTATGGAGTTCAGGAGTTCAAGTATATGACGCGTACGGTAAGGAGGATTTTCGATTACGGGCCATGATATTTTGCACCATAAATGATTTTCCAGCGTATGGCAATTTGTCAGGATACAGTACAAAAGGAGCGAAAGCGTGTCCTGTATGTGAAGACGAGACACATTCGTTGAGGTTGAGAAATTGTAAGAAAAACGTGTTCATGGGGCATCGAAGATCACTACCAAGGGGTCACCCATACCGCAAATTGAAGGATGCATTTGACGGAAAAATTGAGCATGGAGTTTTAAGGCCACCATTGGATGGACCAACTATATATTCTCGAGTTGAAGATCTAAACATTGTTCTTGGAAAAGGTGGTACACCTCCTCCTAAGAATATATGGAAAAAGAGGTCTATCTTTTGGGATTTGCCATATTGGGAGCATTTGCAAGTCCGACATTGTCTTGATGTTATGCATATTGAGAAAAATGTATGTGACAGTTTGATAGGCTTGTTGTTGAACATTCCAGGGAAGACAAAAGATGGGGTTAAAGTTCGAAGAGACATGGCTGAAATGGGAATTCGATCACAACTTGCTCCTATTGAAAGTGGAAGTCGCACATATCTACCACCGGCTTGCTATACCTTGTCGAAAGTCGAGAAAACTATATTTTGTCAATGTTTGCAAGGTATTAAGGTTCCATCTGGATATTCAGCTAACATTAAGAAGTTGGTGTCAATAAAGGACTTAAAATTGCTTGGTATGAAATCTCACGATTGTCATGTTTTAATGACACACCTAATTCCCATTGCAATTCGCGGGATTTTGCCAGAACATATCAGGCACACAATCACAAAGCTTTGTTTGTTTTTTAACTTGATTCATTCGAAAGTGATTGATCCTGAAGTGTTGGATTCATGGCAGAAGGATATTATCCTCACTATTTGCCAACTTGAGATGTACTGTTTTTCTACGATGTCATGGTTCACCTGATATCTCATATTGTTGGAGAAATAAAGGCATGTGGTCCTGTTTTTCTACGTTACATGTATCCATTTGAAAGATATATGGGTTTCTTAAAAGGGTATGTTCGGAATAGAAATCGACCAGAGGGTAGTATCGTTGAAGGATATGCTTCTGAAGAGGTGATTGACTTTTGTACATATTATCTAGCTGGTGTAACAAATGTTGGAATCCCGCAATCTCGCCATGAGGGAAGACTTGGAGGGGTAGGGACAATTGGCTTTAGAAAGATAGTTCCAAATCGGGACCAATTGCAACAGGCACATTTTTTCGTCTTACAAAACATGACAGCTGTTGCTCCCTACATACATGAGCACATGACAATGTTACAAGAAATGAATAAATTGAGGAGCGAAAAATGGTTGGCAAACGAGCATAACAGAACATTTTCACAATGGTTGAAAGAGCGAGTGAAAACAAGTTATGGGGGAGAAAAAGTTGATCAGTTAGTGGAACGTTTGGGGTTTGGTCCCCGATATGATGTGTCATCATACCAGGGCTATGACATTAATGGATATACATTTTACACCAAGCGGCAAGATGAAAAAAGTACAATGCAAAATAGTGGAGTAACTCTAATAACCACAACAACAGAATACGATAGATCGAATAATGATGCTAGGTCGAGGATCGCTAAGAAGTCATATTACGGTGTCATTCAAGAGATTTGGGAGCTTGAGTATAATTTCTTTAGTATACCTCTGTTCAAGTGTAAATGGGTCGAAAACCAACGAGGTGTTAAAGTTGATAATGATGGTTTCACGATTGTTGACCTTTCTAGAGATGCCTATGCATCTGAACCATTCATTCTAGCCAAGCAAGCATCCCAAGTGTTCTTTGTTGAAGACCCGAAGGATTCCAAATGGCATATCGTCTTGCATGGTAAAAGACACATAGTTGGTGTTGAAAATGTTGTGGACGAGGAAGAATATGATCAATTTGACGAGCTGCCACCATTTTCGATCGGTATTCCATCTTCAAATGTTGGCATTAATGATACAACTTACTTGAGATCTGACCACAATGAAGGATTTTGGGTTGATGAAACTCGAGGTGCTAAAAGGTAACAAATCATATCAACAAAAACATTTTGTTTGTAAATGTGATTAATTTATGAAAACCAATATATTTACACGTCTTGTTTTGTTTGCAGCAATCAACAATAGATGAATGCCCGATGATTATGATAAGAGATGAAGACAAGCAAATTGTATTTCTATTTTACGATGCAAATTATATTTTTTAAATATGACATTTTATTATATGTAATTTTTTTGAGAGTGACACTATTATGCATTTACAATTGTTTTTTATTTGACGTACTATAATATAATTTATACATTAAAATTTATAATATTAAAGAAAAAAAATTAAAATGTTAAACTATAATTTCATAAAAATTTAAAATTCATGATATTTATAATGGTGACAATTACGTTTTTAATTTTTGTCAATAAATTTTAAAATAAAATAGTTTTTGAAATATTTTTATATTTTGGCATTCAACCGGGCTATTTTGTTAAAAGCCCAAAGCCTAAAGGTAAAAACCCTCATATCGGCGCCAAAACGAATTTCAGAACTACTCTCGACAAGAACTATCTCAAATCTCCAATCGCTTGAAATTGAGGAATACGGCTACCGATTAGGTCTCTATTGAACTAAAATTTCGAAACATTAACAGGTAATTTCTTCCTATTGGTGTTGCTTTTGCAAGTTTTCTGCCGATTAGGTTTAGATAAGTTGAAAATGGTAGGGATGACAACATACAAATCTCGGTGTATGTAATCATATAATCATGATTTGGCAGTGATTCGTGAGTAAGAATGTAGGGTTATAATATGCATTCATCCATTTATTTGATGTTTTGTAGGTTTTATTTCTTTTTCTTTTTGTTTGTGGGTTTTATAATATGCATTCATCCAATCAAAAGCATGCTCTGGATATTTAATCGATGAAGTGGGGTAAACATATTCAAATGTCCAACATTGACATAATGGAACCTTTTCTTTCTCTTGGTTGACTATAATAGGAAGAATCATTGCAGTAGACTGCATTGCACAATCATATGTTGGATTCAGCAATAACATATCTTTTCATTGTACGTTATTTCTTGTAAAGTTTGTTCAGGATATGAATATTAGGCCACACCCTTTTGTCAGGATTTATAATAATTGGATGGTCCTGCTTGTTTGATCCTTCTGCAAAAATGACATGTATACTCCGTACAGAATATACAGCACCTAACAGTCATAAATCCATTTATGAACATTAAGTGTAATTACTACTCACCCCTTTTAATACAGAATATGCTTTGTTTGTACTAATTTCTTATTTTCAGTGAATCACCATCATACATACTTCTGATTGCCGAATTACTTGATAGATGAAAAACTCCATTAAAAGTATTATGCATTCCTCGAATCATTGTTCAACTGCTAATTGATTTACAGATATGTCGGATGACACTGGGCCATCGATATCTGGGGAATCTCTTGATTCTCAACCAAACAACACAGACGGGAGCCATGGTTCTCTACCAAGCAACATAGACGGGAGCCATGGTTCTCAGCCGGCACAACCGGCACAACAAAGACGTAAGAGAAGTGTTACGTTGTTGAAAAAACATAAAAAGAACGCAGATCTGCATGTCGAGTTCAATAAAAATTTGGAGGTTATTGGAAAATATGAACGTAGATTCAGTAATTGGGTAGGGGTCAACACAAGATCAATGGTTTCTATCACTGAACCATCTTGGGACAAAGTGGACGAAAAAGTAATCGATTTATTGTGGTTGTCTATCAAGGTATGATATCCACGATGTGTTTACATGTACTCATGGTTTTATTTATTTATGCTAATGACAACTAACATGCTTATTTTGAAAAAAAATATAGGATCATTGGAATATAGAGGATGACAAGTACAAAATTCCAGTGCTTAAAATAGCCAGTACATCATGGAAGAACTTCAAGAAGAGCCTTAATAGAAAGTACCGTATGGAAGGTCGCAATCCTTGTCCTGATTACCCGTATCTCGATCAAAAAACATGGGAAGAATTTTGTGTAATGAAATCAACTGACGAATTTTTGGTTTGTTGCAACCTACAAACTTACAGTCTTTTCATTTTTTTTGTAATGTTTTAATTGCATTAGTTATTCTTATGTGAAGGCGAAAAGTGAAGAAGGGAGGAAGAATGCAGCTCTAAACACAAATCCGGCCAGGTTAGGTGCACGTGGGTATCGTTCGAATCAAGATAATTGGAGCAAAGAGATGATGGAGTCAGGCTACTCGTCAGAACTATTTCAGATTCAAGACGATCGAGCAAGGAACTTTTTGTTGGCAAGGAGAGTCAGAGCAGCTGATGGGACATTAAAGATTCCCACATATCTTCAGGAATTAGTAGATAAGATTGTAAGAGAGAGTTCCATTTTTTAGTTTATTTTTATGCTTCATTGAAAATTGTTTATTAATAATTATCATTACATCCAAACTATTTGCATTAACAGATAGAGAAAGATAGACAGTTTTCGGAAGGACTTTGGATTCCTGAGCCCGGAGAGGATGTTCTTATAGCAGTGCTAGGACCTGAGCACCCAGGTCGCACCAGAGGAGTTAGCCACACAGTAGGCTTGAAAAAGACCATTCCGAGGATTTCAGAAAAAAAGAGAAAAAGTAAAACCCATATGGATATTGATTGGGAGGAGAAGAGGATGAACTTTGAGGCCGAGTGTCAGGAGAAGAGAAATAACTTTCTTGCCGAGTGTGAAGAAAAAAAAAAGTTAATGAATGATGAGTTTGAGGAGAATCGAAGGATCTATCGTGCCGAGATGGAGGAGAATCAAAGGTTGCTCGATGCTACGCTTGAAAAGATCAGGCAACAAAATGGAAGCCCAAGCCCAGGGATGAGAAAGAGTAGTTGTGGCTCGGTGCCTTGTCTCGACGACTTTGATCGTGTAGAGGTAATGGAGCTCACACATACATACATATATGCTTACATAATTACTTACATTGCATAGATACATACATACTTACACATATAATTATTTTAGTTACCCGCTCATTGTGAACTGTTGGCGATAGAAGGTAACTACAAGTTCCCGTGTGCAAAAGGGATGATCCATTCTATAGGGAATGGATTATGTCATTCAGTCCCTGTCACGGAGAATTACGTGAAGGTACATGTTGACCAAGTGAAAAGTTCTTTTGCAAAGTATTCTCTTCCTGTGCCGAATGAAGAAATGAGGGAACTAGGTCAAGCACGAAACTCCTTTATCCAATGGTCGCGTGACGCTATTGTTCTCACTCAGGTATATATGCATTAGTCTTATCTTTCTCTAGTATTGCACTAAGATTTAGTTAGTTATATGTTTTCTAACCAACTTGTTAATAGTCCTCCAAAAGTCAACATGTGGTACACGATGAAGGAAATTCCACACAACCACCTGTATTGGCCAAAAGTGTGCCCAAGACTTCACAACCATTGCAGGGAGGGAGAAAAAAGACGACCCCTAAAAAGAAAACATTGCCATCGAAGAGTGTGATCCCGGCGGAAACCTTGATGAAGAGGCCAAAAGAATTACAGTCGCTATATCGACGTTGGGAGTCCCTCCCTAATCCGAATGAAGGGATACTTATTCATGCCGAGCCTGGTATATTTGGGGCTCAATCATTTGAGTTTATGATATTTCGTGAGGACATACATTCTTTAGTTAAGAATGCCTGGCTCGATCATACCATTATTGCTTGGTTCCAGATGTAAGTCAATGATTAGTACATATTCATTCATATGATCACACTATTTTACTTTATTATATTGTCGTTTTTTAGGTTTTTACATGGGCTTATGAAAAAAAATGAGAAGAACCGATGTGGTTTTATATGTCCCTCTTGGATTCATGTCGATGAATGCATATCAAACAAGGATGGTGTCATAAGTAAAATGGCTAGTGTGATGTCTTACAATAGAGAATTGTGGTATTTTCTCGCACCATACCTACAGAGGTACCATATGCTAACATATTTATTGTTATAGTGCTTGCGGTTTATCCATTTCTTATTTATACTAATGGTTTTGAACATTACCAGCCACCACTGGATCCTCCTTCTGATCATTCCTCGTCGTCGCACTGTGTATATATTGGATTCGTTAATGTCTAAAGAAAAGACCGCGGACTTCTACATTGTCAAAGAGCACGTGGAAGCGTAAGTAATTCTTAAATTTGTATAGAATTGATTTGTCTTTCTATAATTTCTAACACTATTATTGTTAATGTTTTTTGTAGCGCTGTTACAAGGTATCTTGATGAAGGAGGGTCGTGTGATACCGATAAATCCATGCCATTTAGATGGGAGTTCTCAAAGGTAATTCATCTCACCATACATCTACACAACTTATTTCATAGTTGGTTTTATCTAATTCATACATTTTTTTGTCAATTTAGTGTAATCAACAAACATCCGGTTGGGAGTGTGGCTACTATATCATGCATTTTATGCTCAATTTTGTGATGTATCATCAATCACAGTTTACGAAGAAGGTACATATTTGTTAAACATTTTTTATTGTGTCTATTGCATTTAACATTGTCGTCAAATAACAAATTTGATTTTCATTTGCATGTAGGTACCATGGTACGACATGACTCCCCTGACAGAAAGAATGACGGACATTATGGATGTGACATGGGCTAAGCACTTTTCTAGCACTTATCTAAAATATCTGAAGAATTGATATCGGTTAGCTTCTTGGGCTTTAGCCACCCACTTCTTTTGCTTAGTTTTTTTACATACTTTATTTCTAGATTCGTGAACTATTAAGGTAAACGTACCAACATTATCCAAGCATTTATTAGTTTTTTTTTGTGAGTAATCTATTGATTGTGTTGCCATTTTTTTTATACGTTTTATGTAAATATTTTAAATGACTTAGAATACTAGATCTGTTGATTTCCAACATTGTGTTGATATTGTATCCATTTTTATTTGTGTTTAGTGTTTTAATAGGTTTTAGGTAGCATATCAATATATGCTAAATTTAAAATAAAAAAAATACAAATCCTACCCGGTTTATTAAAGAGAACCGGGTTCTATTTGATGCCCCTTCCCGCTCTCTCTACACAGTAATAGTACCCGTTTGTTCGGAGGAACCGGGTAGCATTAAGCATATTGTACCTGGTTATTACAACCGGGTAGCATTATGTGTCATAATCGTACCCCCTTAAATAGTACCCGGTTGTGCAACCGGGTACCATTAAGTTTAGCAACCGGGTACCATTAACTATTTTGTAGTAGTGTCCATTCTGTTATTTAATGAGGTTTTATGCATAAAATCGATTTGATTAGGTGTGTTTTATGCTATTGAACATAATCTGATTGTCTAATTGCACTTAATATCACAAATCGATTGGCTTTTGAGGATTTTTTGAAAACGGTGTTCTTGAAACAGTCGAACACCGTTTCATTGATATCCAGATTTGTTCTTGAAGTTTTTGGGTGAAATTTGATAAGAAACAAATTGGGTTATGTTTGAAATCATCATTAGATTGGTTATGTATTGATTAATTTCAATATTGCACTGAAATCGATAGGTATTTGTGGTGTTTTTGGAGTTTTTGGTGTTCACAAGTCCAGTACACTGTTTCATTAATCGATTCCAACTTAGAAGGTTTATTTTTGAAATTAGTTGATTGTTATCAGTTCCAGATGTGTTCGTAGCCCTATTGTCAAAGTTTGAGATTGCAAATTACAGTCTAGATAGGTTTTTGGGAAAATCAGAGTTGTTTTTCGAAGTAGGTGAAGAACTCGCGAGATTGCTCAGGTTTGTGCCAGTTCATAATACTTTTGCGCCAGTCCCTCTTAGTGCAAACTGTATTTTGCGCCACCTTCGCTTGGCGCAAAGTTTTCGTTTGTGCCACACACTACACCGGTCGACACCGGTCGAGGACACCGGTCGCACAAGACACCGGTCATCAGTTCTTCGCACAAACTTTTATTTGCGCCATCATTGCTACGCGCAAAACCCTCTATGCGCCACCGTCTATTCGCGCAAAACTCACTTCTCGCGACCCATTCCTCGTGCAAAACCTTCTTTCACGCCAACCTCTCTTAGCGCGAGTTCACTTTTGCGCCAGACTCTTTTAGCGCAAAGCTACTTTTGCGCCAGGTTCACTTAGCGCAAAGTTATATTTTGCGCCACTGTCCTTTAGCGCATATCTGATTTTCGCGCCATCTTTGGTTCGCGCAAACTGTCTTTTTGCGCTACTGTTCCTAGCTCAATTCTATGATATGCGCCAGATTTTCTACTTGCTAATTTTTTTGTGTTTTATACTGTTTACGAATTCTGCATTTGATTATTTTTGGAAATTTATTTTTTCTGAAATTTTTTTAGTGTAGTTTTTATCCAATTCTTGATTCAAAAGATCTTATTAGTTGATTCTCTTGGTACAGATAAGTTTGCTTACTAACCATACAACTAAAGATGTCGAACCAACTTCTCTCCATGGGCTCTCAGTCCAAACCTCCTGTCCTCCTGGCTAATGAGTATCAGCAATGGAAGAAGAGAATGATTCAGTTCCTAAATCACAAAAGCAGAGATTACATGGAATCAATCACTTCTGGTCCAGTAAATCCAATGATCAGAGTACCTGGTCAAGCAGAAACTGAAACCTCTCTAGAAATCCCTAACAGATTTGATCCTAAACCTTATTAGTACTTCATTGAAAAGGAGAAAGATTTGTACAAGATAGATGAAGAAGCTCTCATTTACCTGACGATGGCCATCCCAAGTGACATCTACAATCGGGTAGACAGTCGAAATTCAACTAAAGAAGTCTGGGATGAACTAACACGACAATTTGAGGGAATTGAAGCTTCAATTCAGGCCAAGCAAAATTTGTGCATTAATGCCTATGAGGGATTTCATGCAAAGGAAGGAGAGACACTTCTTGATACCTACAACAGATACAACATCATACTGAATGACCTGAGGAGGAACAATATCTCTAAATCTGCTTCAGAGATAAACTACAAGTTCATCAAGAACTTGAATCCTGAATGGAAGAACTTTGCCATCAACCTTCAGATGTCAAAGAACATGGCTCAAGAGAACGTAACTGACATTTTCTCTACTCATTCTCAGCATGAAGAAGAGGTGACATCTATCAACAATGAGTCCAAGAATCTGAAGGACTCTGTGGGTCTCATAGTTGGCAAAGGAAAAAGTTCAAGTTCTGGTCCTGTATCTGCTGCAAGGTCAAAAAAGAAAATATCTAAAGCCGTATTCTCTCTGTATTGTACACGCATCACACGAGGTATCTTCTGTATACCAAGAACACACACACACACACGTATTAATTGATTAATCAGGAGATTTGTGGTATGTTGATTTGATCTATTTATCTCTTGTTCTTTATTGTGTTGTGATTGTTTATCAACTATAATCTGGGTTTAACAAGTGGAATCAGAGCTATAACTGATAACTGTGGCAAGTTTGGAAACTTCTCCAGAGATTGCAAGTTCAAGAAAGTAATAAACTCAGAATACTATACAAGGAAGTCACTCATTGCCAAGAAAAAGCTGAATAGGGAAAGGTGCTTATGGCTGAAGAGGAAAACTGGCTGTTCCAAAGTTCTGATGAAGAGGAACAGGCGCACTTCACCCAAGTCTCTTACATGGCCAAGCTTGATGGTGATGATGAAGCTTCTGAGGCTCATTCCGAAGATGACAACTCAGAGGTAAATTTTGAACTTATTGAATCTCTGATGGTCCAAATACACAATATTGTCAGGATCGAATTCTCAACAAGAATTATGAACACTCAGAAACAATATTAAAGAAGTTGCGGAAAAACACTTTAATATTCAATAAACAGAAAAACAGTATGAATCACAACTTGCAAACTTTACTTAATGATTCAAGTTACAAGCTTTTCACTCACAACCTCAATCTTGAAGAACAGGCTCTTTCAAGACGAATTCTACTTCTCTAGAATTAGGAACGATGCCTTGAGGTTGATTCTCTCTCTAGAACAAAAACTCAGAATTATTCAATTGTATCTTTCAAATCCATTCTATTCTGTACATCATTGAATAATAAAAGATAATTACTAAACATAAAAAGATCTTCAAAATAATCTTCATAATTATCTTCAAGCTTTCCATGTTTATCTCCAAACGCGATCTCTTCAACATTATCTTCAAATTATCTCAGAAGCAGCATTAATAACCTTGGAAGCATTAACTGAGTCTTGGCAGTATTAACTACTAAGCAGCACTAACCACTAGCAGTACTAACTTTGTTCAAGCAACACTAACTTTGACTAGCAGTATTAATTCTACTAGAAGTAGTAATACCTAGCAGTATTAACTTTGAGATCCTCTGGCAGTACTAACTCTGAACTAGCAGCATTAATGACTTGGTCACATCTTCTGTTCCCAACAATCTCCCCCTAACTTGACTTTTAGAAAGAGAAGTCAAGTTCTTCAGATGCTTCCAAAACTTTCATTGATTCAATCCAATGTTAGGATCCAGTCCCATACTCTGATTGATAGTTCTCTGAATTAGATACTTTGCCATTTCTGAATTTGGTGCACAACCTAGCTTCTTCTTTAACATGGCATGAAGCTTCAAACTTGTGTGATTGTAGACCCTATCCACCAAGTAATACTCCATGTGAAAAGTATCCATGGCCAATTCATAGACTGCACTCCTTTCATACAAAGTCCATCCTCTAACAGCTTCAAACACATCTCTGATTATATGCTTTACTACTTCTGGATTGAATAACATACACAAATACTCCATAACCAGCTTCACAATTGGTAACCCAGGAGCTTTCAACTGATCTGCATGTAATTTCATACCAACTTCAAACATCTCTTCTAAATCAGATCTTGAACATTCTCTGACAATTTTATTCCATGTTGAAAACACAAAATACTTCTCATCCTTTCTTTTCAGCCTGATATACTCATACCATCCACCTCCATAGTATCCAAGTGGATAACTTCAGGAGGTTTGAATCCAACAGGTTCAGCTGTGATAGGCTTTGGAATTTTATCCATTATCACCATGTACATATTTACATCTGAACTCTGTGGTACTTCCTGAGATTCAGCTCTCTTTTCTTCATTCTTAGGTGCCTCTTCTTCTTCAGCAAGCTTTTTCTTTTCTTCTACTCTAGGCTTCTTGTCAATTTTCTTTCTTTTGGCCATCATCTTGGTTCTCTTCAGAATCCTTTGACTTTTCCCTATAGTAGCTTCCTTCTTCTTTTCTTCCTTTTTCCTTTCCTCTGATCTAGGACCTTTAGAAGCAATAGACTTAACTCTTTTTATTTTCTTGATCCTCTAAGCTAAAGTCTCTTCTTCCTTAATCTCTGCCTTTTCTTTTGTTGGAGTTCCCTCTTCACTTTCAGGGAAGGGTTGATTAATGTTCACATCATGCCTCTCCTTGGCTTTCCTTTCAAACTCCACTCTGACCTTTTCATTACTCTGCAATTTTCCCATTTCTTTCTCATATAAGGCCTTGACTTGATCAAAATTCATCTTTATAAACATTTCTTTCTTCACACCAATTGCACTCCTCAAGAAAGTTATCATCTTGTTTCTTTCCTGAGTTGCAAGGTAAGTTTGTGAAGGCCTTCTCTTCTTTGCACTTGATCTGGCCATCATATCCTTTCTCATGCTTATTGCCCTTTGCTTTGCTTTCTCTGTTTCCAAACCTTTCTGAAATGCTTCATTTAATTCATTTGCTAGTGCTCTGGCTATCTCTCTGTCTTTCTCAACCTGCTCTTTCTTTGCTTGATTTATCTCTTCTTGCAGTTTCTTGGCTAATGCTTCATCTGACTCAACCATCTTTTGCCTTTTGGTTGGTTGATCAGATTCTATCATCTTTTCTTTCCCTTTTCTCTTTGCATCTACAGCCATGTCTTTCTTTTCGGTTTTCTTTGCTCCCCCTTCATTTATGACCACTCCCGTTGCTTTGAGAGTGTCATTCTTTGCTTTTACAAGCATCTCTGCTACTTCAACCTCTTCAGGTGTTAACCCTGTTACGGCTGCTTGTGTAGTTTCAGCAGCACTAACAGTTTCTGCTGCTCCTTTTGGCTCAACAGTAGTAACAGTTTCTACTGTTGGGGTTGTTACTGCTGCTGGTGTTGTTTCTGTTGCTTCAGCAAATATTTCTGTTTCTATCACACCTTCATCTTTTTCTTCAGCCCTCTCTTCAACAAACTCTCCTTTGCTTCAACATTCTGCACCTCAATCTGTTGATCCATCTTTTCTGAGCTTGAACTCTCCCCCTTTTTGGAAGCATTCTCCTCCTCCTTTTTGTTTGCCCCCTCTCTCCTCCTTAGAACAAACTGCTTTCTTATTTTCTTGGCAATGAGTTTTCCCACCAATTGCTTGAGTTTTGAAATCTGCTCTTGTTGGGAGATGACCAATTGCTGCAATGCCTTGATTTCCTTTCCTTGATTAACCACATCAACATTGATGTTGGCTATTGTTTCCATCAATTCCAAGTAAGTATAGCTATCCTCACCTGCTTTAGGTGTTTTACCCACCCATGAAGGATCATTGGAATCTTTTGCCATCAATTCATCAGTTTCAGTTCTGTCCTCACCCTTTTTGGATGTTTTGCCCATCCTTGAGGGATCCTTGGATCTTTTAGTAGTGGCCTTCTGCCTAGCAGAAGCACCAACTACCCCCTTGGTTTCTTGGCGCCAGGGTCCTTTGGTTGATTTCTCACCCAAAGTTTCCATGGGGAAGGTCTTAGAGATGTTACCACTGTCCCTCTCTGTGCTAGCAGAAGTAGTGGTAGCCTTCTCACCCATATGCTCATTCATCTCCTTAGAGAGCACCTCCTCAGGGTTGGGAGACACCCTAGTGGTTTCCCTTTGGATATTCTCTATTGGAGAATGCTCCAATAGAGGGCTTTGAGGCTCTTGGTTAATAGTAGGTACAACAAGGGAAGGAGCCTTGTGTACCTTTCTCTTGACATTAGTCTTGGATATCATAGGAGTGGGTTTAGCAGCAAAGGACTGAGGAAAAATTTGAGAGAGGGAAGGTTTGGATTGGCTCTCTGTGGGTTGGTCTAATGAGGGCCTTGACCCTGAGGCCTACCTTCTTGTGGTTGGGACACCACCATCATTGTTGAGAACAATGGGGTGTCAACTCCTTCCGAGTCCCTAGCAGATCTTCTCATGTTTAAGAAGACCTTGCATTTAAGGGATTTAGGTACATATACCTCATCAAAGTGAGGTATATCCGTCAATTCATTAGTTATAACTGCCTGTACAAACCTGGGATACATGAAGAAACTCTTCTTGTTGTCCAGGTTTGAGACAAGATCATTGAAGATCATTAGAGAAAAGTTATATTTTCGAGCAGTAGATAAGCATACCAAAGCATAGGCAATGGTACTGCTAAATTGGCTCCAGCCAGTAGTTTTCTTGGAAATACAGTGCATCAGGGTATGAACAAAGAACCTCCATTGGGGTGAAAATTGAGCTTTGAAAAACTTGAAAATCCCCATTTGACCTTCATACCCCATTATGGTGAGGTTTGAAAACAAACCCTCATTTGGAATAGAAGATATACCTGAAGCATCGTCTAGACGTAGACAGATGCGAATGGTATCCTCAGTAACTGTCAAGGGTTTGTCACACACCCTTGTTTTGATGCACGACACTCCGTTTTCAGTGCTAGTAGTGGCATTGGCCCAGAATTGCCTTTGATGCTCTATATACATGGTAGGAGACACAGTGAGAGCATGAGCGATCTGTACGCAAGGATTCGGCTTGACCTCAGAAAATCGACTATCTGGTAAAAACCTTCGGCTTGTTTTGGCTTTTGGA
The DNA here is from genome assembly GCA_954870635.1 of Arctium minus. Lineage (NCBI taxonomy): Eukaryota > Viridiplantae > Streptophyta > Magnoliopsida > Asterales > Asteraceae > Arctium > Arctium minus. The sequence continues at coordinate 72,829,648 of OX941089.1, read as the reverse complement.
GCATGGCTATCTCGTTGTGCTCATCAATAAACACCATTGAAGCCATCTGTACGCAAGGATTCTTGACTAGCGAGCACTGGATACTTGAGAGAAAAGAGTGAGAGAGAAGATGAACAGTAGACAAAGAGTCGTTCTGATCTTTTAGGCGGGGAAAGGGTATTTATAGCTTGTGGATTATAAGCAGTATTAACCCTAACAATTTAGTGAAAGCAGTATTAACAGTGAGCAATATTAACTGAGAGCAATGTTAACTGAAAGCAGTATTAACTGAGAGCAGTATTAACTGAAAGCAGTATTAACTGAGAGCAGTATTAACTGAGAGCAGTGTTAACTGAAAGCAGTGTTAACTGAAAGCAGTATTAACTGAAAGCAGTATTAACTGAGAGCAGTATTAACTGAAAGCAGTGTTAACTGAAAGCAGTGTTAACTGAAAGCAGTATTAACTGAGAGCAGTATTAACTGAGAGCAGTATTAACTGAAAGCAGAATTAACTGAAAACAGTATTAACTGAGAGCAGTATTAACTGAAAGCAGTGTTAACTGAAAGCAGTATTAACTGAGAGCAGTATTAACTGAAAGCAGTATTAACTGAGAGCAGTATTAACTATACTTACACTTTTAAGCTTGTGATGAACTGAGTACTGCTATACATTTCCTGAGAAAGAAGATTAGTAACACCAAGCATAAACTATATACAGGTATTGAACCACTTTTTAAGTAGGAGCTTATTCAGAGTTGATCATTCCCACACTTGTTACCAAGAAAGTGAATCTACCCACATCAAAGGCTTTGGTGAATAGATCAGCAAACTGGTTATCAGTATGAACTTTTACAACTTGAATAAGCTTCTTTTCATTACAGTCTCTTATAAAGTGATACCTGATCTCAATGTGCTTTGTCTTTGAGTGCTTGACATGATTATTAACAATGCTAATAGCACTGCTATTATCAATAAAGATTGGAGTGTGTAGAAAGGTTACTCCATAGTCCAACATTTGATTCTGAATCCATAAGACTTGAGAACAGCAACTTGTAGCTGCTATGTACTCTGCTTCTGTTGTAGATGTGGACACTGTGGTTTGTTTCTTGCACTGCCATGATACTAGTCTTGCACCCAAAAACTGGCATCCTCCAGAAGTAGATTTTCTGTCCAAGTTTGCTCCACCTAGGTCACTGTCTGAGTATGCAAGTAGGTCAAATGATGAGTCATGAGGATACCAAAGTCCCAATCTAGGTTTCCCTTTGAGATATTTGAATATCCTCTTAACAGCTTGATAGTGTGATTGCTTTGGCCTAACTTGAAATCTTGCACACACACAGACTGTAAACATTATATCTGGCCTAGAGGCTGTAAGATACATGAGAGAGCCAATCATGGATCTATAGTGATGAATATCCATATCCTCCCCTCAATATCTGCTGTTATCTGCTTGTGTGTCTCCATAGGTGTGCTGGCAGGCTTTGAGTCTGAGAAACCAAACTTGGTTAGAATGTCCTGCACATACTTGGACTGACAGATAAATATACCATCTGACTTCTGTTGGACTTGGAGTCCAATAAAGAAAGTAAGTTCCCCCATGGAACTCATTTTGAACCTTTGATGCATTAGTTCCTCAAACTCCTTGCACATATTGTCTCTTGTGGATCCGAAGATGATATCATCCACATAGATTTGGACCAGCAAGATGTCCTTCTTCTTTCTCTTGATGAACAGAGTCTTATCAATGACTCCTCTTTCAAAGCCATTTTCCAAGAGATAGGATGACAGAGTGTCATACCATGCTCTTAGTGCTTGATGCAGTCCATAAAGTGCTTTCTTCAGTTTGTATACTCTGTCTGGATAGCTTGTGTTTTCAAACCCTGGTGGTTGACAGACATATATACTTCTTCTTCAATTGAGCCATATAGAAATGCACTTTTTACATCCATTTGATAGACTTTGAACTTCATATAAGAAGCATAGGCCAGGAACAATCTAATTGCTTCTATCCTAGCCACTGGTGCAAATACTTTTTCATAATCTATTCCTTCTTCTTGTGTATACCCTTGTGCCACCAACCTTGCTTTGTTCTTTATTACTATTCCTCTCTCATCTCTCTTATTCCTGAAGACCCATTTTGTGCCTATTGCTCTTTGACCTTTAGGAAGGTCTACCAGATCCCAAACATCTTGCATCTTGAATTGTAGCATCTCTTCTTGCATGGCTTCTGTTAGCTCCAATTCATCTGTTAAAGTGTTGAAAATAACTGTCCTATTTCAGAGGACTTCAGAGGACGAAGACTTCAGAAGACGAAGACTTCAGAGGACAAAGACTTCAGAGGACAAACCTGCCCCTGAAGTACTTATCAGTACCAACTCAGAGAAGACATCAGAGATAGCTTCATCAGAGGCTCTGAAAACAACGTCAGAGCTCTGAAGACATTCTCTCTGAAGATGTTCACTAAAATTATCTACGAGTGAACAGAAGAACAGATGACACGTCACCTTGTGATAAGATTTACTTTCTAGAATAGGTCACTGTTCAGCATGCTTCCTTTCGTCATACAAGTACAGTACTTACTTTATGGTCCTATAAATAGGACCATCACCTTCTTGTTCAAGTGTGCTTGAGAAGTTATATATCTGATAATATAAGTTGAATATTTTATTCTAAGAATATCTTGTTTATCTTTATCTGCTTTATGAACTGTGATATTTGAATCTCCTTTGATATTAAACTGTATTACTTCCGCTGTCATTACTCTTATTGTTTATATCATTGTTACGATATTAGATCTGGGATCCAACAATTGGTATCAGAGCTCCCTTTGTTTCTAAACAAAGAAAGATCATATCTGCATACTCGGATAGATTTACATCTCATTGATTCTAAACTTTCATTATCTGTGCATGTTCATATAAACCCAGTTTATTAAAGAACATCATATGCTCTAGATTTGATAGTAAATCTCAGTTCATTACAAAAAGCATCAGTTCTTCAAATCTTCATTTTTTTTACAAATGGCAAACTCAAGCATAAGTGCCATTTATACAGCTGGGTCATTAACAAAACCTCCTACACTTTTAAGGGATGAATATCCCCAATGGAAGCTAAGGATGGTAAATTTCCTAGAAGGTATGGACAGGGATCTTTTTAGATCTGTGAACATTGGACCTCACATTCCAATGGTGTTGGTGCCAAGAGTTTCTGCAACAGCAGATACTGCCGAAATATCTGCATATTATGAAAAGAAAACCACAAACTTCACTGATGAAGAAAATAATATGATGGATAATGACTCAAAAGCTGTTAGATTACTCATAATGGCCATTCCCAATGATATCTTTCAAGAACTTGAATCTTGTAAAACTGCAAAAGAGATATGGGATCAGTTGTTAAATCAACTTGAAGGTGGCCTACAAACCCAGAAAAATAGAAGAAATCTATGCATCAATGAATATCATGATTTTCATGCTCTACCAGAAGAAACATTACATCAAACTTACTCAAGATTCAACATTCTAATAAACAAATGCAGAAAGTTTGGAGTAATAAGAACAAAAGAGGAAAACAATGTTCTTTTTTTGAAAAGCTTGAATGAAGAATGGTCAGAACTGTCCATGTCTATACAGGCTAATCAAGATCTTGAGTCATGGTCATTAACTGACATTTATGGTACTCTTGTTGCACATGAAAAAGAAGTTATGAAGCAAAAATCAAAAACCTCTTTGGGTGGACCCCTTGCGCTTGTTTCAAAACAAATATCAAAAGAAAACAACTGTGAAGAGTCACAAAAATGTTTGGAAACAAAAAGAAGATCCAAAAAGGTCTTGATGGCAGAAGAAACTCATACAAATTCAGACTCAGATGAAGATATCAATGCCTTTGCCAAATCTCTTGCATTAATCACTCATCAATTTAACAAGAAATTTGGGAAGAAGGTATTTGAAGGAAAGAGAGAGAATGAAGAAAGAAGAAATCCGGAAAGAAGATTTCAACAAGAACCCAAATTCACTCCATATAGTGATCAAAAGGGTGCAAACTTCAATCATGATGATGCAACACAACAAACAAGACCACAACAACCATTCCAACCAAGGTATCCACAACCACAGAGATACTTCAAATCTCAAGAACAGAAGCCAGGGACAAGTACTGCCACTCTTCCAACAAATCAAAATGATGGAAGATGCTTCAGATGTGGAAAACCAGGCCACTTCTCTGCAAACTGCAGAGGAAAACTTGTCAAAGATCAAGATTACTACAAGAACAAATACAAATACAATGTAAAAGAAAGAGTTCTTGTAGCAGAAATGGAAGACTGGCTATCTGACTCGACAAGTGATGGTGAGGAAGAGCCAACAAATCTCTGTGGTATAGCTTTTTCAGATGGAGATCAAACTGATGAAACATCTGAAGACAACTCTGAGAAGGTAAACTCTCTTTACACCTCTGACAGTGATCCTGAAATAGATGCATTTAAACTAATTAATGAACTTCAGGATTTAGAGCAAAAGTTTGTTGAAGAAAAACAGAAAAGAGAGCAAGTAACAAAAGAGCTCATTTTTTACAAAAGAGAAAAGAATCTTCTGGAATCAGAAAAGAAAGATATTTTTCTTGAAAAAATTAAACTTGAAGAAACCTTCAAGCAAAAAGAAAAATCACTTTCAGAAGAAATAAGAGAAATAGAGAATGTTTTAAAAGGAAAAGAAGAAGAAGTAAAGAAATATGAGTATGAAAGGCTCAATTCTATTGCCTTAACCAAATTTTTTCAAAAGGAAAGAGAAATCTTACATCAATCTCTAGATAGAAAAAATCTTCGAATCAAAAGCTATGTTAATGCACAAAGTGTCTTCGACAAAATAAATCAAATGGACTCTCAAGGGCTAGGATTCAATGAGTTGAATTCATTCAATGGATTGGAGAAAACTTCACTTTCTTCCACTTTCTGTATGGGAAAGGTCCAAAGCTTTGAAAGTCCATCTCTGAATAATTTCAAAAGAATGAAAACATCAGAGGGATCAAAAGCAAGAGCTTTGAATTTCAAAAATACTACGTACTCTGAAGTAAAAAACATTCAAGAGTCTGTGTTACAGATAAAAGAAGAAACTTCAGAAGTACTCTTTACAAAACCTCAGAGCTATGATCCCAAAGAAATTTTCAGATTTGATGCTTTCATCCCAAGTGAATCAGAGACATTTGAACCAAGTACCTCTGATACAAGTACTTCTGAAAATGGATCTAAGAGTTCACTTAATCCAAATGCTCCTCTGTATTCACCAAAGTCAGATGAAAACATCAGAACCACGTTTGAAGATGATGTTCAAAGGATATGGAAAGAAAATGTCATGGAGGACTTAAAAAGAAAAGAAAGCATGAAACGGATCATCAAAGTCTCTAGATCAAAAGAAATTAAAAAACCAATAGAGGTAGATATCTCTATTAAATCTAAGAGAGACTTTCTTGACTCTGATTCAGAATCTGATTTAGAGATTGATGAACAGATTTTTTGTAAACCAGGGAATGTAATTCACAAAAAGATAGAAACTGTTGGCTCTGGTATTTTGAATGTTCCAATTTCAGTATTGAAAACCAAAACCAGAATACCAATAAGTCCTGATTTTGCAAATATGTGTTTACAAGCAAAAACATCTCTGGAACTCGAAAAAGAGTTGCAAGAAAAGGCAAAGAATAAAACAAGCACTTCTGGTTCTTACACCTATAAAACAATAAAATTCTCTCCTGAACAAAAGGGCAAATGGACAAAAACTAACCATATTGATCTTGTCTGTGCAGTAAGCAGCAAAGAAAAGAAGATGTTTTTGAACAAGAAAAAGCAACTTGAAAAGAAGACTGTCTTTCAAGCAAAAAGAAAAGAAGTAGTTAGGGATAAATGTAATATTCCTAGTGCTAGTTTCAAAAGAAGTCAAAATGTAACAAATGCTTTTAATAAAAAGAAAAATTTTGCTCCTACTTCTTCTTGTTCTATTAATTGTAACTGCATTTATCTCTTGATGAAACTGAATAATCATTTTAAAGGATCACACTGCCTTTTGAATCAATCTCTGAAAAATATCTTAGAGATAAAATCTCAAAAGGAGAAACGTAAAGGCAAGACATCAAAAGATGAGATGTCAAAAGGTCATTCAAATCCACCAAAGTCTAACACAAAAGGACCCATAATGAGGTGGGTACCTAAGAAACAATAATCTGTCTTGCAGAAACAGTCAATGCCAATCTGGTGCCTAGATTCTGGATGTTCAAGGCATATGACTGGAGATAAAGAACTGCTATCCTCATTCAAAGCAAAATCTGGAGGAGCAGTTACTTTTGGAGACAACAAGCAAGGACAAATTAAAGGATATGGTGATTTATCAAGAGGAAATGTTTTAGTATCAAAGGTTGCTTATGTGGATGGATTAAAACACAATCTGATAAGCATAAGTCAACTTTGTGATCATGGTTTTGATGTGAAATTTCAAAGAAAATATTGTTCACTTCTTCACTCAGAATCAGGTCAAGAAATGCTAAGAGCAGACAGAAAAGGTAACCTCTACAGAATGAACTTTACCAAAATCAAAGACACTGATTCAGAGAAACTTTGTCTTGTATCTCTGAATAGTGAGGAAATCTGGCTCTGGCATAAAAAGTTTTCACATCTAAACTTTTCCTCACTTGATAAGTTAGTTAAACTTAATTTGGTTAAGGGATTACCATCTCTAAAGTTTAACAAAGATCATCTTTGTTCTGCTTGTGAGATGGGAAAAATGAAAAGATCTTCCCATAAAACCAAAAGTGAAAACAACTGTCCTAGACCTCTGCACATGCTTCATGTGGACCTCTGTGGTCATATCTCTGTACAGAGTCTAGCAGGTAAGAAATACATTCTGGTTCTGATTGATGAATTTTCCAGATACACATGGATAGAATTCATTAGAGCTAAATCTGATGTACCTGACATATTAATAAGGTTGTTGAAAAGATTACAGGTTCTATTCAGCAGCAAAGTTCAGAAACTAAGAAGTGATAATGGAACAGAGTTCAGAAATGCCAAAATCAATTCTTATCTATCAGAAGAAGGCATTACCCCTAACTTCTCTGCAGCAAGAACTCCTCAACAAAATGGAGTAGTTGAAAGGAAAAACAGAACACTTGTTGAAGCTGCCAGAACAATGCTTGCTGAATCTGATTTTTCAACAAATTTTTGGGCAGAAGCAGTAGCAACAGCTTGCTTTACTCAGAATAGAGCTACAATTGTCAAAAGATTTCAGAAAACATCCTATGGACTCATTAACAATAGGAAACCTAATGTTAAATATTTTCATGTTTTTGGATGCAGGTGTTACATTCTGAAAGATAGAGAATATCTTGGAAAGTTTGACAAGAAAGCTGATGAGGGCAAATTCATTGGATATTCATTAGCCTCAAAAGCTTTCAGAGTGTTCAATCTTAGAACAAGGACTATCCAAGAGAGCATCAATATCTCTTTTGACGACAATAAAAGCTCTGAACAACAAGAGAGTTCCTCGTCACCTATCTTTGAATCATCAAGGGAATCTGAATTAAACAGAATATTTGAAGATTTCTTTGATGATGAACACTCTGAAGTTATCTTCAGAGATAGACCGAGAGTGAATTCAGAGGAACCTCAAGAAACAGGTACAACCCTTTCAGGGCCCTCTGGATTAACACCTTCTATTTCACCAAATACAGATCAGCAAAGTGAATCAGAAGAAGATCAAGAAGTATCCGAAGTAACTCCAGAAGCAAATGGTGAAGAACAAGAATCTGCATCTCTGGAACAAAACTCAGAGCCTCTGAACAGTACAACAGAGATATCACCTACAGAGCCTCTGAACAATACAACAGAGGTGTCACCAACTGTCAGAGACTCTGAAGCTCAAACTCCACCCCAAATTTATGCTCCAATTACCAGATGGACAAAAGATCATCCAATTGATCAAATCATTGGATCCTCATCCGAAGGAGTTAAAACAAGATCTGCCACCATCAATGAATGCTTCTATGTAAACTTTTTGAGCATTATTGAACCAAAGAAGGTAAAAGAAGCTCTTGAAGATCCTCATTGGATTTTTGCAATGCAGGATGAACTTCAAGAGTTTGTAAGAAACAAAGTCTGGACCCTAGTTCCCCTTCCCAAAGGAAAATTTGCAATTGGAACGAAATGGGTTTTCAGAAACAAAAAGGATGAGGATGGAATAATAATCAGAAACAAAGCCAGGTTGGTTGCAAAAGGATATTGCCAGGAAGAAGGCATTGATTATGATGAAACCTTTGCACCTGTAGCTAGGCTAGAAGCAATCAGAATCTTCTTGGCCTATGCTGCACAAAAAGGATTCAAAGTTTATCAAATGGATGTTAAATCTGCCTTTCTTCATGGTAAATTAAATGAAGAAGCTTATGTCCAGCAACCACCTGGATTTGAAAGTACAGAGTATCCTAATCATGTTTATTATTTGGATAAAGCTCTGTATGGACTTAAACAAGCCCCAAGAGCTTGGTATGAAACTCTGTCCACCTTTCTAACTCAAAATGGATTTGAAAAAGGCACAATTGATACTACCTTATTCATCAAAAGGTACAAAAATGAGATGCTTTTAGTACAAATTTATGTTGATGACATTATATTTGGCTCTACAAATCAAAAGTATTGTGACAAGTTCTCAGAGTTGATGAAGAGTGAATTTGAGATGAGCCTCATGGGAGAATTAACTTTCTTTCTGGGCTTACAAGTAAAACAAACTTCAGAAGGTACATTCATAAGTCAATCTAAGTATGTCTCTGAAATTTTGCAAAAGTACAAACTCAATGATTCAACTTCAATGAGAACACCTCTATCCACCGGAGTCAAACTTGACTCTAATCCTTCAGGAGAATCTGTGGATATAAAAACCTACAGAGGCATGATAGGTTCACTATTATACTTAACTGCAAGTAGGCCTGACATAATGTTTGCAACATGTCTTTGTGCTAGATTTCAAGCAAATCCAAAAGAATCTCATTTATCTGTTGTCAAGAGAATTTTCAGATACCTCAGAGGGTCACACTCATTAGGCCTCTGGTATCCAAAACTTTCTAGTTTTGATCTAACAGCTTACACTGATGCAGATCATGCCGGATGTAAGCTTGATAGAAAAAGTACCTCAGGATGCTGTCAGTTATTGGGCAATAAGCTGGTAAGTTGGTCATCCAAGAAGCAAAACTGTGTTTCAACTTCAACAGCAGAGGCAGAATATGTTGCTGCTGCTAGTTGCTGCTCACAAGTAATATGGATGAAAACTCAGCTCAGAGATTATGGCCAACAAATTGAAAGAATTCCAATTCTCTGTGATTCAAAGAGTGCCATAGCCATCTCTGCCAATCCAGTACAACACTCCAAAACCAAGCACATCGATGTAAGGTACCACTTTCTGAAAGATCATGTTGAAAAGGGAACAATAGAGATGTATTTTGTACCAACTGAACTACAACTTGCTGATATTTTCACAAAAGCTTTAGATGAACGAAGGTTCAATTTTTTAATTAGCAAGTTGGGAATGTTGAATATGTCTACCTAAGCATGGTAAACTCAGTCTCTGATAAATTATCAGAGACTCTGAACCAAGTAGCATATGTCAAATGTGCTCAACACAAGAAAACATCAGAGTCTCTGATCCATTCATCAGAGCCTCTGGACTTTTTCACCAATGGTAAAATCACTTGTTTTCTCCAAGCATGTGTCAAGGGGGAGAACATCAAAGACTTCATTCTTTGGTCAAGGGGGAGACAAAGACCCTTTCAGCTTTCAAGGGGAAGAAAAGTCTCTGATATTTATATCAGAGCCTCTGATCTTGTCTCTGATATTTATATCAGAGCCTCTGATCTTGTCTCTGATATTTATATCAGAGCCTCTGATCTTGTCTGATATTCATATGAGCCTCTGATCTTGTCTCTGATATTTATATCAGAGCTCCTGATCTTGTCTCTGATATTTTTATCAGAGCTTCTGATCTTTTCTCATTAAACGAATATTCCAGGTAATTCGTTTAATAATAAATCTTTTTGGATAACCATTCGTTTCTTTTTAAACCCAACTGGCGGTTTTCTGACACAAAGCGGCTCTCCCCTACATACCTAAATGTGTCACCTATTAATTAGGGGATGATGGAACGTCCTTTCTGACATTAGGACTCTCATTCGCCGCTTCCATAACCTCTCCCTCTACCCTTTGTCTATAAAAACCATGTTTCCTTTTTTAATTATCCTTTACGCTCTCAAAATCCAAAATCCCAAATCTCTCTTTCTAAACTTTCATCTTTCTCAACCTGCAACAATGGCGGCTCATTCCCAAACTTCAGATAACTCAAGCAAACTTGTTCCAAGCTTGAATATGGTACAGTTCGATGTTCCAGTCAAAGGAAACAACTACTTTCTGGACGTCACCCCATCAAAATACGATGAACAGTTTCGCTCAATCCTCGACTTTTTCACCAACTGCGAACTCAATGATGTTCTAACCAAACATGCCTCAGATATTCCCTTTCGCTTTGTCCAACAATGGTGGTATTCAAGTGAATACGACGATGAAAAGGAAGGACTGGTTGGGCACATTGACCTAGGAGAACAAAGCCTGACCATAAGAATCACCCCACAAACCCTGACTCGTCGATTCAACCTCCTCACGAAAACTGATCTTCAAATAGATGCTTTTGAGAAACTACCAAGTCAAGAAGTCCTTCTTCAGTTCCTCCACCACTTGGGCTACAACAAAGAAATAACACGCCTAAGTCAATTCAGACGTCAGTACCTGCCTCCCAAATGGAACTTTATGTTCAGTGTTCTAAATCGAACAATAACCTGCAAGATTGGAAGTCAGGATCAGACTCATCCAGCGATAATAGCCATAATGTATGCTCTCTTTTTCAACAGAAGCATCAATATGGCTCACATTCTCTTCTGTGAGATGCTGACGGCAGTGGACAAGAAGAACAAGGACTTGGCCAAAGGAAAACAACCAATATCGGTACTGTTTCCCCGATTCATCTCTGTGGTCATTCAACGAGCAATGGAGAAATTCTCCATCACTGAGGAGGGCCCAATGACACCTCTGTTTATGATGAACTCATTCAAAGCAACAGAGGTTCCTCCTTATCCAAATGACCGACGATTCCCACACACCATGATTGAGGTAATTCTTGCTGACTCTCCTACCCATCTCCTACTTAGTCGTGTTTCCCAATCATCAGAACCGATGATGGGATCCCCAACACACTTAGGTTCTGAGCCTGAGCCTGAATCAGAGAGTGATATCTCTGATACTGCTCAAAACATTAACAGAGCGCAACCAGAGGGTGGCTCTGAGAAAGTGAGGAAGAGTGAACATGAAAACCCTCCCTCTGACGAAGAGAATAACTCTGTCAGAGCAGAGGAAAGTGAGGAAGAAAGAATTCCAGAGGGTGAGTTTCTAAACCTAGAATCTGAGGGCGGTGAGGTAGAAAAAGATGTCCTTGACGACACAAATAAGAGAATCCACAGCCCAAATGCCAGTGCAAACAAATTTACTGTCCAAGGTGGTCCAGCATCAATGGATATTGAAACAGAGGTGCAAACCTCGAACACTACTCATCCTGACCGCTCAGAGGCATCTGTTTCTGCCTCTGAAGCATGCACCAGAGGGGAAACCTCTGATACGGCTAAGTCCTCCCAAAAGGACTTAGACCAAGATAAAAATACTCAATCACCCCAGAGTATGTCACCACCACCCACACATGATGCCTTTGTGGCTCAAACTAAGTTGGACCGTCCCTTAGAACGTAAGGATTGCTTGTCAGAAAAAGAATGGCACGACCTTCTTGCACATGGACTCCTTAGCCTGGACAGCAAGGTTTCCACTCACATTCGTTTCTCATCATCAGATTCTGACTCTGATCATCAGAGACCAATCGGAACCATTATAGGGAAATCCTTGAAAAAGGGTCCCCAAGGATTAATGGGAAGTCCTTCCGGAGAAAACATCAAACCACCTCCGAAAGAAGGCCCCTCTGAACTCGAGGGAAACTTAGAATCATGTGTTGATCCTAAGGTTACCCCCTCTGATTACGTTACCAAAGAGGAGTTCAAAATCCTTGGTGATGAAATCAGAGAATCTCTGAAGGAGATAAAACTTCAAATGGAGAAGACCTCAGAGGCCTCTGCCTCTAACTCTGAAGTTGAAAAGCTCACTTCAGAGGTCTCTGAGCTGCGCACGACAGTTCTCAATCAGAACGAAAAACTGGATGCTCTGGAAAGCTTGGTCATAAAAAATGACTCCGTATTGTCCAGAGAAATTCAGAACTCGAAAACAGAGCTCCTCCAGGCGATTCCACCTACCTCTGCCCCCACTCCAACACATGCAGACTTTTCTCAATTCAAAGAGGAAGTCTTGCGTTCTTTGGCAGAGGTACTTGCAAAGATCCCTACCTCTACTGCTGCTCCTGCTACAACAGAGTTCATTACAAAGGCTGACCTGACCAACTTCTCCAAGAAGATCACCAGCAATGTAATGACTATCTCCAGCAAGTTCATCTCCAAGACCACTCAGCAGAACAAGAAGATTGAAGACCTTCTGAAGAATGTCAAATCTTCAGAGGGAGTATTGAAGAGAAAGGAACCAGAGGTCGCATGCTCTGAGGAAACGCGGAAGAAGGCTAGGTATGAAGATTCTGATGACGAAGATGACCAACCTCAGGGGTCATCCGATCTTCATAAGGGGGAGAAGACTCCTACTCCAAAACCTGTTGAAACACAAAAGGAGTCCACTCCCTCTGAATTAAACCAACACAAGGAGAAAGGAACAGAGAGACGTTCAAACTCCACCTCTGCTGAAGATATTCAGGCCACTCTAAAGTTGCCAGTACCTGTCATCTTTCTAGCACCATCCACTTCAGGTGCTCCAATAGTTCCAATCACAGCTGAACAAATCACATCTGCATCTCAAGAAACTATTGGAGCTCTGGACGAAGAAGAAGATGAACAGCTAGTAGACTTCTCAACATCAGAAGATGCATTCTCATCACTAGAAAGACCAACTTATGTGATGAGAGATGCTTACGAATCAGAATCTGAAAAAGAAGAAAAATCAGATTCTGGAAAAGAGGTTGTAGAAGAAGTTGAATTAGTTGATGTCGAAGAGTATGTCTTCAAGAATGCTCAACCACATCATACTTCAACAACGTCAGAACTGAGGGAATCACCAGAGATAGATGGCTACATCTCTGAACCATCAAAAGAAGATCCTCCACAGACGAAGGAACCAGAAACCATGGTTGTTGATGAACAGGCTCCTTCAGAGAATCCTGTTCAGAAAGCAAGCATCGGTCTTCCAGCAAAAGTGTTCAATAAACCTCCCACATTCCTCGAATCAAATCCCGAAGCTTCCATAGAAGACCACTTCAGATACATCTACTGTGAGTTCAACATGGCAGACACACTAGTCATTCCTCTGAATCCAAGAATCAGAGAGGACATGCCAGACTATGAGCGAAGATTTATCAGAGATAAAACCAAACCAAGAGCACAGGTTCTCTCTGATCATCCAATCATCAAAATCAACAAAATCTCAGAAAAGACCTTTGCTTACAACAAGATTATCTATAGGAATTATGTGGTAACTCGATCTGATCAGAAGATTTACGAGTTCAATGACAATGATCTCGTAAATCTAAATCCATATGATTTACCACATTTATATGCCTATTGCTCTGCCAGGTATGATCATGGAAGAAGGGAAATCAGGATGGGCATGGTTGAAGTCCGACGGGCAATGGAGGCCTATGTCAAACACCGAGCAAAACGTGACATTCAAATAGCTCTGAACCTAGGGGAAGAGAAGCTGGAGGTAACTGAACCTGTGGAGTCATTTGACAAACTTAAAGAACAGAAGACTGGATCAATCGTTGCAGAACCTCTGGGTTTCGTCTTCAGAGTAAATCAAGAAAAGATCTTTCTAGCTTCGGAAGTGTCGAAGTATTCTGATGAAACCTTGAGAGGTATAAAGAAATTGATCCATGCAAAGGAAGAAAGGCACAGAGAAGATTTACTGGCAAAGCTTAACTTAGAGATTGACTCGATGATCAACTTCAGAGCTCTGATCATGAAATTTCATGGAATCTGTTCAAGTGACAAATTGTAGTCTGTTTCTTTATTTTTTTTATTATTACTTTGTATTAAACTTCCAAATGTTTAAGAAGTAATACTTAAGAGGATGATTTTTCTCCTCTATGCTTTCTAGTTTAAAAAATTCAATTCTCTGTTATTTTTGTATCTTTTATTTTCGACACTTAGGGGGAGATTGTTAGCTCCAATTCATCTGTTAAAGTGTTGAAAATAACTGTCCTATTTCAGAGGACTTCAGAGGACGAAGACTTCAGAGGACGAAGACTTCAGAGGACAAAGACTTCAGAGGACAAACCTGCCTCTGAAGTACTTATCAGTGCCAACTCAGAGAAGACATCAGAGATAGCTTCATCAGAGGCTCTGAAGACAACGTCAGAGCTCTGAAGACATTCTCTCTGAAGATGTTCACTAAAATTATCTACGAGTGAACAGAAGAACAGATGACACGTCACCTTGTGATAAGATTTACTTTCTAGAATAGGTCACTGTTCAGCATGCTTCCTTTCGTCATACAAGTACACTACTTACTTTATGGTCCTATAAATAGGACCATCACCTTCTTGTTCAAGTGTGCTTGAGAAGTTATATATCTGATAATATAAGTTGAATATTTTATTCTAAGAATATCTTGTTTATCTTTATCTGCTTTATGAACTGTGATATTTGAATCTCCTTTGATATTAAACTGTATTACTTCCGCTGTCATTACTCTTATTGTTTATATCATTGTTACGAGATTAGATCTGGGATCCAACAGCTTCTATCCAACTGGAATCTTTCATAGCATCATAAGCCTTCTTAGGCTCAAGCTGGGATAGAAAGCAAGAAAGCACTGTATGCTGTTGGTCTTGCATATCTTGCAGCCTGCTTTGATTTCTAGTCATCATAGGAGAAGAGATATCTCCTATTACTAGCTGAGGAGGATGATTCTTTTGTGTTCTTGTTTGATGACTAGGTTCTTCATTGAGTCCCACCTCTAGATTGGAGTCATTCAACTCAACTGAGGTGATTTCAGCAGCTACTTATGGTTCTTTATTTTCTTGACTCTCCTCATCTCTTCTTTCTTCTTCACTATAATTTGGTTTAGTAGATGGCTCCTTTTCACAGTCTTCAACAGGATCCACTGTAGGTATGGGAAAAATCACAGACTGAGGTATGATGCTGTGTGATTGTGTAATTCCTGAATCTGAGCTTCCTGATCCTGCATTATTATCACTACTGAAACCCAAAGAGTTAGTTAGTGAATCAATGTCAAACAACCACTGAGGACCTGAACCAATTGGATTTGGTGTATTCTCATTGCATTTGACATTGTCACTTTCTTCATTTATTCTAGTAGAAAAATTAAAAACTCTGTAAGCCTTACTCTGAGATGAATACCCAAAAAAAAAACCATCATCTGCTTTGCTATCAAACTTTCCAAAGTGAGTTTTGGTATTGAGAATAGTACAAGGAGACCCAAAAGGTTTAAGGAAACCAATAAATGGTTTTCTATTGTTTAAGAGCTCATATGGGGTCTTGTTCTTTGGCTTGACCACTAGAACTCTGTTTTGGACATAACAGGCAGTATTAACTGCTTCAGCCCATAAAGTAATAGGCAGTTTTGAATTAGCCAACAGAGATCTAGCAGCCTCTGTTAGTGTCCTATTCCTCCTCTCAGCAACTCCAATTTGTTGAGGAGTCCTAGGGGCACTATATTGTCTCTCAATGCCTTTTTCTTCACAAAAGGTGTTTAGATCAAGATTTTTAAATTCAGATCCATTGTCTGATCTAATGACTTTTACTTTTTGATTTGTTTGATTTTCAATTCTTAGGATAAAGGATTTGATCAGTCCACTTGTCTCATCCTTAGTCCTTAGAAAATATACCCAAGTAAATCTAGAGTAATCATCAACAATAACTAAGCAGTATGATTTCTTGCCTATACTCATAACATTTTTAGGACCAAATAGATCCATATGTAATAACTGGAGACAAGAAGAAATTGTATGTAACTCTTTGGACTTATGAGAAGTTTTGTACTGTTTGCCTTTAAGACAAGCAACACAATGATCATCACATGAAAAGACTTTTGATGGTAAACCTCTTACAAGGTTGTTTTTAACAAGTTTGTTCATTGTCTTGTAGTTCATGTGACACATCCTTCTGTGCCAAAGAGAGGATTCATCCGCAGAAGCTTTTGAAACAAGATAGTTCAGGGATGAATCACTTGAAACATTGTCCATATTGAGACAATAAACATTGTCCTTTCTTGGAGTTCTAAGTAGTATCATTCTTTCATCAACTACCTTGAATCCTGGAGCAAGGATCATACATTCTGTATTGGTAAATAATATACTATGTTGTTTGTCACAAACCTGTGATACACTTAACAGGTTGTACTTTAACTGATCAACATAGTAGACATCCTCAAATGTCATCTTACCTTTTGTAACATTACCTTTTCCGCTTATTTTTCCACCTGTAAGATTGTCTCCAAATGCAACATGTCCTCCATTGATATGCTTGAAATCCTGAAGGCATGACATGTTGCCTGTCATGTGCCTAGAGCAACCACTATCAACATGCCAGATGCTCTTCCCCTTGAGCTGTTGGTTGCCCTGCACATAAGATAAATCAGTTGGTATTGTTTAGGAACCCAAGCCAAAGTGGTCTTGGGTACCCCTTTCTCATCAAAATATTTACATTCCTTCTTGACAAAATTTTTAAACTTTGACTCCTCATTGCTGGAGTACTTTGTCACAATAATGGGTTTGGATGCACATTTGCTAGAAGCAGTACTGGTTTTAGAAGTACTAACTGTATTAGCAGCACTTGCATGCTTAGCAGTACTAACCTTGTTAGAAGTAGTAACTGTGTCAGCAGCAGTAACTGTGTTAGCAGTAGTAACCTTTGAAGAAGTACTAACATTGTTAGAAGCATTAATATTCTCAGCAGTACTAACACTGGTAGCAGCAGTATTGCTTCTGGCAGCACTATCCCTGTCAGCAGTACTATTTGATGTAGCAGTACTAACAGTTTTAGTGCTTCTAGGCACCCACATTTTAATACTCTATTTTAAAACCTTTTTCTTCATGTGGCCTTTGGTTTCAACAGATTTCTTAGCCACATGTTTCTTTCCTGCCTTCCTATAACCAACAGGTTTTTGCACAAATCTTTGAAAGTTCATCTTTTGGTTAATAGGGTTAAAGAAACAGTGCTTAGCCAAATGATTCAACTTGCTACATATGAAACAAGGTTTTGGTCTGATTATTTTACTCAGATCAACTCCTTGTTTCTGAGCCCATTGATTGTTCCAGTTTCTTTGATTACCTCTCTTTGTACCAGAATTTAGGCTCTCAGTTTTATTGCAAGCACACTGTTTACAAGGGCCAGGATTCACAACAGTGGTCTGTTTGTAATGGACCTTGTTGGCCTTTCCTTTGGTCTTCTCTATCTCTTTAGACTTGACCCAGATTCTTCCACCACCCTCATTGGTAACAATGTTGTTTTCTAAGGGTATCTCTTTACTCACAACATTGTTCCTATTCTCACTAGCTTCTTTCTCAGTCATATCCTCAACAACCACCTCATCCAAAGGATCTATCTTAAAGGCTTCCTCAGACAAGTCCTTTTTCTCCTTGGTCTCTAACAAGTCTGATGTAGGAGGGATGTAGTTGTTATTGTAAGGAGGGGGTGTGTTGTTGTATCCAACACCAGGCTTCATCTTATCATGAATCTGAGCCTTCAGAAGAGAATCCATTGCTTTTGAAGCATATGAAAACTTTTCTACATCAAGCTTAACCTTAGCTAGTTCTTCTTTCAACTTATCATTCTCTTCTTTGGACTTAGACAGTTTGGTCTCTAACTCATTCTTTTCCCACTTCCAGTAGTTTGTGTCATAAGAGTGTTGAAGTTCATTGGCTTGGAAGCCTTTGATTTGTTCTTCAAACCTATCAACTATCAACACATAATATCTTCTTTCCTTTTCTAATCTTTTGAGGTCATCACACATGTTTTGGTTGTGATCCCTATACCTTTTGACAGTGTCTATGCAAGATTGAGTACAAAGATTAGAAATTACCTCAGAGGGGAGATCAGACACCTCTGCCATAAGAGCTTGATTCTGAATGGTTTCCTCAGCTTGGTCACTCCAGTCAAACCCTATTCCTTGTTGAGAAACAAGGGATTGAGCAGAGTTCTTGTTTTGAATGCAGCCTCCATTCTGAGCTTGTTGGTGGTTGTTATTTGGCACACCACTTCTGCACTCTCTAGCAAAGTGTCCCTTCATGTGGTACTTATAGCATTCCACCTTTGTCTTATCAAAACCAGCTCCATCTTCTCTTCTTTGAGAGAAGTTGTTCCTCCTAGTTCTTTTAATAAACTTCTTCACCCTCATAGATAACATGGCCATCTGCCATTTAATGTCCATCTCCTCTAGATCATCAGGGTGAAGTTGTTCCAGATCATCATTAATTAAGGAGTTGTTGCTGTGACTGGACAAAAAGGCTTCAAAGACAGTTTCAGTGCCTTTTTCTGAATTCACTCCAATAGTAGCACTAACTGCTTCAGGATTGGCAGTAGTATCAGTAGATGCTGATAGAAGTGCAGCATTATGAATATACCCAGTGGGCTTCTTCTTAGATTCTACCTCAGATTCAAAAACTCTTAGATCATTATACAGATCATCTAGTTCCTTCTCTTCCAGATTGTCACTCTGTCTATATGAGACAGTGTACATAGTCCATTCATCCCCAAGAGATCTGAGGAACTTCCTGTTGATATCATCTTGCTCCATCTTCACTCCAACAGTAGCCAGTTCACCAATAAGCTTGTTGAACCTGTCAAAAGTTTGAGTCATAGACTCATTCCTTGAAGAAGTGAAGTTCTCATACTGCTTCTTCAGAACATCCCTTTGATTTCTTTTGGTGCTCTTAGTTCCAGCAAATCTTTTCTCTAGAGCATTCCAGAGAATCTGAGCATCAGTGCAGTTGTAGAATTGATGCTAATATTCATTGGGGATGGCCAAGAGCAGAGTGCTCAAGGCCTTCATCTATGTCTGCCTGATCTTCCTCTCACCATCTGTCTTTGGTGGAGATCTTTTCCCATCTGGTCCAATCTGACCTTCAGTAGAGGGGCCATTCTCAATGACATCCCACATTGAGTAGTCAGTGAGGAGAATGTATTGCCTGATTCTGATCTTCCACATGTCAAACTCATTGGGTTTGAGCATTGGAACCTTAGAGACAAAAGTATTGTTTGATTCTGCAAAGTTTTCCATGATGAATGAATGAATGTTTCTGAGAGAACTTGCTCTGATACCACTTGTCAGGATCGAATTCTCAACAAGAATTATGAACACTCAGAAACAATATTAAAGAAGTTGCGGAAAAACACTTTAATATTCAATAAACAGAAAAACAGTATGAATCACAACTTGCAAACTTTACTTAATGATTCAAGTTACAAGCTTTTCACTCACAACCTCAATCTTGAAGAACATGCTCTTTCAAGACGAATTCTACTTCTCTAGAATTAGGAACGATGCCTTGAGGTTGATTCTCTCTCTAGAACAAAAACTCAGAATTATTCAATTGTATCTTTCAAATCCATTCTATTCTGTACATCATTGAATAATAAAAGATAATTACTAAACATAAAAAGATCTTCAAAATAATCTTCATAATTATCTTCAAGCTTTCCATGTTTATCTCCAGACGCGATCTCTTCAACATTATCTTCAAATTATCTCATAAGCAGCATTAATCACCTTGGAAGCATTAACTGAGTCTTGGCAGTATTAACTACTAAGCAGCACTAACCACTAGCAGTACTAACTAGCTAAGCAGTACTAACTTTTTTCAAGCAGCACTAACTTTGACTAGCAGTATTAATTCTACTAGAAGTAGTAATACCTAGCAATATTAACTTTGAGATCCTCTGGCAGTACTAACTCTGAACTAGCAACATTAATGACTTGGTCATATCTTTAGTTCCCAACAAATATGAAAGATGAGTTTGCTTTGTTGAAAGGTAAACTTAGCTCCGCACATCAATCTGTCTTGAGTTTTCGTGATGAAAACGCTTTGCTAAAAGTTGTTGTGGAAGAAAAAGAAAAAGAAAAGGATGGTTTAAAAGCCAAAAAGGAATCTTTAAAAAGAAAAATATTTGGTTTAGAAAAAGATCTTGTAAATCTCAATGCTGAAAAGGGTGAATTTAAAATCAAATTTGAAGTCTGCTTTCAAGAAAGAAATGAAGCTTTCACCAAAATCAAGCAATTGGAGGATATTAACATGAAACGAGGTCAGACTGAGCAAACATTAAATCTGTTTACCAATAAACTCCAAGATGAAAGGTTTTATAAAGTTAAACCAGGTTTGGGTTTGCCAATTAATGATGTTTTGAAAAAGGTACCGGAGCACTTGTATAACTTTGATAAACTTGGCTCCACAGTCAGACCCATTCCTAACATTCGTGCAACTTTTTTTGAAGCAAGTACTCCTAAACCTTTTCAGAGACCAAAGGTAGAGAAGAAATGGGAAAGGACAAGTCCTGTGAGACTGATTCTCAAAATTCTTTTAAATCAGTTGGTTTCAAATATAGTGATTTCAACAAAAGCTATGAGACTCGAAAGATTGAATTTGCTGAGTTTAAATCACTGTTTACCACATCATCAAAAGAATCAGTCAGCAATGACACGGTTCCACCTGAGACTGATTGCAAATATGACGAGTATGAATCGGATGTCGATCCATCAAATATACCATCAGTCTCAAATCCCATTGCTCCTAAACCTTTACTTGTTGAAGAGGTTGAAGAAGAAACTGTAATCACGATTGAATATTTTTTGAAAAATGACAAAATGGAGTTTATTGAGAACATGACTGAAGAAAGGTTTTTTGAAATGATGAATGCTTCAGACTCTGATCCTATTTCTACTGCAAAAGAGTCAAATTCTGTGAGTGATCATACATCTGAATTGATGAAACAAATTGATTCGTTGCAACAGTCTCTTGAAGATATTGAAGATGAAAACTTTGATCCCAAATTTAAACTTGACCAATCTTTGAAAGATAATCAAGAGCTTTTCACATAGATCAATGATTTAAAAATTACCTTGTTTAAGAATGTTTCAAATGACAAACAAATGTTTAATGATCCAAACTGGAAGGTAAGAACTAATCCAGAATTTGATGCTCCTGCAAAACCTTCAGTTATTTACTCTGATTGTCCGGAATATCCACCTAGCATTTTTGAGAAGGGTGAGACTTCAAGTAACTCAAGAAAAGAATCACCTTCTAAGAAAGAGACTAACAAGATTCCTGTTTCTGTTTCAAATATGAAAGGAAATGGAGTTGGGAGGAGTAAGAAGAATAAAGATGATAGTTTGAATAAAAATGATAGTTTGCATTTTAGTGAAACTTCTGTTACAAACAATTGTACTACAGATAGTGATGTTTTGAAAAGTATTTCTTTTGATGGACATAAATGTCAGATTTGTTCCGATAAATCTAAATTTGTGACTTTTGCTCGAAAGAATCTATATTGCAAACACTGCTGGGATAATTCTTTCAAATACTACTCCACTCCTAAGTCCAAGAAAAGTAAAAGAAAACCTAAACTGAACCTTAATTCTAATTCTTCTACACAACCCAAAGTGTTTCGTGCTAAGGTTACCAATCCTAGATCTAAAAAGTATTTTCAGGATTTAAATGTTAAAATGGTTTGGAAATGGGTTCCAAAACCCCGATATGAGTGGAGAGTGAAAGTTAAACCTGCTGATATTCCTGAATTGATTGAAGCTAACAGCGAAGGACCCATTTTAATATGGGTACCTAAGCAAAACTAATTTTTTCTTGTGCAGGCCTGCGGATTGTGGGTGATAGATTCCGGATGTTCACGCCATATGACAGGATTCAAGCACCTCCTACATAACTATGTGGAGGAGCCTGCTGGAGCAGTTAGGTTTGCTAATTCAGAAGTAGAAGAACACGTCAGAGGATATGGAATGCTTGATAATGGAGTTGTGAAGATTCGAAGGGTGTTATATGTTGAAGGACTTGATCATAATTTGTTTAGCACCAGTCACTTCTGTGACATGAAATATCAAGTTCGCTTTACAACAACTCATTGCTATCTTGAGGATCCAGATAGTTAAGAAGTCTTCAAAGCTGAACGGCATGGAAATCTATATTATGTAGATTTTCCAGCACTGTCTGCCACACGTCCAGTATGCTTATTAGCTAAAGCATCTAAAGCACAATCGTGGACGTGGCATCGCCGCTTGTCTCATCAGAATTTCAGATCAATAGCTAAGCTACAAAGACAAGGTCTGTTCAAAGGTCTACCAGAAATGAGGTTTGAAAAAGACTCACTATGTTCTGCATGTGTGTTGGGCAAAATGAAGCGAAGCTCATTCAAGTCCAAAACGGAATCATCAACCTCGTCTGCACTGGAACTTATTCATATGGATCTTTGTGGCCCAACGCGAACAACGTCTATCAATGGAAAGAAATACGTCTTAGTAATGATAGATGACTATTCAAGGTATACATGGCTCGAGTTTCTTCGCAACAAGTCAGATGCGCCAAAATTGATTATAGCTTTTATAAATCGCATTCAAGTACGTCTTCAATTGCCAGTCCGAGCTCTTCACACTGACAATGGCACAGAGTTCAAGAATGACACCTTGCAGAGTTATCTTATCTCTGTGGGTATCTCACATAACTTCTCCACAGCCTACACTCCACAGCAGAATGGCATTGTTGAACGGAAGAATCGCACTCTTGTTGAAGCTGCTCGTACTATGCTTGCATATTCTGATCTACTCATGTATCTTAGGGCTGAGGCAGTCGCGACAACTTGCTTCACTAAGAATCGTACCATTGTGGTCAAACGGTTTATGTCAAACAGCATATGAGTTGATCAACAATCGTAAACCTAATATCAAATTCCTTTGTGTTTTTGGTTGCAGGTGTTACATTCTACGAGAGCGTCAAGGACTATCAAAGTTTGATAAGAAAGCGGATGAAGGATATCTCGTTGGATACTCCCTGACATCCAAAGCTTATCGAATTTACATTATTCGAACCAAGACGATTGTAGAAAGCATGAATGTATCTTTTGATGAAAATTCTACTCGGACTTCTGGACACAACTGTTCAAAACTCGGACTTAAGAACAAAGCTTCTATTCACTCGGGAATAGAACCAGTGTCTAAAGAATATACTTCTTCTATAACTAACTCTACATCATCTGAGTTAGATTTGTTGTTTATTGATGCCTTCGATGATATCTGTGCAGACTTTGACAAAGGCATATCCACATCAATACCAAGCTCGGAGGTCCCTACTATTTCTGAAGACATGTCTGGACCATCCGAAAAAGTCACTGAAACTGCATCTCCATCAGGTACAACTAAACCGATAGTTTTTGACTCTACTAATGTTGAATATGTCTCTGCAGATAGTCCTTCTGGAAATGAAGTCACGAGTACTTCAGCTGCTATTCCAGAAACTTTAGTATCAGAAACACCTGTACAGGATGTCCCGTGTACATCTGTGGATTTACCTGTCGTGCATGATGAATACAATGCATCAAATACGCAATAAACAGTTGAATCCTTACCAAGCACACATCGTTGGACTAAGGATCATCCCCTGCATAACGGGATAGGTGATGTACAATCTGGTGTCACGACACGGTCTGCGTCAACAAATTTATGCATGTTTTCAAGCTTCCTTAGTTCCCTAGAACAAAAGAAAGCATCAGAAGCTCTACGTGATCCCCTATGGATTTCTGCTATGCAAGACGAGCTTCTGCAATTCGAACGGAACAAGGTTTGGCGCTTGATCCCACTACCTAAAGGTAAAACTGTCATTGGAACTAAGTGGGTATTTAGAAATAAGAAAGACGAGGCTGGAGTAGTTGTGAGAAACAAAGCTCGATTGGTTGCAAAAGGGTACTGCCAACAGGAGGGTATTGACTATGACGAAACATTCGCCCCTGTTGCAAGGATCGAGGCCATCAGAATCTTCTTAGCATATGCAGCACACAAAAACTTTGCAGTCTATCAAATGGACGTAAAGTCAGCTTTCCTAAATGGCGTTCTGCATGAGGAGGTCTTCGTGGCACAACCTGAAGGTTTCATTGATCCTCATTACCCTGATCATGTCTACGTGCTAGACAAAGCACTGTATGGTCTTAAACAAGCACCAAGAGCCTGGTATGAAACACTAACTAAATTTCTCCTAGCTTCTGGCTTCAAGAATGGTACGGTTGACACCACCTTATTTCTCAAAAGGAAAGGTGAGGACTTGATTCTCATTCAGATTTATGTTGACGACATAATATTTGGATCGGCAAATCAGAAATTTTGCAAGAACTTTTCTAAAATCATGGAAACAAAGTTTGAAATGTCGATGATGGGTGAATTAAATTTCTTTTTTGGTCTACAAGTAAAGAAATTACCCGAAGGCATTTTCATTAATCAAGTCAAATACATAAAAGACATGTTAAGAAAGTTTAATATGTCAGATAGTTCAGTCATCAAAACACCAATGGCTACTGGTACACTCTTAGATGCAGATTCCTCTGGTAAACCTGCAGATCAAAAGGTGTATCGTAGCATGATTGGTTCTTTATTTATCTGACTGCCAGTCGCCCAGATATAATGTTTGCCACATGTTTTTGTGCGAGATATCAGTCTAATCCTAAAGAGTCGCACTTTAATGATGTTAAGCGAATCCTTAGATATCTCAAAGGCACTCCAAATTTAGGCCTTTGGTATCCAAAGGATTCTTGTTTTGATCTAACTACCTTTACAAATGTTGATCATGCAGAATGTAAGTTAGACCGGAAAAGCACCTCTGGATCATGTCAATTTATAGGTGACAAACTTGTAAGTTGGACCTCAAAGAAACAAAATTGTGTTTCAACATCCACTACTGAGGCTGAATATGTAGTTGTTGCTAGCTGCTGTTCACAAGTCCTTTGGATGAAGACACAGTTAAGGGACTTTGGGTACAACTACAAGCGCATTCCTATTTATTGTGACTCCAAGAGCGCAATCGCTATAACAGCTAACCCTATAACAGCTAACCCGGTTCAGCATTAAAAAACCAAGCATATAGATGTACGCTATCACTTCATCAAAGATCATGTAGAAAAAGGTGATATCGAAATGCATTTTATTCAAACTGATTTCCAGTTAGATGACCTTTTCACCAAGCCGTTGGATGAAAAGAGGTTCCAGTTTCTAATCAGCAAACTTGGTATGTTGAACATGTCTTCTTAGACTTACTCATGATTCGAGGGGGACTATTCTGAATCCTAATCCTGTGTTTTATTCTCCAACTGTTGCTAACAATAGAGGAATCATTTTCACGAATGATTACCACGATTTCTTTTGTATGCAGGATAGTTTAAGTGACAATGGCTTCTAATCGCATCTGATTAGAACCCGTACTTCAATGATTTATGTAAAAAAAAAACTCATCTCTTAAGTTGAGGGGGAGCTTAACTATCAAAGAGCTTAATTGTTAAACTCTTTTTGTTTGAAGGGGAGAATTGCATTGTCAAAAATGAAATGTCTTTGACTTCTCCAAATTTTCATTCTTCATGTTTATTTGTATTCCTTTGTGTTTACATGTACAAAAGGCTGTTGAATAGCATGTTCTTTTAGGAAAATACATGGGATTCAGTGTGAAAGCTTAACAGAACTTCCATGGATTCACGATAACCAGTGTTTCCTACCCAGGAAGTATTCCCTGAGTAATTGAGGGGAGAGGAGTCAAAAGATTTGAGTATTGGTGTGTGAAGAGGTAAAATGAAAAAGAGATATTGGTTAGAAGTTAGATTTAAAAAATTAAAAGAAAGAGGGAGAGAGAACAGAGTAAAAGAATATCAAACTCTGAACCAAACTTCTTTCTGAGCCGGGAAGCCACATTATCTGTTGTTTCACATTTCTTCGTGAACGACATTGAAAAAGGCAACTAGATCATGCCATCTCTTGCATACAACCCCACCAGCTACTCATTCTTTTCTCAAAAAGAGAATGTTTCACATTTTCTGGGGAGTCAGCATATACACTATTGGTTCTTCATTTGGAAGATACTAATATTGGAAAAGAAGGAAAGTTGCCCCACCTTCGACCTTTTCTCATGCACATTGAGTCCTTGTATAATTTGTTGCTGTCTCAACAAGTTTACATACTTTGAGCCTACATTAAAAAGCAATCATCGATGCTTAATCCTTTCATACACATGCACGAGCACACATAAATTTGTTTCCTGTCAGAACGTTCATAGATAACCATGTGTTATTCGATGTTTGAATGGAAGTCCTGGGGAGCCAACATCAAAACCAGCTCCTTATATAGGAACTTTGTGTTACTCAGTAACTGTGTGTTACTGACAGACATTCCAAACTGAGTCATTTGTTGATTCAGGGTTACCACTTTTTTCTTATTTGAATATGCAAATATTGAAATAATCACTCTTTCCATTTGGGGAGACTGCTCTTATTTCCACACAGGGATCTATACATGAAGACTGCGCTTAATTGTTGATCTGGGGGAGAAAATTCCTACTTTATTTTGCTATGTTTCGATGATGTTGATTCTCACCACTCATCAAAAAGGGTAGAATACAAAGAGAAAGATTATACAAGAATTTTTGAACTGGAGACTGCTGAAGAATTTAAAGATATCAAAGGGTCTGAGCTTATTTGAACTCTGACTGAAGATGATCTTTAGAAGGACACTTCAGTTAAAGAAAAAGGAA
This sequence comes from Arctium minus, assembly GCA_954870635.1. Lineage (NCBI taxonomy): Eukaryota > Viridiplantae > Streptophyta > Magnoliopsida > Asterales > Asteraceae > Arctium > Arctium minus. Next base: position 72,802,754 of record OX941089.1, on the reverse strand, counting down.
GATGAAGACTGTGTAAAGCTACAAGCTTTCAAGCTATCAACGTCATATCTACTACAGTTTTTCAAGAGAAGAGAAGACCCGAAGATAATTGTCAAAAAATTTTAATCTTGAATCCAAAGGGGGAGATTGTTGGATCAAATAATTGTATTCGAGATTAAATTAAAATAAGGGGTCTAGTTTGTAATAGTGTTTAATACCTTAGGGGGTATTTTAGCAAATAGTTAATATTAATTAGGTCATGTTGACCTAAGTATAAATAGTTTTATTTTCTAGAATTAGGTTAATGAACAATAAGAAAAACATAAAGTAGAGAAGTCGTATTCTCTGTATTGTAAACGCACAAGGTACCAAGAACACACACTCGTATTTATCAGAATAATCAAGAGATCATTGGTATGTTGATTTAATCTATTTATCTCTTGATCTTTAATGTGTTGTGTGATTATTTATCAACTATAAATCTGGGTTTAACAGCAGCAGACATTTGAGACTATCCAATGAAGATGCCTTCGTCAGCCTTTGGACTGATTTAGTTTTGTTAGGAAAAACAGATTTCTGAGTTTGTTTTTTCTTAAGCTTACCAGTGTTAGTCCGTTTCTGTGAGTGCTGTTTCTTTTGCTTCTTACCTTTCTGATAGTAATCAGTACTCACAAAAGTTGATTCACCAACCTTGGTTGATGATTTACCTACTTCAGACACACTTGGTAAAGCTTCAGAGTTAATGATAAAAGCAGAATGATCTGGAAGTTTAGCATTAAAGTCAAACATGCCAATACTTTCATCAACACACCCATCATCAGAATTTAAAATATCATTTGCAGACGCAAATAAGTCATCAAAATCATCATCCGAAGTTTGAGGTGCCTTGGAAAATTTTGAACACTCTTTGAATTCAGTTTTAAAAACAGTGTTCTTCAATACAGTAGAAAACAAAAGTTGTTCAATATCAACCAAAAATCTTTCATCAGATAAAAGATTTTCAAGTTCAATTATTTTGCTTTCTAATACAAATGGAGGAACATAACTTTTAGCTTTAATCGGTTTTGCCTCCAACTCTTGTGCATAATAACTTGCAAAATAATCATTTGAAAGAAACTTTGGTTTTTCTGAAAGATAACTATCATTCAGCTTATTATAGCAGAATGGTAGTTGCATTTTCTTTAAATTCTTTCTATTCTCATCTTCTTTTCCTCAACCTCATCAGGTGATTTGGTAACAAATTTGGGTTTCAAATGAGGATATTTACCAGCCGCGAATAGAAAATCAAATGTATACAAAACTGGTTGTTTTATGATAGCTTTCTTAAGATAGTGTGGATTATCATAACCGAGTCCCCACTTCTCTTTAACATCAAATTCCTCATTTGGGGTGTTTAAGAAAATGGTTTGATCTGTTTGTCCTCTTGCATATAATTTGGCTTCCAAACCATTTACCTTTTTCTCTAAGCTCTTATTTTCAACCTGCAATTTATGAGCTTTTAGTATACATTCTTGTTTCTCAATATCAGACTATGAAAGTTTAGAAACAATTTCAGAAATCTTATTTTTAAAACAATCTTTTTGAAGTTTAAAATCAGAAGCAGATTTGTTTAGAGAGTCAATCAGACTTTTGTTCCAAACAAGTTCCTTGTTGAGTTCAAATATCTTTTAACGTATCTTTGCAACTCAGCTCTTTTCCTTTTTCAACTTAGATTGAAGGTCTTGAAGTTTGATCATTATGGCTTTCATTTTGATTAAAAAATCAATTTCAGAAAAAAAATTGTACCTCATCGGATGTTTCTTCATCTGATTCGTCAAACTTTACCTCCTTGCCCATCAAGCACAAGTGTGCTATCTTTTCTTTTTCATCCTCGTCGGAATGATCTAGCCAAAATTCATCCTCAGCCATTAACGCTTTTCTTGCTTCCTTCTGTTTGGCCAACAACATCTTCTGCTTGTAATAATCAGAATTTTTGACGGTAGGCTTCCGACAGTCCTTGGCAAAATGACCAATCTTCCCGCAATTGTAGCACTTGATCAACTCATCTGTCTTCTTCTCAGCTTCATAATCATTTACAAATTTCTTTTTCTCTTCAGACTTTCTCTCCACAAATGTTCTTTCCTCGTATCTCCTTCCTTCAATTCTTTCTCTTTGTTCATGATTCTTTGATCCTAACGAGTACCTCTGAGAGTTTGAAACCAGTTTCTTGTAAAACATCTTTTGAAATGCATGGGTCAGCAGTAGCATCGCTTGCTTCAGGTTTTCCCTGTCATCAGAAACAGATTTAGAATCAACAGAATCATCTGAACTTGGAAGCACCACTTTCTTCTTCTTCTTTTCTTTCTTCGCCTTCGACCAACCACCAAAGCTATGGGATCTTCAACTTTTTCAGCTTTCTTCTTCTTCTCACTTCTTTTCTCTTCTACCTCGTCCTCATTTTGCCTCAATGTCTCATAGACTTCATGCAATGGAATGTCACTGAGGTCTTTCATTTGCTTCATTCTCCTTGTGTGTTTCTTCCATTATGGCTGGAGAATGCTGAGGAATTCGACATTGTTCTCGATTTGCTTCTTTTTAAATTTGTTCTTTAAAAGCTCATTCAGCAGAAGAACAAATCTCTCGTATGTTTCCTCAAGGATCTCATTTTCCTTAGCCTTAATTTCCTCGTAGCTTTTAATGCAGTTTGCTACCATCATTTGGTTTCCAGCCTTTGAACCCATCATCATTTTCTGGAGTTGATCCCACATCTTCTTAGCATTGGCTTTGTAGCTGTAAGAGAATAGATATTGCTTGTTTGTCTGCCTTGTATATGCTCTTTTGCTCCTCCCTGTACTGTGAAAAATATTTCAGAACAGTCTTTGTTTTTCTAACTCTATCTTTATCTCCATCTTCATGTCCGAAGATTCGTCATCAGGTATTTCCATAGTTGGGGGTACCATTGGACCTTCCAAGATAGATAAGAGAATGGTCTCTCCGTTTGCATGTCGGTCAATGAAATCAATGATTCTATCCTTCCACTGCTCATATTCCCCTTTGAACAGAACTGAGGGTTTCACATCAGTACCAATAGAAAGTGCGTCCTTGGAAGTCATCCTGTTTTCAAAAATGTTCAATTAAAACTTGACAATGATCGTTAGTTCAAGTGAAATCAAGATACATAAAATCTTAGAAAGAAATTTTTTAGAAAAATGAATTTCCAAAAATATCACAAGTATGGGATTCGCATACAAGAGTGAAACACAAAGAATTTGCATACACAAATCAAACTTTCAGAATTTGCACAAGAGCTTATTTCAGAATTCGCATATAAGTACAAGTCAAGAATTTGCATACACAGTTCATGTCAACAATTTGCACAACACACTAATACGAATTATAGAGTTAGAAAATTATTTGAAAAAGCAAGAATTCGTATCTCATACTTAAGCGAATTCTGAGGAATTCGTATATAGTTAGATGCGAATTCTTAAGAATTCGTATCCTACGTTATACGAAATCTACACTTGAAAATTTTTCACAAAAGCTTTTCGCACAACTGACTTATGCGAATTCTGGCAATTCGCATGTGAACATTTACGAATTCTGAGAAATTCTGATCACACACATATGCAAATTCTTCCCATTTCGCACAACACACATCTGCGAATTCTACACATAAAATTTTCAGAATCACAATTATGAGAAATCTAATAATTCTTCGAAATCCAAATACGAATTATCAAGATTCTATGCGAGTGTTTCAAGATATGCGAGTTCTTCACGTATTTATACGAATTCTTGAGATCTTGTCGAAAAACTCCTCTGATTGGCTCAAAAACCCATGAATTCTTCGATTTTCGGAATGAAACTTTGACAATTCAACTACCAACACTCCTAGAATCAAAATCTATCAATGAATTTCAAAGAAATTCATTTAACAATACAAATTGATCCAATTATAGTGCGACTGAACTCGTGGACTCAAAAACTCATGAAATTTCAAAATTGACGATCAATTATAGTGCAAATTACTAACAAATCAATACAAGATCGTTCTAAAAACATATACGAACACACTCAAATCAATTACAACTCCAAAAACTCGGAAAAATTCAAAATTCGATTCAAACTCAAAAACTCAGTGTCGGCTCCATTTCTTGATCTAATTTTGATATTCCCAGATTCTAGTTTCTAATCAAGATTAATCAAACAAACAAGATTAACAATCAAAATTACCTGCTTGATTTCAATTCAATTCCAATATTACCCTTTCTCTCTCTATAATCTCTCTCTAACGAACTCTCTCTCTTTCTCAGATATTTCTCTCTCTAAACTTACTGAGTTCAGTATTTCACTTTGATACACCTTTACTAATTACAAAGGAAAATAAACTATTTATACCTACAACTAAAACAAGGAAACAAATACAAAAATACATTTGACTTTTATTACAGAAGACTTTGACTTTGATGAGATTTGACTTTCTCAGCTTTGACTTCTTTGACCTTCAGTCTTCTTGAACTTGTATCCAACATATTTATGCACTAACAATCTCCCCCTTTGGATTCAAGATCACTGTTGAAAAATATAGCAATTCAATCTTCACTTTTTAAAACTCTGTCAGTACAATCTCCCCTTTTTCTTTGACTGTATTCTTTCCAAAAATTGTCATCAAACGATTAACAATCTCCCCAAAACATTCACAACAAACTTTCAGATTTTGGAAAGATATTATCTTCAGAATCAGCTCGAATTTGCTTTAGCAAATAATCTTCAAAGAAAATTTCCTCAAATCTTCAAATCTTTACTTTGAACTTTTCTGACTTTGATATTTCTGAAAATCATCTCTCAAAACTTTATCACTTCTTGATATCATCTCTTCCAAACTTTAAAACTTTAACATTTTCTTGATATCATCTCCCCCTTTTTGATGATTTGAGCATCTATATCATCAAAACTTTTCTCCCAAGAAATGTCTTTAACCATTCTGATTTGTCAAACTGAGCCTCTGATTCTATGATCCATAACCAAGTAATCATCCAGATCTTTTCAAATCAGACAAAATAAGAACATGTAACTCCTGAATCAACAAATGAATCAGTTAAAAAATGTCTGTCAGTAACACAAAGTCACTATGTGTAACGAATACACAATATAAAGGAGCTTTTTGATGTTCACTCCCCCAGGGCTTCCATCCAATCATCGAAAAACCACAAAGGCAATTTCTATTAATGTTATGACAAAGAAACGAATTCTTTGTGTGTTCGTGCATGTGTAGAAAGAATTAAGCACGATGATTGCTTTTCAATAAGGCTCAAAGTTGTGTAAACCACTGAGACAACAGTAGATAAACACAGACTCAAAGTGCATGATTGAAGTACGAAGGTGGGGCAGACTTCTTTCTTTTTCAATATCCAGATTTTCCAAATGAAAATCAAATAGATTATGTGTTACGTCCCCAGAAAATATGAAACATTTTCTTTTTGAGAAGAAAATGAGTGGTTGGTGGGGTTTTAGCAAGAGTTGGCATGGGCTAATTGCCTGTTTCAATAACGTTCACCAAAGAGTTGTGAAACGCTAGTAATGTGGCTGCCCGACTCAGAAAGTAGTTGGTGCAGAGTTTGATATTCTTTTACTTTGTTCTCACACCCTCTTTCTTTTTAATCATTAAGCTCACATCTAACCAAACTCTCTTTTCCATTTTACCTCATCACACCCACACTCATTTCTTTTAGACTCCTCACACTCAATCTCTATGGATTAACTTCTTGGGTAGAAATCACTGGTTAACGTGATTTCATAGAAGTTTCAATTAATTCCTAGCACAAAGAACCCATATTTCCTATAAAAAACATTATTTGCTCAGATGATTTAACTATAGCAGTTAAAGCTCATATACAAATGTCAGATGTAAATATGCTCAGAAATATAATCATGAAGATATGAGCATTTTTAAAACATAGAAGTATTTTCAAACAAGTATATTGAATGAATGAACATGAATGCAAAAGGCTTGTTTGAAAATTTGACATTGTATGAAAATGATCAGAAATGAATGATATAGCAACTAAGGCTTATGGTAAAAAATAACGGTATAGTCTATATGAAACAAAAATATAGGCATTCTTGAAATGACGTTTCGAAATGAAATATCGCTCAAAATTCTTTGAAGTACAAGCGGGGTGTCTTACCATCGATGAAAAAACTATTTCAATTTAGAGACATAGTAAGAACAAATTGATCAAAAATTAAACCGATGTGTGTGAATACTTGAAAGTATGTAGAAAAGACAATACGCAAGTATTTATCTTTGGAAACACACGGTTTGTTTATCAATTAAGCACAAAAATAAAATGAAAACATTTAAAATCACACTTCCAATTCATGAAATCTGTTTAAGAATCGGGAAATGGTTTGAACATTTACGAACATGTTTTCTATATCTGAAAGTTGTCCTTCTTTCAGATACATTTGAGATTAAGATAAGAAATTTACCTTTTCGCTCAATCTTAATACTCATAAAGTCATGCTTAAGTCAAAATGATATGATCGTGTCATCCTCTCTCATCCTGCATAAGTCTCAAAGTCTAGTCAAAATTTATTCACAAAATTTATTCGATAAATAAAAGAACATAAAACAGTAACACGATTAAAGAACGAGTTCTGATTTGAAATAATCAGAAATCATAGTCTTACTCCTTTTGACTTGGCTTATATGCTCCCCCTAAAATCATGCATCACAAAAATTTTGTCAATTAAGAAAAATGCAAAAATTAGTTATGCTCCCCCTCAAAATAATGTAGATCATCTAAAATCTTCTCTTACTCCCCCTGAGATCATGAGCAAACAATTAAAGTGCAGATATCCTTCAGACATAAAGATAAAGAAAAATGATGAAGAATAACAATACGTAACTTTATTAGGTAACAACCGATTATGTCTTAAGATTTAACATACCAAGCTTAGAGACAAGAAAATTAAATCTCTTTTCATCTAATGGTTTGGTAAATAAATCTGCAAGTTGATAATCTGTTTTTACAAAATAAAGTTCGATTGTTCCTTTTTCTACATTATCTTTTACAAAATGATACCTGACGTCAATGTGTTTGGTTTTCGTACGCTGGACAGGATTAGCAGATATCGCGATTGCACTCTTCGAGTCACAATAAATTGGAATTTTATCAAACTTGAATCCATAGTCTCGCAGCTGTGTTCGCATCCACAAGACTTGAGAGCAGCAACTGGCAGCAGCTACATACTCTGCTTCAGCAGTCGATGTGGAAACGCATAATTGTTTCTTTGATGCCCAACTAACGAGCTTGTCTCCAAGAAATTGAACATGACCAGAAGTACTCTTTCTGTCCAACATGCAACCTGCATGATCTGCATCTGAGTAGGCAGTCAGTTGAAACCTAGTATCCTTAGGATACCACAGACCAAGGTCTGCAGTCCCCTTCAGATATCTAAAAATCTGTTTGACCGCAGCCAAATGGGATTCTTTAGGAGCAGCCTGATATCTAGAACATAAACATGTTGAAAACATAATATTTGGCCTACTTGAAGTAAGATACATTAACGATCCTATCATACCTCTATAAGTCCTAACATCAACACTTTTACCTGAAGGATCAGTGTTAATCTTAGTACCTGGTGCCATCGGGGTTCTAATTGGTTTACAATTTTCCATTTTGTACTTCCGAAGAATGTCCAAAATGTACTTAGATTGGTTAATCAAAATCCCCATAGAAAACTGCTTAACTTGTAATCCGAGAAAGAAATTCATCTCTCCCATCATACTCATTTGAAAACGTGACACCATGAGGTTAGAAAAGTTTTTGCAAAATTTTGGATTTGTAGAACCTAATATTATATCATCAACATAAATCTGAATAAGAATAATATCAGCTTTTTCCTTTTTGATGAATAAAGTGGTATCAACCTTACCTTTAGAAAAACCGGACTTGACCAAGAATTTAGATAAAACGTCATACCATGCTCGAGGGCTTGTTTTAAACCATAGAGGGATTTGTCCAAGATATAAACATGATCTAGATTCTCTGGATTGACGAACCCTTCTGGTTGACACACGTACACTTCCTCTTTAAGAATGCCAATCAGAAAGGCTGTTTTCACATCCATCTGAAAGACTGTGAAATTCTTATGAGCTGCGTAGGCTAGAAACATGCGGATTGCTTCTATACGCGCTACTGGAGCATACGTCTCATCGTAGTCTATGCCTTCCTCTTGCCGGTAACCTTTGGCAACAAGCCTAGCTTTGTTCCTTATGACGATACCATCTTCATCCTTTTTATTCTTGAATACCCATTTAGTGCCTATCACAGTTTTACCTTCTGGTTTTGGAACTAATCTCCAAACCTTTAGGGCTTCAAACTGATTGATCTCTTCTTGCATAGCAGATACCCAGTCCGAATCAGCAAGAGCCTCTGATACTCACGTTGGCTCAATCTTACTGAGAAATGAGTCATGCATACATTGATGTAAATGATGCTCTGTGGTCCAGCGATGCTCATGAGGGAGTGGAGTAGATACTGATTGAACATGATCATCATCTAGAAATCCACTATCAGAATCTTCAGTTTGAATAACAGGAGGGGAGGTTTACAGTTGAAGTTTCAGGTGCAGAAGCATCAGTTGGAACAGCAGACTCTGGCTGTTGAGTAGACATTGTATTACACCCAACTGAAACATTTACTTCTGGATCAGCATTTACTTGTACATCTTCAACTGTAAGAGTAGTTGTAGGAATGTGAGTTTCTGACTGAACAGGGGATTCAAGTTCAGTTACAATATCTGAAGTGACTGAATGATTGCAAATTGTGTCTTCAGACCTGTCAGTCACAGCAGATTTAGGTATATTAGATCCTAGAAACTCATCATAAAATAATTCAAATAACAAATCTAAATCAGTTAAATGAGAACTAGAAGTAGAAGCGTTATTCGAATTTGTCAATATAGAAACAGGTTCTGGACTGGTCATCCCAGAAGCTAATACTCCAGTGATCACGGGTTCTGAACTGAGTTGTTCAGAAGCCATATCTTCATCGAATGTTACATTAACGCTCTCGACAACTGTCTTTGACTTCTTCAGATAAACACGATATGCTGCCGATGTTGAACAATAACCAATAAAGATACCCTTGTCCGCCTTAGCACTGAATTTGTTCAGACTCTCTCTGTCGTTAAGCACAAAACATTTACACCTAAATATGTGAAAATACTTGATTGTTGGTGTTCTGTTGTTAATCAGCTCATATGGAGTCTTTTGAAAACGACGGTGTATCATGGATCGATTTTGAGTATGGCATGCAGTCGACACAGCTTCTACCCACAAGAATAGAGGTAAGTCCGATTGGCTAAGCATAGTCCGAGCGGCCTCGACTAGCGTCCGATTTCGCCTTTCGACTACTCCATTTTGTTCAGGCGTACGAGCAGCAGAATACTGATGTGAAATCCCGACTGATTAGAAATATTCATCAACAATCTTGTTCTTGAATTCTGTGTCGTTGTGAGTTCGAAGAAACTTGACTTGTCGCTGCATTTTCACCTGGGTCGTCTTTAAGAAAGTAATGAGAACTTCGGGCGTCTCATCTTTTGATCGAAGAAATTTGACCCATGTGTATCTTGAGTAATCGTCCACAATAACCAACACGTATTTCTTTCCACCCAAACTCTGAGTTCTCATTAGACCACACAAATCCATATGTAACAATTCTAACGGAGAACTAGTGCTTGGTTCAGGCTTCGGTTTATGCGGAGCTCTCTTCATCTTACCCTTCTCACATGCAACACATAAGTGTTCTTTCTCGTATTTCAGCTCAGGAAGTCCTTTTAACAATTTCCCACTAACCAACTTATTGATATAACGAAAGTTCAAGTGAGATAACCGTCTGTGCCAGAGCCAACTTTGCTGCAATGAAGCCTTTGTCATCAAGCAAACTTGATTGTCATTCTGTACCTTTGAAAGATTGATGGTATAAAGGTTCGTCTTTCGATGTCCTTTTAAGAGTTATGTGTCGTCTTCAGTACGAACCGAGCAACTCTTAGATTTAAAATTGACCTCTAACCCTTTATCGCAGAATTGACCAATGCTAAATAAGTTGTGCCCCAAGCCTTCGACATAACTCACTTTACTGATCTTTATGTTATCTTGAATAATGTCACCATATCCTAAGATAGGTGAAAGCTGATCGTTTCCAAATCTGACATTTCCATTGAATTTCTCTGTATAGTTAGACAATAAAGCTTTTTGCCCAGTCATATGCTTGGAACATCCACTGTCCAAGTACCACATATGCCGGGTCTGCAAGAGAAATCAGGCAACAATAGATTTAGGTACCCATTTAAAAACGGGCCCTAACAGATTAGCACAAGATTTTGGTATCCACTTGAAAATGGACCCTCTGTTCTTTTGAAAACTTTTAAAAACATTTGATCTTGAAGAATTAACATGATAAGATTCATACCAATCAGAAAAATTATGAGAATAAGCAAAATCATTTCTCCGATAATGATAAGATGTAGTAGAAATAGGAGATAATTGAATCAATTGCTTTATTGAATACCTCTTGTAAAAAGTTACAAGGTTTTGTTTATTTGAAGCAAATTGATCAACTACATCAATATCACTACTAACTGATCTATTACAAGAATTATCAGAAACTGATTCAGCTTTCTCGTCACCCTTCCTTTTTGGTCTCCATTCGGATCGAGCTTTCAACTTTTTCATCCTTAAAATCTAAAACATAAGATATAGATTTATTAGGAAAAGCAGATTTCTGACACTGAGTTTTCTTTTGTGTACCAGTGTATTTATGTTTCTGTAATCGCTGGTTCTTATGTTTCTTACCTTGAGCATAGTAATCAGCAGTTGCAGAAACTGATTCACCAACCTTAGTTGATGACTCATCAATATTAACACCACTTGGTAACATTTTGTCATTTACAAGACAAGTAGAATGATCAGGAAGTGTATCATTTGATTCAAACAAATCAATTTCGTTTATGCACCCATCATCAGAATTAAGAAAATCATTTGCAGACTCAAATAAGTCATCAGAATTATCATAGAAAGTTTGAGGTGCCTTAGAAACTCTAGAACACATTGTAGATTTAGATTGAAAAATTGTGTTCTTTAATACTGTAGAAAACACACTTTGTTGAATATCAACCAAAAGTTTTTCATCAGATAACACATTTTCAAGCTCAACTATTTTGCTCTCAAGAATAAGTGTAGGAACATAAACCTTTGCAATTGCAGGTTTTTCCATCATCTCAAAAGCAGAATAACTAACAAAATAGTTGGTTGAAAGAACTTTTGGTGTTTCTAAAAGATAACTATCATTTAACTTTACATAGTTAAATGGTAGTTGCATTTTCTTTTTATTCTTTCTATTTTCAGTTTCTTTGGCCTCAACTTCTTCTGGTAATTTGGTAACAAATTTGGGTTTTAAATGAGGACATTTACTAGCACATGCAATAAAATCATAATTATAAAGTGCTGGTTGTTTTCTGATGGCTTTCTTAAGATAATGGGGGTTTTTAAAACCAAGTCCCCATTTCTCTTTAATATCATCCTCTACGTTAGGTGCATTGAGAAAAATGGTTTGATCTGTTTGACCTCTCGCATAAAGTTTTGTTTCCAAACCATTTACCTTCTTGTTCAAAAACTTATTTTCAACCTACAGTTTATGAATAGTTAGTGCAGATTCTTTCTTCTCAAACTCATACTTAGAAACTCTAATTTCAAAATCAGAAATCTTCTTTTCAAAACAATCTACTTGAAGTTTAGAATCATAATCAGACTTGCGTAAAGAATCAATGAGACCTTTGTTCACAATAACAGACTTATTAAACTCAAAGATCTTATCGTTTCTTTTAACAACTTTTTCGTTTTCGTTTTTCAATATATTTTGTAAAACTTGAAGCTCAATCACCATGGTTTCCATTTTAGTAATAAAATATTTTGCAGTTAAGTTTAATACCTCATCAGCTGACTCGTCATCTGACACATCATTCTTCACTTCTTTTCCCATAAGACAGAGATGAGCAATCTCTTCCTTTTCTTCCTCTTCACCTTCTGAATAATCCAACCAAAATTCATCTTCCGCCATTAAAGCTACATCCGCTTCTTGCTGTTTTGCTAATAGGAATTTGTTCTGATAGTACTGAGAGTTGCGAACTTTTGGCTTCCGACAATCTTTAGCAAAATGACCCATCTTGCCACAATTGTAGCATTTGATTGAGTCAGTTGCTGGCTTTTCAGCAACAGTGTAATCATTCACATACTTCTTCTTCTCATCGGGTTTCTTCTCCACATATTTGTTCTCTTCATATCGCTTTCCTTCCACTCTTTCACGGTGCTCATGATTCTTTGAACTTGATGAAGAATACCGTTGAGAATTTGATCCCGGCTTCTTGTAGAATTTCTTTTGAAAGGCACGGGTCAGTAAAATCATGGCTTGTTTCAGACTTTCTCCATCATCACCATCTGATGCAGATTCAGATTCAGAACTGATAAGAACTTTCTTCTTCTTCTTTTTTTTCTCCTTCTCTCCGGCTACCAAAGCAATAGGATCGGGAACTTTTTCTGCTTTCTTTTTCTCAGATCTCTTCTCCTCCACTTCTTCTTCATTCTGCCTCAGAGTCTCATATACTTCATGTAATGGGATTTCATTCAGATCTTTCATTTGTTTCATCCTACGTGTATGCTTCTTCCATTCAGGTCGTAGAATGCTAAGGAATTTGACATTGTTTTCCAGCTGCTTATTTTTCACTTTGTTCTTTGTTAATTCATTCAAAAGCACAGTAAATCGTTCATATGTGTCTTCCAAACTCTCATTCTCTTTGGCTTTGAATTCTTCGTAGCGATTGATGCAGTTAGCCACTTTCATCTGATTCCAGACCTTGGATCCCATCATCATCTTTTCCAATTGATCCCACATCTTTTTAGCTTCATGCTTGTAGCTATCAATCTTGATATAGATGTCATTAGGAATGCTTTGAAGTAGAAGAGACCTTGCTTGCCTGTCTGCTTTATACCGACTCTTCTATTCTTCAGAATACTGAGATAAATCCACTTTAACTAGTTCTGTCTTTTCTTCTCTTTCCTCATTATCATGTACATTATCAAATTCATCATTAACAGGTATTTGAACCATGATTGGTGCCATAGGACCATTTGTAATTGACTCCAGAATATTCTCCCCATTTGCATGTCGATCTATGAAATCTAGGAATCGATCCTTCCATTGTTCATACTCTCCTTTAAACAGAACAGGTGGCTTGACATCAGTGCCAATGGAAAGAGCATCTTTGGAAGTCATCTTGTTTAAACCTGTTTGAAAAATATATGCAATAAGAAACTAGACACTGATCGTTAGTCCAAATGAAACAATCAAGAAAATACAGAAAACTTGAAATATAAAATCAGAAAATTTGATCACAATCAGAATTAAAAAATTTGTCTAAGTCCTCCACAATTTTCGCTTCAAGAGGCAAACGCAAACCTTTACTTTGCGCTTCAAGTGACAAACGCAAACCTTGCTTTGCGGTTCATGTGGGAAACGCAAACCCTTACTTTGCGGTTCATGAGGGAAACGCAAACCACTACTTTGTGGTTCAAGAGGGAAACGTAAACCACCACTTTGCGGTTCACGAGGGAAACCCAAACCACCACTTTGCGGTTCAGGAGGGAAACGCAACCACTACTTTGCGTTTCTCGTTACAAACGCAAAATACACTTTGCGTTTCTAGTTGCAAACGCAAACCACAAATTGTCTCTGATCCCAAACACTTCTACTTTGCCTTTGCCCCTTTGCGTTTGTTTAAAAACGTAATTCTTACTTCTCGATTCTTGATTGCAACGCAAAACTGTACTTCTCGATTCTCAAATGAAATGCAAACTTGAACTTCTCGATTCTCAAATGAAACGCAAACTTGAACTTCTCGATTCTCAACTCTCAATGAAGGAAACACAAACTTTTATGAACACATGCATACCTTGATGAACACCCGCAAACCTGATGAATGACCCGCAAACCTGTTTGAATGGAACGCAAACCTTGAAGAATGACCCACAAACTTGATGAATGAAACGCCAGCTTCTAAAATCGATCAAAATCACATCAAAGTCTCATCTAGACCTAGAATTTCAACACTAAACTTCGACAATTTGATCACCTAATCATTACGAACACAATACAAACAACTAATTTCGATCTAAAAACATACAACTATACAAATCAATGTGAATACAGTGCGTGACAACTCGTGAACTCAAACTTCTTCAAAAACAAAATTACAAATCGATTACAGTGCAATTCACAAAATAAACTATACAGACTCGATCGATAGCACTTAGTAAACAAAACCTAATTGATTTCAGCACCTAATTTGCACTGAAACTCGAAATTCGATTCTCGCTCAAGAACACAGATACGAACTTTTTGAATTTCTTGATTTTCGATTTGGATCTGCTCTGATACCAATTGATATTCCCAGATTCTAGTTTCTAATCAAGATTAATCAAACAAACAAGATTAACAATCAAAATTACCTGTTTGATTTCAATTCAATTCCAATATTACACTTTCTCTCTCTATAATCTCTCTCTAACGAACTCTCTCTCTTTCTCAGATATTTCTCTCTCTAAACTTACTGAGTTCAGTATTTCACTTGGATACACCTTTACTAATTACAAAGGAAAATAAACTATTTATACCTACAACTAAAACAAGGAAACAAATACAAAAATACATTTGACTTTTATTACAGAAGACTTTGACTTTGATGAGATTTGACTTTCTCAGCTTTGACTTCTTTGACCTTCAGTCTTCTTGATCTTGTATCCAACATATTTATGCACTAACAATCTCCCCCTTTGGATTCAAGATCACTGTTGAATGATATAGCAATTCAATCTTCACTTTTTAAAACTCTGTCAGTACAATCTCCCCTTTTTCTTTGACTGTATTCTTTCCAAAAACTGTCTTCAAACGATTAACAATCTCCCCAAAACATTCACAACACACTTTCAGAGTTTGGAAAGAGATTATCTTCAGAATCAGCTCGAATTTGCTTTAGCAAATAATCTTCAAAGAAAATTTCCTCAAATCTTCAAATCTTTACTTTGAACTTTTCTGACTTGGATATTTCTGAAAATCATCTCTCAAAACTTTATCACTTCTTGATATCATCTCTTCCAAACTTTAAAACTTTAACATTTTCTTGATATCAAATTTCACATGGACTCTGCTCTGATACCAATTGTTATATCCCAAGATTATCAAGTTCTTACTACTAATTCAATTAAGATCACAAACAAACAGAATTAATTCAAACCTGTTTCGATTACAAATCAAGATTCGTATACAATCTCTCTCTCTGAATATTTCTCTCTCTAGAACTCACCGTACAATTCAATTAGTCATATCCCTATTTTGAAAAGAAAAACTATTTATACAAAGACACTAACATACAAACACAAACTAAAACTATACACTTTGACTTTTATATTTTATTACAAGAGACTTTGACTTTGACTTTGAGAGTTGACTTTAACTTTGACTTGTTTGACTTTGATCTTCAGTTTTCATGATCTTCTATCCAACAAATATATGTTCTAACAATCGAACATCATGGCTTCCAATTTAGTTACATAATCAGATTCAGAATAGTTTAGTACCTCATCTGATGTCTCTTCATTAGTCTCATTATACTTCACTTCCTTGCCCATCAGACACATGTATGATATTTCTTCCTTTTCATCCTCATCGGAATGGTCCAGCCAGAACTCGTCCTCAGCCATTAGAGCTTTTTCGGCTTCTTTCTTTTTATCCAATAACATATTCTTCTAGTAATAATTAGAATTTCTGACCGTAAGCTTACGACAGTCCTTGGCATAATGACCAAACTTCCCGCGATTGTAGCACTTAATCATATCCTCAGTCTTCTTCTCAGTACCGTAATCATTCAAAAATTTCTTCTTCTCTTCAGGCTTTATTTCTCCAAACCTCTTCTCCTCAAATCTCCTTCCTTTAACTCTTTCTATGTGCTCATGATTCTTTGAGCCTGACGAGTATCTCTGAGAATTTGAACCTGGTTTCTTGTAAAACGTCTTTTGAAATGCTCGGGTCAACTGTTAGAACATAAATGTTCTATTTAGGAAGTTTAGTAAAGTAATCTATATATATTAGTTTGTATTGGGCTTTGAAATGGGTTTGGGCTTAATGTGTAACAAGGGATGTGGGGGTATATATAGTAATCTTGTAGTTAGTTTGTAGTTAATTTTCATTTCAATCATGTAGACATACGAATTCCTACGCTCTCTGTAGTTTAGTTTTCTGAAATGAATAAAACTGCAGATTCCTCCCAACAATTCCTTGTTTATCTCAATTATCAATTCAATCTTGATCTCAGGGACTTAACAAGTGGTATCAGAGCCTAACGAAGAATCTTTTCATTGCACGATCGAGATCTGATTGGATTGGAAGAACAGTCTGTGTGGAAATTTCAAATTTGTTGATTTTGTGTTAGTTTGGATGAACTTTGATGCTAAATTGGTTCTGAGATTATGGACGATCATCATAGAATCAATGAATCTGTTAGATTTCAACAAATTTGTACGAATTGATCGATTTTGAGAAGTTTTTGTTCGAAAACCATCTAGTCACTGTGTTGAGATCGAATTGTGGTTTAGAGTCGAATTTGGACTGGATCATTAACAACAATTGTGCTTAAAAGTTGTTTTCGAACCTGCTCTCAAAAGATCATCTCAAAATTCGAAGTTTTGAGGCTGAATTTGAAGATTTTTTGTTGAAAATATTCGAGATCCACGGAATTCGCATGATCAGAATGAAGAACTCGCAGAAATTAAAGAACTCGCATAAGAATGGAAATAATTCACAGAATGAAGGATTTTAGAAGAATTCGCATCATAGAATTCGCATGCTTAAGAATTCGCATATCAGAATTCATATATTCTTTGAAGACGACATTTTTGTCTAAGTACAAAATTCGTACAAGAGTCATATATAAAATGTTCAAGAATTCGCATGATGAAATTCTTTGAAGTTAAAATTTTGTTAAGTGTGGAATTCGTACATGAGAGAGATGCGAGAAGTAAAGATTTCGTATATGTGTGTGATGCGCAATGTTAGGATTCGTAGGTGTGAGTCGTGCGAGATGCGAGGATTTCACATATAGGTGCTTGAGAAAAGAAGGAATTCGCATGTAGGCCTATGCGAATTGTGAGGTATTCGGCTAAGTCCATCATGCGAGTTGTGCTCAATTGCAATAGTGATCTGCGAATTGTTGATGATATGCGAAAATTTTGTGATTTTTGAGAATTTTTACTGTTTTGAACCCTGTTTGATACAAGTTTTCCCTGTTCCTGAGCTTTTCACGTGTAATGCAAATGTGACATCATTCTTATCATATGTTGGTCACATATCCTTAGCAACTGATCTATGTTTCACGAGTGCTCATTCTTTTCAAGATTTTCAAATTCTGGATTTGATGATTTGGTCACTGATTTGATTGAGTTAGCTGCCTGAGCATCTGCAATCATCAGTCTGGAAACCTTCTTGAGTTTTTAGACCGTTGAGAGCACTTTATCACTCTTCTGACCTGATCACTAAGTAGTGTGAGCGACTGCAATCATTGTTCTGATGCTTGAGTTGTAATTCAGAATCCTGAGTGCTTATAATCATCCAGCTGATTCGTGAAGAAAATAGTTCTGGGTTTGATTGTTCGGTATTATGGAAAGCAGTCAGAAAATAAGCTTCTTTTATCAGTTGTTCAATATTATCAGTCTTCTAACTCTTGCCTTGTAGTGTTGCTACCTGATACTACCTCCTGTAAACTGATCAGATGAAGTTCTTAAGCTGAATTCTTATTTCAACTCGTGGTTCAATGACAAATCAGATGTTATACACTGAAGATGCACTTGTTTGTCATTCCAATATTCAACACATATCTTTCTTGTGGGCATACGGAATGTGTTGGGTTTACAAGAGTCAAAAGTTGTCTTTATGTGCAATCAGTCGAGTTTATGGTCTACATCAAATCTGGTATTATAAGTTGATACTTCAAGGATAAGAGCTACTTTCAAGGGGGATCTAGAGGAGCTTTGAAGTTTACGCAACGCTATGTTTTATAAATAAATCAAGGGGGAGAGGAGTTGAAGCTGGAGATGAAAAGACAATGATTACTTTACAAAACTTAGGGGGAGAATGTTAGAACATAAATGTTTTATTTAGGAAGTCTAGTAAAGTAATTTACATGTATTAGTTTGCATTGGGCCTTGTAATGGTTTTGGGCTTAATGTGTAACAATGGATGTGGGGGTATATATAGGAATCTTATAGTTAGTTTGTAGTTAATTTTCATTTCAATCATGTAGACATACGAATTCCTACGCTCTCTGTAGTTTAGTTTTTTGTAATGAATAAAACTGCAGATACCTCCCAACAATTCCTTGTTTATCTCAATTATCAATTCAATCTTGATCTCAGGGACTTAATATCAATAGTAGCATTGCTTGTTTTAGGTTTTCCCCATCATCAGAATCAGACTCAGAATCAACAGAATCATCTGAACTTGGAAGAACCACTTTCTTCTTCTTTTTCTTTTCTTTCTTCTCCTTCTCTTTTTGACCAGCCACCAAAGCTATGGGATCTACAACTTTCCCAACCTTCTTTTTCTCACTTCTTTTCTCTTCTACCTCTTCCTCATTATGTCTCAGTGTTTCATAAACTTCATGAAGTGGGATATCATTGAGATCTTTCATCTGCTTCATTCTCCTTGTGTGTTTCTTCCATTCTGGTTGGAGAATACTAAGGAATTTGACGTTGTTTTCGATTTGCTTCTTTTTCACTTTGTTATTTGAAAGCTCATTCAGAAGAGAAACAAATCTCTCGTAAGTATCCTCAAGGCTCTCATTCTCTATAGCCTTAAATTCCTCGTAGCTGTTAATGTAGTTAGCTACTTTCATTTGATTTCCTACCTTTGAACCCATCATTATTTTATGGAGTTGATCCCACATCTTCTTAGCATTGGCTTTGTAGTTGTCAATTTTGATGTAGATCTCATTGGGAATACTCTGTAAGAGTAGAGATCTTGCTTGCCTGTCTGCCTTGTATCTGCTCTTTTGCTCTTCAGCGTACTAAGAAAGATCTTTCGGAACAGTCTTTGTCTTTCTAACTCTATCTTCATCTCCATCTTCACTGTCTGAAGATTCGTCATCTGGTATCTCAATGGTAAGAAGAACCATTGGACCTTTCATAATAGACAAAAAAATGTTTTCTACGTTTGCATGTCGGTCAACAAAGTTAAGGAACCGATCCTTCCACTGCTCATATTCCCCTTTGAACAGAACCGGGGATTTCACATCAGTACCAATGGAAAGTGCGTCCTTGGAAGTCATCGTGTTATGAAAATTGTACAATAAGAACTTGACAATGATCGTTAGTCCAAGTGAAATCAAGATACAGAATAATTTTCAGAAATTAAATTTCCAAAAATATCACAAGTATACAATTTGCAGGATACTGTGAATCATAAAGAATTCGTATACAGAATTCGCACACTACACACACTTCAGAATTCGTATGCAAGAAAAATATCCAAGAATTCGCACAAATACTAAGTTCAGAATTCGCATACAAAATAATTCAGAATTTGCATGCAAAGAATTCGCAAGCAGATATATGCGAGTTCTAAGCATTCGCAAACAAAGCTTATGCGAATTTTAGACTTGGAAAATTTTTGAAAACAAACTTTTCGTATAAACTTTTCGCACAGAAGAATTATGCGAATTCTAGACTGGAATAAATTTTGAAAACTTCTTATACGAATTCTAAAGGAATTCGTATATCTTTCTGATGCGAATTCTAAGAATACGTATGATACAATCTGCGAGTTCTTCACTTTTCGCACAGAAAAATTATGCGAATTCTTCCCTTGAATTATTTTCACAAAACTTTTCGTATAAACACTTATGCGAATTTTGTCAATTTGCACAACTCACACATACGAATTTTAGACAATTCGTATATCACACATGTACGAATTGAACACTTGTGAGATTTTCATAATCAACTATGTGAAATCCAATGAGTCTGCGAGTTCATGATGCGAGTTCTTGAGGATTCTGCGAGTTCTTCAGATCTTCGATGAAAATTTACTCTGAATGGCTCAAAAATCCATCAATCCCTCTGATTTCAATCTCAAACTTCACCAAAATGACCACTAACACATCTAGAAACAATTACATCCAAGGATTTTTGATAAAGAACACTTAAAGATACTGATATTGAACAGTGTTTTTCGAACTCGTGAATTCTGAAAATGCAATATGTCAAAATTGATGATCAATTACAGTGCAAGACACTAACAAACCTATACAAGATTGATCTAGAACATAAAACGAACTCAATGAAACCAATTAAACTCGCAAAAACTCAGAAAAATCCACAAATTGATCTATGACTCAGAAAATAGTCTGAATGTTCATATTTTCTTGATTTCAACTTGAATCTGCTCTGATACCAATTATTATGTCCCAAGATTATCAAGTTCTATTCAATTACAATCACAAACAAAACTAATACGAATCAATTACTCAACCTGTTATTGTATTCCAATTAAAGATTTCGTATACAATGCTCTGTGTCACTTTCTCTCTCTAGAACTCTATGTTCGCGTACAATATCTTCTAGATTGCAACTGTCAACTCTTCTAACTGGTCATATATCTATTAAAGCAAAATAACACATGCTTAAAAACACACTTACAAACACTCTGACTTTTGACTTTATTACAAAGGAACTTTGACTTTCCCTTGAGAGTTGACTTTGAGCTTTGACTTGCTTGACTTTGACCTTTAGTCTTCATGATCTTATATCTAACAAATATATGCAATTGTTAGACTGATATTGTATTCAAGATTAAAAGTAAGGGTTTGTGTTGTCTTTGTGTAATAGTTTGAGAATTCATATTGTAAAGTCAATTAAAGTTGACTTAGCATAAATAGGTTTTGGTTTCCTTGTAATCAAGTAGACACGCATAATTTCAGACACAGGTTTGTATGCACACACAATTGACAAGTGAAATCTATGACACTAGTTAGATCTGTGATTAAACTGTAATATTGTGATTTGATCTAATACAAATAGATTGTTAAACTGTGTTGTGATAATATGCTAGTAATTTTGTGTCACATTTGGTATCAGATCCTGTAATTCAACAGTTTGAAGTTTAAAAAAAGGTATACTTTCTGTCATAGAGTTTTTTTCGATCTTTGCATAAAAAATGTTTGTCTGATAAAATTTGTTGTTGATTAGTAAATTGATTATAGTTCTAGAAAGTTTCTATCGGTTTAAATTTCACAGAAAAATACTTTGTAATCGAAATTTTGAGATTTTGTTGAGTTTTTTTTGTCGAGGATGTTTTCGGTCTCTGTTTGATCAGATTGAGTGTGAATTTGTATGAATTTGATTGATATATTGAATTTGATTGATCATTGGACTAACATTCTTGATTATGTGAAGTTACAGCTTTGGATTTAAAGATTTGGATTGAAGTCAGGACGAAAATCGAATTTTTGGACTGAGTATTCAAGAACTTGCAAGATCCATAGGATTCGTATGAAGAACTCATTATTTTGACAGATTTCGTTATCAGAATTCGCTAAATATCATTTTTGAATTCATAAGTAAAGAATTCGCAATAGGACACTTAACGAATTGTTGAAGAATTCGCAGTAAATCTTGAAAATCTCACCAAGGACAGAATTCGTATTATTCTCTAAAACGAAAAGTGAGAATTCGTAAAAGTCAGATTTGCGAAAAGTTGAATTTTAAAATGTTTAAGTCAAGAATTCGTGATTGTGTCTATAACGAATTCTGAGGAATTCGCTAATGTGTCTTTAGCGAAAAGTGAAATTTCATCACACTCAGTGTAACGAATTCTTAAGAATTCGCAGAGATTTTTTTAAAAAAATATTTTGCTAAGTGAAGGATTCGTATCTCAGTGGTTTACGAATTCTCTTTGCGAATTGTGTTGTGAATTTTGCTTTCAAAATTTGTCTAACGACAGATTTCGCAGAAGAGCATCTTGCGAATAGTGTGTTTGCGAATTCTTGTCTTTGTTAATTCCTAAGCTTTTCTTGCGAATTGTGTGAGGTTTACGAATTCTGAACTTGTCTTTATTTGAATTGCGAATTGTTCTTAATCTGAAGTCATTTGCGAATTCTGAACTTGTAATTTTTAGAAATTTCTTTTTCTGAAGTTTTTCTCAAGCTGTTGAGTTTAAAGATAATTACTAGCTAATATCTTTTGGTGTACGCAGATTAATACATCTCTTCATAATGTCGAAAGAATTGCTCTCGATGGGATCACAGTCAAAGCCTCCTGTTTTGTCAATTAAAGAATATTCTCAGTGGAAGAGGAGAATGATCCAGTTCTTAAATCACAAGAACAAGGATTACATGAAGTCTATCATTGACGGTCCAGTACAACCTGTTGTCACAGTACCTGGACATGCTGCAACAGAAACATCACCTGAAATTCCAGTTCGCTATGTACAAAGGCCTTATTAGTATTACAGCGAGAGAGAGAAAGAATTACATAAGATTGATGAAGAGGCCCTGATTTATCTGACTATGGCTATCCAGAATGACATCTACAACCCTGTAGATAGTAGGATATGGCTCAAGAACTTGAATCCTGAGTGGAAAAGCTATGCAATTAATATTCAGATGACTAAGGATATGGCTCAAGAATACGTGAATGACATCTTCACTACTTTTTCTCAACGTGAAGATGAAGTCAAGCAACTTAGTGAAGTAAAGAAGATTGTCAAAGATTCTTTAGCCTTGTTGTCTGAGAAGAAGAAAGGATCAAGTTCTAAGCCCAGTTCCTCATTCAAGTACAAATCAAAGTCAAGGAAATCCAGAGCTCTTCTTACTGAAGTTACTGAGTCAAGTTTTGATGACTCCTCCTCTGAAGCTGAAGAACATTCTGATGAGGACATTCAGAGGTTTGCTGACAATCTTGCTCTCATTACAAAGCAGTTTCAAAGAAATTTTGTCAAGAAGAGGTTCTTAAAGTCAAAACATGAGAGCTACCAGAAAGACAAGTATAAACCAAGATTTGAGAAGAAGTTTGTGAAGAGAGATGAGAAGAAAGAAGAGAAAAGAGAAGAGAAGAGAGAAGGAAAGAAAGAAGAAACTGAGGCAAAGTATGGCAGGTGTTATAATTGTGGGAAGCCTGGCCATTTCTCCAAGGAATGCAAGTTCAAGCGTACAAAGAATTCTGAGTACTACGCCAAGAAATCACTGATTGCCAAAAAGGTAAAAGATGGTAAAGAACTGATGACCGAGGAGGAAAACTGGTTCTATCAGACTTCTGATGATGAAATGGCACATTTTACTCAGGTATGTATGATGGACAAAGTAAATGAGGAAGCTGAATCATCTTCTGACCAATCTGAGTGTGATTCTGAGGTAAGTACTCAATCTAACTCTTAACTTGTTCAATCTTTACTGGCTCAGATAAATTTTATGGAAAAAGAGTTTGA
Organism: Arctium minus; assembly: GCA_954870635.1. Taxonomy (NCBI): domain Eukaryota; kingdom Viridiplantae; phylum Streptophyta; class Magnoliopsida; order Asterales; family Asteraceae; genus Arctium; species Arctium minus. The sequence goes on along the minus strand of OX941089.1, from coordinate 72,779,199 downwards.
AAACTTGAAAGTCAAACTTAGCACTGAAAGACAAACAATGATGAATTTTCGTGATGAAAATGCATTGTTGAAAGTTGTTGTTGAAGAAAAAGAATCTGAAAAAGATGTTTTGAAAAAGGACAAAGATGTTTTAAAATCAAAGATAACTGAGCTTGAAAGAGATCATGTTAATTTAAATGCTGAAAAAGGTGATTTTAAGATTAAATTTGAAGCTTGTTTTCAGGAACGCAACAAGCCTTATTGCAAAATTAAGCAACTAGAGGATTTAAATCTGAAAAGGGGACAAACTGAGCAGAAATTGAATCTTTTAACAAATAAACTCCAAGATGTCCGTTTTTATAATGCTAAAAAGGGATTGAGTTTTAAAGAAAATGATGTTTTGAAAAGAGGACCAGAAAATTTGTATAATTTTGATAAACTGGGTTCAACACCAAAGAAAATTCCTAGCATCCATGACACTTTTGTTAAAGCTGAAAATCTCATGTCTAACATTTCATCAAAAGAAAAAGAAGTGGTTGATGATGATACATCAAGTTGTGCTGATTCAATCTCTAGTTTTAAATATGTTGGTTTTTCCTATAATGATTTGAACAAGAGTTACAAATCTAGAAAACTTGAATTTGTTGAATATCAATCTCTATTTTCTACTTGTTCACCAACAGAATTAGTCAACGTTGAGACAGAAGTTTCTGAAACTCAGTGTCAGTATGATGAATCTGATTCAGAAACTGATATTGAGAATCAGGTTTCAATAGCTGAATCAATCAGGTTTCTAACAATGATGAATCAGGTTTTGAGCTATAACAAAAATTATCATTGGAAAGAATTGTTTCATCTCTTAATCTCGACAATTGATACCCAATCATACTATGCAAAATAGGATTAAAATGATCTAGAGTTTAATTGGTATATCTCTATCCAATTCTTACTCTAAGCATACAATATCAACATCAAATCTTAAAGAACTTTTCTCAAAGAAAATTAACATCAAGAAATCATTCACTAGTTGATCAGGCTAATGAAAGCATTAAAACTATATCATATGCTTCATTGAAAATAACAATAACACAATACACAATTCAATCACATAACACATAGTTGTTCAATCCAAAATTCATCCAACCCCCAACATGTAAGGATTAGCTCATGTTGGGGGTGTTGGAAAACAAAATACTACAAGAACAAATCGAAAACCCAAATATTGTTTAGACAAAAATGTTTAAAGATTAACAAACACTCCCTGACAAAAATGTTTAAAGATTAACAAACATTTTATACGGTTTTTTTCGACATTTTCAAACGCTTTACAACCGTTTGAAAAGGTCAGGGTCTTTTTTATACAGTTTTTGAACCGCTTAAAAAAGTCACGTTTTTACACGGTTTTTAAACCGTTTTAAAAAGTTAAACAAGCCATTTAAAATTGTATACATTTTTAAATGGTTTTTAAAAATAACCGTGTAAAATGTTGTAACACCCCTTTTCTATTTTTGTTTCTTAGCCCCTTTGTTTAATAAGATTCAAAGTTGGTAAGTGTGAAATAAATGAAAGTCTGAGGACTCTTGAGGTAATTGTGTGTATTAGGACCTAAAACCCTAGGTGCTCCTTAATTATTTACTTGTCAAACCTGTGCGTGTGTGTGGCGCTAGAGTGAGAAGGAGAAAAAGGAATTGATTTCTTAGCAATAGGAGTGAAGAGGTAGCGATTGAAGAATCGTCTTTTGAGCAAATCAATCAGACCAAAGAGGTTGTTTCCTTTGGAGGAGTCTGATGTTACGGAATTCTATTTTCGTGTGTGCGAGCCAAGTTTCCTAATCACTAGGTGAGTTCCCTTAACCCAAATTCATTGTAAACTGGAAATGGTATTTTGATAAGTTACAAAGTTTACCTTATTTCTATTAAATCTAACATTGGAATAGAGATAATATGTTTATTTCGTGATTATGCACGCCACTTCCTTACGCGTTCAATCTTATGAGAGTTGATGATATTTTATGGTGTAGTCGTTTTATAAATTGTACGCCATGGATTAATCTCAATCATCGGGGATGGTTGAACCGTGTGTCTAAAATTGGTTTCCTTGCACACGGTAACGACATCGACTTGGGGGCCGAATGGATATCTACTGGGGGCCCCAAAAGTGTAATAAATCGAGAGTTATAGAAATTGATTCCGGTGACGGAATGATTTCACCTTTTGTGATGATTAAATAATCGCTGAGATGGATTATAATTACTTATTTCTTCCTTTAATTATAAATGTTTGTTGTCGGGATCTCACTAGACCCTTTTGGTCTTATCCTCACTTTCAAACTTTTCTAAAACCATTTTCAGGAAAAGAAAAGGTGGGTGGCTCGACTAAAGGGAAGGAGAAGTGTTGACTAGCGGGTCAAGAAGACTTTTCCCTTACTGCGGTGTTAGTTACTTTTAGAGTTCTCGGTAATGTTAGAAACTCTATTATTGATCTACGTTGAATTTAAATTTCTTTGAAAAGTTTGTATTGGGACCCGGTTTTGGAATTTAAATCTTATATTATGATGTCGGTTTTGGGTTGTTACAAATTGCTATCAGAGTCATAGTTTAAGAGATTTAGGTAACCGTTTGGACCTAAACATAAACTATAGGCGAGGGACACAACCGAGAAATAGGATGTCTTAGGGGTTACCGCTATAGGAGCGAATGTAATGAGAGTTGGGGACTAACATGTAGGGTAAATTTGGGATTACATTTGGCTAATGTAATCGCAAATTTATAGGTGCATGTCCCTGCCTAATTATCTTTATTGCTCAGGAGTCGGTTAATTACAGTTTGCCTATGTGTCATTTTTAGTAGTCGTCATGCCTGAACGAACTTTGAGAAGTAGGTCAGTGCCGGTGGAGGAGGATATGCCGGTGAATGAGGCTCATGTTAAGGAGCCAGTGGATCCTGCTGGACATTTGGCAGCCCGAGGAAGGGTTCGTGGTCATGGACGGGGTCGGGAAAGGACCACCCGAAGGGCTACGACTCAAGTAGAGGGGACCAATACCAGAAATCTGGGTAAAGCCAAGACCCGTGTCACTCCCAGGGTGAGGAGTGTGGAAATTCCTTTAAAGAGGGAAACCTCTCATCAAGAAAGCTCGGCAACTGTGAGAGGACGGGGAACCGCGAGAGCTCATGGTCAGGGTCGAGCTCTGGCCCTTTGACCCACGAAACCTTTGCCACTGAGATGGGAACACTCCAAGAGACTCTACAAGTTTTATTGGCACACCAGGAGAAATCGGTGTCAAGAAGCAGAGATAGGAGCCAAAGCAAGGAGGTGTGATCCAATACTAGTGATGTAATGGATTAAGGAAATGGAATTGGTGTTTGTTACCAGCAAGTGTGCTGAAGGAGACAAGGTGATTTACGCCTTATCCATGCTGTGATGTGAGGACGTCTTATGGTAGGATGCGGAAACGGGAGGACGAGGAACGTCGGCAGCCAAGGGTATGTCGTGGGAGGCCTTCGTTTGGATATCCAAGCCACAATTCTGTCCTCTGGCGGTAGTGAAGAAGTTGCAAGAAGAGTTTATGAACCAGGAGCAAAAGGAGTTGACAGTGAGAGAGTATACTTCTAAATTTATTGAGAAGTCCCAATTTGCATGAGCGTACCTACCAGATGAGGAAAACCGGGTGGAATGTAATATTTTCGGGCAGCAGAGCAGTCAGGGAGAACTGGTTTCAGCAAGAGAGCCAGCTACTTTTCAGGCGACCGTTAATGCAGCCGAGATGACAGAGAAGGAAAAGAACTATCAAGTGAGGGATAGAGTTGTAGACAAGAGGAAGTGGGATGGACCGATACCAGATCCGAGAAAGGGAAAGAGTTTCAAGGCAGAGCCGAGAGGAGGTCGCGGGTTTGGAGATAAGCCTTGTGGAAAGTGTCGTCGGGTGCATCGAGGAGAATGTGGGTTAGAGGTAAGGTCATCTTTCAGTTGATGATTGGTGACATCAATTCTCCAATCATCACAAGGAATCAGAGTAAGTTGGGAGGATTAAAAGAAATACAATCAGGCTTACTATCTTGCTTTCTATCTCAGGTTGAACCCAAAAAGGCACATGATGCAATGAAAGACCCAAACTGGATAGAAGCAATGCAAGAGTAGCTGTTGCAGTTTGTACTGCAAAATGTATGGGATTTGGTAGAACTGCCTAAAGGACACAAAGCTATAGGGACAAAATGGATTTTCAGAAACAAGAAGGATGACAGAGGGATAGTGATCAAGAACAAGGCTAGATTGGTAGCACAGGGGTACACTCAAGAAGAAGGAATTGATTATAAAGAGATTTTTGCACCAGTGGCCAGGATTGAGGCAATTAGGCTGTTTTTAGCCTATGCCTCTTTCATGAAGTTCAAAGTCTACCAAATGGATGTCAAAAGTGCTTTTCTATATGGCAAAATTGAAGAAGAAGTATATGTCTGTCAGCCTCCAGGGTTTGAAAATCTCAGATATCCTGACAGAGTATACAAATTGAAGAAAGCATTGTATGGACTACATCAAGCACCAAGAGCTTGGTATGACACTTTGTCTACCTATCTCTTGGAAAATGGGTTTGAGAGAGGAATCATTGACAAGACTCTGTTCATTCAAAGGAAGAAGAAGGACATCCTGTTAGTGCAAATCTATGTGGATGACATCATCTTTGGATCCACAAAAGATCAATTGTGCAGAGATTTTGAAGAATTAATGCATAAGAGATTCAAGATGAGTTCTATGGATGAACTTACTTTCTTCCTTAGGCTACAAGTTAAGCAGCAACAAGATGGAATCTTCATAAGCCAAACCAAGTATGTGCAGGACATTTTAACCAAGTTTGGATTCTCAGATTCCAAGCCTGCAAGCACACCCATGGAGACACAGAAATAGATAACTGCAGATCTTGAGGGGGAGGATGTGGATGTTCATCACTACAGATCCATGATTGGCTCTCTCATGTATCTTACAGCTTCTAGACCAGATATCATGTTCCCTGTTTGTGTGTGTGCGAGATTTCAAGTTAGGCCAAAGCAATCACATTTTCAAGCAGTCAGGAGGATATTCAGATATCACAAAGGTCAACCCAGATTAGGACTGTGGTATCCTCATGACTCATCATTTGACTTGCTTGCATATTCAGATAGTGACCTAGGTGGAGCTAACTTGGACAGAAAGTCTACAACTGGAGGATGTCAGTTTTTGGGTGCAAGACTAGTATCATGGCAGCCTAAGAAGCAAACCACAGTGTCCACCTCAACAACAGAAGCCGAATACATAGCTGCTGCAAGCTGCTGCTCACAAGTGCTATGGATTCAGAATCAAATGATGGACTATGGTATGACATTTCTTCACACTCCTATTTTCATAGACAACAGCAGTGCTATTAGCATTGTCAATAATCCTGTCAGGCATTCAAAAACAAAGCATATAGAAATAAGGTACCATTTTATCAGAGACTGTAATGAGAAGAAGCTAATTCAGGTTCAGAAAGTACACACAACTAACCAGTTTGCTGAGCTATTCACAAAAGCTTTTGATGTGGGTAGATTCACATTTTTGGTCACAAGTGAGGGCATGATGAACAATGAATAAGTATATTCTCATTCTCTTTATGTACCTATATAGATTCCTCCTTAGTTACTTTCTTTAAATTGGTGCTATTAACCCCTGTGTGTTTAAGTGTTTCAGGTTGTTTTGATTGAGTACTTAGTTCTTCTCAAGTAGTTAATATTGCTAGTTAGTTAATACTGCTAGTGGTTAATACTGCTCTCAGTTAATACTGCTAGTTAGTTAATACTGCTAGTGGTTAATACTGCTCTCAGTTAATACTGCTAGTTAGTTAATACTGCTAGTGGTTAATACTACTTATGTCCCGAATCGTATAAATACCATTTTTGCCCGCCTAAAAGCTCATAACGACTCTTTGAATACTATTCATCTTCTCTCTAATCCTTTTTCTCTCAAGCACCGAGTAAGTTTCAAGAACACTCAAGCTCAATGGCATCCATGGCGTTCATTGATGAGCACAATGAAATCGCGATGCTTCAAAAGCCGAAGCAGGCTGATGGATTTCACCAGATAGTCGATTTTCTCAAGACAAGCCACATTGCGTATGCTCTTACGGTGTCGTCGTTCATCTACATTGAGCACCAGAATCAATTCTGGGCAAATGCCACCATTGTTACTGAAAATGGTGTGCAAGTTATCATGACAAGGGTGTGTGACAAACCCTTGACAGTTTCTGAAGAGGTAATTCGCATTAGTCTACATTTAGATGATGCCTCAGGTATCTCATCTATCACTAATGATGAACTGTTTTCAACTCTTACTAGAATGGGGTATGGAGGCCCATTGGGTGTTTTTAAGTTCTCAAAAGCTAAATTTTCTCCCCAATGGCGGTTCTTTGTCCATACCCTGATGCACTGTATTTCCAAAAAGACTACTGGATGGAGTGAGTTCAGTAGTACCATTGCTTATGCCTTGGCCTGCTTGGCCACTGCCAGAAAGTACAATTTTTCAAAAATGATTTTCAATGACCTTGTGTCAAACTTGGGAAACAAAAAGAGTTTTTATATGTACCCAAGATTTGTACAGGCAGTTATAACCAATGAATTGACGGATATGCCTCAATTTGATGAGGTATATGTACCTAAAATCCCCAAAGGTAAGGTCTTTTCAAATATGAAGAGATCTCCATTGGACTCGGAAGGAGTTGACACCCCATTGTTCTCTACAATGATGGTGGTGTCCCACAATGAAGAAGGTATGGCTTCAGGGTCAAGGCCCTAATTAGACCATCCCACTGAAAGCCAATCTCAACCTTCAATCAGTATATCAATCCCTCAGTCCCTTCTTCAAAAACCAACTTCACCAATCACCAATACCTACATAAGGAAAAAGGTAAAGAAGGCTCCTTCCCTTCTTGTACCTTCACCCATATAGCCTTTAAGCCTTATAATGGAGAATTCTCCATTAGAGAATATCTATAGGGAAACCTCAGGGGTGTCTCCCAACCCCAAGGAGGTGCTCAATGAGGAGATGTATGAGCATATGGGTGAGCAGGCTGCCACTACTCCTGCTAGCACAGAGGAGGACAGTGGTAACATCAATAAGACCTCCCCCATGGCAACTTTGAATGAGCAATCATTCAAAGATCCCAGGTGCCAAGAAACCAAGGGGGTGGAGGGTGCTTCTGCTAGGCAGAAGACTTCCACTACTAAAAGATCCCATGATCCTTCAAAGGGGGTAACACTCCTGGAGAAGGTGAGGACAGATATGACTACAATGAATTGATGGAAACAATGGGCAACATTAATCTGGACGTCATCAAGCAAGGCAAAGACATAGAAGAAATGAAAATGGTAATTCTGTCTCAACAAGTACAGATTACCAAATTGAAGAAAATGGTGACAAGATTGGTGCAAAAGAAGAGGAGAAGGCAGTTTCTGTTGAAGAAGAGGAAAAATGCTACTGATGCTTTCAACAAGGAGGAGAATTCAGAGGCTGAAGCAGAAAAGGAAAGTACATCTGAGATGGGATTTGATATTAAGGGGGAGAAAGCTACAGACACAGAAGCACAAGCAGTAGAAACAGATAAGGTTCAAGCAGCAGCAGTAACAGAACAGGTAGCAGCAGTAACAGGGCTATCTGTTGAAGAATTGGATGTAGCAGAAACTTTGGTAAAAGCAAAGAATGAGACTCCTAAGGCTACTCAAAAGGCCAAGGGAGTGGTTATCAATGAAGGAGGCCTTGAAAAGAAGAGAAAAGAAAGAAGTGAGGCAGGTTTGAAGGATTCAAAGGGTAAAGCTAAGATGGTTGAATCTGAACAACCCTCAAAGAAGAAGAACCAGGTGGAGTTAGATGAAGAAGTAGCAAAACAACTCCAAGCTGAGATGGAAAAGGAAGAACAACTCCAATCAGAGAAGGACAGAGAGCTTGCACTGGAGATGGCCAGAAAGCTCAATGAAGAATATCAAAAGAGCATAAAAACTGCAGCTGAGGCCAAGAAAATACAAGTCAAAAGAATGCCAGTCAAAAATCAGAAAAGACAACCTTCCAAGACCTTTTTGGCCAATCAGGAAAGGAGAAAAATGATAAATTTCCTGAAAGGTTTAATTGGTGTCAAAGAAGAAATGTTCACTAATATGGCATACAACCAAATTGAGGAGCTCTATAAGAAAGAAATGGCAAAGCTCCAAGGGGATTCCTCTCAAAGAGAAAAAGCATAAAGAAGGATAAAAGAGAGACATGATCTCAACATCCAACAACCATTCCCTGAGGAATCCACACCTTTAAAGGATCAAGCTGAAGAAAAGAAGGAAGAACAAGAGAATGTTACTGTGGAAGTAAAATCTGCAAAAAGAGTGAAGACCATAGCTTCCAAGAAACAGTCCAAGAAGCCAAGGGTTGAAGAAGTTGAAAAAGAGGCAGAACCTTCAGTTACACCTTCAGCAGAATATGTGCAGAACCCAGAGCAGTCCAATAAGCAATCTGATGAGCATGTGGGTCTCTATCTGACTATAATAGAACCAGTTTAGGTTGTTCCCATTTCTGTGAAAGTACCAGAAGTCATCTTTTGGGGCATTCTGAGAGAAAACAGAAAGGATTACTTCAGGCTTAAAAGAGTTGGTGATGTATTTGAAGTATATTCAACTTGGGGGAAAGTAATCAGAAGTTGCTCCAGAGCTGATCTTGAAGAGATGCATAAGGTGGGAATAAAGCTTTATGAACATGTTTTGAAAGGAACTGAATAAAGCCTACTCAAGATTGCAATGGAATATCTTTGTATGATGTTTGAACCAGAAAAGGTGGTTTACAGGATCAAGGATCTACATCATGAGTATGGGTTTAAGAAGATTGATAAATGGATACTCTTTGAAAACTGTGGTGTATACATGATCACAATTGATAACTGTTATCATGGATACTACCTAGTGGACAAAGTGTATGATCATAGCAAGGAGAAGTTGAATGGGATGCTGAAAGCTAAGCTAGTATGTGCAAAGGAATAAGAAATGGCCAGAATTGTGGTAAGAAGAACAATTAATCAAAGTCTGGGTCTGGATCCGAATTTGGGCAACTACGCTATAGTGTTGAACGCATCTTGAAGACCATAAATGAAGAACTTGACTTCTCTTCCTAAAAGTCAAGTTAGGGGGAGATTGTTGGGATTCAGAATTTGCGCAAGTATGATTAATGCTGCTAGCACAACATGGTTAGTACTTCTGAGACAGATTAATACTGCTAAACAAGATTAATACTGCTTGATGAAGTTACTACTGCTAAGCATAGTTAGTACTGCTAAGAGATTACTACTGCCAACTTCATTAATACTGTTGAACATGGTTAATACTTCTGAACATGGTTAGTACTGCTTATGAGATGAAGACTTCGTATGGCAATGAAGACAGTTGTATTGATTGAAGATATTCATGGAAAGCTTGGAGATAAATATGGAAGATTATACTGAAGATCTTTTATATTTTGTAATTATCTTTTATCTTTAGTATATATATAGACTTATTGAAAATAGTTTAGGATATCAAGTTAGACAATATTCTGAGTTTTTGTTTTTTAGAGAGAATTAACCTCAAGGTTTAGAACCCTAGTTCTAGAGAAGTAGAATTCGTATTGGTGAGTCTGTTCATCAATATTGAGGTTTTGTTTGAAATCTTGTAACTTTAATCTTTCAATAAAGTTTACAAGTTGTGATTCATATTCACTTTTTCATTGATATTATGAATATTAAAGTGTTATTCCGCAAACTCCTTTAATATTGTTTCTGAGTTCTTTATTCTTGTTAAGAATTAGATCCGGACATACACTGGTTGAAGCAGCAAGGTCTGCCATTGTATTTGTGGGCTGAAGCCGTAGCCACTGCTTGTTTCACGCAAAATCATACAATTATCATTAAAAGACATAAAAAGACAGCATATGAGCTTATAAATCGTAGAAACCCGAATATTAAGTTTCTTCGTACTTTTGGTTGCAGGTGTTATATTCTCAATGATCGAGAAAATCTTGGAAAATTTGACAAAAAGGCGGATGAAAGCTACTTCATTGGCTATTATTTAACATCCAAAGCCTATCGGATCTATAACAGAAGAACCAAGACGATCATGGAGAGTATGAACGTGTCATTTGATGAAACATCAACATTGACTTCTGAACAATGCAGTTTAGAACTCAAGCTAAAACAGAAAGCTTTTATTCAAGACGGAACAGAACCCGAATCGTCACTGACTAAGTCTTCTAACTCATCTAAAATAACATCTGAGTTAGATTTACTTTTCTTTGATGCTTTTATGGATATTTGTGCATATTTCAACATATCAAATATATCCGCATCAAGTTCAGAGGTTCCACTCATAACCGAAGATATTTCAGGACCATCTGAGAATGTCACTACATCAACCTCTTCAGGTACAACTACACATGTTCTTTCTGATGATACTAATTTGAATTCTGCTTCTGCAGATACAGTGTCTGGAAAAAAAGTCCTGAGTACTTCTTCTACTGTTCCAGAACTACATCAATCAGAAATAATTGTACAAGATGTCCCGAGCACATCATAGGTTGAGCCTGTTGTATACGATGAATATGATGAAGAAAACACGCATATCACTGTTTATCCAATTCCAAGTACAACAAGGTGGACACGAGATCATTCCCTACACAATATAATCAGTGATATCCACAGTGGTGTAAAAACACGGTCGACATCAGCTAATTTTTGTCTTTACTCGAGCTTCCTTAGTTCCCTTGAGCCAAAGAAAGCTTCAGACGCCTTGCGCGATCCTGATTGGATATTAGCCATGCAAGATGAACTTCTTCAATTTGAGCGGAACAAGGTATGGCGACTTATACCACTTCCTGAAGGCAAATATGTTATTGGAACAAAGTGGGTCTTCAGAAACGAGAGAGATGAAGTAGGAGTTGTGTATCGAAACAAAGTTCGCCTGGTTGCCAAAGAGAATTTTCAACAGGAAGATTGATTATGATGAGATGTTTGCTCCTATTGCAAGGATCAAAGATATTCGGATATTTCTTTCATACGCAGCCCACAAGAATTTTACAGTTTATCAGATGGACGTAAAATCTGCTTTCTTGAATGGGATTCTGCTTGAAGAAGTCTACGTTGCTCAACCCGAAGGTTTCATTGATCCAACACACCCAGACTATGTCTACGTACTAGACAAGGCATTATACAGACTTAAACAGGCACCAAGAGCTTGGTGTGAAACGCTAACCCAATTTCTACTTGCTTCTGGATTCAAGAAAGGTACTATCGATGCCACTCTTTTTCTGAAGAAACAAGGTGAGGATATGATCCTAATTCAGATTTATATGGGTGATATAATTTTCGGTTCTACAAATCCTAAGTTTTGTAAACACTTTTCAAAAATAATGGAATCTCGATTTGAAATGTCGATGATGGGCGAACTGACTTTCTTTCTTGGTCTTCAAGTTAAGCAGTTACCCGAAGGCATTTTCATTAATAAATCAAAATATATCTGAGATATCCTTAAAAAGTTTAACATGTCTGACAGTTCAGTCATTAAGACACCAATGGCAACGGGTACATTATTAGATGTTGATTTATCTGGTAAATCAGTAGATCAAAAGACGTATCGTAGCATGATTGGTTCTTTATTGTACTTATCGTCAAGTAGACCGGATATTATTTTCGCTACAATTTTCTGCGCTAGGTATCAAGCTAACCCGAAGGAATCACACCTAGTTGCTGTGAAACGAATACCTAGGTACCTCAAAGGCACTCCCGAGTTAGGCCTTTGGTATCCTAAGGGTTCGAGTTTTGATCTTACTGCGTATACTGATGTTGATCATGCAGGGTGTAAGCTGGATAGAAAGAGCACCTCTGGATCATGTCAATTTTTAGGTGACAAGTTGGTAAGTTGGACGTCAAAGAAACATAATTGTGTATCCACTTCTACTGTCGAGGAAGAATATGTAGCTGTTGCGAGCTGCTGTTCACAAGTCCTTTGGATGCGGACACAATTAAAGGATTTTGGATATTTCTACCAATGAGTTCCTATCTATTGTGATTCAAAGAGCGCGATAGCTATAACTGCTAATCCAGTACAACACTCCAAGACGAAACATATCGATGTGCGATATCATTTCATCAAGGATCATGTAGAGAAGGGCGATATAGAGATGCACTTCATGCAAACATACTACCAATTAGCTGATCTATTCACCAAACGTTGGATGAAAAAAGGTTTACCTTTCTCGTAAGCAAACTAGGTATGTTAAATGTTGCAACATGATTCAAGGGGGAGTATTTCTTATCTTGTGCTTTTATTGATTATGTCTTGGAATTCATGAACAGTGTTTATAATTCATCTTGTACTGATAAAGGAAAAATCATTTTTAAATGATTACCAAAATCTTTTATGTTGCAGGTTATTTTTCTTGTGACATTGGCTTCTGATTACATCAGATCAAAACCCGTGCTTCATTGATATCAAGAGGGCGGATATCTGAGTTTTTATCAAGGTTACTTAAACAATAATATTCATTTAAGGGGGAGTTGAGATATTATACATTACAAGTATATCTTTCTATATCTCCAACTCTATCACTTGTTGAAAGTTGACCAAATTTCACTTGTGAAAATGTTTTTCATATGTTCAAACCACTTCCTATTCTTAAAATGTTTCATGAATTGCGAAGTGTGATTTTAAATGATTTTCAATGATTATCTGACCGTGTGTTATTAAAGAAAAATGCTTGTGTATTTTTTTCATATATTTTGTCAAGTATTCATACACAACGGTTCAGTAAATTTCTTGAACTTTGTTATTACCATGTATCAAACGTTTAATTTTTCTATGGTAATACTCCCGTTTGCTATTCATTGTTGTTTGAATCAAATGTCATTTCATTGTTATATGTGCTTTCATTGAAAAATATGTTTATATATTGTTTATATAAACAAAATTCGTCTTTGATTTCCCAGAATATTATTCTTCATGAATTTTGATCTGATCTTAATCATTGTCAGATTCTCAAAACATTTTTATTATTTCATGATTATTCATTCATATAAAGTTTTGAGAAATCTTAAATTCTTAAAATGCTCAAATTTCATTCTGATTTTTGATGAGCATACATACACTGACATTGATTTCTTGTGCTTACAATGTCAAGCAAATCATTGAGACAATACATGCTTTTAGGAAAATACATGGGATTCGATGTGAGTGCTTAACAGAACTTCCATGGATTCACGATAACCAGTGTTTCCTACCCAAGAAGTATTCTCTGAGTGATTGAGGGGAGAGGGGTCAAAAGATTGAGTGTTGGTGTGTGAAGAGGTAAAATGGAAATGAGAGATTGGTTAGAAGTGAGCTTAAAAGATTAAAAGAAAGAGTGTGTGAGAACAGAGTAAAAGAATATCAGACTCTGCACTAAACTTCTTTCTGAGTCGGGCAGCCACATTACTGATTGGTTCACATTATTTGGTGACCATCATTGAAAAAGGAAGTGAGCACATGCCATCTCTTGCATACAACCCCACCAAGCTACTCATTCTTTTCTTAAAAAGAGAATGTTTCACATTTTCTGGGGAAGCAGCACATACGCTGTTGGTTCTTCACTTGGAAGATACTTATATTGAAAAAAAAGGAAAGTTGCCCCACCTTCGACCCTTTTTCATGCACATTTGAGTCTATGTATAATCATTGTTGTCTCAGTGGTTTACATACTTTGAGCCTTATTAAACACAATCATTGTTATAATTCTTTCATACACAAGACCGAGCACACAAAAAAAAAAATTCTGTCAGAACATTCATAGAAAATACCTTGTGTTTTTCAATGATTGAATGGAAGTCCTGGGGAGTCAACATCAAACAAGCTCCTTACATTGTACATTCGTTGTACACAATGGCTTTGTGCTACTAACAGACATTCCTAACTGTTTCATGTGTTGAATCAGGGTTACAACTTCTAATTTGTTTGAATTTGAAAAGATTCAGATAAATACTTTCATGAATTGACGGCTCATTCAGATCAGATGACATATTCTCATATCATTCATTAGAGGAGATTGTTCATTTATTGTCAAAATGAGAGATCATGAAGACTGTGCTTACTTGTTCATTTGGGGGAGATGTTCCAAAGACCGATCTACACTTGAAGAGTTTTGATGATTTTGATTCTAACAATTCATCAAAAAGGGGGAGATGTATCAAAGTTTAAGTTCAGATGAAAAGTTTATATCATAATTTGGGATATATCAGATTTCAAGATCAGATGTTTTTCAAAGTCAAGTTGAAAGTTAAATTCATGATTGTTGCAAAGGAGGAGATTGAAGATTTTGTTAAAGATTGTTGAAAGTTTCAAGGTTTTGAAGAAAGTTATAGTTTAAAGAAATGGTTGATTATTCATTACTTCTAAAAGCTAATCCAAAGGCGGAGATCCAGTGAAAGTGTTTTCAAAGAGTTTTTGCAAATTGAAGATAATTTGATCATAGTGATAAAGTTTTCAAGATGTTAAAGCGAAAATTTTTCAAAGCTGAAGATAATTGTGAAGATAAGAAGATCTGAAGTTTAATGTAAATTTTTTTTTAATCTTGAATCCAAAGGGGGAGATTGTTAGACTGATATTGTATTCAAGATTAAAAGTAAGGGTTTGTATTGTCTTTGTGTAATAGTTTGAGGATTCATATTGTAAAGTCAACTAAAGTTGACTTAGTATAAATAGGTTTTGGTTTCCTTGTAATCAAGTAGACACACATAATTTCAGACACAGGTTTGTATGCACACACACAGTTGACAAGTGAGATCTGTGACACTAGTTAGATTTGTGATTAAACTGTAATATTGTGATTTGATCTAATACAAATAGATTGTTAAACTGTGTTTTGATAATATGCTAGTAATTATGGGTAACAGCACTAACATGATTGCTATGTTGAAGAGATTTTATGAAAAGATGTTACATTTGGGACAAGTGAAGGAGCTTGTTGTAGACGTTAAAGATTTGAAGATTTTAAAGTTTTGTGAAGAAAGGAAAAGTTGTTCAAGATTCAAAGATATGAAAGAGTCGAAAGCTGAAGATTTTTCTAAAGAAAGAAGACCTAAAGATTATTGTCAATTTTTTTAATCTTGAATCCAAAGGGGGATATTGTTTAGTCAATATTGTATTCAAGATTAAATGAGGGTCAAAAGTGTAAATGTTGTAAATTGTAAGGGTTTTGGTGTTAATATTCTTTAGAGTCAAAGTCATTATGTTTCACTTTAGTGCTAAATGAGAGAGGTCATGTTGACCATATATATAGTGTTTGTCTTTGTATTTTGTGAGTGTGAATAAAAGTTTGACATAAGTGAGATACAGATTATAGAGAGAGTGTGTGTGTAAACATAATATATGTGGCACGGTGAGATATTTGACTCACATAAATCATTGTAACAAATTGTTCAATTAATCAAAGATGATATCTACATTGTGTGAAATGATTTAGAGAGCTTGGAACTGGAACAACACAAGCGCTATTGGTGTGGCTCCAGGCACCAGGTCAATCCGAAATTCGACTTGACGATCTGGGGGTAGATTCGTCAAATCCTTCGGAAATACCTCCGGGTACTTGCTCACAACTCGCACAACCTCCACCCAGCACTTCTCCTTCCTAGCGTCTACCACATACACCAAGAATCCCTGACACTGCTTTCTCATAAACTTACTTGCCTTAATAATGGAAATCAAGCTAGAGCTCCTATCACGACTATTTCCATAAATCAGTGCCATCCCCTTCTCAGACAACACCACACGGATCAATTTCTTATTACAAACAATACTATCATCATTCCTAGCTAGAAAATCCATCCCAAGCTCAATATCGAACTCTCTCATGGCCATCGGGTACAACAACACTGGCACCAGACACCCTTCAATTTTTATGTCACAACCCTCAAACACTTCTTTAAGAAGCACCTGATTAGGATCGACAGTTTCTACTTCTAATGCCTGATCTAAATGCTTAGGTTTAATACACAAACATTTTGTATATTCGGGAGATATAAAAGAACAACTCTCTCCTGAATCAACTAGTACTCTAGCACATAATGAGTTCACCAGAAACGTACCTGCAACCACATCAGGAACCACCTCCGCCTCCATCGTCGTCATATTGAACGCTCTTCCTTTCGGAAGAGTGGGTTCCCACTTCTTCTCCTCCTTTCTTCCTCCCCCACGCTCCCTAACTTGAACTGTCTACCCCATTTTACTTATGACCAATCAGATCATAGGTAATCGGGTGACCCACAATGATAGCAGGTCCTCTTGGTCGGACAATCTCTAGACATATTCCCCGACATCCGACACTGAAAGATGACCTTACCTCTAACCCACATTCTCCCCGATGCACCCGACGACACTTTCCACAAGGCTTATCTCCAAACCCGCGACCTCCTCTCGGCTCTGCCTTGAAACTCTTTCCCTTTCTCGGATCTGGTATCGGTCCATCCCACTTCCTCTTGTCTACAACTCTATCCCTCACTTGATAGTTCTTTTCCTTCTCTGTCATCTCGGCTGCATTAACGGTCGCCTGAAAAGTAGCTGGCTCTCTTGCTGAAACCAGTTCTCCCTGACTGCTCTGCTGCCCGAAAATATTACATTCCACCCGGTTTTCCTCATCTGGTAGGTACGCTCATGCAAATTGGGACTTCTCAATAAATTTAGAAGTATACTCTCTCACTGTCAACTCCTTTTGCTCCTGGTTCATAAACTCTTCTTGCAACTTCTTCACTACCGCCATAGGACATAATTGTGCCTTGGATTTCCAAACGAAGGCCTCCCACGACATACCCTTGGCTGCCGACGTTCCTCATCCTCCCGTTTCCGCATCCTACCATAAGACGTCCTCAGATCTCAGCATGGATAAGGCGTAAATCACCTTGTCTCCTTCAGCACACTTGCTGGTAACAAACACCAATTCCATTTCCTTCATCCATTACATCACTAGTATTGGATCACACTCTCCCTTATAAGGAAGGGGCTTGCAAGCGGCAATTTCATTGTAGCTACACCTTTTTGCAGTTACTTAGTTTGCCACTAAGGTTACCGATAGAGAATCACCTCCCACTTCTGTCACAGCTGAACTCAACAATTCTGCAACCTCCTTGCTTTGGCTCCTATCTCTGCTTCCTGACACCAATTTCTCCTGGTGTGCCAATAAAACTTATAGAGTCTCTTGGAGTGTTCCCATCTAGGTGGCAAAGGTTTCGTGGGTCAAAGGGCCTGAGCTCGACCTTGACCATGAGCTCTCGCGGTTCCCCGTCCTCTCACAGTTGCCGAGCTTTCTTGATGAGAGGTTTCCCTCTTTACATGAATTTCCACACTCCTCACCCTGGGAGTGACACGGGTCTTGGCTTTACCCCGATTTCTGGTATTGGTCCCCTCTACTTGAGTCGTAGCCCTTCGGGTGGTCCTTTCCCGACCCCGTCCATGACCACGAACCCTTCCTCGGGCTGCCAAATGTCCAGCGGGATCCACTGGCTCCTTAACATGAGCCTCATTCACCGGCATATCCTCTTCCACCGGCACTGACCTACTTCTCAAAGTTCGTTCAGACATGACGACTACTGAAAATAACACATAGGCAAACTTTAATTAACCGACTCTTGAGCAATAAAGATAATTAGGCAGGGACATGCACCTATAAATTTGCGATTACATTAGCCAAATGTAATCCCAAATTTACCTTACATGTTAGTCCCCAACTCCCATTACATACGCTCCTATCGCGGTAACCCCTAAGACATCCTATTTCTCGGTTGTGTCCCTCGCCTATAGTTTATGTTTAGGTCCAAACGGTTACCTAAATCTCTCAAACTATGACTCTGATAGCAATTTGTAACAACCCAAAACCGACATCATAGTATAAGATTTAAATTCCAAAACCGGGTCCCAATACAAACTTTTCAAAGAAATTTAAATTCAACGTAGATCAATAATAGAGTTTCTAACATTACCGAGAACTCTAAAAGTAACTAACACCGCAGTAAGGGAAAAGTCTTCTTGACCCGCTAGTTCAACACTTCTCCTTCCCTTTAGTCGAGCCACCCACCTTTTCTTTTCCTGAAAATGGTTTTAGAAAAGTTTGAAAGTGAGGATAAGACCAAAAGGGTCTAGTGAGATCCCGGCAACAAACATTTATAATTAAAGGAAGAAATAAGTAATTATAATCCATCTCAGCGATTATTTAATCATCACAAAAGGTGAAATCATTCCGTCACCGGAATCAATTTCTATAACTCTCGATTTATTACACTTTTGGGGCCCCCAGTAGATACCCATTCGGCCCCCAAGTCGATGTCGTTACCGTGTGCAAGGAAACCAATTTTAGACACACGGTTCAACCATCCCCGATGATTGAGATTAATCCATGGCGTACAATTTATAAAATGACTACATCATAAAATATCACCAACTCTCATAAGATTGAAAGCGTAAGGAAGTGGCGTGAATAATCACGAAATAAACATATTATCTCTGTTCCAATGTTAGATTTAATAGAAATAAGGTAAACTTTGTAACTTATCAAAATACCATTTCCAGTTTACAATGAATTTAGTTTAAGGGAACTCACCTAGTGATTAGGAAACTTGGCTCGCACACACGAAAATAGAATTCCGTAACATCAGACTCCTCCAAAGGAAACAACCTCTTTGGTCTGATTGATTTGCTCAAAAGACGATTCTTCAATCGCTACCTCTTCACTCCTATTGCTAAGAAATCAATTCCTTTTTCTCCTTCTCACTCTAGCGCCACACACACGCACAGGTTTGACAAGTAAATAATTAAGGAGTACCTAGGGTTTTAGGTCCTAATACACACAATTACCTCAGGAGTCCTCAGACTTTCATTTATTTCACACTTACCAACTTTGAATCTTATTAAACAAAGGGGCTAAGAAACAAAAATAGAAAAGGGGTGTTACAACATTTTACACGGTTATTTTTAAAAACCATTTAAAAATGTATACAATTTTAAACGGCTTGTTTAACCTTTTAAAACGGTTTAAAAACCGTGTAAAAACGTGACTTTTTTAAGCGGTTCAAAAACTGTATAAAAAAGACCCTGACCTTTTCAAACGGTTGTAAAGCGTTTGAAAATGTCGAAAAAAACCGTATAAAATGTTTGTTAATCTTTAAACATTTTTGTCAGGGAGTGTTTGTTAATCTTTAAACATTTTTGTCTAAACAATATTTGGGTTTTCGATTTGTTCTTGTAGTATTTTGTTTTCCAACACCCCCAACATGAGCTAATCCTTACATGTTGGGGGTTGGATGGATTTTGGATTGAACAACTATGTGTTATGTGATTGAATTGTGTATTGTGTTATTGTTATTTTCAATGAAGCATATGATATAGTTTTAATGCTTTCATTAGCCTGATCAACTAGTGAATGATTTATTGATGTTAATTTTCTTTGAGAAAAGTTCTTTAAGATTTGATGTTGATATTGTATGCCTAGAGTAAGAATTGGATAGAGATATACCAATTATACTCTAGATCATTTTAATCCTGTTTTGCATATTATGATTGGGTATCAATTGTCGAGATTGAGAGATGAAACAATTCTTTCCAATGATAATTTTTGTTGTAGCTCGAAAGAGTATAATAACTTATTTCGTGATTAATTCATTGATCATTAACCCGGTTCCTTGTCAATCAGTGTGTCATGTGATAAATCAACCTAAGAGGATTCCAATCCCCCAACAGTTTATCCAAAAACGTTTTTGCTTGTTTGCAAGATTTAATCGTTCTCATTCGCTAATTATTATGTGATTTACTGTCATCGCAGTTTCAAACCAAACTTCTTTTCATTTAATTAATAGTTAATATAGTCATTGTGTTAATTAGTACATGGCTTCTTTTGTTCGATACTCGTACTTTCGTACGTATTAGTTGAGTCGACACTGTACACTTGCGGTCCGATTAAGGGGGTGTAAACCCGACTATCATATACCTAAATGGGCATAATCTAGTCATTATCGTAAATATGAAAATAGATGTTATACTAACTCTGACTCTTCATAATCAGAGTTCTAATAGTGTGTTTCTAAATATAATAATTGTGTATTTTCTTTTCTAAACTGATTGTTTAACCGCAATGCTTGATTTACCACCCTAAAATGGATATACATCTCTAATTTGTCTTCGGTTTTTTGTGTATTTTATTAATTGAAGTACATATGTCTATATATAGCAAGTAGGATGGTTGAGATGATGAATCGGATAGAGGTGGTAGACGTCAAAATGATGGAAATTTAATAATATAAATTTTATTTCTGCCTAAGTTTATTCACAGACGTATGTGTATATATATATATATATATATATATATATATATATATATTAATAATTATAAATATTTATTTGGTATTTATATTGTTCTTAATTTAGTATACGAGATCCCAAATCTCAACATGAACACATGTTTGGGATCAAATTGAAAGTATTTATTCATAGACATATTATTATTAATCTCTTTTTTTCAGTTGTACAAATTTCATTTTCATATTTTAGTCTTTTCGACATTTACGATATCCACATTTTTGACGTATTTATATATGAAATTTGGTATTTGATCGATTTGTTCATAATCCATAAATGACATATTTCTATGCATTATATAACTTATAAATCCATTGGAGAACTAAATTTAACAACAACGATATATTTCAATATTTAATCAGTCCTATAAATAAAACTTTGCCGGTTTTTGAATCTGAAAGTTTTATAATGATTATCATAAATCACGGATCTCAAAAGGAAATTAGTCGCTAGAAATAAATACGATCAATTAATTTTAGTAAAACAACAAAACGATTTAAATATGATTAATAATAAAATATTATTATATATGTTTAATATATATATATATTGACATATTTAATTTTATTATTTAATAATAATCCAAATTATATTGAACTACACTTTCATCTCCATAATTATTAATCAGATTTATAGTTCTCTCTTTTCAACAAACATATATTCTGAATCTTCAAGTTATCCTCTACACAATAATATCTATATTTGATATTAAAATCTAAACTTATTGTAGCCGATGTAAATATCTCCATACCAGACAAAATATCTTAAATTATCGATTATATATCAGCACTGTCATAAAATCATCATGCTTAAAATTTACCTTAATAAGATACCTAAATGGGAATAATCTAGTCATTATTGAATGGGGTGTTATACTAACTTTGACTATAGATCCCAGTACAGTACAGTCAGCAGCAAATAATATCAAAGATGAACAATTATATAGCCACAACTACTAGTCATATGATTAATAGGAAATCAAAGGGTTACAGGTTTACAGAAAGAATTTCTGATCTGAGAGAGTAAACCTATAGGCTAGTGTTATGAAAATAATGAGACTTGTATCAACTGAAATATGAACTAGAAAAGCCTTTATATATCCAGGCTTACAAGGCCTAAAGGACTAATGGGCTTGGGCCCATCTAACTATTAAACTATTAATGAATTACATTATGCACCCTTATAAATACTTTATTCCACTTTCAACACATAGGACTTTCAGTCCTAACAATCTCCCCCTAAATTTGAATAAAGCATTTAACAACTTGAAAAACTTCAGCCTTGATCTTCTTTCCCTCTTGAATCTTTGAAGAACTTTGGTGTTGCATGTCTTCATGACTTTCCACGCTCCCCCTTGAATAAAGCTCTTGATCTTCATAGTATCAACTTTGTAACCAGATTCAATGTACAGTAGCCTCGACTGAACGCACTATCAAGCAACTTTCAGCTGTAAAAACTCAATCACATCGGATCAGCACACAAGAAAGATAATGTGAGAGTAACGTGACTTTCCACGGTGCATCTTCAGTTTAAAACAAAGAATATGTATTTGAACCGCGAGTTGAATAGACTTTCATCTTAAGAACTTGTTTCAATCAGCGCGTAGGAGGAAATGAAAAACAAACTTGTAGTAGACACCACATGATACGGAAAGAATCAATACAATCTTTGAAATCTCTTTCAAAAATTGAAAACTTTGAAATTGAACTTTTTCTCCCCCTTTTTGATGATTGTGAGCATCATGATCATCAAAACTTCTTCAATTTCAGCACTTTCTTTGATCTCCCCTTTATGATAAGTCGACATTCTCCCACCTGTGATCTGAGTATCCGTCAATTCATGAAATGTATATATCCGAATCTTTTCAAATTCAGATATAATAGGAATTAGAAACCTGAATCAACAGATGATACAGTTATTATGCCTGTAAGTAGCACGGAGCCACTTTGTACAACAGATATACGTTAGAAAGGAGTTTTTGTGATTTTCACTCCCCCAGGGCTTCCATTCAATCATCGAAAAACCACAAAGGAATTTTATATGAATGTTATGACAAGAAAACTCATTCCTTGTATGCTCGTGTAAGTGTAGAAATGATTGAAGAAGCTACTTAGCTTTCTCAGGCTCAAAAATGTGTAAACTGTTGAGACATCAACAGATATTACACGGACTCAATGTGCATGAAAGAGGTGCGAAGGTGGGGCAACTTTCCTTCTTTTTCAATATCTAAATCTTCCGAGTGAAGACTAGATAGCAGATATGTTGCGTCCCCAAAGAAAATGAAACATTTCTTTGTTAAGAAAGAAAATGAAACATTACTTGGCTGGTGGGGTTATAGAAAGAGTTGGCATGGGCTCACTACCTGTTTCAATGATGGTCACCAAGGAATGTGAACCAATCAGAATATGTGGCTGCCCGGCTCAGAAAGTGGTTGGTGTAGAGTTCTGATATTCTTTTAACTCTGTTCTCACACCCTCTTTCTTTTTGTCATTAAAGCTCACTTCTAACCAAACTCTCATTTACATTTTACCGCTCAGCACAATGAGAAAAACTCAACCGGATGAGTTATCTCCCCCACTCTTTGATTTATAACCCCTCACCCCTCAATCACTCAAGGATAACTTCCGGGGTAGGAAACACTGGTTAACGTGAATCCATGGAAGTTCTGTTTAAGTTCTCACACAAATCCCATGTAAGTCCTAAAAAGAATGGATGCTCAACAATTTAACTTGAACATTTAAGCACAAAATGTATGATAACATTGTCAAAAAGTATGCTCAGGAGATTTGAGCAATTGAACTTTGAAAATCCGACAATGTATCAATCAGATCAGCTAAACTGGTTAGGGTATCAAAGAATTGGATATTTTGTTTATATGAACAAATATAAACAATTTAGCAATGAAAGCACAAGATTAGAAATTATGATTGAAGCTCAACAACATTGAAGATCAAACGGGGGTATTACCATTGAAAATTTTGTTCGTTATAAGACATGGTAATAACAAATACAAATGAAGTACTGAACCTGTGTGTGTGAATACGTGACAATATATAGACAAGATAATACACAAGTATTGATCTTTAGAAACACACGGTCAGTTACACATTAAAGCTCAAAAATGAAAACGTTTAAAATCACACTTCTAAATTTCAGAAAACGTTTAAAATCACCAGAAGTGGTTTGAACATTTCAGAAAACGTTTTGCATGTTCGAAAGTTGTTCTTCTTTCAAACAATCAGAGATCTAGATCAGAAGATATTTACCTTTGAGCTCCCCCTCAAATCATGATATAATGATTTAGGTCTTTTAAGCTCCCCTGGATAGTTGCAAAATATCCAGGTCTGAACATTGAAGAACGGGTCCTGATCTGTCATGTGATCAGAAGCCAAACTTCGTTGAAGTTCGGGTTCTAAGCTGATTTACTTAGAAGCCATAGTTCTTCTACTCCTCCTTGACAGTAGGTGCCTGCAACATAGAATCAGTTTTCGGTTTTGGTACCCACTGGTATTTGGGTCCATGAATGTTAGTTGCAGTTCTTGTGGGGGAAATAGAATAAGAACCATACCAGAAATGATCACTGGTTTGGGAATGTGATCATGTGTGCGACAATAAGAACAATAATTTTTCTTACCTGATAACCTGATTAATTGATCTCTCGTATAGATATGATCAATTTCCCTTTACGCACATTGTTCCTGTTGGCATTAAATGTATGTACACATGATTCTCTTTCTTTCAGCTCATTTTCAACTGGTTTCTTCTTCTAGACCAGTTCCTCTTCTTTGTATCTCCTTCTTCTTTGATGTTTATCTAAACCATCTATATTGCTATCATAGAAAAGGTTAGTTTTACGAATCTGATCAAACGATTTAACTGACCTTTGTGAAAAGACCGATTTCTGATTTGAACTTGATGCAGTCTGTTCAAGCAGTTTAATCGTCGAAGCAAAGTTGTCTCTTTCTTTAACAAGCAGATCAATCTTCTTCGTGAACTCAGACTTCGTTTTCTGCTCTTTTAGTGCCTTCTCAGATAGTTCAGATAGCTTCTTGGTAAGCTTTTTGATCTCAGCCTCAAATGTGCATCTTTCTTCTTCAAATCCCTTCTCAGCATCCTTTCTTTGGCCGGAAATTTCTTTGAAGAAACCTACGTTCTTCTGTTCAATGGCCTTCTTCTCTTTGGCAAACTTTTCTCTTTCAAGGATGATTAGTTTCTCAAAGTCAGAAACTTGCTGAGAAAGTTTTTTGCATTTCAGCTCAACTTCTTTCTTCTCGTCAGCACATTTTCTCGAAAAATCTGAGAACTTCTTTGTGAACGATTTCTCAAACTCGGATTTATCTTGAGCATGCTTTTGCTCCAAATCAGATATTTGCTTTTGAAGATCGGCATTTGCATCTTTTAGTTCAGAGATATTTTCCTCATAACTTTCAACGGATGCTTTCTGGATCTGGACAATCTGATCTTCCAAGTTCAAGATTTTTCTTGTCAGCTCTTTGTTCTCAGTTTCCAAAAACTTTACTCTTGAAGACATCTTTGGTCCTGTCATTATCTTCTCAAGATGTTCCCACAGCTGTTTTCCTGTAGCCTTTTTACTGTCTAAACTGACAGAAATCTATTTTGAAATCTCCTCGAAAATTCCTTGCAAGATAAAGGTTTTAGTTAATTTATCAGCTTCAAATCTCTTTCTTTGCTCATCTGTGTATTCCTGAAATGGTAGTGTGTATATTTCGTGTTCCGTTCTTCCATTTTCTCCCATAAAATAACAAATATTTGTCAGAGTTTTCATTCTTCCTTCCCTCAGAGATAATCTGATATAATCACCCAAGTCATGTTTATCAATGAAGTCTAAGAGCTGAATCCTCCATTGGTCATATTCTCCTCTGTAAAGAACAGGTGGCATCTCATCCATACTTATTGAAAGAGTTTCGCTTGAAGACATTCCTTTTGATATACAGGGACTGAACTTGACAAGAGATGGAATTTGAAAGTGCAGGGACCAAAAGTGACAAAGTGTGAAACTTGAAAGTTTAGGGTCACTAATGACAAACTATTGATACCAAGTACGGGGGCTAAAAGAAATGCACTGCAAAATGATCGTGAGACAAAAAATTTGACCCTTTTTTCCTTTTATTTTTTTTTTAACCCGGTCGAGCAAGGGTCCAGTCGAACAGGGTACCGGTCGAATCTAAGTACCGGTAAAGGCAATATACCGGTCGAACAAAAAGACCGGTAAGACTATTTATCGGTCAAACTAGTATTGGTCAAGTCAATACAGGTCGAACTAATATCGGTCAAACGGATTGACCGGTAATGCAGGTTCCAGTCGAAGCAATGTGTCGGTCGAACAAAGGACCGGCAGTGACAAAGTATCGGTCGAATCAAGGACCGGTAACAACAATGTATCGATCGAATCAAAGAACCGGTAAGGACAAAGTCTCGGTCGAATCAAAGACCGGTAAGAGCAAAGTCCCGGTCGAAGTATATCGGTTCAATATCTATCGGTCTAATACCAGATAAAAACAAAATAAGAGATAGACCGATAAACACAAACACCGATACACATATATGTCCGAGAAACTTGAAGAATACCACCGAAGAACACGATGAATCTGGAATTCGACCGAAATCAAACCCATAAAATTGAAATCGAACAGACCGATAAATTACAAAATCGATTATCACTGGACACACAATGACCGACAAACAACTCAGATTTCAGATAAACAAACGACCGATAAGAATACCAAGCACAAACACAGATCGATACTCACTTTTTCCAGAAAAAAATAATAGACCGAATCTGATTTTTTTTTCAATTAAAAAAATCGATCGATAAATCACATAAAACAGACATCAATTGATAAAACTATTAATCAACACAGATCAACCAAGAACTTAACAGATTAAGCAGATAATCGAATAGGATTTTTAGACAAACCTTTTTCTGGATCAAACCTTTAGTCTCTTTGCTCTGATACCAATTGTAGATCCTAGTACAATGCAGTCAGCAGCAAATAATATCAAAGATGAACAATTATATGGCCACAACTACTAGTCATATGATTAATAGGAAATCAAAGGGTTACAGTTTTACAGAAAAAATTTCTGATCTGAGAGAGTAAACCTATAGACTAGTGTTATGAAAATAATGAGACTTGTATCAACTGAAATATGAACTAGAAAAGCCTTTATATATCCAGGCTTACAAGGCCTAAAGGACTAATGGGCTTGGACCCATCTAACTATTAAACTATTAATGAATTACATTAAACACCCTTATAAATACTTTATTTCACTTTCAACACATAGGACTTTCAGTCCTAACATTGACTTCATAATCAGAATTCTAACAGTGTATTTCTAAATATAATGATTATGAATATTCTTTTCTAAACTAATTGCTTAATTGTAATGTTTGATTTACCACCGTAAATGAATATAACTCTCTAATTTATCGTTGGTATTTTTGTTTGCTATATTAGTTTAGGCACTTATGTCTATATATAGCAAATAGGAAGGTTGAGATGATGAATCGGAATGAGGCGGTGCCTAAGTTTATTCACACAAGTATGTGTGTATATAATGTATATATATATATATATTAATAATTATAAATATTTTATTGATTACTTATATTATTGTTAACTTAGTATACGTAATCCCAAATTCAACTTGAACATATATTTGAGATCTAGTTGATAGTATTTACTCATAGGAATGTTAATATGTTATTATTATATTTTTTTTAGTTGTTCAAATTTTCGTAGTTATATTTTGGTCTTTTTCACATTTATGATATTTAGATTTTGAACGTATTTAAATATGAAATTTGGTATTCGTTTGGTTTTTCCATAATTGATAAATGACATATTTCTATAGTTCTACTCAAAGGACCCTAAAATAAAAAATATATATATTTTTTTCAAATCTGAAAGCACCATAACGATCTATGTAAATTGGTGAGTCCAAAACTATATGTATTATATAACTTATAAATCCATTGGAGTATTAAAAATAATAAAAATGATATATTTCAATATTGAAGCAGTCCTATAAATAAAACTTTGTCGATTTTTGAATCCGAAAGTTTTATAATGGTAGTCATAAATTAGGGATCTCTAAAGTGTATTAGTCACATTTCATAAAATCCGTACGACTAGCTAATTTTAGTAAAATAGCAAAACCTTTTAAATAGAATTAATAACAAAATATTGTTATAAATATGTTTAATATATATATATATATTATTGAAATATTTAATTTTATTATTTAACTACACTTTCATCTCATAATTATTAATCAGATTTATACTTCTCGCTTTCCAACAAATATATATTTTGAATATTCGAGTTACTATCCACTCAATAATATCTATAATTGGTATTAAAAATTATATATATATATATGATAATAATATAATAATATTTAGATAATAGTTAAATTGTACTATAATATAATATAAATAACAATATCTGTTAACGATTAAAATATAATAAAATAATAATTTAACATAAAAATTATAAAATTATATCATATAAGTATAATAATATAATAATGATTATACCATTAAAAACAAAAAAATAGTATAAAAGGTTTAGACGGGTTTGTACTTCATCCAAGCTTTTTAGGATTGTTTTGAATCTCTGTAAACAATCATATATCTAACCTCAGTCGATTATGGCGATGGAGATTAGAGACAATACTAGCGAGAAAATCAACAGATCCGGCTACGGTAGCTCCATTTCTGTTGATAATGTCCAAGCTCTTGCTTCCGAGGAATCGAAAGACATTCCTATTCGGTATGTTAGACCCGAGATTGAATCTGAAGAGGTTTTAATGGACGAATCTCTTCAAGTTCCGGTGATCGACTTCAGCAAACTTTCTATCCCCGGAAAACTTGGTTATGAAGATGAATTGGCTAAACTCCATGTTGCTTGTAGAGATTGGGGCTTTTTCCAGGTAACTAATATATATACTAGAATAATTTGTATGTGTGGACATTATGATTTATGAATTCAATTACTGATTAAGAATTTGTAAAATGCAAACAGTTGATAAATCATGGAGTATCAGAACTCATGATTGAAATGAAGAAGGTTACAGAGGAGTTCTTTAAGCTGCCATTAGAGGAGAAGATGAAATATGCACAAA
The DNA here is from genome assembly GCA_954870635.1 of Arctium minus. NCBI lineage: Eukaryota > Viridiplantae > Streptophyta > Magnoliopsida > Asterales > Asteraceae > Arctium > Arctium minus. The sequence continues at coordinate 72,750,695 of OX941089.1, read as the reverse complement.
TTCCGGGTAGCATTGAAGGTTATGGTCAAGCATTTGTTGTTTCTGAGGATCAAAAACTCGATTGGGGTGACATGCTTTATCTCGTACCCTTGCCCGTCAATCAAAGAAACATGAGATTTTGGCCTCAAAATCCATATTCATTCACGTAATTTCATATTTCTTGTTCTATAATGATCAAAATTTAGGTTGATTCATAAGCTTCTATGAGTTTTTTTTTACCCCAAAACGTCTCATTTGGATTTATGTCATTCAGGAAAACATTCGATCAATACTCAAACGAGCTTAATGGCGTATCCAAGGAACTGTTTAAGTTTATGTCCATAAACATAGGAATGGAACCGGATGCAATTAGCAGATTTTATGAGAATTGCATACAAAGTATTAGAATGAACTACTATCCACCTTGTCGTGTAGCAGACAAGGTTTTAGGGTTGGCACCGCACTCAGATCAAACTGGGTTAACCCTCTTGGTTCAAGTCAATGAAGTTCAAGGGCTACAAATCAAGAAGAACTCGAAATGGGTGCCGATTAAACCCGTTCCTGGATCAATTATCGTCAACATAGGTGACATTATGGAGGTAATCAATTAAGTAGCAACTAACATTGTTCGAAGAATTTGACTTGGTCTGGTTAGATCGAGAACGAAAATTGAATGATCAACTTTTTTCGTCGATTTTCCAAAGAAAACTTAATTGGAACCGAATCGAAAAAAATCAAGTTTCGTTCGATGGCATAGACTATCAACTTTTTGGATTGTATGGGTTTGGTAGACACTACAAGACGTGGCAGAATAAATATTTGTTGTCTTGCTTAGTGCAGAAATAGATCGAGACTTGACAGGGATTTGATAACGTTAATGTTAAATTACTAAACTATGCAGGTCTTATTAAATCTTGGAACCTTCCACAATTTTTCACCCGCCTACCCCTCTTTCTTGTCATGTTTTATTTTGTCCAGTCCTATTTACGTACAAACACATCCTATTACAAATTGCTTTTCTTTTCTTTCAAACTTCTCTAACCAAAGTTATATTGTGAAATCTTTTTCTCAATTTTTTTTAAAGATGGGTTTCTTAATGGAAACATGTCCTCTAGTAAAGTCTGGGAACATTATATCCTCCTCAGATGTTACTATGTTTGAGACTTACTTGGTTCTTTCGGCTTGGATTACTTTTTTTATATTTATATATATATATATATATATATATATATATATATATTTGAATTTTGTTTGACTTGGTTTACATATTTGAACTAAAACACAGATAATGAGCAACGGAGAGTACCGTAGTATCGAGCATATGGTTATAGTAAACATGGAAAAGGAGCGGCTTTCAATTGCAGCTTTTCACACTCCAGGCCTCGAAGTCAAGATCGGACCATTGTCGGAGTTATGTAAGGAGAAGTCGACAAAGTATAAGACGATTGATGTAGAAGATTATCTGAGGTTGAGCATTAGCAACAAACTCGATGGAAAAAGTTTAATCGAGCAGATGAAGATTCAAGATTAATGATGGGTTTTTACTTTATTTTAAAGCTCCTCTTGTTCGTTTGTCGCTTCTCTCAAGTTTGTGATGTTACAAACTATTTGAAAACTAGGTAAAATTATAAAAAGTATGATTAAAATATAGTTTTTTATATTTATCATTATCTATTTTCCAATATAAAAAGTAAATTCAAACCAATTTCAATTCTTACAACAAACATTCACCAAACCAAACATCACTTTAATATAATAAACGCTTTAAAATATAAAAGAATGATAAAAGGAAAATGTACATAGACGGTGAGTTCAAACAAAAACATCATACATTTATTAAAACACGAGAACACCTGTATCACCACATGTAATACTAAATCAGAGACGCGAGTAACCTTTAGCACTACCTAGGTCATGGGTGAAGTTGCATACTAGATCGTTTTGAATCACATGTGATTATATATATATATATATATATATATATATATATATATATATATATATATATATATTAGAATTGTTCTACTACATATCACATGTTATTCTATTTCTATTCTATTTCTTTTTTTAAATGTTTAATTTGAATCACTATTTTTCACGCTTAAAATTACATGTAATTAGAAAAAGAATTGAAAAAAATCAATTAATTGTGAAAGGCATATGATTTTGATTAATATTATAATTCATTTAATTATTGCCTTAAATAAAAAATAAAATCTCTAAATGAAAACTAAATTAAACTTATTTTAAATACCTTAAATAGGAAATAAAATTTTTAAATCACACTAAAATCACTAAAATCATAAAAATGATAAATATATATATATATATATATATATGTATATATATATTAAATAGATGTTTTAAACAACTCTTATATAATTAAATAACTTTTATACCCTTATTTATTAATTTTAGGAAATATTTGTTTAAATCATCATTTAATGAATTTTATGGTCAATAATCTTTCTCTTATTTTCTTATTTAATTAATGTTCGCATATGAATCTCACTCTAATCATTTAATATATTAATTAATATTTAACATTAAATTTATAATTTCGTTTTTTTTGTGTTTTAAATTGTAAACTATAAGTAAATAATTATTTTTTTATTGAAAAATGAAAATTAATAAAACCTAAAATATGAATAACGTTATTATAATTTTGATCGATGAAACTTAAACATCCATAACAAAAAAACATTTGAAAAATCATAAAAACAATTACAAAATGAAATTTCATCAGCAAAACAAAAAAAAACATAATATAGGATATAGTTTTGTGCCAAGATAATAACATATAATTGAATACAATAACATAGATTTATAATGCATAAAATATAAACTAAGATAAATTAAAAGTTTAGATAATCATTCCCGGTTCCGCCAAGATAATCATAATTGGCTACAAATTCATGTTTTTCTACCTAAATTTAGTAGTTGGGTTAAAGATGTTTTTTACCTAGAATAATCGGTATGTGTGTATATTATGATTTATGAGTTCAATTATCGATTAAAAATTTGTAAAATGCAAACAGTTGATAAATCATGGAGGATCAAACTCATGATCGAAATGAAGATCGTTACAAAGGAGTTCTTCAAGCTGCCATTAGAGAAGAAGATAAAATATGCACAAATTCCGAGTATAATTAAAGGTTGTGGTCAAGCATTTGTTGTTTCTGAGAATCAAAAACTCGATTGGGGTGACATTCTCAATCCCGTACCCTTTCCCGTTAATCAAAGAAACATGAGATTTTGGACTAAAAATCCATATTCGTTCACGTAATTTCATATTTCATGTTCTTTATGATCAAATTTAGGTTGATTCATGAATTTCTATGAGTTCTTTTTTACCCCATAAACGTCTCATTTGGATTTATGTCGTTCAGGAAAACATTCGATCAATACTCAAACGAGTTTAATGGTGTTTCAAAGGAACTGTTTAAGTTTATGTCCATAAACCTAGGAATGGAACCCAATACAATTAGCAAATTTTATGAGAATTTCATACAAAGTAAAAGAATGAACTACTATCCACCATGTCGTGTAGCAGACAAGGTTTTAGGGTTGGCACTCAGATCAAATTGGGTTAACCCTCTTGGTTCAAGTCAATGAAGTTAAGAGCTACAAATCAAGAAGAAATCGAAATGGGTGTCAATGATACCCATTCCTGGATCAATTATCGTCAACATAGGTGACATTATGGACGTAATGGATTAAGTAGCAACTGACATTGTTTGAATAATTTGACTGCTCTGGTTAGAACGAGAACGAAAATTGAATGATCTACTTTTGTTGTAGAATTTCCAAAGAAAACTAAATTGGAACAAAATCGAACAAAATCAAGTTTCGTTTGATCCCAGAGACTATCAACTGTTTGGATAGTATGGGTTTGGTAAACTCTACAAGACGTGGCAGAATATAATTTGTTCTCTTGCTTAGTGCAAAAAATATATTGGGACTTGACAAGGATTTGATAACATTAATGTTAAATTACTAAACTATCCATGCCCTATTAAAATCTTGGAACTTTCCACGATATTTCACCCGCGCACCCTTCTCTCTTGTCCTGTTCTGTTCTATCCAGTCCCATCTACATTCAAAGCACATCCAATTTCAAACTCCATTTCTTTTCTTTCAAACTTCTCTAACCAAAGTGTTAGGGTTATTTGTTTAATTGAATTGAAGTCTGTGCTAAAATTGTAAATACCTATATCGTATAAATATTTTAGGTGTTTCCTAGGGTTATCCTAGAGTTGTTTTGTGCGCCTAATTGTGATTAAAACCTTCACGTGTAAACTCTCTGATAATCTTCAATCATATGACCAGATTTTATGAGTTAGCATTGTGTTATTGATTGATCTTTGATACTTGCACTTGTTATTGGGATTCACAATTGGTATCATAGCAACTATACAAAGATTTCGATCCAAAGGTATTCAATTTTCATCATTGTTCTTTCATAATCAGATCAAAAGGCGCCTAAGTGGGTAGTTCTTATTTTTTTCGATTTTGCTTGAATTATCGATCTCTAGCTACTCTAATCTATTCATTCAAGTTGTCTATTATGTTGGAGCATTGTATGTTGGAATCAAGGTCTTCTTGTAGAAAGTCAACAAATGCCAACCTTGCTTTGTATTTCTATTTTCATTATAAATGGTCCAAGGCTTCTCTTGACCATATATATAGTCTTAGTCCTTGTTCAAGAAGTAACTCATTCAATTGATTGTATTTTAAGCGTTTGGCACTTGAAATACATATGAATTTCTCTCTCTAGATTCTCTCTCTTGAATTCTTGTTTGATTTATATGTTTGATGCTTGATTTGGGTCCTACATTTGGTATCAGAGTCTATGAATCACACATACGAATTTTAGAAAATTCGTATATCACACATGTACGAATTCAACACTTGTGAGATTTTCATAATCAACTATGTGAAATCCAATGAGTCTGCGAGTTCATGATGCGAGTTCTTGATGATTCAGCGAGTTCTTCAGATCTTCGATGAAAATTTATTTTGAATGGCTCAAAAATCCATCAATCCTTCTAATTTCAATCTCAAACTTCACCAAAATGACTACTAACACATCTAGAAACAATTACAACCAAGGATTTTCGATAAAGAACACTTAAAGATACAAATTGATATGGAACAGTGTTTTTCGAACTCGTGAACTCTGAAAATGCAAAATGTCAAAATTGATGATCAATTACAAGCACTAACAAACATATACAAGATTGATCTAGAACATAAAACGAACTCAATGAAACCAATTAAACTCGCAAAAACTCAAAAAAATCCACAAATTGATCTATGACTCAGAAAACAGTCTGAATGTTCATATTTTCTTGATTTCAACTTGAATATGCTCTGATACCAATTATTATGTCCCAAGATTATCAAGTTCTATTCAAATACAATCACAAACAAAACTGATACGAATCAATTACTCAACCTGTTATTGTATTCCAATTAAAGATTTCGTATACAGTGCTCTCTGTCACTTTTTCTCTCTAGAACTCTATGTTCGCGTACAATATCTTCTAGTTTGCAACTGTCAACTCTTCTAATTACTCTAACTAGTCATATATCTATTAAAGCAAAAGAACACACGCTTAAAAACACACTTACAAACACTTTGACTTTTGACTTTATTACAAAGGAACTTTGACTTTCCCTTGAGAGTTGACTTTGAGCTTTGACTTGCTTGACTTTGACCTTCAGTCTTCATGATCTTGTATCCAATAAATATGTGCACTAACATGATTGCTATGTTGAAGAAATTTTATGAAAAATTGTTACATTTGTGACAAGTGAAGGAGCTTGTTGAATACGTTAAAGATTTGAAGATTTTAAAGTTTTGTGAAGAAAGAAAAATTTGTTCAAGATTCAAAGATGTGAAAGAGTCAAAAGCTGAAGATTTTTCTAAAGAAAGAAGACCTGAAGATTATTGTCAATTTTTTTTAATCTTGAATCCAAAGGGGGAGATTGTTAAGTCAATATTGTATTCAACATTAAATGAGGGTCAAAAGTGTAAATGTTGTAATGTGTAAGGGTTTTGGTGTTAATATTCTTTAGAGTCAAAGTCATTATGTTTCACTTTAGTGCTAAATGAGAGAGGTCATGTTGACCACATATATAGTGTTTGTCTTTGTATTTTGTGAGTGTGAATAAAAGTTTGACATATGTGAGATACGGATTATAGAGAGAGAAAGTGTGTAAACATGATATATGTGGCACGGTGAGATATGTGACTCATAGAAATCATTGTAATAGATTGTTCAATTAATCAAAGATGATTTCTACATTGTATGCAATGATTTATAGAGCTTGGAACAGGAACAACACATGCGCTATTGGTGCGGCTCCAGGCACCAGGTCAATCCGGAATTCGACTTGACGATCTGGGGGTAGATTCATAAAATCCTCTGGGTACTTGCTCACTACTCGCACAACCTCCACCCAGCACTTCTCCTTCTTAGCGTCTACCACATACGCCAAGAATCCCTGACACCGCTTTCTCATAAATTTACTTGCCTTAATCATGGAAATCAAGCTAGAGCTCCTATCACGCCTACTTCCATAAATCAGTACCATCCCCTTCTCAGGCAACACCACACGGAGCAATTTCTTATTACAAACAATACTATCATCATTCCTAGCTAGCAAATCCATCCCCAGCTCAATATCGAACTCTCTCATGGCCGTCGGGTACAACAACACTGGCACCAAACACCCTTCAATTTCTATGGCATAACCCTCAAACACTGCTTTAAGAAGCACTTGATTAGGATCGACAATTTCTACTTCTAATGCCTGATCTAAATGCTTAGGTTTAATACACAAACATTTTGCAAATTCGGGAGATATAAAAGAACAACTCTCTCCTGAATCAAATAGTACTCTAGCACATAATGAGTTCACCAAAAACGTACCTGCGACCACATCAGGAACCTCTTCCGCCTCCATCGTCGTCATATTGAACGCTCTTCCTTTCGGAAAAGCGGGTTCCCACTTCTTCTCCTCCCTTCTTCCTCCCCCACGCTCCCCAACTTGAACTTACTTGTAGGCAATCAGATCATAGGTGATCGGGTGACCCACATTGATAGCATGTCCTCTTGGTCGGAAAATCTCTAGACATATGTCCCGCATCCCACACAGAAAGCATGACCTTACCTCTGACCCACATTCTCCCCGATGCACCCGAAGACATTTTCCACAAGGCTTATCACCAAACCCGCAACCTCCTTTCGGCTCTGCCCTGAAACTATTATTTCCCTTTCTCGGATCTGGTATCGATCTATCCCACTTCCTCTTATTTCCAACTCTCTCGGCTGCATTAATGGTCGCATGAAAAGTAGTTGGCTCTCTTGCTGAAACCATCTCTCATAGATTGCTCTGTTGCCCGAAGATATAATGTTCCACCCGACTTTCCTCATCTGGTAGGTACGCTAATACAAATCGGGACTTCTCAATAAATGTAGAAGTATACTCTCTCACAATCAACGCCTTTTACTCCAGGTTCATAAATTCTTCTTGCAACTTCTTCACTACTGCCAGAGGACAGAATTGTGCTTGGATTTCCAAACAAAGGCCTCCCACGACATACCCTTGGCTGCCGACGTTCCTCGTCCTCCCGTTTTCGCATCCTACCATAAGACAACCTCAGATATCAGCATGGATAAGGCGTAATCACCTTGTCTCCTTCAGCACACTTGCTGGTAACAAACACCAATTCCATTTCCTTAATCCATTTCATCACCGGCACGAATCACACTCTCCCTTATAAGTAAAGGGCTTGCAAGCGGCAATTGCATTGTAGCTACATCCTTTTGCAGTCACTTCGTTTGCCACTAAGGTCACCGATGGAGAATGACCTCCCACTTATGTCACAGGTGGACTCAACAATTTTGCAACCTCCTTGCTTTCGCTCCTATCTCTGCTTCCCGACACCGATTTCTCCTGGTGTGCCAATAAAGCTTATAGAGTCTCTTGGAATGTTCCCATATCAGTGGCAAAGGTTTCGTGGGTTAAAGGGCCTGGGCTCGACCCTCACTACGAGCTCTTGCGATTCCCCGTCCTCTCACAGTTGCCGAGCTTTCTTGATGAGAGGTTTCCCTATTTACAGGAATTTCCACACTCCTCACCCTGGGAGTGACACATGACTTGGCTTTACCCCGATTTCTGGTATTGGTCCCCTCTACTTGAGTTGTAGCCCTTCGGGTGGTCCTTCTCCGACTCCGTCCATGACCACGACCCCTTCCTCGGGATACCAAATGTCTAGCGGGATCCACTGGCTCCTCAACATGAGCCTCATTCACCGGCATATCCTCCTCCACTGGCACTGACCTACTTCTCAAAATTCGTTCAGACATGACGACTGCTGAAAATAACACATAGGCAAACTTTAATTGACCGACTCCTGAGCAATAAGATAATTAGGCAGGGACATGCACCTATAAATTTGCGATTATATTGGCTAAATGTAATCCCAAATTTACCTTACATGTTAGTCCCCAACTCTCATTACATACGCTCCTATAGCTCATTACATACGCTCCTATAGCGGTAACCCCTAAGACATCCTATTTCTCGGTTGTGTCCCTCGCCTACAGTTTATGTTTAGGTCCAAACGGTTACCTAAATCTCTTAAACTATGGCTCTGATAGCAATTTGTAACAACCCAAAACTGACATCATAATATAAGATTTAAATTCCAAAACCGAGTCCCAATACAAACATTTCAAAGAAATTTAAATTCAACGTAGATCAATAATAGAGTTTCTATCACAACCGAGAACTCTAAAAGTAACTAACATCGCACTAAGGACAAAGTCTTCTTGACCCGCTAGTTCAACACTTCTCCTTCCCTTTAGTCGAGCCACCCACCTTTTCTTTTTCCTGAAAATGGTTTCAGAAAAGTTTGAAAGTGAGGGTTAGACCAAAAGGTTCTAGTGAGATCCCGACAGCAAACATTTATAATTAAAGGAAGAAATAAGTAATTATAATCCATCTTAGCAAATATTTAATCATCACATAAGGCGAAATCATTTCGTCACCGGAATCAATTTCTATAACTCTCGATTTATTACACTTTTGGGGCCCCCAGTAGATACCCATTCGGCCCCTAAGTCGTTGTCGTTACCGTGTGCAAGGAAACGGATTCCAGACACACGGTTCAACCATCCCCGATGATTGAGATTAATCCATGGCGTACAATTTATAAAACGACTACATCATAAAATATCACCAACTCTCATAAGATTAAACACGTAAGAAAGTGGTGTGCATAATCACGAAATAAACATATTATCTCTGGTTCCAATGTTGGATTTAATAGAAATAAGGTAAACTTTGTAACTTATCAAAATACCATTTGCAGTTTATAATGAATTTGGTTTAAGGGAAATCACCTGGTGATTAGGAAACTTGGCTCACACACACGGAAATAGAATTCCGTAACATCAGACTCCTCCTAAGGAAACAACCTCTTTGGTCTGATTGATTTGCTCAAAAGACGATTCTTCAATCTCTACCTCTTCACTCCTATTACTAAGAAAACAATTCCTTTTTCTCCTTCTCACTCTAGCGCCACACACACGCACAGGTTTGACAAGCAAGTGAGGAGCACCTAGGGTTTTAGGTCCTAATACACACAATTACCTCAAGAGTCCTCAGACTTTCATTTATTTCACACTTACCAACTTTGAATCTTATTAAACAAAAGGGCTAAGCAACCAAAATAGAAAAAGGGTGTTACAACATTTTACACGGTTATTTTAAACACCGTTTAAAAATGTATACAATTTTAAACGGCTTGTTTAACTTTTTAAAATGGTTTAAAACCGTGTAAAAAATGACTTTTTTAAACGGTTCAAAAATTGTATAAAAAAGACCATGACCTTTTCAAACGGTGCCCTTTCGAACGGTTGTAAAGCGTTTGAAAATGTCGAAAAAAACCGTATAAAATGCTTGTTAATCTTTAAACATTTTTGCTAGGGAGTGTTTGTTAATCTTTAAACATTTTTGTCTAAACAATGTTTGTGTTTTTTATTTGTTCTTGTAGTATTTTGTTTTCCAACACCCCCAACATGAGCTAATCCTTATATGTTGGGGGTTGGATGAATTTTGGATTGAACAACCATGTGTTATGTGAATGGACGGTGTATTGGGTTATTGTTATTTTCAATGAAGCATATGATATACTTTGAATGCTTTCATTAGCCTAATCAACTAGTGAATGATTTCTTGATGTTAATTTTCTTTGAGAAAAGTTATCTAAGATTTGATGTTAATATTGTATGCCTAGAGTAAGAATTGGATAGAGATATATCAATTAAACTCTAGATCATTTTAATCTTGTTTTGCATATTATGATTGGGTATCAATTGTCGAGATCGAGAGATGAAAGAATTATTTCCAATGATAATTTTTGTTATAGCTTGAAAGAGTATAATAACTTATTTCGTGATTAATTCATTGATCATTAACCCGGTTCCTTGTCAATCACTGCGTCATGTGATAAATCAACCTAATAAGATTCCAATCCCCCAACAGTTTATCCAAAACCGTTTTTGCCTGTTTGCAAGATTTAATCATTCTCATTCGTTAATTATTCTGTGATTTACTGTCATCGCAATTTCAATCCAAACTTCTTTTCGTTTAATTAATAGTTAATATAGTCATTGTGTTAATTAGTACATGGCTTCTTTGGTTCAATACTCATACTTTCGTACGTATTACTTGAGTCGACACTGTACACTTGCAGTCCGATTAAGGGTGGTGTAAACCCGACTATCATATACCTAAATGGGCATAATCTAGTCATTCTCGTAAATATGAAAATGGGTGTTATACTAACTCTGACTCTTCACAATCAGACTTCTAACAGTGTGTTTCTAAAGATAATAATTGTGTATTTTATTTTCTAACTGATTGCTTAACCGCAATGCTTGATTTACCACCCTAAAATGGATATACATCTCTAATTTGTCTTCGGTTTTTTGTGTATTTTATAAATTGAGGTACATATGTCTATATATAGCAAATAGGATGGTTGAGATGATGAATCGGATAGAGGTGGTAGACTTCAAAATGATGAAAATTTTACTTCTGCCTAAGTTTATTCACACACATATGCATATATATATATATATATATATATATATATATATATATATATTAATAATTATAAGTATTTATTTGGTATGTATATTGTTCTTAATTTAGTATACGTAATCCCAAATCTCAATATGAACACATATTTAGGATCAAGTTGAAAGTATTTATTCGTAGACATGTTATTATTAATCTCTTTTTTTTAGTTGTACAAATTTCGTTTTCATATTTTAGTCTTTTTGACATTTACGATATCTAGATTTTTTGACGTATTTAAATATGAAATTGGGTATTTGTTCGATTTTTTCATAATCCATAAATGACATATTTCTATCGTTCTGTTCAATAGTTCCTAAAATAAAAGGTTTATTCTTTTTCAAATGTGAATGCATTATAACGATCTATGGAAATAGATGAATCCAAAAATATATGCATTATATAACTTATAAATCCATTGGAGAACTAAAATTAATAACAACGATATATTTCAATATTAAATCAGTCCTATAAATAAAACTTTGTCGATTTTTGAATCTGAAAGTTTTATAATGATTATCATAAATCACGGATCTCAAAAGTATATTAGTCGCATTTAATAGAAATAAATACGACTAACTAATTTTAGTAAAATAACAAAACGTTTTAAATATGATTAATAATAAAATATTATTATATATGTTTAATATATATAGAAATATATACATATATATTGACATATTTAATTTTATTATTTAATAAATAATCCAAAATATATTGAACTACGCTTTCATCTCCATAATTATTAATCTGATTTATAGTTCTCTCTTTCCAACAAAGATATATTCAGAATCTTCAAGTTATCCTCTACTCAATAATATCTATATTTGATATTAAAATCTATACTTATTGTAACCGATGTAAATATCTCCATACCAGATAAAATATCTTAAATTATTGATTATATATCAACACAGTCATAAAATAATCATGCTTAACATTTACCTTAATAAGATACTTAAATGGACATAATCTAGTCATTATTGTAAATGTGAGAATGGGGTGTTATACTAACTCTGACTTCATAATCAGAATTCTAACTGTGTGTTTCTAAATATAATGATTATGTATTTTCTTTTCTAAACTGATTGTTTAGCTGTAATGCTTGATTTACCACCCTAAATGGATATAACTCTCTAATTTATCTTTGGTATTTTTGTTTGCTTTATAAATTTAAGCACTTATGTCTATATATAGCAAATAGGAAGGTTGAGATGATGAATCGGATTGAGGCGGTGCACGTCACAATGATGGAAATCTAATAATGTAAATTTTCTTGTTGCCTAAGTTTATTCACACATGTATGTGTGTATATAATATATATATATATATATATATATATATATATTATAACAACCCAACCAGGATAATCAAACAGATTAATTCTATATATTATAACAACCCAACCAGGATAATCAAACAGATTAATTCTTAATATTAAGATACCAACATTTAATAATAATCCATGCCAAAACGGTCCCAGGATAAATCAAGGTTTGTTAAAACAACCTATACACAACTGAGATAAAGAAGAATAACTAAACGCCGGTCTTTTATCCGCCCTGCTAAACTTTCTCCTTGCCCTTAATAATCCTGTCTAACTCACGACGGCCTGAAAAGATTTTAGTTTTAAAAGAGCGAGGGTTAGACCGAAGCTCTAGTGAGTTCCCTCTACAGTTAACAATAATTAACATTTCAGAATTTAAATCAACATTTAAATAAATCCACAAGAATGAACACGCTACTGACCACACGACCGTCAACGACGATGTATCTAACTCACGCTGCCTTAATGTTCGGACACACCCCCAACGACGACATAAACGGACCACACTCCCCGGCACGAGTAGACGGGCCACACTCCCCGACTTAGGTCACATATTCCACAAATAATGTATGCATATATTTAAACCTCAACAATTTAAAACACACTTAAGTAAACTCATGATAATCATGTCATCACAAATAATTCAAAAGTTTTAAAATAAAAAAATAAAACTTTGCATGCTTTCGTAACCAAAAAGGTTTAGTTCAGAAAAACTCACATGTCGTCCTTAGCTCGAGACTCGCGTCTAATCTTACAATTTGGTTTGAGACCTATAAAGGAAACATCGACTGGTAAACCTTCTAAACCTTCGAATTATAAAGATTGACCTCAACATCGAGATCCCAAACTGATCTACCCTCTAACCACACTTAACTTACCTAATCCTATTTGAGAAATAAAATAATTTGCTAGACTTAGACTAATAAGAAAACATGGGCCGACCACCACCACTCATCCTTACTTAAAAAAAATGTTTCCATAATGTGGGCTTTGGTCCACTGAGCAACATCTGTGACCGGGGCCTGATGGCCGACCGGTATCACCCCATGACCGGGGTCTCCACACAGCACCGACCGGACCTACTTAAACAGCGACCGAGGTGCTAAGGCGCCCGTGTTCTTGACCCCTCCCAAGCCGACCGGTGTGCAAGAGACCGGTGTCTCGACCGGAGCTAACCAAACCGAAATTGACCGGTGAGTTAGCGACCAGGGTGACGACCCCCCCCCCCCCAATGACTAGACCGAAACCTGAATCGATCGGGCGATGACTGCAGTTCGACCGGGGTAGTCGATTTCCCAAGAACCTCGGTCGAATTCCATGGTGAAAACTTCACAGTAACCAACAATTAATTAATCGATAAAGAAAACCACTCTTTCCAACAATGAAATTACCTAACGAAATACATAAATTAATCAATAACAACTCTTAATCCCAACCATCATAACTCTCAGATTAACACCCCCACACCCAACTTTAGAACGATAACGAAACTCCAAAACCAAAAACCATTACTGAAATGAATAGTTAGAGATGAAGATTTTTGGTTAAAAGATGATTTACCTCAAAGAGATCTTAAATTCTCACTTGAAATCCTTCAGGAATTCTTCTTCCTCGACCTTTCTCCAAAATCGCCCACAAGCTCTTCACAATAATCAGCCGCCTCACAAACAGACCACACCAAAACCTAGGGTTAAACCCCTTTTTTCCAACTTTACATAATAGACCCCTCCTTGAAGAAATTGTTCCACTTCTTTCCCCAGCTTTATTCTACTTGAATTAAACCCGGTTATTACAATATCCCCCCTCAAGAGAATTCCGTCCCCGGAATTCCTTCTTCGAACAAACTGGGATATTGATTCTTCATAACCGGCTCTAACTCCAAAGTCGCTTCCTGGCCTTTGTGAAATTGCCACTGAACTTTCACTAGCTGAATTCCTTATTCCTTAATTTCGTCACTTTACGATCCAGAATTGCTACTGGTTCCTCTACATAGCTCATCTTCTCGTCTATCTGAACATCCTCTAATGAAGTGACGACATCGCTTTCTGCTAAACATTTCTTCAGAATAGAAGCATGAAAAACTGGGTGCACTCTTCACAGATCCACGGGTAATTCCAATTTTAAGCTACCTCCCCAACACGCTCCGGGATAGCAACGACCCGACAAGTCTAGATCTTAACTTCCATTTCATTCTGAATCGGTTCACACCCTTCCAATGCGAGACTCGTAACTTCCATTTGTCACTGCTTGGGACTAATGACTCATAAGTCTCAATCTAACCAAAATAGTACTATTCGATTATCTAAGCCACTCTGATCATTACATGGTCGTACGTAACCATCAAATTTACCCCTCGATTACATCAACTTCCTTGTCGGAGTTACACCACGACAACATGTATCACTGACAAAATACTCACCCAACATAACATGTCGTCAACTATAGACATCACCAACAACTCACAGATACGAGTTTCTTCATCATGTAACTTGCCCTTGGAAGCAACCCCTCTTAGCACGCCATTAGTCAAGCGCAAACGCACTTTCTTTTTCAAACCACACTGATCTCAACTCCTCGGCTTTATCCAATTCTTATACACTGAATATATATCGCCCTAACGTCAACTCTTCAACTTTTCACATATTAGTAGAAAGTTCCACAATTCAAAACCTTCATAATCCATCGGTTCCAACTGTACGATTAATGCGACACATACTTCCATTTCTCATTGCATCCACAAATATCCGACCAATTACGCAATAAAACCGAGCTTCACCCGCTCGATACGGAAAAACCAAGTTCATACAAACTTTTTCAAATGGATTAACACGGAATAACGGACTCACTTGGAATCCCCTTTTTTTTACGTATTGTCAACACTGACACTATGGTTCTTCGCTCCAAGCACTATATCCCAACACCTCTACCTTCCTCCTTGAGGATTTCAAACCCCGTTCTAACGACCGACTCACTGATTAGTAACGTGAACTTTTAGTCAGCTGCACGACTTTGATTAATCATACACGCACCGCACCAACGCCATGATCTCTTTCTCATACCCACGCTAGGGATTTATAACTTTGCTGTCAACAGAATCTAATACATACCTCCACGTTTTGTGTCACTTGCCAACTTCTTATTCTCAGATTTCCCACCTTTCCGACATTATATCTTCACTTTCTTCTCGTTGCAAGAAACATCGCTCACCCAACATTGCTGACTTTATTCCTTGATGAATCCTAAATGTATCGAAGCACAATAACACTACTTGCTAGCTCCACCGACTATCCATAATTCTCACGCTAGATTATCAACCAAACTCTTCAAAAATGTTACCCACTATTCGAAAATGCCGCATAACTCTCACTCGCCAAACAAGATTGCCCAACCTGCTATAATCCCTTCACCCTCAAGAATAATTCATCGTGCCGACGGATTTCCTATCTACTGCACAACCTCCTGAATTAAGCAGTTCGACACTCTCAACATTCATTTTAGAGATATAAAATAATCCCGCCCAAAACTTTCTGTAAACCAGAACATATAGCTCTTCTCTTAGATAACCACCACCCATCATTTGACAACATTATTTTCAACTTAGCATTCCAACCACAATCTTACCACTTACAACTCATTCCCCCTAGATCTTCGGATGAAGACGTTCATCCTATGACGATAACACCCGCCTTCTACATATCCTTAAGGAAACTCCTTACCACTTTAATGATTTACACTCCTATCTATGTCATAAAGACGTCATCGACTACTGGTTACACCAACACTCTACTACCTCCTCCCAGAACAACTGCAAGTCTCTACGACCACTTGGCACACCTACAAATACCGATCACTTTTCACTGGTCATAATACTGAAATCGGACCTCAAGGCATTTTACGACCTTTTCTTTCTCAAATCTGGTTAAATCACAAAACTATGATTTTCAAAACCACTCAACTAGATATCGCTCCTTGTCGGCTCATCGCGACCTGCTGGAATCAAGCAACAGTAGCCTGAATAATTAAACGTACTACCTCGAAGTCTTAAATGTATAAAGCGCAACCCATTCCAGTTGTGCTATATAAAAACGTCACTCCCACATAACTATCAAAACCTCGTCGATAAAGAACCACTTTACTGAACTAGTGATCTTCCCTTTTTGTATTATCCACACAAGGTTGCCCAACATCACACTAGGTACACCTTTTCTGAATAACTCTTCGCTTCATCACAAAACTCCTCGAAACTATCCGTAACAACTACTTCATTTTCCGCGCTCTGACATTTACCACAAATGGTTTCTGATTTCCACATCAATAATTGACATTGATGTACTTCCACTCTGTTACCATCCTATATGGATCTCTAGTGAAACCTTCATCTTCCACTGCAGCAGCGAATTGCCAAAATATTTTTACGACTCCAAACTCCACTCCAGACACAACTATTTACCGACATCCACATGGAACCAACGGTGAACCATTATAGTACCATCATCCTTAACATCATAGGTCAATCCCTCCATTAACCACCTCCGCTATTCACCCCCCTTACTTAGAAGAATACCAATATCACACATTTACTACCCTCTGATCGAGCGACACACTTCCCTTCTTAAAACTTTCATCATTCTTAATTGCACCCTTCCTCACGACCTAGAGAGTTCATAGCCTTCATGCATGACGCACAAACATTTAAACTTTTGACACGTTTGAAAATTTAGAAAATACCTACATTAGAAAACAAACTCACGTGTACACGACACGACACTGAATTAGCCATGTACAACGGTTTCAAGAATCGTTTTACCTCAACTCAACAACAATTTCTCCTCACCATACCTCATTGTCGGGGTTGGCACAATTGAAAATGTTTCCGATGAACTCTACACACACAATTTATAAAAATACCTCAGAAAGTGCTTACACTGAGCGTGCCAACGACTCTCACCCTTGTTGATATGACAACACATGTTTTTACCCAATTCACTTATAAATTCATGCGATCAAATGATGTTTTGATTTTCTTATCCAAAGATCGACTCATTTGTAAAGAAATATATAATTAATTTCAAAACTTATCACCCAAAGTCAAAAACTTATCTTTTCAATTCAAACAAATATCTGCATGCGTCGACACGTTTTCAAAAAAACTACTTCGTAAGACACACACTCGCCAAAACGTCTGATGTGAAGGATATAAAAAGCTTCAGCAATTTATTTGACACACAATGCATGAGGCTCAATGACATTGAAGGCTATTTACTCTAACAAGGTCAACTGTTTACATTCATTATAATTTATCCCAGACTCCTCGCTTCCGACCAACCAGTCGGGGTTCTCAATTGTGCCACAACCTCCGACACCATCGACCTTTAACAACCTTGAAAGCCCAAAACTAGTCATCACCGTGACTATTGACTCACAACCCAAACGGTAACTCATACCCATCTGATTCTCACTACATATTATCAGTCAACACTGATATCGTCTCTCAACCACCCTTCAATTAACTACAGCTTTAGAAGCCTCAAATCGATCATTCGATTCTTGGATTAACACTCTCCTGCTTCTCACTAAACGACATACCCTTTTACCAACCGATGACTCCCTTGGAGCGACAAGCTCACCTCCTATCATCATTCTCTTCCTTATGGACTCAGGAGGTCCTTTCTCAATGAAATATCTACATCCCGCACGATATGCATCCTAACGGCATAACCTTACTTCCAAAAATGAACTTCCACCACACGCTAGACTAAAACTATCAATCTATGGATAGAACTCTCTACCCTGAACCACACTCAACAATAGCAATTGAGTATGCCCATGAACCTGTATATTCATAATGGCATTGGCTAGATGCGATTCTGAATTTACCTTATATGAGAGTACTCACTATTGTTATCACACCTCACGATGATCAAGGTCTTTCTTAAAGGCTTCCTAAATCTTAGTTGTGTCCATCTACTCCACAGTTTAAGTTTAGGCCCATCCGGTCACCTAAATCCCTTAAACTATGGCTCTGATACCAACTATAACAACCCAACCAGGATAATCAAACAGATTAATTCTTAATATTAAGATACCAACATTTAATAATAATCCATGCCAAAACGGTCACAAGCTTACAATGGATAAATCAAGGTTTGTTAAAACAACCTATACACAACTGAGATAAAGAAGAATAACTAAACGTCGGTCTTCTATCTGCCCTGCTAAACTTTCTCCTTGCCCTTAACAGCCCTGTCTAACTCACGACGGCCTGAAAAGATTTTAGTTTTAAAAGAACGAGGGTTAGACCGAAGCTCTAGTGAGTTCCCTCTACAGTTAACAATAAATAACATTTCAGAATTTAAATCAACATTTAAATAAATCCACAAGAATGAACACGCTACTGACCACACGACCGTCAAAGACGATGTGTCTAACTCGCGCTGCCTTAATGTTGGGACACACCCCCAACGACATAAACGGGCCACACTCCCCGACACGAGTAGGCGGGCCACACTCCCCGACTTAGGTCACATATTCCACAAATAATGTATGCATACATTTAAACATCAACAATTTAAAACACACCTAAGTAAACTCATGATAATCATATCATCACAAATAATTCCAAAGTTTTAAAATAAAAAAAATAAAACTTTGCATGCTTTCGTAACCAAAAAGGTTTAGTTCAGAAAAACTCACCTGTCGTCCATAGCTCGAGACTCGCATCTACTCTTACAATTTGGTTCGAGCCCTATGAAGGAAACATCGACCGGTAAACCTTCTAAACCTTCGAATTATAAAGATTGACCTCAACATTGAGATCCCAAACTGATCTACCCTCTAACCACACTTAACTTACCTAATCCTATTTGAGAAATAAAATAATTTGCTAGACTTAGACTAATAAGAAAACATGGGCCGACCACCACCACTTATCCTTTCTTAAAAAAAAGATTTCCATAATGTGGGCTTTGGCCCACTAAGCAACATCTGTGACCGGGACCTGATGGCCGACCGGTATCACCCCATGACCGGGGTCTCCACACAGCACCTACCGGACCTGTTTAACCAGGGACCGAGGTGCTTAGGCGCCTGGGGTCTTGACCCCTCCCAAGCTGACCGGTGTGCAAGAGATCGATATCTCGACCGGAGCCAACCAAACCGAAATTGACCGGTGAGTTAGCGATCGGGGTGACGACCCCCCCCCCCCCAATGACTAGACCGAAACCTAAATCGATCGGGCGATGACTGTAGTTCGACCGGGGTAGTCGATTTCCCAAGAACCTCGGTCGAATTCCATGGTGAAAACTTTTCAGTAACCAACCATTAATTAACCGATAAAGAAAACCACTCTTTCCATCAATGAAATTACCTAACGAAATACATAAATTAATCAATAACAACTCTTAATCCCAACCATCATAACTCTCAGATTAACACCCCCACACCCAACTTCAGAACGATAACGAAACTCCAAAACCAAAAACCATTACTGAAATGAATAGTTAGAGATGAAGATTTTTGGTTAAAAGATGATTTACCTCAAAGAGATCTTAAATTCTCACTTGAAATCCTTCAGGAATTCTTCTTCCTCGACCTTTCTCCAAAATCGCCCACAGGCTCTTCACAATAATCAGTCGCCTCACAAACAGACCACACCAAAACCTAGGGTTAAACCTCTTTTTCCAACTTTACACAATAGACCCCTCCTTGAAGAAATTGTTCCACTTCTTTCCCCAACTTTATTCTACTTGAATTAAACCCGGTTATTACATATATATATATTAATAATTATAAATATTTTATTTATTACTTATAGTATTGTTAACTTAGTATACATAATCCCAAATTCAATATGAACATATATTTGAGATCTAGTTGATAGTATTTACTCATAGGAATGTTATTATTATACTTTTTTTTAGTTGTTCAAATTTTCGTAGTTATATTTTGGTCTTTTTCACATTTATGATATCTAGATTTTGAACGTATTTAAATATGAAATTTGGTATTCGTTCGGTTTTTCCATAATCGATAAATGACATTTATAGGGTGTCAGAAATGTATAAGTATCAATAGACTGATTTATTCGACTTTAGTTTATAGAATCAAATAATACAATTAACATCTTATCTAAAATTGTTACAATATATTTATAGAACACTTTTTGTATGCTTTAACAAGTTTTTAAAAACATTTTTATAATAAAACGTCGTATTAACTATTGTATAAGAAACTTTTTTAAAAGTATCCCATAAACACGTCTTTTTATAGGTCGGGTTTTTCCGTCATATAAATTAATATGACGTTTTATTTCAAAAGTGTATTAAAAAACATATAAAAACTCCCAAAAACATTATGTATACTTATTATAACATTTTTATATATGACGTCAAACTCATTTCTGTGGGTTAAGAAAAGGGGCAAAAAGGGTGAGTCTTTTAATATTAGGATAGTTAGATTTGTAATGCTCTTGACGTGTCTTGATGTTCCTTTGTTCTTCTAGCTCCTCGCTAGTGTTTCTGGTTGAATAAATCATATATAATTCCACTACTAGAAAAACGGGTATCAGTGACGGAAATTTTCGTCACTAATTAGCGACGGATTAGTGACGGAACCAATTATGTCACTAATCCGTCGCTAATTAGTGACGGAATTAATTCCGTCGCTAATTAGTGACGGATTAGCGACGGGATCTATTTAAAAAATAAACAAATATGAAAGCACCATAACGCTCTATGTAAATTGGTGAGTCCAAAACTATATGCATTGTATAAATTATAAATCCATTGGAGTATTAAAAATAATAAAAACGATATATTTCAATATTGAAGCAGTCCTATAAATAAAACTTTGTCGATTTTTGAATCTGAAAGTTTTATAATGATAGTCATAAATCAGGGATCTCTAAAGTGTATTATTCACATTTCATAAAATCCGTACGACTAGCTAATTTTAGTAAAACACCAAAACCTTTTAAATATAATTAATAACAAAATATTATTATAAATATGTTTAATATATATATATATATTATTGAAATATTTAATTTTACTATTTAACTACACTTTCATCACATAATTATTAATCATATTTATACTTCCCACTTTCCAACAAAGATATATTTTGAATATTCGAGTTACCCTCCATTCAATAATATATATAATTGATATTAAAATCTTGACTTTTGTATCCGATATATCCATACTGGAAAAAATATTTTAATTCTCGTATGACCCAACACTAATAATTTAATATAACATTAAATTTAAAATTTAGTTTTTTGTGTTTTTAAATTGTAAACTATATTTAAATAATTAGTTCTTTTTACTAAAAATGAAAATTAGTAAAAACTAAAATAGGAATAATTTTATTATAATTTTGGTCGATGAAACTTAAACGTACATAAGAAAACATTTGTAAAATAAAAAAGAACTAATAAACTGAAATTTCATCAGCAAAACCAAAAAAAAAAAACATTATATTGGATATAGTTTTGTGCCAAGATAATAACATATAATTGAATACAATAACATAAATTTATAATGCAGAAAATATAAACTAAGACAAATTAAAAGTTTAAATAATCATTTCCGATTCCGCCAAGATAATCATAATATTGGCTACAATTTTGTGCGGGGTTATGAGATTATTCGCTTTGATCTTGGGACGTGTATATGTTAACTCGGAAAACTAGTGTAATTTTATTTGTTTTTGGATGTATGTTATCTTCTAAAATTGAAGTATTGTAATTCAGGTTGATTGATTTATAACGTAGTATTTATTAATTAAAGATTGTTATTTTAACTTTAGTGATGTTTCGTTTAATAAATTATTTTACAATTAAGTGGTAACGATTTATGGATTATAAATATTAATTTATATTTTAATTATTAGTTTTTAATAAAATAGCTTCATAATAAATATATATATATATATATATATATATTGTATTATTATTATTATTATTATTATTATTATTATTATTATTAAAGTTGTTTTTTTAATGTGGTTGAAGTTGTTGTTTTTTTGTGTGTGTTTAATGGACCCACTATATTTTTGTCGTTCTATTGTTTTTAATTTAATAGTTGGCTATTTGGGCTCGAGATGGTTTAGATTAGGGAATTTAATTAAAATGTCCTAAGTTGAAAAATCAGTACCCAATATGCCCCAAATCTTGTAATTTTTGCCAAAATACCTCCTAGGTCTGCGTTTTTCACTGTTACACGCAGACCTGGTCCGCGTTTTGGCCGCGTTCACTGTTACACGCGGCCTCGAGCCGCGTTTTGGCCGCGTTTCCCCCTACACGCGGACCTGGTACGCGTTTGGCATTCGATGCGTGTTGGTCCGCGTTTGGTCCGCGTTTGGTCCGCGTTTTCTCCGCGTTTTCCACTATAAAACGCGTATCTGGGCCGCGTTTTTTACTGTAGAACGCGTACTTGGGGGCCGCCCATAGCATTGTTTATTTAGGGTTTAGAGATCGACGGTGTGGATGCTTTCATTTGTTAGGGTTTGCTCCTATAAATAAGTGTGTCCCCCACCCATAACCCCACCACCATCACTCTCAAAGGTATCCCATCTATTTCACTCTCTCAAATATATCGTGTATTACACACGCTCGGATCTCGGCTCGGTTGGTTAGCATTTATAAAAGTCGGATATGGGTCGACCACTTTCTTCGGTAAGTTTCCTTTAACCGCGTTTTAATTTTATATTTATTTTAGTGATTATGTGTTAATTTTAGAGTGTTGCGTTTATGTTGATAATATGTTAGAGGTTGCGTTAATTTTAGTTTTACATATTACGTTGATTTTAGAGATTGCGTTAATTTTAGGATTGCGCTACTTTCATAAAAAAATTGTAGAGATTGCGTTTTTTTTTTGTATAAAAAAAGTGTAGAGATTGGGCTTGTTTTTGGGATTGCGCTAATTTTATTAAAAAATTGTAGAGATTGCGTTAATTTTAGAGATTGCGGTTTTTTTTTGTATAAAAAAAGTGTAGAGATTGGGATTGTTTTTGGGATTGCGCTAATTTTATAAAATAATTGTAGAGATTTCGTTAATTTTAGAGATTGCGTTTTTTTTTTGTATAAAAAAGTGTAGAGATTGGGCATGTTTTAGGATTGCGCTACTTTCATAAAAAAATTGTAGAGATTGCGTTTTTTTTTTGTATAAAAAAGGTGTAGAGATTGGGCTTGTTTTAGGGATTGCGCTCATTTTATAAAATAATTGTAGAGATTGCGTTAATCTTAGAGATTGCGTTTTTTTTTGTATAAAAAAGTGTAGAGATTGGGCTTGTTTTTGGGATTGCGCTAATTTTATAAAATAATTGTAGAGATTGCGTTAATCTTAGAGATTGCGTTTTTTTTTTGTATAAAAAAGTGTAGAGATTGCGTTAATTTTAGAGATTGCGTTTTTTTTTTGTATAAAAAAAGTGTAGAGATTGCGCTTGTTTTAGGGATTGCGCTCATTTTATAAAATAATTGTAGAGATTGCGTTAATCTTAGAGATTGCGTTTTTTTTTGTATAAAAAAGTGTAGAGATTGGGCTTGTTTTTGGGATTGCGCTAATTTTATAAAATAATTGTAGAGATTGCGTTAATCTTAGAGATTGGGTTTTTTTTTGTATAAAAAAGTGTAGAGATTGCGTTAATTTTAGAGATTGCGTTTTTTTTTGTATAAAAAAAGTGTAGAGATTGGGCTTGTTTTAGGATTGCGCTACTTTCATAAAAAAATTGTAGAGATTGCGTTAATTTTAGAGATTGCGTTTTTTTTTGTATAAAAAAACTGTAGAGATTGGGCTTGTTTTAGGGATTGCGCTCATTTTATAAAATAATTGTAGAGATTGCGTTTTATAATTTTTTTTGTATAAAAAAACTGTACAGATTGGGCTTGTTTTTGGGATTGCGCTAATTTTATTAAAAAAATTTAGAGATTGCGTTAATGTTAGAGATTGTGTTTTTTTTTTTGTATAAAAAAACTGTAGAGATTGGGCTTGTTTTTGGGATTGCGCTACTTTCATAAAAAAATTGTAGAGATTGCGTTAATTTTAGAGATTGCGTTTTTTTTTTAGTATAAAATAATTGTAGAGATTGGGCTTGTTTTATGGATTGCGCTACTTTCATAAAATAATTGTAGAGATTGCGTTAATCTTAGAGATTGCGTTTTATAATTTTTTTTGTATAAAAAAACTGTACAGATTGGGCTTGTTTTTGGGATTGCGCTAATTTCATAAAATAATTGTAGAGATTGCGTTAATCTTAGAGATTGCGCTACTTTCATAAA
Source organism: Arctium minus (assembly GCA_954870635.1). NCBI lineage: Eukaryota > Viridiplantae > Streptophyta > Magnoliopsida > Asterales > Asteraceae > Arctium > Arctium minus. The sequence goes on along the minus strand of OX941089.1, from coordinate 72,725,955 downwards.
AAATTTGTAGAGATTGCGTTTTATAATTTTTTTTGTATAAAAAACTGTAGAGATTGGGCTTGTTTTTGGGATTGCGCTAATTTTATAAAATACTTGTAGAGATTTCGTTAATTTTAGAGATTGCGTTTTTTTTTTGTATAAAAAAAGTGTAGAGATTGGGCTTGTTTTAGGGATTGCGCTACTTTCATAAAAAAAATTGTAGAGATTGCGTTAATTTTAGAGATTGCGTTTTATAATTTTTTTTGTATAAAAAAACTGTACAGATTGGGCTTGTTTTTGGGATTGCGCTAATTTCATAAAATAATTGTAGAGATTGCGTTAACAACATCCTTGCATTACTATGTAGGACGATTTTGATAACGTCGATCTTTCGTTCAAATGTCGCATCGCCATGGTAAAGGAAATTAGAGATGCTTTTGAAGCGTGTCCACCTGAACGGGCACAACGTTTACACGAAATGTTTAGCCGCACATCTTTCGGGCCATGGCTCGAGCTTACCAATGTCCAACAGGACCCCCTTCTAGTACACATGTTTTTACAGATGGAGGTCGAGGTTGCGAGACCACAGCCGGAGGAATTGTATTTTCACGTGTGTGGGACTCGCATGCACTTTGGTCGTCGTGAGTTCTGTATTGTAACAGGACTCCCTTTCGGACAAATACCCGACCTTCCTACCTTGACAGATGAGTCCTTTGTTAGTAGGGTTTGGCCCGGCCTTGCACCAGGTATCTTGACGCTGAGAACCGTCCTCGAGACGATGAGAACTGGTCTTGGTGCGATATCCGATGAGGATGCTGTGCGTGTTTGCTTGGTGGTGATGGCAGATTTGATGTTCATGGGTCGTGATCCAAGGCTGCCGGTTTCCTCTACTGTACTTATCGTTGTCGATGACTTGGAGAGGTTTAACCGCTATCCGTGGGGTAGCTACATCTGGAGTCACTCATACAAAGGACTCCACGGTGCCATCGCCAGACGCAAGCAGAAGAACCAACAAAACAACAAGATGACGTTGAACGGGTTTGCACACGCCCTAAAGGTTAGATAAGTACAATAACATAAATATCAATTCATTAACTAATTTTGCTAATTTTGGATTTATTCTAACGTACTTGTTCAATTTATGTAATTCCAGATATGGATCTTGGAGATGTTTCCTGCCTGCCGGCAAAATTTCACCAAGCGCTCCGACAGGTTGATTAGGGGAACCAAATGGGATCGAGATGCTGTCCTTAATAAGTCTGCATGCATTGGGATCTTCAACTCAGCTTTGAGCGTATGCCCTCTTACTATATTTTTAATTGTAGTAATTAAAAAACTATTTGTGATTTATATGTCTTATAATTTTTTAGGTTGTTAATGCGCCATATGCCGAACTGAGGCCTACTCAGGATGAGCAGCAGTCGAGTTGGTTTCGACGGAGCGTCGCCTTTTTTGAAAGTTCGGCGGGCAGGCGACCGACAAAGAGGTCCCGACGTAGAGGTCCTGATCCCGATGACAATGATGACGATGATGACGATCATGACGATGATGATGAAGATGACGATGATGGCACGCGACGTCAGACTCCCCTTAGCTCTAGCTATCAGGCTCCCCCTAGCTCTAGCTATCAGGCTCCTCCTATCCCCACCCATCAAGCTCCCCCTAGCCCCCCCCCCCCCCCATCATAGGATGCCTGATATAGACCCATACCAAGATAAGTGGGAGTACATGACCTCCGTGGACAGACGCGTAAGAGACCTCGAGGCCCTCGATATGGCCAGACGCATAAGAGAGCTTGAGGCCCTCACCGCACACCTTCGCCACACTCACGTTAGTGTTTAACTTAATTTGGGGATATTACGCCCAATACTTTAATATTGGTTTGTATATTGATATTACGTTCCATGATTGTATTAGGTGTCGACGAACATGGCGCCCACTTACACGTCACCGGGGTACACACAGGCGGCAGCAGGAGGACACTACCCTTTTTCGACCCCATCATCCCAACAATATGTAAGTTACGACGAGTGCTCATTGTTGTTCTTTTTTTGTTATTACGTTTGAAGATTCATATTAAGAGTGCTCATTATAATCCATGTCACCAGTTTGGGATGACAAGTACGACGCCAGCCTACACGACGCCGGGGTACACACAGGCGGCAACCGGAGGAAACTACCCTTTCTCGACCCCATCATTCCAGCAAAATGTAAGTTACGACGAGTCCTCATTGTTGTTCTTTTTTTGTTATTACGTTTGAAGATTCTTATAATGACCTACGTCACTAGTTTGGGATGCAGGCGGGGGACTATTACAGACCCCAGATGATGGAGTCGGGGCCGGGGCTGTCCGTCCTAAGCGGGTTGGTGGAAGATTTTTTGGGAACTTCCATCCCTTATTCGATGGGGTCGGAGTCGGGGGTTGACACCACCCAGGCGCGGGTGAGTACTCCGATGGCTGATAATATCATCGATGACCACTTCGATGATGATGACATGGCCATACATGATCCAGATCAGGCAACACATGAGAGGGCGAGACGGGTCGCTGTTGTGGGGCCAGCCCTTTGTTCCCCATATGTCCAACAAGCTTCGACCACAACAGTACCTAAGAAAAAAACCAAGGCAAGGGTGAAGGCAAAGGGCAAGGGAAAGGTTGGGGGAGACACTACGATGACTGACGCGGGCCAATCGATGTTTGTTTCGGCTGCACAGATCAGGGAATTATGTATCAGTGATCAGCTCCCCCACCTGATGTGTCCATTTTACGGCGGCCTTCAAATGAATGCCGGTTTTTTCATGCTACTGTTGGGTGTAGGTGGTAGTGGGGATTTCGAGGATCTGGTAAGTATTTAAATATAGTCATATAAACAACTACATTTCTAATGACAGGTCTAACAATCTATGTTTTGTGTATAGCAAATCGACGCTTGGGTTAGAATGATCCAAGAATCCCGCTCTCCACATGCCAGATGGACGGTCATGGACTCCAACTTCTTTGAGTGGCTTACACGGCCGGGCCAAGGATACAGGTTTGTGTTCGAAACATGCAATGGACTGGGCCATAGAAATCATCCAGCTTGGATGGACATCGACGAGGTATGGAAATCGATTTACATAATTTTTGTTCAACTTGTTTGTTACTAACTATTATTGTGTTATTGTAAAATCTCAGGTATACATCCCCATATGCGTCGTGGACAAACATTGGGTGCTCGGTGTTCTGTACCTCCGTGAAATGAGGCTGGTCTTATTTGACAGTTTACGAGCAAGAAGGTACACTTTGCCCTTGGAAGAACGCCTTGGGATCTTCAAAAAACAATTGCCGAAGTTGTTAAAAAAGATACACGACACGCCGAATCGTATCAAGGCCAGCAAGAAATTAGAGGTTATCTATGATCCTGATGCACCTCAACAGACAGGGGGCCTTGGGGATTGCGGTGTGTGGGTGTGTCGTAACATATCCAAGTTTATTGAAGGTCTGCACCCAACAGTTGCACCAGATGCAACTGAGCATGTGGCAAGGGAATGGCGTAATTACATGGCGGAGACCCTTTTCTCGTTGGCTGTCCAAATAAACGATTAGGCCGGGAAATCTACCCGTAGTAGGTTTCTCAAAGGGTGGTTGTTGTATGGATGCACTTTAACGTTTAACCTAAGTTTTATTTTATGCATTAATTTTTACTTTATCGATGCTTGAATGTTGTACGGATGCACCATTTCGTTTTCTTTAATTTCAATAAAACGATGCTTTTATGGTTTATCTTTTATTTACACATAATATAATTTCACAATCACGATAAGGTAGATAAAATCAACAATTAACATAATAACAATATCACTTAGCATAGAAGATGAGGTGGTTACAATCAAGGGAAGTCAATGTTAAGGTCAATGCTATCACGCCTTAAAGTTCCATGTGGTTCTAGGTCCGATGACCCTTGAGAGCGAAATCTTTGGCTAGTAGAAGCTCTCCTGGGCACGGTTGAAGGGGCAGGAGTTGGACATTCACCACGAGTATGTCCTACTGCTCCACACTTAGTACACGTTCTCTGTATCGGATCCTCACCACGAGATGGACGTCGATCGTTCTTTCTTGGTCTCCCCGCACGTCTCTTGGTTATTAACGGTGGATAGCATGGCGGAAGGGGGACGTGTGGCAAAACCCATGATTGAGGGGGTCCAACAGGATAGATCAACTCATGATATGTTGACCGGTAAGTACTGGACGTGTAGTAAGATATAGCCAGATCGCTGCAATCTCTACGATTCATTGACCTTGCAGCAGCGATGGCATGACCGCACGGTAAACCAGAATATTGCTATTGGTTACATTCACAAACACCGTTGACCATATCGACAGTCGCGTGATAACGGATATCCCGAACGTTGAACTTACCATGTCCAATCTGACTTACCCTCCATGTCGCAGACTTTCCCGACCTTCTGCTAATTATCTCCTCCGCCATTGGTGTGAGATGATTACGCATTTCATCTACAAATATGTGTTAATTGTGTTACGATTTATACGGAAGACGAAAAATGCAACAAACATATAAGTTAAAGATTTTAGAGTTTATCAACCTCCCTTTCATCGTCGAAGTTGGTACCACTCTTGTTGAAAATCTCGGAAGTACTCTATAAGGCCGACAATGGGTAACCTGCGTGCAAAACGGGACAGTGCATTCACCGACTCTACACTATTAGAGGTCATTATGTTATACCGTTGTGCAGGGAAATGGGCCCTTGACCACCTCTCTTTACCAGCCTCGTCCATAACTTGTGCTCCACGAGGTACTTCATATCGTAGTGCATTCATGTAGGTCTCGAACTCCCTAATAGTATATGCTTTGCACGCCTTCCAATACGTGGTCTTGTTTGTTGTGATACGTTTGTCCGCGCTTTTCACGTTCATCTCCAAATGTCGACAACATAGGGCGTGAGGGGTGGAGGGGTACACGGCATAAATTGCCGCACTTATGGAAGGAGCCCTGTCGGACATAAACACCAACCCTTCCGGGGAGCCGATACATTCCCGCAACATGTTCAGAAACCAACCCCACTCCTCCCCCGTCTCGGACTTTCCTACTCCGAAAGCCAAGGGCACAATGTTGTTATTTCCGTCCATGGCAACCGCCAAGAACATCATACCCAGGTAATGCCCCTTTAAATGGGCAGCGTCTATTACAAGGACAGGACGCAGATTTGTCAAAAACGTCCGGATCTGCAATAAACGTATGTGGTTATTATTTGTAAATGTTAAAATTCATAATATGTAAAGCTACGACGATTTAATATACTTACCGCACATCCAAGTGCAGCGAAACACAATTCGAAACGTCCGTTTGAATCCGTCCTTATTCTGGTGCGTGTACCCGGATTCTTCAGCTCCAAGTTATATAAATACGCAGGGAGTCGTTCGTACGACTCCTCGGGAGTGCCTCTCACCATTAGTAGTGCCTTGCATCGCGCACGCCATCCTTGGTGGTAACCAATGTTTATCCCGTACTGCTGATTTATATCGTTGACGATGTCCTTCGGCCGAAATGACCTGCTAGCGTCAAGAAACTTGTCTTTCAGTATGTGGCCCAAAGTCCTTTTGTTGGCCTGCCGGTGGCTAGCATTTAGTTGTGTCCTCGAACATGTGTGTACGTCGTTCAGCTTTCTAACGACAAACAGCCCTCCTTTAGGGCCCACGGACTTCGCGGACATACTCCATTCACAATTTTGTTGGTCACATACAACCTTGTATCTGCGTTTGTCGGATTTCTTCGCTCTAAACACGAAACCCTCTCGCAAGAACTTCATTCCCAACTGTACGGTCATTTCCTCCTTCGTATGAAATATTTGACCTTCATGTATAGTTGTACTACGATTGTAAGGTGCGGGTTGGTAGGCTGGTATATGGGGGACCGGGTTAGGAAGAGAAGGGGGCATATCAAAATAATCGTTTAACGCACCAAATGATTTATTGCTAGGGGTATATGTTTCTTCGTCCTCGTCATTATCGGTATCTGATCTGTCCAGATCAGATATACCAGTTGTGAAAACATGTGTTTCGTCATCAGCAACTCCAACAAACCGTCTTTTTGGGTATTCTGCTTCTTCTTCTTCTTCTTCTTCTTCTTCTTCTTCTTCTTCTTCTAGTTGCGTCTCCGGAACAACTTCGGGATAAGATTCGTTAGGACGATATGCATGATCAGAATAAAGTGTGGTGTCGTAGGATGCCTGAAATTGAGAGTCAGGCTCCAGTTGACTACCACCGACATGGATTTCGTCATCATCTTCGTCATCACCTTCGTCATCATCTTCGTCATCGCCCATCGATGGTGCGACATACACAAAAAGTTGTGGAGGTATTTCTGAATCGGCTGCAAGTAGCATAAAACCAAGGATTTCGTCATCGTTGGTTATCTCCATCAGTGAGCCATCTGCACGTCTGAACACCAACTTGCAAGCAGCAGAATCTCCGATTCCACACTTTCCCACGACGTAATCGATAAACGTCTTATACGCAACCATTATTGGAATATATACACCACGCTTTGTGTAGCCAATATAATCCCACCCATTGTTGTTTTGCACCCATTGACCATCGAAACATAATAAGACTCTAGTTTTTTGAACAGATGAACTCATTTTTTCAGTAGTATGAAAAATGAAGCAATTCAAGTGGATGTGATGAACGATTTTGCATCTAATCTTACTAATCTTTATAGGAAAAATTGAATGGAGAAAATGAATGTGAACCACATATTCAATGACAATGGTACACTTATTGTATGAGAATCAGACTAAAATGTGGAAAAAAACAGTAAAATCATTCAAAAAATACGTCACAAACAGTTGACCACACATGAAATCATAGGCCTGAAACCCTAATTTTCAAAACCCTAATATGGTTTACACTATTAAACGCGGACCTAACCCTCGTTTGTAACAAAAAACGCGGCCCAAACGCGGACCAACGCGCATCGAATGCCAAACGCGTACCAGGTCCGCGTGTAGGGGGAAACGCGGCCAAAACGCGGCTCGAGGCCGCGTGTAACAGTGAACGCGGCCAAAACGCGGACCAGGTCCGCGTGTAACAGTGAAAAACGCGGACCTAGGGGGTATTTTGGCAAAAATTACAAGATTTGGGGCATATTGGGTACTGATTTTTCAACTTAGGGCATTTTAATTAAATTCCCTTTAGATTATTATCATTGGAGGTAGATTTCGTGTTTTTCTACCTAAATTATAAAATAACTAATAATTATATTATAATATAAGATAAGATAATATAATATAATATAAATAATTGTTCATCATAAAAATGTAACATAATAATACTTTAACATAAAAGTTCTATATATATATATATGATAATAATATAATAATATTTAGATAATAGTTAAATTGTACTATAATATAATATAAATAACAATATCTGTTAACGATTAAAATATAATAATATAATAATTTAACATAAAAGTTATAAATTTATATCATATAAGTATAATAATATAATAATGATTATACCATTAAAAACAAAAAATAGTATAAAAGGTTTAGACGGGTTTGTACTTCATCCAAACTTTTTAGGATTGTTTTGAATCTCTGTAAACAATCATATATCTAACCTTAGTCGATTATGGCGATGGAGATTAGAGACAATACTAGCGAGAAAATCAACAGATTCGGCTACGGTAGTTCCACTTTTGTTGATAATGTCCAAGCTCTTGCTTCCGAGGAATCGAAAGACATTCCTATTCGGTATGTTAGACCCAAGATTGAATCTGAAGAGGTTTTAATGGACGAATCTCTTCAAGTTCCGGTGATCGACTTCAGCAAACTTTCTATCCCCGGAAAACCTGGTTATGAAGATGAATTGGCTAAACTCCATGTTGCTTGTAGAGATTGGGGCTTTTTCCAGGTAACTAATATTATATATATAATACTAGAATAATCTGTATGTGTGGACATTATGATTTATGAATTCAATTACTGATTAAGAATTTGTAAAATGCAAACAGTTGATAAATCATAGAGTATTAAAACTCATGATTGAAATGAAGAAGGTTACAGAGGAGTTCTTTAAGCTGCCATTAGAGGAGAAGATGAAATATGCACAAATTCCGGGTAGCATTGAAGGATATGGTCAAGCATTTGTTGTTTCTGAGGATCAAAAACTCGATTGGGGTGACATGCTTTATCTCGTACCCTTGCCCGTCAATCAAAGAAACATGAGATTTTGGCCTTAAAATCCATATTCATTCACGTAATTTCATATTTATTGTTCTATAATGATCAATATTTAGGTTGATTCATAAGCTTCTATGAGTTCTTTTTTTTTACCCCAAAACATCTCATTTGGATTTATGTCATTCAAGAAAACATTCGATCAATACTCAAACGAGCTTAATGGCGTATCCAAGGAACTGTTTAAGTTTATGTCCATAAACATAGGAATGGAACCGGATGCAATTAGCAGATTTTATGAGAATTGCATACAAAGTATTAGAATGAACTACTATCCACCTTGTCGTGTAGCAGACAAGGTTTTAGGGTTGGCACCGCACTCAGATCAAAATGGGTTAACCTTCTTGGTTCAAGTCAATGAAGTTAAAGGGCTACAAATGTTGGGTCTGAATGTGCTAAGGATGAATACTGCTGCTACTTGAAAGGTATTACTACTGCAAGATGAAATATTACTACTGCTAGTAGAATTAATACTGCTTGAAGAGTTAGTGCTGCTACTTGAATAGTTAGTACTGCTTGGAGAGTTAGTACTACTAGTAGTTAGTACTGCTTGAAGATTACTACTGCAAGTGAAGAGTTAATACTGCAAGCATGATTAATACTGCTCAGGATGCTAATGATGCTGGATAAGGATGAAGTTAATGCTGCTTATGAAGATAGTGTCTTGAAGAGAAAGACTAGGAGCTGGAGATAATGATGAAGATAATTATGGTATTGATGCTGAAGAACAATCTTATTTTGATAATTATCTTGTAATCAATTCTGTATATATATAGTCTAGATGTTTAGCATAAGAAATACAAGTTTTTCATATACATTTATTTAGAGAATTAACCTCAAGGTTCTTAGAAGTCCTTTCAATAGAGAAGTATTGAACGTCTGTTGAGCCTGTTCAACAGATTGAGGTTGAGTTTGTATTCATTAAGTTAATCAATATAACTTTTGATTTGCATTAAAGTACTGTTTCATTGATTGAGTGTTAAAGTGTTTTTCCGCAACTTCTTTAACATTGTTTCTGAGTGTGTTAATTAAATTCTTCATTAGAATTTTTCAATCTTGACAAGTGGTATCAGAGCGAGAAAACTCATAAACCTATAATCATGTACAGTTCAAGTGACAACGTTTTGGTATCAAAGGTTCCCATGCTCAAACCCAATGAGTTTGACATGTGGAAAATCAGAATCAAACAATATATTCTTCTCACAGACTTCTCAATGTGGGACATCATTGAGAATGGTCCCTCTGATGGAGGAAAGATGGATGCAGATGGCAAGAGACCTCTACCAAAAACTGTTGGAAAAAAAAGATGAGGCAGACAGAGATGAAAGCCTTGAGCACTCTGCTCTTGGCTATACCTAATGAGTACCAACACCAGTTCTGCAACTGTACGGATGCACAAATTCTATGGAATGCACTGGAGAAAAGATTTTCTGGTACCAAAAGTACCAAGAGAAATCAGAAGGCCATCCTGAAGCAGCAATATGAAAACTTCATGTCTACAAAGAATGAGTCCATGACTCAAACTTTTGATAGATTTAATAAGTTAATTGGTGAATTGGCTACTGTTGGTGTCTAGATAGATCAAGATGATGTCAACAGAAAATTTCTCAGATCTCTTGGTGATGAATGGACTATGTACACTGTCTCCTTCAGACAGAATGACCAACTGGAGGACAAGGAACTGGATGACCTCTATAATGACCTTAGGGTGTTTGAAGCAGAGGTAGAAGCAAAGAAGAGGCCCTCTGGATACTCATACAATGTTGCTCTTTTATCATCTTCTACTGATTATGCTGCTAATACAGAATCAGTTAGTGTTGCCTATGGATCAAAGCAAGATGGATCTAATGACTCAGTTTTAGAAGCTTTTCTAGCCAGTCATGCTAACTCCACTCTAATTAATGATGACTTAGAACAGATAAATGCTGATGATCTGGAAGACATGGATATCAAGTGGCAGATGGCTATGCTCACAATGAGGGTAAAAAGATTCATCAAAAGGACTGGAAGGAACAACTTTGCTCAGAAAAGAGAAGATGGGGTTGGATTTGATAAATCCAAGGTTGAATGTTACAAGTGTCACAAGCTGGGGCACTTTGCAAGAGAATGCAGAAGTGGAATGCCTCAACAACATACTAGCAACCATCAACCATCACAGTCCACTAGCTTCAACAACAGGAACTCTTCTCAAGCTCTTGTTCCCAAGAAGGAATGGGATTTGATTGGAGTGACCAAGCAGAAGAAGCAGTTCAGAATCAAGCTTTAATGGCTAAAGTTTCAGAGTCAGCAGGCACTGATATTCCCACAGAGGTAAAATCTAACCTTTGCTCAAAATCTTGCATAGAAACTGTTAAAAAGTACAGGGATCTTAATCAAAGAATGTGTGATGACCTAAAAAGGTTAGAGAAAGATAGAAGAGAGTATGTTGTGATTGTTGAGAATTTGGAAGAACAAATTAAGGCATATGAAGCCAATGAACTTCAACACACATATGATACTAACTACTGGAAGTGGGAAAAGAATGAGTTAGAGCTTAAGCTTATAAAGTCTGAAGAGGAATGTGAGAAGATAAGGAGTGATTTTGAGAAAGCCAAGTTGGACATTGAGAAGTTTTCCAATGCCTCTAAAGCAATGGACTCACTTCTAAAATCTCAAGTCCATGACAACCTGAAAAGAGGTTTAGGATAAAACAATACCCCTCCACCCTATAACAATAACTATATCCCTCCCACTTCAGACCTCTTAGAAAGACAAGAAAAAATAGACTTACCTGCAGGAGCCACAGATGTAGATCCTCTTGATAGTGTAGTGATTGAGGAAGAGGCTGAATAAGAGACCACTAAGGGTAAGAATAAGGATGACCTTAAAGAAATTCCGTTAGAAAATCATATTCTTACTAATGAAAGGGGGGATAAACCTTTTGTAAAGAGTGAGAAGGCTGAAAGTTCTAAGAGAGGGAAGGGAAAGGTACAGGGAGTCCATTACATGCAAACCACTGTTGTTAATCCCTGTATTTGTAAACAGAATAAGCCCCAACAACATGATAAAACAAGGGGAAATCAAAGAAACATAAATAATCAGTGGGCTTTAAAACAAGGAATTGATCTGAGAAAAATTAACAGACCAAAGCCTTGTTTTATCTGTGGCAAGTTAAATCATCTAGCCAAACACTGTTATTTCAATCCTATTAACCAAAGGATCACTTTTCAAAGAAATATACAAAATCCTATTGGTTATAGGAAGCAAATAAGGAATCATATGGCTGATAATGTGAGAAGGGCACCTATAAAATCTCATGCTCAGAATAAGTTTGCTAATTCAAAGAAAAATACTTCAAATAAGCCAAGGAGTATCTTAAAGAAAAAGAAAGCAAAAAACTTTGTCCAGGTTTGGGTTCCAAAAGTAAAGAAATCTGTTAGTACTGCTACTTCAAATAGTACTGCTGACAGAAATAGTGCTGCTGCAAGCAATACTACTGCTAACCCAGTTAATACTGCTAACAACGTTAGTACTGCTAACCCAATTAGTGCTTCTAATGATGTTAGTACTGCTAACAAAGTTAGTACTGCAAATCAAGTTAGTACTACTTCCAGTGACAGGCCTATTCTTCTGACAAAGTATTCAAGCAATAAGATTCCTCAGTTTGATAATCTCATCAAGTCTGAATATGAATATGTTGATGAGAATGGGAAACCCAAGACCACTTTGGCTTGGGTTCCTATTAAAAACTAACTGATTTATTATATGTGCAGGGCAACCAACAGCTCAAAGGAAGGAGCATTTGGCATGTTGATAGTGGTTGTTCCAGGCACATGACAGGTAACATGTCCTGCCTTCAAAACTTCAAAAGAATTGATGGAGGACATGTTGCTTTTGGAGATAATCCAGCAGGTGGAAAGATAAGTGGAAAAGGTAATGTGTCAAAAGGTAAGATGACCTTTGAGGATATATACTATGTTGAGCAATTGAGATACAACCTGTTAAGTGTATCACAGGTCTGTGACAAGAAACATAGCATATTATTCAATGATACTGAATGTATTATCCTTGCTCCAGGGTTCAAGGTAGTTGATGAAAGTATGATATTACTTAGAACTCCTAGAAAGGACAATGTTTATTGCTTAGACTTGGAGAGTGTAGCTTCTGATTCATCTTTAAATTGTTTATTTTCAAAAGCTTCATTGGATGAATCATCTCTTTGGCACAGAAGGATGTGTCACATGAACTTTAAAACAATGAACAAACTTGTGAAAAACAACCTTGTAAGAGGTTTGCCACAAAAGGTATTTTCATGTGATGATCATTGTGTTGCATGTCATAAAGGCAAACAACAAAAAACTTCTCATAAGTCCAAAGAGATAAATATAATCTCTTCACCTCTTAATATACTGCATATGGATCTGTTTGGTCCTACAAATGTGATGAGTATTGGTAAGAAATCCTACTGCTTGGTTATTGTTGATGATTTCTCTAGATTCACTTGGGTCTATTTTCTGAGGACTAAGGATGAAACAAGTGGATTAATCAAATTCTTTGTTCTTAGAGTTAAAAACCAAACAAATCTAAAAGTTAAAGTCATCAGGTCTGATAATGGAACTGAATTTAAAAACAATGACCTAAACAGCTTCTGTGAGGAAAAAGGCATTGAGAGACAATACAATGCTCCTAGGACTCCTCAACAGATGGTGTTGCTGAGAGGAGAAATAGGGCTTTGATAGAAGCTGCTAGATCTCTGTTGGCAGATTCAAAACTTCCAATCACTTTTTGGGCAGAAACAGTTAATACTGCCTGCTATGTTCAAAACAGAGTTCTAGTAGTGAAATCCCAAGACAAGACACCTTATGAGATTTTTAAAAAGAAGAAACCTTTTATTGGATTTTTCAAACCATTTGGGTGTCCTTGCACAATTCTCAATACCAAAACTCACCTAGGAAAGTTTTATAGCAAAGTTGAGGATGGGTTTCTTGTTGGATATTCATCTCAAAGTAAGGCCTACAGAGTTTTTAACACCTATTCTAGGATTATTGAGGAAAGCGACAATGTCAAATGCAATGAGAACACACCAAATCAACATGGTTCAGGTCCTGAGTGGCTATTTGACATTGATTCACTGTCTAATTCTTTGGGTTTCAGTAATGAGCATAATGCAGGAACAGGGACAGAAAAGGTACAAGTACAAAGACAAGAGTTTGTGCTGTTCCCAACACCTACTGCTGCTCTTGTTGAATTATGTGACCAAGATAAGAAAGATACTTCAGATTCAAAGGACACTAAACCAGCTCAGAATGAAGAGGATAAAGGTGAAAAGGAAGATCAACCCTCAGATTCAGGAATCAAAGGTCCTGAGATGCCATGTTTGGAAGAAGATGACACAAATGATGATAACTCTTCAGTTTTTGGTGGCAGCACTCCTGAAAAGAATGACTCTAATCTGGAAGCAGATATTATTGAAGAGGTTGTTCATCAAACAAGAGTTCACAAAAATCATCCTCCTCAATTGGTGATTGGTGACATCAATTCTCCTATAATCACAAGGAATCAAAGCAAGCTGGGAGGATTGAAGGACATACAATCAGGATTACTATCTTGCTTTCTATCATAGGTTGAACCCAAAAAGGCATTTGATGCAATGAAGGATCCAAGCTGGATAGAAGCAATGCAAGAGGAGCTACTGCAGTTTGTGCTGCAGGATGTATGGGATTTGGTTGACCTTCCAAAAGGACACAGAGCTATAGGCACTAAATGGATGTTCAGGAACAAGAAAGATGAGAGAGGAATTGTAATAAAGAACAAGGCCAGATTAGTGGCACAAGGGTATACTCAAGAAGAGGGAATTGATTATGAAGAGGTATCTGCACCAGTGGCCAGGATTGAGGCAATCAGGCTATTCTTAGCCTATGCTTCTTTCATGAAGTTTAAGGTCTACCAGATGGATGTAAAGAGTGCTTTCCTGTATGGGAGAATTGAAGAAGAAGTGTATGTATGTCAGCCTCCAGGGTTTGAGAATCCAAATTATCCTGACAGAGTATACAAATTGAAGAAGGCACTCTATGGGCTACATCAAGCACCAAGGGCATGGTATGACACTTTGTCTACCTATCTTTTGGAAAATGGTTTTCAAAGAGGAATCATAGACAAGACTTTGTTCATTCAGAGGAAGAAGAAGGACATCCTAATAGTGCAAATCTATGTGGATGATATTATATTTGGATCCACAAAAGATTAAATGTGTAGAGATTTTGAAGATTTGATGCACAAGAGATTCAAGATGAGTTCTATGGGTGAACTTACTTTCTTCCTTGGGCTACAAGTTAAGTAGAAGAAAGATGGGATATTTCTAAGCCAATCCAAGTATGTGCAGGACATTCTTACTAAGTTTGGATTCTCAGATTCAAAGCCTGCAAGAACACCCATGGAGACACACAAACAGATCACTGCAGATCTTGAGGGGGAGGATGTGGATGTTCATCACTAAAGATCCATGATTGGCTCCCTCATGTATCTCACTACTTCAAGACCAGATATCATGTTTCCTGTTTGTGTGTGTGCAAGATTTCAAGTAAGGCCTAAGTAGTCACACTTTCAAGCAGTCAAGAGGATATTCAGATATCTCAAAGGCCAACCTAGATTAGGTCTTTGGTATCCTCATGACTCACCATTTGACCCACTTGCTTATTCAGACAGTGACTTAGGTGGTGCAAATTTGGATAGAAAGTCAACTTCAGGGGGATGTCAGTTTTTGGGTGCAAGACTAGTGTCATGGCAGTGCAAGAAACAAACCACAGTGTCCACCCCTACAATAGAAACAGAGTATATAGCTGCGGCAAGCTGCTGTTCACAAGTACTCTGGATTCAGAATCAAATGTTGGACTATGGTATGACTTTTCTTCACACTCCAATATTCATAGACAATAACAGTGCTATTAGCATTGTTAATAATCCAGTCAAGCACTCCAAAACAAAGCATATAGAAATCAGGTACCACTTTATCAGAGACTGTAATGAAAAGAAGCTCATTCAGGTTGTGAAAGTCCATACAAGTAACCAATTTGCTGATCTATTCACCAAAGCTTTTGATGTGGGTAGATTCACATTCTTGGTCACAAGTGTGGGCATGATAAACACTGAATAAGCCTCCTTTGATCTGCTTTATGTACCATTTCTGTACAGATTCCTTCTTGTCTACTTTCTCATATTGTATTGTGCATGGTGCTGCTAACCTTGTGTGTTTAAGTGTTTCAGATTGCTTAAATTGAATATTTGGTACTTCTAGTTCAGTTAATACTGCTCTCTATATTACTCATGATAACAGTTCAAAAAGGGTTAAGTATGGTTACTACTACTAGGTAGTTTATACTGCCAGTGCAAAGTTACTACTGCTTGCTTTATTTATACTGCTAATCAGTGTTACTACTGCTGGTAGGTGTTAATACTGCTAGTCTGTGTTAATACTGCTAGTCTGTGTTAGTACTGCCAGTATGTGTTACTACTGCTAATAGGAGTTAATACTGCAAGTTGGTTAATACTGCTAGGGTACTTAGTACTGCTTCTAACTGAAACCCTCCACCTATAAATACCCTTTGTGACCTCCAAAATACAAACGGCTCTTTGAACTTCCATTGCTACTCTTTCTCTCTCTCTCTCTCTCTCTCTCTCTCTCTCTCATTCTTGCTTACCAGGTGTGATTCGAACCCTAGAATCAATCAGACCGATGGCAGGACTAGAATTCTTTGATGAACAAAATGAGGTTGCTATGCTGCAAAAACCCAAACAGGCTGAAGGTTTTCATCAGATTGTGGATTTCCTCAAATCATCACACATTGCCTATGCCCTCACTGTCAATCCCACAATCTGTGTGGCACATCTACGACAATTTTGGGCAAATGCTACCATCCACACTGAAGATGGCACTCAGGTCATCAAAACAAGGGTGTGTGATAAACCCCTGACCATCTCAGAAGAGTGTATTCTCATCCATCTACGCTTAGATGATGCCTCAGCTATTACCTCTCTTCCTAAGGAAGATCTCTTCCTAAGGAAGATCTCTTCCATGTTCTAAATCGAATGGGGTATGAAGGTCCCACAGAGGTATTCAAGTTCTTCGAGAATAGATTTTCACCTCAGTGGCGATTCTTTGTTCATACCCTACAACACTGCATTTCAAGAAAAACAACTGGCTGGAGTGAGTTCAGCAGCACCATAGCCTATGCTTTGGTCTGCTTAGCGACCTCTAGAAAGTTTAATTTCTCTCAAATGATCTTAAACAATTTAATGTCAAACCTGGATACCAAATCAAAAAGCTTTTATATGTATCCAAGGTTTGTATAAGAAGTACTTAATAAGGAATTGACGGATTTACCTACACTCAAGGAGGTATATGTACCAAAACTCCCAAAGGGGAAAATGTTCTCAAATATGAAGAGGCCCAGTAAGGACTTCTCAGGTCTAGACACACCATTGTTCTCTACAATGATGGTTGTGTTCCACTCTCAAGGTGAGGCATCAGGGTCAAAGCCCACATTAGACCAACCCACTGATGACCTACCCACACCTTCCATTACAAAGCATATCCCTCAGTCCCTTCTAAAGAAGCCAACATCATCCATTACTCATACATACACAAGGAAAAAGGTACAGGAGGTTCCTTCCCTTCTAGTATCTTCACCCCCACAGCCTAAAAGCCCTCTGATGGAGCATTCTCCATCAGAGAATATCGAAAGGGAATCCCCTGGGGTGTCTCCCAACCCCATGAAGGTGCTCTCTAAGGAGAAGGCAGAGCATGTGGGCAGCAAGGCTCACACTTCTGATTCTGCACAAAGTGCAGGACAGGACAGTGTGAACATCCTTAAGACCTTCCCCACGGCAACTTTGGGTGAGCAATCATCCAAAGGTCCCAGGTGCCAAGAAACCAAGGGGGTAGAAGGTTCTTCTGCTAGGCAGAAGACCTCTACTAAAAGATCCAAGGATCCTTCAAGGGTGGTCAACACACCCAAAGGAGGTGAGGACAGATATAACTATGAGGAATTGGTGGAAACATTGGGAAATATCAATCTGGATGTACTCAAACAGGGTGCAGAAATAGAGGAGATGAAACTGGTGATTCTTTCACAACAAGTGCAGATAAGCAAATTAAAGAATATGGTTCTGAGGTTGGTGCAGAAAAAGAAGAGAAATCAATATGTATTGAAGAAACGGGGAGATGTACATGATACTTACAACAAGGGGGAGAGTCAAGCTGAAGGTGAAAAGCAAAACCCTGTTGGCCTGGAATCTCATTTTGAGGGGGAAACCAGTGTAGCAAAAGAAAGGGAGATTGGTGCTACAAGTGTGAAAGAAGAAGAAACAGATCAAGCAGCAGAAACAAGTGTGAAAGAAGCAGTAACTGAGCCAACAACAGTAACTACACCAGAAGTAGTAACCACAGCAGTAGAAAGAGAGAAAGTTGTAGCTGAAACAGGTATGTCTGCAGAAGAAATAGAAATTGCAGAGACACTTGTGAAGGCAAAGACTGACACTCCCAAGGCTACTCAAAAGGCTAAGGGAGTAATAATAAAAGAAGGTGGTTCTGAACAGAAAAAGAAGAAGATCAGTGAGGCAGAGATCAAAAAGAAAGGAAAAGAGAAAGTGGTTGAGTCTGAGAAACCAATGAAGAAATAGAAACAAATAGCTCTGGATGAGGATCTAGCCAAGAAGTTGCAAGCTGAATTAACACAAGAGGAAGAGTCTCAAACTGCAAAAGACAGAGAGATTGCTTTAGGACTGTCTACAAAGCTCAATGAAGAATTTCAAAGGAGTTTGAAGACAACAGCTATTACTAAGAAAGTAACCTTCAAAGCAACTAAACAAAGCCAAAGAAAGCCTTCAAAGACCTTCCTGGTAAATCAAGAAAGAAGGAAAATGATAAACTTTCTGAAAGAAGCTATTGGAGTTCCTGAAGGAATGTTTACCAGCATGACATTTGGAAGGATAGAGGAGCTATACCAGAAGGAGATGACCAAGCTGAAAGGGGATTTTATTCAAAGGGTTAAGGTTGAAAGAAAGTTAAAAGAAAGACATGATCTCAACATACAACAGCCTTTCCCTGACAGTGAGGAAGGCACTCCTATCAAAGAAAACACAGAAGCTAAGCAAGAAGAGACTTTGGCTCAACAGATTGGAGCTATAAAAAGAAAGAAATCTATTGCTACCAAGCCTAAGGAAAAGAGGCCAAGAATTGAAGAAGTTGAAAAGGAGATTGAAAGTGCAAGAGCAGAACCTTCAGCAGAGCCAAGGCAGAATCAAGAGCAGTCCAATCAATAATCCAATGAGCAATTCCATTTGTACATGACTTTGACAGATGAAGAACCAGTGCAAGCTGATCCTATATCAATGCAGGCACCAGAGATCATTCACTGGGATATTCTGAAGGACAACGGAAAAGACTATTTCGGATTCAAAAGAATGGTGATCAGTATGATGTGTATGCAACCTGGGGAAAGATAGTGAGAAGCTGTACAAGGTCTGATCTGGAAGAATTATACAAAGTTGGACTGATTCTGTATAAAGATGTGCTGGAAGGGACTGAAATGAGCTTAATCAAGATTGCTATGGAGTACTTATGCATGATGTTTGAGCCTAAAAGAATGAAGTACAGGATAAAAGACTTACATCATGAGTATGGATTCAAAAAGAATGATCATTGGATGTTATTTGAAAACTGTGGTGTCTACATGATCACAATTGACAAAAGCTACCATGAGTACTACTTGGTTGACAAGATCTATGACCATAGCAAAGCTAAGTTGGAAGGGATGTTGAAAGCCAAGCTGGTATGTGCTAAAGGATCAGAAATGGACCGAATTGTGATTAGAAGGACAATTAATCAAAGTCTGGGATTGGATCCAAATCTGGGAAATTAAGTTGAAGTGTTGAAAGCATCATGAAGACCCTATGCTGAAGAACTTAACTTCTCATTTTGAAAAGTTAAGTCAGGGGGAGATTGTTGGGTCTGAATGTGCTAAGGATGAATACTGCTGCTACTTGAAAGGTATTACTACTGCAAGATGAAATATTACTACTGCTAGTAGAATCATACTGCTTGAAGAGTTAGTGCTGCTACTTGAATAGTTAGTAATGCTTGGAGAGTTAGTACTGCTAGTAGTTAGTACTGCTTGAAGATTACTACTGCAAGTGAAGAGTTAATACTGCAAGCATGATTAATACTGCTGAGGATGCTAATGCTGCTGGATAAGGATGAAGTTAATGCTGCTTATGAAGATAATGTCTTGAAGAGAAAGACTAGGAGTTGGAGATAATGATGAAGATAATTATGGTATTGATGCTGAAGAACAATATTATTTTGATAATTATCTTGTAATCAACTCTGTATATATAGTCTAGATGTTTAGCATAAGAAATACAAGTTTTACAAGTTTTTCATATACATTTCTTTAGAGAATTAACCTCAAGGTTCTTAGAAGTCCTTTCAATAGAGAAGTATTGAACGTCTGTTGAGCCTGTTTAACAGATTGAGGTTGAGTTTGTAATCATTAAGTTAATCAATATAACTTGTGATTTGCATTAAAGTACTGTTTCATTGATTGAGTGTTAAAGTGTTTTTCCGCAACTTCTTTAACATTGTTTTTGAGTGTGTTAATTAAATTCTTCATTAGAATTTTTCGATCTTGACAACAAATCAAGAAGAACTCGAAATGGGTGCCGATTAAACCCATTCCTGGATCAATTATCATCAACATAGGTGACATTATGGAGGTAATCGATTAAGTAGCAACTAACATTGTTCGAATAATTTGAGTTGGTCTGGTTAGATCAAGAACGAAAATTGAATGATCAACTTTTTTCGTCGATTTTCCAAAGAAAACTTAATTGGAACCGAATCGAAAAAAATCAAGTTTCGTTCGATGGCATAGACTATCAACTATTTGGATTTTATGGGTTTGGTAGACACTACAAGACGTGGCAGAATAAATATTTGTTGTCTTGCTTAGTGCCGAAATAGATCGAGACTTGACAGGGATTTGATAACGTTAATGTTAAATTACTAAACTATGCAAGTCTTATTAAATCTTGAAACCTTCCACAATTTTTCACCCGCCTACCCCTTTTTCTTGTCATGTTATGTTCTGTCCAGTCCTATTTACGTACAAACACATCCTATTTCGAATTGCTTTTCTTTTCTTTCAAACTTATCTAACCAAAGTTATATGGGGAAATCTTTTCTGAATTTTTTTTAAAGATGGGTTTCTTAATGGAAACATGTCCTCTAGTAAAGTCTGGGAACATTATATCCTCCTCAGATGTTACTATGTTTGAGACTTACTTGGTTCTTTCGGCTTGGATTAGTTTATATCTATATATATATATATATATATATATATATTTGAATTTTGTTTGGTTTGGTTTACATGTTTGAACTAAAACACAGATAATGAGCAACAGAGAGTACCGTAGTATCGAGCATAGGGTTACAGTTAACATGGAAAAGGAGCGGCTTTCGATTGCAACTTTTCACACTCCCGGCCTCGAAGTCAAGATCGGACCATTGTCGGAGTTAGGTAAGGAGAAGTCGACAAAGTATAAGACGATTGATGTAGAAGATTATCTGAGGTTGAGCATTAGCAACAAACTCGATGGAAAAAAGTTTAATCGAGCAGATGAAGATTCAAGATTAATGATGGGTTTTTTACTTTATTTTATAGCTCCTCTTGTTCGTTTGTCGCTTCTCTCAAGTTTGTGATGTTACAAACTATTTGAAAACTAAGTAAAAATTATAAAAAGTATGATTAAAAGATAGTTTTTTATATTTATCATTATCTATTTTCCAATATAAAAAGTAAATTCAAACCAATTTCAATTATATATAATTGTGTGCCTGATTAAGTTGTACTTTATGCATTAGTTAGTTGTACCTTAGACTCTAGATTTAAATTGACTTTGTTGAGGGGCCAAAGCTAGCAAATTTAAAAACTTAATTAAACTTGAATTTAAAAAAAAAAGTTATGACTAGGATATATTTTGAAATTCTAGAAGTTTGAGGGGACCAAATTTAAACAATGCCTCAAACTTGTATTTATATAATGTTGAAATAAAAATCAAAAATTCATTTGTTTCTTGAAACCTAAAACGTGTAGTGAGAGAGGAAGAGAGAGTTTGAGAGAAAAATGAAGAAATCAACAATTTTCTTGAGGATTTGAAGAGCTTAAGGTGTAACATTCAAGATTTGGAGTATCTATCACTAAGGTAATTCTTTGATACCTTTAGTTTTGGTTTTTATGATTGAAAACATACTAAGTATGTGTATTTTTCTTTGTTTTAGTGAATTGGGTTGTTAAAAATGATGGATTTATGTAGTTTAGCTAAAATCTATCAAAAAAATTTAAGTTATGTTTTGAAATTGGGTTTTGCATGAGATTGTATGTTCAAGTAATGGTCAATCTATGTTATGTTGGTTCAAAATGTTCAATTATTATGTTAGATGACATATCTATTGGATTCAAGATCATCCAAAACGAAGATCGCAATCTGAAGTTAAAGCTGAAAGTCACTCTCAACCATAGTCTAGGGTCCAAATTGTAATAAGTGTCAAAGTTATAATATCTAGATATTATTTAGATATTATGTTTTAGTTATTATATTAGTTTAATTATTATATTAGTTTTAAATATAATATCTAGATATTATCTCTTTCTCTCTATCTATCGATCAGTAAGGAGAACACATACAACACACACAGATAAGGTGTAAAACAGAGAGAAAACAAAGAGCGCTTAACATTCAAGAAATCAACCTCTGTAATCATCGTTTGATAAGGTGTAAAACATAGAGAAAACAAAGAGCGCTTAACATTCAAGGAATCAACCTCTGTAATCTGCGTTTGTAATCTAAACAGGTTGGTTTATCGTTATATCTTTGTTGTTTGATTTATCTGGTAAACGATCACGAACTCACATATTGGTATTCAGAACAATGGATATAGTTTTGAGCTCTAATTTATAGTTGTGTCCTCCATGTGTTTGATGAAATGCATCAATAAGAACTACATGTTTTAACAGATTCGTTGGAATGGTTAGAGTGTCTAGAACAACTTTCTAGTTTACCCCAAGATCAAATTCTGATTGTAAATGGCCCAAACAAGTGTGTTTTTTAGACTGGTCACACTGTACTTGGGATCAACATGTTGTTTTTGTAAAATTCATAGAAAATCGATGGATTATCCAAATGAGATGAATCTAAAACGACTAGATTCATAATAGATCACATAACAACTTTCATTTTGATGATAACTACTGTATTGGCCTCTAAATAGGAGGAAAAGTCAGAAACTTGAGGTATCAGAAAGCTGATAACTCACTGATAAATTTCCATAATGAGTTGTTCTTTGAAAATAAAATCTAGTGTTCTAAATGGCATGTAAATTTATGTTTACCTTGTTTAAAGTGTCATAAGGATATTGTTAGTACTTTGGGAGGTTCGTAGGTAATTTTAGGACCCTGTGTCTTGTGTGAGCTTAGAATTGTGAATTCCGTTACCGATAATTGAAAGAATTGGTGTTGGATTTGCAGGAGACTATAAAGATAGGAAAGGGATTATCTCAGGTACGGATTCAATCTTCTTTGATACGGGAATGACCAATTGATGTGGTCATTTCATCCACAAGATTCAATATGAATCCAAATATCCACAAAAGTAGGTATGTGAATTGGTTATCCGGAATATTGTTTTCAACTCTTGATCAGTTTTGATAATCCAAGAATCCTCTAAATGTAGAGAGAGAAAGTAGAGAGAGAGACAATATGAAGCGCAAAGAGTAATTCTATAGAATGTGCGTGAATTTCTTACAAGACACAAAGACCAAAGGGACTTAAATACCCTTGGTCAAAACTACATAGAATATGACACTAAACATTGTATTAGACCAAGCCTATAAATACAATGATTACTATAAAATCAGACTTAACAATCTCCCCCTTAGTAATCATTGGCGTTGTGGTCTTCAAAATCAATCTTCTAAATCAGCACTGACCATCTAAGCGACTTTGCAAAGCTTTCTGACTCTTTTAAATGATCTTGAATGAATAGTGGTGGTCAGAGAAGGAACAGCAAAAGAACTAGTAAGCTGAGAGAATAGAATCTTGAGCGAACCTTGATCAGCAAATAAACATTTGAACACTTTGTCTCTTTATCATCTCCTTAACTTCCCCCCCTCATGGCCTTGATGATCTGGATCAACTTAGTCATGCAAATATTGGAGACGAGACAACTTAAAATCTGCAAAATCAGAGAAAAAGAAGGAAAAGGGAAGATTTGCGCGACACGTTGGTGGCGCAAAGTGAAGTTTGCGCTAGACGAAGGTGGAGCAAAGTGAGGTTTGCGCTACCAACTGTTGGTGCAAAGCTGACTTAAACTCAGAAAATTTTACCTGATTAGCTCTTTGACTCCCCCTCCCAAATGCACTAAATTTGACAATTCAAGTTAGCATTCATGTAGAAAATCAGATACTCCACCTCGAAAACAGATATTATCTTTTCAAAAAATTCTCCTTATTCACTCCCCCTTGAATAATGAACAAACCCATTTATAAAAATATGAGAACACAAGAATTGAAACATCAATGTAGAAAGAAAAATAAACTGAATATTATTTTGAAACGACTAAATATATAAAAATTTAAACATAAACAAATAAAATTCTACTTAGTAAAATATCACAACAAAATCCATCAAATGAAATCAAATGTATGCTTTTGGATATAGAAACAAGTTTTAATGCATATCAAGTTAAAACATGTTCAGTTTCAAAAACTTTCATCAATCTATTCAGTGTGCTCTCATGTGAACTTTGATTAGCTTCAAGAAAATGCAATTCTAAAAATATAATAGAGAACTTTGCAAATAATCACACTAAGCCATCAAAAATTAAGACTTTCACAAATTTACAAGTTTATCGCAACTCAGGAATATCACCAAGTATCATGAGATGTGTGCTCGTTGGCATCTTTTAGCATTGTGCACATTGGCATCTTTTAATCAAAAAGTTCAGTAAGTAAAGAACATGTCGTAAACGTAACTTTCTATCTGGTCCTATTGCAGGATTTGGGTCAGCCACTCCCAGACCAGTTGGCCTTAGGGGACTAGGTGTCAAGCACCCCTTGGAACTTACTTTCCCAGATCAGAAAGGCTACATCGACACATCCTAAACCCATTCATACCAGTAGAACATGACTTTCGATCTAATTTTATAGAAGGATTGGGGTTTGATCACTCCCAGATCAAATGACCTTAAAGGACCAGATGACAAGCATCCCACAGAACTTACTTTCCCAAACCAGAAAGGTTACAGGTACAAACTTTTAAACTTAGAGATTTCTGATTTAAGAATTTAATAATCATCTCAATCACAAGGTTTTATGTCTAAGTGCTTAGCCCATATTTTCATTACGATCCAAAATTCTGACTTTTTAGGTTTTCTAAGCATTGTAGACTATAAATATTCCGAATCACACAACTTTAAAACTTTATCAAAAGCTACAAACATGTTGCTGACTTTTCGACTTTTGTTAGACTTGAAATTTGAACATATAAAAACTTTAACATAAACAAAGCAACTTGAAAATTTATCCTAGACACACATTTTATTCAAAAGAAAGAAAAATTGTAAAACTTTTACTTTATAGAATAAAATTTGTGAAGGTTTAAACTTTTAAATTCAACATGCCGAGATTTGAAAATAGACACATTTGATAAAATAAAATCGACAAGTTTATATTCAGTTGAAACAAAATATAATTCAATAATATCATCTTCCACATAATGTAAAATTAAATTTGTGTCTCATTTGAAAATTTTGGGTTGAACAAAGTCAGAGTTTGAATAAAATTGCTTAGATTCTTTAAAATCATTTGAGAAAACTGGAACAACATCATTATCAGAGATAAATGCAGCGGAATAAAGTAGATGCACTCACAGTTTCTCATTAGTCAGAAGCTGAAAAACATTGAATAACGAGTCCTAAACTGAATTGTTTAGAAGTCATTGTCTTTGAAGCACGGGTTCAGAGCTGAATTACTCAGAAGCCAAATTTCTCTTACTCCCCCTTGACATTAGATGCCTGCAACTTAGAAGCAATTTGAGATTTTGGTACCCACTTGAATTTGGGCCCATGTTTGTTAGTTGCAGTTCTTATGGGGATAAACTTGTTTGATTTAACATATAAAGCACGAGAGAGATAATCACAAGAATGAATAGAAGAATCAGAAGAAGAGAAAGCATAATCATTTGAACTAGAATCAGAAGAAGAATATGAATATGAGACATTTTTGGAAATTTGAATCATTTGCCTTAATAGAGTATTTTGAAACTTTATTACAAACAACAAATGAATCACTTTTATATTGTTTGTCTACATATCTATCCTCATCAGTCTGAGAATCATCTGATGTCCGCTTGGCTCTCCATATCTGCTTGGAATGAGTGCTCAAAGTCTTATCTGAAATCATTGAAGTTCAAGAATTAGAATTATCAAAAATGACTGACTCTTGTTTCTTTGACTTCTTTGACCTTCTTCTTTTACGCTTTGGTTTATAATAATCATCATTTAGCGTAAAAGATTCATCAAGAATTTTCGATGTAAAATATGAATCAGAAGAAATAATTTTACCTAAGTGATAATCCCAAAATCTCTAAATCTTAGAGAGAGAAAGTAGAGAGAGAGTTTGTAAAGCGCAAAGTGTAATTCAATAGAATGTGCGTGAATCACTTACAAGACACAATGACCAAAGGACTTAAATACCCTGGTCAATACAACACAGTATGAGACTCTAAACACAGTATAAGACCAAGCCTATAAATACAATGATTACTATAAAATCAGACTTAACAATCTCCCCCTTAGTAATCATTGGCGTTGTGGTCTTCAATATTCAATCTTCTAAATCAGCACTGACCATCTAAGCGACTTTGATGAAGCAACTTCTTGACTTAAAAAAAAATTCTTCTCAGCATCTTTTCGTCTCAGTTGCTTTTACTGTCTTGACAAGACTGGACCAGTTTGTAATAAGCTTGAAAGAACAATTGATTCATCAGCTTGTGCTCTAGACGATGCACCTCTTTCAAATGAACTTGAATAACCTGTGGTGATCGGAGCTTGAACAGCAAAAGACAAATATAGTAGAAGAAATTTAAATCTTGAGCAAATCTTGATCAACAGATAAACGTTCGAGCTCTTTGTCTCTTTAACTTCTCCTTAACTTCTCCCCCTCATGACCTTGATGATCTAGATCAACTTGGTCATGCAAATGTTGGAGACAAGACATCTTAACTTCTGCAAAATCAGAGTAAAAGTGACAAAGGAGAGGGTTTGCGCTACACGTTGGTGGCGCAAAGTGACGTTTGCGCTAGACGAAGGTGGTGCAAAGTGAGTTTTGCGCTACCAATTGTTGGCGCAAAGCTGACAAACTCAGACAATTTTACCTAATAAGCTCTTTGACTCCCCCTACACAAATGCACAAAAATATGACAATTCAAGATAGCATTTGTATAGAAAATCAGATACTCCCCCTCGAAAACAGATATTATCTTTTCAGAAATTTATCCTTATTCACTCTCCCTTGAATAATGCACAAACCCATTTATAAAGATATGAGAACACAAGAATTGAAACATCAATATAGAAAGAAAAATAAACTGAATATGTATTTTGAAACGGCTATATATATAAAATTTTAAACATAAACAAATAGAATTCTACTTAGTAAAATATCACAATAAAATCCATCAGATGAAATCAAATGTATGTGTTTGGATACAGAAACAAGTTTTATTGCATATCAAGTTAAGACATGTTCAGTTTCAAAAACTTTCATCAATCTATTCAGTGTACTCCCATGCGAACTTTGATTAGCTTCACGAAAATGCAATTCTAAAAATATAATAGACAACTTTGCAAATAATCACACTAAGCCATCAGAAATTAAGACGTTCACAAATTTGCATGTTTATTGCAACTCAAACATATCACCAAGTATCATGAGATGTGTGCTCATTGGCATCTTTTTAGCATTGTGCATAATGGCATCTTGACATGAGTGTGGTCTTTGGCATCGTTTGAGCTTGTGCACTTTGGCATCTTTTAATCAAAAAGTTTGGTAAGTAAAGAACATGTCGTAAACGTAACTTTCTATCTGATCCTATTGCAGGATTTGGGTCAGCCGCTCCCAAACCAGTTGGCCTTAGGGGACTAGGTGTCAAGCACCCCTTGGAACTTACTTTCCCAGATCAGAAAGGCTACATCGACATATCCTAAACCCATTCATACCAGTAGAACATGACTTTCGATCTGATTCTATAGAAGGATTTGGGTTCGATCACTCCCAGATCAAATGACCTTAGGGGACCAGATGACAAGCATCCCATGGAACTTAGTTTCTTAAACCAGAAAGGTCACAGGTACAAACTTTTAAACTTAGAGATTTATGTTTTATAAGAATTTAATACATCTCAATCACAAGATTTTACATCTAAGTTCTTAGCCCATATTTTCATTACGATCCAAAATTCTGACTTTTTAGGTTTTCAAAGCATCGTAAACTATAAATATTCCGAATCACACAACTTTAAAGCATTATCAAAAGCTACAAACATGTTGCTGACTTTTCGACATTTGTTAGACTTGAAATTTGAACATATAAAACTTTAATATAAACAAAGCAACTTGAAAACTTATCCTAGACACACATTTTATTCAAAAGAAAGAAAAAAAATTATAAAGCTTTTACTTTATAGAATAAAATTTGTGAAGGTTTAAACTTTTAAAAAAATGCCGAGATTTGAAAATAGAAACATTTGATCGGCAATTTTATATTCAGTTGAAACAAAATATAATTCAATAATATTATCTTTCACATAATGTATATAAAAAAAATATTGTGTCTCTTTTGAAAAATTTTGGGTTGAACAAAATCAGGGTTTGAATAAGATTGCTCAGATTCTTTTAAAAAAATATGAGAAAAACTGGAACAGCATCATTATCAGAGATAAATGCAGCAGAATAAAGTAGATGCACTCACGGTTTCTCATTAGTCAGAAGCTAAATTCTTTGAAAAACGAGTCCTAAACTGACTTGTCTAGAAGTCGGAGTCTTTGAAGCTCGGGTTCTAAGCTGAAATACTTAGAAGCCATAATTTCTCTTACTCCCCCTTGACATGTGGTGCCTGCAACTTAGAATCAATCTGAGATTTTGGTACCCACTTGTATTTGGGCCCATGAAAGTTAGTTGCAGTTCTTATGGGGATATAAGATTTCACACGAGAAGCACGAGAAAAATTGTTAGACAAATGAACATAAGAATTATCAGAAAAGAAAGTATAATCATCAGAACTAGAATCCGAGGAAGAACATGAGACATGTTTTGAAATTCGAATCATTTGCTTTATAGAGTATTTGGAAATTTTATTACAAAAAGCAAATGAATCACTTTTATAGAATCTGTCTACACATTTATCCTCATCAGTCATAGAATCATCTGATTTTCGCTTGACTCTCCAGATTTGCCTTGAAGATGTGCTCAAAGTCCTATCTGAAATAATTGAATCAGAAGAATTAGAACTGTCAGAAATGACATTATCTTGTTTTTTCAACTTCTTTGACCTTCTTCTTTTACGCTTTGGTTTATAATAATCATCATTGAGCGTAATTGATAAACCAAGATCACAAGATCTGTAGAGAGAGAATCTTGAGAGAGAAAAGTGCGCTTCAAATGTAATAGTAACTTGTATTCAAAACTGTGTGTAAGTTCTTTTTACAAAAACAAGCCAAGGGGACTTAAATACCCCAAGGAAAATACAAGACATAAAAGAACAATAAATACAATGATTACTATAAAATCAGATCTAACAATCTCCCCCTTAGTAATCATTGGCACCGAGGTCTTCAAAAAACAATCTTCAAAAACAGCATTGACCATCAACACGACTTTGAAAGATCATTGACGTTCTTCTCGTTGACGTAGTCTGTTCAACCCAATTATCACTTCTAATCGTCCCAGAGTAGAGCGGAAATTCAACCTCTCATTGATTTTATCCAATGCATTCCGTAGAAGTTGAATCTCATCATTTGTTATCTGAATCCTGCTTGTTCGCGTTTCCATAAATCTTCTAACAACATCTTTCAATCTTTGATCTAACTGCAGCCTAATTACTTTCAAAGTTCCATCGGAGTAATGACTTATCTCTTCAAATCTGAGGAAGCACTTTTACCTGATGCATTCCTGTATACAACTACATGTGGATCCTGAAGAATAGTGAATAAAGAGTAAGAATCAATGTCTGGCAGGCTACGGTTAGGTCTTAGCAAATTCACCACTGGCTGAAAGCTTTCGGCTGCCATTTAAAAATCAAAAACCCTGAAGAACCTGATCTGATGCCTTATAAACCTTTTGATTACAAACAAGGCTTGAGAGATATCATTTGTCCTGTAGTACTGATTCCTCAATTCATTGTATAGAAACTCAACGTCGTCAATGGACAAATCATTAAAGTCAGCCTCTGAGAAGATATAACGGTTGCAGTCTCTTCTTTCAACCTCGAAAACTGGATACCAAATATTAACCAACCTCTGAATTTCAATTTTGATAATCCGAACTATCAGATGAGGAGAAGAAACCAAATCCCTTCCACGACGTTGACATCTGATAAGCATTACATACTCATATTTAAAAGCATCTGATTCCTTTTCTACACCAAGAATGGCATGGATGTTGATCGGTCTTCTTCTTGAAACAAAAATATTGCTTTAGGAATCTTCAAGGATGGCAGATCTTTGTCGTGAAGCCATATAACGTTGTTGTAAATTTCTTCGTCTCTCCTGTCTTGACAAAGCTGGTCCTTCTTCTAAAATACTTGGAGGAATTACAGGTTCAGCAGTTGGATCAACAGCTTGTGCTCTAGACGACTGACCTACTTCAAATGTATCTGAAGGAGCAGAGGTAGTCGAAGCATTGGTATCAACAGGAGATGAAGAAACAAGAGTAGCTTCAGGAACAGTAGAATCTTCAGGAAGGTTATCTATTGAAGGAAGATCTCTGTACAACATATCTGTTATCTCTTCATCCTTAGCATCCATGAACACTGAGTCATCTTCTGTATCTGATATGATAATGATGTCATCACAGTCTTCTTCATTAATTGACATATATTTTCCAATCTGAAATCTTCATCATCGTCAGAATTAATTTCGATGAAGTTAGCGAAGAATGACCTCATGTCATTTGCTGCTTCAGATTCTTCAACTTCATGAGCTTTACCTGAGACATCTGGATCCACATAAACTACAATTTGCATACTATCAATATTTGCTTCAGACAAATTAAGTTCATTATGCAAAGCAGTTACATCAGCATTGTCAATCATGACATTCACTAAGTCTTGGATACTGCAATCTTGAATTGTATCAGCAGTCTTTTCTCTATCTCCAGCCACTTCTTCTTGAACAACTTCTCGTGCTTCAGAATACCCTTCAGTTCTTTGTCTCTTTGTCATCTCCCCCTCATGGCCTTGATGATCGGGATCATCTTGGTCATGTCAGCGTTTAAGAGACGGGCCAACCTCTGTCCTGCATGATTGCTCTAGATGATCAATCTTGTTCGATAGATCGGATAAAGCTTGTGACATAAAAGAATGAAGATTAGATAAACTGGATCTAACGTCTGATCTGAATTCCTGAAATTCATGAGATAAAGCATTAATGTGATTAGTATCAGAAGATGAAGAAACTGGAGGCGGCGTTGGCTGGAAGTTCCTCAGCAGAGAAATCAAATCTTGATCTTGATGTTGTGGCGGAGACATAGATAGAAGACGCGCATAAAAAAATCAGATAGCTCAGAAATCGAAACATCATGAATAGAATCCCTGGACGAAGTATTAGTCGAAGCAGACATGGAAATACCTGCAGACTGAGTGAAGATTGACGGAAAAGGAAGAGATACAATTGGTGATGTAGATGAAGACACCACAGAAGAAGGTTCCCGAAGAATCACCCCTGAAGGACGGCGGAAAAAAATCTCAGGAGGTATAATCGAAGTATCTATCTCTGGAATTTTCCCTTTGAAAGACGCCTTCAGCTTATTAATATGTTCTTCCTTTTGAGCATCCATCCTTTCTGAGAACTGACGAATTAACTCATTCAGAGTTGTAAATTTCTCCGAAGAGACACGTGCAGGAACCATAGAAAGCTCAACAGCAAAAACAGAGGTAGCAGTAACATCCACAATTAAAGAAGCAGAAGCTTGACTCTGTGTTT
Source organism: Arctium minus (assembly GCA_954870635.1). Lineage (NCBI taxonomy): Eukaryota > Viridiplantae > Streptophyta > Magnoliopsida > Asterales > Asteraceae > Arctium > Arctium minus. The sequence goes on along the minus strand of OX941089.1, from coordinate 72,694,444 downwards.
GAGTGGAGGTTTGAGCAAATGAGATATCCAGTTCATCAACATTTAAACGGGCAACAGAGGGATCAATAGGTTCCGATTCATCTTCTGAAACATCTTCTGGGACAACAACCACTTCCGGTGATCTTACTTTCCGTTCATACACTTTCATGCTGGGTTGATAAGCATCATCATCACCATCATCTGAATTACTTGTTGAATTTTCACCATCATCAGCAAGATCAGCATTTGTCGCATCATCACCATCATCAGAAAGATCAACATTTGTCGCATCAGCATCAGCAACTCCAGTTTCATCAGGATTAGCAACTTCTCTAACATCAGCAGTAACAGTAGTGACTTTAGTTTCAATCGCAGCAATGACAGATTCCACGTGATGAGTAGCAACGTCTTGTTGTGTTGCAGAAATATCAACATCTTTCTCTTGTGTAGTTGCAACGGCAGTAACTATTTCCTGAGTGGCTGCTTCAACTTGCTCTTCATGAGTAGTACCAGTTGGAGTGCCATGAGAAGGTTCTTCCTGTTCAGCCTCTGCAAATTCATTTTCTAAACAGTAATCAATGACACTGAGATCAGTCATGTCAGCATAATTGGCAATAAGACCATAAGGAATGGTCATAGAAAATGTGAAGGACTTCTTCTGTTTCTGGAGAAAAAGCATCTCGGTATCCTGAACTTGCGGCCAAGATAATCTTCGTGGAATTGCCGGATTGCTTTGACACATGCTTCTAATAATCAGCTTGAGAAACCTGATAAAAGGAATGAACTTTCGTCGCTTGTTGGCTAACTTGTCTTGCACTATTTCGGAAAGCTCGGTCCAGAAAATAATCGTATAGTCGACATGCAGGTCATAGACTACTTCATGGAACAGTCGAAGATAGTGAAGACTAGAACTATCCGTGCCGGTATGTTTAGACGTTAAACACCTATTGATGACAGAAAATAAAGAATACCAGGCAGGAGGAAGGTTAGACTTGTCAAAGTCTACAACCTTGTTCAGTGGACCAACATAGCCTAGTCTTTTGATGCCCTCAAACACTTCCTCTTCGGATGGAAACTGATCATATGTTGTCCTTCCAGGTCTAGAAGTAGGCTCAGGAAGCTCAAGAATCAACCGTAAACGCTTGTAAGAAAGATATGAATTGAATTGATCAATTTGGAGATCAAATCGATGAGGACATGCCAGTTCGTTCTTAGTGATGGTGTGACAGACTTGCTGAACGTAGACTTCCGGAACATCAGCAACTGAACAGAGAGCTTGAGAGAGCGGATGTCCACAAAGAATAGTACGTATGACAGGATGAATCTTGATGCGATCAAAGTCAACAAAGTAGTTGTTACGCTTATAAGGCATGTACATGACGTTAGGAAACACATCATTTGGAGATCGCCTAGATATAGAAATATCAGCCCCAACAGACGGAACAGACGGCATAGGTGTATCATGAGATGCCTGATCAGCCGGATCCTCAAGAACGACATTCTCGTCTTGAATCATTGGATTAGTATTTGTTTGAGAATACATGATAACCTGAAACACAAAAACAAAACACAATTAAACATTTAACAGAAAACACGAAAAAAAATTCCAAGTATGGTTTGCGGGTCCTTAAGGAAACACGAAGGATGAAATGCGGGTCCTAAAGGAAACGCATAAGAGGAATGCGTGTCCTGTAGAGAACGCATAGTAAGGAAATGCGAGTCATGAAAGGAACTCATAGAAGGAATGCGTGTCCTTAATGGAACGCAAATCATACTTTGAAACGCACAATGAGTTTGCGTGTCACTAAGGATACGCACAATAGCCTTTGCGTGTTCTTAGTGATACGTAAACTACACAGAAAAACACAAGAAACAAACTAGAAGAATGCGGGTCACGAGTGAAACGCATAGTTCACTATGCGGGTCACGAGTGAAACGCATAGTTCATAAACCGGGTCTCAAATACTTGAAGAAAAACCCTAGAACTCTGCTATTCGAACCCGAAAACCGCAAAACTAAAAATCTAAGCACAAAACCCGAAATTAAACTAAAAGAAAATATACCTGATAGTCAATTATAAAGTCTAAACAAATCCCAATACGCAAATCGATCTAAATCAACTTGAATCTGAGATTTTAAGGATCGAAGAACAGTAACAAAAATAGTACATCAGATAGAACGCATAATAAGAAACCAAGAATAAAATCAAAACAAAGTAAACGAACACAAATCAAAACAAAGTAAACGAACACAAATCAAACTACAAACATAGAATGAAAAACAAAAAACAAACATACCTGAAATTCCAAAATTGCAATCTGAAAAAGAACAGATAAGAACGCAAGAAGAAGAACACACAGAGAGAATGGAGGGAAGAGGAATAGTCAAACAAGTTCAAATGGAATAAAGAAAAGAAAATACACACTCTTACTTCTATATATTCTAAAAAACACTTAAAAAAAATAACTATGAGAAAATTACCTGATAATCCCCCATTACTCCCCCTACACAAATGCACAAAATTTATCAAATTTGTTTAGCATTTGTATAGTAATTTCAGAAATACTTACCTGATGAATTTCTGATCAGCACAAGAAGTAATTTAATCAACAACATTCACTCCCCATCAAAAACAGAATATACTCAGATAAAGAACCCAGATATACACCCCCTCTAAAAATGCACAGACCATATGACAAAAACACAGACAACAAACATAAAGACATCAATATTAAAGATGATCATATTGAATATAAATTTTGTAACAACTGAATATATAAACTTTTAAACACTAAACAAATTAAAGTCTACTCAGTAGAATATCCCAGATTTATCAATCAGTTGAAATCAAACGGGAGTTGTTGAATACAGAAACATGTTTCATTGTATATCAAGTTAAGACATGTTCAGAGTCAAACACTTGCAGGTATCTATTCAGTGTGCTCGCATGCGATCTCTGATTAGCTTCAAGAAAAATGTAATTCTAAACATAAAATGAAAAACTTTGCATGTACAGGCACTAAGTCATCAAGAATTAAGATTTTCACAAATTTACAGGTTTATCGCAGCTCAAAATATATCATTGGCATCTTTTAGCTGTGTGCTCATTGGCATCTTCACATGAGTGTGCTCTTTGGCATCTTTTAAGCAATGTGCACTTTGGCATCTTTTAATCAAATAGTTCATTAAGTAAATAACATGCCGTAAACGTAACTTTCTATCTGACCCTATTGCAGGATTTGGGTCAGCCGCTCCCAGACCAGTTGGCCTTAGGGGACTAGGTGTCGAGCACCCCTTGGAACTTACTCTCCCAGATCAGAAAGGCTACATCGACATATCCTAAACCCATTCATACCAGTAGAACATGACTTTCGATCTGGTTCTATTGCAGGATTTATGTTTGATCACTCCCAGATCAATTGACCTTAGGGGACCAGATGTCGAGCATCCCTCGAAACTTACTTTCCCAAACCAGAAAGGTCACAGGTACAAACTTTTAAACTCAAGGATTTTTGTATTTTAAATGCTTAAAAATAAAATCATCTCAATAACTCAGATCTATAAAGAATCGCTTAGCCAATAATTTCATTATGATCTACAATTTTGATCACTTAGGTTGTTCAAGCAAAGTAAACCATAAATATGCCGACTCACATATCTTTAAAGCAGTATCTAAAGCGTCAAACATGTTGCTGACTTTTCGATGTTTGAAAGATTTGAACGTTGAACATATGAAACTTTAAATATAAACAAGGCGACTTGTCAAAGATCCTAGACACACATTTTATTCAACTGAAAGAAAATCTGAAATATTAAACTTTATAGAATAAAAGTTGTAAAGATTTAAACTTTTAAATTCAACATGCCAAGTTTTGAAAGCAGAAAGTTAAATCGTTTTTCATCTAAAGCTTTTGTAAATATATCAGCAAGTTGATATTCAGTTGGTACAAAATATAACTCAATAGTACCTTCTTCCACGTGATGCTTTATAAAATGATATCTCATGTCTATGTGCTTGGTCTTGGTGTGCTGGACAGGATTGACCGATATCGCAATTGCAGACTTGCTGTCACAATATATGGGCACAGTCTTGTAAATCATCCCGTAATCGCGAAGTTGCGATTTCATATAGAGCACTTGAGCACAGCAACTAGCTGCAGCGACGTATTCAGCTTCGGCTGTTGATATTGAAACGCAGTTTTGCTTTTTCGACGCCCAGCTTATCAGTCTGTCACCCAAAAACTAAAGATAACCAGAAGTACTCTTCCTGTCCAATTGATTACCTCCAAAATCTGCATCTGAATAAGCAATCAAATTATAGTCAGAACTTTTAGGATACCATAATCCTAAATAAGGTGTTCCTTTAATATATCTAAAAATACGTTTGACTGCTAAAAGATGAGATTCTTTTGGTTTAGCTTGAAAACGGGCACACAGGCACGTGGAAAGCATTATGTCCGGGCGACTGGCAGTAAGATACATCAGTGATTCGATCATCCCTCTGTATGTCTTTTGTTCCACAGCTTTTCCATCTGGATCCATTCCGAGTTTGGTACCGTGAGCCATCGGCGTTCCGATTGAAGTAGATTGGTCCATCTTGAATTTCTTCAAAATGTCAAATATGTACTTTGACTGGTTGATGAAGATACCATCAGGAAGCTGTTTCACTTGTAAGCCGAGGAAGAAGTTGATTCCTCCCATCATGCTCATCTGAAATCTAGAGGTCATAAGATCAGAAAACGAAGTACACAAAGATTTATTAGTCGCACCGAAAATAATATCATCTACGTATATTTGTACTAAGCAGATATCAAGATTAGTTCTATAAATGAAAAGAGTGGTATCTATGGAGCCTTTGGTGAAGCCGTATTTGACTAGAAATGCTGACAACTCGTCATACCATGCCCGTGGAGCTTGTTTCAGACCATACAAAGCTTTATCGAGAAAATAAACGTAATCAGGACAATCTTTGTCAACAAATCCCTCTGGCTGAGATACATACACTTCGTCTTTCAATTTTCCATTGAGAAATGTTGTCTTGACATCCATTTGATATACTGTGAAATTGTGATAAGCAGCGAAGGCCAGAAACATCCAAATAGCTTCCAATCTGGCGACAGGTGCAAATGTTTCATCATAGTCAATACTTTCTTCTTGTCGATATCCTTTGGCTACCAATCTGGCTTTGTTGCGAACAACGATACCATCTTTGTCCTTTTTGTTCTTGAATATCCACTTGGTTCCTATGATGCTTTTACCCTTTGGCCGTGGAACAAGTCTCCAAACTTTTAGCGCGTCAAACTGATTGAGCTCCTCTTGCATTGCTAAAATCCAGTCAGGGTCTTCCAACGCTTCAGATACTTTGGTAGGTTCAATCTTGCTTAGGAAGCAAGTGTACAAACATTCGTTGGAATAAGCTGTTCTGGAGCGAGTAGAAACACTTACTTGAGGATCCCCAATAATTTGATGGATTGGATGAGATCTTGTCCATTTTGTTGTATAAGGGAGAGGATCAATAACTTCTTGAACCACTTCTAAATGTTGAGGAGGATCTTCAGAAGGAATAATGTCAGAAGATGACACAGATATGGTTTCAACTGGAGGAGGTGGAATTTCCATGACACCAGATTCAGGCTCTTGTTCATCAGAAGTAGCTTGTACTTCTTGTTGAACATTTTCTTCTGGAACAACTTCATCTTCTACAGATTCCTCATGGACAGTTTCAGCAATTTCTGGTTCAGAGATGACTTGATCAAGATGATGTTCAGAAGGAAATACTGAAGCAACATCAGGTTCAGAGGTTGATGCAGCGGAATTAGGATTAGATGCACTCACAGATTCCTGATTCAAGATATTTGACACATTATCAGTATTTGGTTTAGGAACATCATCATAAAAATTTTCAAACAGAAAATCAAGATCAGAAAGATTAGACAGAGAAGTAGAAGGATCCTGATTTGTCGACTGAAGTGCAGGTTCTGAACTGATTTGTTCAGAAGCTGAGTTTCCAGTAATAGCGGGTTCTGAACTGTGTTGTCCAGAAGCCAAATCGGCAGCTTCATCAAATTTCACATTCACTGACTCTATCACTTTTTTTGCAGAGAGGAGAAAAACTCTATAAGCAGCAGAGTTAGAAGAATAGCCCAGAAATACGCCTTCATCTGCCTTTGGACTAAATTTGTTCAGATTATCTCTGTCATTCAAAACATAGCATTTACACCCAAAAGACTTGAAATATTTGATGTTGGGTTTGATACCATTCATCAATTCATATGGAGTCTTGTTGAACCGGCGGTGTAGAATTGATCTGTTTTGAGTATAACAGGCAGTTGATATGGCTTCGGCCCAGTAAGACAAAGGAAGACCTGAATAAGTAAGCATAGATCTAGCAGCTTCCACAAGCGTTCTGTTTCGTCTTTCAACAACTCCATTCTGTTGCGGTGTTCTTGCAGCAGAAAACTGTTGTTGTATTCCTTGATCATCATAGAATGCTTGAAGAGTTGAATTCTTGAATTTTGTGCCATTATCTGATCTTACAACTTTGACATGCTTTTGCTTATTTGTCTGAATGGTTTTGATGAGGTTGATGAGAATTTCAGGTGTCTCATCTTTAGATTTGAGAAATTTCACCCATGTGTATCTGGAGTAATCATCAACAACAACCAAAACATATTTCTTCTTCCCAATACTCTTTGTCTTCATTGGTCTGCACAAATCAACATGAATTAGATCTATAATGTCCGCAGTGCAATGTTCAGGCTTAGGCTTATGAGATGCTTTCTTCATCTTTCCTTTCTCGCAGTCCTGACAGAGATGGTCTTTCTAGAAACGGAGGATTGGAAGACCTCTCACGGAATCATTGTTGACCAAGCGATCCATATATTTGAAATTGAGATGAGCTAGTCGCCGGTGCCACACCCAGCTTTCATGAATAGAGGCTTTTGATAGAAGACAAATATCTGATGGAACCTTTACTTCGGAAAGATTAATGGTATAAAGATTTGATCTTCTCTTTCCAACAAGTAAGTCCATGCCGCTATTATTCTTTACAACAACTCTTTTAGACTTGAAACTGACTTCAAGATCTTTATCGCAGAACTTTCCGATGCTGAATAGATTGTGACTTAAACCTTCGACATAGCTTACTCTTTTGACAGTTATATTACCTTGAACAATATCACCATAACCAAGAATGGGAGCCGTCTCGCAGTTTCCAAATTTAACACGATCGCAACATTTTTCTTTAAAATTTGAAAGCAGAGATTTGTTGTCAGTCATGTGTTTGGAACACCCCGAATCCAGATACCATAATTGATTTAGCTGCACAATCAAAAAATACTCAGATTTAGGTACCCATATGAATATGGGTCCCTTCTTGTTAGTCCTTTCCTTTTTCTTTTTCAAAGAATTATTTTTCCAAAATATCTGAGACTGATCAAATAAAGCATGAATATCATCACATATTAAAGAAGAAACGCAATCATCTGAATCAGAACTAGAGAGACAATATGAGATATTCTTCGAAATTTGAAACATTTTCTCTACAGAATATTTTGTAGATTTATTACAAAAGACAAATGAGTTTTGTTTACAAAGAAAATCTGCACATTTATCCTCTACAGAAACAAATTCTTCAGATCTTTGTTTCTTTAGCCAAACAGACTTCACAGACTTCTTCAAAGGCCTATCTGAAATAGATGAATCAGAAAAGTTAGAATTTTCAGAAATATCAAACTCTTTCTTCTTTTTCTTCTTTGACCTTCTTCTTTTACGCTTTGTTTTATAGAAATGATCATTTAGCGTAAAAGTGTCATCAACAATTTTAGATAAAATATTTGATTTAGAAGAGGAAGTTTTATCAATAAAACCAAACTGATCAGTTAGTTTATTTGGGTAAACCTCAGAGCAAGAAACATCAGATGAACACAAGTTGATGGAAGATTTGATAAGACCAGAATTATTTTATTTAAAACTCGATGTCATAAAAGAAAAAATGACATCATTTTCAATTTTTCTCAAAATCTCTTGTTCTTCCAATTGTTCTTCTAGATCAAAGATTTGGCATTCTAAAACTAAAGGAGATATATATCTCTTAGTATCATAAGGTACTGGAGATATTTTGTCCTTATTAGGATTAGCTTCATTTAAATCAAAGAAGTCATTCGATCTAGAAGATTTATTAGAAGAAACAATGTTTAACATTTGTCTTCTCTTCTTTATTCTTTCAGGAAAATATTTTGCATTTTCTTGAGTGTAAACGAAAGGAACTTCCATTCTCTTGTTGTTTATCCGTTTCTTATCTTCCTCAATTGTAGTCTCTTTAGCACTTGTCCAAAGAGGTTTGTATTGAGAACCATATTTTGAAAGACCAAGACAGTCGTAATCATAAAAATTGGGAATCTCAATTTTAGCTTTCTTTAAAAACTGATGATTTTTAAATCCAAGACCCCAATTTTCTTTTAACGACTCATAGCTCCTTGGTTTATGCATATGAATTGTTTGTTCAGTTTGATTTTGTTTATATAACTTTTCTTCTAATTCAAATATTTTATCCGAAAACTCTTGATTTAAAATTGACAAATCAGACAAAGAATCATGAGAAGTCTGTTTTTCAATTTCTAAATCTTCTATTCTTTCTTGAAATTTCTCTTTTGTAAATTTTAAAATAGCTTTTTCATCTCTCAGAGAAATCTTCAATTTTTCAATTTGAACAGACTTTTCTTGATTTTCGCGTTTTTCGGATAGAAGCTTTGAACGAAAGTCATGTAAAGCATTTGTGAAGACATTCATTTGCGAAGAAATGAAATTCAAATCAAACTCAAATGGTACCTCAGATTCATCGGTTGAAGTCTCCTCATCCTCATCATCACTGTTGTCGTCTCCAATAAAACACATGGCAGCAGTCTCTTCATTATCAGCTTCATTTTCTGAGTGGTCCAACCAATATTCCTCCTCAGCCAACAGAATTGTTCCACTTGCTTTCTTCTCAGCCAAAGATAATTTCTTCTTATAGAAATCAATATCTTTCACAATCTTCTTTCTACACTCCTTTGAAATATGTCCGGGTTTGCCACAGTTGTAACAAGTCACAGCCTTCTTATCTTCTTTCTTTGGTTCAGCTACTGTAGCATGCTCATACTTGGGAAATAAAGACTTTGATGTAGAATCGGGTTCTACCTTCTTTGATCCAGATGAGAAACGTAGATTGTTTGAACCTGGCCGTTTCTGATATTTCTTTTGATAGTCCTGACTTAGAAGAATCATGGCCTTTTCCAATGCTTCGCCATCGTCATCTGTTGACACATCGTAAGCAGACTCAGTCAAGGCTTGCTCAGCCATTTGGCTAGCTAAAAGAGCGATTGGATCCACAGTCTTTGACTTCTGCTTATCCAGCTTAGGTTTCTTCTTCAGAACCATTGCTTCATCAGACATCAGAATTTCAAACATTTCCTGAATGGGCATTTTGGAAATTCTGGGATCATTCCTCATCCGATGACAGGATTTTTCCCATTCAGGTTTGAGTGCATTGAGAAACTTCAAATTTGTTTCCATCTCATTCTTTATAACCTTGATCTTATACAGATCATTAATAACAGTCCAGAATCTGTCGAAGACACTTTTCTGACTTTCCCCATCCTTAGCCTTAAACTCTTCAAAATTGTTCATGTATCTTGTCTGACGAAGCTGGGTAGACATTGCAGTACCAAGCATGATTTTCTCTAGTTGTGTCCACATCAGCATAGGATTGTGTTTGAAACAATCGATTCTATTATAGATGGAATTTGGAAGAGCAAGAATCAAATTCGACTTGGCCTGATTGTCAGCTTGGTATCTTAGAAGTTCATCAGCCTCATATTCTATCACGTCTTTTTCTACATTAGTAGCTGGAGTGTTTCCAACAGTTGGTATCACTTTCCATGGCTTGACCATGGGACCTTCAGTCAAAGCTTTCATCATATTTTCCTCATTTGATTGCCTTTCGATGAAATTAATAAACCGGTCCTGCCATTGTTCAAATTCGTTCTCATTTATCAGCACAGGTGGACGAGTATCAGACCCCAACGACATCATGAGGTCGTTCTTGTAAAGTTGAGCTTGTAGAGACATTTTGATGAAATCTGGAATTCAGAAAAATAACTAAGTCTTGAAGACCCGCACACCTAAGGAATGCGTGTTCAGAGTAATAATTCGGGTCCTTGATGATACGCACACCCAAGGAATGCATGTTCAGAGTAACAAGGACTATCCGGGAGATAGGTTGACTATGCGTGTCTAGAGAGATACGCACTTCGATGCTTTCCTCAGAGAGATATGCGTGTCCAGAAAGATATGCGTGTTCAGAAGGACACACACTTGCTGTTGTACGTGTTCAATGGGGCACGCACTTGAAGTTGTGCGTGTGAAGACAGATACGCACTTGAAGCTATGAATTTCCAAGAGAGAGTCAACAACCTGAGAAAAACACTAACACTTAAAAGTTAGTTACACACCATTTCATGAACAACACGCATACTAATAAGATGAATAACGCGCATAATTCTTGAATAACCCGCATACTATATGAATAACACGCACAGTTCAAATCCTATTAATAAGATACGCACATCATATGAATGACATGCACAGTAATATGAATGACACGCACATCAGGATGAATGACCCGCATATCAGGATGAATGACCCGCACATCATATGGATGACACGCATACCAACAATCAACTATAAATCTGCAATATCAATCATAATACTGAAATTAAACTCAAACAAATTGCACAATATTAATCGAAAACAAGTTTTTAATACAATTCAAATGACAATTTCAATCAAAACACTCCAAAACTCAAAAATTAAAACGAACAGAACATAGAACTCGACTTTTTCAGAAAATACTCAAAATCAAAATCGAAGCATCAAATCATGTTTTTATGCAAAATAACAAAAATCAAACTCGATCGACTAACTAAAACGCATCTAATAACATCAAATTCAAAGCAATTCGATCACAAAACAGACTTAAATTGGTGAAAATCCAGAAAACGAGATTTTTCTTGAAAAACAAAAAAAAATCGATCAAATTTTCAAATTGTCTACACAAATCGGTAACAAAAATACACTAATCTTAATTCTCTTTAGATCTTGAAGGCTCTGATACCAATTGATAAACCAAGATCACAAGATCTGTAGAGAGAGAATCTAGAGAGAGAAAAGTGCGCTTCAAATGTAACAGTAACTTGTATTCAAAACTGTGTGTAAGTTCTTTTTACAAAAACAAGCCAAGGGGACTTAAATACCCCAAGGCAAATACAAGACATAAAAGAACAATAAATACAATGATTACTATAAAATCAGATCTAACAGTAATAGATTCATCAAGAATTTTCGATTTAATATCAGAATTAGAAGAAGCAATTTTACCTAAGCAACCAATCTGATCAATCAATACATCTGAACTAACCTCGGAGTCAGAAAAATTTCGAGAAAGGTTTTCAGATTTTAGAAACTCCTTTTTATTTTCTTGAAAATCAGAAGAAAAGCCTGAAACAGAATCTTGTTTATGAGAAAATAATCTTTCTTCAAAACTTGAAGTTAAGAACGAAAAAATTACATCTGGTTCAAATTTTCTTTGAAAAATATGATCTTCTATTTTATCTTCAAGATCAATGATTTTGCTTTCTAGCACTAACGGAGGAATATATCTCGTAGAATCATACGATACTGGAGATATATTTTCTTTATTAGTGTTAGTATGACAAATATCAAAATAATCATCTGATACTGAAGATTTAATATGAGATATTTCATTTAAACTTTTTCGGCCTTTCTTAATTTTTCAGGAAAATATTTAGCATTTTCGCTCGTATAAACAAAAGAATTTTCCTTTTTCTTATTATTCATTCTTTTCTCATTTTTGATTTCTAACACTTGCTTTTCATTCATCCAATCAATTTTAAATTTAGGAGCATATTGAGCAAGAGTTAGATAATCGTATTTATATAAAGTTGGGGATTTTTCTATCGCATTGTTTAAACAATGAGGATTTTCAAAACCAAGTCCCCATTTTTCTTTTATAGACTCATAACTCCTCGGTTTGTTCAAATAAATTGTTTGTTCAGATTGGTTCCTTCGATATATATTTTCTTCTAATTTATTTATTTTATCCGAAAAACTGTCTTTTAAAATGGTCATTTCAGTCAAAGACTCAAGATAAGACTTATTTGATTTTTCCAAATTATCTAATTTCTTTTGAAAGATGTCTTTTGTATTTTCCAAAAATAGATTTTTCATCTTTCAAAGAAATTTTCAATTTGTCAATCAAATCTGAGTTTTCAAAATTTAATTGTTTTTCAGATAATAACTTTAAGCGAAGATCATGTAAAGCAGATATGATGATATTCATTTGTGAGGCAATAAATGTGAAATCAAATTCAGAAATTACCTCATCTTCATCTGTATCAGAATCAGTATCATCATCATTCTGATAATCTCCAACGAAACACATGTGAGCAGTTTCCACATTTGCAGCTTCATCATTGGAGTGATCCAACCAAAATTCCTCTTCTACAAGCAAAGTTGTTCCGTTCTCTCTTTTCTCGGCAAGTTCCAGTTTCTTCCGATAGTATGCCGAATCTCGAACCTTCTTCACTCGACACTCCTTTGAAAAATGACCCGACTTACCACAGTTGTAACATGCAGTAGGTTTCTTTGCCTCGGGCACTTGAGCATTTTTGGACCCAGAAGTGAAATGAGGAGTGTTGGAACCCGACCGTGGTTGGAACTTTTTCTGATAATGTTGTGAGAGAAGGATCATAGCTTTCTCTAGCGCCTTGCCATCATCATCAGTGGTCCCGTTATAAACATTATCAGACAATGCTTGTTCTGCCAGTTGTTTCCTGAGGAGAGCAACCGGGTCCACTGATTTCTTGTTCTTCTTATCCAGTTTAGCCTTATTCTCTATGACTATGCATTCATCTGTCAGTAAGATCTCAAACATTTATTGGATTTGCATGGAAGAAATTTTGACATCATTCCTCAAGCGATGGCAAGATTTGTTCCATTCAGGTTGAAGTGCATTGAGGAATTTCATATTTGTTTCAAGCTCAGTCTTTTCTACTTTTATTTTTCTTAAATCATTTATCAGGGCACAGAATCTGCCATACACAGTTTTCAATGGCTCCCCATCCTTGGCTTTGAATTCTTTAAAGTTGTTCAGGTAACGAGTATGTCGCAGTTGAGTAGCAACTGAAGAACCAAGCATAATCTTTTCTAGTTGTTGCCACATAAGATTAGGATGATTTTTGAAACAATCAATCCTGTTGTAGATGGAATTTGGCAATGCTAGCATCAAATTTGCCTTTATATCACGATCAGCTTGATACTGCGATAACTCATCAGGTGAATATTCTTTGGTAGGCTTATATAATCCAGAAGCCAACTTGGGTTTTTCAAACGGTCCTTCGGATAGAATATTCATCATGTCATTTCCGTTCTTTTGACGCTTGATGAAGTTCAAGAACCGATCTTGCCACTGAGTAAACTCGTTTTCATCTATCAAAACTGGAGGACGATTTTCTGTGCCCAAAGACATCATGAGACCATTTTTGTAGAACTGAGATTGATAAGCAAACTTTGCAGAATCCATATCTTCAGAAATCCATAAAAAATTCTAAGTCTTGATTAAAATGGCGCAAACTTGAGGTTTGCGTGAGAAGCAGAAGACGCAAACTAAAATTCTCACGAGTAGCTGGAGACGCAAACTTAGATTTGTGTGAGCCGAGTAAGACGCGGAATAGAGGTTTACGTGAACTAAGGGAGACGTAAACTAAACTTCTCGTGAGATGTTTGAAGACGCAAACTTGGATTTGCCCTTACGACGCAAACTTTGCGTGACCTTTAAGAAGAAGACTTGCTTTGCGTGAGATTTTGGTGACGCAAAGCTTTCTTTGCGTTAGACTAAGGAAACACAAATGTTGACTTTGCTTCATTAACTTTCAACTTAGCAGGATGAACTGACGCAAAGCTGAAGATGAACTCGCGCAAAGATTAGATCTGGCGCAAACCACCTGAAAATCAATAAAAGTCACCAAAATCGATTATAGCCATGAATTTGATAAAGCTTTTTCACACAGAATAGATCGAAAAACAGATTCTAATATGATTCAACAAACAATTTCGATTATTAACCATAAAATTATAATTTCAAGATATGAGCAGTGCGATAAAACCGTTTTTCCAGAAACTTCAAAAATCTCAAAAACGAACACAAAAACTGAATTTCTTGAAAATCAATTTGAATCAAAAGTTTTCTTCTACTAAAAACGAATCCAACAAACAAATTTTCAACAAAATTCGATCACAAACAAGATTGAATTTGATGAAAAATCCAAAAACGAGACTTTCTTGAAAAATTCAAGAAAATCGATCAAATTTTCAGATTAATGTACAAATTCAGATTCGAAAATCAATTCTCTCAATTCTCTCAAGATCTAGATTGGCTCTGATACCAATTGATAATCCCAAAATCTCTAAATCTTAGAGAGAAAAAGTAGAGAGAGAGTTTGTAAAGCGCAAAGTGTAATTCAATAGAATGTGCGTGAATCACTTACAAGACACAATGACCAAAGGGACTTAAATACCCTGGTCAATACAACACAGTATGAGACTCTAAACACAGTATAAGACCAAGCCTATAAATACAATGATTACTATAAAATCAGACTTACCACCAAGCAACCAATCTGATCAGACAATAAATCTGAACTTACCTCAGAGTCAGAAAATTTTTTAGAAAATATTTTAGAATTAAAACTTCCTTTTTATTTTCTTTAAAATAAGAAGAAAGACCAGAAATAGAAAATGAATCTTGTTTTTGAGAAAATAAATTTTCTTCAAGACTTGAAGTCATGAAAGAAAGAAAAATATCAGATTTAATTTCTTTTAGAATATTTTGATCTTCCATTTTATCTTCAAGATCAATGATTTTGCCTTCTAATACTAATAGGGGAATATATCTCCTAGAATCATAAGAAATCGGAGATACATTTTCCTTATCAGAATTATTGGCAAAAATATCAACAAAATCATCAGACACCGAAGACTTGACGGGAGATATATCATTTAAAACTTTTCTACCTCTCTTTGATTTGTCAGGAAAATATTTTGCATTTTCATGCGTATAAACAAAAGAAATTTCCTTTTTCTTATTATTCATCCTTTTCTCATTTTCGATTTCTAACACTTACTTTTCATTCATCCAATCAATTTTAAATTGAGGAGCATATTGAGCAAGAGTTAGATAATCGTATTTATATAAAGTTGGGGATTTTTCAATTGCATTGTTTAAACAATGAGGATTTTCAAAACCAAGTCCCCATTTTTCTTTTATAGACTCATAACTCCTCGGTTTGTTCAAATAAATAGTTTGCTCAGATTGATTCCTTCGATATAATTTTTCTTCTAACTCATTTATTTTAGCCGAAAAATTATCTTTTAAATTGGTCAATTCAGTCAAAGATTCAAGATAAGACTTATTTGATTTTTCCAAATCATCTAATTTCGTTTGAAAGATGTCTTTTCTATTTTCCAAAATAGATTTTTCATCTTTCAAAGAAATTTTCAATTTGTCAATCAAATCTGACTTTTCTGAATTTAAGTTCTTTTCAGATAATAACTTTAAGCGAATATCATGTAAAACAGATATGATGATATTCATTTGTGAGGCAATGAATGTGAAATCAAATTCAGAAATTACCTCATCTTCATCAGTATCAGAATCAGAATCATCATCATTCGGATCATCTCCGACGAAACACATGTGAGCAGTTTCCATATTTCCAGCTTCATCATCAGAGTGATCCATCCAATACTCCTCTTCCACAAGTAAAGCAGTTCCATTCTCTCTTTTCTCAGCGAGTTCCAGTTTCTTCCGATAGTATGCAGAATTCCGAACTACCTTCACTCGACAATCCTTTGAAAAGTGACCTGGCTTTCCACAGCTAAAGCAAGTAGAATCTTTCTTAGCTTCAGGTGCTTTGATATTCTTTGACACGGAATTGAAGTGAAGATTGTTAGAATCCAAACGTGATTGGAACTTCTTCTGATAATGCTGAGAGAGAAGAATCATAGCTTTCTCGATCGCCTCGCCATCATCATCAGTGGCCCCGTTGTAAGCATTTTCAGACAATGCTTGTTCTGTCAGTTGTTTCGTGAGGAGAGCAACTGGGTCCACTGATTTCTTATTCTTCTTGTCCAATTTGGCCTTCTTCTCTATAACAATGCATTCATCTGTCAGCAAGATCTCAAACATTTCTTGGATTTGCATGGAAGATATTCTGACATCATTCCTCAATCTGTGACAAGATTTGTTCCATTCCGATTGAAGTGCATTGAGAAATTTCAGATTCATCTCAAGCTCAGTCTTTTCCACTTTAATCTTCCTCAAATCATTTATCACGGTGCAAAATCTGTCAAAGATAACCTTCAGAGATTCATTGTCCTTTGCCTTAAATTCCTCAAAATTATTCATGAAACGTGTCTGGCGTATTTGAGTAGCAACTGATGACCCAAGCATGATATTTTCTAATTGATTCCACATCATATTTGGATCATGCTTGAAACAATCAATTCGATTGTAAATAGAGTTAGGAAGTGCTAGCATCAAATTGGACTTTGCTTCTCGATCGGCTTTTTCGTGTGTAATTTCTTCAGCAATCAAAGGAGTGTCATTTTTAGGTCTGATGAACGGTCCTTCAGAAAATGACTTCATCATATTCTCTCCGTTAGCCTGACGCTCAATGAAATTAATGAACCGATCTTGCCACTAAGTGAACTCATCTTCATTGACTAAAACTAGTGGACGAGTATATGTTCCCAATTGCATTATGAGATCACTCTTGTAAAACTGAGCTTGAAAAGAAAACTTGGCAGAATCCATGGAGACAAAAATATTCTAAGACTGGATTGAGTTGGCGCAAACTTGAGGTTTGCGTGAGTGGCAGATAGCGCAAACTGAGATTTGCGTGAGCAATGGAAGACGCACACTTGATTTGCACGAACTGTGGATAGCACAAACTAGACTTTTCGTGAGAAGAAGCTAGCGAGAACTTTACTTTGCGTGAGTTATAGGTGACGCAAACGAGGTTTGCGTGATACGTTGCTAATGCAAACTTAACTTTGCGTGATACTCAAGAGACGCAAAATAGACTTTGCGCGATACAGAGATAGTTCAAAACGGATTTGCGTGAGCTGAAGCAAGCGCAATCTGATCTTCGTGTGAGATGAAGATGACGAAAACCAAGAAAACTTGAACTATTCTTGACCAATAACTAGCGCAAAGCTCGAAGAACTCGCGCAAATCAGGATGAACTCGCGCAAAGTGAGGATATGGCGCAAACCGCTGAAAATTAAGAAAAAAACAACAAAATTCGATTACATATTAGAATTTACAGATGAATTCTTCCACAAATATGATCGAAAACACATTTTTAACATTTTCAAACAAACAATTTCGATTAAAAACCACAGTTTCGAAAATTTGTTATATGAGCAGTGCGTAAAATCGGTTTTCAGAAAATAAAAAATTTTCAAAATCGAACATCAAAACATGAAATTCTTGCAAATCGATGTGAATTAAAGATGTTTTATATTCAAAACCGAATCCAACAAACCAATTTACAATGAAATTCGATAAAAAAACACGTCCTAAATCGATCAAATTTTCAGATTAAACTACAAATTCAGAATCCGAAAATCAATTCTCTCAAATCTCTCAGATTTAGATTGGCTCTGATACCAATTGATAATCCAATAATCCTCTAAATCTAGAGAGAGAAAGTAGAGAGAGACAATATGAAGCGCAAAGAGTAATTCTATAGAATGTGCGTGAATTTCTTACAAGACACAAAGACCAAAGGGACTTAAATACTCTTGGTAAAAACTACACAGAATATGACACTAAACATTGTATTAGACCAAGCCTATAAATACAATGATTACTATAAAATCAGACTTAACAAGTTTTATTTTAAGTTGTGTTTTGATTATATGACATGCTTTTTGATCCGTTTGTAATTCCTATTATGGATTTTTCTAGATAATGAACTTCTATCGGATATGATTTTATGTCTTAATCCAGTTGCTTATTACATGAACTTTTATGTGAATTTCCGAAATGATATTATGTTGAGAAATTAGAAACTCTTTTGGGTTATGCTTTGATTTAATAAAATTGAATTTAATGATTTGGACTTTGTTTTCCAAACACTGGACTTGGTGGCAGCTTTGTCTGGGATGCTACCATAGTGGCTACAAAGACTATGGCGTCTTCAACGAATGGTACTTTGTACCTGGCCTTTACGGAACAGGCTACCCGATGGCGTATGGATCGATCCTAGATGTAGTTCCAGAATTTGAGGCCGTGGTTAAATCAACGGTGGGACTTAGGCGGTGTGTGCCCGTACCCCTGAATTCCAACCGTCCGGTTGGTTTGGCCGACCATCGGACAACGTGTCCTTGTTGCACGGAATTAAGAACTTATATGAATTGAGACTTTGATGCTGACTTCCGTTTTTTTCGATTTGTAGTTCTTTTCGAATTATATTTCAGATCATCATGATTTCGGTTTATCGATTCATTGAATGTATATATTTCAAACAAGTTGTTTTCAATGGTTAATTTATTTACATTGTATTCAATTTTATTGATTTGTTCTTTGGATTACTGTTATTTTTTTTTATAATCCGTTCACTGAGCATGTCGCTCAGCCGTGTGCTTTCTTTGCACGGCAGGTACAAGATGTAGAATCGAGATTTGGACAAAGTGACGAGAGCGACACAAGCGACTTTTTGGGATAATCCTTCCTAGTGACGCTTTATCTTTTGGTTATGAATTTGTAGTTATGCTAAGCTTTTAGATTTGTGTAGTGTAATGTAAATAATACTTAGCAGGCTCTGTACTTTCCCAACCTCTTTCTGCTAATGAGGTTCTTTTTGGTTTATGTGAATATATTTATATATATGTGTAACGAAAACTGTCCTAAATCACTCAGGACGGGGGTCGTTACACTAAATCAGAGACGCGAGCAACCTATAGCATGACCTAGGTCCTGGGTGAAGTCGCATACTAGATCGTTTTGAATCACATGTGATTATATATATATTAGAACTGTTCTACTACATATGACATGTTATTCTATTTCTATTCTATTTCTTTTTTTAAAAGTTTAATTTGAATCACTATTTTTCACGCTTAAAATTACATGTAATTAGAAAAAGAATTGAAAAAAATCAATTAATTGGGAAAGGCATGTGATTTTGATTAATACTATAATTCATTTAATTATTGCTTTAAATAAAAAATAAAATCTCTAAATGAAAACTAAATTAAACTTATTTTAAATACCTTAAATAGGAAATTTAATTTTTAAATCACACTAAAATCACAAAAATGATACAAAAAAATATTAGATAGATTTTTTAAATAACTCTTATATAATTAAATAACTTTTATACCTTTATTTATTAATTTTTGAAAATTTTTGTTTAAAGCATCATTTAATGAATTTTATGGTCAATATTATTTCTCTTATTTTCTTATTTAATTAATGTTCTCATATGAATCTCACTCTAATCATTTAATATATTAAGTAATATTTAACATTAAATTTATAATTTCATTTCTTTATGTTTTTAAATTGTAAACTATAAGTAAATAATTATTTTTTTATTAAAAAATGAAAATTAGTAAAAACTAAAATATGAATAACGTTATTATAATTTTGGTCGATGAAACTTAAACATCCATAACAAAAAACATTTGAAAAATCATAAAAACAATTAACAAAATGAAATTTCATCAGCAAAACCAAAAAATAAAAAACATAATATAGGATATAGTTTTGTGCCAAGATAATAACATATAATTGAATACAATAACATAGATTTATAATGCAGAAAATATAAACTAAGGTAAATTAAAAGTTTAGATATTCATTCCCGATTCCGCCAAGATAATCATAATTGGCTACAATTTCTTGTTTTTCTACCTAAATTTAGTAGTTGGGTTAAAGATGTTTTTTACCTAGAATAATCGGTATGTGTGTATATTATGATTTATGAGTTCAATTATCGATTAAAAATTTGTAAATTGCAAACAGTTGATAAATCATGGAGGATCAGAACTTATGTTTGAAAAGAAGAAGGTTACAAAGGAGTTCTTCAAGCTGCCATTAGAGAAGAAGATAAAATATGCACAAATTCCGGGTATAATTAAAGGTTGTGGTCAAGCATTTGTTGTTTCTGAGAATCAAAAACTCGATTTGGGTGACATGCTCGATCTCGTACCCTTGCCCGTTAATCAAAGAAACATGAGATTTTGGCTTGAAAATCCATATTCATTCATGTAATTTCATATTTCGTGTTATTTATGATCAAATTTAGGTTGGTTCATGAATTTCTATGAGTTCTTTTTTACCCCAAAAACGTCTCATTTGGATTTATGTCGTTCAGGAAAACATTCGATCAATACTCAAACGAGTTTAATGGTGTTTCAAAGGAACTGTTTATGTTTATGTCCATAAACCTGGGAATGGAACCCAATACAATTAGAAGATTTTATGAGAATTTCATACAAAGTAAAAGAATGAACTACTATCCACCATGTCGTGTAGCAGACAAGGTTTTAGGGTTATTTGAATAATTTGACTACTCTGGTTAGATCGAGAACGAAAATTGAATGATCTACTTTTGTTGTAGAATTTCCAAAGAAAATTAATTGGAACAAAATCGAACAAAATCAAGTTTCGTTTGATCCCATAGACTATCAACTGTTTGGATTGTATGGGTTTGGTAAACACTACAAGACGTGGCAGAATATAATTTGTTCTCTTGCTTAGTGCAAAAAATAGATTGGGACTTGACAAGGATTTGATAACATTAATGTTAAATTACTAAAATATCCATGCCCTATTAAAATCTTGGAACTTTCCACGATATTTCACCCGCGCACCCTTCTCTCTTGTCCTGTTCTGTTCTATCCTGTCCCATCTACATTCAACGCACATCCAATTTCAACAGGCGCCTAAGTGGGTAGTTTATATTTTTTTCGATTTTGCTTGAATTATCGATCTCCAGCTACTCTAATCTATTCATTCAAGTTGTCTATTATGTTAGAGCATTGTATGCTGGAATCAAAGTCTTCTTATAGAAAGTCAACAAATGTCAACCTTTCTTTGTATTTCTATTGTCATTATAAATGGTCCAAGGCTTATCTTGACCATATATATAGTCTTAGTCCTTGTTCAATAAGTAACTCATTCATGTGATTGTATTTTAAGCGTTTGGCACTTGAAATACATATGAATTTCTCTCTCTAGATTCTCTCTCTAGAATTCTTGTTTGATTTACTTGTTTGATGTTTGATTTGGGTCCTACATTTGGTATCAGAGCCTACGAATCACACATACGAATTTTAGAAAATTCGTATATCACACATGTACGAATTCAACACTTGTGAGATTTTCATAATCATCTATGTGAAATCCAATGAGTCTGCGAGTTCATGATGCAAGTTCTTGAGGATTCAGCGAGTTCTTCAGATCTTCGATGAAAATTTACTTTGAATGGCTCAAAAATCCATCAATCCTTCTAATTTCAATCTCAAACTTCACCGAAATGACTACTAACACATCTAGAAACAATTACAACCAATGATTTTCGATAAAGAACACTTAAAGATACAAATTGATATTGAACAGTGTTTTTCGAACTCGTGAACTCTGAAAATGCAAAATGTCAAAATTGATGATCAATTACAGTGCAAGACACTAACAAACCTATACAATATTGATCAAGAACATAAAACGAACTCAATGAAACAATTAAACTCGCAAAAACTCAGAAAAATCCACAAATTGATCTGTTAAGTCTAATTTTGTAGTAATCATTGTATTTATTTTCTAGCTTTTACTGCTATTATTAGTGTAATCTGTTTTGTAAAGGCTAGGGGTATTTAAGTCCCCTTAGAGCCTTTTTTTGTAACTTTGGCATTCACTTTCAATACAACAGTTTGAACTTTGCGCTTGCTACTTTCTCTCTCTAAAGAATCAGTGATCTTGGACTCTCAATTGTTATCAGAGCAATCTGAATCTTGAGAGGATTGAGAGATTGTTTTTCTATATCTGAATTTGTGATTGAAATCGAAGATTTGATTTTCTTGAATTTTTTCAAGAAAATCTCGTTTTCTTGATTTCTCATAAAATTTGGATCTGTTTGTGATTGAATTTGTGTGAATTTGATTTATTCTGTTTCGTTTGTGATAATCGATTGTTTTTGATTCACAAAGTTTTCCTTTAAAAACATGATATGATTCTCAATTTGGTGTTTTAGTGTTTTTCTGGAAAAACGACATTCTCATTCTGTTCATTGTCAATTTTTTAGATTTTGTTGATTTTAATCGAATTTGTTTGATAAAATGTGTTAGAAAGTAAGTTCCGTGGGATGCTCGTCATCTGGTCCCCTAAGGTCATTTGGTCTGGGAGTGATCGAACAGAAATCCTTCTATAGAATCAGATCGAAAGTCATGTTTTACTGGTATGAATGGGTTTAGAATATGTCGATGTAGCCTTTCTGATCCGGGAAAGTAAGTTCAAAGGGGTGCTTGACACCTAGTCCCCTAAGGCCAGCTGGTCTGGGAGCGGCTGACCCAAATCCTGCAATAGGGTCAGATAGAAAGTTACGTTAAGAGCACGTGCTTAAAAAGATGTCAAAGTGCACGTGCTTAAAAGATGCCAAAGAGCACACTTATGTTAAGATGCCAATGTGCACACACCTAAAAGATGCCAATGAGCACACATCTCATGATACTTGGTGATATGTTTGAGTTGTGATAAACCTGTAAATTTGTGAAAGTCTTAATTTTTGATGACTTAGTGTAAGTATATGCAAAGTTTTCTATAATTATTTTAGAACTGCATTTTTCTTGAAGCTATTTGAAGTTCACATGCGAGCACACTGAATAGACAAATGGAAGTTTTTGAAACTGAACATGTCTAAACTTGATATGCAATTATACTTGTTCTTGCATCCGACAATATATGCTTGATTTCAACTGATTGATAAATCTGTGAAATTTTACTGAGTAGACTTTAATTTGTTTAGTTTTAAAATTTTATATGTTCAGTTGTTACAAAATTTATATTCAATATGATCATCTTTCATACTGATGTCTTTATGTTTGAGTATATATGTTGGTTGTATATGGTCTATGCATTTTTCAAGGGGGAGAGATAATCTGAAAAAGTTTTCTGAACTTTTCTATGGTTGAGGGGGAGTAAGGAAGAATATTATTTGTGCTAATAAGAAGTTAAACAGGTATGTTTCTCAGAATTTTTCTACACATTTGCCATAATAACAGTTATATTTTTGTGCATTTGTGTAGGGGGGCAAAAGGATTTCAGGTATATTTTTACATTTTTTTTTTATTTTTATGATTTTTTTTAGATTTAGTTTTATTTTTGTTTTTCTAGGATAAATAGTGTTTTAATTTTCATTTTCTTTTTTTCCCGCTTTCCTTTTCTTTGCTATCTGACCTTTTCGGCTCCTCTTTCTCTCTGTCGCTCTCTGTGCTTGATTTCAATCTGATTTCTTTCAGATTTGTTACACGAAATCAAGGTATGTTTTGTTTCTTTTCACTTCGTTTATTGATGTTGAAGATACATTTGTTTGAGCTCTTAATCAATTAGAGTTTTCCAAAAACTGATGTTTCATATTTCTCGTTCCCTTCAAAATTCACAGATTGTGTTTTTGGTGCATTTTTTTCGTAAAATCAAATATTGGGTTTTGCTTAGATCAGTAAATCGATCATCAAGTATGTGTTCTTTTACTCTAATTTCTTGTATTTTTTTTAATTTTGTGATTTTTGTGGTTTTCTGCCTGTAATCACGTTTCCTAGGTTTTTAACAAGGATGATAGACCCGCAAAGTCTACCTTGCGCGTCTAGTTAGAAACGCAAAGTGAACTTTGCGTGTCTAACTAGAAACGCAAAGTGAACTTTGCGTGTCTAGTTAGAAACGCAAAGTGAACTTTGCGTGTCTATCTAGAAACGCAAAGTGAACTTTGCGTGTCTAACTAGAAACGCAAAGTCTACTTTGCGCTTCTATCTTGTGTATTCCTTTCTGTTCTTTCTTTGTATTATAGTTTACGTATCAACTAGGACACGCAAAGTGTACTTTGCGTCTCCTATTTGACACGCAAACTTTATTTGTGCGTATGTTTCGTGTTTTGTTCAGGTTTTGATTTCAAGTACGTTTGACCCGCAAAGTGAACTTTGCGAGTCTAGTTAGAAATGCAAAGTGATCTTTGCGCGTCTAACTAGAAACGCAAAGTGACCTTTGCGTGTCTAGTTAGAAACGCAAAGTGAACTTTGCGCGTCTAACTAGAAACGCAAAGTAAACTTTGCGCGTCTAACTAGAAACGCAAAGTCTACTTTGCGCTTCTAACTTAATACGCAAACCTTCCTTGCGTTTTTTTGTGTTTTTGTTTTGTTTGTCTCAGTATAGTTTTCGGACCATGTTAGACACGCAAACTCACCTTTGCGTCTCTTAAGTGAAACGCAAACCTTAGTTTGCGCTTCTAACTTGGCACGCAAACCATACTTAGAATTTTTTTTAATTTTGTTTTTGACTAATTCTTTTTCATTTTTGTTTTTCAGGTCTATTATGTCTTCTAAAACCCATACTGATCCAATGATTCAAGACGAGAATGTTATTCTCGATGATCCATCTGATCGAGCCTCTCATGATACTCCCATGCCGTCACATCCTTCTGTTGGGGCCGATCATTCTGCTTCTCGTCGCACACCAAATGATGTGTTTCCAAACATCATGTATATGCCATACAAGCCAAACAACTATCACGTGGACTTTGACAGAATCAAGATTCATCCAGTGATACGAGCAATTCTCAAAGGACATCCACTTGCCCCTGCTCTTTCTTACTGCGCAGATGTTCCTGAAGTGTATCTACAACAGGCTTGGAATACCATAACAAAGAATGAACTAGCTCGTCCGCACCGCTTTGAGCTTCAAGTAGATCAGTTTGAATCTTTCCTTTCCTACAAACGACTGAGAATGATACTGGAGCTTCCTGAGCCAAACTCCAGACCAGGCAGAACTACATATGACAGCTTTCCATCTGAAGAGGAAGTCTATGAAGGGATTCGGAATCTTGGATATGTGGGTACTTTGAACAAACCTACAGACTTTGACAAGTCCAATCTACCTCCAGTATGGTACGCACTGTTCTCTGTTCTTATCAGGTGCCTGACGTCGAAGCATTCTGGCACAGACAGTGCAAGTCTACTGTATCTTCGATTGTTTCATGCAGTCGTCTATGACTTGCATGTCGACTACACGTTTATATTTTGGATCGAACTCTCGGAGGTGGTACATGACAAGTTCACCAACAAGAAACGAAAGTTCATTCCGTTTGTCAGATTTATGAAGCTCATTGTTCGAAGCATGCTCCGTAGCAATCCAGCTATTCCTCACAGGTTATCTTGGCCTCAGGTTCCAGACTCGGAAATGTCTTACATTCAGAAGCAGAAGAAGACTTTCAACTATTCTATGACTATTCCATATGCTCTTATTGCCAACTACGTTGATGTTGCAAATGAGGATGTCATAGAATATTGTATGGAGAATGAGTTTGTGGAAGTCGTACAAGAAGAGCCTTCTCATGAAAATCAAGCTATTGAACAAGATGTTGAAGTTGAAGCAGCTGTTTCTGACAAAGAGCCTGAAGTTGAAAAAGAGGCTGAAGATGAGCAAGAAGTTGTTGTTATTGTTGAAACAGAAGTAGTTCAAGAGGATGTTGCTTCTCAACAAATTGAGACTGTTATTGCTGATATTGGTACTGCAGCTACTGATGATATTGCTTTTGATTTTGAAGATGAGGATGATACTGCTGCTGATGCTATTCTTGCTAGTGATAAAGATGAGGATGAAAGTGATTCTGATGATGATGATAGTGATCATGCTGATCAACCACGTATTCAAGTATATGAAAGGAAGTCCAAGACACCGGAAGTGGTTGTCTTAACAGAAGTTATCTCTGAAGATGAATCTGTTCCAGTTAATCCTTCAGTTACACATCTTCAAGTAGATGAATTAGATACAGCTTTTGATCAAGCCACAACATCGGTTCAAAGTCAAGCTCCAGCAACTACACTTACAACTATTCAGCCTACACCATCAGCTGTAGAGCTTACTTCTGATCAAGCTCGGGCTTCTACTGACAAATTCTCTACGTTGAATGATGTTATTCGTCAGCTATCTGAAAGAATGGATGCATAAAAGGAAGCTCAAATTCTGAAGTTGAAGACTTTCTTCAAAGGAAAGATGCCGGAGATTGATACTTCAGTAATTCCTCCAGAGATTCCATTCAGAAGACCAACTGGAGTGGTTCTTCGTGAACCTCCTTCTGCTATGCCTACATCTACTTCTCCGGTTGTTTCTCTTCCATTTCCTTCATTGGTTTCTTTATCTGCGGGAATTTCTACATCTGCTCCTTCAAGATCTTCTCTTCACGATATTCCAGTTTCAGAGTTGACAGATCTGTTCTATGCTCGACTTCTCTCTATGTCGCCGCCTGAACATCAAGATCAAGATCTTATCTCTCTTTTACGAAACTTCCAACCTACGCCGCCTCCAGTTCCTTCGTCTGAATCTGACAGGATCACTGCTTTATCTGATGAGTTTCATGAATTCAGATCAGAAGTTCGATCAAGTTTTGCTGATCTCAAATCATTTATGTCTCAAGCCTTCTCTGATTTATCTTCAAGGCTTGATTCTCATGTCCAAAGCTGGAGAACTGAGTCTGACCCGTCTCTTAAGCGTCGACATGACCAAGATGATCCTGATCATCAAGGCCATGAGGGGGAGATGGCAAAGAGACCAAGAGTTAAAGGATCTTCTGAAGCAAGAGAAGATATTCAAGAAGAAGAGACTGGTGATAGAGGAAAGATTGGAGAATCTGTTGAAGACTGCAACATTCAGGACTTAGTGAATATTATGATTGAGAATGTTGATATGTCTTCTTTGCATAATGAACTGAACATTTCTGAGTCCAATATTAATGATAATATGCAAATTGTTGTTTACATGGATCCAGACGTTTCTGCAAGCGTTCATGAAGTTGAAGAGTCTGAAGCTGCAAATGACATGAGGTCATTCTTTGCTAACTTCATCGAGATTAATTCTGATGATGATGAAGATGTCAGATTGGAAAAGATATGTCAAGTCAATGAAGAAGACTGTGATGACATCATTATCATTTCAGATACAGAAGACGACTCAGTGTTCATGGATGCTAAAGACGAAGAAGAAGCAGATTTGCTATATAGTGATCTTCCTGCTCATGATGAGATTCCTGAATCAGTTAATGTCACATCTACTCCTGTTGATAGTTCAGCTCAGACTGCCACTATTCCTTCAAGATCATTTGACGTTGGTCAGTCGTCAAGAGCAGAAGCTGATGTTCCACCTTCTGATCCTGTTATTCCTCCATCCATTCTAGAAGAAAGACCAGCTTTATCTAGACGTCAAAGACAAAGGAGTTTGCAACGTAGATATTTGGCATCAAGGCAAAGATCAGCCTTTCTAGAAGACACTCAAAGAAACATCTTTGTCTCTAGAAGAAGGGAAATTAATATCTATGCAATCCTTGGAGTTGAGAAAGAGTCAGAAGCCTATCAATATGAGTACTTGATGTTTATCAAGTGTCAGCGCAAAAGGAATAGTACCGTTTCTTCTCAGCACTTGATTGTTCGAGTCATCAGTGTCACAATCAACAAGTTTGTGAACATCTGGTATCCCGATTTTGAAGTTGAAAGAAGAGACTGCAAGCGGTATAAATTTTCAGAGGCAGACTTCTCTGATCTTTCAATAGACGATATTGAATTCTTATTTGATCACTTCAGGAATCTGTATCATAGAACACAGGATATTTCTCAAGCTTTGTTCGTCATCAAAAGATTCATACGACGACAAATCAGATTCTTCCGAGTTTTTGATTTCCAGATGGCTGTAGAAAGTTTCCAACCGGTTGTTAATCTTCTTAGGCCCAACTGAAGCTTACCGAACTTAGAGTCTTATCCATTTTTCACTATTATTGAAGATCCATATGGAGTAGTGTACAAGAATGGGTCTAATGAAAAATGCTTTCTCAGGTTTGAAAAAAATGCTCACTTCTCCGATGGAACCTTAAAAGGGATCAAGCTTCAGTTAGAGCAACGTAAGAAGGATGCTAAAAGAAGATTTGTGGAAACAAGAACAATTGCATTTCATGTTGATAATGAAGAGATTCGACTTCTCCAAAAGACTTTAGATTCAATTCAAGAGAGATTGAATCTCCACTCAACTCTAAGACGATTGGAAGTTTTAGTTGGTTTGAATCATCTTCGTCAAAGAGAAGAGCGTCAGTGATCCTCCAAAGTCGCCTGGTTGGTCTATGTTGTTTTTGAAGATTGTTTTTGAAGACCACGGCACCAATGATTACTAAGGGGAGATTGTTAAGTCTAATTTTGTAGTAATCATTGTATTTATTTTCTAGCTTTTGCTGCTTTTATTAGTGTAATCTGTTTTGTAAAGGCTAGGGGTATTTAAGTCCCCTTAGAGCCTTTGTTTTCTAACTTTGGCATTCACTTTCAATACAACAGTTTGAACTTTGCGCTTGTTACTTTCTCTCTCTAAAGAATCAGTGATCTTGGAATCTCATGATCTATGACTCAAAAAACAATTCGAATGTTCATATTTTCTTGATTTCAACTTGAATCTGCTCTGATACCAATTATTATGTCCCAAGATTATCAAGTTCTATTCAAATACAATCACAAACAAAACTGATACGAATCAATTACTCAACCTGTTATTGTATTCCAATTAAAGATTTCGTATACAGTGCTCTCTGTCACTTTCTCTCTCTAGAACTCTATGTTCGAGTACAATATCTTCTAGTTTTCAACTGTCAACTCTTCTAACTACTCTAACTAGTCATATATCTATTAAAGAAAAATAACACACGCTTAAAAACACACTTACAAACACTTTGACTTTTGACTTTATTACAAAGGAACTTTGACTTTCCCTTAAGAGTTGACTTTGAGCTTTGACTTGCTTGACTTTGACCTTCAGTCTTCATGATGTTGTATCCAATAAATATGTGAACTAACATGATTGCTATGTTGAAGCAATTTTATGAAAAATTGTTATATTTGTGACAAGTAAAGGAGCTTGTTGAAGACGTTAAAGATTTGAAGATTTTAAAGTTTTGTGAAAAAAGAAAAAGTTGTTCAAGATTCAAATATGTGAAAGAGTCAAAAGCTGAAGATTTTCTAAAGAAAGAAGACCTGAAGATTATTGTCAATTTTTTTTAATCTTGAATCCAAAGGGGGAGATTGTTAAGTCAATATTGTATTCAACACTAAATGAGGGTCAAAAGTGTAAATATTGTAAAGTGTAAGGGTTTTGGTGTTAATATTCTTTAGAGTCAAAGTCATTATGTTTCACTTTAGTGCTAAATGAGAGAGGTCATGTTGACCACAAATATAGTGTTTGTCTTTGTATTTTGTGAGTGTGAATAAAATTTTGACATATGTGAGATACGAATTATAGGGAGAGAAAGTGTGTAAACATGAGATATGTGGCACGGTGAGATATGTGACTCATAGAAATCATTGTAATAGATTGTAAATTGCAAACAATTGATAAATCATGGAGGATCAGAACTCATGTTTGAAAAGAAGACGGTTACAAAGGAGTTCTTCAAGCTGCCATTAGAGAAGAAGATAAAATATGCACAAATTCCGGGTATAATTAAAGGTTGTGGTTAAGTATTTGTTGTTTCTGAGAATCAAAAACTCGATTTGGGTAACATGCTCGATCTCGTACCCTTGCCCGTTAATCAATGAAACATGAGATTTTGGCTTGAAAATCCATATTCATTCACGTAATTTCATATTTCGTGTTATTTATGATCAAATTTAGGTTGGTTCATGAATTTCTATGAGTTCTTTTTTACCCCCAAAAATGTCTCATTTGGATTTATGTCGTTCAGGAAAACATTCGATCAATACTCAAACGAGTTTAATGGTGTTTCAATGGAACTGTTTATGTTTATGTCCATAAACCTGGGAATGGAACCCAATACAATTAGAAGATTTTTTGAGAATTTCATACAAAGTAAAAGAATGAACTACTATCCACCATGTCGTGTAGCAGACAAGGTTTTAGGGTTGTTTGAATAATTTGATTGCTCTGGTTAGATCGAGAACGAAAATTGAATGATCTACTTTTGTTGTAGAATTCCCAAAGAACACTAAATTGGAACAAAATCGAACAAAATCAAGTTTCGTTTGATCCCATAGACTATCAACTGTTTGGATTGTATGGGTTTGGTAAACACTACAAGACGTGGAAGAATACAATTTGTTCTCTTTCTTAGAGCAAAAAATAGATTGGGACTTGACAAGGATTTGATAACATTAATGTTAAATTACTAAAATATCCATGCCCTATTAAAATCTTGGAACTTTCCACGATATTTCACTCGCGCACCCTTCTCTCTTGTCCTGTTCTGTTCTATCCTGTCCCATCTACATTTAACGCACATCCAATTTCACACTCCATTTCTTTTCTTTCAAACTTCTCTAACCAAAGTGTTAGGGTTATTTGTTTAATTGAATTGAAGTTTGTGCTAAAATTGTAAATACCTATATTGTATAAATATTTTAGTTGTTTCGTAGGGTTATCCTAGAGTTGTTTTGTGCGCCTAATTGTGATTAAAACCTTCACGTGTAAACTATCTGATAATCTTCAATCATATGACCAGATTTTATGACTTATCATTGTGTTATTGATTGATCTTTGATACTTGCACTTGTTATTGGGATTCACAATTGGTATCATAACAACTATACAAAGATTTCGATCCAAAGGTATTCATTTTTCATCATTG
Organism: Arctium minus; assembly: GCA_954870635.1. Classification (NCBI taxonomy): domain Eukaryota; kingdom Viridiplantae; phylum Streptophyta; class Magnoliopsida; order Asterales; family Asteraceae; genus Arctium; species Arctium minus. Next base: position 72,663,461 of record OX941089.1, on the reverse strand, counting down.
TTCTTTCATAATCCGATCAAAAAGCGCCTAAGTGGGTAGTTCTTATTTTTTTCGATTTTGCTTGAATTATCGATCTCCAGCTACTCTAATCTATTCATTCAAGTTGTCTATTATGTTGGAGCATTGTATGCTGGAATCAAGGTCTTCTTGTAGAAAATCAACAAATGTCAACCTTGCTTTGTATTTCTATTGTCATTATAAATGGTCCAAGGCTTATCTTGACAATATATATAGTCTTAGTCCTTGTTCAATAAGTAACTCATTCATGTGATTGTATTTTAAGCGTTTGGCACTTGAAATACATATGAATTTCTCTCTGTAGATTCTCTATCTAGAATTCTTGTTTGATTTACTTGTTTGATGTTTGATTTGGGTTCTACATTTGGTATCAGAGCCTACGAATCACACATACGAATTTTAGAAAATTCGTATATCACACATGTACGAATTCAACACTTGTGAGATTTTCATAATCAACTCTGTGAAATCCAATGAGTCTGCGAGTTCATGATGCGAGTTCTTGAGGATTCAGCGAGTTCTTCAGATCTTCAATGAAAATCTACTTTGAATGGCTCAAAAATCCATCAATCCTTCTAATTTTAATCTCAAACTTCACCAAAATGACTACTAACACATCTAGAAACAATTACAACTAATGATTTTCGATAAAGAACACTTAAAGATACAAATTGATATTGAACAGTGTTTTTCGAACTCGTGAACTCTGAAAATGCAAAATGTCAAAATTGATGATCAATTACAGTGCAAGACACTAACAAACCTATACAATATTGATCAAGAACATAAAACGAACTCAATGAAACCAATTAAACTCGCAAAAACTCAGAAAAATCCACAAATTGATCTATGACTCAAAAAACAGTTCGAGTGTTCATATTTTCTTGATTTCAACTTGAATCTGCTCTGATACCAATTATTATGTCCCGAGATTATCAAGTTCTATTCAAATACAATCACAAACAAAACTGATATGAATCAATTACTCAACCTGTTATTGTATTCCAATTAAAGATTTCGTATACAGTGCTCTCTGTCACTTTCTCTCTCTAGAACTCTATGTTCGCGTACAATATCTTCTAGCTTGCAACTGTCAACTCTTCTAATTACTCTAACTAGTCATATATCTATTAAAGAAAAATAACACACGCTTAAGAACACACTTACAAACACTTTGACTTTTGACTTTATTACAAAGGAACTTTGACTTTCCCTTGAGAGTTGACTTTGAGCTTTGACATGCTTGACTTTGACCTTCAGTATTCATGATCTTGTATCCAATAAATATGTGCACTAACATGATTGATATGTTGAAGAAATTTTATGAAAAATTGTAACATTTGTGACAAGTGAAGGAGCTTGTTGAAGACATTAAGGATTTGAAGATTTTAAAGTTTTGTGAAGAAAGAAAAAGTTGTTCAAGATTCAAAGATGTGAAAGAGTCAAAAGCTGAAGATTTTTCTAAAGAAAGAAGACCTGAAGATTATTGTCAATTTTTTTTAATCTTGAATCCAAAGGAGGAGATTGTTAAGTCAATATTGTATTCAACATTAAATGAGGGTCAAAAGTGTAAATGTTGTAAAGTGTAAGGGTTTTGGTGTTAATATTCTTTAGAGTCAAAGTCATTATGTTTCACTTTAGTACTAAATGAGAGAGGTCATGTTCACCACATATATAGTGTTTGTCTTTGTATTTTCTGAGTGTGAATAAAAGTTTGACATATGTGAGATACGGATTATAGAGAGAGAAAGTGTGTAAACATGATATATGTGGCACGGTGAGATATGTGACTCATAGAAATCATTGTAATAGATTGTAAATTGCAAACAGTTGATAAATCATGGAGGATCAGAACTCAAGTTTGACAATAAGAAGGTTACAAAGGAGTTCTTCAAGCTGCCATTAGAGAAGAAGATAAAATATGCACAAATTCCGGGTATAATTAAAGGTTGTGGTCAAGCATTTGTTGTTTCTGAGAATCAAAAACTCGATTTGGGTGACATGCTCGATCTCGTACCCTTGCCCGTTAATCAAAGAAACATGAGATTTTGGCTTGAAAATCCATATTCATTCACGTAATTTCATATTTCGTGTTATTTATGATCAAATTTAGGTTGGTTCATGAATTTCTATGAGTTTTTTTTACCCCAAAAACGTCTCATTTGGATTTATGTCGTTCAGGAAAACATTTGATCAATACTCAAACGAGTTTAATGGTGTTTCAATGGAACTGTTTATGTTTATGTCCATAAACCTGGGAATGGAACCCAATACAATTAGAAGATTTTATGAGAATTTCATACAAAGTAAAAGAATGAACTACTATCCACCATGTCGTGTAGCAGACAAGGTTTTAGGGTTGTTTGAATAATTTGACTGCTCTGGTTAGATAGAAAACGAAGATTGAATGATCTACTTTTGTTGTAGAATTTCCAAAGAAAACTAAATTGGAACAAAATCGAACAAAATCAAGTTTCGTTTGATCCCATAGACTATCAACTGTTTGGATTGTATGGGTTTGGTAAACACTACAAGATGTGGCAGAATATAATTTGTTCTCTTGCTTAGTGCAAAAAATAGATTGGGACTTGACAAGGATTTGATAACATTAATGTTAAGTTACTAAAATATCCATGCCCTATTAAAATCTTGGAACTTTCCACGATATTTCACCCGCGCACCCTTCTCTCTTGTCTTGTTCTGTTCTATCCTGTCCCATCTACATTCAACGCACATCCAATTTCAAACTCCATTTCTTTTCTTTCAAACTTCTCTAACCAAAGTGTTAGGGTTATTTGTTTAATTGAATTGAAGTATGTGTTAAAATTGTAAATACCTATACCGTATAAATATTTTAGTTGTTTCCTAGGGTTATCCTAGAGTTGTTTTGTGCGCTTAATTGTGATTAAAACCTTCACGTGTAAACTCTCTGATAATCTTCAATCATATGACAAGATTTTATGACTTATCATTGTGTTATTGATCTATCTTTGATACTTTCACTAGTTATTGGGATTCACAATTGGTATCATTGCAGCGATACAAAGATTTCGATCCAAGGTATTCAATTTTCATCATTGTTCTTCCATAACCCGATCAAAAGGCGCCTAAGTGGGCAGTTCTTATTTTTTCAATTTTGCTTGAATTATCGATCTCCATCTACTCTAATCTATTCATTCAAGTTGTCTATTATGTTGGAGCATTGTAAGTTGGAATCAAGGTATTCTTGTAGAAAGTTAACAAATGTCAACCTTGCTTTGTATTTCTATTTTCATTATAAATGGTCCAAGGCTTATATTGACCATATATATAGTCTTAGTCCTTGTTCAAGAAGTAACTCATTCATGTGATTGTATATTAAGCGTTTGGCACTTGAAATACATATGAATTTCTCTCTCTAGATTCTCTCTCTAGAATTCTTGTTTGATTTACATGTTTGATGCTTGATTTGGGTCCTACATTTGGTATCAGAGCCTACGATTCACACATACGAATTTTAGAAAATTCGTATATCACACATGTACGAATTCAACACTTGTGAGATTTTCATAATCAACTATGCGAAATCCAATGAGTTTGCGAGTTCATGATGCGAGTTCTTGAGGATTCAACAAGTTCTTCAGATCTTCGATGAAAATTTACTCTGAATGACTCAAAAATCCATCAATCCTTCTAATTTCAATCTCAAACTTCACCAAAATGACCACTAACACATCTAGAAACAATTACAACCAAGTATTTTCGATAAAGAACACTTAAAGATACAAATTGATATTGAACCGTGTTTTTCGAACTCGTGAACTCTGAAAATGCAAAATGTCAAAATCGATGATCAATTACAGTGCTAGACACTAACAAACATATACAAGATTGATCTAGAACATAAAACGAACTCAATGAAACCAATTAATCTCGCAAAAACTCAGAAAAATCCAAAAATTGTCCTATGACTCAGAAAACAGTCTGAATGTTCATATTTTCTTGATTTCAACTTGAATCTGCTCTGATACCAATTATTATGTCCCAAGATTATCAAGTTCTATTCAAATACAATCACAAACAAAACTGATACTAATCAATTACTCAACCTGCTATTGTATTCCAATAAAAGATTTCGTATACAGTGCTTTGTGTCACTTTCTCTCTCTGGAACTCTATGTTTGCGTACAATATCTTCTAGTTTGCAACTGTCAACTCTTCTAACTACTCTAACTAGTCATATATCTATTAAATCAAAATAACACACGCTTAAAAACACACTTACAAACACTTTGACTTTTGACTTTATTACAAAGGAACTTTGACTTTCCCTTGAGAGTTGACTTTGAGCTTTGACTTGCTCGACTTTGACCTTCAGTCTTCATGATCTTGTATCCAGAAAATATGTGCACTAACATGATTGCTATGTTGAAGAAATTTTATGAAAAATTGTTACATTTTTGACAAGTGAAGGAGCTTGTTAAAGACGTTAAAGATTTGAAGATTTTAATGTTTTGTGAAGAAAGAAAAAGTTGTTCAAGATTCAAAGATGTGAAAGAGTCAAAAGCTGAAGATTTTTCTAAAGAAAGAAGACCTGAAGGTTATTGTCAATTTTTTTTAATCTTGAATCTAAAGGGGGAGATTGTTAAGGCCAAAGGGACTTAAATACCCTTGGTCAGATACAACACTGATAAGACTCTAAACACAGTATTTGACCAAGCCCTATAAATACAATGATTACTATAAAATCAGACCTAACAATCTCCCCCTTAGTAATCATTGGCGCTTTAGTCTTCAAAAATTATCTTCTAAAACAGCACGGACCAACAAAGCGACTTTGTGAAGCTTTCTGACTTTTTAAGAAAAAATTCTTCTCAGCATCTTGCAGATTGAAAATTTTCTTTGCTGCTTAAGCTCAAGACGATACACCTCTTTTGAATGATCTTGAATGAACTGTGATGATCGGAGCAGGAACAGCAAAAGAATTTTTTGTAGCTGAGAGAATAGAATCTTTGAGCGAATCTTGATCAGCAGATAAACATTTGAGCTCTTTGTCTCTTTAAAATCTCCTTGATTTCTCTGATTTCTCCCCCTCAGGACCTTGATGAACTGGTTCAACTAGGTCATGCCAATGTTGGAAACGAGACAGCTTAAGATCTGCAAAATCAAAGAAACAGAGAAAATAGAGGAGGTTTGCGCTTCATGTTGGACGCGCAAACCAAGGTTTGCGTTTCATGAAGGGAGCGCAAATCAAAGTTTGCGTTTCATGAAGGGAGCGCAAATCAAAGTTTGCGTTTCATGTGGGACGCACAAACCAAGGTTTGCGGGTCATGCTGGAAGCGCAAAGCTGACTTAGAAAAAATTTTACCTTTTGAAACCCTTTGACTCCCCCTACACAAATGCACTTGATATGACAATTCAGATTAGCATTCATATAAAGAAAATCAGATACTTCCCCTCAAAACCAGATATAATCTTTGAAATACATTCTCTTTGTTTACTCCCCCTTGAATAATGCATAAACCCATTAAAATATATTTATGAGAACACAATGATCAAATATTAATGTACAAAGAAAAATATACTGAATGTAAATTTTGAAACAACTAAACATATAAAATTTTAAACACTAAACAAATTAAATTTTACAGAGTAAAATATTACAATTTTATCAATCATTTGAAATCAAACATATGTTGTAGGATACAAGAACAAGTTTCATTGCATATCAAGTTAAGACATGTTCAGTTTCAAAAACTTCCAACAATCAATTCAGTGTGCTCACATGCGAATCTTCGATTAGCTACAAGAAAATGCAATTCTAAAAATATTATAGAGAACTTTGCATGTACTCACACTAAACCATCAAGAATTAAGATATTCATAAATTTACAGATTTATCGCAACTCAAACATATCACCAAGTATCATGAGATGTGTGCTCATTGGCATCTTTTAGCATTGTGCACATTGGCATCTTGACATGAGTGTGCTCTTTGGCATCTTTTAAGCGCGTGCACTTTGGCATCTTTTGATCAAAAAGTTTATTAAGTAAAGAACATGCAGTAAACGTAACTTTCTATCTGACCCTATTGCAGGATTTGGGTCAGCCGCTCCCAGACCAGTTGGCCTAAGGGGACTAGGTGTCAAGCACCCCTTGGAACTTACTCTCCCAGATCAGAAAGGCTACATCGACATATCCTAAACCCATTTATACTAGTAGAACATGACTTTCGATCTGGTTCTATAGAAGGATTTCTGTTCGATCACTCCCAGACCAAATGAGCTTAGGGGACCAGATGACAAGCATCCCGAGGAACTTACTTTCCCAAACCAGAAAGGTCACAGGTATAAACTTTCAAACATAGAGATTTCTGAATTTTAAGAATTTATTATTCATCTCAATCACTCAGGTCAACATCTAAGTGTTTATCCCATATTTTCATTCCGATCTATAATTCTGATTATTTAGGAAGTCTAAGCAAAGTAAACTATAAAAAAAATCCGAATCACACAATTTTAAAGCAGTAATAAAAGTTTCAAACAGGTTGCTGACTTTTCGACTTTTGTAAGACTTGAAATTTGACCATATAAAAACTTTAATATAAGCAAAAGAACTTGAAAATTTATCCTAAACACATATTTTATTCAAAGGAAAGAAAAAATGTAAAATCTTTACTTTATAGAATAAAATTTGTAAAGATTTAAACTTGTAATTAATATTTAGTTGGAACAAAATAAAATTCAACTATTTCATCTTTTTCATTGATGAAAATAAATCTGTGTCTCATATTAAAAGAAAATTTTGGGTAATACAAATTCATGAGATAGATAAACAAGCTCAGATTCTTAAAACATTGAGAAAAACAAAACTGGAATACCATCATTATCAGAGATAAATGCAGCGGAATTAAAATTGATGTACTCACAGTATCTCATTAAGTCAGAAACTTAATCATTGAAGAACGAGTTCTAAACTTTTGTGTTTAGAAGTCGAGTCTATGAAGTGCGGGTCCTGAGCTGAAGTACTCAGAAGCCAATTTCCCTTACTCCCCCTTAACATGTGATGCCTGCAACTTTAAATCAGATTGAGATTTGGGTACCCACTTAAATTTGGGCCCGTGTTTGTTAGTTGCAGTTCGTTTGGGGAAATATTTGTCAGACTTAACATTTAAAGCACGAGGAATATGATCAGAAAAATAATCACAACCATCAGAAGAGAAAGCATAATCATCAGAACTAGAATCTGAGGAAGAACATGAGACATGTTTTGAAATTTGAATCATTTGCTTTATAGAGTATTTTGAAGTTTTATTACATTTAGCAAATGAATCACTGTTATAAAGTTTGTCTACACATTTATCCCCATCAACAATAGATTCATCAGATGTCCGCCTCGCTCTCCAGATTTGCTTCTTTGACTTGCTCACAGTCCTATCTGAAAGAATTGAATCGGAAGAATTAGAACTGTCAGAAAGAACTATATCTCGTTTCTTTGACTTCTTTGTCCGTCTTCTTTTACGCTTAGGTTTATAATATTGATCATTGAGCGTAAAAGAATCATCAAGAATTTTAGACTTGATATTTAAATCAGAAGAAATAAATTTATCCAAGCAACCAATCTGATCAACTAATAAATCTGAATGAGCCTCGGAGTCTGAAGAATTTTGAAAAAAGATTTTAAAATTTTAAACTTCCTTTTTATTTTCCTTAGAATCAGAAGATAAGCTAGAAATAGAATCTGATTTTTGATAAATAATTTTTCTTCAATACTAGAAGTCATAAAAGAAAGAATAATGTCAGATTCAATTTCTTTTAAAATATTTTGATCTTCTATCTTATCTTCAAGATCAATGATTTTACCTTCTAAAACTAATGGAGGAGTATATTTCTTTGAATCATAAATGATTGAAGAAATATTTTCCTTATCAGAATCAGGAGCAAAAGAAGGAACAAAATCATTAGACATTGAAGATTTAAAAGAAGATATATCATTTAAAACTCTTCTTCCTCTTCTTGATTTTTCAGGAAAATATTTTGCATTTTCAAACGTATAAACAAAAGGAATTTCATTTTTCTTGTTATTCATCCTTTTCTCATTTTCGATTTCTAACACTCGATTCTCATTCATCCAATGAATTTTAAATTGAGGAGCATAATGAGCAAGAGTCAGATAATCGTATTTATATTGTTGGGAACTGAAGATTCTACTAAGTGTAGTTACTACTGCTAGTACAAGTGTAGTTACTACTGCCAGAACAAGTTGAAGATTAATACTGCTAAGTGTTACTACTGCTAGTAGAATTACTACTGCTAGTCAAAGTTAGTACTGCTTGAACAAAGTTAGTACTGCTTAGCTAGTTAGTACTGCTAGTAGTTAATACTGCTTGCAGTTAATGCTGCTAGTTGAAGTTAGTGCTGCTGAGCATTATTAGTGCTGCTAAAGAGATACGGATGGAAATTACTACAGCTGGATATACTGAAGATATACTTAGAAGATATACATGGAAGATATACTGAAGATTTGTTTATTCTTTGTAATTATCTTTTTATCAGTATATGTATAGAATGTGTAGAATAGATAGAGAGAACTTTTGATAATTGTTTTTCAAGAGAGAAATCGACCTCAAGGCATAGATCCTAATTCTAGAGAAGTAGAATTCGTATTGGTGAGTCTGTTCATCAATATTGAGGTTGAGAGTGTAATCTTGTAACTTTAAGAATTCAATACAAGTTTACTGTTTGATCATTATATACTGTGTTTGATTACTGTTTTATTAAATATCAAAGTGTTTTTCCGCAACTTCTTTGATATTGTTTCTGAGAATTAATTCTTGTTGAGAATTCGATCCTGACAAGTGGTATCAGAGCTAATTCTCTCAGAAACAGTTATTCATCATGGAAAATCTTACAGAATCAAGCAGTACTTTGGTCTCAAAAGTTCCAATGCTCAGATCCAATGAATTTGACATGTGGAAAATCAGAATCAAGCAATATATTCTCCTCACAGATTACTCTATGTGGGACATCATTGAGAATGGCCCATCTGAAGGAGGAAAGATTGGTGAAGATGGCAAAAGAACTCCTCCAAAGACAGATACAGATAGGAAATCAAGACAGACAGAGATGAAAGCCTTGAGCACACTGCTCTTGGCCATTCCAAATGAGTATCAACACCAATTCTGCAATTGTACTGATGCACAGATGCTCTGGAATGCTCTAGAGAAGAGATTCTCAGGTACTAAAAGTACCAAGAGAAATCAAAAGGCAATCTTAAAACAACAGTATGAAAACTTCATCTCAACTAAGAATGAGTCCATGACTCAAACTTTTGACAGGTTTAATAAACTAATTGGTGAACTAGCTACTATGGGAGTACAGATTGATCAAGATGATGTGAACAGAAAGTTCTTAAGGTCCCTTGGAGATGAATGGACCATGTACACTGTGTCATTCAGACAGAATGATCAGTTGGAAGACAAAGAACTTGATGATCTGTACAATGATCTTAGAGTTTTTGAAGCTGAGGTGGAGGCAAAGAAGAAGCCTTCTGGATATGTTCATAATGCTGCACTCCTATCAGCATCAATTGATTCTACTGCTAACTCTGAATCAGTTAATGCTACTAATGGATCAAATCTAGATAAAGGCACTGATTATGCATTTGAAGCTCTTCTTTCTAATCATGGAAATTCTTCTTTGATCAATGATGACTTAGAACAACTTCATCCTGATGATCTGGAAGAGATGGATATTAAATGGCAAATGGCCATGCTCTACATGAGGGTTAAGAAGTTTATAAAGAGGACTGGAAGAAACAACTTCTCACAAAGAAGAGAAGATGGAGCAGGGTTTGATAAATCAAAGGTAGAATGCTACAAATGTCATCTTAAGGGACATTTTGCTAGAGAGTGCAAAAGTGGAATGTCTCACAACAACAACCATCAACAAGCTCAATCTGGAAGCTTCAATAACAATAGAAACTCTGCTCAAGCCCTTGTTTCTCAACAAGGAATGGGGTTTGATTGGAGTGATCATGCAGAAGAAGCTATTCAGAATCAAGCTCTTATGGCTAAAGTATCTGATCTCCCATCTGAGGTAAGTTCTAATCTCTGCTCTAAAACTTGCATAGACACTGTTAAAAGGTACAGGGATCACAATCAGAAGATGAGTGATGACCTGAAGAGACTAGAAAAGGATATAAAAGACTATGTGAGGATAGTAGAGAGATTTGAAGATCAAATCAAAGGTTTTCAAGCCAATGAACTACAACACTCATATGACACTAATTACTGGAAGTGGGAGAAAAAGGATTTAGAACTTAAACTGACCAAATCTAAAGAGGAGAGTGAAAAACTGAAAGAGGAGTTAACCAAGGTTAAGCTTGATGTAGAAAAGTTTTCCAATGCTTCTAAAGCAATGGACTCCTTACTGCAAAATCAGATTCATGATAAATTAAGAAGAGGAATTGGGTATAATGCCACACCTCCACCATATAACAACAATTACATTCCTCCTACTTCAGACCTGTTAGACACCAAAGATAGGAAGGACTTGCCTGAGGGAGCCACTGAAATAGATCCCTTAGATGAGGTAATTGTTAAGGATAAGACTGAGAAAGAGGTTGGCAAGAGTAAGAAGAACAAGGTGAGTGGTGAGACTTCTATAGAAAACAACATTATCACCAATGAGGATTGTGGAAGGGCTTGGATCAAATCCAAGAACATAGAGAAGACAGAGGAAAAGTCTGGTAAGGTCCATTATAAACAGACCACAGTTGTGAATCCAGGTCCTTGCAAACAGTGTACTTGTAAGAAGAATAAACCCCAAAAACAGGACAAAAAGAGGGGAAATCAAAGAAATTGGAATAATCAATGGGCACATAAACAAGGGGTTGATCTGAGTAAAATCAATAGACCAAAACCTTGCTTTATCTGTGGCAAATTGAATCATCTTGCAAAATTCTGTTATTTCAATCCTATGAACCAAAGAATGAATTTCCAAAGATCCATGCAAAAACCCTTTGGTTATAAGAAAATTGAAAAAAACCATTTGGCTAAGAAAAATGTTAAAACTAAAAGCCACATGAAGAAAAAGTATTCTGTTAAAGAAAGTGTCAATATGTGGATTCCTAAAAGCACTAAAACTGTTAGTACTGCTACCACAAATAGTGCTGCTGACAATGATAGTGCTGCTAGAAGTAATACTACTGCTAACAATGTTAATGCTGCTAACAAGGTTAGTACTGCTAAACTTGTTAGTACTGCTACACCTGTTAGTACTGCTACACCTGTTAGTACTGCTACACCTGTTAGTACTGCTAACTCTGTTAAGGTTAGTACTGCTTCCAGTATTGATTCTGCTAAGCCAATCATATTGACAAAGTACTCTAATAAAGAGTGCTCTGAGTTTAAAAACCTCATTAAAAAGGAATGTAAATACTTTGATGAGAATGGCAGACCCAAGATCACTTTGGCTTGGGTCCCCAATCATACTAATTGATTTATTTAATGTGCAGGGCAACCAACAGCTCAAGGGAAAGAGCATATGGCACGTTGATAGTGGTTGCTCTAGGCACATGACTGGCAACATGTCATGCCTTCAGGATTTCAAGCAAATTAATGGAGGACATGTTGCATTTGGAGACAATCTTACTGGTGGTAAGATAAGTGGAAAAGTAAATGAAGACTGTGAAAAGGAATCATATACTGAACCAAGTCAGAGTGAAGAAGACACTAGAGATGAGGAGACTCAAGAATCAGAAGTGACATCTGAAGACACTTCAGGTGAGTTGCATGACTCTAATCTAGAGGCTGGACTGAATGAAGAACCTAGTCATAACACAAGAGTTCAAAAGAATCATCCTCCACAGCTGGTAATAGGAGATATCTCTTCTCCTATGATGACTAGACATCAAAGCAGGCTTCAAGAAATGAAAGATCAACAGCATACAGTCCTGTCGTGTTTTCTATCCCAGCTTGAGCCTAAAAAGGCACATGATGCTATGAAAGAATCTAGCTGGATAGAAGCAATGCAAGAAGAACTGTTACAATTCAAGCTACAAGATGTATGGGATCTAGTAGACCTTCCTAAAGGTCACAGAGCAATTGGCACAAAGTGGATTTTCAGAAACAAAAGAGATGAAAGAGGTATTGTTATAAGAAACAAAGCAAGGCTGGTAGCTCAAGGCTACACTCAAGAAGAGGGCATAGATTATGAAGAAGTTTTTGCACCTGTAGCTAGGATAGAAGCAATCAGACTATTCCTAGCCTATGCTTCTTACATGAACTTCAAAGTCTACCAAATGGATGTAAAAAGTGCTTTTCTCTATGGGTCAATTGAAGAAGAAGTATATGTCTGTCAACCACCAGGGTTTGAAAACCCAAGCTATCCAGACAGAGTATACAAATTAAAGAAAGCACTTTATGGACTACATCAAGCCCCAAGAGCATGGTATGACACTCTGTCATCCTATCTCTTGGAAAATGACTTTGAAAGAGGAGTCATTGATAAGACTCTATTTATCAAAAGAAAGAAGAAGGATATCTTGCTGGTCCAAATATATGTTGATGACATTATTTTTGGGTCTACAAGAAACAATATGTGCAAGGAGTTTGAGGATTTAATGCATCAAAGGTTCAAAATGAGTTCCATGGGGGAACTTACTTTCTTCCTTGGACTCCAAGTTCAACAGAAGTCAGATGGCATTTTTATATGTCAATCCAAGTATGTGCAGGATATTCTAACCAAGTTTGGTTTCTCAGAATCAAAACCTGCCAGCACACCTATGGAAACACACAAGCAGATCACAGCAGATCTTGAGGGGGAGGATATGGATGTGCATCTTTATAGATCAATGATTGGCTCTCTCATGTATCTCACAGCATCAAGGCCAGATATTATGTTTCCAGTCTGTGTATGTGCAAGATTTCAAGTTAGGCCAAAGCAATCTCACTTTCAAGCTGTTAAGAGGATATTCAGATATCTCAAAGGGCAACCCAGATTGGGACTTTGGTATCCTCATAACTCACCTTTTGACCTAATAGCATACTCAGACAGTGATCTAGGTGGGGCAAACTTGGACAGAAAATCTACTTCTGGAGGATGTCAGTTTTTGGGTGCTAGACTAGTTTCATGGCAGTGCAAGAAACAAACCACAGTATCCACATCTACAACAGAGGCAGAGTACATAGCAGCTGCAAGTTGCTGTTCTCAAGTCTTATGGATTCAGAATCAAATGCTGGATTATGGGGTAACCTTTCTACACACTCCAATCTTTATTGACAACAGCAGTGCTATTAGCATTGTAAATAATCCAGTCAAGCACTCAAAGACAAAGCACATTGAAATCAGGTATCACTTTATAAGAGATTGTAATGAAAAGAAACTTATTCAAGTTATCAAAGTTCACACTGATAATCAGTTTGCTGATCTATTCACTAAAGCTTTTGATGTGAGTAGATTCACTTTCTTGGTAACAAGTGTGGGAATGATAAACTTTGAATAATCTTCTTCTCAAAAAGTGAGTTTATACCTGTATATTGTTATTCTTGGTGTTACTAATCTTCTTTTCAGGATATGCATAGCAGTACCCAGTATTTAGCAAGTTTAAAAGGAGCAAGTCTAGTTAATACTGCTAGTGGTTAATACTGCTTTCAGTTAATACTGCTAGTAGTTAATACTGCTAGTTCAGTTAATACTGCTAGTGGTTAATACTGCTTTCAGTTAATACTGCTAGTAGTTAATACTGCTAGTGGTTAATACTGCTTTCAGTTAATACTGCTAGTAGTTAATACTGCTAGTTCAGTTAATACTGCTCGCGGTTAATACTGCTAGTTAGTTAATACTGCTAGTAGTTAATACTGCTAGTTCAGTTAATACTGCTCGCGGTTAATACTGCTAGTTAGTTAATACTGCTAGTTCAGTTAATACTGCTAGTGGTTAATACTGCTAGTAGTTAATACTGCTAGTTCAGTTAATACTGCTCGTGGTTAATACTGCTCGCGGTTAATACTGCTAGTTAGTTAATACTGCTCTTGGTTAATACTGCTTCTATTCCGAATACTATAAATACTCTTTGCCCGCCTAAAATCTTATAACGACTCTTTGCATACTATTCACCTGCGCTCTAAACCCTTTCTCTCTCAAAGTTCAAAGTTTTCAGGCAAGAATCTTCAAGGTCTATGGCATCCATGGCGTTCATTGATGAGCACAATGAAATTGCGATGCTCCAAAAGCCAAAACAATCTGAAGGTTTTCATCAGATAGTCGACTTTCTGAAGTCGAGCCACATTGCCCATGCTCTCACTATGTCTCCAACTATCTACATTGAGCACCAAAGGCAATTCTGGGCACATGCCACCATTGTTACTGAGGATGGTGTGCGTATGATCAAGTCGACAGTATGTGGCAATCCATTGACAGTTACTGAAGAGATAGTTCGCATCAGTCTACGTCTAGACGATGCCTCTGGTATAACGTCTATCCCTAATGATGAACTGTTTTCTACTCTGACAAGAATGGGGTATGGAGGCCCATTGGGTATTTTTAAGTTCTCAAAAGCTAAATTTTCACCCCAATGGCGTTTTCTTGTTCATACCTTGATGCACTGCATTTCTAAAAAGACTACTGGATGGAGTGAGTTCAGCAGTACCATTGCTTATGCTTTGGTCTGTTTGGCCACTGCCAGAAGGTACAATTTTTCACAAATGATTTTCAATGATCTTGTCTCAAACATGGGAAACAAAAAGAGCTTTTATATGTATCCCAGGTTTGTTCAAGCAGTTATTAACCATGAATTGACGGATATACCTCAATCTGTTGGGGTATATGTACCTAAACCCCCAAAAGGCAAGGTTTTCTCAAATATGAGAAGATCTGCTGGGGACTCGGAAGGAGTTGACACCCCATTGTTCTCTACAATGATGGTGGTGTCCCAACCCAATGAAGGTATGGCAGCAGGGTCAAGGCCCTCAATAGATCAATCCACTGCTAGCCAAGCCCAACCTTCCCACTCTATATCTATCCCACAGTCCCTACTAAATAAGCCCACTTCTCCAATTACCCAAACTTATCAAAGAAAACAGGTAAAGAAGGCTCCTTCCCTTCTTGTACCATCACCCACACAGCCTTTAAGCCCTCTAAGGGAGAATTCTCCCCTAGAGAATATCCAAAGGGAAACCACAAGGGTGTCTCCCAACCCAAAGGAGGTGCTCTCTGAGGAGGAGGTAGAGCATATGGGTGATGAGGCTGCCACTACTCCTGCTAGCACAGAGGAGGAAAGTGGTAACATCAATAAGACCTCCCCCATGGCAACTTTGAATGAGCAATCATTTGAAGGACCCTGGTGCCAAGAAACCACAGGGGTGGATAGTGCTTCTGCTAGGCAGAAGACTTCCACTACTAAAAGATCCAATGATCCTTCAATAGGGGGTAACACTCCTGGAGAAGGTGAGGACAGATATAACTATGATGAATTGATGGAGACCATGGGAAACATCAACCAGGATGTCATCAAGCAAGGAAAAGAAATAGAGGAGATGAAGCTAATTATTCTATCTCAACAAGTTCAGATCACCAAACTGAAGAAAATGGTGACAAGATTGTTACAGAAAAGGAGAAGGAAACAGTTTGTGCTAAAGAGGAGGCCAAGTGTTGAAGATGATTTCAACAAGGGGGAGAATTCAGAGGCTGAAGCAGAAAAAGAAAGCATTTCTGAGATGGGATTTGATGTTAAGGGGGAGAAAGCTGCAGAAACAGAAGCACAAGAAGTAGAAACAGATAATGTTCAAGCAGCAACAGGGCTATCTGTTGAAGAATTGGAAATAGCTGAAACCTTAGTAAAAGCAAAGAATGACACTCCTAAGGCTACTCAAAAGGCTAAGGGAGTGGTCATCAATGAAGGAGACCTTGAAAAGAAGACACAAGAAAGAAGTGAGGCAGGGTTGAAGGATACAAAGGGTAAAGCTAAGATGATTGAACCTGAACAACCTGCAAAGAAGAAAATTCAGATAGAACTGGATGAAGAAGTGGCAAAGCAGCTTCAGGCAGAAATGGAAAGGGAGGAACAACTTCAATCTGAGAAGGATAGAGAGCTTGCACTGAATATGGCCAGAAAACTAAATGAAGAGTATCAGAAGAGCATGAAAATAGCAGCTCAGGCCAAGCAAGTACAAGTAAAAAGAATGCCATTCAAAAAGCAGAAAAGACAACCCTCCAAGACCTTTTTGGCCAATCAGGAAAGAAGAAAGATGATAAACTTCCTGAAAGGTGCAATTGGTGTTAAGGGGGAGATATTTACTCATATGGCATACTCTCAGGTTGAAGAGCTATACAGGAAGGAAATGACAAAGCTCCAAGGGGATTCCTCTCAAAGGGAAGAAGCAGAAAGAAGGATGAAAGAGAGACATGATCTCAACATCCAACAACCATTCCCTGAGAAAACCACACCTTCCAAAGAAGAAGCAGAAGAGAAGAAGGAAGAAACTGGAAATGTTGGTAGAGAAGCCAAGTCTGGAAAAAGAGTAAAAACAATTGCTCCAAAAAGGCAGTTGAAAAGGCCTAGGGTGGAAGAAACTGAAAAGGAAGCAGAACCTTCAATTACATCCCCAACAGAGCCAGTACAGAGCCCAGAGCAGGTCACTAAGCAAACTGATGAAAGTATGGATCCGTACATGACAATAGTGGAACCTTTGAAAGCTGTTCCAATCTCTATGCAAGCTCCAGAGATCATCTTCTGGGATATTCTGAGAGACAATGGAAAGAATTTCTTCAGAATCAAGAGAGCTGATGGTTCATTTGAAGCTTATTCAACATGGGGGAAAGTCATCAGAAGTTGTTCAAGAGCTGATATGGAAGAACTATATAAAGTTGGGATGAAACTTTATGAACCTGTGTTGAAAGGTACTGAAGAGAATCTTCTCAAAGTGACATTGGAATACTTGTGCATGATGTTTGAGCCTGCAAGAGTGCACCATAGGATTAAAGATCATATGCATGAGTTCATATTCAAGAAGATTGACAAATGGATACTGTTTGAAAACTGTGGAGTATACATGATTACTATTGACAATTGTTATCATGAATACTACCTGGTGGACAAAATATATGAGCATAGCAAGGAGAAGTTAGAAGGGATGCTTAAAGCTACACTGGTTTGTACAAAGGATTCAGAAATGGCCAAGATTGTGGTGAGAAGAACTGTAAATCAAAGTTTGGGCCTAGATCCAAATTTGGGCAACTAAATGTAAGGTGTTGAAAGCATCTTGAAGAAGATCTGAAGAACTTGACTTCTCTTCTAAAAGTCAAGTTAGGGGGAGATTGTTGGGAACTGAAGATTCTACTAAGTGTAGTTACTACTGCTAGTACAAGTGTAGTTACTACTGCCAGAACAAGTTGAAGATTAATACTGCTAAGTGTTACTACTGCTAGTAGAATTACTACTGCTAGTCAAAGTTAGTACTGCTTGAACAAAGTTAGTACTGCTTAGCTAGTTAGTACTGCTAGTAGTTAATACTGCTTGCAGTTAATGCTGCTAGTTGAAGTTAGTGCTGCTGAGCATTATTAGTGCTGCTAAAGAGATACGGATGGAAATTACTACAGCTGGATATACTGAAGATATACTTAGAAGATATACATGGAAGATATACTGAAGATTTGTTTATTCTTTGTAATTATCTTTTTATCAGTATATGTATAGAATGTGTAGAATAGATAGAGAGAACTTTTGATAATTGTTTTTCAAGAGAGAAATCGACCTCAAGGCATAGATCCTAATTCTAGAGAAGTAGAATTCGTATTGGTGAGTCTGTTCATCAATATTGAGGTTGAGAGTGTAATCTTGTAACTTTAAGAATTCAATACAAGTTTACTGTTTGATCATTATATACTGTGTTTGATTACTGTTTTATTAAATATCAAAGTGTTTTTCCGCAACTTCTTTGATATTGTTTCTGAGAATTAATTCTTGTTGAGAATTCGATCCTGACATATATAAAGTCGAGGATTTTTCAATCGCATTGTTTAAACAATGAGGATTTTCAAAACCAAGTCCCCACCTTTGTTTTAGAGCCTCTTCACTCCTCGGTTTGTTCATATAAATTGTTTGTTCAGATTGGTCTCTTCGATAAAGTTTTTCTTCTAATTTATTTATTTTATCCGAAAATTCATCTTTTAAATTAGTCATAGCCGTCAAAGACTCAAGATAAGTCTTATTTGAATTTTCCAAATCATCCAATTTCTTTTGAAAGATGTCTTTATTATTTTCTAAAATTTATTTTTCATCTTTCAAAGAAATTTTCAGTTTGTTAATCAAATCTGACTTTTCAGAATTTAAATTCTTTTCAGATAAAATCTTTGAACGTAAATCAGATAAAGCAGTTATCATGATATCAAACGAAGAGGTAATAAATTTGTAGTCAAATTCAGAATATACCTCATCCTCATCCGTATCAGAATCAGAATCGTTTGACTGGTCATCTCCAACTAAGCACATCTGAGCGATCTCAACGTTTGAAGCTTCATCATCGGAATAATCCAGCCAGAATTCTTCTTCTGCCAGCAAAGCTGTTCCATGCTCTCTTTTCTCAGCCATCTCCAATTTCCTTCTGTAATAAGCTGAGTCCTTAACTTTCTTTGCTCTACACTCCTTTGAGATGTGACCCGGCTTTCCGCAGTTGTAACAAGCAGCAGTCTTTGGCTCGGGTACTTTTACTTTACGACCGGAAGTGAAGCGAGAAGAGTTGGAACCTGATCTAGGTTGGAACTTCTTCTGATAGTGTTGGGAGAGAAGGATCATAGCTTTCTGTAAGGCCTATCCATCGTCATCAGTTGACCCGGTGTAAGCGTTATCAGACAACGCTTGTTCATTCAGTTGCTTCGTGAGAAGAGCAACCGGATCAACTGTTTTCTTGTTCTTTTTATCCAGTTTGGCCTTCTTTTCCAGTACCAAACTCTCATCAGTCAGCAAAATCTCATACAGTTCCTGAATTTTCATTGTAGATATCCGAACATCGTTCCTCAGTCTATGACATGCTTTATTCCACTAAGGCTGAAGAGAATTAAGAAACTTCAGATTCGTCTCCAGATCAGTCTTTTCCACTTTAATCTTTCTAAGATCATTAATTACAGCGCAAAACCGGTCAAAGATAGCCTTCAGAGATTCATTGTCCTTCGCCTTAAATTCCTCAAAGTTGTTCATGAAGCGTGTCTGGCGTATCTGAGTAGCAACAGATGACCCACGCATGATCTTTTCTAACTGAGTCCACATCATATTTGGATTATGTTTGAAACAATCAATTCGATTGTAGATTGAGTTAGGCAGAGCTAGCATCAAATTGGACTTTGCTTCTCTATCGGCTTTTTCACGTTTGATTTCATCATCAGTCAAAGGAATATCATTTTTCGGTCTGATGAATGGTCCTTCAGTAAACGACTTCATCATATTTTCTCCATTTGTCTAACGCTCAATGAAATTTATGAACCTATCTTGCCACTGTGTAAACTCTTCTTCGTTGATTAAGACTGGTGGACGAGTATCTGTTCCCAATTGCATCATCAGATCATTTGAGTAGAACCTAGCTTGGAAAGCAAACTTGGCAGAATCCATTGCAATTGATAATCCAAGAATCTCTAAATCTTTAGAGAGAGAAAGTAGAGAGAGAGTGACTTGGAGCGCAAAGTATGAAAATCAGATTAATGTGCGTGTCAAAACTTACAAGGAACAAAGACCAAAGGGACTTAAATACCCTTGGTCAGATACAACACTGATAAGACTCTAAACACAATATTTGACCAAGCCCTATAAATACAATGATTACTATAAAATCAGACCTAACAATCTCCCCCTTAGTAATCATTGGCGCTTTGGTCTTCAAAAATTATCTTCTAAAACAGCACGGACCAACAAAGCGACTTTGTGAAGCTTTCTGACTTTTTAAGAAAAAATTCTTCTCAGCATCTTGCAGATTGAAAATTTTCTTTGTTGCTTAAGCTCAAGACGATACACCTCTTTTGAATGATCTTGAATGAACTGTGATGATCTGAGCAGGAACAACAAAAGAATTTGTTGTAGCTGAGAGAATAGAATCTTTGAGCGAATCTTGATCAGCAGATAAACATTTGAGCTCTTTGTCTCTTTAAAATCTCCTTGATTTCTCTGATTTCTCCCCCTCAGGACCTTGATGAACTGGTTCAACTAGGTCATGCCAATGTTGGAAACGAGACAGCTTAAGATCTTTAAATCTTACTTGCCTTAATCATGGAAATCAAGCTAGAGCTCCTATCACGCCTATTTCCATAAATCAATACCATCCCCTTCTCAGACAACACCACACGGATCAATTTCTTATTACAAACAATACTATCATCATTCCTAGCTAGCCAATCCATCCCAAGCTCAATATCGAACTCTCTCATGGTCGTCGGGTACAACAACACTGGCACCAAACACCCTTCAATTTCTATGGCATAACCCTCAAACACTTCTTTAAGAAGCACCTGATTAGGATCGACAATTTCTACTTCTAATGCCTGATCTAAACGCTTAGGTTTAATACACAAACATTTTGCAAATTCGGGAGATATAAAAGAACAACTCTCTCCTGAATCAAATAGTACTCTAGCACATAATGAGTTCACCAGAAACGTACATGCGACCACATCAGGAACCTCTTCCGCCTCCATCGTCGTCATATTGAACGCTCTTCCTTTCGGAAGAGCGGGTTCCCACTTCTTCTCCACCCTTCTTCATCCCCCACGCTCCCCAACTTGAACTGGTCCACCCCGTTTTACTTGTAGGCAATCGGATCATAGGTGATCGGGTGACCCACATTGATAGCAGGTCCTCTTGGTCGGACAATCTCTAGACATATGCCTCAGCATCCCACACTGAAAGCATGACCTTACCTCTGACCCACATTCTCCCTGATGCACCCGACGACACTTTCTACAAGGCTTATCTCCAAACCCATGACCTCCTCTCGGCTCTGCCCTGAAACTCTTTCCCTTTCTCGGATCTGGTATCGGTCCATCCCACTTCCTCTTGTCTCCAACTCTCTCCGTCACTTGATAGTTCTTTTCCTTCTCTGTCATCTCGGTCGCATTAACGGTCGCATGAAAAGTAGATGGCTCTCTTGCTGAAACCAGCTCTCACAGACTGCTTTGCTGCCTGAAGATATAACGTTCCACCTGGCTTTCCTCATCTGGTAGGTACGCTAATGCAAATCGAAACTTCTCAATAAATTTAGAAGTATACTCTCTCACTATCAACGTCTTTTGCTCCAGGTTCATAAACTCTTCTTGCAACTTCTTCACTACCGCCAGAGGATAGAATTGTGCCTTGGATTTCCAAACAAAGGCCTTCCACGACATACACTTGGCTCCGACGTTCCTCGTCCTCCCGTTTCCGCATCCTACCATAAGATAGCCTCAGATCTCAGCATAGATAAGGCGTAAATCACCTTGTCTCCTTCAGCACACTTGCTGGTAACAAACACCAATTCCATTTCCTTAATCCATTTCATTACCAGTACGAATCACACTCTCCCTTATAAGTAAGGGGCTTGCAAGCGGCAATTTCATTGTAGCTACACCCTTTTGCAGTCACTTCGTTTGCCACTAAGGTCACCGATGGAGAATGACCTCCCACTTATGTCGCAAGTGGACTCAACAATTCTGCAACCTCCTTGCTTTCGCTCCTATATCTTCTTCCCGACATCGATTTCTCCTGGTGTGCCAATAAAGCTTGTAGAGTCTCTTGGAGTGTTCCCATCTCAGTGGCAAAGGTTTCGTGGGTCAAAGGGCCTGAGCTCGACCCTGACCATGAGCTCTCACGGTTCCCCGTCCTTTCACAGTTGCCGAGCTTTCTTGATGAGAGGTTTCCCTCTTTACAGGAATTTCCACACTCCTCACCCTGGGAGTGACACGGGTCTTGGCTTTACCCTGATTTCTGGTATTGGTCCCCTCTACTTGAGTCGTAGCCCTTCGGGTGGTCCTTCCCCGACCCCGTCCATGACCACGACCCTTTCCATGGGCTGCCAAATGTCCAACGGGATCCACCGGCGCCTCAACATGAGCCTCATTCACTGGCATATCCTCCTCCACCGGCACTGACCTACTTCTCAAAATTCATTCAGACATGACGACTGCTGAAAATAACACATAGGAAAACTTTAAGTGATCGACTCCTGAGCAATAAGAGAATTAGGCAGGGACATGCACCTATAAATTTGCGATTACATTGGCCAAATATAATCCCAAATTTACCTTACATGTTAGTCCCCAACTCTCATTACATACGCTCCTATAGCGGTAACCCCTAAGACATACTATTTCTCGGTTGTGTCCCTTGCCTACAGTTTATGTTTAAGTCCAAACGGTTACCTAAATATCTTAAACTATGGCTCTAATAGCAATTTGTAACAACCCAAAACTGACATCATAATATAAGATTTAAATTCCAAAACCGGGTCCCAATACAAACATTTCAAAGAAATTTATATTCAACGTAGATCAATAATAGAGTTTCTATCACAACCGAGAACTCTAAAAGTAACTAACACCGCACTAAGGGAAAAGTCTTCTTAACCCTCTAGTTCAACACTTCTCCTTCCCTTTAGTCGAGCCACCCACCTTTTCTTTTCCTGAAAATGGTTTTAGAAAAGGTTGAAAGTGAGGGTTAGACCAAAATGGTCTAGTGAGATCCCGACAGCAAACATTTATAATTAAAGGAAGAAATAAGTAATTATAATCCATCTCAGTGAATATTTAATCATCACATAAGGCGAAATCATTCCGTCACAGGAATCAATTTCTATAACTCTCGATTTATTACACTTTTGGGGCCCCCAATAGATACCCATTCGGCCCCCAAGTCGCTGTCGTTACCGTGTGCAAGAAAACGGATTCCAGACACACGGGTCAACCATCCCCGATGATTGAGATTAAGCCATGGCGTACAATTTATAAAACGACTACATCATAAAGTATCACCAACTCTCATAAGATTAAACGCGTAAGGAAGTGGTGTGCATAATCACGAAATAAACATATTATCTCTGGTTCCAATGTTAGATTTAATAGAAATAAGGTAAACTTTGTAACTTATCAAAATACCATTTCCAGTTTACAATGAATTTGGTTTAAGGGAACTCACCTGGTGATTAAGAAACTTGGCTCGCACACATGGAAATAGAATTACGTAACATCAGACTCCTCCTAAGGAAACAACCTCTTTGGTCTGATTGATTTGCTCAAAAGACGATTCTTCAATCTCTACCTCTTCACTCCTATTGCTAAGAAATCAATTCCTTTTTATCCTTCTCACTCTAGCACGACACACACACTCACTCTAGCACGATACACACGCACAAGTTTGACAAGCAAATGAGGAGCACCTAGGGTTTTAGGTCCTAATACACACAATTACCTCAAGAGTCCTCAGACTTTCATTTATTTCACACTTACCAACTTTAAAAATGTATACAATTTTAAACGGCTTGTTTAACTTTTTAAAACGGTTTAAAAACCGTGTAAAAAAGTGACTTTTTTAAACGGTTCAAAAACTGTATAAATAAGACCCCGACCTTTTCAAACGGTGCCCTTTCAAACAGTTGTAAAGCGTTTGAAAATGTCGTAAAAAACCGTATAAAATATTTGTTAATCTTTAAACATTTTTGTCAGGGAGTGTTTGTTAATCTTTAAACATTTTTGTCTAAACAATGTTTGGGTTTTTTATTTGTTTTTGTAGTATTTTGTTTTCCAACACCCCCAACATGAGCTAAGCCTTATATGTTGGGGGTTGGATGAATTTTGGATTAAACAACCATGTGTTATGTGATTGAACTGTGTATTGGGTTATTGTTATTTTCAATGAAGCATATGATATAGTTTTAATGTTTTCATTAGCCTGATCAACTTGTGAATGATTTCTTGATGTTAATTTTCTTTGAGAAAAGTTATTTAAGATTTGATGTTAATATTGTATGCCAAGAGTAAGAATTGGATAGAGATATATCAATTAAACTCTAGATCATTTTAATCTTGTTTTGCATATTATGATTGGGTATCAATTGTCTAGATCGAGAAACAATTCTTTCAAATGATAATTTTTGTTATAGCTTGAAAGAGTATAATAACTTATTTCGTGTTTAATTCATTGATCATTAACCCGGTTCCTTGTCAATCACTGTGTCATGTGATAAATCAACCTAATAGGATTCCAATCCCCCAACAGTTTATCCAAAACTGTTTTTGCTTGTTTGCAAGATTTAATCGTTCTCATTCGTTAATTACTCTGTGATTTACTGTCATCGCAATTTCAAGCCAAACTTCTTTTCGTTTAATTAATAGTTAATATAGTCATTGTGTTAATTAGTACATGGCTTCTTTTGTTCGATACTCGTACTTTCGTACGTATTACTTGAGTCGACACTGTACACTTGTGGTCCGATTAAGGGGGGTGTAAACCCGACTATCATATACCTAAATGAGCATAATCTAGTCATTATCGTAAATATGAAAATGGGTGTTATACTAACTCTGACTCTTCACAATCAGAGTTCTAACAGTGTGTTTCTAAAGATAATAATTGTGTATTTTATTTTCTAAACTGATTGCTTAACCACAATGCTTGATTTACCACCCTAAAATGGATATACATTTCTAATTTGTCTTCGGTTTTTTGTGTATTTTATAAATTGAAGTACATATGTCTATATATAGCAAATGGGATGGTTGAGATGATGAATCAGATAGACGTGGTAGACGTCAAAATGATGGAAATTTAATAATATAAATTTTATTGTTGCATAAGTTTATTCACAAACTTATGTGTGTGTATATATATATATATATTAATAATTATAAATATTTATTTGGTATTTATATTGTTCTTAATTTAGTATACGTAATCCCAAATCTCAATATGGACACATATTTGGCATCAAGTTGAAAGTATTTATTCATAGACATGTTATTATTAATCTATTTTTTTAGTTGTACAAATTTCGTTTTCATGTTTTAGTCTTTTCGACATTTACGATATCTTGATTTTTAACGTATTTAAATATGAAATTTGGTATTTGTTCCATTTTTTCATAATCCATAAATGACATATTTCTATCGTTCTGTTCAATATCCCTAAAATAAAAAGGTTATTCTTTTTCAAATCTGAATGCATTATAACAATCTATGTAAATAGATGAATCCAAAAATATATGCATTATATAACTTATAAATCCATTGGAGAACTAAAATTAACAACAACGATATATTTCAATATTTAATCAGTCCTATAAATAAAATTTTGTCGATTTTTGAATCTAAAAGTTTTATAATGATTATCATAAATCACGGATCTCAAAAGTATATTAGTCGCATTTAATAGAAATAAATACGACTAACTAATTTTAGAAAAATAACAAAACGTTTTAAATATGATTAATAATAAAATATTATTATATATGTTTAATATATACATATATATATATTGACCTATTTAATTTTATTATTTAGTAAATAATCCAAATTATATTGAACTACGCTTTCATCTACATAATTATTAATCAGATTTATAGTTCTCTCTTTCCAACAAATATATATTCCAAATCTTCAAGTTATCCTCTACTGTAACACCCTCAATCTATAAATAGCAACTAATTTGAAATTTTCTAAATATATCAATAAATGATTCATCTACAATCACAATTTAAGATTTAACCTCAATGCACACGTATCGTTCTATACATACAATTTATAATAAGGACGAGTGTTACTAAACCCCAATAATAGTTACTATCTCCGAGCCGCGGAAGACTTCACCAACTACTTAGACTTGTGTAAAGCTAAGACTCAACTCTTCATATCACTGCTAAGACCAAACCCCCAGCTAGAACCTGATGCACATGCCGACAAATAAAAAGGGTTAGGCTTAACGCCTAGTGAGCTCAAGAGTTTTAATCATGAATGAATATATCTTTAAAGAAAGAAATTCAGTTCAAATCTAGACCTTTCGAAATGGTTTACTTAAGAAATGGAAACGACTCGTTTTCCACGAAATATGCATCCTTAAAGACAACGCTCTAAAACAAACACTCTTTATAAAACGATGCGACCCATAACTCACCCAAAACGGAATTATAATTCGACACCCAATTTGTGAACACGTGAATAACACTTCGTATCCCAAAACACCGAAAACACGGGTGGGACATAATATTCAACCCTTAAATAGCGGAAGACAATCCATAAAGATATGATACGTCATCGAAAACATGGAACTGAAATTTCTTACTTACGCGACCATGAAATGGAATGAAATCCAAATATTAAAGTATGGACAATTAAATATCCAAAATACCATGGGCCGACAACGGGGGATACCCGTATCCGTTGAGAGTGGAGGGAATAGAAAAGTATGCCACCCATACAACGTTAATCGCATGACATCTCACGACATAAACGCCCAAGTGTCCCTGCGACTTCTTGACAAGTTTCACCCAAAGAGACAGTTGACCTTGGTGAACGTTACAAATACTCCACCCCGAAGGCCCGATATACTTAAAGACTACCTCTCAGACATTACTTAAAGCGACGGAGGTCCTAGTGCCTACCTCCCTAGTAGCACCTCCAGACTCAACCCTCCTAGTGCCTACTTGTAAAGTTCCGTTCGTAAAACATGGGTACCGGAGTCCAACCCCGAAATACCCAATTGACCATCCAAAACAGACTGACTTATGCGCCTATGGATCCAAAGCAACACAGTCTAACATTACATGACTACACATGAATGACTAACGCACTCGAGCATGTAATTGTCATAAATATGCAATAAAATGTATTAAGATGTATACCGAACATGGGCTCTTCAAAGAGCCATTAAAAGCGGGACAAATGTCCACAAGACTCTTTCAAGTCAAAACCGAGTTTAAATGCTCAAAACCCATTTGACCAACAAATAACGTTTTCCCCAAATAATACAAAGTATCCAAACATCATTTATGCAGACACATACTCCAAAGATGTGATTACCCTAAAACTCTACCCGGATTGGGACATATCATTTTCCAAATGGGTTTATGAAATCAAGTACACTAAAGATGCATATATCATGAATTAGACTTCATTTGTACAAAATCACTAGAGATGTATAACTCATAAAATAGACTTTATTTGTACAAAATCACCAAGAATGCATAAACCACACTATTACTTGTCAAGATATCAAAATCCCAAATATGGGCATTTTATGAGATTAAAACAACACAAGTTTGTCAAATATGAGAACTTATCATAATACCCAACACAATGACAATTACCAAGTAAAACATATTTTTACTTCAAAATACTCATTTTGGCATGTACATAGTTTTTACAAAGCAACTTGAACACACCTTGCTAGATTTAAGCTAAATCTAGGTTTTACCCCCAAAACTTGAACCACCATTGATGAAGGCTTGAAATCTCCAAGCAATATCATTAGATCTTAGATCCAACACATCTAAAAGGTTTCCTTCAACACACAAGACATCAAAATCACACCCAAGTTGAGGGATGAAAGGGAAAAGGGTGAAATCATCAAACCCTAGTTTAACATTTAGAGAGATGAGGAGCTTACCACCACAAAATACTATTGTATTCTCCAATAGACTTCAAATATCTTGCAATATCCTTGAAGATCTCTCAAAAACGAAAGCATAGCAACTTGAATCATCAAAATCGGAGTTGTGACGCAAAAGTTATGAAGAAATGAAGTTCTAGGGCTGAAAATCAGATTTTATGCTCGACATGGTGTTTCGTGACTTACCACACGATTGAAAGTCGCGGCGTAAGTTTCCTGCTTCCCCTAAGTCACGGCACAAGTCGCGACATGCACTGTCTGCCTGGTTTTCTTCTCGTTCACTGTTTTGGCCATAACATATTCGTTATAGCTTCGATTTTGCTCCGGAAAAAACCGTTGGACTCGTAATTGAATCCATCATCCACCAAGACTATAAAATCTAGGATTCAACTTCAAAATCTTATATCTTATTTTTCCCTTAAAATTACCGATTTCTGAATTAAATTGAAACGATACTTTTCGAAATCGGGGTGTTACATCTACTCAATAATATCTATATTTGATATTAAAATCTAAACTTATTGTAGCCGATGTAAATATCTCCATACCAGATAAAATATCTTAAATTATCGATTATATATCAGCATTGTCATAAAATCATCATGCTTAACTTTTACCTTAATAAGATTACCTAAATGGGCATAATTTAGTCATTATTGTAAATGTGAGAATGAGGTGTTATACTAACTTTGACTTCATAATCAGAATTCTAACCGTGTGTTTCTAAATATAATGAATATGTATTTTCTTTTCTAAACTGATTGCTTAACTGTAATGCTTGATTTACCACCCTAAATGGATATAACTCTCTAATTTATCTTTGGTATTTTTGTTTGCTTTATAAATTTAAGCACTTATGTCTGTATATAGCAAATAGGAAGGTTGAGATGATGAATCAGATTGAGGCGGTGCACGTCACAATGATGGAAATCTAATAATGTAAATTTTCTTGCTGCCTAAGTTTATTCACACATGTATGTTATATATAGTTGCCTAAGCACGTCACAATAATTATAAATATTTTATTTATTACTTATAGTATTGTTAACTTAGTATACATAATCCCAAATTCAATATGAACATATATTTGAGATCTAGTTGATAGTATTTACTCATAGGAATGTTATTATTATACTTTTTTTTAGTTGTTCAAATTTTCATAGTTATATTTTGGTCTTTTTCACATTTATGATATCGAGATTTTGAACGTATTTAAATATAAAATTTGGTATTCGTTCGGTTTTTCCATAATCGATAAATGACATATTTCTATAGTTCTGCTCAAAGAACCCTAAAATAAAAAAAAATTACCTTTTTCAAATCTGAAAGCACCATAACGATATATGTAAATTGGTGAGTCCAAAACTATATACATTATATAACTTATAAATCCATTGGAGTATTAAATATAATAAAAATGATATATTTCAATATTGAAGCAGTCCTATAAATAAAACTTTGTCGATTTTTGAATCTGAAAGTTTTATAATGATAGTCATAAACCAGGGATGTCTAAAGTGTATTAGTCACATTTCATAAAATCCGTACGACTAGCTAATTTTAGTAAAACAGCAAAACCTTTTAAATAGAATTAATAATAAAATATGGTTATAAATATGTTTAATATATATATATTATAGAAATATTTAATTTTATTATTTAACTACACTTTCATCTCATAATTATTAATTAGATTTATACTTCCCACTTTCCAACAAAGATATATTTTTAATATTCGAGTTACCCTCTACTCAATAATATCTATAATTGATATTAAAATCTTGATTTTTGTATTCGATATAAATATCTCTATACCGGAAAAAATATTTTAATTCTCGTATGACCCAACTCTAATAATTTAAAATAATAAGTAATATTTAACATTAAATTTAAAATTTAGTTTTTTGTGTTTTTAAATTGTAAACTATATTTAAATAATTAGTTCTTTTTATTAAAAATGAAAATTAGTAAAAACTAAAATAGGAATAACTTTATTATAATGTTGGTCGATGAAACTTAAACATACATAAGAAAACATTTGTAAAATAAGAAAGAACTAATAAACTGAAATTTCATCAGTAAAACAAAAAAAAACATTATATTGGATATAACTTTGTGCCAAGATAATAACATATAACTGAATACAATAACATAGATTTATAATTCAGAAAATATAAGCTAAGACAAATTAAAAGTTTAGATAATCATTTTCGGTTCCGCCAAGATAATCATAATATTGCCTATAATTTTCTGCAGGGTTATGAGATTATTCGCTTTGATCTTGGGACGTGTATATGTTAACTCGGAAAACTAGTGTAATTTTATTTGCTTATGGATGTATGTTATCTTCTAAAATTGAACTATTGTAATTCAGGTTGATTTATAACGTAGTATTTATTAATTAAAAATTGTTATTTTCACTTTAGCGATGTTTCGTTTAATAAATTATTTTAAAATTCAAGTGGTAAATATTTATGGATTATAAATATTAATTATATATTTTAATTTTTAGTTTTTAATAAAATAGCTTGATAATATATATATTGTATTATTATTATTATTATTGTTAAAGTTGTTTTTTTAATGTGGATTGAAGTTGTATTTTTGTTAGCTTAAATTCCATATTGTAAAAGTTTTGAAAATATCTAAGTCCTATTTCAGAGGACTTCCAGAGACAGACTTCAGAGGACGAACCTGCCTTTGAAGTACATTCCAGAGATAGGTACTTTTAGCAGAAGACATCAAAGATGGCTTCATCAGAGGCTCTGAAGATCTCCTTAGAGCTCTGAAGACATTCTCTCTAAAGATGGAGCTGATCATATTTCTTCAAGTATCAGAAGAACAGATGACTCATCATTTAGTGATAAGATTTACTTTCTAGAGTAGGTCATTGTTCAAACATGTCTTGAGCTTACCTCTTAGGTAAGACACTGTTCAAGCATGCTTCAATTGTCAGATAGTACACTGTTTACTTTATGGTCCTATAAATAGGACCATCACTCCATTGATAAAAGTGTGCTTTTTGATATCTTGTATCTGAAGAATCAATTGAATAAATTTCAAAAAAGATTTTGTTCTTTCTACATATTTATTTTATGA
Source organism: Arctium minus (assembly GCA_954870635.1). Lineage (NCBI taxonomy): Eukaryota > Viridiplantae > Streptophyta > Magnoliopsida > Asterales > Asteraceae > Arctium > Arctium minus. The sequence continues at coordinate 72,632,750 of OX941089.1, read as the reverse complement.
TATGTGATATATGAATTGTGATATTTGAATCTGCTTTTGATATTAAACTATATTGCTTCCGCTGTTATTATTCTTGTTGTTTATATCATTATTGTAAGATTAAATCCGGGATCTAACAATTGGTATCAGAGCCTCCTTTGTTTTCTAAACAAAGAAAGATCATATCTGCATACTCGAATAGATTTAAATCTTACTGATTCAAGCTTTTAAAATATGTGTATGTTCATATAAACCTTGGTTTATTAAAAGAACTTCATATGCTCCAGATTTGAAAGTAAATCACAGTTACATTCTTTGATAAAAGATCTTCATAGAAAAGCATCAGTTCTTCAAATCTTCATCTTTTCTTCACAAAATGGCAAATTCAAGTATCAGTGCCATTTATACAGTTGGATCATTAACCAAACCTCATACACTTCTAAGGGATGAATATCCTCAATGGAAGATAAGGATGGTAAATTTCTTGGAACGTATGGACATGGATATTTTAAGATCAGTGAACGATGGACCTCACCAACCAATGGTGTTGGTACCAAGAGTCCCAGCAAAAACAGATACTGTTGAAATACCTGCATACCATGAAAAGAAAACATCAAACTTCACTGAAAAAGAAACTAAAATGATGGAAAATGACTCAAAAGCTGTTAGATTACTCATTATGGCCATTCCCAATGATATATTCCAAGAACTTGATTCTTGTGTAACTGCAAAAGAGATCTGGGATAAGTTGTTAAATCAACTTGAAGGTGACCTACAAACTCAAAAAAACAGGAGAAATCTTTGCATCAATGAATATCATGATTTTCATGCACTACCTGAAGAAACCTTGCACCAAACATACTCTAGGTTCAACATTCTCATCAATAAATGCAGAAAATTTGGAGTTATGAGGACAAAAGAAGAAAACAATGTTCTTTTCCTTAAAAGTTTAAATGAAGAATGGTCACAACTGTTCATGTCAATACAAGCCAATCAAAATCTTGAATCATGGTCATTGACTGACATTTATGGCACTCTTGTAGCACAAGAAAAAGAAGTTGTTAAATCTGGTTAAGGGATTACCATCTCTGAAGTTTAACAAAGATCATCTTTGTTCTGGTTGTGAAATGGGAAAAATGAAAAGATCTTCCCATAAGATCAAAAGTGATAATAATTGTCCAAAACCTCTGCATATGCTTAATGTGGACCTCTGTGGTCCTATCTCTGTTCAAAGTCTATCAGGTAAAAAGTATATTCTAGTTCTAATTGATGAATACTCTAGATATACTTGGATAGAATTCATCAGAGCCAAGTCTGATGTCCCTGATATTTTAATAAGATTGTTAAAAAGATTGCAGGTTCTGTTCAACAGCAAAGTTCAGAAGCTGAGAAGTGATAATGGGACAGAGTTCAGAAATGCCAAAATCAACTCATATTTTTCAGAAGAACGCATAACTCCCAACTTCTCTGCAACAAGAACCCCTCAACAAAATGGTGTTGTTGAGAGGAAGAACAGAACACTTGTTGAAGTTGCAAGAACAATGCTTGCAGGATCTAATCTTCCCACAAACTTGGGGACAGAGGCAGTAGCAACAACATGTTTCACTTAAAACAGAGCTACCATTGTAATAAGATTCAAGAAAACATCTTATGAACTAATTTACAATAGGAAACCTATGTTAAATATTTTCATGTCTTTGGATGCAGATGTTATATTCTGAATGATAGAGAGTCTCTTGGGAAGTTTGACAAGTAAGCTGATGAAGGCAAATTCATTGGATATTCATTAGCCTCAAAAGACTTCAAAGTGTTCAATCTGAGAACAAGAACAATCCAAGAGAGTATAAATGTGTCTTTTGATGATGACAGAAGTCTTGCCACCAAAGATAACAATTCAACTGCCAAAAATATCTCTAAATCATCAAAAATAAGAGAATCTGAACTAAACAAAATATTCGAAGATTTCTTTGATGATGGAAACTCAGAGTTTCTTTTCAGAGATGTTCACAAAGCAACTTCAGAGCAACCTCAAAATACAGGTACAACTCTTTCTGGTCCCTCTGAAGTTACAACTTCTCCTTCTTTGACTACAGACCCAAGAAATGAAACAAGACAACTTGGAGGACAATTCTCTTCAGAAGCAGAAGATGAAAAAGAGACATCTGAAGAATTACCAGATACATCTCTTGAAGAGATTTCAGAGCCTGACTCACCGTCTCTGGAACCAATTTCAGAGCCTCTAAACAACACAACAGAGATATCACCAGATGCCATCTCTGAAGCTCACACTCCGCCTCATATTCATGGTCCAATCACAAGATGGACAAAGGATCATCCCCATGATCAAATCATTGGATCACCTTCAGATGGAGTCAAAACCAGATATGCCACAATCAATGAATGCTACTTTGTAAACTTTTTGAGCATCATTGAACCAAAGAAGGTAAATGAAGCTCTTGAAGATCGTCATTGGATCTCTACCATGCAGGATGAGCTTCAAGAGTTTGAAAGAAACAAATTCTGGACCTTAGTTCCCCTTCCTAAAGGAAAATTTGCAATTGGAACTAAATGAGTCTTCAGAAATAAAAAGGATGAGGATGGCATTATAATCAGAAACAAAGCTAGGTTGGTTGCTAAGGGATATTTCCAAGAAGAAGGTATTGATTATGATGAAACCTTTGCACCTGTGGCTAGGCTAGAAGTAATTAGAATCTTCTTAGCCTATACTGCATACAAAGGGTTCAAAGTGTATCAAATAGATGTTAAATCAACCTTTTTAAATGGTACATTAAATGAAGAAGTTTATGTTCAGCAACCACCTGGATTTGAAAATACATAGTTTCCTAACCATATTTATTATCTTGATAAAGCTCTATACGAACTTAAACAATCTCCAAGAGCCTGGTATACTACTCTGTCCACATTTTTTTATTAATAATGGTTTTGAAAAAGATACAATTAATACAACTTTGTTCATCAAGAGGTACAAAAATGAGATGCTTTTAGTTCAGATATATGTTGATGACATTATCTTTGGCTCTATAAATCAAAAGTATTGTGACACGTTTTCAGAGTTGATGAAAAGTGAATTTGAGATGAGTCTCATAGGAGAATTAACATTCTTTCTGGGCTTACAAGTAAAACAAACTTCAGAGGGTACTTTTATAAGTCAATCTAAGTATGTCTTGACATTTTGAAAAAGTACAAACTCAATGATTCAACATCTATGAAAACACCTATTGCCATAGGAGTCAAACTTGACTTTGATCCTTCAGGAAAATCTGTAGATGTCAAGACTTACAGAGGCATGATAGGATCACTTCTATATTTCACTACCAGTAGGCCTGATATAATTTTTGCAACATGTCTCTGTGCTAGATATCAAGCAAATCCAAAAGAATCTCATTTATCAGCAGCAAAAAGAATTTTTAGATACCTCAGAAGCACACCTTCTTTAGGTCTCTGGTATCCTAAACTGTCTAGTTTTGATTTAGCAGCATAAACTGATGTAGATCATGTAGGGTGCAAGCTAGATAGGAAGAGTACCTATGGATGTTGTCAATTATTGGGTAACAAGCTGATCAGTTGGTCATCCAAGAAGCAGAACTGTGTTTCAACTTCTACTGCAGAGGCCGAATATGTTGCTGCTGCTAGATGTTGCTCTCAAGTAATTTGGATGAAAACTCAGCTCAGAGACTATGGCTTACATTATGACAGAATTCCAATTTTGTGTGATTCCAAAAGTGCCATATCCATCTCTGCCAATCCAGTACAACATTAAAAAACAAAGCAGATTGATGTAAGGTACCATTTTCTAAAAGATCATGTTGAAAAGGGAACAATTGAAATGTGTTTTGTACTAACTTAACTTCAACTTGCTGATATTTTCACAAAAGCATTAGATGAACGAAGGTTCAATTTCTTAATTAGCAAGTTGGGAATGTTGAACATGTCTACCTAAAACAGGAAAAATTAGAGTCTCTGATCCACTCATCAGAGCCTCTGACATGAGTAACATGTTCAACCCCAGAGCTTCTGAAACTAGTTTCAGAGCCTCTGCACTTTTCACAAATGGTCAAGATCATTCTTTTGTATCTCTAAGCATCTTTCAAGGGGGAGAAGATAAAAAACATACATTCTTTGGTCAAGGGGGAGCAAAAGAACCTTTCATCTATCAAGGGGGAGCAAGAATTTTTTTTTAGCTTAATCTCTGATATCCATTTCAGAGTCTCTGATCTAGTCTCTGATATAAATCTCAGTGTCTCTGACCTTATCTCTGATTTTCATTTCAGAGTTTGATCTTGTCTCTGATATTCATTTCAGAGTCTCTGATCTAGTCTCTAATATAAATCTCAGAGTCTCCGATGTAGTCTCTGCTATTGATATCAGAGTCTCTGATCTTTTCTCATTTTGGGAATAGTCGAGGAAATTGATTTTAAATCTCATTTTTAAATGACACCATTTTGGATAACCATTCATTTTTTTAAAATCCTACTGACGGTTATCTGACACCAAGCGTCCCTTCACTACTCCCCTATACGTGTCACCTATTAATTAGGGGAATGATGGAACATCAATCTGACATTAGAACACACAATCGCCGATTCCATAGCCTTTCTCTCACTACCCTTGTTCATTAAATCCCATTTCATCCTCCTTTATTCTTCACGTGCTCAGTTTTTCATCCCCAAATACTCTCTCTCTATCTCTTTCTCTCTCTCTCTCTCTCAAAAGAAAGAAAACCTACAACTATGGCCGCTCAAGCTCAACACTCAGGCGATTCCAGCAGAATAGTTCCCAGTCTGAATATGATCCAGTTTGATGTACCGGTGAAAGGCAACAACAACCATTTAGATGTCGCCCCAACGAAGTTCGACGAACAGTTTCGTCCTGTGCTATATTTTCATAGCAAGTGCTGTCAGGATCGAATTCTCAACAAGAATTAATTCTCAGAAACAATATCAAAGAAGTTTGCGGAATAACACTTTGATATTCAATGAAACAGTAAATCAACACAGAAAATATGAATAACAAACTGTAAGCTTTTATTGAATGCTTTGAAGTTACAAGATTACTCACTCAACCTCAATATTGATGAACAGGCTCACCAATACGAATTCTACTTCTCTAGAATTAGGATCTATGCCTTGAGGTTGATTTTCTCTCAAAAAGAATGAAAACTAAAAGTTATCTAACTATTCTAAACAATACACTATATATACTGAATACAAAAATAATTACAATAAATAAAATATCTTCAATATATCTTCTATGTATATCTCTAAGCTTCCATGTATATCCTTTCATACGAATCTTCATCATATAAGCAGTATTAATCTTCAGCAGCATTAACTACTAAGCAGTACTAACCACTAGCAGTACTAACTAGCTAAGCAGTACTAACTTTGTTCAAGCAGCACTAACTTTGACTAGCAGTATTAACTACTAGCAGTAGTAACACTCAGCAGTATTAACCTTTAAGTCTTCTAGCAGTATTAACTCTGAACCAGCAGCATTAACCATACTTGAGTTTTTCTTCAGTTCCCAACAATCTCCCCCTAACTTGACTTTTAGGAAGAGAAGTCAAGTTCTTCAAATTTTCTTCAAGATGCTCCCAAAACTCTATTAATGCCTAAATCCCAGTGTTTGCATCCAATCCCAAACTCTGATTGATGGTTCTTTGAATCAAGTATTTAGCCATTTCTGAATCTGGAACACACCTTAACTTTTTCTTCAGCATGGCATGTAGCTTCAATCTGCTATGATTATACACTCTATCCACTAGGAAGTATTCAGTGTGATTTAAATCCAAAGTCACTGTATATACTCCACTAATTTCATATAGAGTCCAACTGTTTACTGATTTGAAGACATCCTTGATCAAGTGCTTTACTTCTTCAGGTTTGAACATCATACACAGATACTCCATTACCAGTTTTGTAATTGAAATTCCTGGAGCCTTTAGAATATCTGCATACAACTTCATTCCTATCTCAAACATCTCTTCAAGATCTGATCTAGAACATGTTCTGACAATTTTTGCCCATGTGTTGAACACTTCATACTTTTCATCCTTCCTTTTTAGCCTTATGTATTCCTTTCCATCCACTGTCAATGTATCCCAGTGAATGACCTCAGGAGGCTTAACTCCTACAGGTTCTGCTGAAATTGGTTCAGGCACTTTGTCCATCACTACCATATACAAATTTACATCATCTGTGTTTGCTGGCTCTTTCAGTTTGGATGACTCAGTTGCTCCTTCTTCTTCAGCAGCCTTCTCAGCCTCTTCTTCAGATACTCTAGGCTTCTTGATTGGCTTTCTCCTTGCCATCATCTTGGTTCTCTTTAAAGTCTTTAGACTTTCTCCCAGAGTGGTCTCTTTCTTAGGGGGTGTTTCTTGGTCATCTGGAAATGGCTTTTGACAATCAAAGTCATTACTTTCTTTCATCCTCTTCTCCATCTCCACCCTAGCAGTTTCACTTCCCTGAAGCTTTAACATCTCTGAATCATAGAGTTCTTTGATCTTCTCAAAAGACATTTTGGAGAACATCTCCTTTTTGACTCCTACAGCACCTTTGAGAAATATAATCATCTTGTTTCTCTCTTGGGTACCTAGGAATGTCTTTGAAGGTCTTCTCTTCTTTGCAACTATTTTCACCACAGATTTCTTCATACTTACAGCTTTCTTCTGTGCATTTTCAGTTGCCATACTCTGTTGATAAGCTTCATTCAGTTCAGCAGCTAGAGCTTTTGCCATTTCCCTGTCCTTTTCCATCTGAATTCTTTCTTCTTTTTCAATATCCTCCTGCATCTTTTTAGCTAGGGCTTCATCTGATTCAACCAACCTTTGCTTTTTGATTGGTTGATCAGATTCTACCATCTTTGCTTTTCCTTTATCTTTGCTCATTGCCTTCTGCCTGTTATCTTTCTTGATCACTTCACCTTGTTCTTTTATGATTACACCTTTGGTCTTTGAAGTGACCTTGGGAGTATCATTCTTGGCTTTTAGTAAGGTTTCTGCAATCTCAAGATCTGTTAACACTTCTTTCACAGTTTCTGCTGCTTTATTAATGTCAGCAGTAGTAACTATTTCTTCTTGCTTCTCCCCCTGAACATCAACTTTCTCTCCATCAAGCTCCCCCTTTCTTGTGGCTTCTTCCATGTTGATCTCCCCCTTTTTGGGAGCATCATCCTCAGTGGTCCTTCTCCTTAATTGGAATTTCTTTCTTTTCTTCCTTTGTACCAGACTAACCACCATCCTCTTCAGCTTAGCAATCTGTTCTTGTTGTGACAGAATTACTAGCTTCATTTCTTCAATTTCTTTGCCTTGTTTGAGAACATCTTGATTGATGTTCCCCACTGTTTCCATCAATTCATCGTACGTATATCTGTCCTCAACCTCTCCAGAAGTGTTACCCTCCTTTGAAGGATCATTGGATCTTTTATTTGTGGAAGTCTTCTGCCTTGCAGAAGCACTATCCACCCCTGTGGTTTCTTGGCACCAGGGACCTTCAAATGATTTCTCATTCAAAGTTGCCATGGGGGAGGTCTTATTGATGTTACCACTTTCCTCCTCTGTACTAGCAGGAGTAGTGGCAGCCTCATCACCCATATGCTCTACCTCCTCCTCAGAGAGCACCTCCTTTGGGTTGGGAGACACCCTTGTGGTTTCCCTTTGGATATTCTCTAGGGGAGAATTCTCCCTTAGAGGGCTTATAGGCTTAGTGGTAATGGTACAAGAAGGGAAGGAGCCTTCTTTACCTGTTTTCTCTTGTAAGTTTGGGTGATGGGAGAGGTTGGTTTTTCAAGAAGGGACTGGGGAATTGATTTTGAGAGAGAAGGTTGGGCTTGGCTAGCAGTGGGTTGGTCTAATGGGGGCCTTGACCCTGCTGCCATACCTTCATTGGTTTGGGACACCACCATCATTGTAGAGAACAATGGGGTGTCAACTCCTTCAGAGTCCCCAGCAGATCTTCTCATATTTGAGAAAACCTTGCCTTTGGGGGGTTTAGGTACATATACCCCAACAGGTTGAGGTATATCCGTCAATTGATTAGTAATAACTTCTTGAACAAACCTGGGATACATAAAGAAGCTCTTTTTGTTTCCCATGTTTGAGACAAGATCACTGAAAATCATTTTAGAAAAATTGTACTTTCTGGCAGTGGCCAAGCACACCAAAGCATAAGCAATAGTGCTGCTGAACTCACTCCATCCAGTAGTCTTTTTGGATATACAATGCATAAGAGTATGGACAAAGAAACGCCATTGGGGTGAGAATTTTGCTTTAGAAAATTTGAAAACACCCAATGGGCCTCCATACCCCATTCTTGTAAGATTTGAAAACAGTTCATCGTTTGGGATAGAAGTTATACCAGAGGCATCGTCTAGACGTAGACTGATGCGAATAACCTCTTCAGTAACTGTTAGTGATTGATCACAGATTCTTGTCTTGATCATTTGCACACCATTTTCCACAACAATGGTTGCATTAGCCCAGAACTGCCTTTGATGCTCAATGTAGATTGTAGGGGATACAATAAGAGCATGAGCAATGTGGCTTGTCTTGAGGATTCAAGGTTGGAAGTAGAATCAGTTTCAGTGCCTTTCTCTTGGTTTGTTCCATTGGCAATACTAACTGATTCAAGGTTGGAAGTAGAATCAGTTGATGCTGAAAGAAGTGCAGCATTGTGAACATACCCAGAAGGCCTCTTTTTAGCCTCTACCTCAGATTCAAAAACTCTTAGATCATTATAAAGATCATCAAGTTCCTTTTCTTCCAGTTGATCATTCTGTCTGAAAGACACAGTATACATGGTCCATTCATCACTCAAGGACCTTAGAAACTTTCTGTTCAGATCATCTTGATCAATTTGTACTCCCACTGTAGCTAGTTCACCAATAAGTTTGTTGAACCTGTCAAAAGTTTGAGTCATGGACTCATTCTTGGTTGACATAAAGTTCTCATATTGTTGCTTCAGAATGGCTTTCTGATTTCTCTTGGTACTTTTGGTACCAGAGAATCTCTTCTCCAGAGCATTCCAGAGCATCTCTGCATCAGTGCAGTTACAGAACTGATGTTGATATTCATTGGGAATAGCCAAGAGCAAGGTGCTCAAGGCTTTCATCTCTGTCTGTCTGATCTTTCTTTCTGCATCAGTTTTTGGTGGAGTTCTCTTTCCATCTGCACCAATCTTTCCTGCTTCAGAAGGACCATTCTCTATGATGTCCCACATAGAATAGTCAGTGAGGAGTATGTATTGCTTGATTCTGATCTTCCACATATCGAATTCATTGGGTCTAAGCATTGGAACCTTTGAGACCAAAGTACTGCTTGATTCTGCAAGATTTTCCATGATGAATAGTTGTTTCTGAGAAATCATGCTCTGATACCACTTGTCAGGATCGAATTCTCAACAAGAATTAATTCTCAGAAACAATATCAAAGAAGTTTGCGGAATAACACTTTGATATTCAATGAAACAGTAAATCAACACAAAAAATATGAATAACAAACTGTAAGCTTTTATTGAATGCTTTGAAGTTACAAGATTACTCACTCAACCTCAATATTGATGAACAGGCTCACCAATACGAATTCTACTTCTCTAGAATTAGGATCTATGCCTTGAGGTTGATTTTCTCTCAAAAAGAATGAAAACTAAAAGTTATCTAACTATTCTAAACAATACACTATATATACTGAATACAAAAATAATTACAATAAATAAAATATCTTCAGTATATATTCTATGTATATCTCTAAGCTTCCATGTATATCCTTTCATACGAATCTTCATCATATAAGCAGTATTAATCTTCAGCAGCATTAACTACTAAGCAGTACTAACCACTAGCAGTACTAACTAGCTAAGCAGTACTAACTTTGTTCAAGCAGCACTAACTTTGACTAGCAGTATTAACTACTAGCAGTAGTAACACTCAGCAGTATTAACCTTTAAGTCTTCTAGCAGTATTAACTCTGAACCAGCAGCATTAACCATACTTGAGTTTTTCTTCAGTTCCCAACAAGTGCTAACTGAGAGATGTCTTCACCGACTATGCTTCCGATGTTCCTCTCAGGTTTGTCCAACAATGGTGGTATTCAAGTGAATACAATGACTAACATGAAGGGTTGGTTGGGTACATTGACCTAGGAGACCAGGGCATAAATGTCAGAATCACACCCTGTTGGATCAAATAATTATATTCAAGATTAAAGTTAAAGTTCAGGGTTTAAACTGCAATTGTGTCAAAGTTATTTAGAGGGTTTATTATGTAATAAGTAAATAGTTATTAGCTATTGGGCCTCAAGCCCATTAAGCCTAAAAGCCTGGGTATTTATAGTTTTGGTTAATTAGTTTTTAGGGTTAACCTTTCATTATAAAATTTTCATATTAGAGAGGCAATCCTATTTTCTCTGTATTCAAGGGTATCAAGAACACTCAAGGTTTCATTGTTTATTCAAGGGATTGGTATGTTTTGTTAATCTTTATATCTCTTGATTGTTATTTTTTTGCTTGATTACTTGATTGATTATTTACCAACTAGATAAGCTTTGATAACAATTGGTATCAGAGCCTAAAGAAAAAAAAAATCGAAGTTACTATTCACAGATTACTGTTCATCGCGAAATCACTGTTCATCAAAATATTTTTTGTTCATCTGATTTCATGAATCTGTGAGTTTTTATGATTAAGATTGATCTGATTAAGTGAGTTTTATTCTATTGAAAAGTATCTGATTGATTAATTGCATTGAGAATTAACAAAGTGATTGAATTTGTGATTTCGTCTTTTCTGGGTTTGTATGAATATTGACACTGTGCTCATCAAATTAGAGTACAAAAGTTGATTTTAATCTTTGTTATTGATTGGGTTGTGTTCGATACATGTTTCTGAGTACAAAGGACTGATTTTTGCATCTGATTTTGAGTCTGTATTGATTTCTGGGTTGATTATCTGAGTTGTTTATCGATATTCTGGGCTGATTCAAGAACATACCGGTCGAATAGTTTTATCGGTCATACAATTTACCGGTCGACCCACTCAAAATTCTTATCGGTCGAACATCACTATCGGTCCATACCTTTACCGGTCATAGCAACTTACCGGTCGAATAACTTTACTGGTCGAGCACTTTACCGTTCGAAGCATTTTACCGGTCAAAAAAAAAACATTTTCCCCCGTCGATGAATAGTACCGGTGAACAGTACCGGTCGCTACAGTACCGGTGAACAGTATCAGTGAATAGTACCGGTCTCTACAGTACCGGTGAAACAGTACCCCGGTTAAAAAAAATTTAAAAATTTAAAATTTTAATTTATTTTTATTTTGATTCTAACGATCTCATCTAGTTGGTTGTCTTGGTACATATAAGTTTAATTACTAACCATTGCTAGGATGTCGAATTAGCTAATGATGTCTGACGGTTACAGCCTTGATTTTGAAAAGATGACACATTCTGAAGTAAAAGCAAAGGCTAAACAACTTGTTGGACGGTTATCAACATCATCTCGCATGATTGATGAGTATGACAAAGAGGACAAAATGCTCAAAGCTAAGAACAAGGCTTTATAGATTCAGAGCTCGTCTCTTCTTATTCAGATCAATGCTTTAAAAGAAAATTTAAAAGATTCTGATTCTTTAATTGACTTTGCAGGAATAATTGAGCCTAAAGAAAAAGAGATCTTCGATCTTCAAGAATAGTTGGAAAGATCTGAGTCAAGCTCTACATGGTCTAAGAAGGATGCAATGCAAAGAGAGCTTGAGGAGCTTAGAAGGAGTACAAGTGTTGCAAAGGATACTAGTACAGGACTAAGACAGATAAATTCTCAACTCTGTGCGGACAGAGACAAGTTTAAAGATAAAGTTCTCAGTCTTGAGGTTGAGATTAATAAGATGAAAGAAAAGGCAACCCAAGACAGAGACAATGCAACAGCTCAAGATGAATCGTTGATGATTGAAAAAGAGAGAAAAGAATTTGCCAAGAAATTCTCTGACTTCTCCAGAAAAGCCTTCGAAGAAAAGAAATCTTTAGAGCTTAGATGTGTTAAGCTTTCTCAACAAGTTTCAGACTTTGAGAAGGTTATCATTCTAGAGAGAGAAAAGGCTGAGAATGAGAAGAAGAAAGCTGAGCTGAAGGATACAAATATAGATTTTTCTGAAGAAAGGATAATATTTGAGACCGAGATAGCCAAGCTGACAGGAAAGCTATCTGAGCTATCAATAAACATCATGAAGGAGAAGAATGCAAAATCTGAGTTGCATAAGAAGTTTGATCTGATTGAAAAGGAAAGAAACAGTTTGTCTTCAAAGATAAAAGAACTTGAAGAGATCGTATTCAAGGTGAAGCTGACTGAGCACAAGACGCCAGAGTCAATAGCTCAATCACCAAGAGATGATCTAGCTGATTCAGATAGTTCATTAAAAACAGCTTCAAGTTCACATTTTTCAAATGTTTTCTATAATCCTTTCTATGATTTAGATGATTGTCTTACTTCTAAATCTACTAATCAGATTCGTCCTTCTAACCTTTTCTATGACAAAAATGTTGATGGTTCAGGTAACTTCAAGAAGACTAAGTCTCAAAAGAAAAGCTTCTGGAGAAGGGATGATGAGAAAGAAAGAGGAAACTGGATCTGGAGAGTTAAAGGATCCACGGAGGAGAAGAAGAAAGAAGAATCATTTGTGCATACATCAAATGCAAAATGGAACTATGCCTCAAAAGGTAAAACTTTTGACAAACCTGATCTGGTTTACACAATCAATCAATTGATCAGGTTAGCACAAAAGAAAATTAGTTGTTCCTACTGTGGCTCAAATGATTTTGTAAGAAAAGATTATATGAATAACTGGTATGGTTCTTACTTCATATCTCCCACTAGAACTGCAACTAACCCATTAGGACCCAAATACCAGTGGGTACCAAAAGCTAAATCTATGTTGCAGGCACCCAAGGTTTAAGGGGGAGAAAGAACAATGGCTTTTGAACAAATCAGTTCAAAACCCGGACTTAATTGTCAAAAATATGACTTCTAAGTACAACAGCTTAGGACTCGCTCTTCATTAAAGAAGATTAAATACTATTCTCACTGGAGAATATGTACAATGGTTTCTAATCACATCAGATTAGAACCCCCACTTCAATGCCTTATTTTTCTGTTTTTTTTCTTAATTTAAAAAAAAAAGTTAAGGAGGAGAATATTTGTGATGCTTACAGATTTTTGGATACTTAAATGCTTATCTGGCCGTGTGTTCTTAAAGATAAATACTTGCGTTTTATCTTGTCAATATACTTTGTCAAGTATTCATACACATAACGGTTCAGAACATTCTATTTGACTTTGTTATTACCATGTATCAAAAGTTAAATATTTCTATGGTAATATTCACGTTCTTTGTATTAACTGTTGATTGAATCAAACGTCATTTCATGTGCTTTCATTGAAAATATGTTTATATATTGTTCATATAAACAACATTCGTTTTTGATTCTCCAAAATCTTATTCTTCATGACAAAATGATATGAGCTTAATTGTCAAACTCTTTTAGTTTGAGGGGGAGAATTGCATCATCAAACACAACTGTTTTGACTTCTCCAAAATTTTTATGCTTCATGTAACAAGTGGTATTTGTTCTTACATGTACAAAACGCATGTTGAACAACATTTTCTTTTAGGAAAATACATGGGATTCAGTGTGAGTACTTAACAGAACTTCCATATATTCACGATAACCAGTGTTTCCTACCCAGGAAGTATTCCCTGAGTGATTGAGGGGAGAAGGGTAAAAAGATTTGAGTGTTGGTGTGTGAAAAGAGGTAAAATGGAAAAGAGAGATTGGTTAGACGTGAGCATTAAAAGAAAGAGTGTGAGAGAACAGAGTAAAAGAATATTAAACTCTGCACCAAACTTCTTTCTGAGCTGGGCAGCCACATAATCTGATTGGTTCACATTCTTTGGTGACCATCATTGAAATAGGCAACTAGCCCATGCCATCTCTTGCATACAACCCCACCAGCTACTCATTCTTTTCTCAAAAAGAGAATGTTTCACATTTTCTGGGGAAGCAGCACATACGCTATTGGTTCTTCATTTGGAAGATACTAGTATTGAAAAAGAAGGAAAGTTGCCCCACCTTCGAACCCTTTCTCATGCACATTGAGTCTTTGTATAATTTGTTGCTGTCTCAACAAGTTTACATACTTTGAGCCTAAAATGAAAAGCAAACATCTGTGCTTAATTTTTTTTATACACATGCACGAGCACACAGAAATTTGTTTTCTGTAAGAACGTTCATAGGTAACCATGTGTTATTCGATGATTGAATGGAAGACCTGAGGAGTCTACATCACACCAACTCCTTATATAGTAACTTTGTGTTACTGAGTGACTTTGTGTCATTGACAGGCATTCTAACTGAGTCATTTGTTGATTCAGGGTTACACTTCTTAAACTATTTGAATTTGAAAAGATTCAAATGGTTACTACTTTCTATTTTAATCTGAAAAGATTGAAATAATCACTCTTTCCATCTGGGAAGACTGCTCTTATTTCCATACAGGGCTCGTTACATGAAGACTGTGCTTACGTGATCATACACAATGGGGGATATTGTCTTGAAAAGAGGGAGATTATTTTGCAAAGTTTTGATGATGATGATTCTCACCACTCATCAAAAAGGGGGAGAAGACACAAAAAGGGAGAATACAATATGAAAATCTGAAGATTTCAAACATTTTAAAGATATCAAGTTTTGAAGATTATTTAAAGATATAAAGTTTTGAAGCTATCAACGACATATCTGAAGAAAAGAGAATACAAGTGAAGATCCGAAGACAATTGCCAAATTTTTTTTAATCTTGAATCCAAAGGGGGAGATTGTTGGATCAAATAATTGTATTCAAGATTAAATTAAAGTTCAGGGTTTAAACTGCAATTGTGTCAAAGTTATTTAGAGGGTTTATTATATAATAAGTAAATAGTTATTAGCTATTGGGCCTCAAGCCCATAAGCCCATTAAGCCTAAAAGCCAGGGTATTTATAGTTTTGGTTAATTAGTTTTTAGGGTTAACCTTTCATTATACAATTTTCATATTAGAGAGGCAATCCTATTTTCTCTGTATTCAAGGGTATCAAGAACACTCAAGGTTTCATTGTTTATTCAAGGGATTGGTATGTTTTGTTGATCTTTATATCTCTTGATTATTATTATGTTGCTTGATTACTTGATTGATTATTTACCAACTAGATAAACTGGGATAACACACCCAACACACTGACTCGCAGATTCAACTTACCCACCATTGCAGATCTTCAAATTCAACAATTTGAGAAATCGCCCACTCAGAATGTGTTAGCTTAAATTAGTCCCCAATTAATTGAATGTTTTATAAAGAAATTGTATTTGGGCTTTTTAATTAGTTGTATGGGCTTGAGCCTTTTTATTGTAAATGGGCCCTATTAATAGGTGCACATGGCTCATTTGGTCTTTTAGGTTTTGGAGAGAACACATTTGACACACACACACCTGGTGAATCCATGAGAGTCGATTAATTTCATGGTATGGTGTTCTCTTCCAATTTCCCCTCCATTGATTATCAATCCAAGCATATGAGTTGAGTTATTGATGATTATTGTTCTTAATTTCTCTCTTGTATCTTCTATTATATGGAGTTCCTCATTTGTTGTCTGTATTGGGATCTAACAATTGGTCTCTTATGAAGACAGAATTGAAGAAACATGCTCAAAATTGACAGAGCTGCTAAGTTCAATCCAGAAGTTGTCCACAAAAACACAGAGGCTTCCAGAACTCTTGTGAACGAGCAGTAGTTGTCCAGAGTTTGCTATTGTAGTGCAATCAATAAAGATCCAGAACTTGACTTGTGTAGAGCTTCACTTCAGAGGTTCACCACAGAGGTAGACTATTCGCATCAGAGGCTAATGCACAGAGCCTCTGCCAGAAGCTCTGTGTGGGCAGAAGTTCATATTCAGAGATGTTCTTAAGAGGCACAGAGGCTCTTAAGTTGTTCACAGAGCCTCTGTGGACCAAAAGCTCTGAAGAACAGCGACCAGAAGGGGAGGACCAGAGGTAGACCCAAGAACGCATATCAGAGGTCGATGGTCCAGAGATCGAAATGAGCCAAGTGCCCGAAGCCCGAATTTTTCGAATTTTCTGACAGCATTGCGCTGTTTCAGAAACACGCGCACAACTTTTTACTCGAAGCTCCGATTTACATGAGTTCAGTTGCGTTGGATTGCTAAAACACAGACGTACGACTTTGATGTTTTGAGTTTTCTCAATCTCCGTGAGCTGATATGCCAGAATCTGTTTCAAAGTCTGCGTTAGAGTGCTGGACCGAAAGCATCGCATTTCACTCATGCTCTTTCCGCTTTCAAGAACGGTGTTCTCTCATCGGTTCTTTATGGTTTCAAGCTACATATGTGACACATTGTTTGTTACTCCCTCCTCCGTTATTCAAGTTTAAGGCTCGGTGCTTAACGTTTACTCAACGAGGTTCGAAGAGTCAAATTTTCTGTTTTGACAACCATTTTGCGCAGCTGAGGAAAATCTTGCACAACTCACTCAGTTTTCATCCAAAATGGATGAATCAAAGCTTGTTGAAAAGCTATGAGGCTGGAGTTCAGTGTGCTTGCTTTATGTTTTCTCTCAATAAGACTCCTTGATGCTCAAAAACAGTGGTAAAGTTGAGACATGAAAGCTGGACAAATTGGGATAATTCGTCTAAGTCTTTCAAGAATATGAGCATACATTTGAGGGGGAGCTTGTGATGCTTTGAAGACTCGAAGAATGGCACACCAAAGTTTCTAAAGAAAGAAAGGGGGAGACTACAAGATGATGCTTTCTTTATAAAACATTAGGGGGAGATTGTTAGCTTAAATTAGTCCCCAATTAATTGAATGTTTTATAAAGAAATTGTATTTGGGCTTTTTAATTAGTTGTATGGGCTTGAGCCTTTTTATTGTAAATGGGCCCTATTAATAGGTGCACATGGCTCATTTGGTCTTTTAGGTTTTGGAGAGAACACATTTGACACACACACACCTGGTGAATCCATGAGAGTCGATTAATTTCATGGTATGGTGTTCTCTTCCAATTTCCCCTCCATTGATTATCAATCCAAGCATATGAGTTGAGTTATTGATGATTATTGTTCTTAATTTCTCTCTTGTATCTTCTATTATATGGAGTTCCTCATTTGTTGTCTGTATTGGGATCTAACAGGATGTTCTCATTCAGTTTCTTTTGCACTTGGGCTACAACAAGGAGATCACACGTCTGAGTCAGTTCAGACGTCAATACCTTCCTCCCACATGGAATTTCATCTTCAGTGTGTTGAATCGCACTCTTACATGCAAAATTGGTATCCAAGATCAGACACATTCAACCATATGGCGAATCTTCTATTCTGTGAGATGCTGACTGTTGTGGACAAAAAGAACAAGGATTTAGCTAAAGGAAAACAACCAATTTCAGTACTGTTTCCCCATTTCATTTTTGTTATCATTCGCCGTGCAATGGAGAGATTCTCTCTCACTGAAGAAGGACCAAGAACACTGCTATTCCTAATGAACTCCTTCAAACCAACAGTGATTCCTCCTTACCCAAATGAGAGAAGATTTCCACAAACAATGCTTTCGTACATTCCTGCTGAATCTGACACCCATCTCATACTTAGTCGTTGTTAGAGCACAGATTTGTTGGATTCAAGATCATAAAGATTGAAGACCAAAGTTCAAGAAGTCAAAGGCTGAAAGTCAACTCTCATGGAAAGTCAAAGTCTATGTGTTAATAAAGTCAAAGTCAATTGTAATGTGTTTTTATTTCTTTGTATTTGTGTGAGGGTATAAATACCTTCAGTCCTTGTAAGTCTTTGTAGCATGTCATTAAGAGTGAATCAGATTAGAAGAGAGTAGATTAGAGAAGAGGTTAATTGAAAACTATTCTAGAGAGAGAATGATTGTAGAGAGAGAAAGTGTGTGAGATTTGTAATTGTTTGATTGTTGATTCAATGACATATGACTACGATTCTTGATTGATTCTGTTTTACGATTAGAACTTGATAAGATTTGGGAATAACAATTGGTATCAGAGTAGAGGAAAATCAGAAATTGGATTGATTATTGAAGAATTTTTGGTCGACGATTCAAGAACATGAACACTTACTGTTCAGATTCGATTTTATAGTTCCAGTGGTGATATTGATCTGATTTTGAATAACTTCCAGTGAAGCTCCTGCAATCAGTACGGATGAGAAGCCTCCAGTACTTTTCAGAGGAAAGTATGAACAATGGAAAAATCAGTTTTTGGATTTCATTGACCGACATGAATTAGGGGATTTTATCAGAATATCTCTGAGGGAAGGACGTATGATAACTCCAAGGAAAGTTTTTTCTGTTGTATATAATGAAGAAATAAAAAAAGAAGAGCTTCCATTACCACTTCAGATGTACTCAGACGAGCAAAGAAAAAGATATGAAGCTGACAAATTAGCCAAAACTTTTATTTTGCAAGGAATTTCAAATGAGATTTCAAAAGAAATTTCTATCAAATTAGAAAGTAAAAAGGCTACAGGAGAACAACTGTGGGAACATATTGAGAAAATAATGGTAGAACCAAAGTTGTCTTCAAGAGTAAAGTTTTTGGAAGCTGAGAATACAGAGCTGAAAAGAAAGATCTCAGACTTAGAAGATCAAAGTGTCAAGATTCAGCAAACAGAGTGTGCTAATGAAGAGCTGATGAAGAAGATTTCTAAGCTAGAACTGCAGATTGCTGAAGAGAGGTCATCTTTTGAGAAAGATAACAAAGAGTTTGCTAAGAAATTTTCAGAGTTTTCCAGAAAATGTGCTAATGAGAAGAAAGCAGTTGAGCTGAAATGTATAAAGCTTTCTCAACAAGTTTTTGATTTTGAGAAAGTGATCATTCTTGAAAGAGAAAAGTTTGCCAAGGAAAAGAAGGCCATTGAACAAAAGAATGTTGGATTCTTCAAAGAAATATCCGGCCAAAGAAAGGATGCTGAGAATGGATTTGAAGAAGAAAGAAGTATATTTGAAACTGAGATTAAAAAGTTGACTGAAAAGTTATCTGAACTATTTGAAAATACACTGAAAGAGCAGAAAGCGAAGTCTGATTTCAAGAAAAAGATTGACTTACTTGTCAAAGAAAGAGACAATTATTCTTCAAAGTTAAAAGAGCTTGAAAAGATTGTTTCAAAGGTGGTGGTGACTGAGCAAACGACTCCAGAGTCACAAATTCACACACCTAGAAATAATTCAGTTGACTTCAAAAAGACAACCTCAAGCTCACATCTGAAAATTGTTTCTTCAAGAAGGTCAGTTAAATCATATGATCAGATTCGTACTACTAACATTTTCTTTGATGAAAATGTAGATGGCTCAGATGCATACAGAAGAAGAAGAAGAAGAAGAAGATATGAAGAAGGCAAGTTGGTGTGGAAGGTAAAATCAGTTGAAGAAAAGAAGAAAGATGAGAAGAAAGAAGAGCTGAAAGGAAAGAAGACATGTGTACATGAGACTAAAGCCAAGAAGAACAATGTGCAAAAAGGTAAACCTGATCATGTCTATTCGAGAGATCAGTTAATCAGGTTGTCTAAAAATAAATATTATTGTTCTTATTGTTGTACACATGATCATGTTCACAAAACAAGTGATCATTTCTGGTACGGTTCTTACTCATTACTCCCATAAGAACTGCAACTAAAAATTATGGACCCACATACCAGTGGGTACTAAAGCCAAAGACTGATTCTGTGTTGCAGGCACCTACAGTCAAGGGGGAGTAAGAGAACTAAGGCTTTTGAATAAATCAGTTCAGGACCCGTACTTCAAGGGATTTTGACTTCTAAACACAACAGTTTAGGAGTCGTACTTCAATGTTGAAAAAGATGCTACTCCCGGGCTGATAAGAGATTGTATTCCAATACTCAAATGAGGAAATCAACTTTCAAAGGGGAGTACATATAAATGTTTTTCTGGAAATATGTATTCGGAAGATATGACGAACTACACTTCAGGATGAGTTGTAGATCTCTATCATGTGCCTTTTACTGATACATTTCAGATGCATATTTTCAGGGGGAGTAAAGAATTATGACTTCTGATTTTTTCAGATCAGAACTCGTACATTCAATGTTTTACTGCTTTATGTCATTTTAATTTTTCAATAAATTCGTGAATAAAGTTGCTTTGACATGACTTTGAGACTTTTGCAGAATGAGAGAAGCTATCAAGATCATATCATTATGATTTTCAGCTTGACTTCATGAGATTTAAGACTGATTTGAAATGGTTTATTTCTATTCTTAATCTCATATATGGTTGAAAGAAGGACAACTTTCAATCATAGAAAACATGTTCTTAAATGTTCAAACCACTTCCCGATTCTTTAACAGATTTCATGAATTGGAAGTGTGATTTTAAATGTTTTCATTTTATTTCTACTTAAACGATTAACAAACCGTGTGTTTCCAAAGATTATTACTTGCGTATTGTCTTTTCTATATACTTTCAAGTATTCACACACATAAGTTTAATTTTTGTTGATATTGTTCTTACCATGTCTCAAATTTGAAACATATTTTTCGATGGTAAGACACCCCGATTGTAATTCAAAGAATTTTGAGCGTCATTTCATTTCGAAACGTTTCATTCATGAATGTCTATATTTTTGGTTCATATAGACAATATCAATTTTTGTTGACCATAAACTTTGATTGCTATATCATTTGTTTCTGATCATTTTCATACAATGTCAGGTTTTCAAACAAGTCTCTTGTATTCATGTTTATTCTTTCAATTTACTTGTTTGAAATATCTTCAATGTTTAAAATGCTCATATATTCATGATTATATTCTGAGCATACAAGCATATGACTTGTATTTGAGCTTTAACTATTCAAGTTAAACCATATTGAGCAACATTATGTTTTCATAGGATAATATGGGTTCTTTGTGCTAGGACTTAAATGAACTTCTATGGATTCACGTTAACCAGTGTTTCCTACCCAAGAAGTTAATCCATAGTGATTCAGTGTGAGGAGTCGAAAAGAAATGAGTATGGGTTGTGCGTTGAGGTAAAATGGAAAAGAGAGTTTGGTTAGATGTGAGCTCCTTGATTAAAAAAGAAAGAGGGTGAGATATCAGAGTAAAAGAATATCAAACTTTACACCAACTACTTTCTGAGCTGGGCAGCCACATTACTAATGTTTCACAATTCTTCGTGAACATTATTGAAACAGGAAACTAGCCCATGCCAACTCTTGACTAAGACCCCACCAGCCACTCATTTTATTTTTAAAAAGAAAATGTTTCATATTTTTAAGGGGATACATCACATATGCTAACTGATTTTCATTTGGAAAATCTGGATATTGAAAAACAAGGAAGTCTGCCCCACCTTTACACTTCAATCATGCATATTGAGTCTGTGTTTATCTACTGTTGTGTCAGTGGTTTACACAATTTTGAGCCTTTATAAAAGCAATCATCCGTGCTTAATTCTTTCTATCACTTTCACGAACACACAAGGAAATTTGTTTTTCTTGTCATAACGTTCATTGAAATTGCCTTTGTGGTATTTCGATGATTGGATGGAAGCCCTGGGGAGTGAACATAACAAAAGCTACTTTACAATGTGCATTCGTTACACACAGTAACTTCGTGTTACTGACAGACATATTAACTGATTCATTTGTTGATTAAGGTGTTACAAGTATATTTTGTCTGGGTTTGAAAAGATCTAGATAAATACATGGTTACGGATCAATGAATCAGTGGCTTTTGGACAAATCAGAATGGTCAAAGACATTTCTTGAAGAAAGTTTTGATGTTATAGATGCTTTATTCATCAAAAAGGGGGAGATGAATTACAGAAATGTCGGATTTAGAAATATCAAAGTTAAAATATTTGAAGAAGATAAAGTTCCAAGTTTGAAAGATTGTACAAGCAAAGTCAAAGATGTTTGAAGATGTGCTGATTTTCAGAAATATTTCTTTGGAGATAAGTTTTGCTAAAGCAAATTAAGCTGAAACTGAAGATAATTTCTTTCCAAGTCTGAAAGAGATTTTTTTATAGTCTTGGGAGAGAATGCTACTATTTTTGAAGAACAAACTTTGGGAAGTTTAATGAAAGTTTTTAAAGATACAACGTTTATCAAAGAAAGGAAGAATGTCAATTTTTTCATATGAATAGGGGGAGAATGTTGATTGATTGAGAAGATCATTTTTACTACAAAGAGGGGGATTGTATTGTTTTTACAGAAATGGGGAGAAAATTCAAATAGAGCTTAAAGAGAGAAGATTGAATTGCTAAATCTTTTTAGTAATGATCTTGATCCAAAGGGGGAGAATGTTAGAGCACAGATTTGTTGGATTCAAGATCATAAGGATTGAAAACTGTTAGGTCTGATTTTATAGTAATCATTGTATTTATAGGGCTTGGTCAAATACTGTGTTTAGAGTCATACTGCGTTGTATCTGACCAAGGGTATTTAAGTCCCTTTGGTCTTTATTTGGTGTAAGAACTTCACGCACACTTTTACTGAATTCATACTTTGCGTATCTTGTCTCTCTCTCTACTTTCTCTCTCTAGGATTCATAAGATCTTGGACTTTCAATTGGTATCAGAGCAATCTGAATCTTGAGAAGATTGAGATATTAGTGATTTAGTTTCTGGATTTGTGAATTGAAGCAGAAAACTCGATCGATTTTCTTGATTTTTCAAGAAAATCTCGTTTTTTGCTTCTTCATCAAATTTGGACAGGATTTTGAACAATTTGTGTTGAAATTGGAATTATTAGATTCGTAATTGCCATTTGATCATAATTGCTTCATGTTATTTTGCATAAAAATCATCTTTTGATCTTCAATTTACAGATTTCTAATTTTCTGGAAAAACTCGGTTTTCGTTCTGTTAGTTTACGAATTTGTGTTTTTGTTGATTTTAATCGATATTGTTGATCGAAATATGTTAGAAATGTGTTTTCGAAGATCATAATGTGTTTCTCTTGGTGTATTTTCACAATTGTAATCAATCTTGCGTAATTTGTGAGTTTTTAAAGTTTGTGCTTCATTCATACAAGTTTGCGCCTCATTCATAATGCTTTGCGCCTCACTCATATATTTTGCATAACAGTTTTTTTTTTTGGTCTAATTTGGGTGTTAGTGAATTTTCAGGTTTTCGGTTCACGTTGGAAACGCAAAGTTACTTTTGCGTATCAAGTGCTTTTAAGTATTCCAGATTCGCGGCTCTAGCCTTATACACAAACATCAGTTTGCGTATCACTCAGTATACGAGAAGTTCTTCTTTGCGCGTCTCACTTCACACGAAAAGCTCTATTTCGCGCTTCAAGTTCAACCCGCAAAGTCTTAGTTTTCGCTTCTCTACTCAAACGCAAAGTGTTATCTTGCATTTCTAGTTGTCAACGCAAAGTTTCAATTTGCATTTCTATTTTGCGTGTGTTCCAGTCTGGGAATTTTTTTTTGTCATCTATGGATTCTGCAAAATTTGGCTTTCAAGATAAGTTCTACACGAGTGACCTCATGATGTCATTGGGTACAGAAACTCGTCCTCCGGTCCTAGTTGACGAAAACAAATTCACTCAATGGCAAGATAGGTTCCTGAACTTCATCGAGCGTCAAGCCAATGGAGAAAACATGATGAAGTCTTTATCTGAATGACCTTTCATAAACCCTAATAAAGAGACTCCTCCAACACCTGAAGAGGCTTCACGAATGAAAGTTGATCGAGAGCTGAAAGCTAATCTGATGCTTGCCTTACCAAACTCTGTCTACAACCAGGTTGATCATTGCAAGGATTATCCAAATCTATTATGGGCACAATTGGAAAAGATCATGCTTGGTTCTTCGGTTGCAACTCAGCTCCGACATACTCGGTACATGAACAACTTTGAGGAGTTTAAGGCCAAAGAAAGTGAGTCTATAAAGAGTGTTTTCGACAGATTCTGTGCAATGCTGAATGATCTGCGAAAGATAAATGTGATCAAGACAGAGCTTGAAACAAATCTGAAATTTCTTAATGCTCTTCAGCCTGAATGGAACAAAACATGTCACAGACTGAGGAACGATGTTTGGATCTCCACAATGCAGATTCAGGAACTATATGAGATTGTGATGACTGATGAGAGCTTGGTGCTTGAAAAGATGGCCAAACTGGAGAAAAGGAACAAGAAGACAGTTGACCCAGTTGCACTCCTCACGAAGCAATTGGCTGAACACGCGTTGTCTAAAAATGCTTACAACGGGTCAACTGATGATGATGGTGAAGCATTACAGAAAGCAATGATTCTTCTCTCTCAGCATTACCAGAAGAAGTTCCAACCGAGATCGAGTTCTAATTCTTCTCGCTTCACTTCCGGCTCTACAGTCAAAGTGCCCGAGCCTAAGACTGCATCTTGTTATAACTGTGGAAATTCGGGCCACTACTCAAAGGAGTGTCGAGCTAAGAAGGTTAAGGACTCCGCATACTATAGGAAGAAAATGGAACTAGCAGAAAAGAGAGAGAACGGAACTGCTTTGCTGCCGATGAAGAATTCTGGATGGATCACTCTGACGATGAAGCCTCAAATGTAGAGATCGCTCACATGTGCTTGGTTGGAGAGGACCAGTCAGACGATTCTGAAACAGATGAAGACGAGGTATATTCTGAATTTGATTATAACTTCATTACCTCTCAAATGAATATCATAATTAATGCTTTGTCTGATTTTCGTTCTAAGTTCTTATCTGTAAAGAATATAAATTCTGAAAAGTCAGATTTGATTGACAAACTGAAAATTTCTTTGAAAGATGAAAAATCTATTTTGGAAAACACAAAAGACATCTTTCAAAAGAAATTGGATGAATTGGAAAATTCAAATAATTCTTATCTTGAATCTTTGACTGTTATGACTAACTTAAAAGATGAATATTCAGATAAAATAAATAAATTAGAAGAAAAACTTTATCGAAGAGACCAATCTGAACAAACAATTTTTATGAACAAGCCGAGGAGTGAAGAAGCTTTAATACAAAGATGGGGACTTGGTTTTGACAATCCTCATTGTTTAAACAAAGTGATAAATGAAGTTCCTACTTTATATAAATACGATTATCTGACACTTGCACACTATGCTCCTCAGTTCAAGTTTTATTGGACTAGTGAAAATGAAGTGTTAGATCTCGAAAATGAGAAAAGGACAAATAATAAGAAAATCGAAATTCCTTTTGTTTACACTAGCGAAAATGCAAAATATTTTCCTGAAAAAATCAAGAAGAGGAAGAAGAATTTTAAATGATATATCTCCTATTAAATCTTTAGTATCTGATGATTTTGTTTCTTCTTATGCCCCTGATTCTGATAAGGACAATATTTCTCCTATCATTTATGATTCGAAGAAATATATTCCTCCTTTAGTATTAGAAGGCAAAATCATCGATATTGAAGACAAGATAGAAGATCAAAATATTTTGAAGAAAATTGAATCTGATATTATTCTTTCTTTCATGACGTCTAGTCTTGAAGAAAATTTAATTTCTCAAAAATCAGATTCTATTTCTATCCTTTCCTCTGACTCTAAGGAAAATAAAAAGTTAGTTTCCAATTTTAAAATCTTTTTTCAAAATTCTTCAGACTCCGAGGCAAATTCAGATTTATTAGTTGATCAGATTGGTTGTTTGGATAAATTTATTTCTTCTGATTTAAATATTAAGTCTAAAATTCTTGATGATTCTTTTACGCTCAATGATCAATATTATAAACCTAAGCGTAAAAGAAGACGGTCAAAGAAGTCGAAGAAACGAGATACAGTTATTTCTGACTATTCTAATTCTTCCGATTCTATTCTTTCAGATAGGACTGTGAGCAAGTCAAAGAAGCAAATCTGGAGAGCGAGGCGGACATCAAATGTTTCTATGACTGAGGAAGATAGATATGTAGACAATTGTTATAAAAGTGATTCATTTGCTTATTGTAATAAAATTTCAAAATACTCTATAAAGCAAATGTTTCAAATTTCCAAAAATGTCTCATATTCGTCTTCTGATTCTAGTTCAGATGATTATGATTTCTCTTCTAATAATTGTGCTTATTATTCTGATGATATTTCTCATGTTTCTCGTTTCAAATCTGCTCATTATTTCCCCACAAGAACTGCAACTAACAAACACGGGCCCTAATTTAAGTGGGTACCCAAATCTCAATCTGATTTAAAGTTGCAGGCATCACATTTTAAGGGGAGTAAGAGAACGTTGGCTTCTGAGTAATTCATCCCAGGACCCGCACTTCATAGACATTGACTTCTAAACAAATCAGTTTAGAACTCGTTCTTCAATGATTAAGCTTCTGACTTAATGAGATACTGTGAGTACATCAATTTTATTTCTGCTGCATTTTATCTCTGATTATGATGTGTTCCATTTTTTCTCATTATTTTTCAAGAATCTGAGCTTGTTTTTTTTATCTCATGAATTTGTATAACCCAATTTTTTTTTAATATGAGTCACAAATTTATTTTAAAAAATGTAAAAGATGAAATAGTTGAATTTTATTTTGTTCTGACTAAATATCAATTAAAAGTTTAAATCTTTACAAATTTTAGTCTATAAAGTAAAAGTTTTACCAGTTTTCTTTCTTTTGAATAAAATGTATGTCTAGGATCTTTTACAAGTTCTTTGTTTATATTATAGTTTTATATGTTAAAATTTCAAGTCTTACAAAAGTCGAAAAGTCAGCAACATGTTTGTAGCTTTTGATACTGCTTTAAAGATATGTGAGTCGGAATTTTTATATTTTACTTTGCTTAGACTACCTAAATGATCAGAATTATAGATCGGAATGAAAATATGGGCTAAGCATTTAGACATTGATCTGAGTGATTGAGATGAATAATAAATTCTTAAAATACAGAAATCTCTGAGTTTAAAAGTTTGTACCTGTGACCTTTCTGGTTTGGGAAAGTAAGTTCCGTGGGATGCTCGTCATCTGGTCCCCTAAGGTCATTTGATTTGGGAGTGATCGAACCCAAATCCTTCTATAGAATCAGATCGAAAGTCATGTTCTACTGGTATGAATGGGTTTAGGATATGTCGATGTAGCCTTTCTGATCTGGGAAAATAAGTTCCAAGGGGTGCTTGACACCTAGTCCCCTAAGGCCAACTGGTCTGGGAGTGGCTGACCCAAATCCTGCAATAGGGTCAGATAGAAAGTTACGTTTACGACATGATCTTTACTTAATGAACTCTCTGATTAAAAGATGCCAAAGTGCACAACGCTTAAAAGATGCCAAAGAGCACACTCATGATAAGATGCCAATGTGCACATTGCTAAAAAGATGCCAATGAGCACACATCTCATGATACTTGGTAATATGTTTGAGTTGCGATAAACCTGTAAATTTGTGAAAGTCTTAATTTTTGATGACTTAGTGTCAGTACATGCAAAGTTTTCTATAATAATTTTAGAACTGCATTTTTCTTGAAGCTAATTGAAGTTCACATGTGAGCACACTGAATAGATTGCTGGAAGTTTTTGAAACTGAACATGTCTTAACTTGATATGCAATGAAACTTGTTCTTGTATCTTACAACATATGTTTGATTTCAAATGATTGATAAATTTGTAATATTTTATTCTGTAGAATTTAATTTGTTTAGTGTTTAAAATTTTATATGTTTAGTCGTTTCAAAATTTACATTCAGTATATTTTTCTTTCTACATTAATATCTGATCATTGTGTTCTCATAAATATATTTTCATGGGTTTATGCATTATTCAAGGGGGAGTGAACAAAGAGATTTCTTTTTCAAAGTTTATATCTGTTTTTGAGGGGGAATATCTGATTTTCTTTACATGAATGTTATCTCAACTTGTTACATCTAGTACATTTGTGTAGGGGGAGTCAAAGAGCTTAAAAAGGTAACATTTTTATGAGTTTAAGTCAGCTTTACGCATTCCGTTGGTCACGCAAACCTTGTTTTGTGTATCCTTTGTGAAACGCAAACCTTGTTTTGCGTATCCTTCGTGAAACGTAAACCTCGTTTTGCGTATCCTTCATGAAACGCAAACCTTGGTTTGCGCAACCAATGTGATACACAAACCTCCTCTGCTTTCTCGATTTCGTTGATTTTGCAGATTTTTCGTTGTCTCGTCTTCAACATTCACATGACCAAGTTGATCAAGATCATCAAGGTCATAAGGGGGAGAAGTCAAGGAGAAGTTTAAGAGACAAAAAGCTCAAAACATTATCTGCTGATCAAGATTCGCTCAAAGATTCTATTCTCTCAGCTACAACAAATTATTTTGCTGTTCCTGCTCCGAACACCACAGTTCATTCAAAGATCATTAAAAAGAGGTGTATCGTCTAGAGCTCAAGCAGCAAAGAAAAATTCAATCTGAAAGATGCTGAGAATAAATTTTTTTATTTTTTTTCTTTAAAAAGTCAGAAAGCTTCATAAAGTCGCTTTGTTGGTTCGTGCTGTTATAGAAGATGATTTTTTGAAGACCAAAGCGCCAATGATTACTAAGGGGGAGATTGTTAGGTCTGATTTTATAGTAATCATTGTATTTATAGGGCTTGGTCAAATACTGTGTTTAGAGTCATACTGTGTTGTATCTGACCAAGGGTATTTAAGTCCCTTTGGTCTTTGTTTGGTGTAAGAACTTCACGCACACTTTTACTGAATTCATACTTTGCGTATCTTGTCTCTCTCTCTACTTTCTCTCTCTAGGATTCATAAAATCTTGGACTTTCAAAAACCAAAGTTCAAGAAGTCAAAGGCTGAAAGTCAACTCTCATGGAAAGTCAAAGTCTATGTGTTAATAAAGTCAAAGTCAATTTTAATGTGTTTCTATTTCTTTGTATTTGTGTGAGGGTATAAATACCTTCAGTCCTTGTAAGTCTTTGTAGCATGTCATTAAGAGGGAATCAGATTAGAAGAGAGAAGATTAGAGAAGAGGTTAATAGAAATCTATTCTAGAGAGAGAATGATTGGAGAGAGAGAAAGTGTGTTAGATTTGTAATTGTTTGATTGTTGATTCAATGACATATGACTACGATTCTTGATTGATTCTGTTTTACGATTAGAACTTGATAAGATTTGGGAATAACAGTCGTGTTGCTCAACCATCAGAACCGATGGTGAGATCCGCAACACATTTAGGTTTTGGACCTGAGCTAGAATCATAGAGTGACATCTCTGATACTGCTCAAAATGTTCACAGAGAGCAACCAGAGGGTGTCTCTGTGTGAGTGAGTGAAATAGAACATGAGAACCCTCTCTCTAGGGAAGAGCCTAATTCTGTCAGAGGAGAGGAAGGTGAGATAGAGCACACACCAGAGGGTGAGTTTCTGAACCTAGCATCCGAGAGAGGTGAGGTAGAAAAAGATGTCATTGATGGCACACTCCCCATGCTAACATATCTACTATCCAAGGTGGTCCAACACCAGTGGACATTGAAACAGAGGTGCACACCTCGAGCCCTTCCCAAGCCAGTCGCTTAGAGGCATATTTTTCTGCCTCCGAAGCACGCACCCAAGGGGCAACCTCTGATATGGCTAAGTCCTCCCAATAGGACTTGGACCAAAACAAAAGTACTCATTCACCTCAGAGTACGCCACCACCTCACACACATGATGCCTTTGTGGCTCATAAAATAGAAAACTGTCCCTTAGTTCATGAGAGACTTCAGATCTCTTGTAAGGATTGCCTGTCAGAGAAACAATGGCACAGCCTTCTTGCACGAGGACTCCTTAGCCTGGACAAAAAGGTGTCTACACATGTTAGGTTCTCGTCATGATCTAGCTCTGACTCTGATGATGGCAGACCTATTAGAACCCTTTTAGAGAAATCCTTGAAAAATGATTCTCAAGGATTAAGGGGAAGTCCTTCTGGAGTCAACATCAAACAAACTCCGAAAGAAGGCCTCTCTGAACTCGAGGGAAAATTAGAATCATGTGTTGATTCTAAGGTTACCCCCTCTTATTATGTCACCAAGGAAGAGTTCAAAGTCTTTGGTGATGAAATCAGAGACTCTCTGAAGGAGATTAAACTTCAATTGGAGAAGACCTCAGAGGCCTATACCTCTAACTCTGAAGTTGCGAAGATCACTTCAGAGGTCTCTGAGTTACGCACCACACTTCACTCACAGAGCTCATGCCTAGAGGTTCTGGAAAAGCTTATGATTGTCAACTCTTTTGTTTTGTCCAGGGAATTTCAGGAATCCAAGGCAGAGCTCTTCCAAGCCATTCCACCTCCTTCTGCTCCCACACCAACATCTGAAGACTTCTCTCATTTCAAAGAGGAAGTCTTGAGATCATTAGCAGAGACGATTGCCAGAATCCCTATACCAACCACTGCTCCATCTCCGATGATCTCTTCAGAGCTTGTTACAAAAGCTGACCTTCACAACTTTTCAAAAACAATTACCAGCAACATGATGACTATTTCAAGCAAATTTGTCACCAAATCCAGTTAGCAGAGCAAGGCCTTTGAAGATCTTCTGAAGAATGCTATTTCTTCAGAAGGAACACTAAAAAGGAAGGCATCAGAGGAAGGATGCTCAGTAGAGGCCAGGAAGAAAGCCAGATTTGAAGACTCTGATGACCAGGATGATCAATCTCAATGGTCATCAGGCCTTCAAAAGTGGGAGAAGACTGGATCACGCAAAGTTGCTGAATCAACGAAAGAGTCAACTCCCTTTGGATCCAACAACAGAGATCAAGGAAAAGAACCAAAGAGGTACTCCACCTCTGCTGAAGATAATCATATGATTCTTGCATCTCCAGTACCTGTAATCTTGTTAGCACCATCAACATCAGGGGCTCCAATGGTTCCTATAGTAAACACTGAACCAGAGATGATTGGGGATCTGGAGGAAGATGAAGACGAACAATTGATAGACTTCTCAACCTACGATGATGCATTCTCATAACCAGAAAGACCAAATTTTGTGATGAGATGCCTTCGGATCATAATCTGAAAAGGAAGAAAAATCTGATTCTGAAGAAGAAGAAGGAGCTGCTGAAGAAGAACAAGTTGAAGTAATCGATGTTGAAGAGTATGTTTTCAAAAATGCCCAACCACATCATACTTCAACCGAAGTACAATTAAGAGAATCACCAGAGATTGATGATTATATCTCTAAACCCAATCAAGAGCAATCATAGCTAAAGGAACCAGAGACAACTCAACTGTCTGCTGAAGAAACAACCATGGTTGTTGATGAACAGGCTCCTCCAGAGGATCTTGTTCAGAAAACAAGCATTGGTTTACCAGCCAAAGTATTCACCCATCCTCCTACATTCCTTGCCTCGAAACCCGAAGCCTCCATAGAAGATCACTTCCGATATATCTACTGTGAGTTTAATTTGGAAGATACTCTAGTCATTCCTCTGAATCCAAGAATCAGAGAGAACATGCCTGACTATAAGCGAAGATTCATCAGAGATAAAACTAATCCAAGAGCAAAGGTCCTCTTTGATGATCTAATCATCAAAGTCAACAAAATCTCTTAAAGGAAGTTTGCATATAACAAGATCATCTACAGACACTATGAAGTCATTCGCTCTGATCAGAAGGTTTACGAGGTCACTGATAATGATCTTGTAAACCTAAATCCACATGATCTACCTCACTTATATCCATCAGCCTCTTCGGCTTTTGAAGCATCGCGATTTCGTTGTGCTCATCAATGAACGCCATGGATGCCATTGAGATTTAGTGTTCTTTCCTGAAACTTACTAGGTTCTTGAGAGAAAAAAAAGGATTAGAGAGAAGATGAATAGTATTCAAAGAGTCGTTATGAGCTTTTAGGTGGGCAAAAGTGATATTTATACAATTCGGGACATAAGTAGTATTAACCACTAACAGTATTAACTAACTAGCAGTATTAACTGAGAGCAGTATTAACCACTAGCAGTATTAACTAACTAGCAGTATCAACCACTAGCAGTATTAACTAACTAGCAGTATTGACTGCTATAGAAGAACTAAGTACCCATTCAAAACAACCTGAAACACTTAAACACACAGGGGTTAATAGCACCAATTTAAAGAAAGTAACTAAGGAGGAATCTATATAGGTATATAAAGAGAATGAGAATATACTTATTCATTGTTCATCATGCCCACACTTGTGACCAAGAATGTGAATCTACCCACATCAAAAGCTTTTGTGAATAGATCAGCAAACTGGTTAGTTGTGTGTACTTTCTGAACCTGAATTAGCTTCTTCTCATTACAGTCTCTGATAAAATGGTACCTTATTTCTATATGCTTTGTTTTTGAATGCTTGACAGGATTATTAACAATGCTAATAGCACTGCTGTTGTCAATGAAAATAGGAGTGTGAAGAAATGTCATACCATAGTCCATCATTTGATTCTGAATCCATAACACTTGTGAGCAGCAACTATGTATTCGGCTTCTGTTGTTGAGGTGGACACTGTGGTTTGCTTCTTACACTGCCATGATACTAGTCTTACACCCAAAAACTTATATCCTCCAGTTGTAGACTTTCTGTCCAAGTTAGCTACACCCAGGTCACTATATGAATATGCAAGTAGGTTGAATGGTGAGTCATGAGGATACCACAGTCCTAATCTGGGTTGACCTTTGAGATATCTGAATATCCTCTTGACTGCTTGAAAATGTGATTGCTTTGGCCTAACTTGAAATCTTGCACACACACAAACAGGGAACATGATATCTGGTCTAGAAGCTGTGAGATACATGAGGGAGCCAATCATGGATCTATAGTGATGAACATCCACATCCTCCCCCTGAAGATCTGCAGTTATCTGTTTGTGTGTCTCCATGGGTGTGCTTGCAGGCTTGGAATCTGAGAATCCAAACTTGGTTAAAATGTCCTGCACATACTTGGTTTGGCTTATGAAGATTCCATCTTGTTGTTGCTTAACTTGTAGCCCAAGGAAGAAAGTAAGTTCACCCATATAACTCATCTTGAATCGCTTATGCATTAATTCTTCAAAATCTCTGCACAATTGATCTTTTGTGGATCCAAAGATGATGTCATCCACATAGATTTGTACTAACAGGATGTCCTTCTTCTTCCTTTGAATGAACAGAGTCTTGTCAATGATTCTTCTCTCAAAACCATTTTCCAAGAGATAGGTAGACAAGGTGTCATACCAAGCTCTTGGTGCTTGATGTAGTCCATACAGTGCTTTCTTCAATTTGTATACTCTGTCAGGATATCTGGGAATTTCAAACCCTGGAGGCTGACAGACATATACTTCTTCTTCAATTTTACCATACAGAAAAGCACTTTTCACATCCATTTGGTAGACTTTGAACTTCATGAAAGAGGCATAGGCTAAAAATAACCTAATGGCCTCAATCCTGGCCACTGGTGCAAAAACCTCTTCATAATCAATTCCTTCTTCTTGAGTGTACCCCTGTGCTACCAATCTAGCCTTGTTCTTGATCACTATCCCCCTCTCATGCTTCTTGTTTCTGAAAATTCATTTTGTCCCTATAGCTCTGTGTCCTTTAGGCAGTTCTACCAAATCCCATACATTTTGTAGTACAAACTGCAGCAGCTCCTCTTGCATTGCTTCTATCCAGCTTGGGTCTTTCATTGCATCATGTGCCTTTTTGGGCTCAACCTGAGATAGAAAGAAAGATAGTAAGCCTGATTGTATGTCTTTTAATCCTACCAACTTACTCTGATTCCTTGTGATGATTGGAGAATTGATGTCACCAATCACCAACTGAGGAGGATGATTCTTTTGAGTCCTTGTAGCATTTACAGCCTCTTCTTGAAGATTGACTTCAAGATTGGTGTCATTCTTTTTTGGAGTGTTGCCACCAAACACTGAGGAGTTCTCATCATCAGTATCATCTTCTGCCAATGCAGGCATCTCAGGTTCTAGCTGTTCTGAAGTCAAAAGCTGATCCTCCTTTTCACCTCTCTCCTCTTCATTCTAAGCCGTCTTTGAATCTGCAACATCTTTCTTCTCTTGAACACAGAGTTTAATAGGATCTGCTGTAGGGATTGGAAATGGCACAAACTCTTGTCTTTTGTCTTGTACTGATTCTGTCCCTGTTCCTGTATTATTCTCATAACTGAAACCCAAAGAATTAGTTAGTGAATCAATGTCAAAAATCCAATCAGGGCCTGTACCAAGTTTATTTGGTGTGCTCTCATTGCATTTGACATTGTCACTTTCCTCAATTATTCTAGAAGAGGTATTAAAAACTCTGTAAGCCTTACTTTGGGATGAGTAACCAACCAGAAATCCATCATCTGCTTTGCTATCAAACTTACCTAAGTGAGTTTTGGTATTAAGAATTGTGCAAGGACACCCAAAAGGTTTGAAAAATCCAATAAAAGGTTTCTTCTTGTTAAAAAGTTCATATGGTGTCTTGCCTTGAGATTTAACTATTAGAACCCTGTTTTGAACATAACAAGCAATATTAACTGCTTCTGCCCAAAATGTAACTGGCAGTTTTTAATCTGCCAATAGGGATCTTGCAGCTTCAATCAGTGTCCTGTTTCTCCTCTCAAGAACTCCATTCTGTTGAGGAGTCCTAGGAGCACTGTATTGTCTCTCAATACCTTTTTCCTCACAAAAGCTGTTTAGGTCATTGTTTTTAAATTCAGTTCCATTATCAGACCTAATGATTTTAACTCTTTGATTTGTTTGGTTTTCAACTCTGAGAATAAAGGATTTGATCAGTCCACTTGTCTCATCCTTTGTCCTTAGAAAATAGACCCAAGTGAATCTAGAGAAATCATCAACAATAACTAAGCAGTAAGATTTCTTGCCAATACTCATCACATTTGTAGGACCAAACAGATCCATATGCAATAATTGGAGAGGTGTAGAGATTGTATTTATCTCTTTGGACCTATGAGAAGATTTGTGCTGTTTGCCTTTAAGACATGCAACACAATGATCATCACATGAAAATACCTTTTGTGGTAAACCTCTTACAAGGTTGTTTTTCACAAGATTATTCATTGTTTTAAAGTTCATGTGACACATCCTTCTGTGCCAAAGAGATGATTCATCAACAGAATCTTTTGAAAATAGACAATTAAATGATGAATCATTAGATACATTCTCTAAATCTAAGCAATAAACATTGTCCTTTCTTGGAGTTCTCAGTAGTATCATACTTTCATCAACTACCTTGAACTCTTTAGCAAGGATAATACATTCAGTATCAGTAAACAATATACTATGCTTCTTGTCACAAACATGTGATACACTTAACAGGTTGTATCTCAATTGCTCAACATAGTAGACATCCTCAAATGTCATCTTACCCTTTGATACATTACCTTTCCCACTAATCTTTCCTCCAGATGGATTATCACCAAATGC
This sequence comes from Arctium minus, assembly GCA_954870635.1. Classification (NCBI taxonomy): domain Eukaryota; kingdom Viridiplantae; phylum Streptophyta; class Magnoliopsida; order Asterales; family Asteraceae; genus Arctium; species Arctium minus. Next base: position 72,597,382 of record OX941089.1, on the reverse strand, counting down.
AACATGTCCTCCATCAATTCTTTTAAAGTTTTGTAGGCAGGACTTGTTGCCTGTCATGTGCCTAGAGCAACCACTATCAACATGCCAAATGCTCTTCCCTTTTAGCTGTTGGTTGCCCTGCACATAAAGTATAACAGTTAGTTTTTAGTAGGAACCCAAGCCAAAGTGGTATTGGGTTTCCCATTCTCATCAACATCTTCACAATCAGTTTTGATGAGCTTTTCAGACTGGGGAATCTTATAGCTTGAATACTTTGTCACAATTATGGGCCTGTTACTGGAAGTAGTACTAACTTGATTGGCAGTACTAACTTTGTTAGCAGTACTAACATCATTAGCAGTACTAATTGGATTAGCAGTACTAATTTTGTTAGCAGTACTAACTTTATTAGCAGTACTAATTGGATTAGCAGTACTAACATTGTTAGCAGTAGTATTGCTTGCAGCAGTGTTATTTCTATCAGCAGTACTATTTGAAATAGCAGTACTAACAGATTTCTTTATTTTTGGAACCCATATTTGGACAAAGTTAATCCTTGGCTTAGTTGGAGTATTTTTCTTAGATTTTGCAAACTTGTTTTGAGCAAGAGCTTTTACAGGTGCTCTTTTTACATTTTCAGCTATATGATTCCTTCTTTGATTCCTATAACCAACAGGATTTTGTATATGTCTTTGAAAATTTATCCTCTGGTTCATAAGATTGAAATAACAGTATTTGGAAATATGGTTAAGCTTTCCACAAATAAAACAAGGTTTTGGTCTATTGATTTTACTCAGATGAACCCCTTGTTTTTGTGCCCACTGATTATTCCAGTTTCTTTGATTACCCCTTGTTTTATCATGTTTTTGGGGCTGAGACTGTTTACATGTACAGGGATTCACAATTGTGGTCTGCATATAGTGGACTCCCTGTACCTTACCCTTTTCTCTCTTTGATCTCTCCACCTTTTCACTCTTGATGAATGGTTTACCCCCCCTTCATTGGTAAGAATATGATTTTCTACAGGAATCTCTTCTGCATTCTTACTCTCAGACCTCTCTTCCTCATTCTCTTCTTTAACCACCACACTATCTATAGGATCTACTTCTGTTGCTCCTATAGGTAAGTCCTCTTTATTTTGGTTTTCTAAGAGATCTGAGGAGGGAGGGATGTAATTATTGTTATAAGGTGGAGGTGTTGCATTGTATCCTATACCACTCTTGATCTTATCATGAACTTGAGCTTTAAGCAAATAGTCGATTGCTTTGGAATCATAAGAGAACTTCTCAATGTCAAGCTTAGCTTTCTCATACTCACTCTTTATCTTCTCACACTCCTCTTTAGACTTTTCTATTTGAATCTCTAATTGATTTTTCTCCCACTTCCAGTAATTTGTGTCATACATATGCTGAAGTTCATTGGCCTTGTAAGCCTTGATTTGATCTTCAAACTTCTCAACAATCACCTTATACTCTCTTATATCTCTTTCTAACCTTTTAAGGTCGTCACACATGCTTTGGTTATGATCCCCGTACTTTTGTACAGTCTGAAGACAAACTTTGGTGCACAGTTTAGTTTTTATCTCAGTTGGAATATCTGTGTTGGAAGATTCTGAGACTTCTGCCATCAGGGCTTGATTCTGAACAACTTCTTCTGCTTGATCACTCCAATCAAATCCCATTCCTTCTTGAGAAATAAGAGCTTGAGTGGAGTTTCTGTTGTTTTGGAAGCTTGATGAATGTGCTTGTTGATGGTTACTGCCATGTTGTTGAGGAATTCCTCCTCTGCATTCTCTTGCAAAGTGTCCCATTTTGTGGCACTTGTAGCACTCCACCTTTGACTTGTCAAACCCAGCACCATCTTCTCTCCTCTGAGAAAAGTTGTTCCTGCCAGTCCTCTTTATGAATCTCTTGACCCTCATAGTTAGCATAGCCATCTGCCACTTTATATCCATCTCCTCAAGGTCATCTGCATTAATTTGTTCAAGATCATCATTAATTAAACCAGAATTGGCATGACTAGCAAGAAAAGCTTCTAATACAGAGTCATTAGATACATCCTGCTTAGATACATAAGCAGTACTAACTGATTCTGCATTAGCAGCAGAAACAGTAGAAGAAGATGATAAGAGAGTAGCATTATGAGTGTATCCAGATGGTCTTTTCTTGGCTTCAACTTCAGCCTCAAACACCCTTAAGTCATTATAAAGATCATCTAGTTCTTTGTCCTCCAACTTGCCATCCTGTCTGAAAGAGACAGTATACATGGTCCATTCATCTCCAAGGGACCTTAAGAACTTTCTGTTTACATCATCTTGATCAATCTGCACTCCAACAGTAGCTAGTTCACCAATCAGCTTGTTAAACCTGTCAAAAGTTTGAGTCATGGACTCATTCTTAGTTGACATGAAGTTTTCATATAGTTACTTCAAAATAGCCTTCTGATTTCTCTTGGTACTTTTGGTACCAGAGAATCTCTTCTCTAGAGCATTCCAAAGCATCTGTGCATCAGTGCAGTTGCAGAATTGGTGTTGATACTCATTGGGAATAGCCAAGAGCAGTGTGCTCAAGGCTTTCATCTCTGTCTGCCTTATCTTCCTCTCTCCATTAGTTTTTGGTGGAATTCTTTTTCCATCTGGTCCAATCTTTCCTTCATTAGATGGGCCATTCTCAATGATGTCCCACATAGAGTAATCTGTGAGATGGATATATTGCCTGATCCTAATCTTCCACATGTCAAATTCATTAGATCTGAGCATTGGAACCTTTGAGACCAGAACACTATCACTTGAACTGTCCATGATGATTGAAGGTTTCTGATAAAGAATGGTGATTGAAGGTTTCTGAGAATACTCGGCTCTGATACCACTTGTCAGGATCTAATTCTTAACAAGAATAATGAACTCAGAAACAATATTAAAGGAGTTTGCGGAATAACACTTTAATATTCAGAATATCAATGAAACAGTGAATATGAATCACAACTTGTAAACTTTATTGAAAGATTAAAGCTACAAGTTTTCAAACAAAACCTCAATATTGATGAATAGACTCACCAATACGAATTCTACTTCTCTAGAATTAGGATTATAAACCTTGAGGTTAATTCTCTCTATCAAAACAAAAACTCAAAAAATTACTTACTAAACTATTCTGACTAAGTCTATACATATACTGAAAATAAAAGATAATTACAAAATATAAAAGATCTTCAGTATAATCTTCCATAGTTATCTCCAAGCTTTCCATGAATATCTTCAATCAATACGGCTGTCTTCATTGCCATACGAAGTCTTCATCTCATAAGCAGTACTAACCATGTTCAGAAGCATTAACCATGTTCAACAGTATTAATGAAGTTGGCAGTAGTAACCCTTAGCAATACTAACTACTAGCAGTACTAACTATGCTCAGCAGTAGTAACTTCATCAAGCAGTATTAATCTTGTTTAGCAGTATTAATCTGTCTAAGAAGTACTAACCATGTTGTGCTAGCAGCATTAACCATACTTGTGCAAATTCTGAATTCCCAACAGAAGAGAAGAAGAATGACAGATCATTCAAATCCACAACCACTGCCAAACAGAACAGTGCACACAAAGGTAAATCTTTTGGTAATTCTGATATATATTACTCAACTAATCATTTGATCAGAATTTCTCAAAGGAAAATCTGTTGTTCTTACTGTGGAGAGAATGACTTCGTTCAGAGAAAAACTGCTCATAACTGGTACGGTTCTTATAGAATAACTTCTCAGAATTCTGGTTTTAAAAGATATACATCTAATGAGAAGTGGATTCTTAAATCTAACATACCAGGACCCAAATACCAGTGGGTACGGAAGCCTGTTAAATCTGTTTCACAGGTACCACAGGTATAGGGGGAACAAGATGTTTGACTTCTGATTATGTACAGATCAGGACTCGTACTTCAAAGTACAAAATTTTGACTTCTGAGTAAATCAACTCAGGATTCGGACCTTAAAGTCAAAGAGTTATGGCTTTTGAACACAACAGTTCAAAACCCGAACTTAAGTGTCAAGATTGTGGCTTCTGATCACATGACAGATCAGGACCCGTTCTTCATTGTTTAAACATGGATATTATGCAAAATATCCAGGGGAGCTTATCTGACCTAAATCATTATATAATGATTTGAGGGGGAGCTTAAAGGTAAATATCTTCTGATCTTAGATCTCTGATTGTTTGAAAGAAGAACAACTTTCAAGCATGAAAAACAATTTCTGAAATGTTCAAACCACTTCTCTATTCTCAAATGATTTTATGAATTTAGAAGTGTGATTTTTAAATGTTTTTCATTATTGAGCGTCAATGTTTAACTGACCGTGTGTTTCCAAAGATTAATACTTATGTATTATCTTATCTATATACTGTCAAGTATTCACACACATCGGTTCAGTACTTCATTTGAAATTGTTATTACCATGTCTCATAACGAACAATTTTTCGATGGTAATACTCTCGTTTGCTTTCAAAAATTGTTGAGGATCAATCATCATTTCTAAACTTGTGCTTTCATTGCAAAATTGTTTATATTCGTTCATATAAACAAAATATCCAATTCTTTGATACCCTAATCATTTCATTTGATCTGATTGATACATTGTCAGATTCTCAAAACAATTCTCTAGATTTCATTTCATTTATTCAATATCCTTGTTTTGAGAAATCTTCAAAGTTCAATTGCTCAAATCTCATGAGCATACATTTTGACAATGTCATCATGCATTTTGAGCTTAACTGCTAAAGTTAAATTGTTGAGCAAACATTCTTTATAGGACTTACATGGGATTCATTTGTGAGCTTAAACAAAACTTCCATGGATTCACGTTAACCAGTGTTTCCTACCCCGGAAGTAATCCTTGAGTGATTGAGGGGTGAGGGGTCACAAATCAAAGAGTGGGGGAGATAACTCATCCGGTTGAGTTTTTCTCATTGTGTGGAGCGGAAAAATGGAAATGAGAGTTTGGTTAGAAGTGAGCATAAACGTTAAAAAGAAAGAGGGTGTGAGAACAGAGTTAAAAGAATATCAAAACTCTGCACCAAACACTTTCTGAGTCGGGCAGCCACATAATCTGTTGGTTCACATTCTTTGGTGACCATCATTGAAACAGGCAGTGAGCCCATGCCAACTCTTGCATCAACCCCACCAGCCACTCGTTTCTTTCTTAACAAAGAAATGTTTCTTTTTCTTTGGGGATGCAACATATCTGCTATCTAGTCTTCACTCGGAAGATTTAGATATTGAAAAAGAAGGAGAGTTTCCCCACCTTCGCACCTCTTTCATGCACAATGTGTCCGTGTAATACTTGTTGCTGTCTCAACAGTTTACACAATTTGAGCCTTATGAAACAAAATCATTGTGCTAAATTCTTTCATAACACAAGCACGAGCACACAGAAAATTTGTTTTTCTGTCAGAACATTCATAGAATTACCTTGTGTTTTTCAATGATTGAATGGAAGTCCTGGGGACTCATCATCAAACCAGCTCCTTATATTGTACATTCGTTGTACACAGTAACTCCGTGTTACTGACAGGCACTTCTAACTATTTCATTTGTTGAATCAGGGTTACCAAGTTCATTATATCTGAATTTGAAAAGATTCGGGTATATACAGTTCATGATTCAGATACTCAGATCAAAGGATGGAAATTGTCAAATCATCATAAATGAGGAGATTGTTACATTGAATACAAAGGGAATGACCAGAGAGAATGTTGAAATTGAAGATGTTTTGATGATTATGGTGCTCACAATCATCAAAAAGGGGGAGACATCTACAAAGATCAATTTCAAAGTCATCAAAGAAGATGTTCAAAGAAGATGTCAAAGTCAAAAAGACTTGCAGAGAGATTCTGAAGAAACAAAGATGGTTCAAAGACAAATTCAGATAATTCGTGAAAGTTTGTTTTTCTAAAGACGGTCCAGAGATCAAAGAGATGAAGATACAAAGTTCAAAGATTCCTCGAAGTTTCAAGTTTCAAAGATTTCAAAAGATTCCTGAAGATTTCAAAGAAGTTTAAAGATTTAAAAAAAAAAGTTCAGATGTTTCAAGACTTCAAATGATTCGTTTCAAGACTTGTTGACTTTCCAAAGCTGCAAAGTGTTAAAGACTTTTCAAGATTCTTCAAAGACTGAAAGACTGAAGATTGTTAGAGCTTCAAAGTTTTCAAAGTTGTCAGAGATAAAAGTTGAAGAATCAAGCGCTGAAGACGAGTGTCAAAATTTTTTAAATCTTGAATACAAAGGGGGAGAATGTTAGTGCATTAATTGTATACAAGATTTAATTAAGAAAGTCTTGTAAAAAGCCTTCTATTTGAGAAGTCAAAGAAAGTCAATGATAGTCAAAATGTGAGAAGTCAACATTAGTTTTAGAGGGTGCTTAAGTACTTGAATGTTTAAGTACTTGAGAGTTTGAGTGGATACCTATTCAAGTTACTTGAGAGTTTAGTTGGACTACTTGAGTGTTTTAGCATGTGGTATAAATAGGTTTAATTCTTGTAATTTTTGTAAGAGCTTACATTGTAATATGAATATTTCTCTCTCTACTCTCTCTCTACAATATACATTGTCAAACATTGATTGAGTTTATAGAATAGCTTGATTGTGTTTGGGAAATTACAATTTCACAAGATTAAAGGGTCTAAACTGTATTTATTTGATAGTTAAAGTTAGAGGGTTTATTGTGTAATAAGCTAATAGTTATTAGTTATTGGGCCTCAAGCCCGCTTAGCATTTAGCAAAGCCCATTAGGCATTAGGCCTGGGTATTTAATGTTTTGATTAGTTTAGTTTTAGGTTAATCCTAATATTCATAATTATAATCCTATAGTGAGGTAGTCGTTTTCTCTGTATTCAAGGGCATCAAGAACACACAAGGTTTAACTGTTTATTCAAGGGATTGGTATGTTATTCTGATCTTATATCTCTTGATCTATATTGTGTTCTGTGATTGTTAATCAACTAGATTAAACTAGGTTGACAAGTGGTATCAGAGCCAAAGAATCAAGTTTTTGGATTAAAAACACTATTCATCGATTTACTATTCATCGAGTTACTATTCATCGAGTTTACTGTGTTCATCGACTAGTGAAAATCAAGTTCATGATTTAAGGTGTTATTATGCTTGAAGTTGATATGATAAGGTGTGTGTTGCGTTATTAAATAGCATCTGATTGGCTAATTGCATTATAAAGTAACAAGTGATTGAATTTATATGATTTTGTGTTTTCTGGGTCCATAAAGGAGTCGACTCTGTGTTCTTAAAATCAAGTGATAAAAAGTGATTTTTACTCATTAAGTTTGATTGAATGCTGATCGATGTCAGTTAATGGGTACCAGAGTCTGATTTTTGCAATTGAATTTGTGTTCTTATTCGGTTTCTGGGATTGATCATTGAGTTCTCTGAGTTTCTGGGTTGAACAAGAACATATCGGTCCACTATTTATCGGTTTACACATTTTATCAGTCGACCATAGAATATCGGTCCACACACATTATCGGTCAACATCACTTTATCGGTCCATATCTTATCGGTCCATACTCATTACCGGTCAAGGCACATTACCGGTCGAGTTCACTATGCCGGTCCATAGCATTACCGGTCGAGTTCACTATACCGGTCCATAGCATTATCGGTCCATACATAATATCGGTCCACTTTCCATACCGGTCGCCCGATACACTCACAGACCACATCGGTCGACTTATCGATCCGGTCCCGGTCCAGTACAATATACCGGTCGAATACCCAATATCGGTCCATACACGTTTACTGGTCAAGCATAATACCGGTCGTTACTTCTTACAGGTCAAACAAGTTCCCGGTCCAAACGAGTTTCCGGTCAACAACAGTGTTTGCGCCACCCAAGACTCACGCAAACTGTACTTTGCGTGACACACTACGCAAGAACCGTCCTTTGCGCCACCCAAGGCTCGCGCAAATCCTATTTTGCGCAACCCACGTCTCACGAGAACCTCATCTTGCGCCAGTGCCTTCTCGCGCAAACCTCTACTTTGCGCCATCTGTGTCTAGCGCAAACCTTACTTTGCGCGACCAGCTTCTCGCGTAAACCGCCTTTTGCGTCACTATCCTTAGCATATATCTGATTTTTGCACCAGTTTTATCTGAGTTTCATCTATTTGTGCTTTATACTGTTTGCGAGGACTGCATTTAATTATTTTTGGAAATTTATTTTTCTGAAAATTTTTTGAGTGTGTTTTTTATCTTGATTCTAACGATCTCATCTAGTTGGTTGTCTTGATATAGAAAAGTTTGATTACTAACCGTACAACTAAGATGTCGAATCAGCTTCTCTCAATTGGCTCTCAGTCCAAACCTCTTGTCCTCATGGCTAATGAGTATCAGCAATGGAAGACCAGAATGATCCAGTTTCTGAATCACAAGAACAAAGATTACATGGAAGCGATCATTAATGGTCCAGAAAATCCAACGATCACAGTAAAGGGTCAAGCTGCAACAAAGACATCTCTAGAAATCCCTGACAGATTTGTTCCTAAACCTTATAAGTTCTTTACTGAAAAGCAGAAAGCACAGTACAAGATTGAGGAAGAGGCTCTAATTTATCTGACAATGGCTATTCCAAACGACATCTACAATCGTGTAGACAGTCAGAGCTCTGCTAAAGCAATCTGGGATGAACTAACAAGACAGTTTGAAGGAAGTGAAGCCTCCATCCAAGCTAAGAAGAATCTATGCATAAATGCATACGAGGGATTTCATGCAAAAGAAGGAGAGTTGCTACTAGATACCTACAACAGATATAACATCATTCTCAATGACTTGCGGAGGAACAATATCTCTAAATCTGCTTCTGAGATAAATTATAAGTTCATCAAGAACATAAATCCGGAATGGAAGAACTTTGCTATCAGCCTTCAGATGTCAAAGAACATGGCTCAAGAGAACGTCACTGATATCTTCTCTACTCTTTCTCAGCACGAGGACGAAGTGAGAACCATCAATAATGAGTCAAATAAATTGAAGGATTATGTGGCTCTTATAGCCGGCAAAGGTTCTATATCCTCTGCAAGGTCAAAGAAAAAGGTGTCTAAAGATCTAGTTACCAAAGTTACTGACTCTGACTCTGCTTCAAGCGATGAAGAACTGGAAGTTGACTCAGATCCAGATATTCAGAGGTTCTCTGAGGACTTGGCTCAAATTACACGACGATTCAATAAGAGCTTTGGCAAGAAGAAATTCTACTCAAAGCCAAAGTATGATGGATACAAGAAAGAGAAGTCTGAGATGCGATACAAGCCGAGGCATGGAAGGAGAGAGGAAGGACGAGAAGACAGGAAGGAAGATAGAAGAGAAGGAAAGAGAGAGGAGAAGCGAGAAGAACGAAAGGATGAACCAGGAAGATGCTACAACTGTGGCAAATTTGGGCATTTCTCAAGAGACTGCAAGTTCAATAAGGTAAAGAACTCAGAGTACTATGCAAGAAAGTCACTCATTGCCAAGAAAGCTGAAGAAGGAAAAGTACTGATGGCTGAAGAAGAAAACTGGTTGTTCCAAAGTTCCGATGACGAGGAACAAGCGCACTTCACCCAAGTATCTTATATGGCAAAGCTGGATGGTGACGATGAAGATTCTGAGGCACAATCCGAAGATGCAAACTCTGTGGCCTGTCGACTGTGGGTGATAGATTTTGGGTGTTCACGCCACATGACAGGATTCAAGCACCTCTTACATAACTATGTGGAGGAGCCTGCCGGAGCAGTTAGATTTGCCAATTCTGAAGCCGAAGGACACGTCAGAGGATATGGAATGCTCGATAATGGTGTTGTGAAGATTCAAAGAGTGTTATATGTTGAAGGACTTGATCACAATCTGTTTAGTACCAGTCACTTCTGTGACATGAAATATCAAGTCCGCTTCACAACTACTCATTGCTATCTAGAGTGACAGTATCTTAATTCTAAACAATAATAAATTCTCAGAAAACAATATCAAAGAAGTTTGCGGAATAACACTTTGATATTCAATGGAACAGTAAACAAACAGTAAATCTGATGAACAACTTGCAAACTTTATTGAATGATTGAAAGTCACAAGCTTTTACAAACAACCTCAATATTGATGAACAGGCTCACTAATACGAATTCTACTTCTCTAGAATTAGGGTTCTAACCTTGAGGTTGATCCTCTCTATCAAAACTAAAAACTTAGAATGAATGTTATGTCTAAAGAAACAAACTATTCTATACATATACTGAAGACAAAAGATAATTACAAAATAATAAAAGATCTTCAGTATAATCTTTCATCATTATCTCTAAGCATCCATTAATATCTTCAATCCAGCTGTCATCCTTTCCATACGGATATTCATCTCATAAGCAATATTATTCTTCAGCAGCATTAAATACTCTGAGCAGTATTAACTCCTGCAGTACTAACTATGCTCAACAGTATTAGTCTCTTCAAGCAGTACTAACCTTGAACTAGCAGTACTAATATTGATGAGCAACATTAACTTGTATTAGCAGTATTAACTTCAACTGGCAGCATTAACCTCAGAAGTAGTAACCACTTAGTTCCAACAGCATTAACCATACTTGTATATTTATGAATTTCCCAACAATCTCCCCCTAACTTGACTTTTAGGAAGAGAAGTCAAGTTCTTCAGATGGTCTTCAAAGATGCTTTCAACACTTCAGTTCACACCCCTAGATTAGGATCCAAACCCAAGCTTTGATTAATGATTCTGCTAACCACAATCTTTGCCATTTCTGAAGCTTTTGAACATGTAAGCTTGGCATTCAACATTGCTTGTAATTTAGCCTTGCTGTGATCATAGATTTTGTCAACCAAGTAGTACTCATGATAAGCTCTGTCCACAGTGATGACATAGACTCCACACCTTTCAAATATCATCCAGTTTTCTATTCTTTGGAATTTATTCTATAGATGCGAATCTCTGATCACATGTTGAACTTTGCTAGGATCAAACATCATGCATAAGTACTCCATGGCTAATCTGATTAAGCTCATTCCTTCTCCTTTCATCTCCTCTTCATATAAACCCAATCCAACTTTAAACATCTCTTCTAAATTTGATCTTGAACAGCTTCTGATGAGTCTACCCCAAGTAGAGTACACTTCATATACATCTCCCACTCTCTTAAGCCTGAAGTATTTCTTTCTTTGATCTTCCAGAATATCCCAAAAAATGACTTCTGGTGCTTTCATAGAAATAGGATCAGCTTGAACTGGTTCATCAGCTGTTGTAGTCATATAAAGCTCAAGATTATATTGCTTATTGGACTGTTCTGGGTTCTGTACAAATTCAGTTGAAGGTGTGACTGAAGGTTCTGCTGCAGTTTCTGCTCTTTCTTCAACTCTTGGCCTTTTGGACTGCTTCTTGGAAGCTATAGTCTTCACCCTCTTTGCAGATTTAGCCTCTATACCAACATTCTCTGAGTCTTCCTTATGCTCTTTTGTAGGTGTGACTTCCTCAGGGAATGGTTGCTGAATGTTTAGATCATGTCTCTCCTTCATTCTTCTTTCAGCCTCTTCCCTTTGTGAGGAGTCCCCTTGCAGCTTAGGCATCTCTTTCTTATACAGCTCCTCCACTTGACTGTATGCCATATTATTAAACATTTCTCTTTGACACCAATTGAACCTTTCAGGAAATTTATCATTTTTCTTCTTTCCTGATTGGCCAAAAAGGTCTTGGAAGGTTGTATCTTCTTCTTTTTGAGTGGCATTCTTTTGACTGGAAGTTTCTTGTCCTCAACTGCTGCTTTTAAGCTCTTTTGATACTCTGCATTGAGTTTTCTGGCCATTATCCTTGCAAGCTCTCTATCTGTTTCAGTTTGGAGTTGTTCCTCCTTTTCCATCTGTTCTTGAAGCTGCTTTGCTAACTCTTCATCTAGCTCAATCTGACTTTTCTTCTTTAAAGATTGTTGTTCAGGTTCAACCATCTTTCCTTTTCCCTTAGCATCCTGCAGACTTGCCTTACTTGTTTCTTTTTTTTCTTTGAGAGACTTCCTTCATTGATGATCACTCCTTTGGCCTTTTGTCTAGCCTCAGGAGTGTCATTCTTGGCTTTTACCAATGTCTCTGCAATCTCCATTTCTTCTACAGAGAGCCCTGTTCCTGTTCCTACTGCTTCTTTGACCTCAGAAGTATTAACTGTTTCTGCTGTTTCAGCAGCATTAACAGTTTCTGCTGCTTGAGCAAATTCTGTTTCTGCCTCTATTTCATCTTCTTTCTCCCCCTCAACCTCAACTCTCTTTGTAGATGAACTTTCTTTCTCTGTTTCAGCCTCTTTCTCCCCCTTGTTGGAAGCATCTTTATCTTTTGACCTCTTCATCAAAACAAACTATTTTCTCCTCTTCTTTTGCACCAACCTTGTCACCATTTTCTTGAATTTGGCAATCTGTACTTGTTGGGACAAGATTACCAATTTCATTTCTTCAATTTTTTTCCCCTGCTTGATCACATCCATGTTGATGTTTCCCATTGCTTCCATCAATTCATAGTAGTCATATATGTCCTCACCTTCCCCACAAGTGTTACCCTCTTTTGAAGGATCATTGGATCTTTTTGTAGTGGAAGTCTTCTGCCTAGCAGAAGCACTATCCACCCCCTTGGTTTCTTGGCACCTGGGACCTTTGAATGATTGCTCATTCAAAGTTGCCATGGGGGAGGCCTTATTTATGTTACCACTGTCCTCCTCTGTGTTAGCAGGAGTAGTGGCAGCCTGCTCACCCATATGCTCATACATCTCCTCATTGAGCACCTCCTTGGGGTTGGGAGACACCCCTTTGGTTTCCCTGTGGATATTCTTTAAAGGAGAATTCTCCCTTAGAGGGCTTAAAGGCTCAGTGGTTGATGGTACAAGAAGGGAAGGAGCCTTCTTTACCTTTTTCCTTATATATGTTTGGGTGATTGGAGAGGTTGGCTTTTGAAGTAGGGACTGGGGGATTGATATAGAGTGGGAAGTTTGGGATTGGCTAGCAGTGGGATGGTCTAATGAGGGCCTTGACCCTGCTGCCATACCTTCTTCAGTGTGGGACACCACCATCATTGTAGAGAACAATGGGGTGTCAACTCCTTCCGAGTCCAAAGGGGATCTCTTCATGTTTGAAAAGACCTTACTTTTGGGAATTTTTGGTACATATACCTCATCAAAGTGAGGCATATCCATCAATTCGTGGGTTATAACTTCTTGTACAAACCTGGGGTACATATAAAAACTCTTTCTACTTCCCAGGTTTGAGACAAGATCACTGAAAATCATTTTAGAGAAATTGTACCTTATGGCAGTGGCCAAACAGACCAAAGCATAAGCAATGGTACTGCTAAACTCACTCCATCCAGTAGTCTTTTTAGAAATGCAGTGCATAAGGGTATGGACAAAGAAACGCCATTGGGGTGAAAATTTAGCTTTTGAGAACTTAAAGACACCCAATGGGCCTCCATACCCCATTCTTGTAAGAGTTGAGAAGAAGTCCTCATTAGGAATAGAAGTAATACCTTCAGTATCGTCTAGACGTAGACAGATGCGTATCACCTCTTCAGAGACAGACAAGGGTTTGTCACACACCCTTGTTTTCAGAAACTGCACACCATTCTCTGTAACTATGGTGGCATTAGCCCAGAATTGCCTTTGATGCTCTATGTAGATTGTTGGCGAGACCGTAAGAGCATGTGCAATGTGGCTCGTATTGAGAAAATCCACAATCTGGTGGAATCCAGCGGCCTGTTTGGGCTTCTGTAGCATTGCAATCTCGTTATGCTCATCTATGAATGCCATTGATGCCATTGGTTCTTGAGTGTTCTTGCCTGAGACTTACTAAGGAGCTTGAGAAAGAAGGATTAGAGAGACGATGAATAGTATTCAAAGAGTCGTTATGATCTTTTAGGCGGGCAAAGGGTATTTATAGTATACGGGTCATAAGCAGTATTAACCTAGAGCAGTATTAACTAACTAGCAGTATTAACTAACTAGCAGTATTAACTGAGAGCAGTAATAACTAATAGCAGTATTAACTAACTACCAGTATTAATTGAGAGCAGTATTAACCACTAGCAGTATTAACTAACTAGCAGTATTAACTAACTAGCAGTATTAACTAATTAGCAGTATTAACTGAGAGCAGTATTAACCACTAGCAGTATTAACTAACTAGCAGTATTAACTAACTAGCAGTATTAAAACTGCACTGGCAACATTAACTATACTTACTCTTTTTGAAGCTTATGAAGGGCTGATCAAGGCAATAACTACCTGTAAAAGATGATTAGCGGCACACAAATAACCAAAATAGCAGGTATATAACCACTTTTAAAAACATGAGCTCATTCAGTGTTGATCATTCCCACACTTGAGACCAAGAAAGTGAATCTACCCACATCAAAGGCTTTAGTGAATAGATCTGCAAACTGATTGTCAGTATGAACTTTGGAACTTGAATGAGTTTCTTTTCATTGCAATCTCTGATAAAGTGATACCTGATCTCAATGTGCTTTGTTTTGGAGTGCTTGACAGGATTGTTAACAATGCTTATAGCATTGCTATTGTCAATAAAAATTGGAGTGTGAAGAAATGTTACCCCATAGTCCAACATCTGATTTTGAATCCATAGAACCTGAGAGCAGCAACTTTCAGCAGCAATATACTCAGCTTCTGTTGTTGATAAGGACACTGTGGTTTGTTTCTTACACTGCCAAAATACTAGTCTTGCACCCAAAAGTTGACATCCCCCTGAAGTAGACTTTCTGTCCATGTTGGCACCACCCAAGTCACTATCTGAATAAGCAATCAAGTCAAATGAAGATTCATATGGATACCAAAGACCTAATCTAGGTTGCCCTCTTAAGTATCTAAAAATCCTCTTCACAGCTTAAAGATGTGATTGTTTAGGCTTGACTTGGAATCTGGCACATACACACACTGGAAACATGATGTCTGGTCTGGAGGCTGTGAGATACATGAGAGATCCAATCATTGACCTGTATAGATGGACATCAACATCCTCCCCCTCAAGATCAGCAGTGATCTGTTTGTGAGTTTCCATTGGTGTGCTTGCTGGCTTTGAGTCTTTTAAACCATATTTCTCCAGGATGTCTTGCACATACTTTGATTGACTAATAAAGATTCCATCTGACTGCTGTTTCACCTGAAGCCCAAGGAAGAAGGTAAGTTCACCCATTGAACTCATTTTAAAGCTATTGTGCATCAACTCTTCAAAGTCTCTACACATCTGATCTTTTGTAGATCCAAAGATGATATCATCCACATAGATCTGAACTAGTAGGATGTCCTTCTTACTTCTTTTAATGAAAAGGGTCTTGTCAATGATGCCCCTTTCAAACCCATTCTCCAAGAGATAGGTAGACAGAGTTGCATACCATGCTCTTGGGGCTTGATGTAGACCATAGAGTGCTTTCTTCAGCTTGTATACTCTGTCAGGATATGAAGGATTTTCAAAACCAGGAGGTTGACAGACATATACTTCTTCATCAATTGTACCATATAGAAAGGCACTCTTTACGTCCATTTGATAGACCTTGAACTTCATGTATGAGGCATAGGCTAAGAACAACCTAATTGCCTCTACCCTTGCCACTGGAGCAAACACTTCATCATAATCTATGCCCTCTTCTTGGGTGTACCCTTGTGCCACAAGCCTTGCTTTGTTCCTGATCACAATACCTCTCTCATCCTTTTTGTTCCTAAAAATCCACTTGGTGCCTATAGCCCTATGACCCTTTGGAAGATCCACCAAGTCCCAAACATCCTGTAGCTTGAATTGAAGTAACTCTTCTTGCTTGGCTTCTATCCAACTTGAATCTTTCATTGCATCATAGGCCTTCTTAGGCTCAATCTGGGATAGAAAGCAGGAGAGTACTGTGTGTTGTTGATCCTGCAGCTCTTGAAGTCTGCTTTGATTCCTTGTAATGATAGGAGAAGAGATGTCTCCTATTACCAGCTCTGGAGGATGATTCTTTTGTGTTCTAGTCTGAAAACTAGGTTATTCATTAATTCCCACCTCTAGATTGGAATCATTTAAGTCAGCTGAGGGGATCTCATCAGCTACTTCTTGAACTTCATTCACTTTATTCTCCTCATCTCTTCTTTCTTCTTCACTCTGACTTGACTCAGATAAAATTTCTTTTTCACATAATTCAACAGGTTCTTTTATAGGCGTAGGAAAGATCACAGACTGTGGTATAATGTCTTGAACTTGTGTATCCCCTGATCTACCACTTCCTGAACTTGCATAATTGTCACTATTGAAACCAAAAGAGTTAGTTAGTGAATCAATGTCAAATAGCCACTGAGGACCAGACCCAATAGGATTTGGTGCGTTCTCATTGCATTTGACATTGTCACTTTCCTCAATTATTCTAGCAGAAGTATTAAAAACTCTGTAGGCCTTACTCTGAGATGAGTAACCAACAAGAAAACCATCATCTGCCTTGCTATCAAACTTTCCTAAGTGAGATTTGGTATTAAGAATTGTACAAGGACACCCAAAAGGTTTGAAAAATCCAATGAAGGGTTTTCTTTTATTTAAAAGCTCATAAGGTGTCTTGTTTTTAGGCTTGACTAGTAGTACTCTGTTTTGGACATAGCAAGCAGTATTAACTGCTTCTGGCCAGAAAGTTATTGGAAGTTTAGAGTCAGCTAGCAGAGATCTAGCAGCCTCAATCAGTGTCCTATTTCTTCTCTGAGCAACACCATTTTGTTGTGGAGTCCTAGGAGCACTATATTGTCTCTCAATTCCTTTTTCCTCACAAAAGGTGTTTAGATCAATATTTCTAAATTCAGTACCAAATGACTTTTACTTTTTGATTGGTTTGGTTTTCAATTCTTAGAATGAAGGATTTGATCAGTCCACTTGTCTCATCCTTAGTCCTTAGAAAATATACCCAAGTAAATCTAGAGTAATCATCAACAATAACTAGACAGTATGACTTCTTACCAATACTCATAACATTTGTAGGGCCAAACAGATCCATATGCAATAAATGAAGATAATTTGAGATTGTGTTCACCTCTTTGGACTTATGAGAAGTTTTGTGTTGTTTACCTTTGAGACAAGCAACACAATGATCATCACATGAATATACTTTAGAAGGCAAACCTCTTACAAGGTTGTTTTTAACAAGCTTATTTATTGTTTTAAAGTTCATGTGACACATCCTTCTGTGCCAAAGAGATGATTCATCCAGAGAAGCTTTTGAAACCAGGCAGTTTAGGGATGAATCAGATGAAACACTTTCCATATCTAAACAATATACATTGTCCTTTCTGGGGGTTCTTAGTAGTATCATTTTTTCATCAACTACCTTGAATCCAGGAGCAAGGATAATACATTCAGAATCTGTAAACAGTATACTATGTTGTTTGTCACAAACCTGTGATACACTTAACAGGTTGTACCTTAATTATTCAACATAGAAAACATCTTCAAAGGTCATTTTTCCTTTGGTCACAACACCTTTACCACTGATTTTACCTCCATCTGGAGTATTCCCAAAGGCAACATGCCCACCATCAATCTTCTTGAAGTTCTTGAGGCAAGACATGTTCCCTGTCATGTGCCTAGAGCAACCACTATCAACATGCCAGATGCTCTTCCCTTTGAGCTGTTGGTTGCCCTGCACATAAGATTAAACAATTAGTATTGATTGGGAACCCAAGCCAAAGTGGTCTTGGGTCTCCCTTTCTCTTCAAAATACTTACATTCCTTTTTGATGAGGTTTTTAGAATCAGAACACTTAGTATTTGAGTACTTTGTCAAGATTATTGGTCTAGCAGCACTAATACTAGAAGCAGTACTATCTTTAGAAGTACTAACAGAGTTAGCAGTACTAACAGGTTTGGCAGTATTAACCTTGTTGGCAGCACTAACAGAGTTAGTAGTATTAACATTTACAGAAGTACTAACAATGTTAGCAGCACTAACATTGGTAGCAGTAGTATTGCTTCTAGCAGCACTATCACTATCAGCAGCACTATTTGTGGTAGCAGTACTAACAACTTTAGTGCTTTTTGGTATCCAGATCTTGACACTGTCTTTCCCATTCTTTTTCTTCATGTGGTTATTAGATTTGACAACTTTCTTAGCCCCATGATTCTTTTCTTTCTTCCTATAACTAAAAGGTTTTTGAGTAGGTCTCTGAAAGTTCATCCTTTGGCTCATGGGATTGAAATAACAATATTTGGCAATGTGATTAAGCTTTCCACAAATAAAACAGGGTTTTGGTCTATTGATTTTACTCAGATCAATCCCTTGTTTTTGTGCCCACATATTATTCCAGTTTCTCTGATTACCCCTATTTTAATCATGTTGTTGGTGCTCAGATTTATTGCATGAACACTTGTTGCAAGGGATAGGGTTCACAACAGTGGTCTGTTTATAATGAACCTTCTTGGTCTTTCCATCAGTCTTCTCTATCTCTTTGGACTTGACCCAATTCTTTCCACATCCCTCATTGGTAACTATGTGGTTTTCTATAGGAATCTCACCACTCACAGTACTGTCCTTATTCTTGACAGT
Source organism: Arctium minus (assembly GCA_954870635.1). Classification (NCBI taxonomy): domain Eukaryota; kingdom Viridiplantae; phylum Streptophyta; class Magnoliopsida; order Asterales; family Asteraceae; genus Arctium; species Arctium minus. Next base: position 72,578,839 of record OX941089.1, on the reverse strand, counting down.
TTCTTTCTCAGTTTTATCCTCAACAACTACTTCATCTAAGGGATCTATCTCAGTGTCTCCCTGAGGCAGGTCCTTCCTATCCTTTGTCTCTAACAAGTCTGAACTAGGAGGGATATAGTTGTTGTTGTAGGGTGGTGGTGTGGTATTGTACCCTATTCCTCTTCTCAGTCTATCATGAATCTGAGTTTGTAGAAGAGAGTCCATTGCTTTAGAAGCATTTGAAAACTTTTCTACATCTAGCTTGACTTTAGCTAGCTCCCCTCTTAACTTTTCACTCTCCTCTTTGGATTTGGCTAGTTGAAGTTCTAGGTCATTCTTCTCCCACTTCCAGTAGTTTGTGTCATAAGAATGTTGAAGCTCATTGTCTTTAAAACTCTTAATCTGCTCTTCAAACCTCTCAACAATCCTCACATAATCTTTTATGTCCTTTTCTAATCTCTTAAGGTCATCACTCATGTTCTGATTGTGATCCCTATACCTTTTAACAGTGTTAATGCAATTTTGAGTACAAGGATTAGAAGTTACCTCTGTTGGGAGATCAGACACCTCTGCCATTAGAGCTTGGTTTTGGATAGCTTTTCAGCTTGATCACTCCAATAAAACCCCATACCTTGTTGAGAGACTAGGGCTTGTACAGAGTTTCTGTTATTATTGAAGCTTCCAGACTGTGCTTGTTGGTGGTTGTTGTTGTGAGACACTCCACTTCTGCATTCTCTAGCAAAGTTTCCCTTCTGGTGACATTTATAGCATTCCACCTTTGACTTGTCAAAACCTGCTCCATCTTCTCTTCTTTGGGAGAAGTTGTTCCTCCCAGTTCTCTTGATGAACTTATTGACTCTCATAGAGAGCATGGCCATCTGCCATTTAATGTCCATGTCTTCAAGATCATCTGGATGGAGTTGTTCCAAGTCATCATTAATTAGAGAAGAGTTTCCATGACTGGATATAAAGGCTTCAAACACAGATTCAGTGCCTTTCTCTTGATTTGCTCCATTAGCAGCACTAACTGATTCAGGATTAGAAGTAGAATCAATTGATTCTGATAGGAGTGCAGCATTGTGAACATACCCAGAAGGCTTCTTCTTAGCCTCTACCTCAGATTCAAAAACTCTTAGATCATTGTATAGATCATCAAGTTCCTTTTCTTCCAATTGATCATTCTGTCTGAAACAGACAGTATACATGGTCCATTCATCACCAGGGACCTTAAGAACTTCCTGTTTAGATCATCTTGATCAATTTGTACTCCAACTGTAGCTAGTTCACCAATTAGCTTGTTGAACCTGTCAAAAGTTTGAGTCATGGACTCATTCTTGGTTGACATAAAGTTCTCATACTTTTGCTTCAGTATGGCCTTCTGATTTCTCTTAGTACTTTTGGTACCAGAGAATCTCTTCTCTAGAGCATTCCAGAGCATCTGTGCATCAGTGCAATTGCAGAATTGGTGTTGATATTCATTGGGAATAGCCAAGAGCAAAGTGCTCAAGGCTTTCATCTCTGTCTGTCTAGTCTTTCTTTCTGCATCAGTTTTTGGTGGTGTCCTCTTTCCATTAGCACTAATCTTTCCTGCTTCAGATGGGCCATTCTCAATGATGTCCCACATAGAATAATCAGTGAGGAGTATGTATTGCTTGATTCTGATCTTCCACATGTCGAATTCATTGGGTCTGAGCATTGGAACCTTTGAGACCAAGGTACTGTTTGATTCAACTGCGTTTTCCATGATGAATAAGATTTCTGAGAATACAGGCTCTGATACCACTTGACAGGATCTTAATTCTAAACAAGAATAAATTCTCAGAAAACAATATCAAAGAAGTTTGCGGAATAACACTTTGATATTCAATGGAACAGTAAACAAACAGTAAATCTGATGAACAACTTGCAAACTTTATTGAATGATTGAAAGTCACAAGCTTTTACAAACAACCTCAATATTGATGAACAGGCTCACCAATACGAATTCTACTTCTCTAGAATTAGGGTTCTAACCTTGAGGTTGATCCTCTCTATCAAAACTAAAAACTTAGAATGAATGTTATGTCTAAAGAAACAAACTATTCTATACATATACTGAAGACAAAAGATAATTACAAAATAATAAAAGATCTTCAGTATAATCTTTCATCATTATCTCTAAGCATCCATTAATATCTTCAATCCAGCTGTCATCCTTTCCATACGGATATTCATCTCATAAGCAGTATTATTCTTCAGCAGCATTAATACTCTGAGCAGTATTAACTCCAGTAGTACTAACTATGCTCAACAGTATTAATCTCTTCAAGCAGTACTAACCTTGAACTAGCAGTACTAATATTGATGAGCAGCATTAACTTGTATTAGCAGTATTAACTTCAATTGGCAGCATTAACCTCAGAAGTAGTAACCACTTAGTTCCAGCAGCATTAACCATACTTGTATATTTCTGAATTTCCCAACATAGAGGATCCCGATGGTTACAAAGTTTTCAAAACTGAACGCCATGGAAATCTATACTATGTAGATTTTCCAACACTGTCTGTCACACGTCCAATCTGCCTATTAGCCAAAGCAACTAAAGCACAATCGTGGACGTGGCATCGCCGCTTGTCTCATCAGAATTTTCGATCCATAGCGAAGCTACAGAGATAAGGTCTGGTCAAAGGTCTACTAGAAATGAGGTTCGAAAAATACTCACTATGTTCTGCATGTGAGTTGGGCAAAATGAAGCGTAGCTCATTCAAGTCTAAATCTGAATCATCGACCTCATCTGCACTGGAACTTCTACATATGAACCTTTGTGGCCCAATGCGAACAACATCTATCAACGGCAAGAAGTATGTTTTAGTAATGATAGATGACTATTCAAGGTATACATAGCTCGAGTTTCTTTACAACAAGTCAGATGCGCCAGAGTTGATTATCGCTTTTATCAAGCGCATCCAAGTGCGTCTCCAATTTCCAGTTCGAACTATTCACAGCGATAATGGCACGGAGTTCAAGAATGACACCTTACAGAGTTATCTTATCTTTGTGGGCATTTCACATAATTTCTCCGCAGTCTACACTCCACAGAAAAATGGCATTGTTGAACGGAAGAACTGCACTCTTGTTGAAGCTGCTCGTACTATGCTTGTATATTCAGATCTACCCATGTACCTTTGGGCTGAGGCAGTCGCTACAGCATGTTTTACTTAGAATCGTACCATCGTAGCAAAATGACTCTTTTGGATCAAATAATTGTATTCAAGATTAAAGGGTCTAAACTGTATTTATTTGATAGTTAAAGTTAGAGGGTTTATTGTGTAATAAGTTAATAGTTATTAGTTATTGGGCCTCAAGCCCGCTTAGCATTTAGCAAAGCCCATTAGGCATTAGGCCTGGGTATTTAATGTTTTGATTAGTTTAGTTTTAGGTTAATCCTCATATTCATAATTATAATCCTATAGTGAGGTAGCCGTATTCTGTGTATTCAAGGTATCAAGAACACATAAGGTTTTCATTGATTATTTAAGGGATTGGTATGTTATTCTAATCTTTATATCTCTTGATCTATATTGTGTTCTATGATTGTTAATCAACTAGATTAAACTGGGTTAACAGACTCAAAAGCTGTTAGATTACTCATAATGGCCATTCCCAATGATATCTTCCTAGAACTTGATTCTTGTGTAACTGCAAAAGAGATATGGGATCAGTTGTTAAATCAACTTGAAGGTGGCCTACAAACTCAGAAAAACAGGAGAAATCTATGCATAAATGAATATCATGATTTTCATGCATTATCTGAAGAAACCTTACACCAAACATACTCAAGGTTCAACATTCTCATCAACAAATGCAGAAAATTTGGGGTCATGAGGACAAAAGAAGAAAATAATGTTCAGTTTCTTAAAAGTCTAAAAGAAGAATGGTCACAACTGTCCATGTCAATACAAGCCAATCAAAATCTTGAATCATGGTCATTGACTGACATTTATGGAACCCTAGTTGCACAGGAAAAAGAAGTTGTCAAACAAAAATCAAAAACCTCTTTAGGTGGACCACTTGCACTCATATCAAAACAAAAAGGTGTATCACAAGAATGCAAAAATGCAGAAACAAACAACTGTTCAAAAAGGGAATCTAAAAGAAAATCCAAGAAAGTTCTGATGTCTGAAGAAGTTGAACACTCAGATTCAGACTCAGATGATGACATCAATGCTTTTGCCAAATCTCTTGCATTAATTACCCATCAATTTAACAAGAAACTTGGCAAGAATGTTTTTGAAGGAAGAAGAGAGAATGAAGAAAGGAGAGGAAATCCAGAAAGGAGATTTCAGAAAGATGATTATCAACAAGAGCCCAGATCTACTCTGCATAGTGATCAAAAGGAAGCCTGCTTCTTCCTCTTCTGAAAACTTCGCTGCCATAAAAAATGACACATCCATCAAATTATCAAAGGAAGCGTTGTTTGGTTCTCCTCCTGATCTATCAGTTCTAGACCTATCCCTGCCTCCTGATGGACCATTCCTCCCAGGGCAAGTACTTGATGATACACATGGAATCTTCTTTAGAGATGATGAAGGGATACTCAGATTTCAAAGAGTGTATGAGATTCCCATTTGCCCCCTGAGTCATATCAAAGATATTTTGTGTCTATGGTGCGAATTCTCTACATCAGCTAAACCGATCAAGACAATCATTCGTCAAGAATCAGCAGATCGAAGGGAAAGAGGAGAAGTAGTACCTGACTATATGATAAAGGTTCTAAAATCCTATCTAGATAGCTGATAGATTAGTCTCTTAATTCTTGTAATCTATTGGCTAAACTTACAGTAGTTAGTTCTTCACTTGTAATTCTTTATTTGAAATAATGAAAATTTCAGTGAAGTACTTAACCCTATCAATACTGTAAAAGATCCCTCAAAATAGTAATTGGGATATGTATGTTATGAGTTATGATTATTCCTCATTTTGAATTATAAAGTAATTTTCTTCAATTACTTTGTCATTATCAAATAGGGGGAGATTGTTGATCTAAACTCTCTCAGTGATTTGATAAAGACCCTCTTCTATACTTAGTGAAAATTACGTTTAATAATATGTATTAGTGTTTCATCATCAGCGATTAGACTGAGTCTGTTCAGTTATCACTGATGATCTTTCTTGTAAACATTCATATGTATTAGTGTTTCAACATCGGCGTTTAAATACTGAGTATGTTCAGTATCGCTGATAGTTTATGATGTAAACAGTTAGACGTAATCCCTGAAGACAAGTTTTGCGTCAAAAGATGTTCATAGCTGAATCGAAGACGAAGCTTCTAAACAAAGACAAGTCTACTAGTGACCTGATGCATATATTAGTGAAGCAAAGACGACTCTACACATACGTGATGAACCCTGAGGAAAAGCTTCAACGATAGCTGAACTTATTTGTAACTCTGAAGGAAGAGATATTCAGCGATCGATGATCACTTAGCTTATGCCTCAAGTCTCTTTTGTATTTCCCTTGCACACTTAGTACGATGTGTCAGAACGGATATACCTCTACCACAATTCGTACAACAACTCTGTCAACTACATTGTTCATGATACGACCGAAAGCATGTCTCCTAAAGTCAGACCCTCTCTGCCAATCAATGAAGGACACGTGTAAAGTGCTCTGCCATGCATTTAATGCATAGGGTATAAATAGAAAGATAACAACTCTATCTGAGAGTTGCCCTAAGCCTTCATCTTTCTAAAATATAGAAACCCTTGTTTTCTATACTTCTAAAATCTCCCATTCTCTATATTCTTGTGCAACCATCTTAGTGTTTTCTTAAGTTTGTTTAGATTGAGTTCTACTTAATCTTATTCCGCAACAGACTTGTAAATTGTGTTTGATTTATCAATAAACAATTTATTAAACTTTAAATTCCGTGTTTGTATTCAACCCCCCCCCCCTTCTACAAACTTGTTAAGCAACTTCGGGACCAACACATGTTTGAAATGAAGATGGTTACAAAGGAGTTCTTCAAGCTGCCATAGAGAAGAAGATAAAATATGCACAAATTTCGGGTATAATTAAAGGTTGTGGTCAAGCATTTGTTGTTTCTGACAATGAAAAACTCGATTGGTGTGATATGCTCAATCTCGTACCCTTGCCCGTTAATAAAAAAACAAGAGATTTTGGCCTGAAAATCCATATTCATTCACTTAATTTCATATTTCGTGTTCTTACCCCAAAATGTCTCATTTGGATTTATGTCGTTCAGGAAAACATTCGATAAATACTCAAACGAGCTTAATGCTGTTTCAAAGGAACTGTTTATGTTTATGTACATAAACCTAGGAATAGAACCCAATACAATTAGCAGATTTTATGAGAATTTCATACAAAGTAAAAGAATGAACTACTATCCACCATGTCGTGTAGCACACCAAGTTTTAGGGTTGGCACCACACTCAGATCAAATTGGGTTAACCCTCTTGATTCAAGTCAATGAAGTTCTAAGCTACAAATCAAGAAGAAATTGAAATGGGTGCCGATGATACCCATTCCTAGATCAATTATCCTCAACATAGGTGATATTATGGACGTAATCGATTAAGTAGCAACTGACATTGTTTGAATAATTTGGCTGCTCTGGTTAGATCGAGAACGAAATTTGAATGATCTACTTTTGTTGTCGAATTTCCAAAGAAAACTAAATTGGAACAAAATCGAACAAAATCAAGTTTCGTTTGATCCCATAGACTAAAAACTGTTTGGATTGTATGGGTTTGGTAAACACTGCAAGACGTGGCAGAATATAATTTGTTCTCTTGCTTAGCGGAAAAAATAGATCGGGACTTGACAAGGATTTGATAACATTATTGTTAAATTACTAAACTATCCATGCCCTATTAAAATCTTGGAACTTTCCACGATATTTCACCGACGCACCCTTCTCTCTTGTTCTGTCTGTTCTATCCAGTCCCATCTACATTCAACGCATATCCAATTTCAAACTCCATTTCTTTTCTTTCAAACTTCTCTAACTAAAGTGTTAGGGTTATTTGTTTAATTGAATTGAAGTATGTGCTAAAATTGTAAATACCTATATCGTATAATATTTTAGTTGTTTCCTAGGGTTATCCTAGAGTTATTTTGTGTGCCTAATTGTGATTAAAACCTTCATGTGTAAACTCTCTGTTAATCTTCAATCATATGACCAGATTTTATGGCTTATCATTGTGTTATTGATTGATCTTTGATACCTTCACTTGTTATAGGGATTCACAATTGGTATCATAGCAGAGATACAAAGATTTCGATCCAAAGGCATTCAATTTTCATCATTGTTCTTCCATAATCAGATCAAAAGTCGCCTAAGTGGGTAGTTCTTATTTTTTTTCGATTTTGCTTGAATTATCGATCTCCAACTACTCTAATCTATTCATTCAAGTTGTCTATTACGTTGGAGCAAAGTAAGTAATTGGAATCAAGGTCTTCTTGTAGAAAGTCAACAAATGTAAACCTTGCATTGTATTTCTATTTTCATTATAAATGGTCCACGACTTATCTTGACCATATATATAGTCTTAGTCCTTGTTCATGAAGTAACTCATTCTTGTGATTGTATTTTAAGCGTTTGGCACTTGAAATACATATGCATATCTCTCTCTAGATTCTCTCTCTAGAATTCTTGTTTGATTTACATGTTTGATGCTTGATATGGGTCCTACATTTGGTATCAGATCCTACGAATCACACATACGAATTTTAGACAATTCGTATATCACATATGTACGAATTCAACACTTGTGAGATTTTCAGAATCAACTATGCGAAATCCAATGAGTCTGCGAGTTCATGATTCGAGTTCTTAAGGATTCTGCGAGTTCTTCAGATCTTCGATGAAAATTTACTCTAAATGGATAAAAAATACGTCAATCCTTCTAATTTTAATCTGGAACTTCACCAAAATGACCAATAACACATCTAGAAACAATTAAAACCAAGGATTTTTGATAAAGAACACTTAAAGATACAAATTGATACTAAACAGTGTTTTTCGAACTCGTGAACTCTGAAAATTCAAAATGTCAAAATTGATGATCAATTATATTGCAAGACACTAACAAATCTATACAAGATTGATCTAGAACATAAAACGAACTCAATGAAACCAATTAAACTCGAAAAAACTCAGAAAAATCCAGAATTTGATCTATGACTCAAAAAACAATCCGAATGTTCATATTTTCTTGATTTCGATTTGAATCTGCTCTGATACCAATTATTATGTCCTAAGATTATCAAGTTATATTCAATTACAATCAACTTGAATATGTTCTTATTACGAATACTAACATCATTCCTAGCTAGCCAATCCATCCCAAGCTCATTATCGAACTCTCTCATGGCCATCGAGTAGTACAACACTGGCTCCAGACACCCTTCAATTTCTATGGCACAACCCTCAAACACTTCTTTCAGAAGCACCTGATTAGGATCGACAGTTTCTACTTCTAATGCGTGATATAAATGCATAGGTTTAATACACAAACATTTTGCAAATTCGGGAGATATAAAAGAACAACTCTCTCCTGAATCAAATAGTACTCTAGCACATAATGAGTTCACTATAAACGTACCTGCAACCACATCAGGAACCTTCTCCGCCTCCATCATCGTCACATTGAACACTCTTCCGACCACTTCTTCTCCTCCCTTCTTCCTCCCCCACGCTCCCCAACTTGAACTGGTCCGCCCCGTTTTACTTGTGGGTAATCAGATCAAAAGTGATCGGGCGACCCACTTTGATAGCAGGTCCTCTTGGTCGGACAATCTCTAGACATATGCCCCGACATCCCACACTGAAAGCATGACCTTACCTCTGACCCACATTCTCCCCAATGCACCTGACGTCACTTTCCACAAGGCTTATCTCCAAACCCGCGACCGCCTCTCGGCTCTGCCATGAAACTCTTTCCCTTTCTCGGATCTGGTATCGGTCCATCCCACTTCCTCTTGTATCCAACTCTCTCCATCACTTGATAGTTCTTTTCCTTTTCTGTCATCTCGGCTCCATTAACGATCGCTTGAAAAGTAGATGGCTCTCTTGCTTAAACCAACTCTCATAGACTCCTCTACTGCTCGAAGATATAACGTTCCACCCGCCTTTCCTCATTTAGTAGGTACGCTCATGCAAATCGGAACTTCTCAAAAAATTTAGAAGTATACTCTCTCACTATCAATTCCTTTTGCTCCAGGTTCATAAACTCTTCTTGCAACTTATTCACTACCGCAGAGGACATAATTGTGCCTTGGATTTCCAAACAAAGGCCTCCCACGACATACCCTTGGTTGCCGATGTTCCTCGTCCTCCCGTTTCCGCATCCTACCATAAGACAACCTCAGATCTCAGGATGGATAAGGCATAAATCACCTTGTCTCCTTCAACACACTTGTTGGTAACAAACACCAATTCCATTTCCTTAATCCATTTCATCACCAGCACTAGATCACACTCTCCCTTATAAGTAAGGGGCTTGCAAGAGGCAATTTCATTGTATCTACACCCTTTTGCAGTCACTTCGTTTACCACTAAGGTCACCGATAGAGAATGACCTCCCACTTCTGTCATAGGTGGACTCAACAATTTTGCAACCTCCTTGCTTTCTCTCCTATCTCTGCTTCCCGACACTGATTTCTCTTGGTGTGCCAATAAAGCTTGTAGAGTCTTTTGGAGTGTTCCCATCTCAGTGGCAAAGGTTTCGTGGGTCAAAAGGCCTGAGCTCGACCCTGACCACGAGCTCTCGCGGTTCCCCGTCCTCTCATAGTTACAGAGCTTTCTTGATGAGAGGTTTTCCTCTCTACAGAAATTTCCACACTCCTCACCCTGCGAGTGACACGAGTCTTGGCTTTACCCCGATTTCTGGTATTGGTCCCCTCTACTTGAGTCGTAGCCCTTCGAGTGGTCCTTCCCCGACCCCGTCCATGACCACGACCCCTTCCGCGGGCTGCCAAATGTCCAGCGGGATCCACCGACTCCTCAATATGAGCCTCATTCACCGACATATCCTCCTCCACTGGCATTGACCTACTTCTCAAAATTCGTTCAAACATGACGACTGCTGAAAATAACACATAGGCAAACTTTAATTGACCGACTCCTGAGCAATAAGATAATTAGGCAGGGACATGCACCTATAAATTTGCGATTACATTGGCCAAATGTAATCCCAAATTTACCTTACATGTTAATCACCAACTCTCATTACATACGCTCCTATAGAGGTGACCCCTAAGACATCGTATTTCTCGGTTGTGTCCCTCGCCTACAGTTTATGTTTAGGTCCAAACGGTTACCTAAATCTCTTAAACTATGGCTCTGATAGCAATTTGTAACAACCCAAAACCGACATCATAATATAAGATTTAAATTCCAAAACCGGGTCCCAATACAAACATTTCAAAGAAATTTAAATTCAACGTAGATCAATAATATAGTTTCTATCACAACCGAGAACTCTAAAAGTAACTAACACCGCACTAAGGACAAAGTCTTCTTGACCCGCTAGTTCAACACTTCTCCTTCCCTTTAGTCGAGCGACTCACCTTTTCTTTTTCCTGAAAGTGGTTTGAGAATAGTTTGAAAGTGAGGGTTAGACCAAAAGGGTCTAGTGAGATCCCGACAACAAACATTTATAATTAAAGGAAGAAATAAGTAATTGTAATCCATCTCAGTGAATTTTTAATCATCACATAAGGCGAAATCATTCCGTCACCGGAATCAATTTCTATAACTCCCGATTTATTACACTTTTGGGGCCCCCAATAGATACCCATTCGGCCCCCAAGTCGATGTCGTTACCGTGTGCAAGGAAACGGATTCCAGGCACACGGTTCAACCATCCCCGATGATTGAGATTAAGCCATGGCGTACAATTTATAAAACGACTACAACATAAAATATCACCAACTCTCATAAGATTAAACGCGTAAGGAAATTGCGTGCATAATCACAAAATAAACATATTATCTCTGCTTCCAATGTTAGATTTAATAGAAATAAGGTAAACTTTGTAACTTATCAAAATACCATTTCCAGTTTACAATGAATTTGGTTTAAGGGAACTCACCTGGTGATTAGGAAACTTGGCTCGCACACACGGAAATAGAATTCCGTAACATCAGACTCCTCCTAAGGAAACAACCTCTTTGGTCTGATTGATTTGCTCAAAAGACGATTCTTTAATCTCAATCTCTACCTCTTCACTCCTATTGCTAAGAAATCAATTTCTTTTTTTCCTTCTCACTCTAGCACGACTCGCACGCACAGGTTTGACAAGCAAATGAGGTGCACCTAGGGTTTTAGGTCCTAATATACACAATTACCTCAAGAGTCCTCAGACTTTCATTTATTTCACACTTACCAACTTTGAATCTTATTAAACAACAGGGCTAAGCAACCAAAATAGAAAAGGGGTGTTACAACATTTTACACGGTTACTTTTAAAAACCGTTTAAAAATGTATAAAATTTTAAACAACTTGTTTAACTTTTTAAAACAGTTTAAAAACCGTGTAAAAAAGTGACTTTTTAAAACGGTTCAAAAACTGTATTAAAAAGACCCTGACATTTTCAAACGGTGCCCTTTCAAACGGTTGTAAAGCGTTTGAAAATGTCGAAATAACCCGTATAAAATGTTTGTTAATCTTTAAACATTTTTGTCAGGGAGTGTTTGTTAATCTTTAAATTTTTTGTCTAAACAAAGTTTGGGTTTTCGATTTGTTCTTGTAGTATTTTGTTTTCCAACACCCTCAACATGAGCTAATCCTTACATGTTGGGGGTTGGATGAATTTTGGATTGAACAACCATGTGTTATGTGATTGAACTGTGTATTAGGTTATTGTTATTTTCAATGAAGCATATGATATAGTTTTAATGCTTTCATTAGCCTGATCAACTAGTGAATGATTTCTTGATGTTAATTTTCTTTGAGAAAAGTTCTTTAAGATTTGATGTTAATATTGTATGCCAAGAGTAAGAATTGCATAGAGATATACCAATTAAACTCTAAATCATTTTAATCTTGTTTTGCATATTATGATTGGGTATCAATTGTTGAGATCGAGAAATGAAACAATTCTTTCCAATGATAATTTTTGTTATAGCTCGAAAGAGTATAATAACTTATTTCGTGATTAATTCATTGATCATTAACTCGGTTCCTTGTCAATCACTGTGTCATGTGATAAATCAACCTACGAGAATTCCAATCCCCCAACAGTTTATCCAAAACCGTTTTTGCTTTTTTGCAAGATATAATCGTTCTCATTCGTTAATTATTCTGTGATTTACTGTCATCGCAATTACAAGCCAAACTTCTTTTCGTTTAATTAATAGTTAATATAGTCATTGTGTTAATTAGTACATGGCTTCTTTGGTTCCATACTCGTACTTCCGTACGTATTACTTGAGTCGACACTGTACACTTGTGGTCCGATTAAAGGGAGTGTAAACCCGACTATCATATACCTAAATGAGCATAATCTAGTCATTATCGTAAATATGAAAATGGGTGTTATACTAACTCTAACTCTTCACAATTAGAGTTCTAACAACGTGTTTCTAAAGATAATAATTGTGTATTTTCTTTTCTAAACTGATTGCTTAACCGTATTGCTTGATTTACCACCCTAAAATGGATATACATCTCTAATTTGTCTTCGGTTTTTTGTGTATTTTATAAATTGAAGTACATATGTCTATATATAGCAAATAGGATGGTTGAGATGATGAATCGGATAGAGGTGGTAGACGTCAAAATGATGGAAATTTAATAATATAAATTTTATTTCTCCCTAAGTTTATTCACACACGTGTGTATATATATATATATATATATATATATATATATATATATATATTAATAATTATAAATATTTCTTTGGTATTTAAACTGTTCTTAATTTAGTATACGAAATCCCAAATCTAAACATGAACACATATTTGGGATCAAGTTGAAAGTATTTATTCATAGACATGTTATTATTAATCTCTTTTTTTTAGTTGTACAAATTTCGTTTTCATATTTTAGTCTTTTCGACATTTACGATATCTAGATTTTTTGATGTATTTAAATATGAAATTTGTTATTTGTTCGATTTTTTCATAATCCATAAATGACATATTTATATCGTTCTGTTCAATAGTCCCTAAAATAAAAAGTTTTTTCTTTTTCAAATCTGAATGCATTATAACGATCTATGTAAATAGGTAAATCCAAAAATATATGCATTATATAACTTATAAATCCATTGGAGAACTAAAATTAACAACAACGATATATTTCAATATTTAATCAGTCCTATAAATAAAACTTTGTCGGTTTTTGAATCTGAAAGTTTTATAATGATTATCATAAATCACGGATCTCAAAAGTATATTAATCGCATTTAATAGAAATAAATACGACTAATTAATTTTAGTAAAACAACAAAACGTTTTAAATATGATTAATAATAAAATATTATTATATATGTTTAATACATATATAAATATAAATATATTGAACTACGTTTTCTTCTCCATAATTATTATTCAGATTTATAGTTCTATCTTTCCAACAAAAATATATTCCGAATCTTCAAGTTATCCTCTACTCAATAATATTTATATTTGATATTAAAATATAAACTTATTGTATCCGATGTAAATATCTCCATACGAGACAAAATATCTTAAATTATCGATTATATATGTCAACACTGTCATAAAATCATCATGCTTAACATTTACCTTAATAAGATACCTAAATGGGCATAATCTAGTCATTATTGTAAATGTGAGAATGGGGTGTTATACTAACTTTGTGTAATAATCGGGTATATTTTTAATAAAGTAAAGTTTGGGGGTTTATTTGGTCACGACTCAAAGGTAGAGGGGTAACGGGTAACATTGAAATAAAAGGGGGTTTTACCCTAAAAATCTCTCATTTGGCTTTTGGGGCGGTTGAGAAAAGAATAGAGAAGGAGGCGATTTTGGACGATCGAGCTCGGGAGAGGTCATCGATTGAGATTTGCAAGTTCTTGGTTTTTCTTTAAGGTAAGCATTCTTCCAACTCACAATCTTCTCTACAAGAACCTTTGACATTAGATTTATTCTTTGGAGTTGGGGATATTTGTTGTAATCTGATGGTTTTGGGTTTTAGGGATTTTTGAGTCTATGGGTTTTGGGGATTTAATCAGTCTATGGGTTTTGGGGATTTAATCAGTCTATGGGTTCTTGGATTGAGGAGTTTGATGTTAAAATTATTAATGTAAGTTAATCGATAGAAAGGGGTTTGGATTTCTATTCTTAAAATTGGTAAGTCTGTGGGGCGGTTTGTCTCGCAGTTTAGTCGATCGAGCAGTGGGGTGGGGAACTGGGGAACCCCGATCACGTAAACACCGGTCAAGGTGATACATCGGTCAACACCGGTCAAGGGGGGTTCGGTTGAGACCCCGGTCGATGGGAGTCTGGGCGAACAACCCCGGTCATGCCCCGGTTGAAGGACCAACACCCCGGGCGATGTGGGTTTGACCCCTGACCCTAACCCTGACCCTGAAAGGAGTGGACCGATATTAATTGTAAGTTTGGCCACTGAGGTAAGCTTAATATTAATTACCCTAAGAGCCGAGATTAGCTGTCATTAATCTTTTCAAGCCTTCGGGATTTATAGTATGTTAAGGTCGGGTACCGTTGTGAATTAGAAAGTATCGGAAGTTTACCGGCTAATGGTTTTCTTATTGGTTTTGATTCAAGTAAGCGCAAAGAGTTAAGCAAGGGGCACCATGTGAGTTTTCTGAACTAAAGACTTTTTACAGCAAAGAGATTATGCTTATATTATATGAGCTTTTATGCAAGTCTTGAAATGTTGTTTATGTCGATATTCAATTTGCGAGAATTCTTTATAAATGTTAAAGTTTGATTGTTATTTTGGTTAAAGTGGAAATGTATGCATGCATGATTAGAAAAGTGATAAGCTCAAAGTCTGGGGGGGGGGGGTTGTTCCTCCTGTGCTCATACCGGGGGGGGGGGGGGGGTGTTCCATTTATGTCGTTGGGGTGTGTCCCAGCAAGGCTGTGTGAGTCACAGACACCCTGTCACCTAAGAGTGGCGGTAGTGTGAGCTGAAGAGTTTACTGAAAGGTTTTTTATTCAATTGTATTTGAATATAGTTTGCTTTGTTATTAAATCTTTAAATTATCTCGTGAATTGCAACTGCTTTTAGAGGGGACTCACTGGACCGTTGGTCTAACCCCCGCTCTTTCAAAACTCAAAAACCTTTTCAGGTGGGCGTGAGGCTGGTAGCTCGGGTAAAGGGAAGGAGAAGGTTTAAGCGGCAGTCACCAATAGAAGACTCCTTTTTAGTATTTCTGTAGATCTCAGTTGTGTAACGGGTTGCTTATTCGCAAACCTTCAGATTTTATTGTTGACTTGGGCCATTTTGGCATGATATTTTTATGATAGTTATGTTTTAAATGCTTTAAGTTTTGGGTTGTTATACTTTGACTTCATAATCAGAATTCTAACCGGGTGTTTCTAAATATAATGATTATGTATTTTCTTTTCTAAACTGATTGCTCAACTGTAATGCTAGATTTACCACACTAAATGGATATAACTCTCTAATTTATCTTTGGTATTTTTGTTTGCTTTATAAATTTAAGCACTTATGTCTATATATAGCAAATAGGAAGGTTGAGATGATGAATCGGATTGAGGCGTTGTACGTCACAATGATGGAAATCTAATAATGTAAATTTTGTTGCTGCCTAAGTATATTCACACATGTATGTGTGTATATAATATATATATGTATATATATTAATAATTAAAAATATTTTATTTATTACTTATAGTATTGTTAACTTAGTATACGTAATCCCAAATTGAATATGAACATATATTTGAGATCTAGTTGATAGTATTTACACATAGGAATGTTATTATTATTACTTTTTTTTAGTTGTTCAAATTTTCGTAGTTATATTTTGGTCTTTTTCTTATTTATTATATCTAGATTTTGAACGTATTTAAATATGAAATTTGGTATTCGATCGGTTTTTCCATAATCGATAAATGACATATTTCTATAGTACTACTTAAAGGACCCTAAAATAAAAAAAATATTTTTTTTCAAATCTGAAAGCACCATAATGATCTATGTAAATTGGTGAGTCCAAAACCATATGCATTATATAACTTATAAATCCATTGGTTTGATTTACATATTTGAACTAAAACACAGATAATGAGCAATGGAGAGTACCGTAGTATCGAGCATAGGGTTACAGTTAACATGGAAAAGGAGCGGCTTTCGATTGCAGCTTTTCACACTCCCAGCCTCGAAGTCAAGATCAAACCATTGTCGGAGTTAGGTAAGGAGAAGTCGACAATGTATAAGACGATTGATGTAGAAGATTATCTGAGGATGAGCATTAGAAACAAACTCGATGGAAAAAGTTTAATCGAGCAGATGAAGATTCAAGATTAATGATGGGGTTTTTACTTTATTTTATAGCTACTCTTGTTCGTTTGTCGCTTTTCTCAAGTTTGTGATGTTACAAACTATTTGAAAACTAAGTAAAAAATATAAAAAGTATGATTAAAAGATAGTTTTTTATATTTATCATTACCTATTTTCCAATATAAAAATTAAATTCAAACCAATTTCAATTCCTACAACAGACATTCACCAAACCAAATATCACTTTAATATAATAAACACTTTAAAATATAAAAGAATGATAAAAGGAAAACGTACATAGACGGTGAGTTCAAACGAAAACATCATACATTTATGAAAACACGAGAACACCCGTATCACCACTTGTAATACTAAATCAGAGATGTGAGCAACCTTTAGCACGACCTAGGTCCTGGGTGAAGTCACATACTAGATCGTTTTGAATCACATGTGATTTTATATATATTAGAACTGTTCAACTACATATCACATGTTATTCTATTTCTATTCTATTTCTTTTTTTAAATGTTTAATTTGAATCACTAATTTTCACGCTTAAAATTACATGTAATTAGAAAAAGAATTGAAAAAAAATTAATTGTGAAAGGCATGTGATTTTGATTAATATTATAATTCATTTAATTATTTCCTTAAATAAAAAATAAAATCTCTAAATGAAAACTAAATTAAACTTATTTTAAATACTTTAAATAGGAAATAAAATTTTTAAATCATACTAAAATCACAAAAACTATAAAAAAAAATAATATTAAATAAACAACTCTTATATAATTAAATAACTTTTATACCCTTATTTATTAATTCTTAGAAATTTTTGTTTAAAGCGTCATTTAATGAATTTTATGGTGAATATTCTTTCTCTTATTTTCTAATTTAATTAATGTTCTCATATGAATCTCACTCTAATCATTTAATATATTAAGTAGTATTTATCATTAAATTTATAATTTTGTTTTTTTGTGTTTTTAAATTGTAAACTATATGTAAATAATTATTTTTTTTTTATTAAAAAATGAAAATTAGTAAAAACTAAAATATGAATAACGTTATTATAATTTTGGTCGATGAAACTTAAACACCCATAACAAAAAACATTTGTAAAATAATAAAAAACAATTAACAAAATGAAATTTCATCAGCAAAACCAAAAAAATAAAATAAAATAATATAGGATATAGTTTTGTGCCAAGATAATAACATATAATTGAATACAATAACATAGATTTATAATGCAGAAAATATAAAATAAGATAAATTAAAAGTTTAGATAATCATTTCCGGTTCCGCCAAGATAATCATAATTGGCTACAATTTCATATTTTTCTACCTAAATTTAGTAGTTGGGTTAAAGATGTTTTTTACCTAGAATAATCGGTATGTGTGTATATTATGATTTATGAGTTCAATTATCGATCAAAAATTTGTAAAATGCAAACAGTTGATAAATCATGGAGGATCAGAACTCATATTTGAAATGAAGAAGGTTACAAAGGAGTTCTTCAAGCTGCCATTAGAGAAGAAGATAAAATATGCAAAAATTCCGGGTATAATTAAAGGTTGTGGTCAATCATTGAACGCTTTAAAATATAAAAGAATGATAAAAGGAAAACGTACATAGACGGTGAGTTCAAACGAAAACATCATACATTTATGAAAACACGAGAACACCCGTATCACCACTTGTAATACTAAATCAGAGATGTGAGCAACCTTTAGGACGACCTAGGTCCTGGGTGAAGTCACATACTAGATCGTTTTGAATCACATGTGATTTTATATATATTAGAGCTGTTCAACTACATATCACATGTTATTCTATTTCTATTCTATTTCTTTTTTTAAATGTTTAATTTGAATCACTAATTTTCACGCATAAAATTACATGTAATTAGAAAAAGAATTGAAAAAAAATTAATTGTGAAAGGCATGTGATTTTGATTAATATTATAATTCATTTAATTATTTCCTTAAATAAAAAATAAAATCTCTAAATGAAAAATAAATTAAACTTATTTTAAATACCTTAAATAAGAAATAAAATTTTTAAATCATACCAAAATCAAAAAATCAATAAAAAAAAAGAATATTAAATAAGCAACTCTTATATAATTAAATAACTTTTATACCCTTATTTATTAATTTTTAGAAATTTTTGTTTAAAGCGTCATTTAATGAGTTTTATGGTCAATATTCTCTCTTATTTTCTAATTTAATTAATGTTCTCATATGAATCTCACTATAATCATCTAATATATTAAGTAATATTTTTCTACCTAAATTTAGTAGTTGGGTTAAAGATGTTTTTTACCTAGAATAATCGGTATGTGTGTATATTATGATTTATGAGTTCAATTATCGATTAAAAATTTGTAAAATGCAAACAGTTGATAAATCATGGAGGATCAGAACTCATATTTGAAATGAAGAAGGTTACAAAGGAGTTCTTCAAGCTGCCATTAGAGAAGAAGATAAAATATGCACAAATTCCGGGTATAATTAAAGGTTGTGGTCAAGCATTTGTTGTTTCTGAGAATCAAAAACTCGATTGGGGTGACATGCTCAATATCGTACCCTTGCCCGTTAATCAAAGAAACATGAGATTTTGGCCTGAAAATCCATATTCATTCAAGTAATTTCATATTTCGTGTTCTTTATGATCAAATTTAGGTTGATTCATTAAATTCTAAGTTCTTTTTTACCCCAAAAATGTCTCATTTGGATTTATGTCGTTCAGGAAAACATTCGATCAATACTCAAACGAGCTTAATGGTGTTTCAAAGGAACTATTTATGTTTATGTTCATAAACATGGGAATGGAACCCAATACAATTAGCAGATTTTATGTGAATTTCATACAAAGTAAAAGAATGAACTACTATCCACCATGTCGTATAGCAGACAAGGTTTTAGGGTTGGCACCACACTCAGATCAAATTGGGTTAACCCTCTTGGTTCAAGTCAATGAAGTTCAGAGCTACAAATCAAGAAGAAATCGAAATGGGTGCCGATGATACCCATTCTTGGATCAATTATCGTCAACATAGGTGACATTATGGACGTAATCGATTAAGTAGCAACTGACATTGTTTGAATAATTTGACTACTCTGGTTAATGTTAAATTGAATGATCTACTTTTGTTGTCGAATTTCCAAAGAAAACTAATTGGAACAAAATCGAACAAAATCAAGTTTCGTTTGATCCCATAGACTATCAATTGTTTGGATTTTATGGGTTTGGTAAACACTACAAGACGTGGCAAAATATAATTTCTTCTCTTGCTTAGTGCAAAAAATAGATCGGGATTTGACAAGGATTTGATATCATTAATGTTAAATTACTAAACAATCCATGCCCTATTAAAATCTTGGAACTTTCCACGATATTTCACCTGCGCACCCTTTTCTCTTGTCCAGTTCTGTTCTATCTAGTCCCATCTACATTCAACACACATCCAATTTCAAACTCCATTTCTTTTCTTTCAAACTTCTTTAACCAAAGTGTTAGGGTTATTTGTTTAATTGAATTGAAGTGTGTGCTAAACTTGTAAATACCTATATCGTATAAATATTTTAGTTGTTTCCTAGGGTTATCCTAGAGTTGTTTTGTGCGCCTAATTATGATTACAACCTTCACGTGTAAACTCTCTAATAATGTTCAATCATATGACCAGATTTTATGACTTATCATTGTGTTATTGATTGATCTTTGATACTTATACTTGTTGTTGGGATTCACAATTGGTATCATAGGAGAGATATAAAGATTTCGGTCCAAAGGTATTCAATTTTTATCATTGTTCTTCCATAATCCGATCAAAAGGTGCCTAAGTGGGTAGTTCTTATTTTTTTGATTTTACTTGAATTATCGATCTCCAGCTACTCTAATCTATTCATTCAATTTGTCTATTATGTTGGAGCATTGTAAGTTGGAATCAAGGTTTTCTTGTAGAAAGTCAACAAATGTCAACCTTGCTTTGTATTTCTATTTTCATTATAAATGGTCCAAGGATTATCTTGACCATATATATAGTCTTAGTCCTTGTTCATGAAGTAACTCATTCATGTAATTGTATTTTAAGAGTTTGGCACTTGAAATACATATGAATATCTCTCTTTAGATTCTCTCTCTAGAATTCTTGTTTGATTTACATGTTTGATGCTTTATTTGGGTCCTACATTTGGTATCAGAGCCTACGAATCACACATACGAATTTTAGACAATTCGTATATCACACATGTACGAATTCAACACTTGTGGGATTTTCATAATCAACAATGTGAAATCCAATGAGTCTGCGAGTTCATGATGCGAGTTCTTGAGGATTCTGCGACTTCTTCAGAACTTCGATGAAAATTTACTCTGAATGGCTCAAAAATCCATCAATCTTTCTAATTTCAATCTCAAACTTCACTAAAATGACCACTAACACATCTAGAAAAAATTACAACCAAGGATTTTCGATAAAGAACACTTAAAGATACAAATTGATATTGAACAATGTTTTTCGAACTCGTGAACTCTGAAAATGAAAAATGTCAAAATTGATGATCAATTACAGTGCTAGACACTAACAAACCTATACAAGATTGATCTAGAACATAAAACAAACTCAATGAAACCAATTAAACTCGCAAAAACTCTGAAAAATCCACAAATTGATCTATGACTCAGAAAACAGTCTGAATCTTCATATTTTCTTGATTTCAACTTGAATTTGCTTTGATACCAATTATTATGTCCCATGATTATCAAGTTCTATTCAATTACAATCACAAACAAAACTGATATGAATCAATTACTCAACATGTTATTGTATTCCAATTAAAGATTTCGTATAAGTGCTCTATGTCACTTTCTCTCTCTAGAACTCTATGTTCGCGTACAATATCTTCTAGTTTGCAATTGTCAACTCTTCTAACTACTCTAACTAGTCATATATCTATTAAAGCAAAATAACACACGCTCAAAAACACACTTACAAATACTTTGACTTTTGACTTTATTACAAAGGAACTTTGACTTTCCCTTGAGAGTTGACTTTGAGCTTTGACTTGCTTGACTTTGACCTTCAGTCTTCATGATCTTGTATCCAACAAATATGTGCACTAACATGATTGCTATGTTGAAGAAATTTTATGAAAAATTGTTACATTTGTGACAAGTGAAGGAGCTTGTTGAAGACGTTAAAGATTTGAAGATTTTAAAGTTTTGTGAAGAAAGGAAAAGTTATTCAAGATTCAAAGATGTGAAAGAGTCAAAAGCTGAAGATTTTTCTAAAGAAAGAAGACCTGAAGGTTATTGTCAATTTTTTTTAATCTTGAATCTAAAGGGGGAGATTGTTAAGTCAATATTGTATTCAAGATTAAATGAGGGTTAAAAGTGTAAATGTTGTAAAGTGTAAGGGTTTTGGGGTTAATATTCTTTAAAGTCAAACTCATAATGTTTGACTTTAGTGCTAAATGAGAGAGGTCATGTTGACCATATATATAGTGTTTGTCTTTGTATTTTGTGAGTGTGAATAAAAGTTTGACATAAGTGAGATACAGATTATAGAGAGAGAAAATGTGTAAACATGAGATATGTGGCACGGTGAGATATGTGACTCATAGAAATCATTGTAATAGATTCTTCAATTAATCAAAGATGACTTCTACATTGTGTGCAATGATTTAGAGAGCTTGTAACTGGAACAACACATGTGCTATTGGTGTAGCTATAGGCACCAGGTCAATCTGGAATATAACTTGACGATCTGGGGGTAGATTCATCAAATCCTCCGAAAATACCTCCGGGTACTTGCTTACTACTCGCACAACCTCCACCCAACACTTCTCCTTCTTAGCGTCTACTACATACACCAAGAATCCCTGACACTGATTTCTCATAAACTTACTTGCCTTAATCATGGAAATCAAGCTAGAGCTCCTATCACGCCTATTTCCATAAATCAATACTATCCCCTTCTCAGGCAACACCACACAGATCAATTTCTTATTACAAACAATACTATCATCATTCCTAGCTAGCCAATCCATCCCAAGCTCAATATGGAACTCTCATGTGGCCATCGGGTAAAACAACACTGGCACCAGACACCCTTCAATTTCTATGGCACAATCCTCAAACACTTCTTTAAGAAGCACCTGATTAGGATCGACAATTTCTACTTCTAATGCATGATCTAAACGCTTAGGTTTAATACACAAACATTTCGCAAATTCGGGAGATATAAAAGAACAAATCTCTCCTGAATCAAATAGTACTCTAGCACATAATGAGGTCACCAGAAACGTAACTGCGACCACATCAGGAACCTCCTCTGCCTCCATCATCGTCATATTGATTGCTCTTCCGACCACTTCTTCTCCTCCCTTCTTCCTCCCCACGCTCCTCAACTTGAACTGGTCCGCCCCGTTTTACTTGTGGGCAATCAGATCATAAGTGATCGGGCTACCCACATTGATAGCAGGTCCTCTTGGTTAGACAATCTCTAGACATATGCCCCGACATCCAACACTGAAAGCATGACCTTACCTCTGAACCACATTCTCCCCGATGCACCCGACAACACTTTCCACAAGGATTATCTCCAAACCCGCAACCTCCTCTCGGATATGCCTTGAAATTCTTTCCCTTTCTCGGATCTGGTATCCGTCCATCCCACTTCCTTTTGTCTCCAACTCTCTCCGTGACTTGACAGTTCTTTTCCTTTTCTGTCATCTCGGCTGCATTAACGGTCGCCTAAAAAGTAATTGGCTCTCTTCCTGAAAGCAGCTCTCACAGACTGCTTTGATGCCCGAAGATATAATATTCTACCCGCATTTCCTCATCTGGTAGGTACGCTCATGCAAATCGGGACTTCTCAATAAATTTAGAAGTATACTCTCTCACTGTCAACTCATTTTGCTCCAGGTTCATAAACTCTTCTTGCAACTTCTTCAATACCATCAGAGGACATAATTGTGCCTTGGATTTCCAAACATAGGCCTCCCACGACATACCCTTGGCTGCCGACGTTCCTTGTCCTCCCGTTTCCGCATCCTACCATAAGATAGCCTCAGATCTCAGCATTGATAAGGCGTAAATCACCTTGTCTTCTTCAGCACACTTTCTGGTAACAAACACCAATTTATGTGTTCCAGATTCTAGTTTCTAATCACTAACAATTAATGAAACAAACAAATTCAAACAATTACCTGTTTTGATTTCACTTCTCAATTCAATTACAAACTTTCTCTCTCTACAAATCTCTCTCTCGAATACAACTCTGTTCAAGATTTCTTACAACTGAATACCTCTCTTACAAAACAGAAAATAGAAAGCTATTTATACCTACAACTAAAATACAAAACAATAAACTTTGACTTTATTACACATAGACTTTGACTTTAATGAGAGTTGACTTTCTCAGCTTTGACTTCTTGAACTTTGACTTTTGACTTCTTGACCTTGTATCCAACTATTTCATGCTCTAACAATTTCCCCCTTTGGATTCAAGATCACTTGTTGAAAGATCTAGCAATTAAGTCTTCACTTTTAAGCTCTGTCAGTACAAACTCCCCTTTTTCTTTAACGACATTCTTTCCAAAACTGTCTTCAAACTATTAACAATCTCCTCAAAACTTTCACAAAACACTTTCAGACTTTGGAAAGAAATTATCTTCAGAATCAGCGCGGATTGCTTTAGCAAATAATCTTCAAAGAAAATTTCCTCAAATCTTCAGAAATACTTTGATCTTCTTCAAATCTTCAAATCTTTACTTTGAACTTTTCTGACTTGGACATTTCTGAAAATCATCTCTCAAAACATTATCATTTCTTGATACCATCTCCCCCTTTTTGATGATTTGAGCATCTATATCATCAAAACTTTTCTTCCAAGAAATGTCTTTAACCATTATGATTAGTCAAATTGAGCCTCTGATTCTGTGATCCATAACCAAGTATTCGTCTAGATATTTGCAAATCCAGACAAAATAAGAACATGTAACTCCTGAATCAACAAATGAATCAGTTAAAATGCCTGTCAGTAACACAAAGTCACTGTGTGTAACGAATACACAATATAAAGGATCTTTTTGATGTTCACTCCCCCAGGGCTTCCATCCAATCATCGAAATACCACAAAGGCAATTTCTATGAATGTTATGACAAAGAAACGAATTCTTTGTGTGTTCGTGCACGTGTAGAAAGAATTAAGCATGATGATTGCTTTAAATAAGGCTCAACATTGTGTAAACCACTGAGACAACAGTAGATAAACACAGACTCAATGTGCATGATTGAAGTGCGAAGGTGGGGCAAACTTCCTTCTTTTTCAATATCCAGATTTTCCAAATGAAAACCAGATAGATTATATGTTGCGTCCCCAGAAAAATATGAAACATTTTCTTTTTGAGAAGAAAATGAGTGGTTGATGGGGTTTAAGCAAGAGTTGGCATGGGCTAATTGTCTGTTTCAATAACGTTCACCAAAGAGTTGTGAAACGCTAGTAATGTGGCTGCCCGGCTCAGAAAGTAGTTGATGTAGAGTTTAATATTCTTTTATTCTGTTCTCACACCCTCTTTCTTTTGATCATTAAGCTCACTACTAACCAAACTCTCTTTTCCATTTACCTCATCACTCCCACACTCATTTCTTTTAGACTCCTCACACTCAATCTCTATGGATTAACTTGGGTAGAAATCACTGGTTAACGTGATTTCATAGAAGTTCAGTTAATTCCTAGCACAAAGAACCCATGTAGTCCTAAAAATCATGTGTTGCTCAGATGATTTAGCTTTATCAGTTAAAGCTCATATACAAATGTCAGATGAATGTAAGCTCATAAAATATAATCATGAATATTTGAGCATTTGAAACATTGAAGTATTTTCAAACAAATATATTGAATGAATGAATATGAATGCAAGAAACTTGTTTGAAAATTTGACATTGTATGAAAATGATAAAAAATGAATGATATAACAATCAAAGCATAAGGTCAAGAATAATGGATATTGTCTATACGAAACAAAAATATAGACATTCTTGAAATGACGTTTCACAATGAAATATCGCTCAAAATTCTTTAAAGTACAAGCGGGGTGTCTTACCATCGAAAAACTGTTTCAATTTAGAGACATGGTAAGAACAATTTGATCAAAAATTAAACCGATGTGTGTGAATACTTGAAAGTATGTAGAAAAGACAATACACATGTATTTATCTTTGGAAACACACGGTTTGTTTATCAATTAAGCACAAAAATAAAACGAAAACATTTAAAATCACACTTCCAAATTATAAAATCTGTTTTAAGAATCGGGAAGTGGTTTGAACATTTCAGAACATGTTTTCTATATCTGAAAGTTGTCCTTCTTTCAGATATATTTGAGATTCAGATAAGAAATTTACCTTTTCGTGCAATCTTAAATCTCATGAAGTCAGTCAGCTGAAGCCATTAAGATATGATCTTGTAAGCATCTCTCATTCTGGACAAGTCTCAAAGTCTAGTCAAAGCAACTTTATTCACAAAATTTATTCAAATGTAAATGACATAAAGCAATAAAACGATTAAAGTACGAGTTCTGATTTGAAATAATCAGAAATCATAGTCTTACTCCTTTTGGTATGACATATAAGCTCCCCCTAAAATCATGCATTACAAAATTTTTGTCATTTAATTAAAATGCAGAAATTAGTTATGCTCCCCCTCAAAAATAATGTAGATCATCTTTAATCTTCTCTTACCCCCCCTGAGATCATGAGCAAACATTTAAAGTGCAGATATCTTTCAGACATAAAGATAAAGAAAATGATGAAAAATAACAATTCGTAACTTTATTAGGTAATAACTGATTATGTCTTAAGATTTAACATACCAAGCTTAGAGACAAGAAAATTAAATCTCTTTTCATCTAATGGTTTGGTAAATAAATCTACAAGCTGATAATCTGTTTTTACAAAATAAAGTTCAATTGTTCCTTTTTCGACATTATCTTTTATAAAATGATACCTGACATCAATGTGTTTGGTTTTCGTATGTTGGACAGGATTAGCAGATATTGCGATCGCACTCTTCGAGTCACAATAGATTGGAATTTTGTCCAACTTGAATCCATAGTCTCGTAGCTGTGTTCGCATCCACAGGACTTGAGAGCAGCAACTAGCAGCAGCTACATACTCTGCTTCAGCAGTCGATGTGGAAACGCATAATTGTTTCTTTGATGCCCAACTAACGAGCTTGTCTCCAAGGAATTGAATGTGACATGAAGTATTCTTTCTGTCCAACATGCAACCTGCATGATCTGCATCTGAATAGGCAGTCAGTTGAAAACCAGTATCCTTAGGATACCACAGACCAAGATCTGCAGTCCACTTCAGATACCTAAAAATCCGTTTGACAGCAGCCAAATGGGATTCTTTAGGAGCAGCCTGATATCTAGAACATAAGCATGTTGAAAACATAATATACGGTCTACTAGATGTAAGATACATTAAAGATCCTATCATACCTCTATAAGTTCTAACATCAACACTTTTACCCGAAGGATCAGTGCTAATTTTAGTACCTGGTGCCATCGGGGTTCCAATTGGTTTACATTTTTCCATATTGAACTTCCGAAGAATATCCAAAATGTACTTAGATTGGTTAATGAAAATCCCCGTAGAAAACTGTTTAACTTGTAATCCGAGAAAGAAATTCATCTCTCCCATCATACTCATTTGAAAACGTGACACCATGAGGTTAGAAAAGTTTTTGCAAAATTTAGGATTTGTAGAACCAAATATTATATCATCAACATATATTCAAATAAGAATAATATCAGCTTTTTCCTTTTTGATGAATAAAGTGGTATCAACCTTACCTTTAGAAAAACCGGACTTGACCAAAAATTTAGAGAAAACGTCATACCATGCTCGAGGGGCTTGTTTTAAACCGTACAGGGCTTTGTCCAAGATGTAGACGTGATCTGGCTTCTCTGCATTGACAAACCCTTCTGGTTGAGACACGTACACTTCCTCTTTAAGAATGCCATTCAGAAAGGCTGTTTTTACATCCATCTGAAAGACTGTGAAATTCTTATGAGCTGCGTAGGCTAGAAACATGCGGATTGCTTCTATGCGCACTACTGGAGCATACGTCTCATCGTAATCTATGCCTTCCTCTTGTCGGTAACCTTTGGCAACAAGTCTAGCTTTGTTCCTTATGACGATACCATCTTCATCCTTTTTATTCTTGAATACCCATTTAGTGCCTATCACGGTTTTACCTTCTGGTTTTGGAACTAATCTCCAAACCTTTAGGGCTTCAAACTGATTGATCTCTTCTTGCATAGCAGATACCCAGTCTGAATCAGCAAGAGCCTCTGATACTCGTGTTGGCTCAATCTTACCGAGGAATGAGTGATGCATACATTGGTTAAGAGTCGCTGACCTCGTTTGTACAGGCTTGTTAAGATCTCCAATTACTTGATGTAAAGGATGCTCTTTGGTCCAGCGATGCTCATGAGGGAGTGGAGTAGATACTGATTGAACATGATCATCATCTAGAAATCCACTGTCAGACTCTTCAGCTTGATTAACAGGAAGGGGATTTGCAGTTGAAGTTTCAGGTGCAGTAGTATCAGTTGGAATAGCAGAATCTGGCTGTTGAGTAGACAATGTATGACACCCAACTGAAACAGTTACTTCTGGTTCAACAGTTTCTTGTACATCTTCAATTCTAGGAGTAATTGTAGGAATGTGAGTTTCTGACTGAACGGGGGATGCTTGTTCAGTTATGACATCTGAAGTGACTGGATTATTGCAACTTGTATCTTCAGACCTGTCAGTCACAACAGATTTAGGTATATTAGAACTTAGAAACTCATCTTAAAAGAATTCAAATAACAAATCTAAATCAGTTAAATGTGAAATAGAAGTAGAAGCGTTATTTGAATTATTCGCTGTAGAAGCAGGTTCTGGACTGATCTGTCCAGAAGCTAATACTCCAGTGATCACGGGTTCTGAACTGAGTTGTTCAGAAGCCATATCTTCATCAAATGTTACATTAACGCTCTCAACGACTATCTTTGACTTCTTCAGATAAACACGACATGCTGCAGATGTTGAAGAATAGCCAATGAAGATGCCTTCGTCCGCCTTAGAACTGAATGTATTCAGACTCTCTCTGTCGTTAAGTGCAAAACACTTACACCTAAATACGTGAAAATACTTGATTGTCGGTGTTCTGTTGTTGATCAGCTCATATGGAGTCTTTTGAAAACGACGGTGTATCATGGACCGGTTTTGAGTATGACATGCAGTCAACACAGCTTCTGCCCACAAAAATAGAGGTAGATCGGATTGGCTAAGCATAGTACGAGCAGCCTCGACTAGCGTTCGATTTCACCTTTCAACTACTCCATTTTGTTCAGGCGTACGAGCAGCAGAGTATTGATGTGATATCCCAACCGATTCAAGATATTCTTCAATTATCTTGGTTTTGAACTCTGTTCCGTTGTCCTTTCGAAGAAACTTGACTTGTCGCTGCATTTTCACCTGGGTCGTTTTTAAGAAAGTAATGAGAACTTCGGGCGTCTCATCTTTTGATCGAAGAAATTTGACCCACGTGTATCTTGAGTAATCGTCCACAATAACCAACACGTATTTCTTTCCACCTAAGATTTGTGTTCTCATCGAACCACACAAATCCATATGCAGTAACTCTAGTGGAGAACTGGTGCTTGGTTCAGGCTTCGGTTTATGAGCGACTCTCTTCTTCTTACCCTTCTCACATGCAGCACATAAGTGTTCTTTCTCGTATTTCAGCTTAGGAAGTCCTTTTACCAATTTTCCACTAACCAACTTGTTGATATAACGAAAATTCAGATGTGATAGTCGTCTGTGCCAGAGCCAACTTTGCTGCATTGAAGCTTTTGTCATTAAGCAAACTTGATTGTCAATCTGAAATTTGGACAGGTTGATGGTATAGAGGTTTGTCTTGCAATGTCCATCTAAGAGTTTTGTGCCGTCTTCAGTACGAACCGAGCAACTCTTAGATTTGAAGTTGGCCTCTAACCCTTTATCGCAGAATTGACCAATGCTAAACAGATTGTGCCCTAAGCCTTCGACACAACTCACCTTACTGATCGTTATGTTGTCTTGAATGATGTCACCATATCCTAAGATTGGTGAAACCTCATCGTTTCCAAATCTGACATTTCCACTAAATTTCTCTGTATAATTAGACAATAAATCTTTTTGCCCAGTCATATGCTTGGAACATCCACTGTCCAAGTACCACATATGCCGGGTCTGCAAGAGAAATCAGGAAACAATAGATTTAGGTACCCATTTAAAAACGGGTCCTAACAGATTAGCACAAGATTTTGGTATCCACTTGAAAATGGATCCTCTGTTCTTTTGAAAACCTTTAAAAATATTTGATCTTGAAGAATAAACATGATAAGATCCAAACCAATCAGAAGAATTATGAGAATAAGCAAAATCAGTTCTCCGATAATTATAATGAGATGTAGTAGTAATAGGAAATAATTGAATCAACTGCTTTATTGAATAACACTTGTAAGAAGTTACAAGGTTTTGTTTATGAGAAGCATATTGACCAACTACATCAGAATCACTACTATCAGGTCTAGTACAAGAATTATCAGAAACTGATCCAGCTATCTCATCATCCTTCCGTTTTGGTCGCCATTCTGTTTTCGCTTTCGACCTTTTCTTCCTTATATATGAAACAAAAGATTTAGATTTATTAGGAAAATCAGATTTCTGAGATTGGGTTTTCTTTTGTGTACCAGTGTATTTCTGTTTCTGTAATCGCTGTTTCTTATGTTTCTTACCTTGAGCATAGTAATCAGCAGTTACAGAAACTGATTCACCAACCTTAGCTGATGATTCACCAATATTAAAACCACCTGGTAACACTTTTTCATTTAAAAGACAAGTAGAATGATCAGGAAGAAGAGTATTGAAGTCAAACATATCAATTTCTTCTATGCACCCATCATCAGAATTAAGAAAGTCATTTGCAGACTCAAATAAGTCATCAAAATTATCAGACGAAGTTTGAGGTGCCTTAGAAACTTTAGAACACTTTGTAAATGTAGATTGAAAAACCGTGTTTTTTAAAACTGTAGAAAATACACTTTGTTGAATATCAACCAAAAGTTTTTCACCAGATAAAACATTTTCCAACTCAACTATTTTTCTTTCAAGAATGAGTGGAGGAACATAAACCTTTGCAACTGAAGGTTTTTCCTTCATCTCAGAAACAAAATAACTAACAAAATAGTCATTTGAAAGAACTTTTGGTGTTTCTGCAAGATAACTATTATTTAACTTGGCATAGTTAAATGGTAGTTGCATTTTCTTTACATTCTTTCTATTTTCAGTTTCTTTGACCTCAACTTCTTTTGGTAATTTGGTAACAAATTTGGGTTTTAAATGAGTATGTTTACCAGCACAAGCAAGAAAATCAAAATTATAAAGTGCCAGTTGTTTTCTGATGGCTTTCTTTAAGTAATGAGGGTTTTGAAAACCAAGACCCCATTTTTCCTTAACATCAGCCTCTTCGTTAGGTGCATTAATAAAAATGGTTTGATCTGTTTGTCCTCTTGCATATAGTTTGGCTTCCAGACCATTTACCTTCTTATTCAAAAGCTTGTTCTCAACCTGCAATTTATGAACAGTTAGTGCAGATTCTCTTTTCTCAAACTCATACTTAGAAATTTTAACTTCAAAATCAGAAATCTTCTTTTCAAAACAATCTACTTGAAGTTTAGAATCAGAAGCAGACTTACGTAAAGAATCAATTAGATCTTTGTTCCCAATAACAGACTTATTAAGCTCAAAGATCTTGTTGTTTCTTTTAACAACTCTGCCTTTTTCTTTCTTCAGTTTTACTTGAAGGTCATTAAGCTCAACCATCATAGCTTCCGTTTTGGTTATGAAATCTTTTTCAGTTAAGTTTAATACCTCATCAGCTGTCTCATCATCTGACTCATCATACTTGATCTCTTTTCCCATTAGACAGAGATGAGCAGTTTCTTCCTTCTCTTCCTCTTCACCTTCTGAATGATCCAACCAAAATTCGTCTTCAGCCATTAATGCTATGCCAGCTTCTTGTTGTTTGGCCAATAGCAACTTATTCTGATAGTACTGAGAATTACGAACTTTTGGTTTTCTACAATCTTTTGCAAAATGACCAATCTTGCCACAGTTGTAGCATTTGACTGGATCACTTGCTGGATTTTCGGCAACAATGTAGTCATTCACGAACTTCTTCCTTTCATCAGGTTTCTTCTCAACATATCTGTTCTCTTCATATCTCCTTCCTTCCACCCTTTCTCGGTGCTCGTGATTCTTTGAACTTGATGAAGAATATCGTTGAGAATTTGATCCCGACTTTTTGTAGAATTTCTTTTGAAAGGCACGGGTTAGCAACAACATGGCTTGTTTCAGACTTTCTCCATCATCACCATCTGTCTCAGATTCTGACTCAGAGATCGTAAGCACTTTCTTCTTTTTCTTCTTCTCTGCCTTTTCTTTCTTTTCTTTCTTCTTATCTACAACTACCAAAGCAATCGGATCAGGAACCTTTTCTGCCTTCTTCTTTTCAGCTCTTTTGTCCTCAACTTCCTCTTCATTTTGCCTCAGAGTCTCATAGACTTCGTGAAGAGGTATTTGTAACACCTCAAAAATCAGAGTAAAACCTGGAAAGACTGGCAACATGACATCAGCATTTCTATAAACTTCTCAAAAGGTGTATCAGTCCTGAAGACTTTACAAAACCTGTACGGATTTAGAATTCATCAACAGACTAATCTAAACAAACTATCTAGATTACATCAGTTGACAATCCAAAATTCATCAAAAGAATGGGACTTAACAATGCCTAACTATCAACACTTTAGTCATCTCAAAATGCCCCGAGACCTAGCTCGTCTCTCAAAACTCAGTGCATCCCACCGCTAAGGGAAACCTGTTATACATATCATTTGAGAAAAAGTGTCAGACTTAAAGCCTGGTGAGAACATACAGTTCATAAATCTCAAGAGATAATGACAAATGTAACAAGTAAATCTTTTCAAAGGTTTGGTTGTGCAAAATACAGTTCTTGATAAAAATGGACAACCGGTCCAAAACACATCTTTCGATGACGGGGATTACCCGATTTACCAAGGATTATAGTGGAACACAAAGTAAGCCACAAAATCCGAGTTATGAGCTAAATACATGGAACCATGGCCACGAACTCTTCAGTCCCTACTACGATGTGAGGGAGGGCCCCCAAGGAACCATGTCATACTCGTTCATTAGACTACATCTGAACCATGGCTAGAATCGGGTCTCACATAACCGTACCTAAGTTGCCCCCAAGGATCAAATGTAGCTAACTACAACGGAAGGGGCGTGACCTTCCCAGCCATAAGCCGACTCGATACCTAGGGATTCACTAGTATAGTCATGACTTGTCACAATATTTCGTGTGACCAACAAAGCTAGATAAATAGCTTCCAACACATTTATATTTCAAAATGCCATTTTCCAGACCAACTGCTGGTAAGAAAGATAATCATAAATCCAGTTTATATACATTCTTTCGAATAAGCCACACACTGGGCAAGTAAAACATTATTTTACTTCAACAAGGTGAAATCCATCATTTTAGTCAAAAGCGTTTCAGGAACCCTCATATATCTCAAAACCCCAAGTTACATCAAAATGAAATAAACGGACAATCCGAAAACGTAGAGATATGTAGGAGTTAAAAACACAATCTTTGACATATATAACAGTTTAGAAAAGTTAGTAGGAACTCACCTCTGTTTCCTTCTTCTTAACGAACGCTACCTATGACAACACCGAAAGAATCGGTAAGTCTAAATACAGATAACCCTCTCGCTACCTGACTAAAACTCAAAGACAACAGAAGCTAACAACTAACAGAATCTAATCCGGTCGAAGGCAAATACCTGTCGAAAGACAACACCGGTCGAAGGACTACCGGTCGAACACAACCCACCGGTCGAATGCTCTTCCGGTCGAACACAACCTACCGGTCGAATGCTCTTCCGGTCGAACACTCTTCCGGTCAAAGGGCTTCCGGTCGAACACAACCCACCGGTCGAATGCTCTTCCGGTCGTCTTGTTCATCAAGAACAGTTCGACGCAGACCCATATCCAAAAATGAGAAATACACAGATCTCAAAATGGAATGGTTTAAAACCTTCACAACGAGATTCTACACGGCTAAAAGCAATTAGGTCAAAGTATTAAGCTAGATTCGTACCTTGATTTGTCCGAATCGATCAACCACTTTTCACCTGCTTTTCCTCCTGCTCTTCACTTTCTCTCTGGCTTCTCAAACACGAATCAGATCAAAATGAGATATTAGAAAATATCTCAGATTTGATTTCTATTTATATAGCCCCAGTTACAAAATACCCCCTTGAACTTTGGGTAAAGGTCAACTTTTCACCCAACCCCAAAATTCAGGGTGTTACAATCCTCCCCAACTTGGGAATGATTTCGTCCCCGAAATCCAACTATACAAGAGATGAGGATATCTACGCTTCATATCCTCTTCAGATTCTCAAGTCACATTTGCTCCTCGGTGATGCTTCCACTTCCACTCGGGAATCTCTAAAGACTGAAGACTCCCGTACGGTCGCTGATGTTCGGCCTTAACTTGTGAACACGTCACACAACGCT
Organism: Arctium minus; assembly: GCA_954870635.1. NCBI lineage: Eukaryota > Viridiplantae > Streptophyta > Magnoliopsida > Asterales > Asteraceae > Arctium > Arctium minus. The sequence continues at coordinate 72,544,661 of OX941089.1, read as the reverse complement.
CAACGTAACGCGCTACGTCAAGTTTCATCACCGGCCACCAATAGTGCAGCTTCAAGTCCCTGTACATCTTTGTACTTCCCGGGTGAATGGAATACTTGGACTTGTGAGCATCTTCTAGCAACAACTCACGGTTACCCCCAATCTTGGGCACCCACACACGACCGCTGAATAGTTTCAATCCACGGCTATCTTCCGTTAAGAGCAAACGTTGTTTTGTCATGACTTCCTCCTTGAGATTCTCTTCGAACAGTGCTTCCACTTGCGATGTCTTGATCTTCTCAACAAGACTAGACACTAGCTCGATTCTCGAATGGGTAGTCCGAATACTCCCGCTATAGTCGTTCCGACTTAACGCATCGGCCACCACGTTCGCCTTACCGGGATGGTAAAGCAATTCACAGTCGTAATCTTTAAGCAACTCGAGCCACCGCCTTTGCCTCATATTCAGCTCTTTCTGATCAAAGACATATTTCAGGCTCTTGTGATCCGTGTATAGAGTGCATTTCGTGCCGTAGAGGTAATGTCGCCAAATCTTCAAGGCGAACACCACCGCCGCTAACTCCAGATCATGGGTTAGATAATTCTTCTCGTGTATCTTGAGCTTCCTTGAGGCATAAGCGATTACTTTGCCTCGTTGCATCAACACACAACCCAATCCCATCTTTGAAGTGTCGCTATAAACCACGAAATCTTCCGACCCTTCAGGTAAAATCAAGATCGGAGCTTCACACAACTTCTTTTGAAGAATCTGGAACGCCTTCTCTTGGGTTTCGGTCCATTCGAACTTCACATTCTTCCGAGTCAGAACTGTCAAGGAAGAAGCGATCTTCGAAAAGTCTTGGATAAATCTCCGGTAGTATCCCGCCAGACCCAAGAAACTTCGGATCTCGGATGGACTCTTAGGAGGCTCCCAATTCTTCATAGCTTCAATCTTGGAGGGGTCTACTTTCACTCCGACCCGAGTGACTACGTGACCCAGAAATTGTACTTCTTTAAGCCAAAAGTCGCACTTGGAAAACTTGGCATACAACCTTTCTTTTCTCAATACTTCCAGAACTTCACGCAAATGTTGCTCGTGCTCTGACTCACTCTTTGAGTATACAAGTATGTCATCAATGAATACAATGACCGATTTATCGAGGAATGCTCGGCACACTCTATTCATCGAGTCCATAAACACTGCTGGTGCGTTCGTTAGACCAAAAGGCATTACAAGGAACTCGTAATGGCCGTAACGCATTCTGAAAGCTGTCATCGGAACATCTTCTTCTCTTACTTTCACTTGGTGATAACCTGAACGTAAGTCGATTTTGGAAAAACAACCCGCTCTCTGAAGTTGATCGAACAAGTCGTCTATTCTCGGAAGCGGATATCTGTTCTTTACAGTAGCCTTGTTCAACTCACGATAGTCGATGCACATTCTCATTGTGCCATCTTTCTTCTTGACAAATAAGACCGGAGCTCCCCAAGGTGACGGACTCGGTCTTATAAAGCCTTTCTCCAAAAGCTCTTGGAGTTGTGCCACCATCTCTTGCATCTCCGATGGCGCTAAACGGTAAGGTGCTTTAGCGATCGGTGCTGCTCCAGGCACAAGATCAATCCGAAACTCTACCTGACAATCGGGTGGCAACCCGGGCAAGTCGTACAGAAAGACATCTGGAAACTCACGCACGATCTTCACATCTTCCAGCTTCGATTTCTCTAACTTGGCATCGATCACATAGGCTAGGAAAGACAAACATCCTTTTACTAAACACTTGCGTGCCTTTCCAATTGTGATTATTGCCACTTCACCCTTCCTCTTTTCACCATAGATGACAATGACATCGCCAGAGGGGTTGGGAAGTCGAATCAACTTCTTGGAACACACGATCTCGGCCAGATTGTTTGACAACCAATCCATACCGACCACAACATCAAAACCCCCGACTAACATCGGCAGCAGATTGATCGGGAATTCTCTCCCTTCGATTCCAAGAGTACACTGCTTCAGAACTTCGTGGATCAGAGCTTGCCTACCATCTGCTATTTCTACCACTAATGCATCCTCAAGACTAGTAGTGGGCATAGAAATTTTCTGACGGAACAATTCAGATACGAAAGAGAAACTAGCACCCGTATCGAATAAAATACGAGCAGGTACAGAGTTTATAAAAAAGTACCCGATACCACATCAGCGGATGCCCTAGCCTCTTCGGCCGTCATCTGAAAAGCTCGACCGGGAACCCTCGGAGGGTTCTCCTTCTTTGCCGCCGCACTACCCGACTTGAGCTTCGGGCAATCTCTCTTCACATGCCCCGGTGCCTTACACTCGTAGCAGACCATCCCCACGACAGAACAGTCGCGGGCGGTGTGATCATTCTTACCACACTTGAAGCAGAATTTAGAAGTGGAGTTACAGTTACAGTGGTGTTTGGTTCGACACTTCGGGCACCACTTTGCTTCCTGATAACTGTTGAAGTTGCGGTTTCCGACAAAAGGTCGGGCCCGCCTAGGAGGTACTGAACTGCTCTCCCACTTTCTCTTATCAGACACCACTACTGCTTTCTCGGATTTGCTTTTCGCGAACATTTCTTCTATGAATTGAGCTTCCTCGACCATCACTCGGAGGTTAGAAGCTTAGGAATTGTGGACCATAGATTGCATGTCCGCTGGCAAGCCGTTGAGATACGCTTTCATCTTGTCTTTCTCTGTTGGGGCAGCGTGCCCCACCAGACCAAGCTTCTCCATAAACTGACGGGTGTACTCTCTCACCGTCAGGTTTCTCTTCACCAGAGACCGGAATTCTTTCTCAATTCGGTCCATTGTTCTCTCGTTGCAGAATTCTTCTAGCAACTTCTTCTTGAACTCGGCCCAAGACAACTGAGCCAACACTTCAGGAGATAGGGTGGATTAGATGACATTCCACCAAATAAGCGCAGTATCCCTCAGCAGTTGGGTACCGAACCGCACTCTTTGATCATCTCCGCACTCGGAAGAGCCAAAAGCTTGCTCAACCGCTCGGATCCACTTCACGCACACGGCCGGGTCATCAGAACCAAAGAATTCTGGCGGTCCGCAACCTAGGAAGGATTTGTAGGAACAACTCTTCTTATTCCCCGAAGCACCAATAATCCTGCGCTCTTCAGCCCTGACCCCCGTACCATCGCCTCCAAAACCCGCTACAACGTTCTCCACAACCGTCTCACTTCTCCGATTGTTCACATCGCGGTCCTCCATAACTTTCAACAGAAACTCTTGCTGCTTTGCCATCTCTTCCCTCATTGCCAACATCACGCTGGCCAATAACACGGACTGGGGATTAGCATCCCCGATGACTGGGTGGGACGAAGCCAGGTCTACTCGTGGAATGACCTCTGGCCCCCCACCTAGCCTTGGCTGAACAGGTGGTCGCACAACAACCTCAACTCCTTCCGGCTGACCCGCTGTAGAGGCTGTCGCTTCTAGACCATCAACATGCGTACGCGGTCTTCCGCGTGTACCTACTATACTGAACTGCTACACCGAGCAGAGAAAGAGATAAGAAAGAGATAGGAAAACTCGAAAGGAAAACGTACTACCACATTACCAATTGTCATATTAATAGCAATTCAAGCACTCTTACGTATAATATCCTCATAATAACATTAGCTAAGTGAAATTATGAACATATAACACATAACGGTTCTTGTCACCACCACTACAACGCCTGATAAACGTACTTTCCGTCGACTCTAAGACTAACCCAACTTAGAAGTTCTACCCAAATCTCGCGGATCAATTCTTAGTATACTCAGTCTAAGTCTAGACATCTTACATTCATGCCTAGTTCGCTTAAACTAGGGCTCTGATACCAACTTGTAACACCTCAAAAATCAGAGTAAATTAAAACCTGGAAAGACTGGCAACATGACATCAGCATTTCTATAAACTTCTCAAAAGGTGTATCAGTGTTGAAGACTTTACAAAACCTGTACGGATTTAGAATTCATTAACAGACTAATCTAAACAAACTATCTAGATTACATCAGTTGACAATCCAAAATTCATCAAAAGAATGGGACTTAACAATGCCCAACTATCAACACTTTAGTCATCTCAAAATGCCCCGAGACCTAGCTCGTCTCTCAAAACTCAGTGCATCCCACCGCTAAGGGAAACCTGTTATACATATCATTTGAGAAAAAGTGTCAGACTTAAAGCCTGCTGAGAACATACAGTTCATAAATCTCAAGAGATAATGACAAATGTAACAAGTAAATCTTTTCAAAGGTTTGGTTGTGCAAAATACAGTTCTTGATAAAAATAGACAACCGGTCCAAAACACATCTTTCGATGACGGGGATTACCCGACTTACCTAGGATTATAGTGGAACACAAAGTAAGCCACAAAATCCGAGTTATGAGCTAAATACATGGAACCATGGCCACGAACTCTTCAGTCCGTACTACGATGTGAGGGAGGGCCCCCAAGAAACCATGTCATACTCGTTCATTAGACTACATCTGAACCATGAGTAGCTAACTACCACGGAAGGGCGTGACCTTCCCAGCCATAAGCCGACTCGATACCTAGGGATTCACTAGTATAGTCATGACTTGTCACAATATTTCGTGTGACCAACAAAGCTAGATAAATAGCTTCCAACACATTTATATTTCAAAATCCCATTTTCCAGACCAACTGTTGGTAAGAAAGATAATCATAAATCCAGTTTATATACATTCTTTCGAATAAGCCACACACTGGGCAAGTAAAACATTATTTTACTTCAACAAGGTGATATCCATCATTTTAGTCAAAAGCGTTTCAGGAACCCTCAGATATCTCAAAACCCCAAGTTACATCAAAATGAAATAAATGGACAATCCGAAAACGTAGAGATATGTAGGAGTTAAAAACACAATCTTTGACATATATAACAGTTTAGAAAAGTTAGTTGGAACTCACCTCTGTTTCCTTCTTCTTAACGAACGCTACCTATGACAACACCGAAAGAATCGGTAAGTCTAAATACAGATAACCCTCTCGCTACCTGACTAGAACTCAAAGACAACAGAAGCTAACAACTAACAGAACCTAATCCGGTTGAAGGCAAATACCGGTCGAAAGACAACACCGGTCGAAGGACTACCGGTCGAACATAACCCACCGGTCGAATGCTCTTCCAGTCGAACACAACCTACTGGTCGAATGCTCTTCCGGTCGAACACTCTTCCGGTCAAAGGGCTTCCGGTCAAAGGGCTTTTGGTCGAACACAACCCACCGGTCGAATGCTCTTCCGGTCATCTTGTTCATAAAGAACAGTTCGACGCAGACCCATATCCAAAAATGAGAAATACACAGATCTCAAAATGGAATGATTTAAAACCTTCACAACGAGATTCTACACGGCTAAAAGCAATTAGATCAAAGTATTAAGCTAGATTCGTACCTTGATTTGTCCGAATCGATCAACCACTTTTCGGCTGCTTTTCCTCCTGCTCTTCACTTTCTCTCTGGCTTCTCAAACACGAATCAGATCAAAATGAGATATTAGAAAATATCTCAGATTTGATTTCTATTTATATAGCCCCAATTACAAAATACCCCCTTGAACTTTGGGTAAAGGTCAACTTTTCACCCAACCCCAAAATTCAGGGTGTTACAGTATTTCACTCAAGTCTTTCATCTGCTTCATCCTACGTGTATGTTTCTTCCATTCAGGTCGTAGGATACTCCGGAATTTGACATTGTTTTCCAGCTGCTTCTTTGTCACTTTGTTCTTTGTCAGTTCATTCAGAAGCAAAGTAAACCGTTCATATGTGTCTTCCAAACTCTCATTCTCTTTGGCTTTGAATTCCTCGTAGCTATTGATGCAGTTAGCCACTTTCATCTGATTTCCTACCTTGGATCCCATCATCATCTTTTGTAATTGATCCCACATCTTTTTAGAATCATCCTTGTAGCTATCAATCTTGATGTAAATCTCATTAGGAATGCTTTGAAGTAGAAGAGATCTTGCTTGCTTGTCTGCTTTGTAACGGCTTTTCTGTTCTTCAGAATACTGTGAGACATCCACTTTAACTAGTTTTGTCTTTTGTTCTTTTTCCTCATCACCATGTCCACTATCAGATGAATCATCATCAGGTACATGAACTATGATTGGTTTCATAGGACCTTCTGTAATTGACAAAAGAATATTCTCTCCATTTGTGTGTTGGTCCTTCCATTGTTCATACTCTCCTTTAAACAGTACAGGAGGCTTGGCATCAGTGCCAATGGAAAGTGCATCTTTAGAAGTCATCTTGATAAAACCTATTTTGAAAAATATATTCAATAAGAAAGTAGAACTGATCGTTAGTCCAAATATGAAATCACAAAAATACAAGAAATCTTGAAATAAAAATTCAGGAATTTTGATCACAATCAGAATTTTGTCCCCCTCCGCAGACTTAGCACGGGGGTCCCGCTATTAAAATATGAAACTCACAGACGCTGAAACTCGCAAACAACTGTTTACTGAGAAACTCGCAGGCTTAAGCTTGCGCGTTTGTGAAACTCGCACGCAAAGACTTGCGTGTTCTGAGAAACTCGCTAGTCAATGAAACTCGCTAGTCATAGAAACTCGCAAGAGACTATTCACTAGTGAACTCGCATATAGAGGCGTGCGTGTTTGAAAAACTTGCTAGTCGCTACTAGCGCGTTTTGACCAAACTCGCAGATCGACCAAACTCGCAGATCGACCAAACTCGCAGATCGACCAAACTCCCAGATCGACTAAACTCGCAGATCGAACAAACTCGTAGATCACTATTCCGGCTCAGACTCGCACCCTTCGATTTGCGCGTTTGTAGAACTCACAAGTGTCTACTTGCGCGTTTCAACACTTAGAAACTTTTTCCCAAATTTCAAACTCGCAAACTTAGATCTGCGCGTTTCTAGAACTCGCAGATAACACCTTGCGCGTTCTTGCGGATGAACTTGCGCGTTTTGAAGGTCTTGCGCGTTCTTGAAGTTTTTCGAACAAAAACTTGATTTTCACTTCAAATTCGATTCAAAGATCCACCAAATGATCTAAAACTTTGCAGATTTCCTCTAAATCATGATTCGAACCGATTACAATGCAAAGATTACAAACTAAAACAACAAAAGTACAAGATTGATCTATGTAACAGTGCTCTAAAAACTCGTAACATAAAACTCAATAAAATCCAAAAATTCGTGAAAATTACAGTGCATTTCGTGAAATTATCTATACAAACTCAATCTATTACATTCATCGATCACTAATAAACCAATTACAACTCAAAATTCACACTAAAACTAAAAAACAAATCTGATTTTGAAAAACACAGTGTCGAACCAAAATTTTCTAATTCTTGATCTGATTTCACTTTTGGATTTGCTCTGATACCAATTGTGTGTTCCAGATTCTAGTTTCTAATCACTAACAATTAATCAAACAAACAAATTCTAACAATTACCTGTTTTGATTTCACTTCTCAATTCAATTACAAACTTTCTCTCTCTAGAACTCTCTCTTTCTCTCTCTACAAATCTCTCTCTCGAATATAACTCTGTTCAAGATTTCTTACAACTGAATACCTCTCTTACAAAACAGAAAATAGAAAGCTATTTATACCTACAACTAAAATACAAAACAATAAACTTTGACTTTATTACACATAGACTTTGACTTTAATGAGAGTTACTTTCTCAGCTTTGACTTCTTAAACTTTGACTTTTGACTTCTTGATCTTGTATCCAACTATTTCATGCTCTAACACAATTCCATTTCCTTAATCCATTTCATCACTAGCATTGGATCACACTCTCCCTTATAAGTAAGGGGCTTGCAAGCAGCAATTTCATTATAGCTACACCCTTTTGCAGTCACTTCGTTTGCCACTAAGGTCACTGATGGATAATAACCTCCCACTTCTGTCACAGGTGGATTCAACAACTCTGCAACCTCCTTGCTTTCGCTCCTATCTTTGCTTCCCGACACCGATTTCTCCTCGTGTGCCAATAAAGCTTGTAGAGTCTCTTGGAGTGTTCCCATCTTAGTGGCAAAGGTTTCGTAGGTCAAAAGGCATGAGTTCGACCCTGACCACGAGCTCTTGTGATTCCCCATCCTCTCTAAGTTGTCGAGGTTTCTTGATGAGAGGTTTCCCTCTCTACAGTAATTTCCACACTCCTCACACTTCGAGTGACATGGGTCTTGGATTTACCCCGATTTCTGGTATTGGTCCCCTCTACTTGAGTCGTAGACCTTCGGGTGGTCCTTCCCCGACCACGTCCATGACCATGACCCCTTCCTCGGGCTGCTAAATGTCTAGCGGGATCCATCGGCTCCTCAACATGGGCCTAATTCACCGGCATGTCCTCCTCCACCGGCACTGACCTACTTCTCAAAATTCGTTCAGACATGACGACTGCTGAAAATAACACATAGGCAAACTTTAATTGACTAACTCCTGAGCAATAAGATAATTAGGCAGGGACATGCACCTTTAAATTTGCGATTACATTGGCCAAATGTAATCCCAAATTTACCTTATATGTTAGTCCCCAACTCTCATTACATAAGCTCCTATAGCGGTAACCCCTAAGACATCCTATTTCTCGGTTGTGTCCCTCGCCTACAGTTTATGTTTAGGTCTAAACGGTTACCTAAATCTCTTAAACTATGGCTCTGATAGCAATTTGTAACAACCCAAAACCGACATCATAATATAAGATTTAAATTCCCAAACCGGGTCCTAATACAAACATTTCAAAGAAATTTAAATTCAATGTAGATCAATAATAGAGTTTCTATCACAACCGAGAACTGTAAAAGTAACTAACACCGCATTAAGGGAAAAGTCTTCTTGACCCGCTAGTTCAACACTTCTCCTTCCCTTTAGTCGAGCCACCCACTTTTTCTTTTCCTGAAAATGGTTTTAGAAAAGTTTGAAAGTGAGGGTTAGATTAAAAGGGTCTAGTGAGATCCAGATAACAAACATTTATAATTAAAGGAAGAAATAAGTAATTATAATCCGTCTCAGCGAATATTTAATCATCACATAAGGCGAAATCATTCCGTCACCGGAATCAATTTCTATAACTCTCGATCTATTACACTTTTGGGTCTCCCAGTAGATACCCATTCGGCCCCCAAGTCGATGTCGTTACCGTGTGCAAGGAAACAAATTCCAGAAACACGGTCCAACCGTCCCCGATGATTGAGATTAAGCCATGGCGTACAATTTATAAAACGAATACATCATAAAATATCACCAACTCTCATAAGATTAAACGCGTAAGGAAGTGACTCAGTGATTGATGATAACAAATCTTACGCTTTAAGTTTCTTTTGTTCGGTCCTTGCACTCAAAGTACAAACCGTCAGAAGAGACATATCTCTGCAAAAAAGGTTGTACAACAAACTCTGAAAACTACACTGTTAACATTTGCCAAAAAGGATGTCCCCAAAAATATCAAAGGCATGCTTCGAATAAAATGATGACACGTGTAAAGTACCCTGCCATGCTCTCAGATGCATTGGGTATAAATAGAAACAGTGGAACTCTTTCTATATACAGATTGAGATAGAAACCTCTATTCTCTTTCTAAGAGAATTATAGAAACCCTTGTTTTCTATATCCTCCAACATCACTTCTTTATTTCTTAGTGCAAACATCTTAGTGATTTCTTTAGTTTATTTAGATTAGGTTTTGCTTAATCTTATTCCGCAACAAGCTGTAAATTGTGATTTGATTTATCAATAAACAATTTATTAAACTAAAAGCTCTTGTTTTTGTATTCAACCCCTCCTACTATAAACTTGTTAAGCACCTCCGGGACCAATAAGTGGTATCAGAACAGTTTGTTTAATCTGATAAACAAGATCTTACTCTCTTCTCTTCTTTGTTATTCTTACATGGCACTTAACAAAAACTCTAACTATTACGATAATGGTTCACTCTCTAAACATCCTCGATTTAGTAGAGACAATTTTACTCTCTGGAAAAATCGAATGATGCTTTTTCTAGAAGGTGTAGATCCTACTATACCTGAATACGTGGTGAATGGTCCTTATGAACCATTCATGATCATAACCGCAGTACCTGCCACAACTACCTCTCCTGCCATCCCTGAAAGATATGCTCCGAAAGAAATCAGACAATGGAGTGATGAAGACAAAAAGAAAGTAGGATTAGACACAAAGGCAAAGACCATTATCTCCATGTCCTTGCCTGATGAAGCCTTCCATTCCATCATGCATTTAAAGACTTCTAAAGAAACGTGGGACACCATATGCGTTTAATATGAAGGTACCTCCGAAATTCAGGAAACTCGAAATATCAACTTGGTAAGACAATACAAAAGTTTTATATGTGGTAAGAATGAATCTCTCTCTGATGTTCATCAAAGATTGAACTACTTAATTATTGATCTAAGAACCGTTGGTAGGACCTATTCTAATTTTGAGGTCCTAACTAAATTTTTGGAATGTCTCCCTAAAAGTTGGGATAACTATTCTACTTGTCTTAAGCTGACCAATGATCTAAACAATCTTTCTCTTAGAACTTTGTATGGGATCTTGCTAAACTATGAGCAATAAAATCTTCTGAAAAAGAATCTTGTAAAAGATTCCAAAGTCTCTAAAAGCACTCCTGTTGCTTTAGTCTCATCAGAGATAATCCCATCTCAGCGATCTACTCTTACTATCACCAAGTTAAATTCTGATTCTGAGGAATTATCAGACATTGAACTTTCATAGTTTGATGAATCCCTAACTCTCTTGACAAACTCCTTTAAAAGGTTCGCAAGAAAGAGCAATTTCAAAAGAAATAAGTCTCTCTTTCTTACTGACAAGTCAAAATCAACTCCTGTTGATAAGCCTACTGCTACTTGCTACAAATGCGAAAAGGTTGGCCACTTTGCCAGCGAATGCAGGTCAAAGAAATTCTTCAGACCATCTCCTTTGAAGAAATACAGCGATAGCAACCACCTCAAACTGAAAGAAAAATATCAGAAGATGAAAAACTTCAAACACAAAGGTAAAGGTCTCAACGCTGAAGAACATGACTGGGCTAAGTCTTATGAATCAAGTCCTGATGAAGAAGAAGCCACAAATATTCGTCTTATGGCTGACATCAAAGAAGAAGTAGAAGAACCGACTGGAACATTCATGAGTTACATCTCATCTCAGGTATCAATTTCTACCAATCCTTCTCTCTTTGAAGCTGAGAGAAGTCGTGAAGTTGACATACTGACGATTGACTTGTACAATGCACTTAATGGTGAGACTCTAGCTGAAAATAAAAACATAGATCTAACTGAATAGATTAAGAAATGCCAATTAAGAATCAAAGATATAACTCTTTTAGCGGAAAGATTAAAATATCAAGTCATGGTAAATGAAATCATCAACATTGAACGCGAACAGGCCATCGCTGCTCTCAAAGCTGAAAAAGCAACAGTTGAAGGATAGTATAACACTTCAACTAAGGTCACTGAGATATTAAATGCTCAGATCCCTCTTCATGACAAAAATGGTCTCGGTTATAAAAATGAAAAGGATGAACCCAATAGAGATTGTTCCTTGCTTAAGTTTGGAATGTTTGTTACTTCTATCTCTAACACTCCTTCTACCTTTCACTCATCATCTCTCAATTTCATCCCTGAGGATTTATCAAAAAACCCCAAGCTCGCTGATAAAGGGAATTCTATTTTCTGTCAATCTCAAAAGGCAACAAAGATAACAAACCTAAAAATGGTCTCCCATAAACCATCAACGAATTAACTCATCAGCTCTGGATCCTGAATCACTGATAATATTCAAAGATCCACCCAAAGCAGAAGGTTGATATAAGACCTAGGAGAACTGAAGAGCCTAGAGTATTTCCCAGACCATATACCAGAAGCATTCTTGGAGCTGGACCTTCTCATCTAAAATTTGTAAATTCATACGCTCCTAGACTAAATGCTACCATTAGATATAGAAAATGTTATCACTGTGGACTTACTAACCATATCGGCAGTAAATTACCAAAATGCCACTGAAGCTGAAAAATTAGCTACATTGAAGACAAATGCTTCCAAAGCAAAAGTCACCAACGTTGAAAAATCTACCAAAGTGAAAAACACCACCAAAGTTAAGAAATTAGTTAAATTGAAGATCATCACTGACTTTGAAACTTCAAATGCCGCGAAGATTTCCAAGCCTCACAATTCCACTAACCCCCGTGGACCCATCAAAAAATGGGTACCAATCAAAACTTAGTCTTCCTTTTGTGTGCAGGAATCGAAGGGTGTTGGATCAAATAATTGTATTCAAGATTAAATTAAATAAGGGGTCTAGTTTGTAATAATGTTTAATACCTTAGGGGGTATTTTAGCTACTGGTTAATAATGTTTAGGTCATGTTGACCTAGGTATAAATAGATTTTATTTTCTAGGTTTAAGGTGACTCCTCATAATCATAATTATATTAGTGGAGGCGGCTACAATATTCTTCAAGGTATTCTGTACGCCAAGAACACACACACGTTTCTATCTGATTAATCAAGAGATCTGTGGTATGTTATTCTGATTTATTCATCTCTTGTTCTTTATTGTGTTGTGTTTGATTATCAACTAATCTGAGTTTAACAAGTGGTATCAGAGCCGTGTGAATCAAGTTTTTGGATCAAACATTATTTTTCGAAAACTCTTACTGTGTGAAAATCGAAGTCATAGGTTTGTGTGTTTTTTAGGCTAAAAACCATTGGAATAGGTGTGTTTACGGTTATTGAACAACATTAGATTGCACTATTGCACTTAAAAACACAAATCAATTGGCTTTTGATGATTTTTGAAAATTTTGTTCATAGACAAGTCGAGTACTGTTTCATTCGAATTGAAGCATAAAAGGTGTTTTTAATCATTTATTTCGATTGGGTTTTGTTAACAGTATGTTTGTGGATGATTTGTGTGAATTTTACACTATGTATTAATCGTTTGATGAGTTACCGGATTGAAAATCAAGTACAGGGACGAACCTGTAAAGAACTCTCAAGTTCTGTGATGAACTCACAAGTTCTGTGAAGAACTCGCAAATCACATCTAAGTCTCGTAGAGTGCTATATTAGCTTAAGTATAAGTTTCGCATGTGTTTGTGTAGCGAAACCTCAGAATTTGCTATCCCTTTGTTTACGAAAGTTTAGATTTCGCAAGGTTCTAAATTGTTGAAAGTTTCACCAAGTGTAAGTCTCGCAGATCCCTTGGTTGCGAAAACCAAAGAACTCGCAGACCTTTGGCTAGCGAGTTCCCTGATATTCGCAAGTAGATTTTACGAATCTTTGTTCATTGTGTTTCAAAATTTTCACAAGTATAAAATTCGCAGGTTCTTAAAATCATATTTCTCTTTCAGGTTGCGAAAGTTAGATTGCGAAAGTTGAAGTGAAAAGCTCAAATTTTTCTAAGTTCAGGATTCGTGAGTATATAGTCTACGAATCCTTGATTACGAAAGCTTTATTGTTTACGAATTCTTGCTTACGAATTCATTGTTTTGCGAATGTTGAGTGCTCTTAAGTCTAACATTCGCTAATCTATACACTACGAATTCTATTTGTGAAAGCCTATATTAGAAATTTTTCTCTAAGGACAGGATTAGCTAGGTACTAGCTTACGAATTCTTAAGGTTTCGTAGGTTATTGATGGTGAATTTCTAAGTTTCGCATAAATCCAAGTTGCGAATTTCTCTTGTCTGCGAATTATATTTCTGCTTGCGAATTCTGAGAGTTTTCTTTGTGTTTGCGAATCTCTTTCTGTGTTTCTTACTGTTTGCGAATTCTGCATTTAATTATTTTTGGAAATTTATTTTTCTGAAAATTTTTTAGTGTAGTTTTTATCCAATCCTTGATTCTAAAGATCTTATTAGTTGAGTCACTTGGTACAGATAAGTTTGCTTACTAACCATACAACTAAAGATGTCGAACCAACTTCTCTCCATGGGCTCTCAGTCCAAACCACCAGTCTTGATGGCCAATGAATATCAGCAATGGAAAAAGAGAATGATCCAGTTTCTAAATCACAAGAACAAAGACTACATGGAATCAATCACTTCTGGTCCAGTAAATCCACTGATCAAAGTACCTGGTCAAGCAGAAACTGAAACCTCTCCAGAAATCCCTGACAGATTTGTCTCTAAACTGTATCAGTACTTCAGTGAAAAGGATAAAGATCTGTACAAGATAGATGAAGAAGCTCTCATTTACCTAACGATGGCCATCCCAAATGACATCTACAATTCGGTAGACAGTCGGAATTCAGCTAATGAAGTCTAGGATGAACTAGCAAGACAATTTGAGGGAAGTGAAGCTTCAATACAGGCGAAGCAAAATCTGTGCATTAATGCCTATGAGGGATTTCATGCAAGGGAAGGAGAGACACTGCTCGATACCTACAACAGGTACAATATTATACTAAATGACTTGAGGAGGAACAATATCTCTAAATCTTCTTCAGAGATAATCTATAAGTTCATTAAGAACTTGAATCCTGAATGGAAGAACTTTGCCATCAACCTTCAGATGTCAAAGAACATGGCTCAAGAAAATGTCACTGATATCTTCTCTACTCTTTTTCAGCATGAGGATGAGGTGAGAACTATCAATAATGAGTCTAATAATTTGAAGGATTCCGTGGCTCTCATAGCTGACAAAGGAAAAAGTTCGAGTTCTGGTCCTGTATCTGTTGCAAGGTCAAAGAAGAAAGTATCTAAAGCTTTTGTTTCAGAGGTTACTGAGTCCGATTCTGTTTCAAGTGATGAAGAACTGGAGATTGATTCTGATGATGATGTACAGAAGTTCTCTGAAAACTTGGCTATGATAACTCGTCAATTCAAGAAGAGCTTTGGCAAGAAGAAGTACTATTCAAAGCCAAAGTACGAAGGGTACAAGAAAGAGAAGTCTGAAATGAGATACAAGCCAAGGTATGGAAGGAGAGAGGAAAGACGAGAAGACAGGAAAGATGAAAGGAAGGAAGATAGAAAAGAAGAAAAAAGAGAGGAGAAGAAAGAAGAAAGAAAAGATGAACCGGGCAGATGTTATCACTGTGGCAAGTTTGGACATTTCTCCAGAGATTGCAAGTTCAAGAAAGTGAAGAACTCAGAATACTATGCAAGGAAGTCACTCATTGCCAAGAAAGCTGAAGAAGGAAAGGTACTTATGGCTGAAGAGGAAAACTGGCTGTTCCAAAGTTCTGATGACGAGGAGCAAGCACACTTCACCCAAGTCTCTTACATGGCCAAGCTTGATGGTGATGATGAAGCGTCTGAGGCTCATTCCGAAGATGACAACTCTGAGGTAAATTCTGAACTTATTGAATCTCTGATGGTCCAAATACATAATATGAAAGATGAATTTACTTTTTTGAAAGGTAAACTTAGCTCCGCACATCAAACTGTATTGAGTTTTCGTGATGAAAACGCTTTACTAAAAGTTATTGTGGAAGAAAAAGAAAAAGAAAAGGATGGTTTAAAAGCTGAAAAGGAATCTTTAGAAAGAAAAGTATCTGGTTTAGAAAAGGATCTTGTAAACCTCAATGCTGAAAAAAGTGAGTTCAAAATAAAATTTGAAGTCTGTTTTCAAGAAAGAAATGAAGCCTACACCAAAATCAAGCAATTAGATAATATTAACATGAAACGAGGTCAGACTGAGCAGACATTAAATCTGTTGACCAATAAACTCCAAGATGAAAGGTTTTATAAAGTTAAACCAGGTTTGGGTGTGTCAACTAACGGTGTTTTGAAAAAGGCACCAGAGCATTTGTATAATTTTGATAAATTTGGCTCTGCAGTCAGACCCATTCCTAATATTCTTGCAACCTTTGTTGAAGCAAGTACATCTAAACCTATATGCGTGAGTTTCTTTGTGTTCAAGACTTGGCATTTTCTGAAGTTTTTCATCCATGGATTCTGAAAAGTTTGCGTTTCAAGCTCAGTTCTACAAGAGTGATCTCATGATGTCATTGGGCACAGAAACTTGTCCTCCGGTTCTGGTCGATGAAAATAAATTTACTAAGTGGCAAGATCGATTTGTGAATTTCATTGAGCGTCAAAAGAACGGAGATGGCATGATGAAGATTCTATCTGAAGGATCTTTTGTACAACCCACTCTGTGTAACACCCCGAGTTTCGTTTGGTCAATTTGCGAATAGGAAAAGATTGGAGATTGAGGTTTCTGCACTGTTCTGCAGGGCGCACGGGTCATGCTCCCTCCTTCAGAGAAAACGCACGGGTCGTGCGTATGAAACAGCCGCGAGGCAGTGGGGTTGCGCACGGGTCGTGCGCATTTCCTTCTTTGAGGGCGCACGGGTCGTGCGCCCTGTCAGGCTGCTTTTTTGGAGTTGCCTTAAATATCGCATTTGTGAGATATTTCTTAAAATATCTCCTTTTCTCAGTCTCTCTCTCTCTCTTTCTTTTTCCTTTTCTTCTTTCGATCTTCGAGTCTCGTTTGGTTGCTAGTTTGCGGTGTTTCTAGCAAGGGGTCAGTGTTTTAAGCTTCACCTCTTCATCGTGATTGATATCTGGTTTTCCGGGTTTTATTCTAAAACCTACTGGTGAGTTCCTACTACCATTTTACAAACTTTATATATGTCAAAACTCTTATTTGCGAAATCTGAAGTATTTCTACGGTATGATTTCATGTTCTCTACATTTTGATATAAATGAAGTTTTTGGTGATTTTCGGGGGTTCCCGATCAGTTTTGACTAAAATGACGGGTTCCGCCTTATTAGAAGTAAAATGATGTTTTACTTGCCCATGTTTGTGGCTTATTGAAAAAATGTATATAAACTGGTTTTATGATTATCTTTCTTACCAGCAGTTGGTCTGGAAAATGGCATTTTTAAATATAAATGTGTTGAAAGCTGTTTATAAAGCTTTAAATTGGTCACATGAAATATTGTGACAAGTCATGACTATACTAGTGGATCCCTAGGTATCGAGTCGACTTATTGTTGGGATGTTTGTACCCCTTTTGTTGTAGTTAGATACATTTGATCTTCGGGGGCACTTAATACGGTTATGTGATACCGGTTACTAGCCATGGGTCAAATGTAGTCTAACGAAAGAGTATGACTGTTCCGTGGGGGCCTCCCTCACATCGTAGTACGGACCGAAGCGTTCGTGGCCATGGTTCCATGTATTTAGCTCATAACTCGGATATGTGGCTTACTTTGTGTTCCACTATAATCCTTGGTAAATCGGGTAATCCTCGTCATCGGAAGATGTGTTTTGGACCGGTTGTCCGTATATTATCAAAGAACTGTATTTGCATAACTAAACCTTTGGAAGGATTTACTTTGATGCATTTGATTATATCTCTTGAGATTTATGAACTGTATGTTCTCACTAGGCTTTAAGACTAACACTTTTTCTCAAATGATGTGTATAATAGGTTTCCCTTAGCGGTGGGTTGCCAGGGTTTTGAGAGATGGGTTTCGTCTCATGGCATTTTGAGATGACTAGTATTGTAATTGGACATTTGTTAAGTCCCATTCTTTTGGTGAATTATGGATTGTCATCTGATGTAATCTTGATAGAGGCGTCTAGATTAGTTTGTTGATGAATCCTATATCTGTGCAGGTTTTGTAAAGTCTTAAGGACTGATCCCCTTTATGGGTGGTTTATATCAATACGAATGTCATGTTGTCATGTCTCCAGGTTTTAATTTACTCTGATTTTTTTAGGATGTTACAAAGTTAGTGTCAGAGCTCTAGTTTAAGTGAATTAAGCATGAATGTAAGATGTCTAGACTTAGACCGAGTATGATAAGAATTGATCCGTGAGATTGGGTAGAGCTTCTAAGATGGGTTACTCTTAGAGTCTACAGAAAGTACGTTTGTCAGGCGTGTGGCGATCGTGACGAGAACCTTTATGTGTTATATGTTCATAATCTCACTTAGCTAATGTTATTATGAGGATATCGTACGTAAGTGTTCTTGAATTTCTATTGCTATGACAATTGGTAATGTGGTAGTACGTTTCCTTTGTGTTTATTCCAACTCTCTCTTATCTCTTTTCCTGTTCTGTGAAGCAGTTTGGTATGGTGAATACCCGTGGTAGACTGCGTACGCGTGTTGATGGTCTGGAAGAGACAACCTCCACCGTTGGTCAGCCGGAGGGAGTTGAGGTTGTTGTGCGACCACCTATTCAGCAAGGGCTAGGTGGGGGGCCAGAGGTCATTCCGCGAGTAGACCTGGCTTTGTCCCACCCAGTCATCAGGGACGCTAGTTCCTAGTCTGAAATGATGGCTAGCATGAGGTTGGCATTGAGGGAAGAGATGGCAAAGCAGCAAGAGTTTCTGCTAAAAGTGATTGAGGACCGCGATGTGAACAATCGGAGAAGTGAGACGGTTGTGGAAAACATTGTGCTTGGTTCTGGAGGCGCTGGCCCTGGAATCAGGAACGAGGAGCGCTTGGTTGTTAATGATCCGGGAAGTGGGAAAAGTTGTTCCTACAAATCCTTTTTGGGGTGCGGACCACCAGAGTTCTCTGGTTCCGACGACCCAATCTTGTGTGTGAAGTGGATTCGAGCGGTCGAGCAAGCTTTTGGCTCTTCCGAATGCGGAAATGATCAGAGAGTGCGGTTCGGTACCCAACTGTTGAGGGATACTGCACTCTTTTGGTGGAATTTCATTCAATCCACCCTATCTTCTGCTGTGTTGGCTCAGTTGTCTTGGGCCGAGTTCAAGAAAAAGTTGTTAGAAGAGTTCTGCAATGAAAGAACAATGGATCGAATCGAGAAAGAATTCCGGTCTCTGGTAAAGGGAATCCTGATGGTGAGGGAGTACACCCGTCAGTTCGTGGAGAAGCTTGATCTGGTGGGGCACGCTGCCCCAACAGAGAAGGATAAGATGAAGGCCTATCTGAAGGGTCTACCCGCGGACATGCAATCCATGGTCCACAATTCTAAAGCTTCTAACCTCCGCGAGATGGTTGAAGAAGCTCAGTACATGGAAGAGATGTTCGCGAGGAACAAAGCTGAGAAAGCTGTGGTGGTGACTGATAAGAGAAAGTGGGAGAGCAGTTCTGTACCTCCCAAGAGAAGCCACCCTTTTGTCGGAAACCGCAGCTTCGGCAGTTATCAAGAAGCCAGATGGTGCTCGAAGTGTCGAACAAAGCACCACGGTAACTGTAGCACCACTTCTCAAGCTTGTTTCAAGTGTGGGAAGTCTGATCACACCGCCCGCGACTGTTCTATCGCGGGGATGGTCTGCTTCGAGTGCAAGGCGTCGGGGCACGTGAGAAGAAATTTCCCGAAGCTTGTGTCGGGTAGCGTGGCGGCAAAGAAGGAGAACCCTCAGAGGGTTCCGGGTCGAGCATTTCAGATGATGGCAGAAGAGGCCAAGGCATCCGCTGATGTGGTATCGGGTACTTTTCTTATAAACTTTGTACCTGCTCGTATTTTATTCGATACGGGTGCCAGTTTCTCTTTCGTATCTGAGTGGTTCTGTCAAAAGATTGCTATGCCCACTACTAGTCTTGAGGATGCGTTAGTGGTAGAGATAGATGATGGTAGTCAAGTTCTGATCCGTGATGTTCTGAAGAAGTGTACTCTCGGGATCGAGGGGAGAGAATTCTCGATCGATTTACTGCCGATGTTTATCGGAGGCTTTGATGTTGTGGTCGGTATGGATTGGTTGCAAACAATCATGCCGAGATCGTATGTTCCAATAAATTAATACGACTTTCCAATTCCAATGGTGAAGTTGTTGTGATCTATGGTGAGAAGAGAAAGGGCGAAGTGGCGATAATCACAATGGCGAGGGCACACAAGTGTCTGATAAAAGGATGTTCGTATTTCCTAGACTATGTGATCAATACCAAGTTAGATAAATCAAAACTTATTGATGTGAAGATTGTGCGTGAGTTTCCAGATGTCTTTCCTGACGACTTGCCCGGGTTACCACTCGATCGGCAAGTGGAGTTCCGGATTGACCTTGTGCCTGGAGCAACACCAATTGCTAAAGCTCCTTATCGTTTAGCGCCGTCAGAGATGCAAGAAATGATGGCACAACTCCAAGAGCTTTTGGATAAGGGCTTTATAAGACTGATTTCGTCACCCTGGGGAGCTCCAGTCTTGTTTGTAAAGAAGAAAGATGGCACGATGAGAATGTGCATTGACTATCGTGAGTTGAACAAAGCTACAGTAAAGAACAGGTATCCGCTTCCGAGAATAGACGACTTGTTCGATCAACTTCAAGGAGCGGGGTGTTTTTCCAAGATCGACTTACGTTCAGGTTATCATCAGGTGAAGGTGAGAGAAGAAGACATTCCGAAAACAACTTTCAGAACACGTTACGGCCATTACGAATTTCTTGTAATGCCTTTTGGCCTAACGAATGCACCGGCGATATTTATGGACTTGATGAATAGAGTGTGCCGACCATTCCTCGACAAGTCGGTCATTGTATTCATTGATGACATATGCGTGTACTCCAAGAGCGAGTCAGAACACGAACAACATCTGCGAGAAGTGCTCGAAGTGTTGAGAAAGGAAAGATTGTACGCCAAGTTTTCCAAGTGTGACTTTTGGCTTAAAGAGGTACAATTTCTGGGTCACGTTGTCACTCGAGACAGAGTGAAAGTGGATCTCTCCAAGATTGAAGCTATGATGAATTGGGAATCTCCCAAGAGTCCGTCAGAGAGCCGAAGTTTCTTGGGTCTGGCGGGGTACTACCGGAGATTTATCCAAGACTTTTCGAAAATCGCTTCTTCCTTAACAGTTTTGACTCGGAAGAATGTGAAGTTTGAATGGACTGAAGCACAAGAGAAGGCATTCCGGATACTTCAAAAGAAGTTGTGTGAAGCTCCGATCTTGTCGTTACCTGAAGGGTCAGAAGACTTCGTGGTTTATAGCGACGCTTCGAAAATGGGTTTGGGTTGTGTGTTGATGCAAAGGGGCAAGGTGATTGCCTATGCATCGAGACAACTCAAGATTCACGAGAAGAATTATCCTACTCATGATCTAGAGTTAGCGGCGGTGGTGTTCGCTTTAAAACTTTGGCGACACTACCTCTACGACACGAAATGTACACTTTTCACAGATCATAAGAGCCTGAAGTATGTCTTTGATCAAAAAGAGTTGAATATGAGGCAAAGGCGGTGGCTCGAGTTACTTAAAGATTATGATTGTGAATTGATTTACCATTCGGGTAAGGCGAACGTGGTGGCCGATGCGCTAAGTCGGAAGGACTACAGCGGAAGTATTCGGGCTACCCATTCGAGAATCGAGTTAGTGTCTAGTATTGTTGAAAAGATCAATGCATCACAAGTGTAAGAATTGCTGGAAGAGAATCTCAAAGAAGAAGTCATGACGAAACAACGATTTCTCTTAACGGAAGATAGCCGTGGGGTAAAACTGTTCAACGGTCGCGTGTGGGTACCAAGCTTGGGGGGTAACCGTGATCTGTTTCTTGAAGATGCACACAAGTACAAGTATTCCATTCATCCGGGGAGTACAAAGATGTACAGAGACTTGAAACTGCATTATTGGTGGCCAGTAATGAAACTTGATGTGGCACGTTATGTAGAGCGTTATGTGACTTGTTCGCAAGTTAAGGCCGAACACCAACGACCGTGTGAGAGTCTTCAGTCTTTAGAGATTCCTGAGTGGAAGTGGGAGCATATCACCATGGACTTCATGACGAAGTTTCCTAAAACACTTCTAGGTCACGATACCATTTGGGTGATAGTTGATAGATTGACAAAGAGAGCTCACTTCTTGGCTATGCGCGAGACACTACCGATGGATAAGTTAGAAAAACTTTATATTGATGAGGTGGTCTCGAGGCATGGAATACCATTGTCGATCGTGTCGGATCGCGACATTCGGTTCACTTCAAACTTTTGGGATGGGTTTCAAAAAGAGCTTGGTACGCGAGTTAAGTTGAGTACGGCTTACCATCCACAGACCGACGGGCAAAGCGAGAGAACAATCCAAACTTTAGAAGACATGCTGAGGTCTTGTGTCATCGATTTCGGGGGTAGTTGGGACTCTCACCTGCCTTTGGTGGAGTTTGCTTACAACAATAACTACCACTCGAGTATTGGAATGACACCTTTTGAGGCATTGTATGGGCGAAAGTGTCGGACTCCCGTGTGCTAGCTTGAAGCGGGGGAAAAGTAGTTCGCCAGACCTAAAATAGTGCAAGAGACGTCAGATAAGGTCAAATGCATTCGTGAAAGAATGAAAGCGGCTCAGGATCGGCAGAAAAGCTATGCCGATAAGAAGAGACGACTGATAGAGTTCCAAGTTGACGACCGCGTGATGCTTAAGGTGTCGCCATGGAAGGGAATTATCCGGTTTGGAAAACGTGCGAAGCTGAGTCCCCGTTTCCTCGGACCTTTCAAAGTGCTTAAACGGGTGGGTTTGCAAGCCTACCAGTTGGAACTGCCACCGGAGTTGAGCAGAATTCACAACACGTTTCATGTTTGTTACCTTCGAAAGTGTTTGGTTGTGGAAGACAACGTTCTTCCCCTCTCAGAGTTAAGAGTGGACAAAGGTAACCATTGTGTGGAAGAACCCGACGCCATCTTAGAGAGAAAGTCTAGGAAGTTGCGTCACAAAGAAGTCACTTTGGTCAAGGTGCAGTGGAAGCATCACCGGGGAGCAAATGTGATGTGGGAAGCCGAGGAGAATATGAAGCGAAGATATCCTCACCTTTTTGAGTAGTTGGGATTTCGGGGACGAAATCATTCCCATGTTGGGGAAGATTGTAACACCCCGAGTTTCGTTTGGTCGATTTGCGAAGAGGAAAAGATTGGAGATTGAGGTTTCTGCACTGTTTTGCAGCCGTGCACCCTCCTTCAGAGAAAACGCACGGGTCGTGCGTATGAAACAGCCGCGAGGCAGTGGACTTGCGCACGGGTCGTGCGCATTTCCTTCTTTGAGGGCGCATGGGTCGTACGCCCTGTCAGGCTGCTTTTTGGAGTTGCCTTAAATATCTCATTTGTGAGATATTTCTTAAAATATCTCCTTTTCTCAGTCTCTCTCTCTCTTTCTTTTTCCTTTTCTTATTTCGATCTTCGAGTCTCGTTTGGTTGCTAGTTTGCGGTGTTCTAGCAATGGGTCGGTGTTTTAAGCTTCACCTCTTCGTCGTGATTGATATCTGGTTTTCCGAGTTTTATTCTAAAACCTACTGGTGAGTCCCTACTACCATTTTACAAACTTTATACATGTCAAAATTCTTATTTGCGAAATCCGAAGTATTTCAACGGTATGATTTGATGTTCTCTACATTTCGATATAAATGAAGTTTTTGGTGATTTTCGGGGTTCCCGATCAGTTTTGACTAAAATGACGGGTTCTGCCTTTGTCAGGATCTCAATATTTAACAAGAATAAACACTCAGAAACAATATTAAAGAAGTTTGAGGAATAACACTTTAATATTCAAAGATTAATGAAACAGTGAATCAGAAATCACAAATTGTAAACTTTATTTAATGATTTAAAGCTATAAGATTTCACACACAACCTCATTATTGATGAACAGGCTCACCAATACGAATTCTACTTCTCTAGAACTAGGGTTCTAAACCTTGAGGTTGATTCTCTCTATGAAAGCAAAAACTCAGAATCAAAAAAAATTACTTTTTAAACTATTCTGACTAATTCTATACATATACTGAAAATAAAAGATAATTACAAAATATAAAAGATCTTCAGTATAATCTTCCATAGTTATCTCCAAACCTTCCATGATTATCTTCAGTCTTGATCTGAACGTATCTTGATTATCTCTTAAGCAGCATTAAGTTGTAGCAGTATTAACACTCTGAGCAGTATTAATCTTCTCCAGTAGTAGTAACTGTGCTCAGCAGTATTAATTCCATAGCAGTACTAACTACTAGCAGTACTAACTCTCCAAGCAGTACTAACTATTGAAGTAGCAGTACTAACTTGTCAAGCAGTATTAAATCTACTAGCAGTAGTAATCAGTTATGCTAGCAACATTAATCATACTTAATCAATTCTTTAATTCCCAACAATCTCCCCCTAACTTGACTTTTAGGAAGAGAAGTCAAGTTCTTCAGATGCTCCCAAAACTTCATTTCTCATACACCTATATCAGGATTCAGTCTTAAACTTTGATTGATAATCCTCTGAATCAAATATCTTGCCATAGCTGAATCTGGTGCACAACCAAGCTTCTTCTTCATAATAGCATGCAACTTTAACCTGCTATGGTTGTAGACTCTATCCACAAGAAAGTATTCAAAATGACTTGTATCCATTGCTAGTGCATACACTCCACTTCTTTCATATAAAGTCCAGTTGTTGATGGTTTTGAACACATTTCTGATGACATGCTGAACTTCTTCTGGTTTGAACAACATGCAGAGATATTCCATCACAAGCTTTGTAACTGGTATCCCTGGAGCTTTCAGCTTGTCAACATATAGTTTCATCCCCACCTCAAACATTTCCTCTAAGTCAGATCTAGAGCATACTCTTACTATCTTTGCCCAAGTAGGATACACTTCAAATTTATCATCCTTCCTCTTCAGTCTGATGTACTCCTTTCCATCAACTTCCATAGTATCCCAGTGAATAATTTCAGGAGGCTTAACACCAACTGGTTATGCAGTTATAGGATCAAGTACTTTCTCCATTACCACCATGTATAAATTTACATCATAAGTACTTGATGGTGTTTCCTGAGTTTGAGCTTCCTGTTCAAAAGATTTAGATGCTCCTTCTTCTTCAACTTCTTTCTGATTTTTCTCAGCTTCTTCCACTATAGGTTTCTTAGCTGGTTTTCTTCTTGCCATCATTTTAGTTCTTTTTAACTTCCTCAAACTATCAACCAGAGTAGCTTCCTTCCTTGGTGATTCTTGTTCATCAGGGAAAGGTTTTTGAATTTGAAGATCATGTCTTTCTTTCATCTTCTTTTCTGCTTTAACTCTTGCTCTGTCATTTCCTTGTAACTTGGTCATCTCAGCTTCATACAAACCTTTGATTTGTTCAAAAGACATCTTTGTGAACATTTCCTTTTTAACTCCCACAACACCTTTGAGAAAAGTAATCATCTTCTTTCTCTCTTGAGTGCCAAGGAAGGTCTGTGAAGGTTGTCTCTTCTTTGTACCCATTCTGATCATTCCAGACTTCTTTAGAGTTGTAGCTTTCTTCTTTGCTATCTCAGTTGCCAAACTCTGTTGATAAACTTCATTTAACTCTGCAGCTAGAGCCTTAGCCATCTCTCTATCTTTTTCCACTTGAGCTGATTCTGCTTGTTCAAGTTCAGCTTGAATCTTCTTAGCCAAAGCTTCATCTGACTTAATCATCTTTTGCCTTTTAAGAGGTTGGTCAGATTCCACTATCTTTGCTTTGCCTTTATCTTTGCTTACCACCTTCTCAACACTTGCTTTCTTGATCATTTCATCCTTTTCCTTGATGATAACTCCTTTGGCCTTTGAAGTGACCTTGGGAGTATCATGTTTAGCCTTGATAAGAGCTTCAGCTATCTCAAATTCTTCCAGATTTCTGTTAATAAGGTCAGATAATACCTCTTTAACAATTTCTACTGCTTCTATTGTTTCAGCAACATTAACTGTTTCTGCTGCTGTTTTTGTTATTGCTGCTTCAAACACTGCCCCTGTTTCAGTTTGAACATCAATCTCCCCCTCAACTCCATGTATCTCCCTCTCCAGGTTGATCTCAGCTTCTGATTCCCCCTTTTTGGGAGCATCATTCACTGGTTTCCTTCTTCTTAGTACAAATCTTTGTTTCTTCTTCTTGTGAACCACTTTCTGAACCAACTTCTTTAGGCTGCTGATCTCTTCTTGTTGGTTGATGATGACTTTCTTTAGCTCATTTACAACCTGCTTCTGAGAATCCAATTCAGTGGCCATTTTGAACATTGCAGAAATCAATTCATAATAGTCATATCTATCCTCACCTTCTCCAGGAGTGTTAACCCCTTTTGAAGGATCATTGGAACATTTAGTAGTGGAAGTCGTCTGCCTAGCAGAATCACCTTCCACCCCCTTGGTTTCTTGGCACCTGGGACCTTTGAATGATTGCTCATTCAAAGTTGCCATGGGGGAGGTCTTATTGATGTTACCACTGTCCTCCTCTGTGCTAGCAGGAGTAGTGGCAGCCTGCTCACCCATATGCTCAAACATCTCCTCAATGAGCACCTCCTTGGGGTTGGGAGACACCCTTGTGGTTTCCCTATAGATATTCTCTAATGGAGAATTCTCCATTAGAGGGCTTAAAGGCTTTGAGGGTGAAGGTACAAGAAGAGAAGGAGCCTTCTTTACCTTTTTCCTGATGTAAGTGTTGGTGATTGGAGAAGATGGTTTTTGAAGAAGGGACTGAGTGATTGATATGCTGATTGAAGGTTGGGATTGGCTTTCAGTGGGATGGTCTAATGAGGGCCTTGACCCTGAAGCCATACCTTCTTCATTGTGGGACACCACCATCATTGTAGAGAACAATGGGGTGTCAACTCCTTCCGAGTCCAATGAAGATCTCTTCATATTTGAAAAGACCTTACCTTTGGGGATTTTAGGTACATATACCTCATCAAATTGAGGTATATCCGTCAATTCATTGGTTATAACTACCTGTACAAATCTTGGGTACATATAAAACTTCTTTTTGTTTCCCAAGTTTGACACAAGGTCATTAAAAATCATTTTTGAAAAATTGTACTTTCTGGTAGTGGCCAAGCAGACCAAAGCATAAGCAATGGTACTACTGAACTCACTCCAGCCAGTAGTCTTTTTGGAAATACAATGCATAAGGGTATGAACAAGAAAACGCCATTGGGTATAAAATTTAGCTTTTGAGAATTTGAAAACACCCAATTGGCCTCCATACCCCATTCTTGAAAGATTTGAGAACAAGTCCTCATTAGGAATAGAGGTAATACCTGCAGCATCATCTAGTCATAGACAGATGCGAATCACCTCTTCAGAAACTGACAAGGGTTTGTCACACACCCTTGTCTGGATTAACTGCACACCATTTTCTGTAACAGCAGTGGCATTCGCCCAAAATTGTCTCTGGTGCTCTATGTAGATTGTTGGAGACACTGTAAGAGCATGAGCGATATGGATGGACTTGAGAAAATCTACTATCTGGTGAAATCCATCAGCCTGCTTTGGCTTTTGAAGCATTGCGATTTCGTTGTGCTCATCAATGAACGCCATGGATGCCATTGAGCTTGAGAGTTTTTGCCTGTAACTTACGAGGTGCTTGAGAGAAAAAGGGTTAGATAGCAGATGAATAGTAATCAAAGAGTCGTTATGAACTTTTAGGCGGGCAAAAAAGGTATTTATACAATTCGGGACATAAGCAGTATTAACTCAGAGCAGTATTAACTGAGAGCAGTATTAACCACTAGCAGTATTAACGAACTAGCAGTGTTAACTGAGAGCAGTATTAACCACTAGCTGTATTAACGAACTAGCAGTATTAACTGAGAGCAGTATTAACCACTAGCAGTATTAACTAACTCTGGCAGCATTAACTACACTTACACTATTGAAGCTTAATTTGGTCTGAACAAGGCAATTTACTTCCTGAGAAAGATGATTAGTAACAACCAAAAACAACCAAATGACAGGTATACAATCACTTTTTAAACATGAGCTCATTCAGAGTTGATCATGCCCACACTTGTGACCAAGAAGGTGAATCTACCCACATCAAAAGCTTTAGTAAATAGATCAGCAAACTGGTTGTCATTATGAACTTTAGCAACTTGAATAAGCTTCTTTTCATTACAATCTCTAATAAAGTGATATCTGATCTCAATGTGCTTTGTTTTGGAGTGCTTGACTGGATTGTTAACAATGCTTATAGCACTGCTATTGTCAATGAAGATTGGAGTGTGAAGAAAGGTTACCCCATAGTCCAACATCTAATTCTTTTGAATAAAGACAGTTTAGGGATGAATCAGTTGAAACATTTTCCATATCTAAGCAATAGACATTATCCTTTCTGGGAGTTCTTAGTAGTATCATCTTTTTATCAACTACCTTGAATCCAGGAGCAAGGATAATGCATTCAGAATCAGAAAATAATATACTATGCTTTTTGTCACAAACCTGTGATACACTTAACAGGTTGTACCTTAATTTCTCAACATAGAATACATCTTCAAAGGTCATTTTACCTTTGGTTACATCACCCTTACCACTGATCTTACCTCAATCTGGAGTATTTCCAAAGGCAACATGCCCACCATCAATTTTCTTGAAATTCTTGAGACAAGACATGTTCCCTGTCATGTGCCTAGAGAAACCACTATCAACATGCCAGATGCTCTTCCCATTGAGCTATTGGTTACCCTGCACATAAGATAAAACAATTAGTATTGATTGGGAACCCAAGCCAAAGTGGTCTTGGGTCTCCCTTTCTCATCAAAGTATTTACATTCCTTTTTGATGAGATTTTTAAACTCAGAGCACTCTTTACTAGAGTACTTTGTCAAGATAATTGGCTTAGCAGCACAAACATTAGAAGCAGTACTAACCTTAGAAGTACTAACAGAGTTAGCAGTACTAACCTTGTTAGAAGTACTAACAGAGTTAGCAGTATTAACATTAGAAGAAGTACTGACAATGTTAGTTTTAGCAGTACTAATACTCTTAGCAGCACTAACATTGGTAACAGTAGTATTGCTTCTAGCAGCACTATCATTGTCAGCAATACTATTTGTGGTAGCAATACTAACACTCTTAGTGCTTTTAGGAATCCACATCTTGACACTCTCCTCAACAGTCTTTTTCTTCATGTGGCTTTTAGATTTAATAGATTTCTTAGGCACATGGTTCCTTTCATTCTTCCTATAACCAAAGGGTTTTTGCACAGATCTTTGAAAATTCATCCTTTGGTTCATAGGATTGAAATAACAGTATTTAGCAATATGATTGAGCTTTCCACAAATAAAACAAGGTTTTGGTCTATTGATTTTACTCAGATCAATCCCTTGTTTTTGTGCCCACTGATTATTCCAGTTTCTTTGATTACCCCTCCTTTTATCATGATTTAGGGGCTCAGATTTAGTACAAGCACACTGTTTGCAAGGAACAGGATTCACAACTGTGGTCTGCTTGTAATGGACCTTACTAGACTTTCCCTCAGTCTTCTCTATGTCCTTAGATTTTACCCAAATCTTTCCACAACCCTCATTAGTAATAATGTGATTCTCTAGAGGAATCTCATCCTTACCCTTACCAGCTTCTTTCTCAGTTTTGTCCTCAACAACTACTTCATCTAAGGGATCTATCTCAGTAGCTCCCTCAGGCAAGTCCTTCCTATCTTTGGTTTCTAGCAAGTCTGATGTAGGAGGGATGTAGTTATTGTTGTATGGTGGTGGTGTGGTATTATACCCAATTCCTCTTCTCAGCTTGTCATGAATCTGAGTTTGTAGTAAAGAGTCCATTGCTTTAGAAGCATTGGAAAACTTTTCTACATCTAGCTTAACTTTGGCTAGCTCCCCTCTCAACTTTTCACTCTCCTCTTTAGACTTTGTCAGTTGGAGTTCTATATCATTTTTCTCCCACTTCCAGTAGTTTGTGTCATATGAGTGTTGAAGTTCATTAGCTTGGAAACCTTTAATTTGTTCCTCAAACCTCTCAACAATTCTCACATAGTCTTTTATATCTTTTGCTAACCTCTTAAGGTCATCACTCATATTCTGGTTGTGATCCCTGTACCTTTTAACAGTGTCTATGCAGGTTTTAGAACAGAGATTAGAACTTACCTCAGTTGGGAGATCAGATACCTCTGCCATGAGAGCTTGATTTTGAATAGCCTCTTCTGCTTGATCACTCCAGTCAAACCCCATTCCTTGTTGAGAAACAAGGGCTTGAGCAGAGTTTCTGTTCTGGTTGAGGCTACCAGTCTGGGCTTGTTGGTGGTTATTGTGAGACACTCCACTTCTGCATTCCCTGGCAAAGTGTCCCTTCATATGACATTTATAGCATTCTGCCTTTGACTTGTCAAAACCTGTTCCATCTTCTCTTCTTTGGGAGAAGTTATTCCTCCCAGTCCTCTTGATGAACTTCTTTACTCTCATGGAAAGCATGGTCATCTGCCATTTAATATCCATCTCTTCAAGATCATCAGGATGAAGTTGTTCCAAGTCATCATTGATTAAAGAAGAGTTTCCATGGCTGGACAGAAAGGCTTCAAAAACAGATTCAGTGCCTTTTTCTTGATTTGCTCCATTAGTAGCATTAACCGATTCAGGATTAGCAGTAGAATCAATTGATGCTGATAAGAGTGCAACATTATGAACATATCCACAAGGCTTCTTCTTTTCCTCCACCTCAGATTCAAACACTCTAAGGTCATTGTACAGATCATCAAGTTCTTTTTCTTCTAGTTGTTCATTCTGTCTGAATGAACCAGTATACATGGTCCATTCATCTCCAAGGGACCTTAAGAACTTTCTGTTTACATCATCTTGATCAATTTGTACTCCCATAGTAGCTAGTTCACCAATCAGCTTGTTAAACCTGTCAAAAGTTTGAGTCATGGACTCATTCTTAGTTGACATAAAATTTTCATACAATTGCTTCAGTATTGCCTTCTGATTTCTCTTGGTACTTTTGGTACCAGAGAATCTTTTCTCTAGAGCACTCCAAAGCATCTGTGCATCAGTGAAATTGCAGAATTGGTGTTGATATTCATTGGGAATAGCCAAGAGCAGTGTGCTCAAGGCTTTCATCTCTGGCTGCCTTATCTTCTTTTCTACATCTGTCTTTGGTGGTGTTCTTTTTCCATCTGCACCAATTTTTCCTTCATCAGATGGTCCATTCTCAATGATGTCCCACATAGAGTAATCTGCGAGGAGAATGTATTGCTTGATCCTTATCTTCCACATGTCAAAGTCATTAGATCTGAGCATTGGAACCTTTGAGACAATAGTACTGTTTGATTCAACTGTGTTTTCCATGATGAATGAAGGTTTCTGAGAATACTTGCTCTGATACCACTTGTTAGGATCTCAATATTTAACAAGAATAAACACTCAGAAACAATAATAAAGAAGTTTGCGGAATAACACTTTAATATTCAAAGATCAATGAAACAGTGAATCAGAAATCACAAATTGTAAACTTTATTTAATGATTTAAAGCTACAAGATTTCACACACAACCTCAATATTGATGAACAGATTCACCAATACGAATTCTACTTCTCTAGAACTAGGGTTCTAAACCTTGAGGTTGATTCTCTCTATGAAAGCAAAAACTCATAATTAAAAAAAATTACTTTTTAAACTATTCTGACTAATTCTATACATATACTGAAAATAAAAGATAATTACAAAATATAAAAGATCTTCAGTATAATCTTCCATAGTTATCTCCAAACCTTCCATGATTATCTTCAGTCTTGATCTGCACGTATCTTGATTATCTCTTAAGCAACATTAAGTTGTAGCAGTATTAACACTCTGAGCAGTATTAATCTTCTCCAGCAGTAGTAACTGTGCTCAACAGTATTAATTCCTTAGCAGTACTAACTACTAGCAGTACTAACTCTCCAAGCAGTACTAACTATTGAAGTAGCAGTACTAACTTGTCAAGCAGTATTAAATCTACTAGCAGTAGTAATCAGTTATGCTAGCAATATTAATCATACTTAATCAATTCTTTAATTCCCAACAGCCTTATTAGAAGTAAAATGATGTTTTACTTGCCCATGTTTGTGGCTTATTGAAAGAATGTATATAAATTGGTTTTATGATTATCTTTCTTAACAGCAGTTGTCTGGAAAATGGCATTTTGAAATTGTCAAGATCGAAAATTCTAAAAAAGAATTTAATTAACACACTCAGAAACAATGTTAAAGAAGTTGCGGGATAACACTTTAACAATTAATCAAAACACAGAATATGAACTCAAACCATAAGTTTATATTGCATAAAACTTAATGATTACAAACTCAACCTCAATCTGTTGAACAGACTCAACAGACGTTCTACACTTCTCTATAGAAAGGATCAATACTAGTCTTGAGGTTAATTCTCTAAAAAAAACAACTCTATCAATGTGTTTCCCTCTATCAAGAACTTCTAGACTATATTTACAAAACTTATTACAAGATAATTACAAAGAAAATGTTATTCTTCATAATCCAATTCATAATTATCTTCATATCCTATTCTTCCGCTTCAATCCATCTTTATCTTCAGAAGCAGCATTAACTCAATAGCAGTATTAACTTTGTCCCTGGCAGTACTAACTATGCTTGCAGTATTAATCTCTTATAGCAGTAGTAATTTCCAAGCAGTATTAACTACTAGCAGTACAAATATTACGTAACAGTATTAACATGCTAAGCAGTAGTAATCTTTCTTCACCTAGCAGTACTAACCAGACTTGGTTATTTCTGACCCAACAATCACCCCTAACTTAACTTTTCAGATTGAGAAGTTAAGTTCTTCAAGATGTGTTCCTCCATGATGCTTTCAAAACTCCATCTTAGTTGCATAGATTAGGATCCAGACCCAAACTCTGATTGATAGTTCTTCTGACTACTATCTTGGCCATTTCAGAATCCTTTGAACATACCAGCTTAGCATTCAACATACCTTGCAATTTAGGTTTGCTGTGGTCATAGATCTTGTCAACCAAGTAGTACTCATGGTAGCTTTTGTCAATTGTGATCATGTAGACACCATAGTTTTCAAATAACATCCAATGATCAATCTTTTTGAATCCATACTCATGATGTAAGTCTTTGATCCTGTACTTTACTCTTTCAGGCTCAAACATCATACATAAGTACTCCAAGGCAATCTTAATTAAGCTCATTTCAGTCCCTTCCAACACATATTTATGCAGAATCTGTCCAACTTTGTATAATTCTTCCAGATCAGACCTTGTACAAATTCTCACTATCTTTCCCTAGGTTGCATACACCTCATACTGATCACCCATTCTTTTGAATCTGAAATAGTCTTTTCTGTTGTCCTTCAGAATATCCCAGTGAATGATCTCTGGTGCCTACATTGATATAGGGTCAGCTTTCACTGGTTCTTCATTTGTCAAAGTCATGTACAAATGGAATTGCTCATTGGATTGTTGATTGGACTGCTCTTGATTCTGCTCTGGCTCTGCTGAAGGTTTTGCTCTTGCACTTTCAATCTCCTTTTCAACTTCTTCTATTCTTGACCTCTTTGCCTTAGGCTTGGTAGCAATAGATTTCTTTCTTTTTATAGTTCTAATCTGTTGAGCCAAAGTTTCTTTTTGCTTGGCTTCTGTCTTTTCTTTTATACGAGTGCCTTCCTCACTGTCAGGGAAACGCTGTTGGATGTTGAGATCATGTCTTTCTTTTAATTTTCTTTCAACCTCAACCCTTTGAATGAAGTCCCCTTTCAGCTTGGCCATCTTATTCTGTAATTGTATTTCCTAATCACAATCAAGCAAATCAAACACTCTCAATCAAGATCTAACAATGTTTATTGTAGGGAGAGAGTAGAGAGGGAAATATTCATATTACAATGTAGCTCTTACAAGAATTACAAGTAACAAACCTATTTATACCAACTATGAAACTCTCAAGTAATCCAACTAAACTCTCAAGTAACTTCAACAAACTCTCAAGTACTTCAACACCTCAAATACTTATGTTGACTTTCACACTATATGACTTTCATTGACTTCCTTTGACTATTCAATTACAAGGCTTTTTACAAGACTTTCCTAATTCAATCTTGTATACAATTTAATACACTAACATTCTCCCCCTTTGTATTCAAGATAACAATCTTGTTGGGAACTGAAGAATTGCTAAGTGAAGTTAATGTTGCTGATACAACTTAATGTTCCTCATCAAGAATTACTACTTCCAGTACATCATGATTACTACTGCTAAGCAAGTTTAGTACTGCTAAGTAGTTAGTACTGTTGGAGTTAGTACTGCTAGAAAAAAGTTAATACTGCTGAGCATGGTTAGTATTGCAGAACTTAATACTACTCAGAGTATTAATACTGCTGAAGGTTAATGCTGCTTATATGATGAAGATCAGTATGGAAAGGATGAAAGCTGGATTGAAGATATCTATGGAAGCTTAGAGATAATGATGGAAGATTATACTGAAGATCTTTTATTATTTTGTAATTATCTTTTGTCTTCAGTATATGTATAGAATAGTTTGTTTTTCTTTAAAAAGAACAATTATTAATTCTGAGTTTTAGCTTTCATAGAGAGAATCAACCTCAAGGTTAGAACCCTAATTCTAGAGAAGTAGAATTCGTATTGGTGAGTCTGTTCATAAATATTGAGGTTGTGTGTAAAAGCTTGTGACTTTCAATCATTAAATAAAGTTTGCAAGTTGTTCATTAGATTTACTGTTTTGTTTACTGTTTCATTGAATATCAAAGTGTTATTCCGCAAACTTCTTTGATATTGTTTTCTGAGAGTATATTCTTGTTAAGAATTAAGATCCTGACTTTTGATATTGTATCCTTGAAAGAACAAGCTTGCTAATAAGATTGTTGGGAACTGAAGAATTGCTAAGTGAAGTTAATGTTGCTGATACAACTTCATGCTGCTCATCAAGAATTACTACTGCCAGTACATCATGATTACTACTGCTAAGCAAGTTTAGTACTGCTAAGTAGTTAGTATTGCTGGAGTTAGTACTGCTAGAACAAAGTTAATACTGTTGAGCATGGTTAGTACTGTTGAACTTAATACTGCTCAGAGTATTAATGCTGCTGAAGGTTAATGCTGCTTATATGATGAAGATCAATATGGAAAGGATGACAGTTGGATTGAAGATATCTATGGAAGCTTAGAGATAATGATGGAAGATTATACTGAAGATCTTTTATTATTTTGTAATTATCTTTTGTCTTAAGTATATGTATAGAATAGTTTGTTTTTCTTTAAAAAGAATAATTATTAATTCTGAGTTTTAGCTTTCATAGAGAGAATCAACCTCAAGGTTAGATCCCTAATTCTAGAGAAGTAGAATTCGTATTGGTGAGTCTGTTCATCAATATTGAGGTTGTGTGTAAAAGCTTGTGACTTTCAATCATTAAATAAAGTTTGCAAGTTGTTCATTAGATTTACTGTTTTGTTTACTGTTTCATTGAATATCAAATTGTTATTCCGCAAACTTCTTTGATATTGTTTTCTGAGAGTGTATTATTGTTAAGAATTAAGATCCTGACTTTTGATATTGTATCCTTGAAAGAACAAGCCTGCTAATAAGATTGTTGGGAACTGAAGAATTGCTAAGTGAAGTTAATGCTGCTAATACAACTTAATGCTGCTCATCAAGAATTACTACTGCCAGTACATCATGATTACGACTGCTAAGCAAGTTTAGTACTGCTAAGTAGTTAGTATTGCTAGAGTTAGTACTGCTAGAACAAAGTTAATACTGCTGAGCATGGTTAGTACTGCTGAACTAAATACTGCTCAGAGTATTAATGCTGTTGAAGGTTAATGCTGCTTATATGATGAAGATCAGTATGGAAAGGATGACAGCTGGATTGAAGATATCTATGGAAGCTTAGAGATAATGATGGAAGATTATACTGAAGATCTTTTATTATTTTGTAATTATCTTTTGTCTTCAGTATATGTATAGAATAGTTTGTTTTTCTTTAAAAAGAACAATTATTAATTCTGAGTTTTAGCTTTCATAGAGAGAATCAACCTCAAGGTTAGAACCCTAATTCTAGAGAAGTAGAATTCGTATTGGTGAGTCTGTTCATCAATATTGAGGTTGTGTGTAAAAGCTTGTGACTTTCAATCATTAAATAAAGTTTGCAAGTTGTTCAATAGATTTACTGTTTTGTTTACTGTTTCATTGAATATCAAAGTGTTATTCCGCAAACTTCTTTGATATTGTTTTCTGAGAGTGTATTCTTGTTAAGAATTAAGATCCTGACTTTTGATATTGTATCCTTGAAAGAACAAGCTTGCTAATAAGATTGTTGGGAACTGAAGAATTGCTAAGTGAAGTTAATGTTGCTGATACAACTTCATGCTGCTCATCAAGAATTACTACTACCAGTACATCATGATTACTATTGCTAAGCAAGTTTAGTACTGCTAAGTAGTTAGTATTGCTGGAGTTAGTACTGCTAGAACAAAGTTAATACTGCTGAGCATGGTTAGTACTGCTGAACTTAATACTGCTCAGAGTATTAATGATGTTGAAGGTTAATGCTGCTTATATGATGAAGATCAGTATGGAAAGGATGACAGCTGGATTGAAGATATCTATGGAAGCTTAGAGATAATGATGGAAAATTATACTGAAGATCTTTTATTATTTTGTAATTATCTTTTGTCTTCAGTATATGTATAGAATAATTTGTTTTTCTTTAAAAAGAACAATTATTAATTCTGAGTTTTAGCTTTCATAGAGAGAATCAACCTCAAGGTTAGAACCCTAATTCTAGAGAAGTAGAATTCGTATTGGTGACTCTGTTCATCAATATTGAGGTTGTGTGTAAAAGCTTGTGACTTTCAATCATTAAATAAAGTTTGCAAGTTGTTCATCAGATTTACTGTTTTGTATACTGTTTCATTGAATATCAAAGTGTTATTCCGCAAACTTCTTTGATATTGTTTTCTGAGAGTGTATTCTTGTTAAGAATTAAGATCCTGACTTTTGATATTGTATCCTTGAAAGAACAAGCTTGCTAATAAGATTGTTGGGAACTGAAGAATTGCTAAGTGAAGTTAATCCTGCTGATACAACTTAATGCTGCTCATCAAGAATTACTACTGCCAGTACATCATGATTACTACTGCTAAGCAAGTTTAGTACTGCTAAGTAGTTAGTATTGCTGGAGTTAGTACTTCTAGAACAAAGTTAATACTGCTGAGCATGGTTAGTACTGTTGAACTTAATACTGCTCAGAGTATTAATGCTGCTGAAGGTTAATGCTGCTTATATGATGAAGATCAGTATGGAAAGGATGACAGCTGGATTGAAGATATCTATGGAAGCTTAGAGATAATGATGGAAGATTATACTGAAGATCTTTTATTATTTTGTAATTATCTTGTGTCTTCAGTATATGTATAGAATATTTTGTTTTTCTTTAAAAAGAATAATTATTAATTCTGAGTTTTAGCTTTCATAGAGAGAATCAACCTCAAGGTTAGATCCCTAATTCTAGAGAAGTAGAATTCGTATTGGTGAGTCTTTTCATCAATATTGAGGTTGTGTGTAAAAGCTTGTGACTTTCAATCATTAAATAAAGTTTGCAAGTTGTTCATTAGATTTATTGTTTTGTTTACTGTTTCATTGAATATCAAAGTGTTATTCCGCAAACTTCTTTGATATTGTTTTCTGAGAGTGTATTCTTGTTAAGAATTAAGATCCTGACTTTTGATATTGTATCCTTGAAAGAACAAGCTTGCTAATAAGATTGTTGGGAACTGAAGAATTGCTAAGTGAAGTTAATGCTGTTGATACAACTTAATGTTGCTCATCAAGAATTACTACTGCTAGTACATCATGATTACTACTCCTAAGCAAGTTTAGTACTGCTAAGTAGTTAGTACTGCTGGAGTTAGTACTGCTAGAACAAAGTTAATACTGCTGAGCATGGTTAGTACTGCTGAACTTAATACTGCTCAGAGTATTAATGCTGTTGAAGGTTAATGCTGCTTATATGATGAAGATCAGTATGGAAAGGATGACAGCTGGATTGAAGATATCTATGGAAGCTTAGAGATAATGATGGAAGATTATACTGAAGATCTTTTATTTATTTGTAATTATCTTTTGTCTTCAGTATATGTATAGAATAATTTGTTTTTCTTTAAAAAGAACAATTATTAATTCTGAGTTTTAGCTTTCATAGAGAGAATCAACCTCAAGGTTAGAACCCTAATTCTAGAGAAGTAGAATTTGTATTGGTGAGTCTGTTCATCAATATTGAGGTTGTGTGTAAAAGCTTGTGACTTTCAATCATTAAATAAAGTTTGCAAGTTGTTCATTAGATTTATTGTTTTGTTTACTGTTTCATTGAATATCAAAGTGTTATTCCGCAAACTTCTTTGATATTGTTTTCTGAGAGTGTATTCTTGTTAAGAATTAAGATCCTGACTTTTGATATTGTATCCTTGAAACAACAAGCTTGCTAATAAGATTGTTGGGAACTGAAGAATTGCTAAGTGAAGTTAATCCTGCTGATACAACTTCATGCTGCTCATCAAGAATTACTACTGCCAGTACATCATGATTACTACTGCTAAGCAAGTTTATTACTGCTAAGTAGTTAGTATTGCTGGAGTTAGTACTGCTAGAACAAAGTTAATACTGCTGAGCATGGTTAGTACTGTTGAACTTAATACTGCTCAGAGTATTAATGCTGCTGAAGGTTAATGCTGCTTATATGATGAAGATCAGTATGGAAAGGATGACAGCTGGATTGAAGATATCTATGGAAGCTTAGAGATAATGATGGAAGATTATACTGAAGATCTTTTATTATTTTCTAATTATCTTTTGTCTTCAGTATATGTATAGAATAGTTTGTTTTTCTTTAAAAAGAATAATTATTAATTCTGAGTTTTAGCTTTCATAGAGAGAATCAACCTCAAGGTTAGATCCCTAATTCTAGAGAAGTAGAATTCGTATTGGTGAGTCTGTTCATCAATATTGAGGTTGTGTGTAAAAGCTTGTGACTTTCAATCATTAAATAAAGTTTGCAAGTTGTTCATTAGATTTACTGTTTTGTTTACTGTTTCATTGAATATCAAAGTGTTATTCCGCAAACTTCTTTGATATTGTTTTCTGAGAGTGTATTCTTGTTAAGAATTAAGATCCTGACTTTTGATATTGTATCCTTGAAAGAACAAGCCTGCTAATAAGATTGTTGGGAACTGAAGAATTGCTAAGTGAAGTTAATGCTGCTGATACAACTTAATGCTGCTCATCAAGAATTACTACTGCCAGTACATCATGATTACGACTGCTAAGCAAGTTTAGTACTGCTAAGTAGTTAGTATTGCTAGAGTTAGTACTGCTAGAACAAAGTTAATACTGCTGAGCATGGTTAGTACTGCTGAACTTAATACTGCTCAGAGTATTAATGGTGTTGAAGGTTAATGCTGCTTATATGATGAAGATCATTATGGAAAGGATGACAGCTGGATTGAAGATATCTATGGAAGCTTAGAGATAATGATGGAAGATTATACTGAAGATCTTTTATTATTTTGTAATTATCTTTTGTCTTCAGTATATGTATAGAATAGTTTGTTTTTCTTTAAAAAGAACAATTATTAATTCTGAGTTTTAGCTTTCATAGAGAGAATCAACCTCAAGGTTAGAACCCTAATTCTAGAGAAGTAGAATTCGTATTGGTGAGTCTGTTCATCAATATTGAGGTTGTGTGTAAAAGCTTGTGACTTTCAATCATTAAATAAAGTTTGCAAGTTGTTCATTAGATTTACTGTTTTGTTTACTGTTTCATTGAATATCAAATTGTTATTCAGCAAACTTCTTTGATATTGTTTTCTGAGAGTGTATTCTTGTTAAGAATTAAGAT
Organism: Arctium minus; assembly: GCA_954870635.1. Classification (NCBI taxonomy): domain Eukaryota; kingdom Viridiplantae; phylum Streptophyta; class Magnoliopsida; order Asterales; family Asteraceae; genus Arctium; species Arctium minus. The sequence continues at coordinate 72,505,159 of OX941089.1, read as the reverse complement.
TCTGAAAAATCTCCTCCTTTATGATAATTTGACATTTTCCATCTTTTTGATATGAGTATCTGAATCATGAACTGTTTATACCCGAATCTTTTCAAAATCAGACACTTGCTTGGAAAGTTTAATGCATCTCAGCTCAAGATCCTTTTCCTCTTGCAAAGTTTTCTTAGAAAGTTCAGAAATCTGTTGAGTAGAAGATGTCTTCAAATTTGATTTTTCTTTTTCTGCTTGGAGGCATATTTGAAGTTCATCTTTTTTTCTTCTCCAAAACAGATATCTGATCTTCAAAAGCCTTAAACTTCTGTTGAAGCTTGACTGACTCATCTTTCAGCTCTAATGATTTCTTTTCAGTCGTCTTCATTTGGCTTTGAAGATTTGAAATCTTTCTGTCTTTCAGCTTGATTTCTTTTTTCACAAGCTTGAATAGTATTTCCTTTTATTTCAATCATTTTTTCTTTCTCTTTAATCTCCTTCTCTCTTGCACTGATGATACCTGCACAATCAGATTTAGCCATATTAGCATACTTTATACAGTCAGGAGTTTTATCAGAGTTTGACAAATTAAATTTCAACTCCTGAATCTGCTTTAGAAGCTTTGAATTCTGATTTTTCAGATTGTCTCTTTCTGCTTCTAATTTTGGTATCTCAGGCATGTACAAGACTGCCATATCTCTAGCTGAAAGTACAATATTTCCTCTCTCGTCTGTCTTTGGAATCTTGAATAGAATGTTAGCTTAAAAAATGATTGTCAAAAATCAGAAAATTATGACCACTATCAAAATATGTCCCCCTCCGCAGACTTAGCACGGGGGTCATTGTATGCGCTTGTTACTGTTCACAAAGAAATCTAAGTCTTGAAACTCGCAAGTCACTGTATGCGCTCGTTACTGTTCACAAAGAAACTCACAAATGGTAACGTGTGTGTTTCTAGAACACGCAGGACATTAGTAGCGCATTTTGCTCAAACTCGCATGACTATGAAACTCGCAAGGCACTGAAAGCGCAAATCACTGTTCACACTGAAACTCGCTAGTAGGCACTCGCGCGTTACTAGAACTCGCTAGTCGCTACGTGTGCGTTTTATTTCATTTGCGCGTTTAAGAGCTTTGCGCGTTTCAACACTTAGACAAATTTTGACATTTTTGAAACTCTCAGGCTTAGCTTGCGCATTCTTCAGCTTGAATCTTGCGTGTTCTTGAGATGAACTTGCGCGTTTTGAAGATCTTGCGCGTTTTGACAGTTCTGTTCACGAAATCAATCCAAATCGACTTAAACCTGCAAATTTAAACATAAAATTGCACCAATATGATCGAATTATCAATTAGAACATTATTCTAACACAAGATTTTGATTAAAAACATCAAAATGCAATCATTCGATTCAAGAATAGTGTTCGACATATTTTTCAAGAAAAACACATTGAAATCCAAAAATAAAACTGTTCTAGTGATTAATTTGTGTTTGTTGTGAACACTAAATGTTTACAAACATAAATCGAATTCAACTGAATCAATTAAACACACAAATTTCAACAATTCATGAAGAACTCGATCAAACAGTGACTTTTTCACAAAAACGAATGTTCTTGACAAAATTTTCAGAAAAATCAATCCATTTGTCCAATCCAATCAATCTGAAATTCTTTGGTCTCGCTTTGATACCAATTGATATTGTAAATCCCAATCCAAATCAAGCAATTCTCAAGATCGAAGATATAACAGTATCAAGATTTTAGAGAGAGAGTAGAGAGAGAGAGAAACGTAGTCATATGTATATAGCAATTAAGAACCGCTTTTCAATCTATGTCGAGAGAGAAACGTAGTCATATGTATATAGAAATTAAGAACCGCTTTTCAATCTATGTACAAACCAAGGTATTTATACCACAAGTCTAAAAACACAAGCTTAACACCTAAGTAAACTCATATTTGACTAAATAGACTTTCACTTTGTTGACTTATCTTGACTTGACTTTTCCAATTAAATCTTGGATACAATTAATGCACTAACACCTTCTTGTATAGCTCCTCTATTCTACCATAAGACATGTTGGTAAACATCCCTTCTTTGACTCCAACTGACCCTTTCAGAAAGTTGATCATCTTTCTTCTTTCTTGATTGGCTAAGTATGTCTTGGAAGGCTGTCTTCGTCTAGTCTTCAGTGGTAGCCTTTTCCTTGAAGCCTTCTTTGTGACTTTCTTAGCAGCAACTTCAGACATCAGACTCTTTTGATATTCTTCATTGATCTTCTTGGCCAACTCCAATGCAATCTCTCTGTCTTTGGCAGATTGAATCTCATTTTCCTTTTCAAGGTCTGCTTGCATCTTCCTTGCCAATTCTTCATCCAGAGCTATTTGACTTTGTTTCTTTGATGCTTTTACAGATTCAACCACCTTCTCTTTGCCTTTACCCTTTATCTCAACAATACTAGCTTCTTTTCTTTTCTTTGCTAGACCACCTTCTTTGATTTACACTCCCTTAGCCTTTTGAGTAGCCTTGGGAGTGTCAGCTTTGGCCTTCACTAGTGTTTCTGCAATCTGTATTTCCTCAATAGTCAGCCCTGTTTCTGCTGCTACTTTTTCAGTTTTTGTTGCTAAACTTATTTTTGCTTCTAGCTTAAAGGTTTCTGCTGCTTTGCTACCTTCTGCTTCTGTACCCAACTCCCCCTCAAATTTAGATTCCATGCCAACAGGACTTTGTTTTTCAGTTTCAGCTTCAGTTGTCTCCCCCTTTTTGGAAGAATCATGATCTATGCTCCTCTTCTTTAGCACAAATTTAGTTTTCTTCTTTTTGTGCACTAGCCGCAGAAGCATCTTCTTCAGTTTGGTGATCTGAAGTTGTTGGGAAAGTATCACCTGTTGCATATCTTTTATCTCCAGTGCTTGATCATTAATTTCCTGACTTAAGGTACCAAGTGTATCCATCAATTCATCATAAGTATATCTATCCTTACCTCCTTTGGGTGTGTTGACCACCCTTGAAGGATTCTTGGAAGCTTTAGTAGGAGTCTTATGCCTAGCAAAAGCACCCTATACCCCCTTGGTTTCTTGGCACCTAGGACCTTTGGATGATTGTTCACCCAAAGTTGTCGTGGGGAAGGTCTTAAATATGTTCACACTGTCCTGCCCTGCACTTTGTGCAAAGTTAGTAGTGTGAGCCTCACTGCCCACATGCTCATCCTTCTCCTTATAGAGCACCTTCTGTGGGTTGGGATACACCCCTGTGGTTTCCCTTTCGATATTCTCTAAAGGAGAATGCTCCATTAGAGGGCTTCAAGGCTTTGCGGGTGAAGATACAAGAAGGGAAGGAACCTTTTGTACCTTTTTCCTGATATATGTTTTGGTGATGGGGGATTTGGCCTTGACAATAGGGATCTGAGGAATGTTAACAGAATTGAATGGTGTGGGTAGGTCATCAGTTGGGTGGTCAGATGTGGGTTGTGACCCTGATGCCTCACCATGGGAAAGAGACACACCCATCATTGTAGAGATCAATGGAGTGTCTTGGCTAGAAAAGTCCTTGGAAGGCCTTTTCATGTTTGAGAACACTTTCCCCTTAGGGAGTTTTGGTACATATACCTCCTTGAAGTAGGTAAATCCGTCAATTCCTTATTAAGTACTTCTTGTACAAACCTTGGATACATAAAAAAGCTTTTTGATTTGGTATCCAGGTTTGACATAAAATCATTCAAGATCGTTTGAGAGAAATTGAACTTTCTAGAGGTCGCTAAGCAGACCAAAGCATAGGCTATGGTGCTGCTGAACTCACTCCAGCCAGTTGTTTTGCTTGAAGAACTTGAATACCTCTGTGGGACCTTCATACCCCATACGATTTAGAGCTTGGAAAAGATCTTCCTTAGGAAGAGAGGTAATACCTGAGGCATCATCTAATTGTAGATGAATGCGTATGTTGTCCTCTGATCTGGTAATGGGTTTATCACAAACCCTTGATTGGATGACCTACCCTCCTTCCACAGTCTGAATTGAAGCATTTGCCCAGAACTGTCGTAGATGTTCCACATGGATTGTGGGATTGACAGTGAGGGCATAGGCAATGTGTGACGATTTGAGGAAATCCACAATCTGATGAAAACCTTCAGCCTGTTTGGGTTTTTGCAGCATAGCAACCTCATTGTGTTCATCAAAGAATTTTAGGCCTGCCATCGTTCTGATTGATTCTAGGGTTCGAATCGCAACTAGGGTGTACACTGGTGAGCAAGAAATCGAGAGAGAGAGAGAAAGAGAAGAAATGGAAGTTCAAAGAGACGTTTGTATTTTGGCGGTCACAAAGGGTATTTATAGGTGGAGGGTTTCAGTTAGAATCAGTACTAAGTACCCGAGCAGTATTAACTCATATTAGCAGTAGTAACACGTACTGGCAGTACTAACACAGACTAGCAGTATTAACTCAGACTAGCAGTATTAACACATGCCAACAGTAGTAACACTGATTAGCAGTAGAAACAAGGTAAGCAGTAGTAACTTTGCACTGGCAGTATAAACTACCTAGCAGTAGTAACCATACTTAACCATATTTGAACTGTCAACATGAGTAATATAGAGAGAAGTATTAACTTAACTAGAAGTACCAAGTATTCAATTTGAAGTAATCTAAAACACTTAAACACATAAGGTTAGCAACACCATGCACAATACAATATGAGAAAGTAGACAGAAAGGAGTCTATACATAAATGGTACATAAAGAAGATCAAAGGAGGCTTATTCAGTGTTTATCATGCCCACACTTGTGACCAAGAATGTGAATCTACCCACATCAAAAGCTTTGGTGAATAGATCAGCAAATTGGTTACTTGTATGGACTTTCACAACCTGAATGAGCTTCTTTTGATTACAGTCTCTGATAAAGTGGTACCTAATTTCTATATGCTTTGTTTTGGAGTGCTTGACTGGATTGTTAACAATGCTAATAACACTGTTATTGTCTATGAAGATTGGAGTGTGAAGAAAAGTCATACCATAGTCCAACATTTGATTCTGAATCTAGAGTACTTGTGAACAGGAGCTTGCAACAACTATATACTCTGCTTCTGTTGTAGAGGTGGATCCTGTGGTTTGTTTCTTGCACTGCCATGACACTAGTCTTGTACCCAAAAACTGACATCCCCCTGAAGTTGACTTTCTATCCAAATTTGCACCACCCAAGTCACTGTCTGAATAAGCAAGTAGGTCAAATGGTGGGTCATGAGGATACCAAAAACCTAATATAGGTTGGCCTTTGAGATATCTGAATATCCTCTTGACTGCTTGAAAGTGTGACTGCTTAGGCCTCACTTGAAATCTTGCACACACACAAACAGGAAACATGATATCTCATCTTGAAGCAGTGAGATACATGACGGAGCCAATCATGGATCTTTAGTGATGAACATCCACATCCTCCCCCTCAAGATTTGCAGTGATCTGTTTGTGTGTCTCCATGGGTGTGCTTGCAGGCTTTGAATCTGAGAATCCAAACTTAGTAAGAATGTCCTGCACATACTTGGATTGGCTTAGAAATATCCCATCTTTCTTCTGCTTAACTTGTAGCCCAAGGAAGAAAGTAAGTTCACCCATAGAACTCATCTTGAATCTCTTGTGCATCAAATCTGCAAAATCTCTGCACATTTGATCTTTTGTGGATCCAAAGATAATATCATCCACATAGATTTTCACTATTAGGATGTCCTTCTTCTTCCTCTGAATGAACAGAGTCTTGTCTATGATTCCTCTTTGAAAACCATTTTCCAAGAGATAGGTAGACAAAGTGTCATACCATGCCCTTGGTGCTTGATGTAGCCCATAGAGTGCCTTTTTCAATTTGTATACTCTGTCAGGATAATTTGGATTCTCAAACCCTGGAGGCTGACAGACATACACTTCTTCTTCAATTCTCCCATACAGGAAAGCACTCTTTACATCCATCTGGTGGACCCTGAACTTCATGAAAGAAGTATAGGTTAAGAATAGCCTGATTGCCTCAATCCTGGCCACTGGTGCAAATACCTCTTCAAAATCAATTCCCTCTTCTTAAGTATACCCTTGTGCCACTAGTCTGTCCTTGTTCCTTTTTTACTATTCCTCTCTCATATTTCTTGTTCTTGAAGATCCATTTAGTGCCTATAGCTCTGTGTCCTTTTGGAAGGTCAACCAAATCCCATACATCCTGCAGTAGCTCCTCTTGCATTGCTTCTATCCAGCTTGGATCCTTCATTGCATCGTATGCCTTTTTGGGTTCAACCTGTGATAGAAAACAAGATAGTAATCCTGATTGTATGTCCTTCAATCCTCCCAACTTGCTTTGATTCCATGTGACTATAGGAGAATTGATGTCACCAATCACCAATTGAGGAGGATGATTTTTCTGAACTCTTGTTTGATGAACAACCTCTTCATTAATGTCTGCCTCCATATTAGAGTCATTCTTTTCAGGAGTGCTGCCACCAAAAACTGAAGAGTTATCATCATCTGTGTCATCTTCTTCCAAACATGGCATCTCAGGACCTTTGATTCCTGTATCTAAGGGTTGATCTTCCTTTTCACGTCTGTCCTCTTCATTCTTAGCTGGTTCAGTGTCCTTTGAATCTGAAGTATCTTTCTTATCTTGATCACAGAATTCAACAGGATCAGCAGTAGGTGTTGGGAACAACACAAACTCTTGTCTTTGTACTTGTACCTTTTCTGTCCCTGTTCCTGCATTATGCTCATTACTGAAACCCAAAGAATTAGTCAGTGAATCAATGTCAAATAGCCAATCAGGACCTGAAATAAGTTGATTTGGTGTGTTCTCATTGCATTTGACATTGTTACTTTCCTCAATAATCCTAGAAGAGGTGTTGAAAACTCTGTAGGCCTTACTTTGAGATGAATATCCAACAAGAAACCCATCCTACACATTGCTATCAAACTTGCCTATGTGAGTTATGGTATTGAGAATTGTGCAAGGACACCCAAATGGTTTGAAAAATCCAATAAAAGGTTTCTTCTTTTTAAAAATCTAATAAAGTGTCTTGTCTTGAGATTTCACTACTAGAACTCTGTTTTGAACATAGCAGGCAGTATTAACTGCTTCTGTCCAAAAAGTAATTGGAAGTTTTGAATCTGCCAACAGAGATCTAGCAGCTTCTATCAGAGTCCTATTTCTCCTTTCAGCAACACCATTCTGTTGAGGAGTCCTATGAGCACTGTATTGTCTCTCAATGCCTTTTTCCTCACAGAAGCTGTTTAGGTCATTGTTTTTAAATTCAGTTCCATTATCATACCTGATGACATTAACTCTTAGATTTGTTTGGTTTTCAACTCTAAGTACAAAGGATTTAATCAGTCCACTTGTCTCATCCTTAGTCCTCAGAAAATAGACCCAAGTGAATCTAGAGAAATCATCAACAAAAACCAAGCAGTAGGATTTCTTACCAATACTCATCACATTTGTAGGACCAAACAGATCCATATGCAGTAAATTAAGAGGTGAAGAAATTGTATTTGTCTCTTTGCACTTATGAGAAGTTTTGTGTTGTTTGCCTTTAAGACATACAACACAATGATCATCACATGAAAATACCTTTTGTGGCAAACCTCTTACATGGTTGTTTTTCACAAGTTTGTTCATTGTTTTAAAGTTCATGTGACACATCCTTCTGTGCCAAAGAGATGATTCATCCAAAGAAGCTTTTGAAAATAAACAATTTAAAGATGAATCAGAAGCTACACTCTCCAAGTCTAAGCAATAAACATTGTCCTTTCTAGGAGTTCTAAGTAGTATCATACTTTCATCAACTACCTTGAACCCTGGAGCAAGGATAATACATTCAATATCATTGAATGATATGATATGTTTCTTGTCACAAACCTGTGATACACTTAACAGGTTGTATCTCAATTGCTTAACATAGTATACATCCTCAAAGGTCATCTTACCTTTTGACACATTACCTTTTCCACTTATCTTTCCACCTGCTGGATTATCACCAAAAGCAACATGTCCTCCATCAATTCTTTTGAAGTTTTGAAGGCAGGCCATGTTACTTGTCATGTGCCTGGAACAACCACTATCAACATGCCAAATGCTCCTTCCCTTGAGCTGTTGGTTGCCCTGCACATGTTCGTCTTGGTTTTCCCATTTTCATCAACATATTCATATTCAGACTTGATGAGATTATCAAAATTGAGGAATCTTATTGCTTGAATACTTTGTCAGAAGAATGGGCCTGTCATTGGAAGCAGTACTAACATGATTGGCAGTACTAACTTTATTAGCAGTACTAACATCATTAGCAGTACTAATTGGGTTAGCAGTACTAAGTTTGTTGGCAGTATTAACTGGGTTAGCAGTAGTATTGCTTGCAGCAGCACTATTTCTGTCAGCAGTACTATTTGAAATAGTAGTACTAACAGATTTCTTTACTTTTGGAACCCAAACCTGGACAAAGTTGTTTGCTTTCTTTTTCTTTAAGATACTCCTTGGCTTATTTGAAGTATTTTTCTTTGAATTAGCAAACTTATTCTGAGCATGAGATTTTATAGGTGCCCTTCTCACATTCTCAGCCATATGATTCCTTATTTGCTTCCTATAACCAACAAGATTTTGTATATTTCTTTGAAAAGTGATCCTTTGGTTAATAGGATTGAAATAACAGTCTTTGGCTAGATGATTTAACTTGCCACAGATAAAACAAGGCTTTGGTCTGTAAATTTTTCTCAGATCAATTCCTTGTTTTAAAGCCCACTGATTATTTCTGTTTCTTTGATTTCCCCTTGTTTTATCATGTTGTTGGGGCTGATTCTGTTTACAAGTACAAGGATTAACCACAGTGGTTTGCATGTAATGGACTCCCTGTACCTTTCCTTTCCCTCTCTTAGAACTTTCAGCCTTTTCACTCTTTACAAAAGGTTTACCCCCTCTTTCATTAGTAAGGATATGATTTTCAAAAGGAATTTCTTTAAGGTCATCCTTATTCTTACCCTTAGTGGTCTCTTCTTCAGTCTCTTCCTCAATCACTACACTGTCAAGAGGATCTACATCTATGGTTCCTGCTGGTAAGTCTATTTTTTCTTGTCTTTCTAAGAGGTCTGAAGTGAGAGGGATATAGTTATTGTTATAGGGTGGAGGGGTACTGTTGTATCCTAAACCTCTTTTCAGGTTGTCATGGACTTGAGATTTTAGAAGTGAGTCCATTGCTTTAGAAGCATTGGAAAACTTCTCAATGTCCAACTTGGCTTTCTCAAAATCACTCCTTATCTTCTCACATTCCTCTTCAGACTTTTTAAGCTTAATTTCTAACTGATTCTTTTCCCACTTCCAGTAGTTAGTGTCATATGTGTGTTGAAGTTCATTGGCTTTGTATGCCTTAATCTGTTCTTCCAAATTCTCACCAATCACAACATACTCTCTTCTATCTTTTTCTAATCTTTTTAGGTCATCACACATGCTTTGATTGTGATCCCTATACTTTTTAATAGTTTCTATGCAAGATTTTGAGCAAAGGTTAGATTTTACCTCTGTGGGAATATCAGTGCTTGCTGACTCTGAAACTTTAGCCATTAAAGCTTGATTCTGAACTGCTTCTTCTGCTTGGTCACTCCAATCAAATCCCATTCCTTCTTGGGAAACAAGAGCTTGAGAAGAGTTCTTGTTGTTGAAGCTAGTGGACTGTGATGGTTGATGGTTGCTAGTATGCTATGGAGGCATTCAAGTTCTGCATTCTCTTGCAAAGTGCCCCAGCTTGTGACATTTGTAACATTCAACCTTGGATTTATCAAATCCAACCCCATCTTCTCTTTTCTGAGCAAAGTTATTCCTTCCAGTCCTTTTGATGAATCTTTTTACCCTCATTGTGAGCATAGCCATCTGCCACTTGATATCCATCTCTTCCAGATCATCAACATTTATCTGTTCTAAGTCATCATTAATTAGAGTGGAATTAGCATGACTGGCTAGAAAATCTTCTAAAACTGAGTCATTAGATCCATCTTGCTTTGATCCATGGGAAGCACTAACTGATTCTATAATTAGCAGCAGAATCAGTAGAAGATGATAAAACAACAGCATTGTATGTGTATCCAGATGGCCTATTCTTTGCTTCTACCTCTGCTTCAAACACCCTAAGGTCATTATAAAGGTCATCCAGTTCCTTGTCCTCCAGTTGGTCATTATGTCTGAAGGAGACAGTGTACATAGTCCATTCATCACCAAGAGATCTTAGAAATTTTCTGTTGACATCATCTTGATCTATCTGGACACCAACAGTAGCCAATTCACCAATTAACTTATTAAATCAATCAAAAGTTTGAGTCATGGACTCATTCTTTGTAGACATGAAGTTTTCATATTGCTGCTTCAGGATGGCCTTCTGATTTCTCTTGGTACTTTTGGTACCAGAAAATTTTTTGTCCAGTGCATTCCATAGAATTTGTGCATCATAACAGTTGCATAATTGATGTTGGTACTCATTAGGAATAGCTAAGAGCAGAGTGCTCAATGCTTTCATCGTTGTCTGCCTCATCTTTCTTTCTCCATCAGTCTTTGGTGGAGGTCTCTTGCATTCTGCATCCATCTTTCCTCCATCTGAGGGACCATTCTCAATGATGTCCCACATTGAGAAGTCTGTGAGAAGAATGTACTGCCTGATTCTGATCTTCCATATGTCAAACTCATTGGGTTTGAGCATGGGAACCTTTGATACCAAAACGCTATCGCTTGAACTGTCCATGATTATAGGTTTCTGAGTTTTCTAGCTCTGATACCACTTGTCAAGATCGAAAATTCTAAACAAGAATTTAATTAACACACTCAGAAACAATGTTAAAGAAGTTGCGGAATAACACTTTAACAATTAATCAAAACACAGAATATGAACTCAAATCATAAGTTTATATTGCATAAAACTTAATGATTACAAACTCAACCTCAATCTGTTGAACAGACTCAACAGACGTTCTACACTTCTCTATAGAAAGGATCAATACTAGTCTTGAGGTTAATTCTCTAAAAAACAACAACTCTATCAATGTGTGTCCCTCTATCAAGAACTTCTAGACTATATATACAAAACTGATTACAAGATAATTACAAAGGAAATATTATTCTTCAGAATCCAATCCATAATTATCTTCATATCCTATTCTTCCGCATCAATCCATCTTTATCTTCAGAAGCAGCATTAACTCAATAGCAGTATTAACTTTGTCCCTGTCAGTACTAACTATGCTTGCAGTATTAATCTCTTATGGCAGTAGTAATTTCCTAGCAGTATTAACTACTAGCAGTACAAATATTACATAGCAGTATTAACTACTAGCAGTACAAATATTACATAGCAGTATTAACATGCTAAGTAGTAGTAATCTTTCTTCACCTAGCAGTACTAACCAGACTTGGTCATTTCTGACCCAACAGAAATATAAATGTGTTGAAAGCTGTTTATCTAGCTTTAAAATGGTCACATGAAATATTGTGACAAGTCATGACTATACTAGTGGATCCCCAGGTATCGAGTCGGCTTATTGTTGGGATGTTTGTACCCCTTCTGTTGTAGTTAGATACATTTGATTTTTGGGGGCACTTAGTACGGTTATGTGAGAGCGGTTACTATCCATGGGTCAAATGTAGTCTAACGAAACAGTATGACTGGTTCCTTGGGGGCCTCCCTCACATCGTAGTACGGACCGAAGCGTTCATGGCCATGGTTCCATTTATTTAGCTCATAACTCGGATATGTGGCTTACTTTGTGTTCCACTATAATCCTTGGTAAATCGGGTAATCCCCTTCATTGGAAGATGTGTTTTGGACCGGTTGTCCGTATATTATCAAAGAACTGTATTTGAATAACTAAACCTTTGGAAGGATTTACTTTGATGCATTTGATTATATCTCCTGAGATTTATGAACTGTATGTTCTCACTAGGCTTTAAGCCTAACAGTTTTTCTCAAATGATGTGTATAACAGATTTCCCTTAGAGGTGGGTTGCCAGGGTTTTGAGAGACGGGTTTGGTCTCAAGGCATTTTGAGATGACTAGTATTGTAATTGAGCATTTGTTAAGTACCATTCTTTTGGTGAATTATGGATTGTCAACTGATGTAATCTTGATAGAGGTGTCTAGATTAGTTTGTTGATGAATCCTATATCTGTGCAGGTTTTGTAAAGTCTTAAGGACTGATCCCCTTTTTGGGTGGTTTATATCAATACGAATGTCATGTTGCCATGTCTCCAGGTTTTAATTTACTCTGATTTTTTTAGGGTGTTACACTCTGGCTTCTGGATTATCAAAGCCTACCAAAGAGTATACACCCGATGAGTTGGTGCAATATAAAATCGATCGTGATGTAAAGGCAAATCTGATGCTAGCTATGCCAAATTCTATCTACAACAGGATTGATTGTTTCAAAAACAATCCTAAACTAATGTGGGCACAACTAGAAAAGATTATGCTTGGGTCTACAGTTGCAACTCAACTTCGGCATACGCGTTACATGAACAACTTTGAAGAATTCAAAGCCAAAGATGGGGAGTCACTGAAAAATGTTTATGACAGATTCTGTGTGGTTATAAATGATTTGAGAAAAATAAAAGTGGAAAAGACTGAGCTGGAGACAAATCTGAAGTTCCTCAATGCTTTGCAACCAGAATGGAATAAATCTTGCCATCATTTGAGGAATGATGTCAGAATATCTACCATGCAAATCCAAGAGATGTATGAAATATTGCTGACAGATGAGTGTATTGTCACAAAGAAGAAGGCCAAACTTGACAAAAAGAATAAGAAGACAGTGGATCCGGTTGCACTACTTACAAGCAAATTATCTGAACAAGCATTATCCCAGAATGCTTATGACGGTGCAACTGATGACGATGGTGAAGCTCTTCAGAAAGCTATGATTCTTCTCTCTCAACACTATCAGAAGAAGTTCCAACCTCGTTCGGGTTCCAACAATCTTCGTTTCACTTATGGGTCTCAGAATGTCAAAGTGCCCGAGGTTAAGAAAGCAGCTACTTGCTTTAACTGTGGAAAGTCGGGTCACAATGCTAAGGAGTGTAGAGTGAAGAAAGTTCGGGATTCGGCATATTATCGGAAGAAATTGGAACTGGCCGAAAAGAGAGAGAATGGAACTGCTTTACTAGTATCGAGACTGCCCATATGTGCTTCATTGGGGATGATCAGTGTGATGATGATGATTCCTCAACTGATGAAGATGAGGTACTTTCTGAGTTTGATTACACTTTTATTTCTTCTCAAATGAACATTATTATAACTGTTTTACATGATTTACGCTTGAAGTTATTATCTGAAAAGCATTTAAATTCATAAAAGTCAAATTTGATTGAGAAATTACAAATTTCTTTGAAAGATGAAAAATCTATTTTGGCTCATACAAAAGACATCCTTCAAAAGAAATTAGATGATTTAGAAAAATCAAATATGACTTATCTTGATTTTTTGACTGAAATGACCAAATTAAAAGATAATTTTTCAGATAAAATAAATGAGTTGGAAGAAAAATTATATCGAAGAAATCAATCTGAACAAACTAGTTATTTGAACAAACCGCGGAGTTATGTGTCTATAAAAGAAAAATGGGGACTTGGTTTTGAAAATCCTCATTGTTTAAACAATGCGATAGAAAAATCCCCAACTTTATATAAATATGATTATCTAACTCTTGCTAAATATGCTCCTCAATTTAAAATTGATTGGATCAATGAAAATCAAGTGTTAGAAATCGAAAATGAGAAAAGAATGAACAACAAGAAAAAGGAAATTTCTTTTGTTTACACGAGCGAAAATGCCACATATTTTCCTAACAAATCAAAGAAGGGCCGAAAAAGTTTAAATGACATATCTCTCATCAAGTCTTTAGTGTCTGATGATTATGTTGCTATATATGCCACTAACTCTGATAAGGAAAATATCTCTCCCATCTTTTATGATTCTAAGAGATATACTCCTCCATTAGTATTAGAAGGCAAAATCATTGACCTTGAAGATAAAATGGAAGATCAAAATATTCAAAAAGAAATTGAATCAGATGTATTTCTTTCTTTCATGACATCAAGTCTTGAAGAAAAATTATTTTCTCAAAAACAAGATTCTGTTTCTGGCCTTTCTTCTTCTTTTAAAGAAAACAAAAAGAAATTTCTAAAATCTGAAAACTTTTCTCAAAATTTTTCTGACTCCGAGGTAAGTTCAAATTTATTGTCTGATTAGTTTGGCTTCTTAGGTAAAATTGTTTCTTCTGATTAAAATCTTAAATCTAAAATTCTTGATGAATCTTTTAAGCTAAATGATGATTATTATAAACCAAAGTGTAAAAGAAGAAGGTCAACGAAGTCAAAGAAACAAGCTAAAGTCATTTCTGACAGTTCTAATTTTTCTGATTCGATTATTTCAGATAGGACTTTGAGCACATCTACAAAACAGATATGGAGAGTCAAGTGGACATCTGATGAATCTGCGACTGAAGAGGATAGATATGTAGACAAACTCTATAAAAGTGATTCATTTGCTGTGTGTAATAAAATTTCAAAATACTCAATAAAGCAAATGATTCAAATTTCAAAAGATGTCTCATATTCTTCCTCTGATTCTAGTTCAGATGATTATGCTTTCTCTTTTGGTGATTCTTATGTTCATTTATCTGATAATCTTTCTCGTGCTTTCTATGTTAAATCTAAGAAGTTCTTCCCCACAAGAACTGCAACTAACAAATATGAACCCAAATACAAGTGGGTTCCAAAACCAAAAATTGTTTCTGAGTTGCAGACACCTAATGTCAAGGGGGAGTAAGAGAAAGATGGCTTCTGAGTAATTCAAATAAGAACTCGTACTTCAATGGACTTTGACTTCTAAACACATCAGTTTAGAACTCGTTCTTCAATGCCATTTAGCTTCTGGCCAAATGAGAAACTTTGAGTGTATATCTTTAATTCCGCTGCATTTTTCTCTGATATTGATGTTATTCTAGTTTTCTTCCAAAGAATCTGAGCAAGTTCAACTTACTCTTCAATTTGTCCAACCCAAAACTTTGATTTGAGATACAAATTCATTTTATATCTTGTGAAAGAAGATATTTTTGAATTATATTTTGTTTCAACTAAATATCATGTTGCCGCTTAAAAAAAATCGTTTTATTTCTCTGTTTTCAAAACTTGGCATGTTGAATTTTAAAAGTTTAAATCTTTACAAATATCATTCTATAAAGTAAAAGCTTTACATGTTTTCTTTCTATTGAATAAAATGCGTGTCTAGGCTAAATTTTCAAGTTGCTTTGTTTATATTAAAGTTTTATATGTTCAACTTTCAAGTCTTACAAAAGTCGAAAGGTCAGCAACATGTTTGAAACTTTTGATACTGCTTTAAAGATATGTGATTCGGAATATGTATAGTTTACAATGCTTGGAAATCCTAAAAAGTCTGAATTATAGAGCGTAATGAAAATATGGGCTAAGCACTTAGATGTAAAACTGACTGATTGAGATGAAATTTTTATATAATAAAATACAGAAATCTCTAAGTTTAAAAGTTTGTACCTGTGACCTTTCTTGTTTGGGAAAGTAAGTTCCGTGGGATGCTTGTCATCTATTTCCCTATGGTCAATTGATGTGGGAGTGATCGAACCCAAATCCTTCTATAGAACCAGATCGAAAGTCATGTTCTACTGGTATGAATGGGTTTAGGATGTGTCGATGTAGGCTTTCTGATCTGGGAGAGTAAGTTCCAAGGGGTGCTTAACACCTGGTCCCCTAAGGCCAACTGGTCTGGGAGCGGCTGACCAAAATCCTGCAATAGGGTTAGATAGAAAGTTACGTTTACGGCATGTTCTTTACTTACCAAACTTTTTTATTACAAAAATGCCAAAGTGCACATGCTTAAAAGATGCCAAAGAGCACACTCATGTGAAGATGCCAATGTGCACAATGCTAAAAGATGCATATGAGCACACATCTCATGATACATGGTGATATGTTTGAGTTGCGATAAACCTATAAATTTGTGAAAATCTTAAATTTTGATGGATTAGTGTGAGTACATGCAAAGTTCTCTATTATATTTTTAGAATTGCATTTTCTTGAAACTATTCGAAGTTCGCATTCTAGCACACTGAATAGATTGATGAAAGTTTTTGCAACTGAACATGTATTAACTTGATATGCAATGAAACTTGTATATGTATCCAGCAACATACACTTGATTTTAACTGATTGATTAATCTGTGATTTTTTACTGAGTAGAATTTAATTTGTTTAGTGTTTAAAATATTATATGTTTAGTTGTTTCAAAATACATATTCAGTATATTTTTCTTTCTACATTGATGTTTCAATTCTTGTGTTCTCATATCTTTGTAAATGGGTTTGTGCATTATTCAAGTGGGAGTGAATAAGGAGAATTTTCTAAAAGATCATATCTCATTTCGAGGGGGAGTATCTGATTTTCTGTATGAATGCTAACTTGAATTGTCATATAAAGTGCATTTGTGTAGGGGGAGTCAAAGAGCTTAACAGGTGAAAATTTTCTTATTTCAAGTCACATTTGCGCCAACAGTTGGGAGAGCAAATCTCAATTTTGGGCTTCCTTCATATAGCGTAAACCTAACTTTGCGCTTCCTTCATCTAGAGCAAAACTAAGTTTGTGCTTCCTTCATCTAGCGCAAAACAATCTTTGCGCCACCAACAGTTAGCGCAAACCTCTTCTCTTTCTCCTTTACTCTGTTATTGCAGATCTGAACTTGTCTCGTCTCCAACATTTGCATGACCAAGTTGATCCAGATCATCAAGGTCATGAGGGGGAGAAGTTAAGGAGAAGATAAAGAGACAAAGAGTTCAAATGTTTATTTGTTGATCAAGATTCGCTCAAGATTCTATTCTCTCAGCTACTAATTCTTTTGTTGTTCTAGCTCCGACTCTCTCAGCTACTAATTCTTTTGCTGTTCCAGCTCCGACCACAACAGTTCATTCAAGTATATTTGAAAGAGGTGCATCGTCTAGAGCACAAGCTGATGAACCAATTTATCTTTCAAGCAAATCACAAACAGGTCCAGTCTTGTTAAGGCAACAAAGGCAACATAGTTTGAAAGATGTTAAAAAGATTTTTTTTTAAAAAGTCAAGAAGCTTCGCGAAGTCGCTTAGTTGGTCCGAGTTGATTTAGGAGATGAATATTGAAGACCACAGCGCCAATGATTACTAAGTGGGAAATTGTTAAGTCAGATTTTATAGTAATCATTGTATTTATAGGCTTGGTCTAATACTGTGTTTAGGTTACGTATACTGTGTAGTATTGGCCAGGGTATTTAAGTCTCTTGTGGCTTTGTTTGTTATAAGAAACTCACGCATATTCAATAGATCTTACACTTTTGCGCTTACATCTCTCTCTCTACTTTCTCTCTCTAAAGATTTAGTTGATTTTGGGATTATTAGTAAAGAAGGAATGGGAGAAAACAAGTCTTGTGACACTGATTCTCAAAATTCCTTTAAATCAGTTGGTTTTAAATACAGTGGTTTGAACAAAAGCTATGAGACTCGAAAGATCTAATTTACTGAGTCTGAATCACTGTTTACCACATCTTCAAAAGAATCAGCCAGCAATAACATAGTTCCACCTGAGACTGAATGCAAATATGATGAGTATGAATCGGATGTCGATCCATCAAATATACCATCAGTCTCAAATCCCATTACTCCTAAACCTTTACTTGTTGAAGAGGTTGAAGAGGAAACTGTAATCACGAATGAATCTTGTTTGAAAAATAACAAAATGGAGTTTATTGAGACCATGACTGAAGAAAGGTTTTCTGAAATGATGAATGCTTCAGATTCTGATCTTGTTTCTACTGCAAAAGAGTAAAATTCTGTGAGTGATCATACATCTAAATTGATGAAACAAATTGATATGTTGCAACAGTCTCTTGATGAGGTTGAAGATGAAAACTTTGATCTCAAATTTAAACTTGAAAAATCTTTGAAAGATAATCAAGAGCTTTGCACAGAGATCAATGATTTGAAAACTACTTTGTTTAAAAATGTTTCAAATGATAAACAAATGTTCAATGATCCAAGCTCGAAGGTAAGGACTAATCCAGAATTTGATGCTCCTGCAAAATTTTCAGTTACTTACTCTGATTGTCCTGAATATCCACCTAGTATTTTTGAGAAGGGTGAGACTTCAAGTAACTCAAGAAAAGAATCACCTTCTAAGGATGAGACTAACAAGATTCCTGTTTCTGTTTCAGATATGAAAGGAAATAGAGTTGGGAGGAGTAAGAAGAATAAAAATAATTGTTTGAGTTTTGATAAAACTTCTGTTGAGAACAGTTGTATTTCAGACAGTGAATTTTTGAAAAGTAATTTTTTTGATGGACATGATAGTCAGATTTGTTCCGATAAATCTAAATTTATGACTTTTGCTCGAAAGAATCTATATTGCAAACACTGCTGGGATAATTCTTTCAAATACTACTCCACTCCTAAGTCCAAAAATAGGAAAAGAAAAGCCAAACTTAATCTTAATTCTAATTCTTCTACACAACCCAAAGTGTTTCGAGCTAAGGTTACCAATCCTAAATCTAAAAAGCATTTTCAGGAATTAAATGTTAAAATGGTATGGAAATGGGTTCCAAAACCCCGATATGAATGGAGAGTGAAAGTTAAACCTGCTAATATTCCTGAATTGATTGCAGCTAACAGCGAAGGACCCATTTTAATATGGGTACCTAAGCAAAACTAATTGTTTCTTGTGCAGGCCTGTCGATTGTGGGTGTTAGATTCCGGTTGTTCATGCCACATGACAGGATTCAAGCACCTCTTACATAAATTTGTGGAGGAGCGTGCTGGAGTGGTTAGGTTTGCTAATTCAGAAGTAGAAGGACACGTTAGAGGATATGGAATGCTTGATAATGGAGTTGTGAAGATTCAAAGGGTGTTATATGTTGAAGGACTTGATTATAATTTGTTTAGCACCAGTCACTTCTGTGACATGAAATATCAAGTTCGCTTCACAACAACTCATTGCTATCTTGAGGATCCAGATGGTTACGAAGTCTTCAAAGCTGAACGCCATGGAAATCTACATTATGTAGATTTTCCAACACTGGCTGCCACACGTCCAGTATGCTTATTAGCCAAAGCATCTAAAGCACAATCGTGGACGTGGCATCGACGCTTGTCTCATCAGAATTTCAGATCAATAGCTAAGCTATAGAGACAAGGTCTGGTCAAAGGTCTACCAGAAATGAGGTTTGAGAAAGACTCACTATGTTTTGCGTGTGAGATGGGCAAAATGAAGCAAAGCTCATTCAAGTCCAAAACTGAATCATCGACCTCATCTGCACTGGAACTTATTCATATGGATCTTTGTGGCCCAATGCGAACAACGTCTATCAATGGCAAGAAATACGTCTTAGTAATGATAGATGACTATTCAAGGTATACATGGCTCGAGTTTCTTCTCAACAAGTCAGATGCGCCAGAATTGATCATAGCTTTTATAAAGTGCATTCAAGTACGTCTTCAATTACCATTTCAAACTCTTCACAGTGACAACGACACGGAGTTCAAGATTGACACCTTACAGAGTTATCTTATCTCTGTGGGCATCTCACATAACTTCTCCGCAGCCTACACTCCACAGCAGAATGGCATTGTTGAACGGAAGAACCACACTCTTGTTGAAGCTGCATGTACCTTTGGGTTGAGGCAGTCGCGACAACTTGCTTCACTCAGAATCGTACCATTGTGGTCAAACAGTTTGATAAAACAACATATGAGTTGATCAACAATCGTATACCTAATATCAAATTCCTTCGTGTTTTTTGTTGCAGGTGTTACATTCTTCGAGAGCGTCAAGGTCTACCAAAATTTGTTAAGAAAGCGGATGAAGGATATCTTATTGGATACTCCCTGACATCCAAAGCTTATCGAATCTACATTATTCGAACCAAGACGATTGTTGAAAGCATGGATGTATCTTTTGATGAGAATTCTACTCTGACTTCTGGACACAATTGTTCAGAACTCGGTCTTCATCTGAGTTATATTTGTTGTTTATTGATGCCTTCGATGATATATGTGCAGATTTTGACAAAGACATATCAACATTAACATCAAGCTTGGAGGTCCCAACTATCTCTGTAGACATGTCTGGACCATCTCACTGAAACTGCATCTCTATCAGGTACAACTAAACCGTTAGTTTCTGACTCTACTAATGTTGAATCTGTCTCTGCAGATAGTCCTTATGGAAATGAAGTCACGAGTACTTCAACTGCTATTCCAGAAGTTTCAGTATCATAAACTCCTGTACAAGATGTCCCGAGTACATCTGTGGATCTACTCGCGGTGCATGATGAATATAATGCATCAAATACGCAACAAACAGTTGAATCCTTACCAAGCACACATCGTTGGACTAAAGATCATCCCCTGCATAACGTGATAGGTGACGTACAGTTTGGTGTCACGACACGGTCAACATCATCAAATTTTTGCATGTTTTCAAGCTTCCTTAGTTCCCTAGAACCAAAGAAAGCATCAGAAGCTCTACGTGATCCCTTCTGGATTTCTGCTATGCAAGACGAGCTTCTGCAATTCGAACGGAACAAGGTTTGGCGCTTGATCCCACTACCTCAAGGTAAAATTGTTATTGGAACTAAGTGGGTATTCAGAAACAAGAAAGACGAGGCTGGAGTAGTTGTGAGAAATAAAACTCGATTGGTTGCAAAAGGGTACTGTCAACAGGAGGGTATTGACTATGATGAAACATTCGCCCCTGTTACAAGGATCGAAGCCATCAGAATCTTCTTAACATATGCAGTGCACAAAAACTTTACAGTCTATCAAATGGACGTAAAGTCGTCTTTCTTAAATGGCGTTCTGCATGAGGAGGTCTACGTGGCACAACCTGAAGGTTTCATTGATCCTCACTACCCTGATCATGTCTACGTGCTAGACAAAGCACTGTATGGTCTTAAACAAGCACCAAGAGCCTGGTATGAAACTCTAACTAAATTTCTCCTAGCTTCTGGTTTCAAGAAAGGTACGGTCGATACTACCTTATTTCTCAAAAGGCAACGTGAGGACTTGATTCTAATTCAAATTTATGTTGACGACATAATATTTAGGTCGACAAATCAGAAGTTTTGCAAGAACTTTTCTAAAATCATGGAAACAAAGTTTGAAATGTCGATGATGGGTGAATTGAATTTCTTTCTTGGTTTACAAGTAAAGCAATTACCCGAAGGCATTTTCATTAATCAAGCCAAATACATAAAAGACATGTTAAGAAAGTTCAATATGTCCGATAGTTCAGTCATGAAAACACCAATGGCTACTGGTACACTCTTAGATGCAGATCCCTCTGTAAACCTCTAGATCAAAAGGTGTATCGTAGCAAGATTGGTTCTTTACTTTATCTGACTGCTAGTCGCCTAGATATAATGTTTGCCACATGTTTTTGTGCGAGATATCAGTCTAATCCTAAAGAGTTGCACTTTAATGTTGTTAAGCGAATCCTTAGATATCTCAAAGGCACTCCCAATTTAGGCCTTTGGTATCCAAAGGATTCTCGTTTTGATCTAACTGCCTTTACAGATGCTGATGATGCAGGATGTAAGCTAGACCGGAAAAGAACCTCTGGATCATGTCAATTTATAGGTGATAAACTTGTAAGTTAGACCTCAAAGAAACAAAATTGTGTTTCAACATCCACTGCTGAGGCTGAATATGTAGCTGCTACTAGCTGCTGTTCACAAGTCCTCTGGATAAAGACACAGTTAAGGGGCTTTGGATACAACTACAAGCGCATTCCTATTTATTTTGATTCCAAGAGCACAATCGCCATAACAGCTAACCCGGTTCAACATTCAAAGACCAAGCATATAGATGTACGCTATCACTTCATCAAAGATCATGTAGAAAAAGGTGATATCGAAATGTACTTTGTTCAAACTGATTACCAGTTAGCTGACCTTTTCACCAAGTCGTTGGATGAAAAGAGGTTCCAATTTCTAATCAGTAAACTTGGTATGTTGAACATGTCTTCTTAGCCTTACTCATGAGTCGAGGGGGAGTATTCTAAATCTTAATCTTGTGTTTTATTCTCCATAAGTTACTAACGATAGAGGAATCATTTTAACAAATGATTACCATGATTTCTTTTATGTGCAGGATATTTCAAGTGACAATGGCTTCTAATCACATCTGATTAGAACCCGCACTTCAGTGCTTCATTTTCCGCTTGTTTTCTATTTTTTTATTTAAAAATAAATTCTTAAGTTGAGGGGGAGCTTAACTGTTAAAGAGCTTAATTGACAAACTCTTTTAGTTTGAGGGGGAGAATAACCTTGTCAAACACACTTATATTTTTGACTTCTCCAACATTTTATTCTTCATGTTTATTTGTATTCCTTTGTGTTTACATGTACAAAAGGCTGTTGAACAATATGTTCTTTTAGGAAAATACACGGGATTTGATGTGTGAGTTTAACTGAACTTCCATGGATTCACGATAACCAGTGTTTCCTACCCAGGAATTATTCCCTGAGTGATTGAGGGGAGAGGGGTCAAAAGATTTGAGTGTTGGTGTGTGAAGAGGTAAAATGGAAAAGAGAGATTGGTTAGAAGTGAGATTTAAAAGATTAAAAAATAGAGGGTGAGAGAACAGAGTAAAAGAATATTAAACTCTGCACCAAATATCTTTCTGAGCCGGGCAACCACATTATCTGTTGTTTCACATTTCTTCGTGAACGACATTGAAAAAGGCACCTAGCCCATGCCATCTCTTGCATACAACCCTGCCAGCTACTCATTCTTTTCTTAAAAAGAGAATGTTTCACATTTTCTGGGGAAGCAACATATACGCTATTGGTTCTTCATTTGGAAGATACTAATATTGAAAAAAAAGGAAAGTTGCCCCATCTTCGAACTTTTCTCATGCACATTGAGTCCTTGTATAATTTGTTGTTGTCTCAACAAGTTTACATACTTTGAGCCTACATTAAAAAGCAATCATCGGTGCTTAATTCTTTCATACACATGAACAAGCACACATAAATTTGTTTTCTGTCAGAACATTCATAGATACCTATGTGTTATTCGATGATTAAATGGAAGTCCTGGGGAGCCAACATCAAAATCAGCTCCTTATATAGTAACTTTGTGTTACTCAGTGACTGTGTGTTACTGACATACATTCCAAACTGAGTCATTTGTTGATTCAGGGTTACCACTTTTTACTTATTTAAATCTGCAAAGATTGAAATAATCACTCTTTCCAATTGGGGAGACTGCTCTTATTTCCACACAGGGATCTATACATGAAGACTGCGCTTAATTGATGACTTGGGGGAGAATATTCCTACTTTATTTTTCTATGTTTTGATGATGATGATTTTCACCACTCATCAAAATGGGGGAGAATACAAAAAAAAGTCTATACAAGAATTTTTGAACTAAAGACTGCTGATGAATGCAAAGATATCAAAGTGCCTGAGCTTATTTGAAGTATGACTGAAGATGATCGTTAGAAGAATACTTCAGCTAAAAGAAAAAGGAAGTTGTCAATGTCATATCTACTATAGTTTTCAAGAAAAGTGAAGACCCGAAGATAATTGCCAAATTTTTTAAATCTTGAATCCAAAGGGGGAGATTGTTGGATCAAATAATTGTATTCAAGATTAAATTAAATAAGGGGTCTAGTTTGTAATAATGTTTACTACCTTAGGGGGTAGTTTAGCTACTAGTTAATAATGTTTTGGTCATGTTGACCTAGGTATAAATAGATTTTATTTTCTAGGTTTAAGGTGAATCCTCATAATCATAATTATAGTAGAGGTGGCGGCTATAGTATTCTTCAAGGTATTCTGTACACCAAGAACACACACACGTTTCTATCTAATTAATCAAGACATCTGTTGTATGTTATTCTGATTTATTCATCTATTGTTCTTTATTGTGTTGTGTTTGATTATCAACTAATCTGAGTTTAACAAAGGGTATATGGTAACTCGCTAGTGGATGCTCTCGACACATGACTGGCCAAAAAGACTTGCTCACTGAATACAAGGAAGAGAAAAGTCCCTCTATGACCTTTGGCGGAAGTGGAAAAGGATATACCATAGGGTTTGGTGTACATAGAAATGGTACAACTACCATCCGAAGAGTCGCATACGTAGATGGACTGAAGCACAACCTTCTTAGCATCATTCATCTATGTGATAAAGACTACGATGTATTCTTTTCTAAGAAAGCATGTTCAGTGATGGACAAACATGGAAAACTTGCTCTCAGCGGATATCGTATGGAAAATGTTTACGTAATAAACATGAACTCTCCATCCACTGAGAATGTATGTTTCCTATCGAAAGCCTCTTCTAATGCCATTTGGATATGGCACAAAAGGCTCTCCCATTTGAACTTCAAGACATTAAATATTCTCTCCTCAAAAGAACTAGTCTCTGGTGTTCCTCAACAATTGTATATCAAAGAATCTCTTTGTTATGCATGTGAAAAAGGAAAGCAGACCAAAGCCAGTTTCAAATCTAAACAAGTTTCTTCTGTAGCAAGCCCTCTTCAACTCTTGCACATGGATTTGTTTGGCCCTGTCAATATTCAATCCATTGCTGGAAAGAAATACACCCTTGTCATGGTAGATGAATACTCTCACTACATCTGGGTAATTTTCCTTTGTTCAAAAAGTGACACTCCAGAAGAAATTATATCTTTTGTCAAAAATTTGGAAGTGTTGAATAATCAAACTGTTCGCTCAATAAGGACTGATCATGGAACTGAATTCAAAAACAGTTTCTAGAACAACTTCTTTGAAAGAAAGAGGATTTCACACAACTTTTCTTCCGTAAGAACGCCTCAGCAAAATGGAGTTGCTGAAAGAAGAAACAGAACAATCATTGAAGCCGCCTGATCAATGCTCAGCGATGTACATCTTCCATCTTAATTTTGGGTTGAAGTTGTCAACAGGGTATGCTTTTTTACTCAAAATAGGTCGTTGATCGTTAAACACTTCAACAAGATCGCTTACGAAAATTGAAGAAAACCTTCTATCGGCTTCCTACAAATTTTTGGTTGAAATTGTTTTATCTTAAACAACAAAGATGCACTTGGAATGTTTGATCCTAAAGCTGATGAAGAGATCTTCCTTGGATATTCCTCTATTTCTAAAGCCTACTGAGTTTTTAATAAGCGAAGACAGACAGTTGGAGAAATAGTTCACATCACCTTTGAAAAATCTAGATCAGTGAACTCCAAACCTATCGCTGACAATGATAAATTGAACAATTGGATGTTCTCTCATTATGGAGAAAATGAACCTCTTTTCAACACACATCATCATGCAACCACTTCAAACGCTGTTGATTATCTAACCATCATTCCTCCAAACACTGAAAGCACCTCATGGGGTTCAGATGTTCCCCTAAACACTTACCCACCTTCTGATTCCTATTCATCTGAATCAATCAACATCTCTGGAGATTGCTCAGTGAATAACGCTCTAACTGAAAGACAAAAGTTGACAACTGACGAATCTCAAGCTCAAGTTTCTTCATCTGTGATCACTCCTATTGTTGATCCATTCCCTGATTCAGATAATCATGATCCTGCTCAGAGATGGACCAGAAATAATCCCATAGATCAAAGTCATGGTGACCCAGCTACAGGAATTCAGACACGATGAAACACAGGTAATATCTATCTCTTTGTAAACTTTCTTTCTCTAGTCGAATCTAAAAACACTGATGATTCCCTCAGATATCTAAACTGGATCAGTGTAATGCAAGAAGAGCCGGTTGAGTTTGAAAGAAACAAAGTTTAGAATCTCGTTCCCCGACCATCTGACAAATTTGTTATAGGCACCAAATGTGTGTATAGAAACAAGTTGGATGAAAATTTGGACTGTAACCCGCAACAAAGCCAGGATAGTTACTCAGGCATACATATAAGAGGAAGGCATTGAAAATGATGAAACTTTTGCCCCTATGGCTAGATTCGAAGCAATTCGACTATTTCTATCTTATGCAGTTCACAAAAATTTCAAAGTATATCAAATGGAAAGCTTAGTGAAGAAGTAAATGTTGAACAACCCCTAGGGTTCTCTGACCCTAAGTATCCACACTATGTCTATAAGTTGGATAAGGCCCTTTATGGATTGAAACAAGCACCTTGTGCTTGGCATGACACACTCTCTTCATTTCTTATATCTGAAAAATTTGAACATGGAAAAATCGACAACACATTGTTTTTCAAAAAGATAAAAGGTCATATCATTATTGTTCAGATATATGTCATGATATTATATTTGGCTCTACTAACTCATATTTATGTACTCGGTTCGATGAAAAAATGAAGAAAGAATATAAAATGAGTTTGATGGGTGAACTAACTTATTTTCTTGGACTTCAGATCAAACAATATGAAAAAGGTACGTTTATTCATCAAGGTAAGTATGTTCAGGACATGCTTAAAAAGTTTTATCTCACACAAACTTCAGTAATGAAAACTTCTATGGCACCTTCGCTGACATTAAATAAGGATCATGCTGGAAAACTGTTAATATCACTGCCTATAGAGGAATGATAGGCTCCCTGTTGTATCTTACAGCGAGCAAACCTGATATCATGTATTCTACTTATCTTGTGCTAGATACCAATTTGAACCGAAGAAAACCAATCTGATCACTGTTAAACGAATTTTGAGATATCTTAAGGGAACGCCTCACCTCGATCTTTGGTACCCCAAAGACTCAGGGTTCGATCTCACTAGTTATTGAGATAGTGATTTTGCAGGTTGTATACTATACAGGAAAAGTACCACTAGTGGTTGTCAACTTCTAGGTGGTAAGTTGGTAACTTGGCCAAGCAAGAAACAAAACTCAGTGTCTACTTCTACCGCTGAAGCTGAGTATGTAGCCGCTGTAAGCTGTTGTGCTCAGGTCTTATAGATGAGATAGACTATTAGACTATGACCTTCATCTATCCAAAATTCCCATCTATTTCGATAGCACAAGTCCCATCACTATAGCTAACAATCCAGTGCTACACTCGAAAACTAAGCACATTGAAATCATATATCATTTTATCAGAGATCACGTAGTGAATGGTGATATAGAACTTCACCTTATTCCCACTGACTATCAGCTGGCTGATCTTTTCACAAAACCTCTTGATGAGACAAGATTCCACTTTCTCATCATTGAGCTGGGAATGCTAAATCTTGAAGATTAATTCTTCAGTATTCAAGCATAAAGTCAAATGTACACATATATCTCATCTCATGATCTATGACAAAATTCTCTCTGATACCCAGGTATGATTACTACACCTCACTCACTGAATCATTTTCTGTGAAGTCATTTTCTCAAAACTCTTAAAATAATCACTAATTTTTTCAAATGGTTAAAAGCTTTTTGAAAAAAAATATCTTTCATTGATTTTTCTTACTCAGGGATCTCTGAAAAAGAAATGTCCATCTCTAATTTTCATCAGATATACTTTTGTAAAACCAAAGGATTTTCTCTCTCCTATGACGTCACTCATGTAGACAGTCCATGACACGCCTTTTTATGACACGTTATGTGACACCCGTCAAACCAAAACATTCAGGTTAGCAACTGAGTAGCGTAATAAATGTATTAACATGTAGAAATAGCTCATGATGACTTAAGTAGGGTGGATAAGGTTTAGTTTCCTAAAAAAAAGAAAAAAAATCCCGACAGTGTGCTTAGAAAGTCTTGTTACCGCGTGTAACCGTTGAAGCTGTCTTATAAGATGCCAATTGAAACAATTAACGTTCTATTATATCAATAATAATAATAAGAGGAGTAAATATAAAATTTACTTACTCAAAAATAGATTTTAAACTTCAAGTAACCAAACCAAAAATTTAAGTAGATAATTGAGAATTTACCTACCTTTAATCTATCTTTTTATAAAAATTACATATTATATCTATATACAATATTTAATAGCTAAAAAAAATGATAGAGAGAGAGATTTTCGTCCATCTCTCTCTCCCCCTTCCCAACAATCATTATTAAACCACATTCTCAAGCCAACCCTTCATTTTTGCAAACATCATTCCACATTTTGAAACTATCATCTCTCTCTCTTTCCCCCTCTTCATTTCTTGGACGAAAATCAGCCAACCTCCACCACAATCAATCAAACTTTGAAGGTGGAAATCATTCTCTAGTGTAGGTAAATTCATTACCCTTGTATTCTTCTTCATCACCTTCTTCTCTTGCATTTCTATCACTTTTTCTTCACCTTCTTGAGTTTTTGAAAGATAGGACCTTCATGGGTCTTTAAATGGTAGATTAGTCACCAATGACATGCTAAATGTCAAGCAAATGGTGAAAATCCATGATCCATACATATAGAACTCAAGAAAAACAAAGTTTTGATTTCATACATATGGTTTGGTTTTCTTTTATTTTTTCTGGGATGTTTGAAGTTCATGCATGTGTTTATAAAAAAAAGGATGATTTTGGTCTAAAAATCTAAGACACTCATTTCTCCTCAAATAAGCACTTTTTGCTTCTGGCAGATTACATGTATGAACTTCATCCAACCTGTTAGGTTTATATTTTCTAGTAATCAATGTATTTATCCCTTGTTGCAACATTGCTTTGTTCTTCTCTACCTTGTAAGTTTTGCCAAGGGGTATTTAAGGCCCTTTTGCCTTGCCTTGTAATCAACTTTGCGCTGATATTGAATGATATGGAACTTTTGCGTCTCTCTACTTTCTCTCTCTATAGATTTAGATCCATCTTGGATTTACAATTGGTATCAGAGCCAATCTGAATCTGAGAGATTTTGAGAGAACCATATTTTGATTTAAATTTGTAGAAAAATTAAAGAATTTGATTGATTTTCTTGAATTTTTCAAGAAAATCTCGTTTTTTGATTTTTTCACAAATTTGAGTTGAATCTTGATCCAATTTTCTTGTAATTTGGTTTGTTGGATTCGTAATCTGTGGAAGATCATATTTGTTTCACATCAATTTGCAAGAATTTCAGCTTTTGAAGGTTAATTTTAGGAATTTCGTGGTTTTGGACCGTTTTGAGAAAGTTACTATTCGATTAGTCAATTTTCGATTCTGTGGAAAAAATTTCAAATTGGTTGATTCATTGTGGTTAGAAATCATATTTCGATCATATCTTTGTAGGCATAATTCATCAAATTTGTGTTTGTGATCGAATTAGAAGATTTCTTGAGTTTTCGCTAAGATCTCGATTTTGCGCCAGTTCTTCCTAGTTTGCGCCATATTCATATTCTTGAAGATTGTCTTATTCGAATAAGTCTTCAAGAAGTTTGTGCCAGATCATCGAATTTTTGCGCCAGTTCTTCAAGGTTTTCGCCAACATCAATCAGTTTATCAGGGGTTAAGTTTCTAGAGCAAAAGTCAGAATTTCGCCACCTTCAGTAGCGCAAATCTCAACTTTGCGCCACTACATATAGCGCAAATCTCAACTTTGCGCCAGGTTCTTCTCTGCGTCCAGACTTAGACTTTTTCTAAGTTTTCTGATTTTCTGACTTTGTGGTTTTTGTGAAGATGTCTCTTCAAGCACAGATCTACAAGAATGACATCATGATGTCCTTGGGAACGGACACTCGTCCTCCGGTTCTAGTCAACTAGAACGAGTTTCCGCAATGGCAAGACTGTTTCATCAACTTTATAGAGCGACAAGCCAATGGTGAAAACATGATCAAGTCACTCACTCAAGGACCATTCGTCAAGACTATGAAAGAGATTCCCGCTACTACAACCACATCGGGCACTGTTATCTTGAAGACTACAGACGAATACACGACCGAAGAGACTTTGCGATACCAAGCCGATCCCGAAGCAAATTCTAACCTGATCCTAGCACAACCTAATCCCATCTACAATCGGATTGGCTGTTTCAAGAACAATCCGATGTTGATGTGGATCCAGTTAGAGAAGATCATGCTTGGGTCAGCGGTTGCAACACAACTCCGACAGACACGCTTCATGAACAATTTTGAGGAGTACAAGGGAAAGGATGGTGAGACTCTGAAGAATGTCTTCGATAGGTTTTGGGCTGTGATGAACGATCTGCATGAGATCAAGGTGACCAAGACCGACTTGGAAGCCAATCTCAAGTTCCTTAATGCTCTTCAACCTGAATGGAGCAAATCTTGTCACATATTGAGGAACGATGTCCGGATCTCCACTATGCAGATACAGGAATTATATGAGATTTTGATAACTGATGAGAGTTTAGTGCTAGACAAGAAAGCGAAGCTTGACAAGAAGAACAAGCCAAAGACAGTGGACCCAATTGCTCTTTTTGTGAGCCAGTTGGATGAACAAGCACTGGAAAAGGCAATGATCTTTCTTTCCCAGCATTATCACAAGAAGTTCCAGCACCGATCAGGTTCCAACAACCTTCGCTTCACTTGAGGATCAAAGAAAGTGGACACTGGTACTCCTTCAAAGTCGTATGTTCCGAAGTACGAGCCTACCAAAGTGGTCGAGCCAAAGAAGGAAGAGAAGAAGGCTATTACGTGCTTCAACTGCGGGAAACCAAGACACATTGTAAAAGAGTGTCGGCTAAAGGTTGTCCGGGATTCTGCTTTTTACCGGAAGAAGATTGAACTTGCTGAAAAGAGAGAGAGAACGAAACCATCTTGCTAGCTGAGGAGGAACAATGGCTAGATCACTCCGATAACGAAGCAGAAAAGGAGAAAATTGCCGCCATGTGCTTTA
Organism: Arctium minus; assembly: GCA_954870635.1. Taxonomy (NCBI): domain Eukaryota; kingdom Viridiplantae; phylum Streptophyta; class Magnoliopsida; order Asterales; family Asteraceae; genus Arctium; species Arctium minus. The sequence goes on along the minus strand of OX941089.1, from coordinate 72,474,430 downwards.
TCGGAGATGATATCAGTGACAATGAGGATAAGGATACCTCTACTGACGAATCTGAGGTACCTTCAGAATTTGATTACAAATTTATTTCATCACAAATGAACGTCATTATCACTGCCTTACATGACTTACGTTCAAAGTTTTTATCTGAAAATCATATTAATCAAGAAAAGTCTATCTTGATTGAAAAATTGCAAATTTCTTTGAAAGATGAAAATTTTATTTTGACATATACAAAAGAGAAATTTCAAAAGAAATTGCATGAATTAGAAATTTCAAATCAGACTTATCTTGATTCTTTGACGGAAATGACCAAATTAAACCAAAATTTTACGGATAAAAAATTGAATTGGAGGAAAAATTATATATGGGAGATCAAACTGAGCAAACCATTTATATGAATAAACCAAGGAGTTATGATTCTATAAAAGAAAAATGGGGACTTGGTTTTGAAAATCCGCATTTTTTAAATCAAGCTAGAGAAAAAGTCCCCATTTATATAAATTCGATTATCTAAGACTTGTTCGATATGCTCCTCAATTTAAAATTGATTGGAGAAATGAAAAGCAAAACTTAGAAATCGAAAATGAGAAAAGAATGAATAACACTAAAATGGAACTTCCGTTTGTTTATACTCGTGAAAATGCAAAATATTTTCCTGAAAAATCAAAGAAGTCCAGAAGATCTAAAAATGTTTTAAATGTCAAATCTTCCATTAAATCTTCATTACCAAATGATTATTTCGATATATTTGCCATTAACGCTAATAAAGAAAATATATCTCCGGTTTCTTATGATACTAAAAGATATATTCCCCCATTAGTGTTAGAGGGCAAAATCGTTGATCTTGAAGTTAAAATGGAAGATCAAAGTCTTCAAAACGAATTTGAAAACGATTTACTTCTTTTCATTATGAAATCAAGTTTTGAAGAAAATTTAATTTCTCAAAAACAAGATTTTGATGACAAAATTAATTCTGGATTTTCTACTAATTCTATGGAAAATACGCAAGAAGTTCCAAATTTTGCAGAATTGCGCCACCCATTGGTAGCACAAACTGACTGTTTGCGCCATCCTCTGGTAGCGCAAAACCAGTTTTGCGCCACTAATGAGTCGCGCAAATCTCCTCCAGACTTGTGTTTTTCTAAAAATTATGACTCCGAGGCTAGTTCAAAAATGATGAATGATCAGTTTGGTTTCTTTAGATAAAATCTCTTCTTCAAATTCAATTATTGAGGCAAATATGGAGGGTCAAGCAAAAATCAAAATAAATCTGCAATTCTAGAGGATCAATTTGTAGATAATCTCTGTAATAAGGATACATTTGCATATTGTAATAAAATCACAAAATATTCAATAAAGCAAATGATTCAAATTGCAAAGGATGTCTCATATTCTTCTTCTAATTGTAATTCAGATGATTATGTTTCTTCCTCCATTGATGACTGTGTTCATATTTTCTTCGATCATTCACATATTTTTTCTAAAAATAAATTCTTGAAAAATAAAAAGAAACGGATTAACAAGAAGGGACCCATAAGCATATGGGTACCTAAATCTGTGTAATTCTGAATGTGCAGCCAAGTCAATTATGGTATCTGGATTTGAGGTGTTCCAAACACATGACGGGCAACAAATCACTACTTTCAAATTTTAAAGAAAAATGTTGCGGTCGTGTTAAATTTGGCAACTGCAAGACTGCTCCTATTCTAGGATATGGCGATCTTGTGCAAGGAAATATCACTGTCAAGAGAGTTAGCTATGTCAAAGGTCTTAGCCACAATTTATTCAGCATCGGGCAATTTTGTGACAAAGATCTTGAAGTAAGCTTCAAATCCAAACGAGTTGCTGTAAAGAATGACAGTGGCCGGGATTTACTTGTTGGAAAGAGAAGATCAAATTTATATACTATTGATATTTCCAAAGTTAAAATTCCATCATATATATGCTTAATATCTAAAGCCTCTGTACATGAAAGCTGGATATGGCACCGAAGACTAGCTCATCTCAACTTCAAATACATAGATCGACTTGCCAAGAATGATTCAGTACGAGGTCTCCCAGCACTCCGATTTCAGAAAGACCACCTCTGTCAAGACTGCGAGAAAGGAAAGATGAAGAAAATTCCATAAGCCAAAGCCCAAAGCCTGCACTAAGGATATTCTTGATATCTTACATGTTGACTTATGTGGACCAATGAAGACAAAGAGCATCGGAAAGAAAAGATACATTTTGGTGGTAGTTGATGATTATTCACGCTACACATGGGTCAAGTTTCTTAAGTCAAAAGATGAAACTCTCGACATTCTCATCAATATAATCAAAACGATTCAGACTAATAAGCAAAAAGCGGTCAAAGTTGTCAGATCAGACAACGTTACAGAATTCAAGAATAGCACTCTTCAAGCATTCTACGAAGATCAAGGCATTCAACAACAATTCTCTGCTGCTCGAACACCGCAACAAAATGGTGTTGTTGAACGAAGAAATAGAACGCTTGTCGAGGTTGCCCGATCGATGCTTGCATATTCCGGTCTACCTCTGTATCATTGGGTCGAAGCTATATCGACTACATGTCATACTCAGAACAGATCTATTCTACATCGAAGATTCAACAAAACACCTTATGAGCTTATGAACGACATCAAACCAAATGTCAAATATTTCAAATCATTTGGGTGTAAGTGTTATGTTCTGAATGACCGTGACAATCTCAACAAGTTCAGTCCAAAGGCGGATGAGGGTATCTTTCTTGGTTATTCTTCTACTTCTGTGGCTTACCGAGTCTTTATCTCTTCAGTCAGAAAAGTGATAGAAAGTGTCAATGTTAAATTTGACGAAGATGCAGATTTGGTTTATGGCCAAACATGTCCAGAACCCGCACTTTCAGGGATTTTAGCTTCTGGACAAATCAGTTCAGAACCTGCACTACAATCGTCGAATCAGGATCCACATTCTTCTTTGCTTAATCTTACCGATCTTGATTTTCTATTTGAGCATTTTTATGATGATTTCCCTAAATCTAACACTAAAAATGCTTCAACTGTTTTGAATCAGGAAACTGTGAGTGCATCTACTTCAAATTCCGCTGCATCTATCTCTGAAAATGATGTTGTTACAATCACTTCTGTATCTCAAAACATTATTTCTGAACATCATCAAGAGTAATCAGAAACTAAACAAGTATACACTGAATCAGTTCAAGAAGAACCAGTTCAAGAAGAAGACCAAAATGCTGATATTCAACCAACAATTCTAGAGTCTGATTCAGATGTTGTTGGATTACTTCCTCCTCCTGTTGAAACAATTATTGTCTCCTCGTCAAACACAAAAGTACCTGAAGCTCTCTCCAAACACCTAGAAGTTATTCAAGAGGATATAGATCCTCTCTCTCACACCACCAAATGGACAAGATCTCATCCTATACATTAGATTATTGGTGATCTTCAAGCAAGCGTATCTACTCGTTCAAAGACGGAAACTCCAAACGAATGTCTATTCACTTGCTTTCTAAGTAAGATTGAACCATCAAAGGTATCTGAAGCGTTGGATGATCCGGATTGGATAATTGCGATGCAAGAGGAACTCAATCAATTTGAAGCGTTAAAAGTTTTGAGACTTGTTCCAAGGCCAAAAGGAAAAAGTATTATTGGCACAAAGTGGATATTCAAGAACAAGAAAGATAAAGATGGTACCGTCATTCGCAACAAAGCACCATTGGTAGCTAAGGGTTATAGACAAGAAGAAGGAATCGACTACGATGAAACTTTCGCGCCAGTCGCACGATTAGAAGCCATCCGAATGTTTCTTGCTTTTGAAGCTTATCAAAATTTTACCGTGTATCAGATGGATATAAAGACAGCCTTTCTAAACCGGAAACTTAAAGGAGAAGTTTTTGTTTCTCAACCAGAGGGGTTCGTTGACAAAGACCATCCTGATCATGTATATTTTATCGATAAAGCATTATATAGCTTGAAACAAGCACCGCGGTGTGGTATGATGAGTTGTCTTCCTTCTTGCTAAAATCCGGGTTTACCAAAGGATCAATCGATACTACTCTTTTCATTTATCGTGATAAATTGGATATTTTCTTAGTTCAAATATATGTAGATGATATTATATTTGGTGCGACTAATCAATCTTTATGTACTTGGTTTTCTGACCTCATGACCTCCAGGTTCCAAATGAGCATGATGGGAGAAATTAATTTCTTCCTCGGACTTTAAGTGAAACAGCTTCCGGACGGTATCTTTATTAATCAGTCGAAGTACGTTTTCGACATTTTGAAGAAATTCAAGATTGACAAATCCACTTCAATTGGCACGCCAATGGCTCATGGTGCTAAAATTGGTCTAGATCCGGATGGAAAAGCTGTGGACGTCAAGAACTATCGAGGGATGATCGGATCACTTATGTACTTAACTGTAAGTCGGCCAGATATCATGTTCTCTACATGCTTATGTGCCAGATTTCAAGCAAAGCCAAAGGAATCGCATCTGTTAGCAGTCAAGAGAATCTTTTGTTACATCAAAGGAACTCCGTACTTAGGTTTGTGGTATCATAAGACTTCTGATTATAAATTAACTGCTTACTCTGATGCAGATTTCGGTGGAAATCAATTGGACCAGAAAAGTACTTCTGGACATATTCAATTTATTGGTGATCAACTGATAAGCTGGGCGTCGAAGAAACAAAACTGTGTGTCTATCTCAACTGCTGAAGCAGAATACATCGCCGCAACTAGTTGTTGTGCCCAAGTGTTATGGATGAAGACACAACTTCGTGACTACGGGATGCTGTACAAAACTGTTCCAATCTACTGTGACAGCAAATCCGTGATCGCGATATCAGTCAACCCGGTTCAACACACAAAGACCAAACACATCAACATGAGGTACCACTTCATAAAGCATCATGTGGAAGAAGGTACTATTGAATTATATTTTGTTCCAACTGAATATCAACTCGCCTATATTTTTACAAAAGCTTTAGATGAAAAAAGCTTTAGATGAAAAAAGTTTTAATTTTCTTCTTTCAAAACTTGGCATGTTGAATTTAAAAGTTTAAACCTACACAAATTTTATTCTATAAAGTAAAAGTTTTACAATTCTTCTTTCTTTTGAATAAAATGTGTGTCTAGGATAAATTTTCAAGTTGCTTTGTTTATATCTAAGTTTTATATGTTCAAATTTCAAGTCTTACAAAAATCGAAAGGTCAGCAAAACATTTTTGAAATTTTTGAAAATGCTTTGAAGTTGTGTCATTCAGAATATTTATAGTTTACAATGCTTAGAAAACCTAAAAAGTCATAATTATGGATCGTAATGACAATATAGGCTAATCACTTAGATGTAAACCAAGTGATTGAGATGAAAATTAAATATATAAAATACAGAAATCACTAAGTTTAAAAGTTTGAACCTGTGACCTTTCTGGTTTGGGAAAGTAAGTTCCGTGGGATGCTTGTCATCTAATCCCCTAAGGTCAATTGGTCTGGGAGTGATCGAACCCGAATCCTTCTATAGAACTAGATCGAAAGTCATGTTCTACTGGTATAAATGAGTTTAAGATGTGTCGATGTAGCCTTTCTAATCTAGGAGAGTAAGTTCCAAGGGGTGCTTGACACCTAGTCCCCTGAGGCCAACTGTCTGGGAGCGGCTGACCCAAATCCTGCAATAGGATCAGATAGAAAGTTATGTTTACGACATATTTTTTACTTACAAAACTTCTTCATTAAAAGATGCCAATGTGCACAATGCTAAAAGATGCCAAAGAGCACAACAATGTGAAGTTTCCAATGTGCACATATTATAGAAAGATGCCAATGAGCACACATCTCATGATACTTGGTGATATTTTTATGTTGTGATAAACCTATAAATTTGTGAAAGTCTTAATTCTTGACAACTTAGTTTGAGTAAAGGCAAAGTTCTCTATTATATTTGTAGAATTACATTTACTTGAAGTTAATCAAAGTTCGCATGCTAGCACACTGAATAGATTGATGAAAGTTTTTGAAACTGAACATGTATTAACTTGATATGCAATGAAACTTGTATCTGTATCCAAAAACACACACTTGATTTCAATTGATTGATTAATCTGTGATATTTAACTGAGTAGAATTTAATTTGTATAGTGTTTAAAAATTTCATATATTTAGTTGTTTCAAAATCTATATTCAGTATATTTTTCTTTATACATTGATGTTTCTATGTTTGTGTTCCTATATCTTTGTAAATTGGTATGTGCATATTTCGAGGGGGAGAAAATCTGAATGAGAAATTGACAAATTTCTAATTTTGAGGGGGAGTGAACAAAGTGAACATTTACGTTTATGATATAGTGATTAAAGTTCAGATCAGAGGTTTATCAGGTAAGTATTTTTGATTTTTATACAAATGCTAATTTGATTAATATCTAGTGCATTTGTGTAGGGGGAGTTAAAGAGTTTAAAAAGGTGAAAAATGAGATTTCTTTGTTAAATATAACTTTTGGCTCTGTCATTGAAAAACTGACTTTTGGCTCTTTCTCTAGTTCGACTTATATCTCTTTGAATCAGTGTGCGACTTCTCTTTCATTTTCACATTGTTTCATCATCGTGGTGAAGTTCAAGTGAGTTCATCATTATTCAAATCATCTATTGGGTTGTTTTTAGTGTCTAATTTCGACTCCAGGTATGTGTTTTCTTCTTATGTTTTAGTGTTTATCTTCTTTGATTTTGATTTTGTTTTTTAATGACTGTGTCTGCGTCTGTTCATCTTCTTATTTCAAAATTTCAAGTTTGTTTTTGTTGCAAAATGGTTTTAATCAGTAATAGCTTGTTTGAAATGTATTTCGAATCTTTCGTTTATGAAATTCGAACAACTATTATTGCTTAAAATCGAGTATTTTTTGATATATTTGAATTTTCAGAGATGAACTAGCGCATTTGGTCGTTTCTAGGGATTTTTGCTTCTTTTGTTGTTAGCACAAATCTACTTTTGCGCTACCTTCTTGTAGCACAAACCTTCTTTGAGGTATAATTTTTTCTAAATCGCGTTACACGTTGGTAACGCAAAGTACCTTTTGCACCATCTTCATGTCGCGCAAATCTCTGTTGTTCCTTAGTTTGTTTTAATATTGAAAATTTTCTAAGTGTGAATTTGCGTCACAAGTTAATAGCGCAAACATAGTTTTTACACCACTCACAAGTAACCCAAAATTTATTTTGCGCCACCTGTACGTAGCGCAAACCTACTTTTGCGCCACCCACTGATAGCACAAACTATACTTAGCAAATTTTCAGTTTTTTTTTCCGATTTTTCACTTTTGCATCTTAAAGGTTAATTTTCATATTCTTTGTGTTTGATAGGTACTATCATGGATTATGACATTGTTTCTATTCAACATGGTGAGAATCAAATTCAAGATGAACACCATGATCCATCTGATCATGCATCCCGAGAGGCTCCTATGCCTTCTCTTCCATCTATCGGGACGGACTTATCTGCTCCAAGGCGAACACCGAACGATGTTTTTAACACTTCTTTATATGTTTTACCGTACAAGCCAAACAACTATTACGTGAACTTCGACAAAATCAAGATCGATTCAATTGTCAAAGCTATTCTTAGGGGACATCCTATTGCTCCGACTCTCACTTTATGTGTTGATGTTCCCGAGGTCTACCGTCAACAAGCTTGGCATACGATATCCAAGAATGAGATGGTCCGTCCTCATCGTTTCGAGCTGCAAGTGGATCAATTTGATTCCTATCTCTCCTACAAACGTCTTCGTCTGATTCTGGATCTACCCACGGTATCCTCTCGACCGGGTAGAAATACGTTTGACAACTTTGCACCCGAATCAGAAGTTCTTGCTGGAATTAGAGCTCTTGGATATGTCGGTGAGCTAACCAAGGTAAGTCAGTTTGAGAATTCAAACCTTCCACCGGTGTGGTATGCCATGTTTTCTGTTCTTAACAGCTGTCTTACTTCAAAGCACTCGAGAACCGACAATGCTAGCCTGCACTACCTTCGGTTATTCCATGCAATCGTTTATGATTTGCATGTCGACTATACGCTGATCTTCTGGACCGAGCAGTCAGGGAGAGTTCATGACAAAGAGATGAACAAGAAGCGCAAATTCATTTTGTTTGTTCGTTACATGAAGCTCATCGTCCGAAGCATGATGCAAAGCAACTGAGACATTCCAAAGTGCAATTCTTGGAATCAAGTAGGCGACAACGAGATGACCTTTATTCAAACTCAAAGGAAACCATTTATTTTCTCTATGCCAATTCCTCCATTTTTGATCTTGAGTTATGCCGATCTTACAAATGAAAGTATTATTTAGTACTGCTCCTATCATGGCATTGAATTACCAGTTGCTGATGAAGAAGAAGTTGAGCCTACTAATGCTGAAGCCGCTCAAGCCAATGAAGCTGAACAAGTTCAAGTTGATGAGACTGAAGCTGAACATGGAGATGATGCTCAAGACAATGTTGCTGAATCGTCTGATAATGATGAATCAGATGGTGATGAATCAGATGGTGATGATAATGATGATGATCAAGGTGGAGATGGTTATCGTTTTGCTTCTCAAGTTCTAGAAACGGTTATTCGAGACACTGCTATAATTGATCAGGTATATTTGATGTCTTATGATGATTCAGTTTCGATAAATGCTGCAGTGCGTGCTTTACAGGTTGATGAGCTAGACTTGGCTTTTACCAATGCCACGACTCAGCTTGGTACCGCTCCTTCTGCTTCTAAGGTCATTCCTACTTCTGCTATAGGGACTTCTGCAATAGAATACTCTTCTGTCGATACTTCTTCTGTTCAAGTACACGACTCCACTAGCAAGTTTATGACTCTTCATGAGATAATTCGCTAGATGAGTGATCATTTTGATGCTGAAAAAGAGGCACAAATTCAGAAGATGAAGACTCTTTTCAAGGGCGAGATGGTAGAGATTGATGCTGATACGATTCCACAAGAGATTCCATTTAGAAGAGTCTGGGTGGTTATTCGAGAGTCATCGAGTATTCCGACTTCTGCTCCTTCAAGGGTGACTATTCCACCGCTTCCGGTATTACCTTCTACTCCAGTGTCTACAACTCCTTCGTCTTCAAATGTTCCTATTCAGGAAATTTCAGTATCTAAGCTCTCAGATATGTTGTATGCACGTTTATTATCTATGTCTTCATCTGATCAGCAACATCATGATCTTATTTATTTACTTTGAAACTTCCAACCGAATCCGACTCCAGCTCATGCTCCTGAATCAGACAGGCTATCTGCTATATATGAGGAGTTCACTACTTTTAAGTCTGAAGCAAGGACAAATTTCTCCGACATCAAGGAAGGTTTATCTCTAATGACTCAAGCCATAACTTCTTTATCAGACAGGTTTGATCGTCATGAGCAGAATTGCAGATCTGAAGCTGGCCTGTCTCATAAAAGGAGACATGACCAGATGATCCTGATCATCAAGGTCATGTGGGGGAGATATCAAAGAGACAGCGGGTGGAAATTTCTTCAGCTCAAGAAGACCAAAGAAAATTTGTGTCTGTTGCCCAAGAGAAGAATGCTGATGCTGCTGCTCAAGATTGCAATGTTTAAAGTCTTGTTAACAATATGCTTGATAATATTGATCTTTCTTCCATGGATAACGAATTGAACATTTTCGAGTCAATCATCGAGAACAACTTACAGCTTGTTGTATATGTTGATCCTGACTCTGCATCAAAGTCAAAGGTGATAGATGATTCTGAAGCTGCAAATGATATGAGGTATTTCTTTGCCAACTTCATTGAGATCAATTCTGATGACGATGATGATGTCAGATATGAAAAGTTATGCAAAGTGAAAGAAGAAGATTGTGATGATATAGTTTTTATTTCTGATACTGAAGAGAATACCTTTGATCTTGATGTAAAGGATGAAGAGATAACTACCACATTGTACGGAGACTTGCCTTCTCAAGAAGACATTCCTGCAGCTACTCCAATCACTCCTAGTCCTATTGTTGATCCAGCTCCGACTACTACTGCTCCTTCAAGTACTTTTGAAGTAGGTCAGTCGTCTAGAGCTCAAGCTGATATTCCTAATTCTAAACCAGTGATTCCTGTGAGTCCAAGATCTCTAAATCCTAGAGAGAGAAAGTAGAGAGAGAAAGTAGAGAGAGAGCAATCAAGGCGCAAAGTAAGAATCTGTATTAGATGAGTGTGTAAGAGTTATAAGGAACAAGGACCAAAGGAACTTAAATACCCTAGTCAGATACAACAGTGTAAGACACTGAACACTATATAAGACCAAACCTATAAATACAATGATTACTATAAAATCAGACTTAACAATCTCCCCCTTAGTAATCATTGGCGTTGTGGTCTTCAAAATCCATCTTCTAAATCAGCATGGACCATCTAAGCGACTTTGCGAAGTATTCTGACTTTTTTGAAGAAATTTCTTCTCAACATCTTTTAAGCTCTGTTGTCTTTACTGCCTTGACAAGACTGGACCAGTTTGAAATAAACTTGAAAGAACAGTCGATTCATCAGCTTGTGCTCTAGACGACACACCTCTTTTAAATGATCTTGAAGAAGCTGTGGTGATCGAAGCTTGAACAACAAAAGACAAGTAATGTTGAAGAAATTTTGAATCTCTGAGCGAATCTTGATCAGCAGATAAACTTTTGAGCTCTTTGTCTCTTTATCATCTCCTTAACTTCTCTTAACTTCTCCCTCTCATGACCTTGATGATCTGGATCAACTTGGTCATGTAAATGTTGGAGACGAGACAACTTAAGATCTGCAAAATCAAAGAAATGGAGAAAAGAAGGAAGGTTTGCGCTACAAGTTGGTGGCGCAAAGTTAGGTTTGCGCTAACAGAAGGAAGCGCAAAGTGAGATTTGCGCGACATGCAGGAAACGCAAAACATGCTTTGCGCTAGAAGCTGTTGGGGAAAATTAAGCTTTGCTCTACCAACTAGTGACGCAAATCTGACTTGGAGTCTGAGAAATTTTACCTGTTAAGCTATTTGACTCCCCCTACAGAAATGCACTAGATATGACAATTCAAGTTAGCATTCATATAGAAAACCAGATACTCCCCCTCAAAAACAGATATGATCTTTTCAGAAAAATTTCTCCTTATTCACTCCCCCTTGAATAATGCACAAACCCATTTATAAAGAAAATGAGAACATAAGAATTGAAACATCAATGTAAAAAGAAAAATATATTGAATATGTATTTTGAAATGACTAAATATATAAAAAATTAAACATAAACAAATAAAATTCTATTTAGTAAAATATCACAATAAAATTTATCAGATGAAATCAAATGTATGTATTAGGATACAGAAACAAGTTTTATTGCATATCAAGTTAAGACATGTTCAGTTTCAAAAACTTTCATTAATCTATTCAGTGTGCTCGGATGTGACCTCCGATTAGCTTCAAGAAAATGCAATTCTAAAAATATAATAGAGAACTTTGCATGTAATCACACTAATCCATCAAAAATTCAGACTTCCACAAATTTACAGGTTTATTGCAACTCAAACATATCACTAGGTATTATGAGATGTGTGCGCATTGGCATCTTTTAGCATTGTGCTCTATGGCATCTTCACATTAGTGTGCTCTTTGGCATCTTTTTAATCAACAAGTTTATTAAGTAAAGATCATGCCGTAAACGTACCTTTCTATCTGACCCTATTGCAGGATTTGGGTCAGTCGCTCCCAGACCAGTTGGCCTTAGGGGACTAGGTGTCAAGCACCCCTTAGAACTTACTTTCCCAGATGAGAAAGGCTACATCGACACATCCATAACCCATTCATACCAGTAGAACATGACTTTCTATCTGATTCTATAGAAGGATTTGGGTTCGATCACTCCCAGATCAATTGACCTTAGGGACCAGATGACAAGCATCCCACAGAACTTACTTTCCCAAACCAGAAAGGTCACAGGTACAAACTGTTAAACTTTAGAGATTTCTGATTTATAAGTATTTAATTATCATCTCAAACACAAGGTTTTACGTCTAAATGCTTAGCCCATATTTTCATTACAATCCAAAATTTCGACTTTTTAGGTTTTATAAGCATTGTAAACTATAAATATTCCGAATCACACAACTTTAAAGCAAAATCAAAAGCTACAAACATGTTGCTGACTTTTCGACTTTTGTTAGAGTTGAAAATTGAACATATAAAAACTTTAATATTAACAAAGAAACTTGAAAATTTATCCTAAACACACATTTTATTCAAAAAAAAGAAAATTGTAAAACTTTTACTTTATAGAATAAAATTTGTGAAGGTTTAAACTTTTAAATTCAACATGCCGAGATTTGAAAATAGAAAAATTTGATGGGCAAGTCTATATTCAGTTGAAACAAAATATAATTCAATAATATGATCTTTCACACAATGTATAAAGAATATGTGACTCATTAGAAAAAAAAAATTGGTTTAACAAATTCAGGAGTTGAAATTGAAATGCTCAGATTCTTTAAAAAACATTTGAGAAAACTGGAACAACATCATAAACAGAGATATATGCAGCGGAAAATAAGTAGATGTACTCACAGTTCCTCTATTAGTCGGAAGCTAAAAGCATTGAAGAATGAGTCCTAGACTGACATGTCTAGAAGTCATAGTCTTTGAGAAAAAGGGTTCTAAGCTGATGTACTTAGAAGCCAATTTTAACATTGAAGACCGGGTCTTGAGCTGATTTACTCAAGAGCCATTGTTCTCTTACTCCCCCTTGACATGAGGTGCCTGCAACTTTAAGTCAGATTGAGATTTTGGTACCCACTTGAATTTGGGCCCATGTTTGTTAGTTGCAGTTCTTATGGGGAAATATTTATAAAATTTGACACGAGAAGCACGAGAAATATCATCAGAAAAATAAGCACAATCATCAGATGAATACAAAACATAATCATCTGAATTAGAATTAGAGGAAGAAGATGAGACATGTTTGGAAATTCAAATCATTTGCTTTCTAGAGTATTTTGAAATTTTATTACATGTAGCAAATGAATCACTTTTATAAAGTTTGTCTATACATCTATCCCCATCAATCTGAAATTCATTCGATATCCGCTTAGCTCTCCAAATCTGTTTTGATGACTTGCTCAAAGTCCTATCTGAAAGATTAGAATCAGAAGAATTAGAACTGTCAGAAAGAACTTTATCTTGTTTCTTCGATTTCTTTGATCGTCTTCTTTTACGTTTAGGTTTATAATACTGATCATTTAGTGTAAAAGATTCATCAAGAATTTTTGAATTAATATTTAAATCAGAAGAAATGATTTTACCTAAGCAATCAATCTGATCAGACAATAAATCTGAACCTACCTCGGAGTCAGAATTATTTTGAGAAAAAATATCAGATTTAGAAACTTCTATTTTGTTTACTTGACAATGAGAAGAAAGGCTAGAAATATAATCTTGTTTTTGAGAAAATAATTTTTCTTCAAGACTATAAGTCATGAAAGAAAGAATAATATCAGATTCAATTTCTTTTAAAATATTTTGATCTTCCATCTTATCTTCAAGATCAATAATTTTGCTTTCTAGAATTAAAGCAGAGGTATATCTCTTAGAATCATAAATGATTGGAAATATATTTTCCTTATCATATTTATTAGAAAAAATATCAACAAAATCATCGGATACTGAAAATTTGACAGGAGATATATCATTTAAACCCTTTCTACCTCTTCTCGATTTGTCAGGAAAATATTTTGCATTTTCAAACGTATAAACAAAAGGAATTTCCTTTTTCTTGTTATTTGTCCTTTTCTCATTTTCGATTTCTAACACTTGCTTTTCATTCATCCAATCAATTTTAAATTGAGGAGCATATTGAGCAAGTGTTAGATAATCGTATTTATATAAAGTTAGGGATTTTTCGATCGCATTGTTTAAACAATGTGTATTTTTAAAACCAAGTCCCCATCTTTCTTTTAAAGCTTCCTCACTCCTTGGTTTATTCATAAAAATTGTTTGCTCAGATTGGTTTCTTCGATATAACTTTTCTTCTAATTTATTTATTTTATCCGAAAAACTATCTTTTAAATTGGTCATAACAGTCAAAGATTCAAGATAAGACTTATTTGAATTTTCCAAATCATCCAATTTCTTTTGAAAGATGTCTTTTGTATTTTCTAAAATAGATTTTTCATCTTTCAAAGAAATCTTCAATTTGTCAATCAAATCTGACTTTTCTACATTTAAGCTCTTTTCAGATAATAACTTTAAGCGAAAATCATGTAAAGCATTAATTATAACATCCATCTGAGAAGAAATGAAAGTGTAATCAAAATCAAAAATTACATCGTCTTCATCAATGTCAGAATCATCATCTGACTGATCATCACCAACTAAGCACATCTGAGCGATCTCTACATTTGCAGCTTCATTGTCATAGTGATCCAGCCAGAATTCTTCTTCAGCAAGAAGAGAAGTTCCATTCTCTCTTTTCTCTGCAAGTTCCAGTTTCTTTCGATAGTAAGTTGAGTCCCTAACTTTCTTCACTTTACACTCCTTAGATATGTGACCCGTCTTTCCACAGTTATAGCAGACAATATTCTTTGGCTCGGGCACTTTGACTCTTGAACCGGAAGTGAAGCGAGAAGTGTTGGAACTCGAACGTGGTTGGAACTTTTTCTGATAATGTTGTGAGAGAAGGATCATTGCTTTCTGCAGTGCCTCACCATCATCATCAGTTGACCCGTCATAAGCATTATCAGACAATACTTGTTCTGCAAGTTGTTTCGTGAAAAGAGCAACCGGGTCCACTGACTTCTTGTTCTTCTTTTCCAGCTTTGCTTTCTTCAATAGCACCAAGCTCTCATCAGTCATCAGAATCTCATATAATTCCTGAATCCGCATAGTAGAAATCCGAACATCGTTCCTCAGTCTGTGACAGGATTTGTTCCATTCAGCTAAAGAGCATTGAGTAATTTCAGATTCGTCTCAAGCTCTGTCTTGTTCACATTTATCTTTCGCAGATCATTCAGCACTGTACAGAATTTGTCAAAAACACTCTTTAGAGACTCAGATTCTTTGGCTTTAAACTCCTCAAAATTGTTCATATAACATGTATGGCAGAGTTGAGTTGCGACTGATGAACCAAGCATGATCTTTTCCAATTGTGCCCACAACAGATTTGGATAATCCTTGCAATGATCAACCCGGTTGTAGACAGAATTTGGTAAAGCTAACATCAGATTAGCTTTTAATTCTTTATCAACTTTCATTCGCAAAGCGTCTTCAGTTGTTGCAGGAGTCTCTTTATTAGGCTTTATGAAAGGTCCTTCAGTTAGAGATTTCATCATGTTATCTTCATTAGCTTGATGCTCGATGAAGTTCAAGAACCTATCTTGCCATTGAGTGAATTCATTTTCGTCAACTAGAACTGGAGGACGAGTTTTTGTGCCTAATTGCATCATCAGATCACTCTTGTAAAACTGAGCTTGGAAAGCAAACTACGCAGAATCCATGGATGACAAACTTCAGAAAAATCTAAGTCTGGAAAGAGTTGGCGCAAACTTGAGTTTGCGTGAGTAGTGAAAGACGCAAACGAGATAGTCGCGAGCAGTTGGAAACGCAAACCAACTTTGTGTGAGTAGAAGGAGACGCAAACTAGGATTTGCGTGAGCCGTGTGAAACGCAAACTTGGATTTGCGTGAGTCACTGAAGACGTAAACGTCGCTTTGCGTGAGCTTTAAGTGACGCAAGATGAACTTTGCGTGAGAAGAACGTGGCGAGAACTATACTTTTCTTGAGCTGCAAGAGATGCAAACTAGCTTTTCGTGACCAGATGAAGACGCAAATCGAACTTTGTGTTAGAAGCTTGTGACGCAAACAGAACTTCTCGTGAGCTGAGAAAGACGCAAAGTAGCTTTGCGTGAGAAGCTAGTGGCGTAAACCTGAAAACTGGTGCAAAGATTAGAACAACAAGAAACTAGCGCAAACAGATATGAACTCGCGCAAACTGTAGATCTAGCGTAAACTGAAGAAAATCAAGAAAAACTAACAATATTCAATTATAGCCATGAAATTAATCCAACCAATTCATACATAATTAAACGAAAACAAGATTATAACACTTTTCAATCAACAAAATCAATTAAAAACAACAAAATTGAGATTTCTAAAATGGAACAGTACGCTCAAAACGAGTTTTCAAAAAAACACTAAATCTCAAAATCGATGATCAAAACCTGGAATCCTTGAAAATCGATGTGAATTAAAAGTGTATAGCAATCAAAATCGAATCCAACAAACCAATAATCAACGAAATTCAATCACACACAAGGCCGAATTTGATGAAGAATTCAAAAACGAGATTTTTTTGAAAAAATTCAAGAAAATCAATCAAATTTTCGAATTAATGCACAAATTCAGATACTAAAATCGATTCTCTCAATTCTCTCAAGATCTAGATTTGCTCTGATACCAATTGTGAGTCCAAGATCTCTAAATCCTAGAGAGATAAAGTAGAGATAGAGTAATCAAGGCGCAAAGTAAGAATCTGTATTAGATGAGTGTGTAAGAGTTACAAGGAACAATGACCAAAGGAACTTAAATACTCTAGTCAGATACAACACAGTGTAAGACACTGAACACTATATAAGACCAAGCCTATAAATACAATGATTACTATAAAATCAGACTTAACAATTCCTCCGAGTATCTTAGAAGAAGGTCCAGTTTTGACAAGACAGCAAAGACAACAAAGTTTAGAAGAAAGGCATATGGCTTCGAGACTAAGATGTGCTTTTCTAGAGGATTCTCAAAGGAACATTTTTGTTTCTAGGGGAAGAGAGATAAACATTTATGCTATTCTTGGAGTTGAGAAAGAGTCAGCTGATTTTCAATATGAATATTTGATGTTCATCAAATGCCAATGTCGTGGAAAGCTTCTTGTTTCTTCTCCTCACCTGATAGTAAGGGTTATCAGCATTTCTATAAAGAAGTTCGTTCACGTCTGGTATCCAGTGTTTGAGGTTGAAAGAAGAGACTGCAAAAGATATACTTTCTCTGAGGCTGACTTCAATGATTTATCTATTGATGACATTGAGTTTTCGTACAATCACTTCAGGAATATTTATTACAGGTCTGAAGATATCTCACTAGCTTTGGTTGCAATAAAAAGATTCACTCGGTGTCAGATCAGATTCTACCGAGTATTCGACTTCCAGATGGCCGCTGAAAGCTTTCAACCAGTGGTTAATCTTCAAAGACCTGAGCGTAGCTTGTCGAACATTGATACATACTCTCTATTCACCATTCTCCAGAGTCCATATGGTGTTATATACAGAAATGCTTCTGTTCAGAACTGCTTTCTAAGGTTTGAATAGATCAACCACTACTCTGACGACACTTTAAAGGTGATCAAGCTACAATTGGAGCATCTTCTGAAAGCTGCTGAAAGAAGATTCTTAGAGACAAGAATAGGTGTTTCCCTGATTGATAATGTTGAGATTCATCTTCTCAAGAAAGCTTTGAATTCTATTGATGAGAGGCTGAATTTTCGTTCTACCCTAAGATGCTTGGAAGTTTTACTTAGACTTAATCGACTACGTCAAAGAGAAGAGCGCCATTGATTAATAAGGGGAAGATTGTTAGGTTTATATTTTCTAGTAATCAATGTATTTATCCCTTGTTGCAACATTGCTTTGTTCTGCTCTACCTTGTATGTTTTGCCAAGGGGTATTTAAGGCCCTTTTGCCTTGCCATGTAATCAACTTTGCGCTAATATTGAATGATATGGAACTTTTGCGTCTCTCTACTTTCTCTCTCTATAGATTTAGATCGATCTTGGATTTACACAACCATATCTTGTAAAATAATCAAATAGCAAGATTTTTCTTATGGAGCTTTGTTTATTGAGTTACCTTTCAAACCCAAGTAGCTTCATGTAAAAACACGGATATTTGACCCCTCAACCACTCATATTAAGTTAAGAGTGCAAAGAAAATCTGACAAAATAAAATTTCTCATTGGAACAGTCATAACTCTTTTAATATTCCACTAAAACTCTTTTTTTTCTTCTCTAGCTTTGTTTATTGAGTTCTATTTCAAACCCAATTGGCTTCATGTAAAAATATGAAGATTTGAGCTCAACCATTCTGTTAAGACTAATTTTGTAGTAATCATTGTATTTATTTTCCTTAGTCTTATCTGTGTTAAGAGTGCTTATTTGTATTGTTAAGGCTTGGGGTATTTAAGTCCCCTTGTAGTCTTTGTTTTGTAACTTTGGATATCATATTGAATATACTGTTACATTTTGGCGCTCCTACTCTCTCTCTACTTTCTCTCTCTACGATTTAGTAGATTCTTGGACTTTCAATTGGTTTGCGCGAGTTCATCTGGTTTGCGCGAGGTCATCCAGTGCATCTGCGTCTTCAGGGTGTTTTCTCAAAAAGTTCAGCTTTTCGCTTTGTGTTCATCACGCAAAGTGAACTTTGCGTCTCCAGTGTGTCAAGACAAGTATAGTTTGCGTCTCCCGTGTATCAAGAAAAGATCAGTGTGCATTTCTTTCTGTTCGCGCAAAGTACAGTTTGCATATTCCTCAGCTCACGAGAAGTACAGTTTGCATATTCCCGGGTACATTGCAAAAGAGTATCGAGTGAAGGTTGTCAAATATTCTTCTTTCTACAAGAAGAAGTTGGAACTGGCAGAGAAAAGAGAGAATGGAACTATTCTTCTTGCTGAGGAAGAATATTGGCTTGATCATTCTGACAACGAAGCTGAGAATGAGGAAACAACAGCAATGTGTTACATTGGAGATGACAAAAGTGATGATGAAGAAGAGGATACTTCAACAAATGAATCTGAGGTAATTTCTGAGTTTGATTACAATTTCATTTCATCTCAAATGAACGTTATTATCAATGCTTTACATGATTTTCGTTCAAAGTTCATATCTGAAAAGCATGATAATCAAGAAAAGTGTGTTTTGATTGAAAAGTTACATATTTCTCTGAATGATGAAAAATCTATTTTAATAGATACAAAAGAGAAATTTCAAAAGAAATTGAATGAGTTAGAAACATCAAATCAGACTTATCGTGATTCTTTGACTGAATTGACTACTTTAAATCAAAGTCTTTCTGTTAAAATAATTGTTTTAGAAGGAAAATTATATAAAAGAGAACAAACTGAGCAAACAATTTATATGAATAAACCAAGGAGTGAAGAGGCAATAAAAGAAAGATGGGGACTTGGTTTTGAAAATCCACATTGTTTAAACAATGTTATCACAAAAACCCCCCACTTTGTATAATTTTGATTATCTAAGTCTTGCACATTATGCTCCTCAATTTAAAATTGAGTGGATGAATGCAAAGCAAGAATTAGAAATTGAAAATCAGAAAAGAATGAACAACAAAAAAAATGGAAATGCCATTTGTTTATACGAGTGAAAATGCTAAGTATTTTCCTGATCAATCAAAGAAGTCCAGAAAATCCAAAAATGTTTTAAATGTCAATTCTTCCAATAAATCTTCATTATCAATTGATTTTGTTGATATATATGCTGTTAGTGCATTAATTGTATCCAAGATTTAATTGGAAAAGTCAAGTCAAGATTAGTCAACAAAGTCAAAGTCTGTTTAGTCAAATATGAGTTTACTTAGGTGTTAAGCTTGCGTTTTTAGACTTGTGGTATAAATACCTTGGTTTGTACATAGTTTGAAAAGGGGTTCTTAATTGCTATATACATATGACTACGTTTCTCTCTCTACTCTCTCTCTAGAATCTTGATACTGTTATGATAATCCAAGATCTATGAATCTTTAGAGAGAGAAAGTAGAGAGAGAGAGAGACTTGATGCACAAAGTAGGAATTGAATAGATGTGTGCGTGAGTTTCTTACAACAAACCAAGACCAAAGGGACTTAAATACCCTTGGTCAGATACAACACAGAAAGACACTAAACACAGTATTTGACCAAGACCTATAAATACAATGATTACTATAAAATCAGACCAAACACTCCCCCTTAGTAATCATTGCGCTTTGGTCTTCAATAATTCATCTTCTAAATCAGCACGGACCAACAAAGCGACTTTGCGAAGCTTTTTGACTTTTAAGAAAAAATTCTTCTCAGCATCTTTCAGATTAAGTTGTCTTTGCTGCTTGAGCTCTAGACGATACACCTATTTTGAATGATCTTAGATGAACTGTGGTGTTCGGAGCAGAAACAACAAAAGAAAAATTTGTAGCTGAGAGAATAGAATCTTTGAGCGAATCATGATCAGCAGATAAACATTTGAGCTCTTTGTCTCTTTATCATCTCCTTAACATCTCTTAATTCTCCCCCTCATGACCTTGATGATTTGGATCAACTTGGTCATGCAAATGTTGTAGACAAGAAAGCATAAACTCTGCAAAAATCAAAGAAACAGAGAAAACAGGGAAGGTCTGCGCGTCACAAAGGATGCGCAAACTGGGGTTTGCGTGTCATGCTTGATGCGCAAAACAAGATTTGCGTATCATGCTTGATGCGCAAAGTGAGGTTTGCGCACGACACTTGTTGCGCAAAGCTGACTTGGAGTCTGAAATTTTTTTACCTGATTAGCTCTTTGACTCCCCCTACACAAATGCATTAAATTTGACAATTCAAGTTAGCATTCATATAAAGAATCAGATACTCCCCCTCAAAAACAGATATAATCTTTTAAAAATATTCTCTTTGTTCACTCCCCCTTGAATAATGCATTAACCGATTAAAATATATTTATGAGAACACAATGATCTAATATCAATGTAAAAGAAAAATATACTGAATATAAATTTTGAAACAAATAAACATTTAAAATTTTAAACACTAAACAAATTAAATTCTACTGAGTAAAATATCACAGATTTATCAATCAGTTGAAATCAAATATATGTTGTTGGATACAAAAACAAGTTTCATTGCATATCAAGTTAAAACATGTTCAGTTTCAAAAACTTCCAGCAATCTATTCAGTGTGCTCACATGCGAATCTTCGATTTGTTTCAAGAAAATGCAATTCTAATAATATAATAGAGAACTTTGCATGTACTCACACTAATCCATCAAAAATTAAGATTTTCACAAATTTACAGGTTTATCGCAACTCAAACATATCACCAAGTATCATGAGATGTGTGCTCATTGGCATCCTAACATGAGTGTGCTCTTTGTCATCGACATATCCTAAACTCATTCATACTAGTAGAACATGACTTTCGATCTGGTTCTATTGAAGGATTTGGGTTCGATCACTCCCAGATCAATTGACCTTAGGGGACCAGATGACAAGCATCCCACAAAACTTACTTTCCCAAACCAGAAAGGTCACAGACACAAACTTTCAAACTTAGAGATTTCTGAATTTTAAGAATTTAAAATTCATCTCAATCACTCAGTTTTACGTAAAAGTACTTAGCCCATATTTTCATTACGATCCATAATTTTGACTTTTTAGAATTTTCCAAGCATTGTAAACTATAAATATTCCGAATCACATAACTTTAAAGCAGTAATAAAAGTTTCAAACATGTTGCTGACTTTTCGACTTTTGTAAGACTTGAAATTTGACCATATAAAAACTTTAATATAAACAAAAGAACTTGAAAATTTATCCTAGACACATATTTTATTCAAAAGAAAGAAAAAAATGTAAAACTTTACTTTGTAGAATAAAATTTGTAAAGATGTAAACTTTTAAACTCAATATGCTGATATTGAAAATTTTCATTAATGACAAAATGTAAAAAAAAAAATTCAGCAAATTGATATTTAGTTGGAACAAAATAAAATTCAATTATTTCATCTTTCACATTATAAAAATAATTTGTATCTCAAATAAAAAAAAAATTTGGGTTATACAAAATCAAGAAAAAAAAATGAACAAACTCAGATTCTAGAAAATAATAAAGAGAAAAACTGGAACACATCATTATCAGAGATAAAATGCAGCGGAATTAAAATTGATGTACTCACAGTATCTCATTTAGTCAGAAGCTTAAATCATTGAAGAACGAGTTCTAAACTGATGTGTTTAGAAGTCGTAGTCTATGAAGTACGAGTCCTGAGCTGAAGTACTCAGAAGCCAACATTCTATTACTCCCCCTTAACATGTGATGCCTACAACTTTGAATCAAATAAAGATTTGGGTACCCACTTAAATTTGGGCCCATGTTTGTTAGTTGCAGTTCTTATGGAGAAATAATAAGCAAATTTATCATTTAAAGCATGAGGAATATGATTAGAAAAATAATCACAATCATCAGAAGAGAAAGCATAATCATCAGAACTAGAATCTGAGGAAGAACATGAGACATGTTTTGAAATTCGAATCATTTGCTTTATAGAGTATTTTGAAATTTTATTACATTTAGCAAATAAATCACTGTTATAAAGTTTGTCTACACATTTATCCCATTCAAAAATATGTTCATCAGATGTCCGCTTCTTTCTCCAGATCTGCCTCTTTGATCGAGTGCTTAAAGTCCTATCTGTAAGAATTGAATCGGTAGAATTAGAACTGTCAGAAATAACTTTATCTTGTTTCTTTGACTTCTTTGACCATCTTCTTTTACGCTTAGGTTTATAAAATTGATCATTTAGCGTAAAAGAATCATCAAGAATTTTAGACGAAATATTTAAATCAGAATAAATAAATTTATCCAAGCAACCAATCTGATCAACTAATAAATTTGAATTTGCCTTGGAGTCTGAATTATTTAGAGAAAAGATTTTAAAATTTGAAACTTCCTTTTCGTTTCCTTAGAATCAGAAGAAAGACTAGAAATAGAATCTAATTTTTGAGAAAATAATTTTTCTTCAAGACTAGATGTCATGAAAGAAAGAATAATATCAGATTCAATTTTCTTCAAAATATTTTGATCTTATATCTTATCTTCAAGATCAATGATTTTACCTCCTAGAACTAACGGAGGAGTGTATTTCTTCGAGTCATAAATGCTTGGAGAAGTATTTTCCTTTTCAGAATCAGGGGCATAAGAAGGAACAAAATCATCAGATACTGAAGATTTAATAGGAGATATATCATTTAAAATTCTTCTTCCTCTTCTTGATTTTTCAGGAAAATATTTTGCATTTTCAAACGTATAAACAAAAGGAATTTCATTTTTCTTGTTATTCATCTTTTTCTCATTTTCGATTTCTAACACTTCCTTTTCACTAGTCCAATGAAATTTGAACTGAGGACCATAGTGTGCAAGAGTTAGATAATCGTATTTATATAAAGTAGGAACTTCGTTTATCACTTTGTTTAAACAATGAGGATTGTCAAAACCAGGTCCCCACCTTTGTTTTAAAGCTTCTTCACTCATTAGCTTGTTCATAAAAATTGTTTGTTCAGATTGGTTTCTTCGATAAAGTTTTTCTTCTAACTTATTTATTTTATCTGAAAATTCATCTTTTAAAGAAGTCATTTTAGTCAAAGATTCAAGATAAGTCTTATTTGAATTTTCCAAATCAACCAATTTTTTTTGAAAGATGTCTTTAGTATTTTGTAAAATTGATTTTTCATCTTTCAAAGAAATTTTCAGTTTGTCAATCAAATCTGACTTTTCAGAATTTAAATTCTTTTCAGATAAAAACTTAAGCATTAATTATGATATTCATCTGAGAGGTAATGAAATTATAGTCAAATTCAGAATATACCTCATCCTCATCCGTATCAGAATCGTCTGACTGGTCATCTCCAACCAAGCACATCTGAGCGATCTCGAAGTTTAAAGCTTCGTTGTCAGAGTGATCCAGCCAGAATTCTTCCTCGACCAGCAGAGCAGTTCCGTTCTCTCTCTTTTCAGCCAATTCCATTTTCTTTCTGTAGTATGCCGAATCCCTAACCACCTTTGCTCTACACTTCTTTGACATGTGACCCGGCATTCCGTAGTTGTAGCAAGCAGCAGTCTTTGGCTCGGGTACTTTGACTTTAGGACCGGAAGTGAAGCGAGAAGAGTTGGAACCCGACTTTGGTTGGAATTTTCTCTGGTAATGCTGAGATAGAAGGATCATCGCTTTCTGATAGTGATAGTGTGTTTCACTTCCATAGGAAGGACCTAGAACCGGGCATTTGAGCAACCATGCGACAACTCTTGGAGTCTTTGCTGAACGTTGTAAGTATTCACATCCTCTTTTTATTATTTTGTTACAATTTTGGGGAAAAGCATGATACTGAATTGAAATCTGGTTGATTTATTCTTGAAATTGTTGAACCTTGAATTTAATTGTTTGTGCACTATGGTATCTATACTTTATGATGTTCTTGAGTTTTAAATGAAAAATTCTCCACTAGTTAGACACTACCTATTAACTCTTTCACGAGCCGATGGTATTTGTGGGTAGCGCTATTTGGATTGACAACCCCACTTTTAGTTGACGAGCTAGAAGTGCACTTTACCAATAACAATAATGGTCTTACACATGTGGAATTATTTCACCGCTGAGGTAGGACATGAAAAATTAAGGGGCGTTGGTTTGTTGGAAGGTTTGGTAGTGGCTCAATGTCATGGAATCATAATATACTTTTTACCTTGTGCAATTAATCGAACAACCAGTTACTCAAACGTCGTGTGAACAAACGTTTCACAATAGCGATTTATGCATACAAAATTACTTTTGTGCATACGAAAACCTGTGAAATCACCAACTCTTTGTAGTTGACCCCTTTTTATTTTTATCATGCTTTTCAAGTACTAATAAGTAAATGAAGACATGTAGGATGCATTTAGTGTGGCGACATCAATACCAAGAATTTTAAAATTTATTTTGTTAAATTTTTGTATCTGTCGTTAATTTGGGAACAAGTTAGTTATGACTTGTACTACAGTATTTTGTACTACTTTATTTTAATGTTGTGGTTGGTGTTGTCTATTACTTCAGGCTATGAAACCTCGTGCTGTCATATCTCGTGTTTCCGCTTTAGCGGGGTGTGACAGATTTGGTATCAAGGCCTAAGGTTATAGAGAATGTCGGTTTTCTCATGGAAACCTCAAACTATAACAAAAAAAAATAATATATATATATATATATATATATACATAAATAAAATTTAAAAACGATTTTCGAAATGATTTTCAAAAATCTGAAGCATATTACTAGTGTAACTGAGAGTCCAAGAATCTCTAAATCTTTAGAGAGAGAAAGTATGAAGCGCAAAGTGTAATCTGATGTATTGAAATGTAAGTGCCAAAATTACAAAACAAAGGCTCTAAGGGGACTTAAATACCCCTAGCCTTTTACAATACAGAAAAGAACATAAAGCACAGTAAAAACTAGAAAATAAATACAATGATTACTATAAAAACAGATCTAACAATCTCCCCCTTAGTAATCATTGGTGCCGTGGTCTTCAAAAACAATCTTCAAAAATAGCATAGACCAACCAGGCGACTTTGGAGAATCACTGTCGCTCTTCTCGTTGATGAAGTCTATTCAAACCAACTAAAACTTCCAGTAGTCTTAAAGTTGAGCGGAGATTCAATCTCTCTTGAATTGAATCTAAAGTCTTCTGGATAAGACGGATTTCATCATTATCAACCAGGAATGCATTTTCTCTTGATTCCAAAAATCTTCTTTTGGCTTCCTTCAGACGTTGTTCTAACTGTAGCTTGATTACTTTTAAGGTTCCATCGGAGTAGTGAGCAATTTCTTCAATCCTAAGAAAGCATTTTTCATTAGAGCCATTCTTGTACACAACTCCATATGGATCCTCAACAATAGAGAGAAAAGGATAAGACTCTAAGTTAGGTAAGCTTTTGTTGGGCCTGAGAAAATTAACAACCGGTTGGAAGCTTTCAACAGCCATCTGGAAATCAAAAACCCTGAAGAATCGGATTTGTCGTCGAATGAATCTTTTAATGACGAACAAAGCTTGTGAAATATCCTGAGATCTATGATACAGATTCCTGAAGTGATCATATAAGAATTCAACATCATCTACAGAAAGGTCAGCGAAGTCTGCCTCTGAAAATTTATACCACTTGCAGTCTCTTCTTTCAACATCAAAATCGGGATGCCAGATGTTCACAAACTTGTTGATTGTGACACTGATGACTCGAACAATCAAGTGTTGAGAAGAAACGGTATTATTCCTTTTGCGCTGACACTTGATGAACATCAAGTACTCATATTGATAGGCATCTGACTCTTTCTCTACTCCAAGGATTGCATAGATGTTAATCGCCCTTCTTCTAGAGACAAAGATGTTTCTCTCAGTGTCTTCTAGAAAGGCTGATCTTTGCCTTGATGCCAAATATCTACGTTGCAAATTCCTTTGTCTTTGACGTCTAGATAAAGCTGGTCCTTCTTCTAGAATGGATGGTGGAATTACAGGTTCAGAAGATGGATCATCAGCTTCTGCTCTTGACGACTGACCTACTTCAAATTATCTTGAAGAAATAGTGGTAGTCGGAGGTGAACTAGCAACAGGAGTAGATGTGACATTAGATGATTCAGGAATCTCATCGTGAGCAGGAAGATCACTATATAACAAATATGCTTCTTCTTCGTCTTTAGCATCCATGAACACTGAGTCATCTTCTGTATCTGATATGATAATAATGTCATCACAGTCTTCTTCATTGACTTGACATATCTTTTCAAACCTGACATCTTCATCATCATCAGAATTAATCTCTATGAAGTTAGCAAAGAATGACCTCATGTCATTTGCAACTTCAGATTCTTCAACTTCATGAATACTTGCAGAAACATCTGGATCCATGTAAACAACAATTTGCATATTATTGTTAATATTACTCTCATAAATGTTCAGTTCATTATGCAAAGAAGACAGATCAACATTCTCAATCATAACATTCACTAAATTCTGAATGTTGCAGTCTTCAACAGATTCACCACCCTTTCCTTTATCACCAGCCACTTCTTCTTGAATATCTTCTCTAGCTTCAGAAGATCCTTCAACTCTTGGTCTCTTTGCCATCTCCCCCTCATGGCCTTGATGATCAGGATCATCTTGGTCATGTCAGCGCTTAAGAGACGGGCCAGCCTCAGTTCTGCAGCTTTGTTCATGAGAATCAAGCCTTGAAGATAAATCAGAGAAGGCTTGAGACATAAACGATTTGAGATCAGCAAAACTTGACTGAACCTCTGATCTGAATGCATGAAACTCATCAGATAAAGCTGTTATCCGGTCAGATTCAGAAGAAGGAACTGGAGGCGGCGTAGATTGGAAGTTCCGAAGCAAAGAAAGAAGATTTTGATCTTGATGTTCAAGCGGTGACATAGAGAGAAGTCGAGCATAGAGCAAATCTGTCAACTCTGAAATAGGAAGATCATGAAGAGAAGACCTTGAAGATGTACCAGAAGGAGCAGTCATAGGAATTGCCGCAGATAAAGAAACCATCGAAGGAAACAAAAGAGAAACAACCGGAGAAGTAGATGTAGGCACAACAGAAGAAGGTTCACGAAGAACTACCCCAGTTGGTCGTCTGAAAGGAATCTCTGGAGGAATCACTGAAGTATCAATCTTAGGCATCTTTCCTTTGAAGAAAGTCTTCAACTTCAGAGTTTGAGCTTCCTTTTCTGCATCCATTCTCTCTGATAACTGACGAATGACATCGTTCAAAGTAGAGAATTTTCCAGCAGAAACCCGAGCTTGATCAGAAGTAAGCTCTACTGCTGGAACTTGAATAGCCGCAAGCAAAGATGCTGGAGCTTGACTTTGTACTGGAGCTGAAGCTTGATCAAAAGTTGTATCCAATTCATCTACTTGAAGATGTACAACTGAAGGATTAACAGGAACAGAATCATCTTCAGAGAGAACTTCTGTTGAGACAACCACTTCTGGTGCCCTAACCTTCCTTTTATAAACCTTGAGACTTGGCTTATCACTATCATCATCATCATCATCATGATCAGAATCTTCACCATCTTTATCATCAGAAAGAGCAATATCAGCAACAGAATCATCTTCATCTTCAAAATCAAAAGCAGTAGCATCAGTAGCTTCAGTACCAATATCAGCAATAACATTCTCAATTTGTTGAGAAGCAACATCTTCTTGAACTATTTCTTCTTCAACAAAAACAACAACTTCTTGTTCATCTTTAGCCTCTTTTTCAACTTCAGGCGCTTGTTCAGAAATAGCTGCTTCAACTTCAACATCTTTTTCAACAGCTTGATTGTCATGAGAAGGCTCATCTTTTACAGCTTCCATGAACTCATTCTCCATACAATATTCTATGACATCCTGAGGCCAAGATAACCTGCGAGGAATAGCTGGATTGTTGCGGAGCATGCTTTGAACAATAAGCTTCAGAAATCTAACGAACGGAATGAACTTCCGTTTCTTGTTGGTGAATTTGTCATGTACCACCTCCGAGAGTTCGGTCCAAAAAATAAACGTGTAGTCGACATGCAAGTCATAGAGGACTGCATGGAACAATCGGAGATACAGTAAACTTGCACTGTCTGTGCCAGAATGCTTCGATGTCAGGTACCTGATGATAACTGAGAACAGGGCATACCATACTGGTGGTAGATTAGACTTGTCAAAGTCTGTAGGTTTGTTCAAAGTACCAACATATCCAAGATTCCTTATTCCTTCATATACTTCCTCTTCTGATGGAAAACTATCATAGGTAGTTCTGCCTGGTCTGGAGTTCGGCTCAGGAAGCTCCAGTATTAATTTCAGTCGCTTGTATGAAAGGAATGATTTAAATTGATCGAATTGAAGATCAAAGTGATGCGGACGAGCCATTTCATTCTTTGTTATTGTATGTCATGCCTGCTGTAGATAAACTTCAGGAACATCTGCGCAGTATGAAAGAGCAGGGGCAAGTGGATGACCTTTGAGAATTGCTCGTATCACTGGATGTATCTTGATTCGGTCAAAGTCCACGTGATAGTTGTTCGGCTTGTATGGCATATACATGATGGTTGGGAACACATCATTTGGTTTACGACGAGAAGCAGAAAGATCGGCCCCAATAGAAGGATGTGACGGCATGGGAGTATCATGAGAAGCTCGGTCAGACGGATCATCGAGAATGGCATTCTCGTCTTGAATCATGGGATCTATATTGGTTTTAGAAGACATAATAGACCTGGAAAACAAAAAGAAAAAGAATTAGACAAAATAATAAAAAAAAAATTCTAAGTATGGTTTGCATGCCAAGTTAGAAGCGCAAACCAAGGATTGCGTTTCAGTCATGAGACGCAAAGGTGAGTTTGCGTGTCTAACATGGTCCGAAAACTATACTTAGAAAAACAAAACAAAACACACAAAAACACAAAGGAAGGTTTGCGTATCAAGTTAGAAGCGCAAAGTAGACTTTACGTTTCTAGTTACAAGCGCAAAGTTCACTTTGCGTGTCTAGTTAGACGCGCAAAGTTCACTTTGCGTTTCTAGGTAGACGCACAAAGTTCACTTTGCGTTTCTAACTAGACGCGCAAAGTTCACTTTGCGTTTCTAACTAGACGCGCAAAGTAGACTTTGCGTTTCTAGTTAGACGCGCAAAGTAGACTTTGCGGGGATAAACATACTTGATATAAAACCTAAAACTAAAACAAGAAACACACACACAAATAGAGTTTGCGTGTCAAAGAGGAGACGCAAAGTAGACTTTGCGTGTCCTAGTTGATACGTAAACTATACTTGAAAGAACAATAGGTTTGCTTAACAAATTAGACGCGCAACGTTCACTTTGCGTTTCTAGCTAGACGCGCAAAGTTCACTTTTCGTTTCTAGCTAGACGCGCAAAGTTCACTTTGCGTTTCTAGGTAGACGCGCAAAGTTTACTTTGCGGGTCTATCATCCTTGTTCATAAACCTCTTTTTCGCAAGATACGAACCGAAAACCACAAAAATACAAAATTAAAGCAAGAAAACATGAAATTAGAGTAAACGAAAACATACCTGAAGATCAATTAGCAGTTCTAAACAAAACCCAAGACTCAATTTGAACAAAGTAACTCGAATCTGAATATCGAAGACAATGAATAGTACAAAGAACGTAAATGGCACAGTACACGAACAAAACATCGAAATCAAACACACCAGAAATACAATGCTAACCTAAACATTAATTACAAATCAAAAGGAAAGAAGAACACATACCTGATTGAAGTGAACAACAATCGAAAAAACAATGGTAAAAGAGGATGAGGTCGGCGCACACAGAGAATAGGGGAAGAAGATGAACAGTTCCAAGGTTTATAAGATAAAGGAAGCAATAAAAGAGAATATTCATATACTAACCTCTATTTATACTAAACTTAAAAAAAATAACACTAAAAAAATTACACCAAAAAAAATAAAAATCCTAAAAAAAAATATTCCTAAAAAAATATAGCTAAAAGAAAATTTTACCTGACAGGTTCCGTTACTCCCCCTACACAAATGCATAAAAATTTAACTGTTAGTATAGCAAATGTGTAGAAAAATCTGAGAAATATACCTGTTTAACTTCTGATCAACACAGATAATTTTCTTCCTTACTCCCCCTCAACCACAGAAAAATTCATATAACTTTTTCAAATAAGCTCTCCCCCTTGAAAATTGCACAGACCATATACAAAAAAAAAAATACAGATACTCAAACATAAAGACATCAGTATGAAAGATTATCATATTGAATATAAATTTTGTAACAACTGAATATATAAACTTTTAAACACTAAACAAATTAAAGTCTACTCAGTAAAATTTCACAAATTTATTAATCAGTTGAAATCAAGCATATGTTGTTGGATGCAAGACCAAGTATAATTGCATATCAAGTTAAGACATGTTCAGTTTCAAAAACATCCATTTGTCTATTCAGTGTGCTCGCATGTGAACTTCAATTAGCTTCAAGAAAAATGCAGTTCTAAAATTATTATAGAAAACTTTGCATGTACTGACACTAAGTCATCAAAAATTAAGACTTTCACAAACATTGTGTGCTCATTGGCATCTTTTAGCATTGTGTACAATGGCATCTTAGCATGAGTGTGCTCTTCGGCATCTTTTAAGTGCGTGCACTTTGGCATCTTTTAATCAGAGAGTTCATTAAGTAAAGAACATGCCGTAAACGTAACTTTCTATCTGACCCTATTGCAGGATTTGAGTCAGCCACTCCCAGACCAGTTGGCCTTAGGGACTAGGTGTCAAGCACCCCTTGGAACTTACTTTCCCGGATCAGAAAGGCTATATCGACATATTCTAAACCCATTCATACCAGTAAAACATGACTTTCGATCTGATTCTATAGAAGGATTTCTGTTCAATCACTCCCAAACCAAATGACCTTAGGGGATCAGATGACAAGCATCCCGAGGAACTTACTTTCCCAAACCAGAAAGGACATAGGTACAAACTTTTAAAGTCAGAGATTTCTGTATTTTAAGAATTTATTATTCATCTCAATCACTCAGATCAACGTCTAAATGCTTAGCCCGTATTTTCATTCCGATCTATAATTCTGATCATTTAGGTAGTCTAAGCAAAGTAAACTATAAAAATTCAGACTCACATATCTTTAAAGCAGTATCAAAAGCTACAAACATGTTGCTGACTTTTCGACTTTTGTAAGACATGAAAGTTGAACATATAAAACTTTAATATAAACAAATAACTTGTTAAAGACCCTAAACATACGTTTTATTCAAAAGAAAGAAAATCTGTAAAATTTTATTTTATAGAATAAAATTTGTAAAGATTTAAACTTTTAAATTCAACATGCCTAATTTTGAAAGCAAAAAATTGAAACGTTTTTCATCTAAGGCTTTTGTAAAGATATCAGCAAGTTGATATTCAGTTGGTACAAAATATAATTCAATAGTACCTTCTTCCACGTGATGCTTTATAAAATGATATCTCATATCTATGTGCTTGGTCTTGGTGTGCTGGACTGGATTGACCGATATCGCAATTGCAGACTTGCTGTCACAATAAATTGGCACTGTCTTGTACAACATCCCGTAATCACGAAGTTGCGTTTTCATCCAGAGTACTTGAGCACAGCAACTAGCTGCAACGACGTATTTAGCTTCGGCTGTTGATATTGAAACGCAGTTTTGCTTTTTCGACGCCCATCTTATCAGTCTGTCACCTAAAAATTGAAGATGACCAGAAGTACTCTTCCTGTCCAATTGATTACCACCAAAATCTGCATCTGAATAAGCAATCAAATTATAGTCAGAACTTTTAGGATACCATAATCCTAAATAAGGAGTTCCTTTAATATATCTAAAAATGCGTTTGATTGCTAAAAGATGAGATTCTTTTGGTTTAGCCTGGAATCGGGCACACAAGCACGTGGAGAACATTATGTCCGGACGACTGGCAGTTAGATACATCAGTGATCCGATCATCCCTCTGTATGTCTTTTGATTCACAGCTTTTCCATCCGGATCGAGTCTGAGTTTGGCACCGTGAGCCATCGGCGTTCCGATTGAAGTAGATTTGTCCATCTTGAATTTCTTCAAGATGTCAAGTATATACTTTGACTGGTTGATGAAGATATCATCAGGAAGCTGTTTCACTTGTAAGCCGAGGAAGAAATTGATTTCTCTCATCATGCTCATCTGAAATCTAGAGGTCATAAGATCAGAAAACCATGTACACAAAGATTTGTTAGTGGCACCGAAAATAATATCATCTACGTATATTTGTACTAAGAATATATCAAGATTAGTTCTATAAATGAAAAGAGTAGTATCGATAGACCCTTTGGTGAAGCCGGATTTGACCAAGAAAGCTGACAACTCATCATACCATGCCCGTGGACCTTGTTTCAAACCATACAATGCTTTATCGAGAAAATATACATAATATGGACGATCTTTTTCAACAAATCCCTCTGGCTGAGATACATATACTTCTTCTTTCAGCTTGCCATTGAGAAATTCCGTCTTGACGTCCCTTTGATATACTGTGAAGTTGCGATAAGCAGCGAAGGCAAGAAACATTCGGATAGCTTCTAATCTGGCAACGGGTGCCAATGTTTCATCGTAGTCAATACCTTCTTCTTGTCGATATCCTTTGGCTACTAACCTTGCTTTGTTCCGCAAGACGATACCATCTTTATCCTTTTTATTCTTGAAAATCCACTTTGTACCAATTATGCTTTTTCCTTTCGGCCTCGGTACAAGTCTCCACACTTTGAGCGTATCAAATTGATTGATCTCATCTTGCATAGCAATAATCAAATCCGGGTCTTCCAAAGCTTCAGAAACTTTTGTAGGTTCAATCTTACTTAGGAAGTAAGTGAAGAGACATTCGTTGGAAGTAGCCGACTTGGAGTGTGTAGAAACATTGGCTTGAGGATCTCCAATAATTTGATGAATTGGATGAGATCTTGTCCATTTTGTTGTATGAGCGAGAGGATCAATTACATCTTGAACAACTTCTAATTGAAGAGAGGGAGGTTCAGAAACTTCTACATCAGATGAAGAGATAGAAATAGTTTCCACTTGAGGATGAGGTATCTCAACAATCTCTGAATCATATTTAGGAATAGTTTGTTGAATAACATCATTTTGTACTTCTTCCTGAAGTGATTCCTCTTGAACAGGTTGATCTTGAATGGACTCTTCTTGAGTATGTTCTACATTAATGGGCTCAGTTTCTGATTGAACATTGTCTGATTGAACAAAAACTTGTTGTGTCGGTTCTTGTTGAACAGGAGAGACTGAAGCAGCATCATTGTCAGAGATAGATGCAACGGAATTTGGAATAGATGAGCTCTCAGTTTCCTGATTCAAAACAATAGAAACATTTTCAGAATTAGATCTAGGCACATCATCATAAAAATTTTCAAACAGAAAATCAAGATCAGAAAGATTAGGAGAGGGAGTAGAAGAATCCTGGTTATTCGGTGAAAGAGCAGTTTCTGAACTGATTTGCTCAGAAACTGAATTTCCAGTAAAAGCGGGTTCTGAGACTGAGTGACTAGAAACCAAATCAGCAGCTTCGTCAAATTTTACATTGACACTCTCTATGACCTTTCTTGCAGAGATCAGAAAAACTCTATAAGCGGCAGAGTTTGAAGAATAACCCACGAATACACCTTCATCTGCCTTTGGACTAAACTTGTTGAGATTCTCCGTGTCATTCAGAACGTAGCATTTACACCCGAATGACTTGAAATAGTTGATGTTCGGTTTGATCCCGTTCATAAGTTGATACGGTGTTTTGTTGAAATGACGATGCAGAATTGATCTGTTATGTGTATAACAGGCAGTTGATACTGCTTCAGACCAGTAAGACAAAGGTAGACCTCAATAAGCAAGCATTGATCTGGCAGACTCAACAAGCGTTCTGTTTCTTCTTTCTACAACGCCGTTCTGTTGCAGAGTACGTGCAGCAGAAAATTGTTGTTGTATTCCTTGAGATTCATAGAATGCCTGAAGAGTACTGTTTTTGAATTCAGTGTCATTGTCAGATCTTACCACTTTCACTTGCTTCTGCTTATTTGTCTGAGTTGTCTTGATGAGGTTGATGAGTACTTCAGGAGTCTCGTCTTTTGACTTCAGAAATTTTACCCAAGTATATCTGGAGTAGTCATCAACAATCACCAAAACATATTTCTTATGTCCTAAACACTTTGTCTTCATCAGACCACACAAATCAACATGCAAAAGATCAAGAATAGTCGAAGTGTAGTGTTCAGGCTTAGGCTTGTGAGGAGCTTTCTTCATTTTTCCTTTCTCACAATCCTGGCATAGATGGTCTTTCTGGAAACGGAGAACTGGAAGACCTCTCACTGAATCATTCTTGACCAAGCGATCCATATACTTGAAGTTGAGATGAGCTAAACGTCTGTGCCAAATCCAACTTTCTTGAATTGAAGCTTTAGAAAGCAAGCAGATATCTGAAGGAATTTTGATCTTGGAAAGATCAATGGTATACAAATTTGATTGTCTTTTTCCTACCAGAAGATCCTTGCCATTATCATTCTTCACTGCAACTCTTTTGGATTTGAAGCTGACTTCAAGGTCTTTATCGCAGAACTGTCCTATGCTGAGAAGGTTGTGACTTAGACCCTCGACGTAGCTTACTCTTTTGATAGTTATGTTACCCTGAACTAGATCACCATAACCAAGAATCGGAGCTGTCTCACAGTTACCAAATTTCACACGACCGCAACATTTATCTTTAAAATTAGACAGAAATGATTTGTTGCCAGTCATATGTTTTGAATATCCCAAGTCCAGATAACATAAATGACTAAGCTGCACACACAGAAACTACACCTTTTTAGGTACCCATATGTTTATGGGTCCCTTGTTAGATTTATTTCTTTTATTTTTCACAGATTTAATTTTCATGCAAGAATGAAAGCAATTAACAATAGAAGATAAAACACAATTATCAGAATCAGAACTAGAAGAAGCATATGAGATATTCTTTGATATATCAAACATTTTCTGAAAAGAATATTTTGGGTTTTTATTACATGAAACAAATGTATCAGTATCACAAAGAGTGTCTACACAGTTAACTCCTAACAGTTCAGATTCTAAACTTTGCTGTTTCATCCTCCAAATTTGCCTTGGTAACTTCCTCACAGTCCGATCTGAAGAAGAAAAATCAGAAACATTAGAATTTTCAGATAAGAAGTATCATGTTTCTTTGACTTCTTTGATCTTCTTCTTTTACGCTTCTTTTTATAAAATTGAGCATTTAGTAGTAAAGAATTATCAATAATTGAATCAGAAGAAGAAACTTTATCAAAGAAATCAGTCTTAGCATTTGACATTGAAGAACTAGCCTCAGAGTGAAAATTTTCAAAATTTTGCAAGATTGGAGCAGGTTTGCGCTTCCCATTGGAGGCGCAAACTGAGCTTTGCGCGTTCAACTGCATGCGCAAACTTTCAGTTTGCGTTTCCAACATGGAACGCAAATGGCCATTGTTTTTCAAAACTTTAGCATTTTCCTTTGAATCTTTTGAAAATCCAGAAGAAATTTTATCTTCAAAACTTGTTTTCATTATAAAAAGAAATAAATCGTTTTCTAAACAAGTTTGAAGATTTTGTTCTTCCAATCTATCTTCAAGATCAACAATCTTACCTTCTAACACTAATGGCGGAATGTATTCTTAGTATCATAATACACCGGAGATACATTTTCCTTATCAGTGTTAGCAAAAATATCCACAAAATCTGTTGATAATGAAGATTTATTGGAAGATTTGATATTTAAAAGATTTTGAAATTTTCTGGATTTCTTAGATTCATCAGAAAAATACTTTGTATTTTCAGAAGTGTAAACAAATGGCATTTCCATCCTCTTGTTTTTCATTCTTTTCACATTTTCTTCTTCCAAAATTTGTTTCTCAGTTGTCCAAAAGAATTTAAACTGAGGAGCATATCTTGCAAGAGTAAAGTAATCATATTCATATAAAGTAGGAACTTCATTTTTAGCATGATTTAAAAAATGCGGGTTTTCAAAACCAAGTCCCCACTTTTCTTTTATAGCTTCTTCACTCCTTGGTTTATTTATGTAAATGGTTTGCTCAGACTGTTCTCTTTAATACAATTTCCTTTCTAAAACAATTATCTTGTCAGAAAGAATTTTATTTGAAGAAGTCAGTTCAGTCAACGAATCATGATAAGTCTGATTTGAGTTTTATAACTCGACCAACTGCTTATTAAATTTCTCTTTAGTGTCAATTAAAATTGACTTTTCATCATTTAAAGAAATTTGCAGTTTTTCGATTAAATCAAACTTTTCTTGATTTTTAAACTTTTCAGAAATAAACTTTGAGCGCAAATCATGCAAAGCAGTGATAAAAACATTCATTTGAGATAAAAAGAAATTATAGTTAAACTCAGATATTACCTCAGAACCATCAGATGATGTATCCTCTTCCTCATCATCAGATTTGTCATCACCTATAAAGCACATAGCCGCAGTTTCCTCATTTTCAGCCTCGTTGTCCGAATGATCCAACCAGTATTCTTCTTCGGCCAACAGGATGGTTCCACTTTCCTTCTTTTCAGCTAGAGCCAACTTCTTTCGGTAAAAAGTAGCATCCTTTACCACTTTGACTTTGCAGTCCTTAACCATATGTCCAGGCTTCCCACAGTGAAAATAGTTAACCACCTTTTTCTCCTCCTTCTTCTGTTCAACCACCTTAGTTGGTTCATATTTAGGAATGTATGTCTTTGAAGGAGCACCAGGTTCTATCTTTTTAGAACAAGAAGTAAACTGCAGGTTGTTTTAATCAGATTTGTGCTTGAATCTCTTCTGATAGTGCTGAGTCAAAAGTATCATGGCCTTTTCGAGTGCTTCGCCATCATCATCTGTAGATCCATCATAAGCTGATTCGGTCAAAGATTGCTCAGCCAGTTGGCTAGCTATAAGAGCAATGGGATCTACTGACAGAGGTTTATTCTTCTTATCCATTTTTGCCTTCTTCTCCATTACCATTGATTCATCTGTCATCAAGATTTCGTATAACTCCTGAATTGGCATGGTTGAGATTCTGACATCATTTCTCATTCTGTGGCATGACTTGTTCCACTCATGTTGTAAAGCGTTCAGAAACTTCAAATTAGCCTCCAATTCAGTCTTTTTAACTTTAATCTTGTAGAGATCATTGATAACAACCTATAATCGATCAAAAACATTTTTCAAACTTTCCCCATCCTTGGCCTTGAACTTTTCAAAGTTGTTCATGTACCTGGTATGTCATAACTGAGTAGACATAGCAGTACCAAGCATAATCTTCTCAAGTTGTGTCCACATCATCATTGGGTTATGTTTGAAGCAATCGATTCTGTTATAGATGGAGTTGGGAAGAGCAAGGATCAGATTTGATTTGGCCTGGTTATCAGCTTGATGTCTTAACATCTCATCAGCATCATATTCCCTTAAAGCTTTCTCAACAGAGGTAGCAACAGAAGTTGCTGTAGCTGGAACAGCTTTCCTTGGTATTTCCATAGGACCCTGAGTCAGTGATTTCATCATGTTCTTCCCATTCGGTTGCCTTTCAATAAAATTGATGAACCGATCCTGCCACTGTTCGAATTCATTCTCATTGATGAGTACTGGTGAACGAGTATCAGACCCCAAAGACATCATGAGGTCATTTTTGTAGATTTGTGCTTATAGAGACATCTTGTGAAAAAATCAGAAAATTTAGAAAAAAATTCTAAGTATGAGAGACCCGCAAACTAGAGGTTTGCGTATGCAATGAGGAGCGCAAAGAGGGTTTTGCGTTTGCAGAAGGGAACGCAAACAGAGTTTTGCGTTTGCTTAGTGAAACGCAAGATGAAGCTTTGCGGGTTGAGACTTTGCGCTGCAGGTATGAAACGCAAACTTGATGCACGAAGACTTTTCGGTTGAAGTGAGAAACGCGAAATCTCTTTGCGTTTACAGAGTGAAACGCAAACTGATGGTTTACGTATTAGACTAGAACCGAAAACTTGAAACTTTGCGTTTCCAAAGTGAATCGCAAACCTGAAAAAATCACTAACACACGAGTTAGATCACAAAATCTATGAATGAATGAATGAGACGCAAAGCATATGAATCACACGCAAACTCATATGAATGAAACGCAAACTAACATGAATGAAGCGCAATCTAACATGAATGAGAAGCAAACTTCATAAACTCAACCAATTCACGCAAGATCAACTACAACTTTGAAAATTAACTTAGAAAAGCATACACTGAACTTCGAAAACTTCTTTCTAACAAATTTTATCAAACAATTTCGATTAAAAAAACACTAAATCAACACTTTCGAAAAAGAACAGAACGAGAATACGTTTTTCCAGAAAATCACTAAGACTCCAAATTAACAGTCTAAACAAGATTTTTATGCAAAAATACAAGAAGCAACAATGATCGATTATCAAAATCGAGACTAATGAACCAAAGAACAATATAATTCAACCACAAACAGATCCAGATTTTATGAGAAATCAAGAAAACGAGATTTTCTTGGAAAATTCAAGAAAATCAATCAAATTTTCGAATTCAATCACAAATTCAGATACAGAAAAACAATCTCTCAATCCTCTCAAGATTCAGATTGCTCTGATACCAATTGAGAGTCCAAGAATCTCTAAATCTTTAGAGAGAGAAAGTAGAGAGAGAAAGTATGAAGCGCAAAGTGTAATCTGATGTATTGAAATGTAAGTGCCAAAATTACAAAACAAAGGCTCTAAAGTAACTTAAATACCCCTAGCCTTTTACAATACAGAAAAGAACATAAAGCAAATAAAAGCTAGAAAATAAATACAATGATTACTATAAAAACAGATCTAACAGTAACTAAGTTGAGTGTCACATTATTATACCTCAAATTAGACAAAGCTTGATCACCTGTGTTTAATTTAGGTACGTGTAATGGAGGGCTTGGATTAATTATATTAGAAGTATATAAATTTACCACTTAAATATGGAAAGCATGATTTTTGTATGTGCTTACATAAACATTGCATATCTCATGCACTTAAAATAGCACACCTAGTAATTAAGTCAGTTACTATCGCAGCTCATCATGTCATCCTCGTCTACACCCACTGAGTATTCTGTCGATGCCTCTGGCTATGTTACTCACTGATCTAGGAAAGACCCACCGACTGTTGAGGAGGAAGACCCATCTGAGGGCAGTGACGAAGCAACCAGTGAGGCCCCCACTAGATCCTCTACATCCATATTACCTCCACCCGTACCTCAATAAGCACCACGAGGACCAAGGACTAGGGCTACTGCCAGAAAGAGTGTTCCCCTACCCAGGAGGGTGAATTTTACAGAACCACTGAGCACTGAGGTCGAAACATCCCGACAACGGGCGCATAGCGAGACTCCATCGGTGGTGACCAGGATTCCAGCGAGATACGTTCAGGGCATGACCCCCAGAGAGGGCAGATGGGTCTAGGGCATGGCATTAGAGTTATAAACTCACTGATCAAGATTGGATCGTCAACATTATGTCCTGGGCAATCTGACGGAGATTTTGGACTCACACAACGGACAATTGATTAGAGCTATGGAGGTCGTCGTCGCTGCTTGGAGGGCTGTCAGGATGTTATAGCTGTATTTGCTACTGGGGTACTTGTGATGATGTTGTTAGGACTGCTTTACAGGGGGGTGATGCTTTAGGGATAGTTGTGAATAATTGGTTCCAAGAAAGTGGCGATAGTGAAAGAACTTTTTTTTGACTACTTTTGATGGTTAAACTCGGAAACTTATTTTGGGTGACCTGTAGCTAACTATTTAAAAATCTAAATACTTGGTGTCTTTTGAGGAAAACATTTTGTTGTTTATCGAACTTATGTGACTATCGAACCTGTGATTGTTTGAACCAAGTGTTTTAAATGCATGATTATGAAGTTACCGTACGTTGTGTAGAACTTGCATTAAAAATATGACCAAATTCCTATTTGAAACTATGCCTCCAAGAAGAGAAAAGTTCGAGATCGCGCGACTTGTGTCAGAGCAACTCATCGCGGCACTTCTGAACATCGTTAGTCAAGTGGCATTGGGTCTGAATGCTAATTAGAAAAACAACTCAGGAGCAACTGGAAATAGGGAATGAACGTATAAAGCTTTTAGGGCCTGCAATCCTAAGGAATTCCATGGAACTAAAGGAGCTGTTGGATTACTGACATGGATTGAGAGTATGGAGTATGTTCTCCACATTAACAAGTGCACCGAAGGGAACAAGGTAGAGTTTGTTGCCTGTCTGTTGTAAGGCCGAGCATTAACTTGGTGGAACACACAGTTGCAAACCCGTGGATGGGAAGCTGCTAACAACCTTACGTGGGATGAGTTCAAAAAGCTACTCAAGGGAGAGTATTGCTCACAAAGTGAAGTCCAGAAATTGGAAGCGGAACTATGAAATAATGAATGGTAGGTAAGGCTAGAATCCTACACCGTACGTTTCCATGAGTTAGCAAAGTTGGTGCCACATCTAGTAACGCCCGACAACACTCTAAGATGCGGTGGACATATCAACTAGACTCACGAACAATACCATACGGTCGGGAATGTTCGTAAATGACAAAGCCAAAGGTAAGAGGAAGATGGATGAACCCTCGAAAAAGCAATATGGCAGGAAGTAGTTAAGAACTAAAAGGTGGTGGGAAACTTTGGGGTCCAGACCGAGATGGTGGAGAAAGGCAAAGGAACCTACCCTAACTGTGATAAGTGCAACAACCTCCATGGTGGGAAATGCATCATTTGTCTCAAATGTAATAAGGGAGGCCATTTCATGAAGGATTGTAGAAGTGGAAGAAGACGAACATGTCATGAATGTGGAAGGGCAGACCATCTTCAAAACACATGCCCGAAACTGAACCGAGGACCAAACGTTAATCAAGCACGGCCAGCCAATCAGGGGAACCAAGGAAGCCAGGCTCGAGGTCGAGTATTTGAGATTTGGGCAGATAAAGCAAGGGAAAACCCGAACGTGGTCACAGGTACGTTTCTTCTAAATAGTCATTATGCAACAATACTATTTGATTCTGGAGTAGATTGGAGCTTTGTATCACTAAAGTTTAGATCGAAAATTAATTTGAAACCCCAAAAGTTGAAAGAGGTCTACGCTATAATTTCAGACTGTACTTTAAACATAGCTAATAAGAACTTTAGTATAGACCTCATTCCAATTGAGTTAGGAAGCTTTGACATAGTCGTGGGCATGCATTGGCTATCCAAGAATCGAATTGAAATATGTTGTTCCGAAAAGATCATCCGAATTCCGTTGCCAGATGGTGAAACACTCCTCGTGCATGGAGAGATGTCCGGAAAGAAATTTAAGATAGTGACGCGTATGAAGATGCGGAAGTACTTGAAAAAGGAAGGCATCGCGTTTTTGGCTCATGTTATAGATATGGAGATAGAAGAGAAACGCATTCAAGATTTTCCTGTAGTTCGGGATTTTCCCGAGGTGTTCCCGAATGAGCTACTAGGATTACCCCCATCGAGGAAAGTAGAATTCAACATCGACTTAATTCCTGGAGCTGCACCCGTGGCTAAATCACCGTATCGATTGGCCCCATCGCAAATGCAGAAATTATCATGTGTGTCCCAATAATTAATCATTCAAACAAGCAAACATATAATCAACATAATTATGCAAACCTGGTATTGATTAATCAAACGATTCAACAGGTTACAAGTGTTCTTGATAAACCTCTTTCTATCTTCTTCTCTTGTTCACGGCGCACCAACACCACACACAGCCTTTCAATTTTAATTTCTCAATTAAGCTATCTTTCTTAACCTAATTAACACTAAACTATTCTAATTTATACTTAGGCTAATAATCCTAATGGGCTTGGCTTGGCTTGGGCCCAACAACTATAACAAATCTATTAACTAAAATATAAAGCCTAATAAATAAAATACGGAAACATACTTTTGACTAATTATTACAAAATGACCCTAGACTATTTGTTGAGACGACTTTATCATCTTTGACTTCAGTTTTCCATCTTCAGATAATTATGATCTTGAATCCAATAAATATGTGCTTTAATAATCTCCCCCTTTGGATCAACATCATTCTTTAAGCTCAGAAAATGTAATCTTCCTCTTTGTCTTCAGAATGTAGCAATCTCCCCAATCGATGAGAATATCTTTTGGAAAGAAATTATCTCCAGTTTCAGCTCGGAATGCTTTAGCAAATCATCTTCAAGGAAAATTTATTCATTTCAGCATATCTTCAGAATATCTTCCATTTCTTGATTGACACGTCTCCCCCTTTTTGATGAAAAGAGCAAAGAGTTCATCAAAATGTGTCGTCAAGAAATTTCTTCCCCCATTGATCTTGCAAACAGAACCACTGATTAACCGTCAATTCATAAAGATGTGTATCCAGATCTTTGCAAATCCAGACAAAATAGAAAATGAGGTGTAAAACTTGAATCAACAAATGAATCAGTTAAAATTGGCTGTCAGTAACACAAAGTCACTGTGTAATAAATACACAATATAAAGGAGCTTTTATGATGTTCACTCCCCCAGGGCTTCCATTCAATCATCGAAAAACCACAAAGGTAATTTCTATGAACGTTATGACAAAGAAACAAATTCTTTGTGTGTTCGTGCAAGTGATAGAAAGAATTAAGCATAAGATGATTGCTTATAAGGCTCAAAAAGTGTAAACCACTGAGACAACAGTTAGTTAAACACAGACTCAATGTGCATTAGTGAAGTGTGAAGGTGGGGCAGACTTCCTTCTTTTTAATATCCATATTTTCCAAATGAAAATCAAATAGCATATGTGTTGCGTCCCCTTTTGAAAATGAAACATTTTCTTGTTGAGAAGAAAATGAGTAGATGGTGGGGTAATGTCAAGAGTTGGCATGGGCTAGGTTCCTGTTTCAATAATGTTCACTAAAGAAATGTGAAGCATTAGAAATGTGGCTGCCCGACTTAGAAAGTAGTTGGTGCAGAGTTTGAAAATTCTTTTACTCTGATCTCACACCCTCTTTCTTTTATCATTAAGCTCACAGCTAACCAAACTCTCTTTTAACAATTTCTCTCATCACACATCCCACACTCATTTCTTTTGACTCCTTACATTCAATCACTAAAGGATTAACTTCTTGGGTAGGAAACAATGGTTAACGTGAATCCATAGAAGTTTCTTTTAAGTCCTAGCATACTGATCCCATGTTTTCCTATGAAGTATATGATGCTCAGATGGTTTAACTTTGTCAGTTAAAGCTCAAAGACGAATCAGAAAACATTTAAAATCACACTTCCAATTCAAGAAATCTGTCTGAGAATCGGGAAGTGGTTTGAACATTTAGGAACATGTTTTTCTTATGATTGAAAGTTGTCCTTCTTTCAACCATAGATGAGATGAAGATAAGAAATTATACCTTTTAAGTGCAGTCTTACATCTCACGAAGTCAAGCTTAAAGTCATAAAGATATGATCTTTGAAGCATCTCTCAACCTGTAAAAGTCTAAACGTCTAGTCAAAGTAACTTTATTCACTGAAATTGAAATGACAGAAAGCAGTAAAACAATCAAAAGTAATCAGAAGTCATTGCCATACTCTTTACATGGATGCTCCCCCTAAAATCATGCATCACTAACAAATTATCAGTAAGCATAATGCATTTAAATATGCTCCCCCTCAAAAT
The DNA here is from genome assembly GCA_954870635.1 of Arctium minus. NCBI lineage: Eukaryota > Viridiplantae > Streptophyta > Magnoliopsida > Asterales > Asteraceae > Arctium > Arctium minus. The sequence goes on along the minus strand of OX941089.1, from coordinate 72,430,350 downwards.
AACATTGACCATCTATAAGATACTTCTCACACTCCCCCTGAGATCATGAACAAACTATTTAAGAGCAGGTATCATGCGGAAATAATAATAAAGAAATGATAAAGAGACACAATAATAAACTTTAATAGGTAACCACCGATTAGGTCTTAAGATTTAGCATACCAAGTCTTGAGACAAGAAAATTAAATCTCTTTTCGTCTAAAGGTTTGGTAAACAAATCTGCAAGCTGATAATCGGTTTTTACAAAGTAAAGTTCAATTGTTCCCTTTTCTACATTATCTTTTATAAAATGATACCTGACATCTATGTGTTCGGTCTTAGTATGTTGAACAGGGTTAGCAGTAATCGCAATAGCGCTCTTCGAATCACAATAGATCGGGATTCTATTGAAATGAAATCCATAGTCTCGCAGTTGTGTTCTCATCCACAAGACCTGAGAAGAGCAGCTACCAACAGCTACATATTCCGCTTCGACCGTTGATGTGGAGACACATAATTGCTTCTTCGAAGCCCAACTGACGAGTTTATCTCCGAGAAATTGGATATGACCCGAGGTGCTCTTCCTATCTAACATGCAACCAGCATGATCTGCGTCTGAATAAGATGTTAGTTCAAAGCTTGTATCCTTAGGATACCACAGACCAAGATCTGCAGTCCCCTTCAGATACCTGAAAATCCGCTTAACAGCAGACAAATGGGATTCTTTAGGATTTGCCTGATATCTAGCACATAAGCATGTAGAAAACATTATATCCGACCTACTAGAAGTAAGATACATTAAGGAACCTATCATCCCTCTATAAGTCCTAACATCATCAGCCTTTCCCGAAAGATCGGTGCCAGTTTTAGTACCAGGTACCATTTGGGTACCAATCGGTTTACAATTTTCCATTTTGAATTTCCGAAGAATATCCAGAATGAATTTAGATTGATTGATAAAAATTCTAGTTGAAAATTGATTGACTTGCAATCTGAGAAAGAAGTTCATCTCTCCCATCATGCTCATCGAAAAACGTGACACCATGAGGTTTGCAAAGTTCTTACATTACTTAGGATTTGTAGAACCAAAAATAATATCATCCACATATATTTGAATAAGAATTATATCGCCTTTATCCTTTTTAATGAAAGGAGTGGTATCAACCGTACCTTTTGTAAAACCTGACTTGACCAAGAACTGAGATAGAATATCATACCAGGCACGAGGAGCTTGTTTCAGTCCATAAAGAGCTTTATCCAAGATGTAGACGTGGTTCGGCTTATCTGGATTTATAAACCCTTCAGGCTGTGAGACGTAGACTTCTTCCTTGAGTAATCCATTCAGAAAAGTTGTCTTCACGTCCATTTGGTAGACGGTGAAGTTCTTGTGGGCTGTGTAGGCTAAGAACATCCGAATCGCCTCTATACGTACCACTGGAGCATACGTCTCGTCGTAGTCAATTCCTTCCTCTTGCCTATATCCCTTGGCAACAAGTCGTTCTTTGTTTCAGATAACGGTACCATCTTAATCTTTCTTGTTTTTGAACACCCATTTCGTACCAATGATGGTTTTACCTTGCGGTTTGGGTACGAGTCTCCAGACTTTCAGTGCTTAAACTGATTCAGCTCATCTTGCATCGCATTTACCCAATCTGAATTGGCAAGGGCCTCAGATACGCGAGTAGGCTCGATCTTGATCAGAAAGGATTCATACATATATAGATTTAATGTTGCAGACCTAGTTTGCACCGGTGCAGAAGGATCTCCAATAATTTGATGTATCGGGTGCTCTTTGGTCCACTTATGTTCTTGAGGGAGTGGATTAGATGTAGATTGATCATGTTCAGCATCTAGAAATCCACTGTTATCTCCTTTAGATGGTTCAAAATTAACGGGGGTTACAGTTGAAGTAGTCGTTGCAGAAGTTGCAGTAGGTACAACTTGGTCAATCTGTTGATCAGTCCTTACAGTACATCCTACTGAGTCGGCTACTTCTGGCTCGGCGGTGTTGGTCACAACTTCAACTGTCGGAGTAGGCTTTTGAACTGGAACTTCTTGCCGAATCGGGGAATTTGATTCAGTTGAGACATCGGAAGTGGTCGGATGAGTAGTTATCGAGTCTTCTATCATGTCAACCACAACAGACTTACGCACTTTAGATCCAAGAAATTCATCATAAAACAGTTGAAATAATAAATCCAAATCAGATAATTTAGAAGTAGAAGATGAAGCGCTATCTAATTTGTTCTCTTGAGGTGCAGGTCCTGGACTGGTTGGTCCAGAAGCTAGTACTCCGGTAATTACGGGTTCTGAACTGATGTACTCAGAAGCCATATCCTCATCGAATGTAACATTGACGCTCTCGATCACTGTCTTCGACTTCTTCAAATAAACACGATATGCAGAAGATGTAGAGGAATAACCAACGAAGATGCCTTCATCCGCCTTAGCACCGAACTTGTTCTGATTCTCTCTGTCATTTAGAACAAAATACTTACAACCAAAAACATGAAAATATTTAATAGTTGGTGTTCGGTTGTTGATCAACGCATACGGAGTCTTCTGAAATCGGAGGTGTATCATGGAGCGATTCTGAGTGTGACACGCAGTCGATACAGCTTCAGCCCACAAAAATAATGGTAAGTCAGATTGGCTGAGCATTGTCTGAGCGGCCTCGACAAGTGTACAATTTCGCCTTTTGACGACTCCGTTCTATTGAGGCGTGCGAGCAGCAGAGTATTGATGTGATATCCCGACCGACTCGAGATATTCTTCAACTATCTTGTTCTTGAACTCTGTGCCGTTGTCAGTCCTGAGAATCTTGACTTGTTTTTGTAGATTGACTTAGGTCGTCTTCAGAAATGTAATGAGAACATCGGGAGTCTCATCTTTAGACCATAGAAACTTAACCCAAGTGTATCGCGTATAGTCGTCCACGATAACCAACACATACTTCTTTCCTCCTAAGCTTTGCTTTCGCATAGGACCGCATAAATCCATATGCAACAACTCTAATGGAGAGCTGGTACTCGGTACAGGCTTTGGTTTGTGTGGGGCTCTCTTCATCTTTCCCTTTTCACACGCTGCACATAGATGTTCTCTTTCATACTTCAGCTCTGGAAGTCCTTTCACTAACTTTCCACTGACCAGCTTGTTGATGTACCGGAAGTTGAGGTGAGAAAGTCGTCGATGCCATAACCAGCTTTGTTGCATCGAGCCCTTTGATAGTAGACAGACCTGATTGTCAGCCTGGACCTTTGACAAGTTGATGGTGTAGAGGTTTGACTTGCGAGTGCCGATCAAGAGTGTTTTTCCTTCTTCAGTGCGTACTGAACATGTCTTGTCCTTGAAATTAACCTCTAATTCTTTGTGGCAGAACTGGCCAATGCTGAATAGGTTGTGCCCTAAGCCTTCAACGTAGCTCACCTTCTTGATCGTAAGATTTTCATGTACAACATCACCATATCCCAGAATAGGTGAAAACTGATCATTCCCAAAACGAACTGTGCCGCAGTATTTGTCCGTAAAATTAGACAACATACTCTTCTGCCCTGTTATATGTTTGGAACACCCGCTATCCAAATACCACATATGACGGGTCTGCACAAAACAAATCAGGAAAGAAGAGGTTTAGGAACCCATTTATAAATGGGACCTCCACTGTTAGTACTTGATTTTGGCACCCATTTAAATTTGGGTCCGCCTTTTCTTTGAAAACCAGAAGCATGATAAGACGAATGATAACGACAAGATGAAACACTAAATGAACCATTCCAAATATCAGAATATTTACGAGAAGCATAATCACATTCACCATGATTTAAAAACTTTTTATTAGATGGTGCTAACTGGAATAATTGTTTTATAGAGTACTTCTTGCGAGAATCAACAAGATTAGATTTAAAAGTAGCAACATTCACAATCACATCATCTTTACTAGAAGTCTTTTTATTCAAAATAAAACTAGAACTAGATTTAGCTTTCTCGTCTATCTTCTGTTTCGGTATCCATGCAGTCTTAACTCCAACCCTTTGCTTTCTCAAATCTGAAACATTTGAAACTTTAGTGTTAGAAAGATGAGAATTAAGAGAATCCTTCTTCTTTGGCTTACCAGTGGGGATCGGTTTCTGTGAAAGCTGAGATTTTCTTTTCTTACCTTTCGCATTCTTAGACTTCACAGAGACTGATTTATCAGCTTTTGTTGATGTTTCACCCTTTTCAAACACACTGGGTAATCCAAACGAATTAACAACAGAAGATGAATGATCAGGAAGTTTGGAAGTAAAATCAAATTGAGCAACACTATCATTTAAAACACCTTCAGAGTTTAAGAAATTAAGTTCATTCTCAAGTGAACCAGATCTGTCATCAGAATTTAAAGCCTTGAAGAATTTAGGAAAGTTAGTATTTTTGAACACTGTCGAAAATACAGTTTGTTCTAAGTCCATCAAAATTCTTTCATTTGTAAGAGTATTCTCGAGTTCAGAAATTTTACTTTCCAAAACAAGAGGAGGGACGTAAAACTTATCTTCCACGGGTTTAGCCTCTAACTCTTTTACAGAATAACTCTCAAAATAACCATTTGAAAGAAATTTTGATTTATCAGAACTATAATTGTTATTCAACTTCTCATAGCGAAATGGTAGTTGAACTTTAGTTGTGTTCTTTCTTTTATCATATTCCTGGCTTTAACTTTTTCAGACAGACTAGTCCAAGAGGGTTTGAGTTCCTGATGTTGAGGAGCCAACAACATAAACCCAAAGTCATAAAGTGCAGGTACTTCAAATATACCTTTTTTGAGATGATGTGGGTTCTTGTAACCAAGTCCCCAAGTATCAGGTTTCTCTTTAGGTTTGTTCAAATGAATAGTGTGTTTAGTTTGACCTAAAGTATGTAATTTCTCTTCCAAGGCATTCACCTTGTCTATTAAAGATTTCTTTTCTTTTGAAGTAGAAAATTACCTTTTAGAAAGCTCTATAGTCTTAAACTCACATTCTTTATATTTAGAAACAGTTTCAGATAACTCTTTATGAATTATAGTCTTTTCTTTAGCGCAGGTGTCTATATTTTTGTGCAAAGTTTCAATTAATACATTTTTCTCAGCGATATCATTACTAAGGTTATGTATAGATTGATTTTTCTCGTTTATGACACCTTTCTCACGCTTCAGTTTGGACTCTAATTCTTGGAGTTTAGACATCATGGCATGCATTTGGTTCAGAAAATCAGATTCAGCTAAGTTACATACCTCATCATTGTCTCCATCATCAGAATCAGCTTCAGCTTCTGACTGCTCCTTACACATCAAGCACAGGTGTGCTGTCTCGTCCTTCTCTCCTTCGTCAGATTCTTGGTCTGAATGTTTCGAGCCAATATTCATCCTCGGCCATTAATGCTTTTCCAGCCTCTTGTTGCTTGGCTAGAAGCATCTTATTCTTGTAATATTCGGAGTTTCGGACTTTTGGTTTTCGGCAGTCCTTGGCAAAGTGACCGAGTCTGCCACAGTTGTAGCACTTCATCGGTTCTTCCTTCTTGAACACTTCGGCTCCATCCTTCTTCTTGTCTTCTGGTCTCTTTTCTTCAACTTTCTCCTTATGCTTGTAGTTATTCGGACCAGACAAGTACCTCTGACTGTTGGAGTTTGGCTTTTTATAGAACTTCTTTTGGAAAGACATGGTTAACATTAGCATGGCTTCCTTAAGTTGTTCACAATCGTCAGAGCCAGACTTTGCCTCACTATCAGCTTCTTCAGATTCAGACGCTATCACCATCTTCTTCTTGGACTTTTTCTTGACCACAAGAGCAACTAGATCAACAACTTCTATGTCAGCCTTCTTCATCTCAGCTTTGATTTCATCCACCTCTTCCTCATTCTGTTTGAGGATTTCATTAACTTCATGAAGTGGAATGTCGTTCAGATCTTTCAACTGCCTCATCTGTCTTGTGAATCTCTTCCACTCTGGCTGAAGGTTGCTAAGAAATTTCACATTCATCTCAACTTGAGATTTGTTCATCTTGTTCTTGCTGAGCTCATTCAGCAATGTGACAAATCTGTCATAAGTGGCTTCGAGAGATTCTCCAGCTTTGGCTTTGAATTCTTCATAATTATTCAAGCAGTTGGAAACTTTAAGTTGGTTGCCGATTTTGGATCCAATCATCATCTTCTCCAATTGATCCCACATTTGCTTGTCGGTAGCATTGTAGCTATCAATCTTGACATATATTTCATTCGGTATGCCTTGGAGAATAAATGATCTCGCCAGCTTGGCACCCTTGTGTCTCTTCAGCTGATCTTCCGAATATTCACCAATCGGTAATTTATACTCTGTCTCTTCTTCTTCACCATTTTCTCCGACTACAGTGAGAACCTTGGTCGGAGGTGTCATGATTCCTTCTTTCAGAGATTTTCTGATATAATCTCCCAAATCATGTCGATCGATGAAGTCCAAAAATTTGTCCTTCCATTGCTCGTACTCCCCCTTGAAGAGTATTGGTGGCTTCACATCTGTTCCAATAGCAAGAGCTTCCCGAGACATCTTTACTTATACGTTAGTAATCAAACTTATCTGGTATTGATTAAACAATCAACTTGATGAGATCGTTAGAAATTAAGATAAAAATCACACTCAACAATTTTCAGAAAAATAAATTTCCAGAAATAATTAAATGCAGTCCTCTCACACAGTATAAAGAACAAATAGATTAAACACAGTTAAAACAGGTACAAAAATCAGATATTTGCCAAGAACAGAGGTGGAAAGGACGGTTTGCGCGAGAAGCAGGTCGCGCAAATAGAGGTTTGCGCTAGACACGGTTGGCGCAAAGAAGAAGTTCGCGTGAGAAGCAGGTGGCGCAAAGTAGAAGTTTGCGTGAGAAGACCGTGGCGCAAAGTGAGAATTGCGCGAATAGTGGGTCGCGCAAAGTGTGGTTTGCGTATCAAGTGGGTCGCGCAAAGTGTGGTTTGTGTATCAAATGGGTCGCGCAAACACTGTAGACGTCCGGAAACTAGATTGGACCGATAAACTGTTGACCGGTATTGTATTTCGACCGATATAATGTAGGAACCGGTGAAGTGAGTTCGACCGGGGTGGACTCTGTGTGCACCGGTCGACCGATAATGTGTGTTCGACCGATAGAGGTCTTCGACCAGAATTGTTCTTTGACCGGTAAGACAGACCGATAAAACACAAAGATCGATAATAACAAAGACCGATATGTTCTTGATACTGTATCGACCCAGAAACCAAAATCAACCTAAAAAACACTCAATATCTCGAATTAAACAACCAAACTTCACTAAAAACATTCAAATAACCAACTAGAACAGAATCCAATCAATTAATTTCAATAAAAACCACTTTAAGAAGAATTCGATTGATGACACAGTGTAGACTTGTGAACGAACCCAGAACAGCAAATTCAACAAATTGATAATCAAAATCGATGCAATATTCAAATCAAACAGTACCAAATCAATAGAATATGCATATCGATTACAACCCAATATATAAAAACTTGAAAGAACAATCACACAATAAAAAATATGAATCTTTGACAGAAAAACAGAACCGAACAAAAATTATTCAATTCAATCTGTACATGCTCTGATACCAATTGTGTATCCCAATAATTAATCATTCAAACAAGCAAACATATAATCAACACAATTATGCAAACCTGGTATTGATTAATCAAACGATTCAACAGGTTACAAGTGTTCTTGATGAACCTCTTTCTCTCTACTTCTCTTGTTCACGGCACACCAACACCACACACAGCCTTTCAATAATAATTTCTCAATTAAGCTCTCTTTTTTTAACCTAATTAACACTAAACTAATCTAATTTATACTTAGGCTAATAATCCTAATGGGCTTGTCTTCGCTTGGCCCAACAACTATAACAAATCTATTAACTAAAATATAAAGCCTAATAAATAAAATACGGAAACATACTTTTGACTAATTATTACAAAATGACCCTAGACTATTTGTTGAGACGACTTTATCATCTTTGACTTCAGTTTTCCATCTTCAGATAATTATGATCTTGAATCCAATAAATATGTGCTTTAATAATCTCCCCCTTTGGATCAACATCATTCTTTAACATATCAGGACAGCTCCAGGAGCTGCTCGACAAAAGATTCATAAGACCTCGCTCTTCACCATGGGGAGCCCCCGTTATTTTCGTCAAAAAGAAAGATGGATCATTGCGGATGTGCATCGATTATAGAGAACTCAATAAGTTAACCATCAAAAACTGATACCCTTTTCCTCGAATTGACGATCTGTTCGGCCAAATCCAAGGAGCTACTTAGTTTTCAAAAATAGATCTTCGATCTGGAAATCAAATGAGGGTCCGTGAGGATGATGTTCCCAACAAGGTGTGTAGGACTCGTTACGGCCATTACAAGTTCCTGGTTATGCCTTTCGGGCTAACAAACGCACAAGCAGTCTTCATGGACTTAATGAATGGGGTCTGTAGACCGTACTTGGATAAGTTTGTGATCGCGTTCATAGAGGATATACTAATGTATTCGCGAAGCAAGGAGGATCATGAACGGCATCTAAAGTTGATTCTAGAACTGATCAAAGAACAGAAATTGTATGTGAAGTTCTCCAAATGAGAATTCTAGATTCGTGAGGTACATTTCATGGCCACGTGATTAATGAGAAGGGAATTTATGTATATCCGGAAAAAATTGAGGCCATCAAGAAATGGGAAGCCCCGAAGATCTCGACAGAAATTCGTCAATTTCTCGGTTTAGCAGGCTATTATCGGTGATTCATTGCGAATTTCTTAAAAATTGCACAACCACTAACGATATTAACCCAAAAGGATAAGAAGTTTATTTGTGGAGAGTGACAAGAAGAAGCATTCTAAACTCTTAAGCATAGGTTATGTAATGCACCAATTCTGGCATTGCCATAAGGCACGGAGAATTTCGTAGTCTACTGCGATGCATCACACCAAGGTTTGGGGTGTGTGTTGATGTAAAAGGACAAGGTCATTGCATATGCTTCAAGAAAACTTAAAATTCATGAGCAGAACTATACCACTCACGATCTAGAGTTAGGAGCCATAGTTTTTGCACACAAGATTTGGAAACATTATCTTTACGGCACGAAATGCACCGTCTACACCGACCATAAAAGTCTTCAACACATCCTTGATCAGAAGATGTTTAATATGAGCTAAAAAATTTGGGTTGAACTACTTAGCGACTATGATTGTGAAATAAAATACCACCTAGGAAAAGCTAATGTGGTAGCCGACGCACTAAGCAGAAGGGAAAGAGTGAAACCGTCAAGAGTGCGAGCATTGGTTGCGATCGTTCAGACGAGTCTAAAGACCCGAATTCTTGAAGCTCAAGAATAAGCATTGAAAGTAGAGAATTTGAAGGACGAGATCCTACATCACTGGAAACATAGATTTACAACAAAGTCAGATGGGGTACGTTACTTTGAAGACAAGGTTTGGATACCAAAGGTTAATGACCTGCGATCAACAATTTTGTATGAAGCCCATCAATCAAGATATTTGATTCACCTAGGAGCTAATAAAATGTACAAAGATCTATAAGAATACTACTGGTGACCGGGAATGAAGAAAGACATTACCTTGTACGTAAACAAGTGCTTGACCTATGCAAAAGTTAATTCTTTTACTCTCGCAGCTCATCATGTCATCCTCGTCTACACCCACTGAATATTCTGACGACGCCTATGGCTATGTTACTAGCTGATATAGGAGAGATCCACCGACTGTTGAGGAGGAAGATCCATCTGAGGGTAGTGACGAAGCAACCAGTGAGGCCCCCACCAGACCCCCTACATCCATATTACCTCCACCCGTACCTCAATAAGCACCACGACGACCAAGGACTAGGGCGACCGCGAGAAAGAGTGTTCCCCTACCCAAGAGGGTGACTTTTATAGAACCACTGAGGACTGAGGGCGAAACGTCCCGACAGCGGGCGCAGAGCGAGACTCCACCGGTGGTGACCGGGATTCGAGCGAGATACGTTCAGGGCATGACCCCCGAAGAAGGCAGATGGGTCTAGGGCATGGCATTAGAGTTACAAACTCAATGATCAAGGTTGGATCGTCAACATTATGTCCTGGGCTATCTGACGGAGATTTTGGACTCACACAACTGACAATTGATTAGAGCTATGGATGTCGCCGTCGCTGCTAGGAGGGATTTCAGGATGCTATAGTTGTATTTGCTACTGGGTTACTCGTGATGATGTTGTTAGGACTGCTTTACTGGAGGATGATGCTTTAGAGATAGTTGTGAATAATTGGTTCCAAGAAAGTGACGATAGTGAAAGAACTTTTTTTTTACTACTTTTGATGGTTAAACTTGGAAACTTTTTTTGGGTGACCTGTAGCTAACTATTTAAAAATCTAATTACTTGGTGTCTTTTGAGGAAAACATTTTTTTGTTTATCGAACTTATGTGACTATCGAACCTATGATTGTTTGAACCAAGTGTTTTAAATGCATGATTATGAAGTTACCGTATGTTGCTATATTTATGTGCTTGAATGATTGTTGTATACATATATCGTATGATATTCATAACCTAGTTGTGTAGAACTTGCATAAAAAATATGACCAAATTCCTTTTTGAAACTATGCCTCCAAGAAGAGAAAAGTCCGACATCGTGCGGCTTGTGTTAGAACAACTCATCACGGCACTTCCAAACATCGTTAGTCAAGTGGCAGCGGGTCTGAATGCTAATCAGAAAAACAACTCAGGAGCAACTGGAAATAGGGAATGCACGTATAAAGCTTTTAGGGTCTGCAATCCTAAGGAATTCCATGGAACTGAAGGAGCTGTTGGATTACTGACATGGATTGGGAGTATGGAGTTTGTTCTCCACATCAACAAGTGCACCAAAGGGAACAAGGTAGAGTTTGTTGCCTGTCTGCTTCAAGGCCGAGCATTAACTTGGTGGAACACACAGATGCAAACCCGTGGATGGGAAGCTGCCAACAACCTTACGTGGGATGAGTTCAAAAAGATACTCAATGGAGAGTATTGCTCACGAAGTGAAGTCCATAAATTGGAAGCAGAACTATGAAATCATGAAATGGTAGGTAAGGCTAGACTCCTACACCGCCCATTTCCATGAGTTAGCAAAGTTGGCGCCACATCTAGTAACGCCCGATGAGAACCGAATCTACAGATACGTTTGGGGTTTAGCTCCTGAAATTCGTGGGATGTTACCTCGACAAACCCAACAACACTCCAAGATGCGGTGGACATATCAACTAGGCTCACCAACAATGCTATCCGGTCGGGAATGTTCGTGAATGACAAAGCCAAAGGTAAGAGGCAGATGGATGAACCCTCGAAAAAGCAATCTGGCAGGAAGTAGTTAAAAACCAAAAGGTGATGGGAAACTTTGGGGTCCAGACCCAGATGGTGGAGAAAGGAAAGGGAACCTACCCTAAGTGTGATAAGTGCAATAACCTCCACGGTGGGAAATGCATCATTTGTCTCAAATGTAATAAGGGAGGCCATTTCACGAAGGATTGCAGAAGTGGAAGAAGACGAACATGTCATGAATGTGGAAGCCTAGACCATCTTCGAAACACATGCACGAAACTGAACCGAGGACCAAACTTTTATCAAGCACGACCAGCCAATCAGGGGAACCAAGGAGGCCAGGTACGTTTCTTCTAAATAGTCATTATGCAACAGTACTATTTGATTCTGGAGCAGATATGAGCTTTGTATCACTAAAGTTTAGATCGAAAATTAATTTGAAACCCCAAAAGTTGAAAGAGGTCTACGCTGTTGAATTTTCTAATTGGCAGGAAGTTAAGTCCAGGGATATAATTTTGGACTGTACCTTAAACTTAGCTAATAAGAACTTTAGTATAGACCTCATTCCAATTGAGTTAGGAAACTTTGACATAGTCGTGGGCATGGATTGGCTATCCAAGAATCGAATTGAAATATGTTGTTCCGAAAAGATCATCCGAATTCCGTTGCCAGAAGGTGAAACACTTCTCGTGCATGGAGAGAAGTCCAGAAAAAAATTTAAGATAATGACGCGTATGAAGATGCGGAAGTACTTGAAAAAGAAAGGCATCGCGTTTTTGGCTCATGTTATAGATATGGAGATCGAAGAGACACGCATTCAAGATTTTCTTGTAGTTCGGGATTTTCCCGAGGTGTTCCCGAATGAGCTACCAGGATTACCCCCATCGAGGAAATTAGAATTCAACATCGACTTAAGTCCTGGAGCTGCACCCGTGGCTAAATCGCCGTATCGATTGGCCCCATCGCAAATGCAGGAATTATCAGGACAACTCCAGGAGTTGCTCGACAAAAGATTCATAAGACCTCGCTCTTCACCATGGGGATCCCCTGTTCTTTTCGTCAAAAAGAAAGATGGATGTTTGCGGATGTGCTTCGATTATAGAGAACTCAATAAGTTAACCATCAAACACTGATACCCTCTTCCTCAAATTGACGATCTGTTCGACCAACTCCAAGGAGCTACTTAGTTTTCAAAAATAGATCTTCGATCTGGAAATCAAATGAGGGTCTGTGAGGAGGATGTTCCCAAGATGGTGTGTAGGACTCGTTACGGCCATTACAAGTTCCTGGTTATGCCTTTCGGGCTAACAAACGCACCAGCTGTGTTCATGGACTTAATGAACAGGGTATGTAGACCGTACTTGGATAAGTTTGTGATCGTGTTCATAGATGATATACTAATGTATTCGCGAAGCAAGGAGGATCATGAATGACATCTAAAGTTGATTCTATAATTGCTCAAAGACCAGAAATTGTATACGAAGTTCTGCAAATGAGAATTCTAGATGCGTGAGGTACATTTCTTGGCCATGTGATTAATGAGAAGGGAATTTATGTATATCCGGAAAAAATTGAGGCCATCAAGAAGTGGGAAGCCCCTAAGACCTCGACAGAAAGTCGTCAATTTCTCGGTTTAGCAGGCTATTATCGGCGATTCATTGTGAATTTCTTAAAAATTGCACAACCACTAACGACATTAACCCAAAAGGATAAGAAGTTTATTTGTGGAGAGAGACAAGAAAAAGCATTCCAAACGCTTAAGCATAGGTTATGTAATGCACCAATTATGGCATTGCCAGAAGGCACGGAGAATTTCATAGTCTACTGCGATGCATCACACTAAGGTTTGGGGTGTGTGTTGATGCAAAAGGACAAGGTCATTGCATATGCTTCAAGGAAACTTAAAATTCATGAGAAGAACTATACCACTCACGATCTAGAGTTAGGTGCCATAGTGTTTGCACTCAAGATTTGGAGACATTATCTTTACGGCACGAAATGCACCGTCTACACCGACCATAAAAGTCTTCAACACATCCTTGATCAGATGATGTTTAATATGAGCCAAAAAATATGGGTTGAACTACTTAGCGACTATGATTGTGAAATAAAATACCACCTAGGAAAAGCTAATGTGGTAGCCGACGCACTAAGCAGGAAGGAAAGAGTGAAACCTTCAAGAGTGCGAGCATTGGGTGCGATCGTTCAGACGAGTCTAAAGACCCGAATTCTTGATGCTCAAGAAGAATCATTGAAAGTAAAGAATTTAAAGGACGAGATCCTACATCACTGGAAACATAGATTTAAAACAAAGTCAGATGGGGTACGTGTTAGCGCACAGATCTATTGGATTCAAGATCATCCAATCTTTACTTGCAAAACTAAAAGCTATGGAAGAGATGTTATACTCATTGGGTCAAACAGAACAAACCATTCATCTAAACAAACCCAAGGAGAAACTAGAGATTTGGGGACTTGGTTATGAGAAACCAAACTACCTTAAAAAGGGTATATCTGAAGTGCCTGCACATTATGATTTTACCTTTTATAAACTTTCTCAACGATTCCCTGACTTTAAAAAGGGTATATCTGAAGGGTATAAACTTTCTCAATGATTCCCTGACCCTAAAGTTTTCTGGATTGGACTATCTAAAGAGGATGATGCCAAAGAAACATAAAAATGAAAGAACACATCTAAATTCCAACTTCCATTTCGTTATGGGAAGTTGAATCAAAGTTATGATTTTGTTAAACCAAAATCTCTTTCAAATGACATCTTTGAGAGTTATTCTGTAAAAGAAATGGAGGCTAAACCTGTTAAAGGAAAACTTTACTTTGAAGATAAGGTTTGGATACCAAAGGTTAATGACTTGCGATCAACAATTTTGGATGAAGCCCATCAATCAAGATATTTGATTCACCTAGGAGCTAATAAAATGTACAAAGATCTAAAAGAATACTACTTGTGGCCGGGAATGAAGAAGGACATTACCTTGTACGTAAACAAGTGCTTGACCTATGCAAAAGTTAAGGCCGAACATCAAAAACCATCTGGCCTGTTACAACAACCCGAGATTCCCCAATGGAAATGGGAACAAATAACTATGAATTTTGTAACCAAGTTACCCAGAATCGGAAAGGGGCACAACTCAATCTGGATTTTAGTGGATCGACTTACGAAATTGGTACATTTCCTTCCTATTCGGGAAGACTACAAGATGGAAAAGCTTGCACAAATTTATATCAGTCAAATCGTTATGCGTCATGGAGTGCCTATTTCCATTATCTCGGATAGAGATAGCCGTTTTACGTTGCGGTTTTGGCAATCACTCTAGAAAGCGTTGGGTACACGTTTGGACTTGAGCACTTCCTATCAACCTCAAACGGACGGTCTGACAGAAATAACTATTCAGACGCTAGAAGATATGTTGCGTGCATGTTTGATAGACTTTGGCGAAAGTTGGGATACTCGCCTACCATTAGTTGAGTTCTCCTATAACAACAACTATCACACCAACATTAAGTCTGCACCATATGAGGCTTTATGTGGACGCAAGTGTAGGTCCCCACTCAGTTGGTTGGAGATTGGCGACAGACAATTGACTAGGCCCGATATTATACAAGAGGTCACAAACAAAATCTCAATTATCAAGGATAGACTCAAGGCTGCAAGAGATCATCAAAAGAGTTATGCAGATTACCGCCGAAAGCCATTTGAGTTCCAAGTGGAGGATAAAGTGCTTCTAAAGGTGTCACCTTGGAAAGGATTAGTACGCTTTGGAAAAAGAGGCAAACTGAGTATGAGATATATTAGTCCAGTAGCGTATAAACTTAAATTAGCGCCAGAGCTAAGTGTTATCCACGACATGTTCCATGTGTCAAATCTTATGATATTCTTAACTGATGAATCATTGGTTCTATCCTTAGAATACGTTTAGATCAACGATCAGTTACACTTTGTAGAAGAACCAATTGAAATTCTTGACCGAGAAATCAAACGACTAAGGCGTAGTAAGATTCTGATCTTAAAAGTTTATTGGAATTCGTGGCAAGGACCTGATTATACATGGGAACGAGAGGATTACATGAAACGTAAGTACCCTCACCTTTTTGCAAAGGATCAAATTGGGAATGACAATCATTGAAGTTTGTGGAGAAATTCTTCTAACAAGGGGAGATTGTGACATCCGTCAAAGCAAAACATTCAGGTTAGCAACTGAGTAGCGTAATACATGTCTTAACATGTAGAAATAACTTATGATGACTTAAGTAGGGTGGCTAAGGTTTATTTTCCTAAACAAAATCTCGACAGTGTGCTTAGAAAATCTTGTTACCGCGTGTAACCGTTTAAGCTGTCATATAAAATGCCAATTGAAACAATTAACATTTTATTATATCAATAATAATAATAAGAGGGGTAAATATAAAATTTACTTCCTCAAAAATAGATTTTAAACTTCAAGTAACCAAACCAAAAGTTTAAGTAGATAATTGAGAAATTACCTACCTTTTTATAAAAAATACATATTATATCTATATACAATATTTATTAGCTAAAAAAAGAGATAGAGAAAGAGATTTTCGGCCATCTATCTCTCCCCCTTCCCAACACTCATTATTAAACCCCATTCTCAAGACAACCCTTCATTTTTGCAACCATCATTCCACATTTTGAAACACTCATCTCTCTCTCTCCCTCTTCAATTCTTGGCTGAAAATCAGCCAACCTCCACCACAATCAATCAAACTTTGAAGGTGGAAATCATTCTCTAGTGTAGGTAAGTTCATTACCCTTGTATTCTTCTTCATCTCCTTCTTTTTCTTGCATTTCTATAACTTTTTCTTCACCTTCTTAAGTTTTTGAAAGATAGGACCTTCATGGGTCTTTAAATGGTAGATTAGTCACCAATGACATTCTAAATGTCAAGCAAATAGTGATAATCCATGATCCATACATATAGAACTCAAGATAAACAAAGTTTTGATTTTATGCATATGGATTTGTTTTCTTTTATATTTTCTAGGATGTTTGAAGTTCATGCATATGTTTATAAAAGAAAAGATGATTTTGGTCTAAAAATCTATGATAAAAATTTGGTTAATAAGTGTATAAATCAAAGAATCAATCATATGAGTGAAAATAAAGTGCTAAGACACTCATTTCTCCTCAAATAAGCACTTTTTGCTTCTGGCATATTACATGCATGAACTTCATCTGACCATATCTTGTAAAATATTTAATCAAATAGCATGATTTTTCTTTTAGAGATTTGTTTATTTAATTACCTTTCAAACCCAAGTGGTGTCATGTAAAAACACGGAGATTTGACCCCTCAACCACTCATATTAAGTTAAGAGTGCAAAGAGAATATGACAAAATAAAATTTCTACCTTGAACAGTCATAACTCTCTTAATATTCCACTAAAACTCTTGATTTTTTTCTTCTGGAGCTTTGTTTATTGAGTTATCTTTCAAACCCAAGTGGCTTCATGTAAAAATATGAAGATTTGAGGCCTTAACCATTCTAACCAAAATGAGTGTGCAAGAAATCAGAATCTGGCAGATTTAGACTTGTGACTTAAAATGGCCATAACTCCCTCAATATGTAACCAAAAATGATGATTTTTCTCTGGACGATGAATATTTGAGTTAGCTTTAAAACCCAATTTTAATCACTGAAAAAGTGAGATTTGATCCTCCAAATGGTCGTGGCTAAAAGAGTGTGTAGGCTGCCTTGTTAAATGTGGCACTTAAACTTGAATGTAATGATTAAGTTACCTGACTACCTCTAAAAATGGTGCTATTTAAAAGTTCCCTAAGACATTAAATTAAAATATATAAAATTTGGTTAAATAATCAATTTGGGAAAATACTTAAATATGCCAATATGTGAACCTAAATTTCTGCTAGCAGAAAAGTAAAAACTCTAGTTCTAGAGAAATGAGTTTTTGAGTTGTTGAAAATAATAATAGGCATATAAGTTACAATTTTTGTTAAAATACCAAATAAAAATATTATATATATATATATATATATATATATATATATATACTTGTATATAAGAATGTTATCCTAATAAATAAGAGATTTATAAAAATTCGAACTTGGGTTGAATCATGATTCAAGGAATTATCTGCTATATGTGTAACGCATAAATTCAATTATGTAACAGTAAAGTTCTAATAAACTTAATAAAACCAATAATCTTCATATATTCAACAATGCAAAATAATACTTAAACCGAGTACCTAACCCATAAGGCATTTTATAAGATATGTTGATCTAAGCAAAGCTTTAGCCCAAAATGTTAGGCCCAAAACTGATAGTGTGTTTCACTTCCATAGGAAGGACCTAGAACCGGGCATTTAAGCAACCGTGTGACAACTCTTGGAAACTTTGTTGGACATTGTGAGTATTCACATCCCTTTTTTACTATTTTGTTACAATTTGGGGGAAAGCATGATACTGAATTGAAATCTGGTTGATTTATTCTTGGAATTGTTGAACCTTGAATTTAATTGTTTGTGCACTATGGTCTCTATACTTTATGATGTGCTTGAGTTTTAAATGAAAAAGTCCCCACCAGTTAGACACTACCTATTAACTCTTTACGAGCCGATGGTATTTATTGGTAGCTCTATTTGGATTGACAACCCCACTTTTAGCTGACGAGCTAAAAGTGCAATTTACCAATAACAATAATGGCCTTACACATGTGGAATTACTTCACCGCTGAGGTAGGATGTGAAAAATTAAGGGGTGTTAAACCCAGATTATAGTTGATAGACAATCACCACACAATAAGAATAAGAGATAAATAAATCAGATCAACATACCATAGATCTCTTGATTAATCAGATGAAAACGTGTGTGTGTTCTTGGTGTACATAATACCTCTTGTGCGTGTAATTGAATGTACGACTCTATTCACCAATATTGTTTATTAACCTAATTCTAGAAAATAAAACTATTTATACTTAGGTCAACATGACCAAATTAATATTAACTATTTGCTAAAATACCCCCTAAGGTATTAAACACTATTACAAACTAGACCCCTTATTTTACTTAATCTTGAATACAATTATTTGATCTAACAATCTCCCTCTTTGGATTCTAGATTAAAAAAATTTTGGCAATTATCTTCGGGTCTTCACTTCTCTTGAAAAACTGTAGTAGATATGACATTGACAGCTTCAAAGCTTCTAGCTTTACACAATCTTCATCTTCCTCTTTCTTTAAATGAAGTGTCCTTCTGACAATCATCTTCAGTCAGACTTTTGATAGATCAAATAAGTTCAAACACTTTGATATCTTTGAATTATTCAGCAGTCTTTAGTTCAAAAATTATTGTATAGTCTTTTATGGTCTTTCTCTTTGTATTCTCCCCCTTTTTTTGATGAGTGGTGAGGATCATCATCATCAAAACATAGCAAAATAAACTAGGAATGTTCTCCCCCAGATCAACAATTAAGTGCAATCTTCATGTATAGATCCCTGTGTGGAAATAATAGCAGTCTCCCCAAATGGAAAGAGTGATTATTTCAATCTTTGGAGATTCAAAATAAGAAAAAAATGGTAACCCTGAATCAACAAATGATTCAGTTTGGAATGTCTGTCAGTAACACACAGTTACTGAGTAACACAAAGTTACTATATAAGGAGTTGATTTTGATGTTGGCTCCCCAGGACTTCCATTCAATCATCGAATAACACGTGGTTATCTATGAACGTTTTAACAGAAAACAAATTTATGTGTGCTCGTGCATGTGTATGAAATAATTAAGCACCGATGATTGCTTTTCAATGTAGGCTCAAAGTATGTAAACTTGTTGAGACAATAACAAATTATACAGGGACTCAATGTGCATGAGAAAAGGTCGAAGGTGGGGCAACTTTCCTTCTTTTTCAATATTAGTATCTTCCAAGTGAAGAACCAATAGCGTATATGTTGCTTCCTCAGAAAATGTGAAACATTCTCTTTTTGAGAAAAGAATTAGTAGCTGGTGGGGTTGTATGCAAGACATGGCATGGGCTAGTTGCCTTTTTCAATGTCGTTCACGAAGAAATGTGAAACTACAAATAATGTGGTTGTCCGGCTCAGAAAGAAGTTTGGTGCAAAGTTTAATATTCTTTTACTCTGTTCTCTCACCCTCTTTCTTTTTATCTTTTAAATCTCACTTCTAACCAATCTCTCTTTTCCATTTTACCTCTTCACACACCAAAACTCAAATCTTTTGACCCCTCAATCACTCAGGGAATACTTTCGGGGTAGGAAACACTGGTTATCGTGAATCCATGGAAGTTCTGTTAAGCTTTCACACTGAATCCCATGTATTTTCCTAAAAGAGCATGTTGTTCAACAACCTTTTGTACATATAAGCACAAAGGAATACAATTAAACATGAATAATAAAAATTTGGAGAAGTCAAATACATTTCGTTTTTGACAATGCAATTCTCCCCCTCAAACTAAAAGTGGTTGGCAATTAAGCTCTTTGATAATTAAGCTCCCCCTCAACTTAATAATGAATTTTTTTTGGATAAATAAATAGCAAACAAAACACTGAAGTGCGGGTTCTAATCAGATGTGATTAGAAGCCATTGTCACTTGAACTATCCTGCACATAAAAGAAATCATGGTAATCATTTGTGAAAATGATTCCTCTATCGTTAGCAACAGTTGGAGAATAAATATATAAAACACAAGATTAAGATTCAGAATACTCCCCCTCCAATCATGAGTAAGGTCTAAGAAGACAAGTTCAACATTCCAAGTTTGCTTATTAGAAACTGGAACCTCTTTTCATCCAACGGCTTGGTGAAAAGGTCAGCTAACTGGAAATCAGTTTGAACAAAGTGCATTTCGATATCACCTTTTTCTACATGATCTTTGATGAAGTGATAGCGTACATCTATATGCTTGGTCTTCGAATGCTGAACCGGGTTAGCTGTTATAGCGATTGCGCTCTTGGAATCACAATAAATAGGAATGCGCTTGTAGTTGTACCCAAAGTCCCTTAACTGTGTCTTCATCCAAAGGACTTGTGAACAGCAGCTAGCAGCAGCTACATATTCAGCCTCAGCAGTGGATGTTGAAACACAATTTTGTTTTTTTGAGGTCCAACTTACAAGTTTTCACCTATAAATTGACATGATCCATAGGTGCTTTTCCCGTCTAGCTTACATCCTGCATGGTCAGCATCTGTAAAGGTAGTTAGATCAAAACGAGAATCCTTTGGATACCAAAGACCTAAATTGGGAGTGCCTTTGAGATATCTAAGGATTCGCTTAACAACATTAAAGTGCGACTCTTTAGGATTAGACTGATATCTCGCACAAAAACAAGTGGCAAACATTATATCTGGGCGACTCGCAGTCAGATAAAGTAACGAACCAATCATGCTTCGATATACTTTTTGATCTACAGGTTTACCAGAGAGATCTGCATTTAATAGTGTACCAGTAGCCATTGGTGTTTTCATGACTGAACTATCTGACATATTGAACTTTCTTAACATGTCTTTATGTATTTGGCTTAATTAATGAAAATGCCTTCGCGTAATTGCTTTACTTGTAGACCAAGAAATAAATTTAACTCACCCATCATTGACATTTCAAACTTTGTTTCCATGATTTTAGAAAAGGTATTGCAAAATTTCTGATTTGTCGACCCAAATATTATGTCGTCAACATAAATCTGAATGAGAATCAAGTCCTCACCTTGCCTTTTGAGAAATAAGGTGGTGTCAACCGTACCTTTCTTGAAGCCAGAAGCTAGGAGAAATTTAGTTAGTGTTTCATACCAGGCTCTTGGTTTCTGTTTAAGACCATATAGTGCTTTGTCTAGCACGTAGACATGATCAGGGTAATGAGGATCAATGAAACCTTCAGGTTGTGCCACGTAGACCTCCTCATGCAGAACGCCATTTAGGAAATCTGACTTTACGTCCATTTGATAGACTGTAAAGTTTTTGTGCGCTGAATATGCTAAGAAGATTCTGATGGCTTCAATCCTTGCAACAGGGCCGAATGTTTCATCATAGTCAATACCCTCCTGTTGATAGTACCCTTTTGCAACCAATCGAGCTTTGTTTCTCACAACTACTCCAGCCTCGTCTTTCTTGTTTCTGAATACCCACTTGGTTACAATAACAGTTTTACCTTTAGGTAGTGGGATCTGTAAATCCAAGATCTCTAAATCCTAGAGAGAGAAAGTAGAGAGAGAGACAATGTAGCGCAAAGTAAGAATTTGTATTGATGTCGCGTTAAGGTGTGTTTAAGGAACAAGAACCAAAGGGACTTAAATACCCTTGGTCAAACACACAGATAAAACCTATCTAAGTACAGTATAAGACCAAGCCTATAAATACAATGATTACTATAAAATCAAACTTAGCAATCTCCCCCATAGTAATCATTGGCGCTGTGGTCTTCAAAATCCATCTTCTAAATCAACATGGACCATCTAAGCGACTTTGCAAAGCTTTCTGACTTTATAAAAAAAAAATTATTCTCAACATCTTTCAGTTTGAGTTATCTTTGCTACCTTGACAAGACTGGACCAGATTGGAATAAACTTGAACGAACAATCGATTCATCAGCTTGTGGTCTAGACGACACACCTCTTTTAAATGACCTTGAATGAACAATGGTGGTCGGAGCATGAACAACAAAAGATGTAGTATAACTGAGAAAATAGAATCTTGAGCGAATCTTGATCAGCAAATAAACTTTGGAGCTCTTTGTCTCTTTAACATCTCCTTAACTTCTCCCCCTCATGACCTTGATGATCTGGATCAACTTGGTCATGCAAATGTTGGAGACGAGACAGCTGTCTCAAAACGTGGCTTATAAAAATGAAAAACAAAGATTATCTAATCAGTTAAAGGAGATTGAAAAGAAGCTTTATAGAATTGGGCAATCACAACAAACGTTAAATCTAATTGCACCAAAAGAACCCAAGTATGCGAATACGGGTATCGGTTACGATAACCCATATTATCTGAAAAAAGGCCCTATCCAAAGTTCCTACGATGTATGCGTCCGAATTTCTTGGATTAGACAAGACCTATCCAGAATACAAAATCAATTGGACCAAACCAATTGAGGATGAGGAATGGGAAGAGGATAAGTTGAGAAGGGAGAACTCTACTAAAATGAACCTATCTTTCGTTTATGATTCATTAAATGCATCTTACAATGAAGAAAAATCTTGTTTCTTATCAAATGACTATTTTAGAAGCTACACTCAAGCTGAACTAGATGCTAAAACCGTTAAAACTGAGGAGGAACAACTAGATCATAAAGTCTATATTCCACCTCTGATTTTAGAAAAGAAAATTGTTCAGCTAGAAGAGTCGTTTGAACAAGAAAGGAACAGATTTCAAAAGGAAAAACAAGAGATTTTATCCCAAATTGAGTGCCTCCATTGCATTAAAGAGGAAACTGTGTCAGTTAAGAAGAAAGAATACTTTCAGACAAAAATAAAGAAGTTAAATTCACAACTGGCTGCTTTGGCAGCAGATCGCCTGAAAGAGCAACTTCACAAGGCTGAGTCTCAAGCTAAGCCTCCAATTCTTCAAAGCGAGAACACTCGTCTGTCTGAAAATTCTTATCCTGCCTCCGACACATCTTCCTGTAAAGCCTTTTTGGGTGACTCGTCACCAATTCTTTCAAAAGGAAAAGAGCCTCAAGTTTTCGAAACGGCTCAATGTTCTGACTTTCAAAATGCTTCCGCCTATGATCCGCTCCAAACTAATTCTTCCGATGTCCTGAATTGCTCAAGCGATAAGGTCCCTTCTGATGAGGAAATGGAATTTTCTGCATACTTGAATTCTGAGGTGTGTCTAGATAGTGATTTGAATCAATTTGATTTTGATCCTCTTCTTCCAAGTCACGTTGATTTTCTAAATTCTTCTTGTGAGCCTCCGGTACAATTTTATAAGGGTGAAAGTTCCACATCCGCCCCTCAAAAACCTTCTGTGAACGATTCTTCAAAGTCTAAATATAAAAAACATTCACAAAAGACGAAAAAGACCGGTAGCTCCAAAAGACAACAATCTTCAAGTTTCACATCTTTTGACTATGGGTTTAACGGTATTTCAGATACTTTTGGTCGGCGAAAAGAAGTTAAATATGCTTGGGTAGCTAAGAAGTCAAAGGAAAGCTCGGCGACACCAGAATTAGTTGCTCCAGTTCTAAAGTCTAGGAAACACAATAACAATCATGATGTTTTTAATTCTAAACCTGTAGTTGAATGTAATGAAACTTTTCCTTTAAAAGTTTATTCTAGTTCGCATTTACTTCAACTGTCTCATGATTGTATTTGTTGCTCTTATTGTGGATCGAATGAGTTTGTTGATCGCCGTTATGCATCTGATTGGTTTGGCTCATATCATGTTGCTAATTATAATGCTCAGTTTAATGTTCCCCGTCTTAGAAACAGACCCAAGTCTAAACGGGCATCCAAATCGGGTGTTAAATCTAACCCCAAAGGACCCATTTACGAATGGCTACCTAAAAAGAAATAACTTGTTTTGCAGGAAGGTCATGTGTGGTATCTAGATTCAGGTTGCTCCAAGCACATGACCGGAAGAAAGGAGCTACTCACAAACTTTACCGAGAAGTTTTGTGGGAATGTACGGTTTGGGAACGATCATTATTCTCCCATCAGGGGTTACGGAGATATCGTCAAGGATAATCTCACGATTAAGAAAGTGCCATATGTCGAAGGCCTTGGTCACAATCTCTTCAGCATCGGTCAATTCTGCGACAAGGATCTAGAGGTCACTTTCAAAGCCAAGAGGTGCAGCATTCGGACTGAAGACGGAAAAGAAATCCTTGCTGGAACGCGTCGCTCCAACCTCTACACGATTGACCTCTCGTCTCTGAAAGCAGATAAGGAAGTTTGTTTAATGTCTAAAGCCTCTACCGAACAAAGCTGGTTATGGCATCGTAGACTCTCGCACCTGAACTTCAAGACTATCAACAAGTTGGTGCTCCGTAGTCACGTCAAGGGCATGCCTGATCTTAAGTTCGAAAAAGATCATTTGTGTGCCGCCTGCAAAATGGGCAAGATGAAGAAGGCTTCTCACAAGCCTAAAGTCACTCCTAGTACTTCACGGTCCTTTGAACTCATTCACATGGATTTATGTGGACCGATGCGCGTCCAAAGCATCAATCATAAGAAGTATGTCCTGGTGATGGATGACGATTTTTCTCGCTACACATGGGTCCGATTCCTCCGATCAAAGGATGAAACTCCCGAATTGATTATCTCTCTACTGAAGAGTATTCAAGTCTGTCTCAACCTATCAGTCCAGACCATAAGGATGGATAACAGCACAGAGTTCAAGAATCAAGTGCTCACCGGCTACTTGACTTCAGTGGGCATAACACATACTTTCTCAGCTGCTCGCACTCCTCAGCAAAACGGGGTAGTAGAGCTCCGGAATCGAACTCTTGTCGAAGCAGATCGCACGATGTTATCTCAGTCCAAGATACCGCTATTTTTATGGACAGAAGCAGTTGCAACCGCTTGCTACACTCAAAACCGCACTATCATCAACAAGCGGTTCAACAAAACACCGTACGAGATCATCAACAAAGGCATCCCCAATATCAACTATTTTCATGCATTCGGGTGCACATACTTCGTACTGAATGACAGGGATGATCTCGGAAAATTCAGCCCCAAAGCGGACGAAGGAGTGTTCATTGGATATTCCCAGCACGCCAAAGCTTACCGTGTCTACATCAAACGAACGAAGACCGTCGTTGAGAGTGTGAACGTGACTTTTGACGAGGTCGCTGATATGGCTTCTGAACACCTCAGTTCAGAACCCGCATTAACTGGTGTGTTAGCTTCTGGACAAGTTCATTCAGGAGCTACACAATCTCCAGTAAATCCAAATCATGCGTCTACGTCAAGAGCACACCTTTCTGATTTGGATTTACTATTTGAGTATTTCTATAATGAGTTGTTTAATATTAAGTCTAATACTTTGTCTTGTAATAGGAATGCTCCTCAAGCACCAGAAGAAACACAAGTCACTGGTCCAACCGACTCCGGTGGCTCATCCTCGCCTGGTGCTCCATCATCTACTGAAAATGATTCTGCTTTCCCGAGCTCGAGTGATCCTCCCCCTATCCAAGATTCTACTATCGCACCGGCAATAGTAGGCCCTCCTGAACCGACACTTGTGGAAGGCATTCCTGAAGTTCCCATTCCGGCAATCCCGGATCCTGCTCTAAATGACTCGCCTGCTGAGTCGTCCTCTGCTGCACTCTCGACTCCGACTAAGGAACTTCCACCTCACAGTCCGTCATCACTCGAAGCAATTTAGGATTTACCCCCCGGTGGTTATGTGGACCCCGATACTTCTCAACAGACATATCAACCGCTTCCACACACCACCAAGTGGACTCGAGATCACCCCCTACATCAGATCATTGGTGATCCCAAGACGCCTGTCCAAACTCGATCTACTACTGCGAACGATTGCTTATTTTCTTCGTTCCTCAGCCGTATCAAACCTTCCACCGTCTCCGAAGCGTTGAATAATCCAGACTGGGTGATCGTTATGCAAGAGGAACTCAACCAATTTGAGAGCCTCAAAGTGTGGCGCCTTGTTCCCCGGCCAAAGAACAAGACGGTGATTGGGACGAAATGGATTTTCAAGAACAAGAAGGACGAAACTAGAATCATTGTCCGGAACAAAGCACGTCTAGTGGCTAAAGGCTATCGCCAGCAAGAAGGTATAGATTACAAGGAGACGTTTGCACCGGTTGCACGCATTGAAGCTATTCGCATGTTCCTCGCTTACGCCGCCCACAAGAATTTCATTGTCTTTCAAATGGATGTGAAATCTGCGTTCCTGAACGGCGTTCTCAAAGAGGAAGTGTATGTCTCTCAACCCGAAGGCTTCGTTAGTTCTGAATCTCCGAATCATGTTTATTTTCTTGACAAGGCCTTATACGGTCTTAAGCAAGCGCCACGAGCTTGGTATGACGCTTTCTCATCCTTCTTGATTAAATCTGGTTTCTCTAAAGGTAAGATTGATACTACCCTATT
Source organism: Arctium minus (assembly GCA_954870635.1). Classification (NCBI taxonomy): domain Eukaryota; kingdom Viridiplantae; phylum Streptophyta; class Magnoliopsida; order Asterales; family Asteraceae; genus Arctium; species Arctium minus. The sequence continues at coordinate 72,403,956 of OX941089.1, read as the reverse complement.
TATTAAAAGAGAAAAGAAAGATATCATTCTTGTACAGATTTATGTTGATGACATTATCTTTGGCTCCACAAACCCCAAGTATTGTCAGAACTTTTCAGCCTTAATGAGTAAACATTTTCAAATGATCATGATGGGGCAAATGAATTTTTTCCTGGGTCTTCAAGTGAAACAATTAGCAACAGGAATTTTCATTAATCAATCTAAATACATCTCGGATATTCTTCGGAAATACCAGATGGAAAACTCTTCACCTATGAAAACCCCCATGTCTACTAGTTTAAAGCTACACATCGATCCTGATGGAAAGAATGTGAATGCTACAACTTATAGAGGTATGATAGGTTCTCTGATGTACTTGACGGCGAGCTGGCCAGATATTATGTTCTCGACATTTCTATGTGCACGATTTCAGTCGAAACCTAAAGAGTCTCACTTAGCTGCGGTTAAGCGTATTATCCGATATTTAAAAGGTACTGCTAATCTTGGTTTGTGGTACCCAAAAGAGACAGGTTTTGAATTGACAGCCTACTCGGACGCTGACCATGCTGGAAACATGCTGGACCGGAAGAGCACATCCGGCCATGTCCAGTTCCTGGGAGATCGTCTCGTCAGCTGGGCTTCGAAGAAGCAAAACTGCGTATCCACCTCGACCGTCGAGGCCGAATATGTAGCAGCCGCCAGTTGCTGCTCGCAAGTTATATGGATGCGCACCCAGCTGAAAGACTATGGTTTTAACTACTCGAGGATCCCCATCTACTGTGACTCCAAGAGCGCCATTGCAATATCTAGCAATCCAGTCCAGCACACGAAGACGAAGCACATTGATGTTCGTTATCACTTTATAAAAGACCACGTGGAAAGAAGTACCATCGAACTCTACTTTGTTAATACAGAGCATCAGTTAGCAAACCTGTTCACCAAAGCTTTGGACGAAAAACGCTTTACTTATCTTGTGTCCAAGCTAGGTATGCTAAATCTGAAAGTTTGATCCACTCACAGCCCTCATCGAGTTTCATTCAATATCGAATGACTGTGTCTAATGCCCTAGTGACTTGTCTCTGGTTGCTCCGATCCACACTCCTTGGTTATTGAATTTTACTCGCTAAGCTCTATGTCAATTTCAATCTTCTGTATCAATTAAGTAGATTTCGCGTGTTTCTAGTTTTTTCTCGTGTGCTTTTCCTTTCTTCGTGGTGTTTTCATGTTTCTTTTGCAGGTCCTTACGGTTCTATCTGAAAGCCTAAGTCGTTTGTGGTGGTCTTTAGAAGATGTTCATGTGTTCAGGGGGAGCACAATTGTACGATGTTTTGGTAAGGTTCTCTAGTCCTCCATTCAAGGGGGAGCAGGTAAGGTCTTTCCTGCGTTTGGACTTCCTCGCAGAACTCGTCGAGGGGGAGCTCTGTCTCGTAAGGGTTTCCATGTTCGAGGGGGAGCAAATTTTTTTTTCCTTAGGTTTTATTTTTTTCTTTCCTTAGGATTTTTTTTAAATGTGTTCTTCCTTAGTTGTGTCCGTTCGTTTTTTTTTTCTTCAAAGTTTTTTTTTTTTTTAGTTAAGTTTTTTTTAACTTGGTCTTTCTTATAAATATAAAAATACAAAAAAAAAATTCATTTTCAATAAAATCCCAATTCCTTGGTTTCTGGCCCAACCGAATCCCGCCCCAAGTTCATAACAGACCCACGGTTTCAGGCCCAAAGCCCTGACCCGGGGTTACCCGTCCTACACGACCCGGGGTGTTTAAAACCCCAGGCTTCCTTTTCTTTCCCTCACTCTCAGTATCGATCTTTTCTCTCTATCTCTCTAACCTTTCGACCGGACCTCTGGTAATCTCTTCTCGATCTCGTCGCTCTCTCTCGCTATCGTTGATCGATCACAGGTTCGACCCTCCTAGCCTTATATCTCTATGTTTTAAAGCGGTTGGTCGATTGATAGGTATTAGGTTTCAATCGGTTCTGGGGTTGTTTTTTATTCTGTGTGTCGATTCGTGTTTCTCAGGATGGTTATTCGACCTAGATTTTACCGATCGAATGATTTTACAGGTCGAATGCTTTTACCGGTCGAAGGCTTTTACCGGTCGAATGCCCTTAACGGTCGAATGCCCTTACCGGTCGAATGTTTTTATCGGTCGAATGCCTCCCGGTCTAAGACCTCCTCGGTCAAACGGTTTACCGGTCGAATGTTTTATACCGGTCGAAGTCAGTACCGGTCCTTTACCAATCCCGGTCCTTTGGTACTCCTGTGTAATCTTGGTGTTTTTGGTTTAAGGGGTTTGTTTCTTATTTGCTTATATCTATATATATATATATATATATATATATATATACATGTTTGTGCATGTGGTGGTTGTGCGAGTTCGAGTTTCGGCACCTTGTGGTGATACAAATTTTAAGTGGTGTTGCGCGAATTGGTTACAGACCCTATTTCACGAATTGGGTTTGTTTTCCCAGTAATTTGGAGTTAGTGTAGCTTGTGGTTTCAATCATGGCCATGTAACTCCAACGGCATTCGTGTTCTAAATGTACCTCCGTTCTCACCGATTTATTCTTACCAGGTACTATGGCGCAAACTCCACCTCCAGCGATTGATCCAATCGCCGATGCTGAGCTGATTCCCGAGGATCAGTTCCTTCAGCTCACACCAAACAACTATCATCTCGATGTAACCCAACCTGCCATTCAATTTCAGGTCATCATCGAGATCCTCAGTGGGCGTCCTCTATCATATGCTCTATCGGAGACAGCGGAAGTGCCGCTATTATACCTACAACAGTTCTGGAAATCTCTACATGCCTTGGAGGCCGACGGTGAATTCCATCTGGAAGGCCGAATTGATCACACACCTGTGCTCCTCACTTGTGATATTTTCCGACAATTTATTCATCTGCCAACCGCCGGTTCAGTCCAGGGACGAAATAGCTTTGACCCGCTCGTATCGGACGCCACTCTATGCGCTGAACTCTTGTCCCTAGGATATGGCGCAGATCTTCGTCTTCCATCCAGTTTCAACCGCAAGTACCTGTCCACGTTATGGTACACCATGTTCACTTACCTCAATCGATGTCTTTCGGCTATCACAAAAGGCATCGACCAGACGAGTATTAACATTCTCTGCCTATTCCACTCAGTGGCATTTCATCGCCATGCGGATTTCGCCGACTTCCTATGGTACGACCTTGTTCAGAAAGTACGATCGAAAGCGACAAAGAGACAGAACTTCATACCGTTTATGAGGTTCCTCCAACTGATCATCCGAAGTTACATGAATCTATATCCTCAGATTCCTCGCCGTTCAACGCACCCTACATGTCCGCATCACCCGACTCGTAAAATACCAGCACGCCCAGATCCAGAAGGTATCGTCGCCCGACAAATCCCAGTCGGGTTGCTGGCCTACGCTCGTCCTTCGGCACTGAGTGTTATAGCTTATAGGCACACACACAATCTTCCAGCTCCCATGGTCCAACCAGAACCGGTAGGACCTGCCCAGGGAGCACGACCTGAGAGGCGTGAGGGTCCGCGTCCCCGTACGAGAGGTGGTAGAGTCCGGATAGCTGGAGCTTCCGGACCGGCTGTGATGAGTGATATCGTTGTGAGGGGAACTGGAGAGGGTAGTGCCGTTGGATCGAGACAAGCCAGTACTTCACGGCGATCACCTACCCCGCCACGGGAGACCTCTCCGATGGTAGAAGAGGACACAGCTACTGAATCGGCCAACGTTCAGTCCTCTTCGGAAAAAGAAACAGTTGCTGAAACCGCAACCAAGTCTGCGGAGGAATCAAGTACTTCCGGCACTCAGTCGGAAGCTGCCACCGACTCTGAGGAGGCAGCGGATCAATCCGGAAGTCAGTCGGAACCAACCACAAACGTATCGGAATCAAATGAAGAGTCTTCTGACTCGGATGGTGACGATAATCATCCCTCACCTGGAGAAACAAGGAGAGCGGAGGGAGTTGCAGTTGAAAATTTAGAAGTGAGAAGAGAGAAGGAAAGGAGAACCAAGATGCATCTTGAGCGTACACGAGTGACAGGGCAACCATCAACGGTTGTACCCTCCCTAGCCACATCCACCCAGATAGCCACATCTGCTACCCAGTCTCATGTGTTGAGACAGGGTATTGAAGAAGACGTCGTGGACCTAGCGGCGCAATTGCACACCCCACCCAGCCACTCCGCCATCTCTCAAAAGATGGTGGTTTCAAGTTCACACGGGGACATAGCACATACGCTACCAGTCTCTCACTTGGAGAGTTCGGGTATTGAAACAAGAGAACAGTCGCCCCCGTTCTCGACTTCTTTCGGTGCACAGTGTCTAGAGCCATTTGATGTAATATCTCCCATTCCTAGGACACAAATACCTTTTTTGGCTACTGTCGGTAGCCTTAGTGGCCCGGCCGGAACATCCATAGTAATTCCAACTTCGGTTGGTTTACGAGAATTGGGTGGAAGTCCTACCACAGCTATCATCACGCCAGCTGTGAACGTAGGCGGCTTGACTTCTACTGTCGTAGCTACAACGGGAAGTCTGAGTGACCCCGGAGTTACCCCAACTGAGTTCGTCTCAAGGGAATATATGGACGGCTCCCTAAAGGTTGTCCAATCCATGATGCGAGAGGAGGTAGATTCTCTGAAACGTATGATCAAAGGCAAAGGTCCTGTGACTGAGCCTGAACCACTACCTCCTACACCACTACCTTTCATTCCTGCTACCGAGATGTCCATCGAGGATCTAAAATCCATACTCCTTGCCAAGCTTCTTGCCCAATCTCAAACAGAACCCTCCCGGGATGTCGATCTTTTATCACTACTATGTATTCAAGCATCCACCCCTACCCCACCGCCCCCCCAACCCATTATATCTCCTGAAGCCTTCCAGCTACATCAAGCCATGCTTCAATCTTTGCAGCAAACCGTAGCTGTATTGACTGAACGCCTATCAGCCGAGGAGGATACCTGCCGAAACCAGGCAGACAGGCTCAAGCGTCGGCATGATGATCAGGATGATCTTGATCACCATGAGGGGGAGAAGAGCCAACGCCTAACAGAGCCAGAGATACAGACTGTGGAAACAACTCAAGTGGGAACGGAACAGGGTTCGGGTTCTGGTACTCGATCAGAAGGGCAGGGACAGGCACGGGAACAGTGTATGGATTTGGTGCTGTATGACATTCCAAGGGTTGAAAAGCCTGAGGAATTTGGTGAAGGTTCTCCGATTGTCCCTGAAGACTGGGCGTTAATTCTTGATCCCTATGAAGTTACTGACCCGACAGAATAATGTGCAAACACTGAAAGAGCTCTGGTAGTTATGCAAGCTGAAATAGAAGAGATTCTTAATCCAGACGATCAGACTTCTGTCGTGGTTCCACTGTTGACTTATGCTGTTGATCACCCTGATCTTCCTGATACAGATATTCCCGCTAGATCTCCTCCAGCGTCACCAGTTAAGGAAACAAAAAGTACTACACCAGTTCGTCTGTCCAAGTGGGAAAGAGTCAGAATCAAAGTTCCATTTCTTGAAGAAAGCCAAAAGAAGATCATTGCCCATTGGATTCGTTCATATGATGAAGTTGTACTTCATGGTCTACAGTCTGTGAAAAACAAGGAAAAACAGCGGGAGATTGTGTTCGTGTATAAGAAGTTTCAAGGCAAGCACTCCAAGACAAAGCTCAGGATTACATCAGTTGACCGGATTCAATCTGCCTTCTTCATGAAATTAAAGTATTCAGACTTCATGGTAACAAGAGAAGATGGTCAGAAGTATTGTTTTTCTGAAGCTGACTTTCCGTGTCTTGAACCATAAGATCTGTTGTTCATTCTTCGAGACTTAAAGACCAGAACCATCAGACCCGAGGAAGTCATTGATGAACTAGAGACTGTAAAGAGGTATATGAAGTGTGCGATGAAACTTGCCTCGGTGGAAGACTTTCAGATCGGGTTAGAAAGCGACCAGCCAAAGATAAATCTGATCAAGCCTGATTTGAAGATTCCGTCTGATGCCTAGAGTGTACCTGCCTTTACTGTGATAAAGCTTCCAGAGTTTGGCATGACCTACCTGAACAACAAAGGTATTATGCGATTCATTCGGTTTAATCAGATTGCCAGATTTTGTGACGGTACGTTAATGATGCTAAAAGACAAGTTGAAGCATGCTCTTGACCAAGATGAAAAAGGGGTTCTGCCTTTGGATCCTAAATACAAGCCACTTGTTCTTGAAGCACTGGGTGTAATTGAAGAGCGACTGGAGTACAGGACTCAAATTCGATATTTCGAGATCAGCTTTGGTTTCCGAAAGATTTATGTTCCTAACTGGCACGATTATCAACTTCTATTTAAAGGGGGAGATTGTTAGGGCAATTTATATGTTAAATAGAAGTTCAGGGTGTAAATTGTAATTGTTTGGAAGTTTAATAGCTTGTTGGGCCTAAAAGCCCATAAGCCCATTATCTTGTAAAGCCTGGATATATAAAGGTTGTTTTACTTTCTTTTACAGTTTAGTCTCATATTTTACAAACAACTAGTTTATAGGTTTACTCTTCCTGATCAGAAATCTTTTCTGTAAACCTGTAACCCTTTGATTTCATATCAATCATATGACTAGTTGTTGTGACTCTTATATTGTTCTTCATTGATTATATCTGTTGATTGCACTGTATCTGGGATCTACAAAATCAAGAAAATCAATCAAATTCTCTGAATTTTTTACAAAATCAGTTTGAAAAATCAGTCTCTCAAATCTCTCAGATTTAGAATAGCTCTGATACCAATTGATAATCCCAAAATCAACCAAATCTTAGAGAGAAAAAGTAGAGAGAGAGAATTGTAAGCGCAAAAGTAAACTTATATGGAGAAATGCGTGAATTCCTTTCAAACACCAAAACCACAAGGGACTTAAATACCCTGGCCAATACTACACAGTATACACAACAAAGAACACAGTATTAGACCAAGTCTATAAATACAATGATTACTATAAAAACTGACTTAACAGTTTTCAAAAACGACGGTACAGATACGAACCAATAGGATTGTGCCACGTCAGGATGGGCGGTGCATGATCGAGTACGTGCGCCTCCCTCTATTTTTACGCGCGTGGCATTTACTATTCCCACATGACAGTGATTTTAAATAATAACCCGCATTGAATGACTAAATGCTAAAAATTTCAAGTGAAAGTGGTAGAAGCTTTGTGGGTCTAGAGCTTCTGAGGTCATTAGGAGGATTCGGAACACTGAGAAGACCTAGACATTTGAAAGAACTTATGAGATGATCGAACACAAACCCAATCATATGCTTAATGGACAAGAAACCCCTTTTGAGAGGTGCAGAGGCTCTGTGAAAGGTCACAGAGGCTCTATGGAGGACCTCAGAGGCTCTGAGTTCCAAATTTCTAATTTAGGAAATAATTTAGGGTGGTGATCACTCAAAATTTGGGAAAGGATTTTGAAGGGCAGAGAGAGACATATTTGAAGAATAATGTCGAGCTCCCCCTTGAATTGTCAAGGTCTCCTATTTCAGCTCCCCCTTGATCTATGCTTGGATCCTTTTGAAAATAGTCGTTGAACAAGACACAGAGCAAGAGAGCCATTTTGACAAAATTTACTAGAAAGAGATTGTACATACTGAAGAAAGAAAAAAATATGTACAACTGATATAAAATATGTATGGCAGAGTCTCTGTGCAAGGGTACAGAGGCTCTGTGGATCAACTCATGTTAAGCATACCAATCTTGCCAACAAGAAAAGTAAATCTTTTCTCATCTAATGCCTTTGTGAAAAGGTCAGCAAACTGGTAGTCTGTGGGGACAAAGTACATTTCTACGGTCCCATGCTCCACATGATGTTTCAGAAAGTGGTACCTGATATCGATGTGTTTTGTCTTAGAGTGCTGAACAGGGTTGGCAGAGATCGCAATGGCGCTTTTGGAATCACAGAGGTTGAGGATTTTCTCAAGGTCAAATCCATAGTCTCTGAGTTGGGTTCTCATCCACAGAACCTGTGAACAACAACTAGCGGCAGCAATGTATTCTTCTTCTGCCGTAGAGGTCGAGACACAATTATGTTTCTTAGAAGTCCAGCTCACTAGTTTCCCCCCAAGAAATTGACAACTCCCAGAGGTACTCTTTCTGTATAGCTTGCATCCTCCGTAATCTGAATCTGTATAAGCCACAAGATCAAAGCCAGATTTCTCCGAATACCAGAGGCCAAGATTCTTGGTCCCTTTTAGGTAACTGAAGATCCTCTTGACAGCATGAAGATGAGTTTCTTTGGGGTTAGCTTGAAATCTTGCACAAAGGCATGTGGCAAACATTATATCTGGTCGTATTGCGGTTAAGTACAACAGAGACCCTATCATACCTATGTAGAGTTTACACTCCACATATTTGTCCTCTGGGTTTGCATGAAACTTAGATCCAGTGGCCATAGGGGTTTTCATTGGTGAAGAGTCAGAGAGCTTGTATTTTTCAAGTATGTCAGAGACATATTTAGATTGGTTTAGGAAAATGCCCTCTTTGGTTTGTTTGACTTCCATTCCTTTCAAGAAGGTGAGTTCTCCCATCATGCTCATCTCAAACTCACTCTTCATCAATGACTCAAACTTTTTATAATATGATTCATTTGTGGACCCAAAAATAATGTCGTCAACATAAATATGCACAAGTAGAATCTCACCTTTTCTCTTTTTATAAAATAAGGTAGTATCATTTGTACCTCTTTCGAAACCATTCACAAGAAGAAAATTTAAAAGTCTGTCGTACCAAGCTCTGGGGGCTTGCTTGAGTCCGTACAGAGCCTTGTCCAAGAAGTACACGTGATTAGGGTACATGGAGCTTTCAAACCCTGGTGGCTGTTGGACGTATACTTCTTCTTGAATTTGTTCATTTAGGAAGGCTGACTTTACATCCATTTGAAATACTTTAAAACCTCTGTCGACTGCAAAGGCAAGAAATATTCTTATTGCCTCGAGCCTTGCCACAGGGGCAAAAGTTTCTTCATAGTCAATCCCTTCTTCTTGGCAATATCCCTTGGCCACCAGTCTTGGTTTGTTCTTGATCACCACACCATCCTCGTCCTTTTTGTTCCTGAACACCCATTTGGTCCCTATTGCAGTTTTGCCTTTCGGTAGAGGCACTAGGGTCCATACTTCGTTCCTTTCAAATTGCAGAAGCTCCTCTTGCATGGCGTCTACCCAGTTTGGGTCTTGAAGTGCTTCGGAGATCTTTTTAGGCTCGATAATACTCACAAAGTTTGTATAATAACAAAATTTTGCAGTACTAGATCGAGTCTGGACTCTGTCAGAGGGGTCACCTATGATTTGGCTCTGTGAGTGACTTCTGGTCCACTTTGTCATTCGTGGTAGGTGATCATTGGAACATTCTGAGATCACTTCTGGAGCATGTTGTATTTCTTGATGTTGATCACACTCTGTAGAAGGGAGATCATTTGTACTTGTCACGGGACTTGATAGATCATTATGAGTTAATGTTATGAGCTCTGTGGTGCCTTGTTCAGAGTTCTCTGATTGTTCTGGTGTTGAACCTTCATAGATATCTTGAAGATGACCATGATCTTGATTAAGCTTGAAGCCTTGTTCAGTGTTAGACTATGAGTGCTCCCCCTCGAAAATTGCACCTACAAATGTAGTGGAAGAAGGTGAAGTATTGCTAGGACCAGTGAGAGATGTACCTGTCTGGTCTTCAGAGGCCTCAACTCCAGATGCTCTGTGATCATCCTCTGAGGGTTCATCATCGTTGAACATCTCTTCAAATAGATATTGAAGTTCATTTTCTCTAGATGAATCACCAGATTCTTTATCCTGAAGTTTGAGTCCTGAGTTGATTTGCTCAGAAGTCACCTGAAACGAGTCATCAAAATAAACATTAATACTTTCAAGTATATGTTTTTATTTGAGCACGTATGTTGGGAACTGAAGATTCTACTAAGTATAGTTACTACTGCTAGTACAAGTGTAGTTACTACTGCCAGAACAAGTTGAAGATTAATACTGCTAAGTGTTACTACTGCTAGTAGAATTACTACTGCTTGAACAAAGTTAGTACTGCTTAGCTAGTTAGTACTGCTAGTAGTTAGTACTGCTTGAAGTTAATGCTGCTAAGCATTATTAGTGCTGCTAAAGAGATCCGGATGGAAAGTACTACAGCTGGATATACTGAAGATATTTTATTCATTGTAATTATCTTTGTATTCAGTATATATATATAGTAGTGTTTAGAATAGGAGAATAAGGTTTTAACTTTAGTTTTCATTCTTTTAGAGAAAAATAACCTCAAGGCATAGATCCTAATTCTAGAGAAGTAGAATTCGTATTGGTGAGCCTGTTCATCAATATTGAGGTTGAGTGTGTAATCTTGTAGTTTTAAGCATTCAATACAAGTTTACTGTTTGATAAATATATACTGTTTTTGATTACTGTTTTATCAAATATCAAAGTGTTTTTCCGCAACTTCTTTGATATTAGTTTCTGAGTATTAATTCTTGTTAAGAATTCGATCCTGACAAGTGGTATCAGAGCCAAATTCTCTCAGAAACAGTTATTCATCATGGAAAATCTTACAGAATCAAGCAGTACTTTGGTCTCAAAAGTTCCAATGCTCAGATCCAATGAATTTGACATGTGGAAAATCAGAATCAAGCAATATATTCTCCTCACAGATTACTCTATGTGGGACATCATTGAGAATGGCCCATCTGATGGAGGAAAGATTGGTGAAGATGGCAAAAGAACTCCTCCAAAGACAGATACAGACAGGAAATCAAGACAGACAGAGATGAAAGCCTTGAGCACACTGCTCTTGGCCATTCCAAATGAGTATCAACACCAATTCTGCAATTGTACTGATGCACAGATGCTCTGGAATGCTCTAGAGAAGAGATTCTCAGGTACTAAAAGTACCAAGAGAAATCAAAAGGCAATCTTAAAACAACAGTATGAAAACTTCATCTCAACTAAGAATGAGTCCATGACTTAAACTTTTGACAGGTTTAATAAACTAATTGGTGAACTAGCTACTATGGGAGTACAGATTGATCAAGATGATGTGAACAGAAAGTTCTTAAGGTCCCTTGGAGATGAATGGACCATGTACACTGTGTCATTTAGACAGAATGATCAGTTGGAAGACAAAGAACTTGATGATCTGTACAATGATCTTAGAGTATTTGAAGCTGAGGTGGAGGCAAAGAAGAAGCCTTCTGGATATGTTCATAATGCTGCACTCCTATCAGCATCAATTGATTCTACTGCTAACCCTGAATCAGTTAATGTTGCTAACGGATCAAATTTAGATAAAGGCACTGATTATGTATTTGAAGCTCTTCTTTCTAATCATGGAAATTCTTCTTTGATCAATGATGACTTAGAACAACTTCATCCTGATGATCTGGAAGAGATGGATATTAAATGGCAGATGGCCATGCTCTCCATGAGGGTTAAAAAGTTTATAAAGAGGACTGGAAGAAACAACTTCTCACAAAGAAGAGAAGATGGAGCAGGGTTTGATAAATCAAAGGTAGAATGCTACAAATGCCATCTGAAGGGACATTTTGCTAGAGAATGCAGAAGTGGAATGTCTCACAACAACAACCATCAACAAGCTCAATCTGGAAGCTTCAATAACAACAGAAACTCTGCTCAAGCCCTTGTTTCTCAACAAGGAATGGGGTTTGATTGGAGTGATCAAGCAGAAGAAGCTATTCAGAATCAAGCTCTTATGGCTAAAGTATCTGATCTCCCATCTGAGGTAAGTTCTAATCTCTGCACTAAAACTTGCATAGACACTGTTAAAAGGTACAGGGATCACAATCAGAAGATGAGTGATGACCTGAAGAGACTAGAAAAGGATATAAAAGACTATGTGAGGATAGTAGAGAGATTTGAAGATCAAATCAAAGGTTTTCAAGCCAATGAACTACAACACTCATATGACACTAATTACTGGCAGTGGGAGAAAAAGGATTTAGAACTTAAACTGACCAAATCTAAAGAGGAGAGTGAAAAACTGAAAGAGGAGTTAACCAAAGTTAAGCTTGATGTAGAAAAGTTTTCCAATGCTTCTAAAGCAATGGACTCCTTACTGCAAAATCAGATTCATGATAAGTTGAGAAGAGGAATTGGGTATAATGCCACACCTCCACCATATAACAACAATTACATTCCTCCTACTTCAGACCTGTTAGACACCAAAGACAGGAAGGACTTGCCTGAGGGAGCCACTGAAATAGATCCCTTAGATGAGGAAATTGTTGAGGATAAGACTGAGAAAGAGGTTGACAAGAGTAAGGAGAACAAGGTGAGTGGTGAGATTTCTAAAGAAAACAACATTATCACCAATGAGGATTGTGGAAGGGCTTGGATCAAATCCAAGAACATAGAGAAGACAGAGGAAAAGTTTGGTAAGGTCCATTATAAACAGACCACAGTTGTGAATCCAGGTCCTTGCAAACAGTGTGCTTGTAAGAAGAATGAGTCCCAAAAACAGGACAAAAAGAGGGGAAATCAAAGAAACTGGAATAATCATTGGGCACATAAACAAGGGGTTGATCTGAGTAAAATCAATAGACCAAAACCTTGTTTTATCTGTGGCAAATTGAATCATCTTGCAAAATTCTGTTATTTCAATCCTATGAACCAAAGAATGAATTTCCAAAGATCCATGCAAAAACCCTTTGGTTATAAGAAAATTGAAAAGAATCATGTGGCTAAGAAAACTGTTAAAACTAAAAGCCACATGAAGAAAAAGTATTCTGTTAAAGAAAGTGTCAATATGTGGATTCCTAAAAGCACTAAAACTGTTAGTACTGCTATCACAAGTAGTGCTGCTGACAATGATAGTGCTGCTAGAAGTAATACTACTGCTAACAATGTTAATGCTGCTAACAAGGTTAGTACTGCTAAACCTGTTAGTACTGCTACACCTGTTAGTACTGCTAACTCTGTTAGTACTTCTAAGGTTAGTACTGCTTCTAGTGTTGATTCTGCTAAGCCAATCATATTGACAAAGTACTCTAATAAAGAGTGCTCTGAGTTTAAAAACCTCATTAAAAAGGAATGTAAATACTTTGATGAGAAAGGAAGACCCAAGATCACTTTGGCTTGGGTCCCCAATCATACTAATTGATTTATTTAATGTGCAGGGCAACCAACAGCTCAAGGGAAAGAGCATATGGCATGTTGATAGTGGTTGCTCTAGGCACATGACTGGCAACATGTCATGCCTTCAGGATTTCAAGCAAATTAATGGAGGACATGTTGCATTTGGAGACAATCTTACTGGTGGTAAGATAAGTGGAAAAGGTAATGTCACCAAAGGTAAGATGACATTTGAGGATGTCTACTATGTTGATCAATTAAAGTACAACCTGTTAAGTGTATCACAGGTTTGTGACAAACAACATAGTATATTATTTACTAACACTGAGTGTATGATTCTTGCTCCAGGGTTCAAGGTAGTTGATGAAAGCATGATACTACTTAGAACTCCAAGAAAAGACAATGTTTACTGTCTTGATTTGGACAATGTCAATAGTGATTCATCTTTAAATTGTCTTGTTTCAAAAGCTTCTATAGATGAATCCTCCCTTTGGCACAGAAGGATGTGTCACATGAATTTCAAGACTATGAACAATCTTGTTAAAAATAACCTTGTAAGAGGTTTACCTTCAAAAGTCTTTTCATGTGATGATCATTGTGTTGCTTGTCTTAAAGGCAAACAACACAAAACTTCTCATAAGACCAAAGAGTTAAATTCTGTTTCTTCTTGTCTCCAGTTATTGCATATGGATCTGTTTGGTCCTACAAATGTTATGAGTATAGGCAAGAAATCTTACTGCTTGGTTATTGTTGATGATTACTCCAGATTCACTTGGGTATATTTTCTAAGGACTAAGGATGAAACAAGTGGTCTTATCAAATCCTTTATTCTAAGAATTGAAAACCAAACTAATCAAAGAGTAAAAGTCATTAGATCAGATAATGGAACTGAATTTAAAAATCATGATTTAAACACTTTTTGTGAAGGAAAAGGTATTGAGAGACAATATAGTGCTCCTAGGACTCCTCAACAGAATGGTGTTGCTGAAAGGAGAAATAGGACACTAATAGAGGCTGCTAGATCTCTGTTGGCTGATTCAAAATTGCCAATTACATTCTGGGCTGAAGCAGTTAATACTGCTTGTTATGTCCAAAACAGAGTTCTAGTGGTCAAGCAAAAGAACAAGACCCCATATGAGCTTTTAAATCAAAGAAAACCTTTTATTGGTTTCTTCAAACCTTTTGGGTGTCCTTGTACAATTCTAAATACCAAATCTCACTTAGGTAAGTTTGATAGCAAAGCAGATGATGGATTTCTTGTTGGATATTCATCTCAGAGTAGGGCCTACAGAGTTTTTAACTCTTCTTCTAGAATAATTGAAGAAAGTGACAATGTCAAATGCAATGAGAACACACCAAATCCTGTTGGGTCTGGACCTCAATGGCTATTTGACATTGATTCACTAACTAACTCTTTTGGTTTCAGTAATGAGTATACAGGAACAGATGGTGGAGAATCAGAGATCACACAAGTTCAAGAAAGTATATCTAAATCTGTGATTTTTCCCATACCCACAGTAAATGAAGACTGTGAAAAGGAATCATTTACTGAACCAAGTCAGAGTGAAGAAGACACTAGAGATGAGGAGACTCAAGAATCAGAAGTGACATCTGAAGACACTTCAGTTGAGTTGCATGACTCTAATCTAGAGGCTGGACTGAATGAAGAACCTAGTCATAACACAAGAGTTCAAAAGAATCATCCTCCCCAGCTGGTAATAGGAGATATCTCTTCTCCTATGATGACTAGACATCAAAGCAGGCTTCAAGAAATGCAAGATCAACAGCATACAGTCCTTTCTTGTTTTCTATCCCAGCTTGAGCCTAAAAAGGCACATGATGCTATGAAAGAATCTAGCTGGATAGAAGCAATGCAAGAAGAACTGTTACAGTTCAAGCTACAAGATGTATGGGATCTAGTAGACCTTCCTAAAGGTCACAGAGCAATTGGCACAAAGTGGATTTTCAGAAACAAGAGAGATGAAAGAGGTATTGTCATAAGGAACAAAGCAAGGCTGGTGGCTCAAGGCTATACTCAAGAAGAGGGTATAGATTATGAAGAAGTTTTTGCACCTGTGGCTAGGATAGAAGCAATCAGACTATTCCTAGCCTATGCTTCTTACATGAACTTCAAAGTCTATCAAATGGATGTAAAAAGTGATTTTCTCTATGGATCAATTGAAGAAGAAGTATATGTCTGTCAACCACCAGGGTTTGAAAACCCAAGCTATCCAGACAGGGTATACAAATTAAAGAAAGCACTTTATGGACTACATCAAGCCCCAAGAGCATGGTATGACACTCTGTCATCCTATCTCTTGGAAAATGACTTTGAAAGAGGAGTCATTGATAAGACTCTCTTTATCAAAAGAAAGAAGAAGGATATCTTGCTGGTCCAAATCTATGTTGATGACATTATCTTTGGATCTACAAGAAACAACATGTGCAAGGAGTTTGAGGATTTAATGCATCAAAGGTTCAAAATGAGTTCCATGGGGGAACTTACTTTCTTCCTTGGACTCCAAGTTCAACAGAAGTCAGATGGCATTTTTATATGTCAATCCAAGTATGTGCAGGATATTCTAACCAAGTTTGGTTTCTCAGAATCAAAACCTGCCAGCACACCTATGGAAACACACAAGCAGATCACAGCAGATCTTGAGGGGGAGGATATGGATGTGCATCTTTATAGATCCATGATTGGCTCTCTCATGTATCTCACAGCATCAAGGCCAGATATTATGTTTCCAGTCTGTGTATGTGCAAGATTTCAAGTTAGACCAAAGCAATCTCACTTTCAAGCTGTTAAGAGGATATTCAGATATCTCAAAGGGCAACCCAGATTGGGACTTTGGTATCCTCATAACTCCCCTTTTGACCTAATAGCATACTCAGACAGTGATCTAGGTGGGGCAAACTTGGACAGAAAATCTACTTCTGGAGGATGTCAGTTTTTGGGTGTTAGACTAGTCTCATGGCAGTGCAAGAAACAAACCACAGTATCCACATCTACAACAGAGGCAGAGTACATAGCAGCTGCAAGCTGCTGTTCTCAAGTCTTATGGATTCAGAATCAAATGTTGGATTATGGGGTAACCTTTCTACACACTCCAATCTTTATTGACAACAGCAGTGCTATTAGCATTATAAATAATCCAGTCAAGCACTCAAAGACAAAGCACATTGAAATCAGGTATCACTTTATAAGAGATTGTAATGAAAAGAAACTCATTCAAGTTGTCAAAGTTCACACTGATAATCAGTTTGCTGATCTATTCACTAAAGCTTTTGATGTGGGTAGATTCACTTTCTTGGTAACAAGTGTGGGAATGATAAACTCTGAATAATCTTCTTCTCAAAAAGTGGTTTTATACCTGTATATTTTTATTCTTGGTGTTACTAATCTTCTTTTTCAGGATATGCATAGCAGTACTCAGTGTTTAGCAAAGTTTAAAAGGAGTAAGTATAGTTAATACTGCTAGTGGTTAATACTGCTTTCAGTTAATACTGCTTTCAGTTAATACTGCTCGTGGTTAATACTGCTTTCAGTTAATACTGCTAGTGGTTAATACTGCTTTCAGTTAATACTGCTAGTGGTTAATACTGCTTTCAGTTAATATTGCTTTCAGTTAATACTGCTAGTTAGTTAATACTGCTAGCCGTTACTACTGCTAGCAGTTAATACTGCTCTAGGTTAATACTGCTTATATTCCGAATACTATAAATACTCTTTGCCCGCCTAAAAGTTCATAACGACTCTTTGCATATTGTTCCCTTGCGCTCTAAACCCTTTCTCTCTCAAAGTTCAAAGTTTTCAGGCAAAAATCTTCAAGGTCAATGGCATCAATGGCGTTCATTGACGAGCACAATGAAATCGCAATGCTCCAAAAGCCAAAACAAGCAGAAGGCTTTCATCAGATTGTGGATTTCCTCAAGTCAAGCCACATTGCTCATGCTCTTACTGTATCCCCTACAATCTACATTGAGCACCAAAGGCAGTTCTGGGCTAATGCAACCATTGTTGTGGAAAATGGTGTGCAAATGATCAAGACAAGAATCTGTGATCACTCACTTACAGTTACTGAAGAAGTCATTCGCATCAGTCTACGTCTAGACGATGCCTCTGGTATAACGTCTATCTCTAATGATGAACTGTTTCCTAATCTTACTAGAATGGGGTATGAAGGCCCATTGGGGGTTTTCAAATTCTCAAAAGCAAAGTTTTCACCCCAATGGCGTTTTCTTGTTCATACCCTGATGCATTGCATCTCCAAAAAGACCACTGGATGGAGTGAGTTCAGCAGTCCAATTGCATATGCTTTGGTATGCTTGGCTACATCCAGAAGGTACAATTTCTCAAAGATGATTTTCAGTGATCTTGTATCAAATATGGGAAACAAAAAGAGTTTCTTTATGTATCCCAGATTTGTTCAGGAAGTAATTAACCATGAATTGACGGATATACCTCAACCTGTTGGGGTATATGTACCTAAACCCCCCAAAGGCAAGGTTTTCTCAAATATGAGAAGATCTGCTGGGGACTCGGAAGGAGTTGACACCCCATTGTTCTCTACAATGATGGTGGTGTCCCAAACCACTGAAGGTATGGCAGCAGGGTCAAGGCCCTCATTAGACCATCCCACTGCTAGCCAAGCCCAACCTTCTCACTCAAAAACAATTCCCCAGTCCATTCTTACAAAACCAACCTCTCCAATTACCCAAACTTATCAAAGAAAACAGGTAAAGAAGGCTCCTTCCCTTCTTGTACCATCACCCACACAGCCTTTAAGCCCTCTAAGGGAGAATTCTCCCCTAGAGAATATCCAAAGGGAAACCACAAGGGTGTCTCCCAACCCAAAGGAGGTGCTCTCTGAGGAGGAGGTAGAGCATATGGGTGATGAGGCTGCCACTACTCCTGCTAACACAGAGGAGGACAGTGGTAACATCAATAAGACCTCCCCCATGGCAACTTTGAATGAGCAATCATTTGAAGGTCCCTGGTGCCAAGAAACCACAGGGGTGGATAGTGCTTCTGCTAGGCAGAAGACTTCCACTACTAAAAGATCCAATGATCCTTCAATAGGGGGTAACACTCCTGGAGAAGGTGAGGACAGATATAACTATGATGAATTGATGGAGGCAATGGGCAACATCAACATGGATGTACTCAAACAAGGCAAAGATATTGAAGAGCTAAAACTCATTGTACTGTCACAACAAGAACAAATCATCAAGTTGAAGCAAATGGTAAGGAAACTGATTCTGCAAAAGAAGAAGAAACAATTTGTGCTCAGAAGGAGGGAACCAGTGACTGATGCTCCCAAAAAGGGGGAGTCAGAAGCTGATGCCAAAGCTAAGGGGGAGCAAGAGGAAAAACATAATGTTGAGGGGGAAAATGAGCAAGCAGCAGAAACAGAGCCAGCAGCAGAAACCATTAATACTGCCAGTTCAAGTAAAGCAGCAGAAATGGTTAATACTGCTGAGCTGAAAGAAGCAGCAGAACAAGTAAAAGAGGTTCTTACAGAGCTAGAGGTTGCAGAAACACTCATCAAAGCAAAACATGATACTCCCAAGGTCACCTCAAAGGCCAAAGGAGTTGTCATAAAAGAAAGAGGTGATGCAGCAAAGAACTCTAGCATTGAGAAGGAGATGGGTAAAGATAAAGGTAAGGCAAAGTTAGTGGAATCTGATCAACCAATCAAGAAGCAAAGGTTGGTTGAATCAGATGAAGCTTTAGCAAGGAAAATGCAGAAGGAAATGGAAAAAGAAGAAAGAGCTCAGGTGGAGAAGGACAGGGAAATGGCAAAGGCTTTAGCTGCTGAGCTAAATAAAGCCTATCAAAAGGGGCTTGAAACTGAAAAGGCTAAACAAAGGGCTATAGGTCTGAGAAAAGCTATGATGGCTAATACAAGTGCAAAGAAAAGAAGACCTTCACAAACTTACCAAGCCACTCAGGAAAGAAACAAAATGATAACTTTCTTGAGGAGTGCAATTGGGGTAAAGAAAGAAATGTTTGTGAAGATGAGTTTTGATCAAATCAGAGAGCTCTATGAAAAAGAAATGGGGAATCTGAAGAGCAATGAAAAGAAAAGAGTAGAGTTTGAAAGGAAGGCCAAGGAGAGTAATGATATAGATATGAATCAACCATTCCCTGAAAGTGAAGAGGGAACTCCTATCAAAGAAATGGCAAAGGAAAAGGAAGAAAAGAAGAAGGAAGTTACTCTAGTACAGGTTCAAAAGACTTTGAAAAGAACCAAGATGATGGCCAAAAGAAAGAAAGATAAGAAGCCTAGAGTAGAAGAAGAACAAAATGTTGCTGAAGAAGAAGTGGCACCTGAGTCATCAAGTCAGCAAGTGTCATTAATCAAAGATGATGTAAGCTTATATATGGTAGTGATGGACAAAGTGCCTGAACCAATTTCTGCAGAACCTGTTGGAGTTAAGCCACCTGAGATCATTCACTGGGATGTACTGACAATGGATGGGAAAGATTACATCAGACTCAAGAGGAAGGGTGATAAGTATGAAGTATTCAACACTTGGGTCAAGATTGTCAGAACATGCTCTAGATCTGATATAGAAGAGATGTTTGACATAGGAATTAAGCTGTATGCAGATCATCTGAATACTCCAGGAATTTCTCTTACAAAACTGGTGATGGAGTATCTATGCATGATGTTCAAACCTGAAGAAGTGGACCAGGTCATCAAGAGTGTGTTTAAAGAAGTCACAAGTTGGACTCTATATGAAACTAGTGGAGTATATGCAGTGACTTTGGATAGAAATCACACAGAATACTTCCTAGTGGATAGAGTATATAATCACACCAGACTGAAGGTTCATGCCATGCTAAAGAAGAAGTTGGGTTGTGCACCAAATTCAGAAATGGCCAAGTATCTAATTCAGAGGATAATCAATCAGAGTTTGGGACTGAATCCAGACTTAGGAGCATGATCTTGGAAGTTTTGGGAGCATAAAAAGAGCATCTGGAAGAATATCTGAAGAACTTGACTTCTCTTCTAAAAGTCAAGTTAGGGGGAGATTGTTGGGAACTGAAGATTCTACTAAGTATAGTTACTACTGCTAGTACAAGTGTAGTTACTACTGCCAGAACAAGTTGAAGATTAATACTGCTAAGTGTTACTACTGCTAGTAGAATTACTACTGCTTGAACAAAGTTAGTACTGCTTAGCTAGTTAGTACTGCTAGTAGTTAGTACTGCTTGAAGTTAATGCTGCTAAGCATTATTAGTGCTGCTAAAGAGATCCGGATGGAAAGTACTACAGCTGGATATACTGAAGATATTTTATTCATTGTAATTATCTTTGTATTCAGTATATATATATAGTAGTGTTTAGAATAGGAGAATAAGGTTTTAACTTTAGTTTTCATTCTTTTAGAGAAAAATAACCTCAAGGCATAGATCCTAATTCTAGAGAAGTAGAATTCGTATTGGTGAGCCTGTTCATCAATATTGAGGTTGAGTGTGTAATCTTGTAGTTTTAAGCATTCAATACAAGTTTACTGTTTGATAAATATATACTGTTTTTGATTACTGTTTTATCAAATATCAAAGTGTTTTTCCGCAACTTCTTTGATATTAGTTTCTGAGTATTAATTCTTGTTAAGAATTCGATCCTGACAACGTAGACTCGGTATGCCTTGGAGTTTGATGAGTAGCCAACAAATTTGGCTTCATCAGCTTTGGGACTGAATTTCTCGATTTGCTCCCTGTCGTTCAACACAAAGCATCTACACCCGAAGACATGGAAGTACTTGATATTTGGCTTCCTCTGATTCAACAGGTGGTAAGGGGTCTGTGCATGCCTTTTTACTATCATAGATCGATTTTTGGTAAAACATGTCGTGGAGATAGCTTATGCCCAAAAGGAAATTGAAAGTCCTGAGGCAGTGAGCATAGTTCTTGTGGTTTCCACTAGTTTTCGATTTTTACGTTCAACAATACCGTTTTGTTGTGGAGTCCTTACAGCAGAGAAGTTCTGTGAGATGCCCTCTATTGTAAGATAGGTTTCGATGGTTGAGTTTTTGAACTCTGTCCCATTGTCACTTCGAACTCTCTGAACCCTGCAATCATGAAGAACTTGTATCCTTATAAGGAGATTGATTAGTACCTTAGGAACATCTGATTTCTTTCGAAAAAACTCCACCCAAGTATATTAGCGAATTCATCTATGAGTACAAGAATGTACTTCTTGCCACCTAGACTTTGCATAGATATAGGAACACAGAGGTCTACATGAAGCATTTACAGAGGTCTAGTGCAAGATATGTCTGTTTTGGTCTTATGGGCAGCCCTTTTAAGTTTGCCCATTTCACATGCAGAGCATAGATGGTCTCTGTCGAATCTAATACTTGGTAACCCTCTTACCAGGTCCATTTTCACAAGTTTGTCTAGAAAGTGAAATTTTAAGTGCATAACCTATTGTGCCAAAGCAAAGCTTCCTCGTTCTTACTTGAGACTAGACAGAGATTTTCATCTTTGTTGATCGTTTTGAAGTCTATGGGGTACAGATCACCTCATCTCTTGACTCGTAGAAGCTCTGTAGTTGTGTTTTCCTTTAACAGAGAGCAATATTGCTTCTTAAACATTACATCTAGTCCATTATCACAGAATTGGCTAACACTTAGCAAGTTGTGCTTAAGGCCATCCACATAAGCCACTATATTGACATCGATGTCTCCATTGGCAATGACTCCATAGCCTTTGATTTGACCCTTCTTGTTGTCTCCGAATGTCACATAACATTCTCCTTGTTTTTCTTTGAAAGCGTAGAGCAGTCCTCTGTCGCCAGTCATGTGCCTTGAACACCCGGAGTCTAGGTACCAAATTGGCAAATGTTGTTTCTTCTGCGGACAGATTAAGAGGATTTAAGTACCCATTTCCAAATGGGTCCAGGCTTGTTAGGAGTCTTTAAATGTGCCTTAACACCTTTGAGCTTGGTTTTATCCTCCTTGACAGAGGTACCATTTTCTCCTTTCTCACCCTTGAATTTGACATTCTTGGGCTTCGGGTGAGATATAAGACAGGAAGGCCTTGAGAAGTGTTGATTAAGAGCATGCATAAGATCGAAACATTTGCAATAAGGAACTTCAGAAGCAAACTTCTTAAATATTTCAATAAAATTGTTAAAGGTGGGTACAGAGCAACTTTTACAACAACCCATTTTAGATTTCGGTTTCTTTTTACAGAAAACTATGTCTAATCTAGGTTGAGTTTTGTCAAAAACTCCTCTTAGATGGCTCTCTAAGTGTACTCTCCCTTGACGACCTTCCTTTCGAGCATTCACTGCCACAGAAGCATTAGTTTTGTCAAATTTGGGCCATTTTGCCTTCTGTTGCCAGGTGAGCTTTTCTTGAAATGGTTTTGTAGGTTTTGGAGCTTTGGAAGTTTGATAAATCTTGATCTTTTCATTTTTTAATTTTTCAAGCTTAAGAGAAGTCTTCGCTTGCAGACACATGTCCAAAAAGTCAAGGCAGATGGGTATGATTGTAGTTCTCCTTTGGGAGTGACTATTCTGTTAAGAATACCAGAGGAAAGCTTATATTCCTCTGGACCACAGGGGACTATCTCAAGTTCCACAAAACTTTTCTCAATATCGACGGAGGTGGACTCATATTTTGATTTAGAATCTGAATCGAGAAAGTCTCTCTGAATGAGAGCATGACCTTCTGGAAGTGCAGTGCTTTGTCCATTGGTAGTGTCCTTGGGAATATTTAGATCTTTTAAAATCCAAGGGATCACCACAAGGACACTTAGACAATTGAGAAGGTCTTGCTCAAATATTTCTTCTACTTCAGAGATTAGATCAGGATGGCTAAGAAAATGATTTTCATAGGTCTTTCTCCAGTCACTTTCCAAAAATCTTTTGAATATTTTTTCTTCCACAGAGGCAGGAACAAACTCTAGTGCATCAGAGGACAGTTCCGTTTCAGGAATCATCATGCACATAAAGGCCATTTGAGTCTGTGTTTCTGGATGACCAAATCTGAAGACCCCTATCTGCTTTTGAGACAGATATTTCTTTGGAATAGATTTTATCTTTGATGAGAGTGCAGATGGCAAATCATTGTTTTTATACCATACATTCGCCATCTGCAGAGGTTTCCTCAGATGTGGTCCTTCAGAGGTTCTGCGCCTCTTGAATGTGGATAATAGGTTTGAAAGACTTGGTTTCAGAAATTGTCCAAGACAGAAGATGTTTGCTAAAGATTTGTTCCTTTTATTTCAAGTACAGGGGTCAACGTCATCGAACCCTATACCTCTTCTGCCAATCTGGGTGTTGACCTTTTCATGGAATTTTGAGCATCCTGGTATCTGTTAATTAGAAGATCTCTGTCGAGCAGATCTTGATGAATAACTTCTCTTTCCTTTTGGAAAAATATTTTCAAGGAAATGGCGTTTAAGCGATCACTCTCACTGTTCTTTAGCTCTTTGACCTTATCTTTTAGAGCTTGATCAAGTTTAAAAACCTTTTCTTATAACCCTTTCTTTTCAACAATATGCTCAGAGACAAGAGTTTTTCTTTCAAGATAAAGCTTGTCCTTTTCTTGAGTGAGAAGCTTTGTTTCTCTCTCAAAGAAGGCTAATTTCTTTTCTAGCTCTAAGCACATGCTTTTATAAGCAAGGAATTCGTTTTGTAATTCAAGAAGTTTGTTTTCAGAGTCAGAATTAGATGAGTCAGAAGTAGATACCTCACTCTTGTCGTCAGAAGAGTAGACTTCTGCCATTCCACAGAAGAGTGCATTGGTGTCCTCTTCGTCAGAGGATTCATCAGTCAAGAGGTTCTCTTGTTCTGCCATCAGGGATCTCTGAGTGTAGTACTCTGCTTTATTTTTGTATAAAGCAGCGTGTCTGGCGGGTTTCCCTTTGATGGCAAAGGACCTGCACTCTGCTGAGAAGTAGCCCGGCTTACCACATTTGAAGTATCCTTCATTTTGTTGAGGAGATCTATCTCCACTTCTGCCGTCCATCTTATGTCCACTTCTCTCTCGTCATGCATCTGATCACTAAACTTTCTCACTTCTCTGTATCCTCTTCCTTTGTCATCTCTCTCTTCTCTTTCCCTGTACTCTGGCTTTTTCTTGAGACCCCTGTTGAATTGTCGGGTCATAAGTGCAAGTGTTTTGCCCAGAGCAGCCATATCGATCTCTTCCCCTGAACTTTCTTCGCTCTCACTCTCTGCCACCAATACCTTCTTTTTCTTTTTCTTCTTCTGAGCATCCTCTGTCGCCCTCTCCTTCCCTTTGTTCTGACCCTCTGTGGTACTTCCCACCAAAGCCAGAGGTCCTCCTACAGGTGTTGCCAATTTCCCGATTCGGTTCTCTTGGATAATCAAATTCCCAAAGAGGTCGGAGATGGACCAGATATCAAGATCTAGGGTTGCTTGCATAGACATAGTTAGATGAAGCCATTCGTCATTCAAGCTCTGAAGAAATTTGACATTGTTCTTCTCAGAGGTTCTGTGGATGCCATACCTCTTGCACTTTTTGATCAAGGAGTTTTATCTATTGTAAGTGCTCTGTATGGATTCGCCTGGCATAGCCTTAAATACAAAGTATTCATTAATGCACAAGGCTCTGTTGTTCTTTAGGGTTTTGGCACCGCCTTCAAGCTGTTTTTCAAGCTCCAACCACAGATCTTTAGAAGTTTCACAAGAGTCAAGGGACAGAAATATGTCGTTTGGAATAGCCATAATGAGTAGCCTTTTGGCTTTCTTTGCAAGTTCATGCAGTGCACTCTCTTGTTCAGTCCACTCTTTTATGGGTTTTGGATGCTGATATTTAGGTATTTCTGGAGTGTTTAAAGTGGCAGGAACACGAGGAACTGTGGTCATTGGAATGTAAGGAGGGTTGTGAAGAAACTCGTCCAAACCAGGACCCACACCTTCGAGAAAGTGTACCATCCTGATTTTCCACTGAGGATATTCATCCCTCAGTAGAGTAGGAGGTTTTGATTGAGATCCTGCACTGAAATAGTTGACTGGATTTGCCATTTTCAGATAGAAAAAGTAAGACAGAAAAACAGAATATGAAATGTGCTTTAGAAAAGACCAAGAATGTGCTCAACAGGGATGAGTATTTGGTATGAGGAAGTTAACAGTCAACAAATAAGCTTTGAATTTGTCTTTAGCGGTTAAAACACACTTGCTTTTGAATCTACGTCAAACAGGTTGAAGTAGCTCCAAAAAACAGAGTATGTTTATGAGTGGGGATCAATGCAAAGAACAAACTCAAAGTACTACCTAGAACGTGGGAATCAAGTATAGAACAGGATCCTTTGATTTTAAGAATCAAAGTCTGCTCTAATACCAATTGTTGATCCCAATACTGATGTTCTTTACTTGATAGATTTTTCACTACACACAGATTAATAAATAAGGGTGCGGAAGCGTTTCTAGTATGTAGAGAAAGTAGAACATGCAAGGTAGTAGACACACAAACAAATAATGAACAGAATCGTAAGATATCAAGAATTTTACTCAAGACACTGTTTCATTGATTTGCTCCAAGAACACGCACTGGTGTGTGCAAATATTCTCAGGGAAATTACAATCTCTTGATCAGAATAGTGTGTGCTCGCATGCAAAAACTAAAAGGTGGAGATCCTATAATATACAAGGAGGATGCACCCCGTAGTACAAGACAAAGGTTGACATTCCATAAACGGAATGCCACCTCGAAAGGTAAACGATTGTGCGCCACGAAAAATGATCTGGAAATCTTCGTACAACAGGATTCACGTGTTCTGCACGTGACCTTGTCTTGAACTGAGTTCGCCAAAATCTTCGAAATGTCTCCAGAGGTTAGCCATCATAGAGGCTCTGTGAGTGTCACAGAGGCTCTGTGATCTGAAGATCATTATCAGGTTACGATTCCTCTGGCAGAGTGTCGACAGAATCCTCTGAGCTTTGTCTTCTGTGGAGACTTGGTCATTCTTGGGTAGATAACAACAATTCCTATACTTAACCTATTTTTCAATACTTCTATACATTGAAGTTGGAGCTAACACTTCAAAAAAAAAACTTTCAAAAAACTATTTATGCTAATAATTCCTCCTCTCCTTCTCTCTCTTGTACCTTATATTACAACCAACAAACTTATCATCATTATTTTGTATATAATTAACTATTTTCATCAATATCCACATCGTCTCCTCATCGCTCCATCGTAGGCGACTCTTTTCCAGACGGATTCTCACACGTAATCACAGACACACATGTATGAAAACCCATTCATAAATGATAAAACTCATACACCATACACACTTGTATGGCAAAAAAAATGTATGTCTCTTAATGGTTCCAAAATCATCTGAATGATTTTGTATCTTGGCTCTCCCTTAACCATTCAGAGCCCTAATTTCATTCTGAACAATTAGCAAACAACCATATTTCATTTTGCACTATATCATAAGAGTCTCTTAATCATTCTACACCAAATCATTCAGAAACAGCCAAACAGCCCCGTACACAAACAAACACACACATGTGCACACTCAAATCAATAAGAGACCACTTATTTACTCTATTTTTTAAGATTCACATATGAATCTTAAACTGATTCAGAATCTCGATAATAAGTTATAAATTGACTTGCATACAAGTTACAATTATAATTAACTCTTGATTATAAGTTTTAACTTGATTTACTTACAAGTTATGATTAAGATTCACATTGAATCTATGTTAGAATTTACATGTTCACATATTAACCGGTATACACATGATTATCACTGTATGATAATGACTTGTTGGCATCTTTTGCGTTTAGTTGTATATTAACGACCAATGAACAACATCGATGTTTGTGTTCATATATGAGATTTAAGCAAAAATGAGATTTAATTCGATTTGTAGATTATAAAATTGCCAATAATATCAAGTTGGATAAAAAATCGATGACTATAAAATGTTATAGAAAAAATAGGAGATAAACTAAGATATTTGATTTTTTTTCCATAGTTATCTAATTAGTAAAAAAGGACATTAAAATTTAAATTTTAAACTAACGTTTAAGATTGTTTCAGTCATTTCCAAAAAAATTGTTTATAATATCAAGATATTATATATATATATATATGTATAACATATAAATAATATTATATGATAAAAAAAATTATTCTTTTAAAAGAAAAATGGGTAGAAAAGGTAAAAATGTCTCTTTATTAAAGCCACTTTAACTAACGGAGTTAGCATTAGAAACCACTTTCGAAGCAAAATGCAAACTATGGTAACTATTAAAATATTTGATGAAGTTTAAGGACATTTTTTGTAGTTGGGCGTAAACCATATGGACCAAAAATGTAGTTTACTCTTTTAATAGTGAATGAGCATCATCCTTAATTTGATGTGGCATTCGAGGGAGCCTTAATTTAGTACACTATGTAAAGTCTGATGAGACACTGAATGACGTAGGTGATTGCTCGATGCTCCCAAATATAATATGCTTTCGGCTTAATCTTTTCTTTTTACTCTATAATAAAAAAATAACATAATCCTAGGTTAATGAGGAATTAATAACATTTTTAAAAGATTGACTTATGTGAATCCCAGATTGCTCAAGTAACAATGAATAATTGATAGATTGATTGTATTAAATGATTGAGAGAGTTACAAACATAGGATTGAAAAGCAAACTCTCTCTCTCTAAACCTGATAAGCACACAATACTGTTTTCTCTCAACTTCTAACCCTAATGATTAGTAAACACACTTTAAATATCAAAGGCTTAAACCTAAAGGCCCAAGCCCATTACAAACCAAACAAGCCCAATGCTTAATAAAAGGCTTTTACAAATCGATAAATAATAAACAAACAAACTATATAAATACTTTATATAACTTTCCACGCATTAGGACTTTTAGTCCTAACAATCTCCCCCTAAAATGATTTATCTCTTTGAAATCGTCAGTTCTTGATCTTCTTTCCCTCTTGAATCTCTAAAAAAAACTTTGGTTTTGTTTGTCTTCATGTCTTTCCTAACTCCCCCTTGAATAAAGCTCTTGGTCTTAATAGATTCAACTTTGTAAACAGATTCAATGTACAATCGTCTCGACTGAACGCACTATTAAGCAACTCTCAACTATAGAAACTCAACACATCATATCAGCACACAAGAAAGATAATGTGCGAGTTACGTGACATTCTACAGTGCATCTTCAGTTTAAAACAAAGAATTTGTCTCTGAACCACGAGTTGAATTGAATTTCAGCTTAAGAACTTGTAGAACCAATATGCTCGAAGGAGGAATCAACGTGTAGCAAACACCACTTGATAAAGGATAGAAGAACCAATGCAATCTTGAAATCCATGGCTTTTCAACCTTAGATTTAAGAAAGAAGGATAATGTTGCTCCCCCTCCGCTTTTGCTCACTCCCCCTCAACATGATAATCTGTCTTTGAAACTTGTGTCTTTGTTATTGCATTCTCCCCCTCATGATGATTAGGAGAATCCTTAGCATCATGTACGTTCAAAGACTATATGGATGAGCAACAAAATATCAGATAAAACGTTTAGTGACCAAGATGGGGTAATCAACTAACACAGAAACACATTAGTAGTTGTTATCACAACAATTAAAAATAATTGTGTGGCCTATTTTCAGAGTTGGCAAGGGGGTATCTCTGATAGGACTTCCAGTTATCACGGAAATGAGATTTTAAGAATCTACTTCTCAAACTGCTCCGGCAATATCACAAAGATATGCGATTGGAATCACAAAGATTCGTGCGTGTGTGAAAGAAATATAAATATGTATATTTTTGGCTCAAAGATTGATTCAACTTGGGACACAGGTTCATAAATCAATAGACATAGTGAGATGAATATGAAGTTCGGAGACCGAAGATGATGTCTTCATTTTTCAATATCTAAGACCTCTGAGTGAGGAATAGATAGATTATGTGCTAAATCTCCGTGAATATATGAAACAAGTACCTTTTGTGAGATACTTGAGTGGCTAGGTGGGGTGACATGAGTTATCGACACTGGGTCCATGTCTATTTCAATATTCATCTCCAAAGAACGAGAATGAATAGATTATGTGGTCGGTTTGGTGAGGACCAATAATTCTTTTAAGTCCTGTCACATCCGCACCATTTTTTTTCTTTTTTTTCACTCCGAACTCATCTATCAAACTAGACCCCTCACTGATATCTATGAAGGATGTGTTTCTTGGGTAGGTCCTTCCGGTTCTGGATTGACCATAGAAACATTATAAGCCCTAACACTCATTTAGCTCACCAAAATAAAGCATTGAAGTGCCCATTGAAGTACGATTTCTGACTTGATGTAATCAGAAGTCAATAAACATTTAAGAACGAGTCCTGAACTGAAGCGTTCAGAAGTCGAAACAAAAATTTAAAGAGAAACTTGGTACTTCCCCTCAAAAGATGGCATAACCATTTATTGTAGTCATGTGACGTGAATAATCTGAATTAAATCCGACATGACATTCCTGCAAGACAAATTAGACAGGTTTTGGTTTTGGTATCCATGCTTTGGATCCTTGATGGTTATATGCCTTAACTTTGAAGGTATGAAAATGGGGGTTCGGGATACTATAAGTACCATACCAGCTATTGACATACCTGGAATCCACAAAGTCACTATTTCCACAATAAGTGCAACATATATTTGATCGGTTTAGACTAATCAACTTAGGTGTGGAATAGACATGAGTCGGTGACTTTGGATCGACTACTGGAGATTTGTATGACGTGTTTCCATCAATGTCTTTTGTAGTTGATTTCTTTGTCCAAACGATTTTCACTTTTCGAAACACTTGATTATATGTATTATCAATAAGAGAATTATAGAAAAGATTTGAAGGATGAATCCTATCGTTTGAAAATTCATTTTATTTGACATAACTCTTCGAAGAACTAGTTGTGGAAGTTGAACTTGAAGAATAAGGAGACTGAACAACAATATCGGGACTGGCTTGTTCAGATAAATCGACTTTGAAAATGAGTTCTTCAAGTTTCTTGACTTTTACGGATAAACCATTTCTTTCTTCGAGAATTGAATCAAATTGTTTTTGTAAATCGGATTTTACCTTCTGTTCTTTCAAGATCTCTGTAGTTAATTCATACATGTGAAAGCTTACAAATTTATGTTTCAAAAAACTTCCTCTCACTTTCAAAGTCTTTTTCAATACTGTTGCGTTTATCAGATATTTCTTTGAAAACCGCAACATTTTTCTTTTCAAGCACTTTCTTAGCCGTTTCAAACCCTTTTCGCTCTTTTGCAAAATTATCTCTCTCAATTATCAAAACCTTTTCAAAATCAGAAATCTGTTTTGAAAGTTTTGCATTTTGAAGCTCAAAAACCTTTCTTTCATCGAAAACTTTCCTTGAAAGCTCGAGAATCTTTCTCTCAAAATTTTTCTTTTCATTTGAAAATTCTATTTTTTCTTGTTCAAAAATAGAAAGACTATTCTTGATATCAAGATTTTCACTCTCCACAGCTTTCAGTTTCTTTTCAAGTTCCAGAGTCTTCTCTTCTTGGGCTTCAAAATTCTCTGATTTTTCAAACTTTTTCGATAGTTCTGAAAATTGCTTCTTCAAAACATCATTTTCTTCAGCAAGTTTTTCTTTTTCTCTTTTTAAACTTTGTGCCCAACTCAGATTATCAGCATTTTCACCATTAACTTGCACAAGCACGTTGTAATTGTTTTCCAATCTGGCTTCAAGAACTACAATCTTGGATTTGAGATCAGAAATTTCTTGTTGATAAGCAGAATAAGACATTGTTACTTGAACAAGATGATCGTAAGACGATCGCGATTTGATTCAAGAAAGGTGTAGAGGAACGAATAACACTCTAAGACGACACGTTAAGATAAGGACAAATAACCTCTATTAAAAAAGAATATAAAAATAAAACAGAAAACAGTCTGGGAGGGAGTCGGGTGTGAGTGGGAGGGCTTTGGTAGAAGAGGGTTTTGCGGGGAGAGGGATTCGCGGGGAGACGGTTTCGCGGGAAGATGGCTTTGCAGAACCTGGCTTCGCAGGAACTGGCTTCGTAGGAACCTGGCTTTGCAGGACCTGGATACACGAGAAACCTGGCTTCGCGGGAACCTGGCTTCGCGGGAACCTGGCTTCGCAGGAACCTGGCTTCGAGACAACCTGTCTTGGGACGACCACGACCTGGCTTGGGACGACTTGGCTTGGGACGACTTGGCTTGGTGAGACCTGGGTAGGGTAAAGACATGGTTTGGCGGCGCGGCTTGACCCCAAAACCAAAAAAAAAAAATTAATCCAAAACAATAAACTTTAGAAACGATTATGGATTATATTCAGAAATCTTAACACTTTTTATCGAGTTTTGAACTAAAGAACAATGAATCAATGCTTTTCAACCAAAAAATCAAGAACACAGACTAAAAACTTTAGATCTATAAAAACCCAAAATTCAAGATTAATACTCCGAATCAGAAGATGAGACTTTACCAAACACTTAATCTAACTAAACTAAAGAGATTAGGAGCAACTAGACTCAAAGATTTAGCAAAAATCAAGAAACCCAAAAGTCAATTTAGAGAAGTCGATCGACACATAGAGGAGAATTTTTTAATTACCTTTTTCGAATCAAATCTTCATCTATTAGCTCTGATACCAATTGTGAATCCCAGATTGCTCAAGTAACAATGAATAATTGAAAGATTAATTGTATTGAATGATTGAGAGAGTTACAAACATATGATTGAAAAGCAATATCTCTCTCTAAACTTGATAAGCACACAATACTGTTTTCTCTCAATTTAACTCGCAGTTCAGAGACAGATTCTTTGTTTTTAAACTGAAGATGCATTGTGGATTGTCACGTAACTCGCACATTATCTTTCTTGTGTGCTGATCCGATGTGTTGAGTTTTTACAGTTGAAAGTTGCTCTATTGTGCATTCAATCGAGGCCATTGTACTTTGAATCTGGTTACAAAGTTGAATCTATGAATACCAAGAGATTTGTTCAAGGGGGAGCTTGGAATGACATGAATACAAGCAACACCAAAATGTTTCAGAGATTCAAGAGGGGGAGAAGATCATTAACTGAAGATTTCAAGAAGATAAATCATTTATACAACTTTAGGGGGAGATTGTTAGGACTGAAAGTCCTAGTGCGTGAAAAGTTATATAAAGTATTTATATAGTTTATTTGTTTATTATTTATCGATTTGTAAAAGCCTTTTATTAAGCATTGGGCTTGTTTGGTTTGTAATGGGTTTGGGCCTTAAGGTTTAAGCCCTTGGTATTTAAAGTGTGTTATCTAATCATTAGGGTTAGTAGTTGAGAGAAAACAATATTGTGTGCTTATCAGGTTTAGAGAAAGTTTGATTTTCAATCCTATGTTTGTAACTCTCTAAATCATTCAATACAATTAATCTTTCAATTATTATTGTTACTTGAGCAATCTAGGATTCACAACTTATGACAATTTTTTTATTACTATCATTTCAACAGATTAAGAACTACCTATGACTAACAAGTATATTCTTTTTCTTGGTCTTATTTATTGTTTCAAAATCAATAATATGGATATCAAATAGGTATATTTAGTTTCATTTTAGAAATTGGTAAATATATGAAAAATAGAGAAGTAATCTAGCCTTTCATGTGGTCAAGATCGGCTTTGACTGGTCAAAAGTTGCGGCTATTCCAAAAATAGAATGACGGCTTCGTAATTTTTACAAACACACATGACAAGTTCATATATGAATCTGTATGATTCACATATGAACTATTTGTTCATATGTGAAACAGTGCAATTCACATATGAACATTTTTAACTGATTCATATATAAACCTTTGTGATTCATATATGAACTCCTTTAATTGATTCATATATGAACCTTTGTGATTCATATATGAACTAATTAACTGATTCACATATGAACTAATTAACGGTCGGTTTATATGTGAATAAGTTTAACTAATTAACATATTCACATATGAGCCTTTGTGATTCACATATGAACTACTTAATTGATTCACATATGAACGTATAGTTCATATATGAATCACATAGGTTCACATATGAACTTGTCCCATGTATTTTAAGAAACTACCCATCTATTTTCTACAGATCACACAAGGAATTATCTAGTGTTTCACGGTCAAAGCCGCAAATGTTGATCAGATAAAGGGTTGGATCACTTTTCTATTTCTCATACATTTCGCAATTTTCAAATGAACCTATATATATATATATATATATATTTATATATATATATATATTTATATATATATATATATATATATAAATATATATATATAGGGGCAGGTTCAAACGAGATGCTAAACATTTTGCAAGAAGGTGAGAAGTGCTTAATCATATATGATACACAAGCTTAATCATATATGTTTAAAACACATGTTACATGACAATACATAGACGTTTAATCATATATAATTAAACACACCTGCAGGCCATGTAATCATATATGATATCACACTTCTCACCTTCTCGCAAAATGTTTAACTTCTCGCATGATCTTTTGTTAACCTAATATTTAGTGTTAACCATGTTAACCAATTTGGACCAATAGGATTTCAAAATTTTTCTTTGTTTTATTAATAGAAATTGGTTTTGATTAGGGGTAGTTTAGGTACTTTTAGTATTAAAATTATTTAATAATATCTACTTTCCTATAATCACGATATATATCTATATGGTTGTTAGTTGTTTTGGTATTTAAATTATTTAATAATATTACTTTCCTATAATCATGATTTGATATATATTGTATTTATTTATTGTTTTTTTTTTAAATTAATCATAATCTTCTTCTTCTTCCTAAATCTTAGCATCTTATGCACGATCTTATTTTCTTGTTATTTGATCATGGACTTCATTGAAGACGAACCCGGTTCCCCAATTTTTCCATCTTCCGTTGACGGTCATAATGCTTATTCCGAAGCTAACTCAGACGGTTGATGATGTTTATAACTGACCATCATGTAGTAACGTTGATGAAATTTTGAATGATGAATTTGTGAATGGTACGTTTTTGTTTTATTAATTCAAATTATGTTTGTTTTTTCCGTATACAGTGATGTGAAGATGATGTTTCATTTAGGGTTTATTGGTTTCTTGTTGGTTTAAGGGACGGGTTTTCTATTTTACGTTGTCAAATCTCATGCATGTCCATATATGAATATACATTGTATGTTTACTGTTTAATGGTTTCGACATGCTTACGATGATCACTTTATAAAATTGCATATATGCACATTAAAACGTTGCATATATGACATCAATGAAATGCATATGTGCTCTTTTTAACTTACTGGCACCCAATTCCAATTTCATATATGCCTTTGAAAAAGGTGCATATATGCACATTTTCATAAATTTTATCTTTCATATATATATATATATATATATATATATATACACACGCACATCTTACACATATGGTTACCAAATGACACTTTCATATATACACATGAAAAAAGTGAAAATACACACATAAAAGAAGGTGAGTATATACACATTATAAAATTGCATAAATGAACATCAATGAAGTGGATGCAAGAGAGTAGGAATTGGAAACACGGTTTTTGAAGTTTCGTGAAATCAGGCTTATTTTCTTTTCAATTAATTACACATTTTCTACCAAATGACGTTTATGCCCCTCTTCATATATGAATGTAATTTAATTATCAGGGTTCACCATTTAATTATTAAAAAATTAATTCTTTTTAATCTAAGCCATTAATTATCAAGATTCATGGTCCATATTGGTTAACAAAGTTAACACTAAAACATTGGTTAACAAAAGAAGGGGATCCTATATATATAAGGTCAGGTTCAGGGGAAAACCTCAAAAAACGGAAAAATAAAGAACACCCTGGTAGCCCTTCATCTGGATGGTATGCACTTGTGCATACAAGTAATTTCTCACAACATAATGCACAAATGCATAAAAACAAAAAAAAACAACTAAATTACTTGTATGCACAAATGCATATCGTCCAGATCAAGGGCTACTGTTAAGTCTGATTTTATAGTAATCATTGTATTTATAGGCTTGGTCTTATACTGTTCTTAGATAGGTTTTATCTGTGTATAAGCCAAGGGTATTTAAGTCCATTTGGTCTTGTGTCTTTGTAACACTTTCACGCTCATCTAATAGAATTGTGACTTTGCGCTTTGAACTCTCTCTCTCTACTTTCTCTCTCTAGGATTTAGAGATCTTTGGATTTACAATTGGTATCAGATCCAATCTAGATCTTGAGAGGATTGAGAGATCGTGTTTTTCGTTTATGAATTTGTAGATTAATCGAAAATTTGATTGATTTTTCTTGAATTTATTCAAGAAAATCTCATTTTCTTGATTTTTCATCAAATTCGGATGTGTTTTTGAACGAATTTCATTGTAAATTGGTTTGTTGGATTCGATTTTGATTGCTAAACTCTTTTAATTCACATCGATTTGCAAGAAAAACAAGTTTGGGTGTTCAATTTTGAAGAATTTTGGTTTCTGAAAATCGGTTTTTCACGTTCTGTTCTTTTAACGAATTTTCAAAATTGTGGGTTTTTTAATCGAAAAGTTTGATTAAAATGTGTTAGAAAGTTGTTTTCGAACTTGAGTGTGTAAGAAAATCTTATCATCTTCTGTTTTGAAATCGATTTCTGAAAGTTTTTTGTGTTTTGCCTTCGGTTTGCGCTAGATTTAAACTTTGCGCCAGTTCATCGTGGTTTGCGCGAGTTCATCATTTGGTTTGCGCGATCTTCCTAATTTTGTCTCAGTTTGTTTCAGGTTTTCATCATCTACAGTTCTCAGACTCATGCAAATTCATCTTTGCGCCACATCTTTATCACGCAAAGAGAACTTTGCGTCTCCCGTGCATCAAGAGAAGTCTGATTTGCGTCTCATTCTGCTCACGCAAAGTAAGCTTTGCGCTTTATATAGCTCACGAGAAGTTTCATTTAACACAAAGTGCAAGTTCTCGCTAGTCTATGCTCACTCAAAGTTCAGTTTTCTTCATCAAAGCATCACGCGAAGTTCAGTTCGCGTCTCTCGTGTATCGCGCAAAGTACAGTTTGCGTCTTGCTCTTCTCACGCAAAGTCTCATTTGCGTCACTTACTGCTCACGCAAATCTAAGTTTGCGTTTCCTTCTGCTCGAGAGAATCTCAGTTTGCGTCTTCTGCCTCTCACGCAAATCTCATGTTTGCGTCATCTCAGTCAACACTTAGAATTTTTCTGAATATCTGAAACATGGATTCTGACAAATTTGCTTATCAAGCTCAGTTATACAAAAGTGATATTATGATGTCTTTGGGTACAGAAAATCGTCCACCGGTGTTGATTGATGAAAATGAGTTTACACAGTGGCAAGATAGGTTTCTGAATTTTATTGAGCGTCAAAAGAACGGAAATGACATGATGAATATTCTATCAGAAGGACGTTTTGAGAAACCCAAGTTGGCTTCTGGATTATATAAGTCTACTAAAGAATATTCACCTAATGAGTTATTGCAGTATCAAGCTGATCGTGATATAAAGGCAAATCTGATGTTAGCCTTGCCAAACTCTATCTACAACAGGATTGATTGTTTCAAAACTCATCCTAATCTTATGTGGCAACAGCTTGAGAAGATTATGCTTGGCTCTTCAGTTGCGACTCAACTCCGACATACTCGTTACATGAATAATTTTGAAGAATTCAAAGCCAAGGATGGGGAGCCATTAAAAACTGTGTATGATAGATTCTGTGACGTGATCAATGATTTGAGGAAAATCAAAGTGGAAAAGACTGAGCTTGAGACAAATCTGAAATTCCTCAATGCATTACAAACAGAATGGAACAAATCCTGCCATAGATTGAGGAATGATGTCAGAATGTCTTCCATGCAAATCCAAGAGATGTTTGAGATCTTGCTGACTGATGAATGCATTGTAACTGAAAAGAAGGCCAAACTGGAGAAGAAGAACAAGAAGTCAGTGGACCCGGTTGCACTTCTAACGAGCCATCTGGCTAATCAAGCATTGTCTGATAATGCTTATGGCGGGTCAACTGATGATGATGGTGAGGCACTGCAGAAAGCAATGATCCTTCTCTCACAGCATTATCAGAAAAAGTTCCAACCACGTTCGAGTTCCAACACTTCTCGCTTCACTTCTGGGTCCAAGAATGTTCAAGCGCCCGAGCCAAAGATACTGCTGCCTGCTACAACTGTGGTAAGCCGGGTCATTTTTCAAAAGAGTGTCGAGTGAAGAAGGTTAGGGATTCAGCATATTATCGGAAGAAACTGGAACTCGCTGAGAAAAGAGAGAATGGAACTGCGTTGCTTGCAGAAGAAGAATTCTGGCTTGATCACTCTGATGATGAAGCTACAAATGTCGAAATCGCTCAGATGTGCTTTGTTGGAGTTGATCCGTCAGATGATGATTCTGACACTGATGTAGACGAGGTAATTTCTGAATTTGATTATAAATTCATTTCTTCTCAGATGAATGTTATAATTACTGCTTTACATTATCTTCGCTTAAAGTTATTAACTGAAAAGAACTTAAATGCAGAAAATTCAGATTTGATTGACAAACTGAAAATTTCTTTGAAAGATGAAAAATCTATTTTGGTTAATACTAAAGAAATCTTTCAAAAGAAATTGGATGATTTGGAAAATTCAAATAAGACTTATCTTAAATCTTTGACTGCTATGACCACTTTAAAAGACAGTTTTTTCGGATAAATTAAATAAATTAGAAGAAAAGTTATATCGAAGGAACAAATTTGAGCAAACAATTTTTATGAATAAACCAAGGAGTGAGGAAGCTTTAAAAGAAAAATGGGGACTTGGTTTTAAAAATCCACATTGTTTAAACAATGCGAGTGAAAAATCCCCAACTTTATATAAATACGATTATCTAACTCTTGCTCAATATGCTCCTCAATTTAAAATTGATTGGATGAATGAAAAACAAGTATTAGAAATCGAAAATGAGAAAAGAATGAAAAACACACACAAGGAAATTCCTTTTGTTTACACATATGAAAATGCCAAATATTTTCCTGATAAATCAAGAAGAGGTAGAAAAGGTTTAAATGATATATCTCCCGTCAAATATTCAGTATCTGATGATTTTGTTGATATTTTTCCTAGTAAATCTGATAAGGAAAATATATCTCCAATCATTTATGATTCTAAGAGATATACCCCTCCTTTAATTTTAGAAAGCAAAATCATTGATCTTGAAGATAAGATGGAAGATCAAAATATTTTAAAAGAAATTGAATCTGATATTATTCTTTCTTTCTTGACTTTTAGTCTTGAAGAAAAATTATTTTCTCAAAAACAAGATTCTATTTCTAGCCTTTCTTCTGATTGTCAAGTAAATAAAAATGAAGTTTCTAAATCTGATATTTTTTCTCAAAATAATTCTGACTCCGAGGTAAGTTCAGATTTATTGTCTGATCAGATTGGTTGCTTAGGTAAAATTATTTCTTCTGATTTAAATATTAATTCGGAAATTCTTGATGAATCTTTTACACTAAATGATCAGTATTATAAAACAAAGTGTAAAAGAAGACGGTCAAAGAAGTCAAATAAACAAGATAAAGTTCTTTCTAATAGTTCTAATTCTTCTGATTCTAATCTTTCAGATAGGACTTTGAGTAAGTCAACGAAGCAGATTTGGAGAGCGAAGCGGATATCGGATGAATTTCAGATTGATGTGGATAGATGTGCAGACAAACTTTATAAAAGTGATTCATTTGCTAATTGTAATAAAATTTCAAAATACTCTAGAAAGCAAATGATTCGAATTTCCACATGTCTCATATTCTTCCTTGGATTCTATTTCAGATGATTATGCTTTGTATTCATATGATGACTGTGCTTATTTTTCTGATAATCTTTCTCGTGCTTCTCGTGTCAAATCTAATCAATATATACCCATAAGAACTGCAACTAACAAACATGTGCCCAAATTCAAGTGGGTACCAAAATCTCAATCTGACTCAAAGTTGCAGGCATTTCATGTCAAGGGGGAGTAAGAGAAATATGGCTCTTGAGTATATCAGCTCAAGACCCGGACTTCATTGTCAACTTTTTGGCTTCTGAGTAATTCAGCTCAGAACCCGTGCTTCAAAGACTTTGACTCTATACATGTCAGTCTAGGACTCGTTCTTCAAAGGTTTAGCTTCTGACTAATGAGAAACTGTGAGTACATCTACTTAATTCCGCTGCATTTATCTCTGGTAATGATGTTGTTCCAGTTTTCTCTTATTTTTAAAAGAATCTGAGCAATTTTATTCAAACTCCTGAATTTGTTCAACCCAATTTTCAAATGAGACACAATTTTCATTTTTACATTATGTGGAACATGATATTATTGAATTATATTTTGTTTCAACTGAATATAAACTTGCCGATCAAATATTTCTATTTTTAAATCTCGGCATGTTGTTTTAAAATTTTAAACCTTTACAAATTTTATTCTATAAAGTAAAAATTTTACAATTTTTCTTTCTTTTGAATAAAATGTGTGTCTAGGATAAATTTTCAAGTTGCTTTGTTTATATTAAAGTTCTTATATGTTCAAATTTCAGCTCTAACAAAAGTCGAAAACTCAGCAACATGTTTGTAGCTTTTGATATTGCTTTAAAGTTGTGTGATTCGGAATATTTATAGTTTACAATGCTTAGAAAACCTAAAAAGTTGAAATTTTGGATCGTAATGAAAACATGGGCTAAGCACTTAGACGTAAAACCTTGTGTTTGAGATGATTATTAAATTCTTATAAATCAGAAATCTCTAAGTTTAAAAGTTTGTACCTGTGACCTTTCTGGTTTGGGAAAGTAAGTTATGTGGGATGCTTGTCATATGGTCCCCTAAGGTTATTTGATCTGGGAGTGATCGAACCCAAATCCTTCAATAGAATCAGATCGAAAGTCATGTTCTACTGGTATAAATGGGTTTAGGATGTGTCGATGTAGCCTTTCTAATCCGGGAAAGTAAGTTCCAAGGGGTGCTTGACACCTAGTCCCCTAAGACCAACTGGTCTGGGAGTGGCTGACCCAAATCCTGCAATAGGGTCAGATAGAAAGTTACGTTTACGGCATATTCTTTACTTATCGAACTTTTTGATTTAAAAGATGCCAAAGTGCACAAGCTTAAAAGATGCCAAAGAGCACACTCATGTAAAGATGCTTTATGACACATTGGTAAAAGATGCCAATGAGCACACATCTCATGATACTTGGTGATATTTCTAAATTGCAATAAACCTGTAAATTTGTGAAAGTCTGAATTCTTGATGGATTAGTGTGATTACATGCAAAGTTCTCTATTATAATTTTAGAATTGCATTTTCTTGAAGCTAATCGGAGTTCACATGCGAGCACACTGAATAGATTGATGAAAGTTTTTGAAATTGAACATGTCTTAACTTGATATGCAATAAAACTTGTTTCTGTATCCAAATACATACATTTGATTTCATCTGATGGATTTTATTGTGATATTTTACTAAGTAGAATTTTATTTGTTTCTATTTAAATTTTTATATATTTAGTCGTTTCAAAATACATATTCAGTTTATTTTTCTTTCTACATTGATGTTTCAATTCTTGTGTTCTCATATTTCTTTTAAATGGGTTTGTTCATTATTCAAGGGGGAGTGAAAAAGGAATTTTTTCTGAAAAGATCATATCTGTTTTTTTTAGGAGGAGTATCTGATTTTCTTCATGAATGCTAACTTGAATTGTCATATCTAGTGCATTTGTGTAGGGGGAGTCAAAGAGCTTAAAAAGGTAAAAAAATTTGAGTTCAAGTCAGATTTACGCCAACAGTTGGTCGCGCAAACCTCACTTTGCGCCACCTTCGGCTAGCGCAAACCTCCCTTTGTGCCACCAATATGTAGCGCACACCTTCCCTGTTTTTCCTTTACTTTGATTTTGTAGATCTTAAGTTGTCTCGTCTCCAACATTTGCATGGCCAAGTTGATCCCGATCATCAAGGTCATGAGGGGGAGAAGTTAAGGAGAAGTTAAAGATACAAAGAGCTCCAAAGTTTATCTGCTGATCAAGATTCACTCAAGATTCTATTTTTCTCAGCCATACTAGTTTTTTTGTTGTTCCAGCTCTGATCACCACAGTTCATTCAAGTTTATTTGAAAGAGGTGAATCGTCTAGAGCACAAGCTGATGAACCGATTGTTCTTTCAAGCTAATTACAAACAGGTCCAGTCTTGTCAAGGCAGCAAAAGCAATTGAGCCTGAAAGATGCTGAGAAGAATTTTTTTTTAAGTCAAGAAGTTGATTCGACAAAGTCTCTTAGATGGTCCGTGCTGATTTAGAAGATTGATTTTGAAGACCACAGCGCCAATGATTACTAGGGGGAGATTGTTAAGTCTGATTTTATAGTAATCATTGTATTTATAGGCTTGGTCTTATACTGTTCTTAGATAGGTTTTATCTGTGTATAAGCCAAGGGTATTTAAGTCCCTTTGGTCTTGTGTCTTTGTAACACTTTCACGCTCATCTAATAGAATTGTGACTTTGCGCTTTGAACTCTCTCTCTCTACTTTTTCTCTCTAGGATTTAGAGATCTTTGGATTTACAACTACCAGGGTGTTCTTCAGTTTTCCATTTTTTTGAGGTTTTCCTTTGAAACTCTCTCTCTCTCTCTCTCTCTCTCTATATATATATATATATATATAGGGGTGGTTTATTATAAAACCCCAACCAATTCTTGCAATCCTTAAAACCCCATTTTCCACCATTGATTTAAAAATCAACGGCTCAGATGAGATGATTAACATCCTAAATTATAATTTCTTTTTTTTTTTTTGGCTTTCAATGCGCGCTAAAGGGTATAATAGGGAATTTCATTTTTTGAATCATCGGTTTAAACATGGAGACGTGAATAAAAAAAAACCCACTCCCGTGAAATTCTCATCATCTTGATTCAGTTTCCGCAAAAAACTGAACGAAGGATTTCAGAAAGTTAAATCTTCAACCAAATCATGGAAATGGCTGAGCGAAAACGAGGTGAACTCCTTTTCTCCAATATATATTATTTCTGAAACTTTGCAAATGATGCATAACTAGGGTTTTGAATGCTTAGAGCATCTCCAACAGCTATGCTAAATTTTTTCTAAAAATAGAGTAAAAAAAGTCAAAATCTCTAAAACTTTTTGCATCCAACTCCAA
Organism: Arctium minus; assembly: GCA_954870635.1. Taxonomy (NCBI): domain Eukaryota; kingdom Viridiplantae; phylum Streptophyta; class Magnoliopsida; order Asterales; family Asteraceae; genus Arctium; species Arctium minus. The sequence goes on along the minus strand of OX941089.1, from coordinate 72,361,671 downwards.
CAACTATGCTATTTCTCTCTCTTCTCTAAAAATTTAGAGATTTCTCTAAATTTAGAGATTTTTGTAATCTCTCTTTTTCATTTTTCTAGTTTAGCATAAGGGATATAGCATAGCTGTTGGAGCAATAAAAATGCTAAAATCCCACTTTTTTTCTATTTTAGCATAGCTGTTGGAGATGCTCTTATTCGCAGGGAGAAGAAAGAGCGGAAGAATAATGCTGAAGTACTCATTCTCTCGTTTCAAGAACACTGCCTCAACCCCAATAATGATTGATTTCGACTCTGATGAAGAAGAAATTGCAGTTACCACCGACAACAATCAAAACGAACAGCCTCTGATCGTTGACAGGGAGCAAGCCATGGTCAATACGCAGTCAGAAACACGAAAATGAAGGTATTTAAAAAACCACCAAATCTGACACAACAATATATTAAATCTTGAAAAACACCTTTTTTCTAGCTTATACTTGGGACGAATTCATACATGCAGACCAAGTGAGTATATATTTTGAAATTGAATTTTTACATTTTAGATGATTGATTTAAGAACATTAAGTATTAACCCTCCCTGAAAAAGTAAAAATGTACATTCCTTTTTCAAGAACATATTAATCTAAATAGGAAAACTAAAAACAACATAATTCAGTAAGTGGGATGGAGAATTTTTTTCTACAAAATATAAGAACATTACACAAATTGGTATAAGGTTGATCAAAATGTCATATCTGGTTCTAATGTTAATCAATCATCATGATATTATGATCATGCAATAATAAGCATGAATAAAGATTCATGAAATATATTATGTGATCCCCTGAATTCGAATTCATGATAATACATACACAGGGTTCAAAAAATGATACACACTTCACAAATGTCAATTGAATTAGGCTTCATGATCAGGCACCCATCAATATCATCTACATCATGCACACTTCACAAAACACGAAATAATAGAAGCTTACATACCTGGCATAAAAAAAATGAACATCAAAATAAAAAACAGATGTGGAGATACTCATGCATGATTTAACGAAGGCAGACAAAGAGGACGATACTGCAGCACAAAAAGGTATCACGTACCACAACAAAGCCAACACAAATATTTGGATTTGATTGCAACAACATAAATAAATGTGTTAACAATATTAAATTCATCCTTAAATTAAAGGAAAAGATCGAGAGGAGTCGAAAAAGAAAGACAAACCACTCAAAGCGTACAGCCGGAAAAACAAGAAGAAGCCAGGTAATCCGATTAACCATTGCATGAATAAATCAACTTCTGTTTGATTCCTTAGTAAAAAACATAACTTAACTCGGTGTTTTAATGATATTATTTCCAGAAGATGACCCCGACATCAAAAAAGTACCAATCATTGAAATAGGGAGTTCTTCTAGATCGACTAGAAGCACGTCAAGAGCAAATGAAGAAAGAGCTCAAGTGCTGTCAGAATCGACACCGAAGAAAGAGAGCAAGGATGATAAGGGAAAACACTGTGACTGTAAAACAACACCAAAACCAGATGGTAGTTAAAACACACAACTCATTTCATATCATTTATTACTATTAACAATTTACCAACGCCAAAAATAAATCAAAATTCCAGGGATTCCTGATCGTTCAAACACAGCTGCAGAACGTGTTGCCGATAAAGGGTGGAAAGATGAAGAGAAGAAAAGGAAGCCCACCAACTGCGGAACACCTGATTCATCAAGAAAAAGGATCAAATTAACAACTCTGCGTACCAGGACCTCCCCAAAAACTCTTCATGATACAATAAAGGCTTTGACACCGGACCAAGAGAAAGCTGTTAAAGAGCTGGGGTTAAGGAAACTGCTAGAAATGACCATATATGGGGTTCCATCAAAGTTAGGATTTTTTGTGGTAGACATGCTTGACACTAGGAAAATGCAACTTGATCTGTGCACCGGCAGTATATCACTATCTGTACAATCGGTACATGAAATTTTAGGAGTACCAATAGGGGGGATAGACCTACTGGACTCAGATGACAGAAGTTTCGGCTTGAAACTAACAAAGGACTGGAGAAAACAATTCGATAAGCTAAACATAAGGCCGACCGATGTTATGAACCTTATTATGAAAAAAAACGAGTCGGATTTTATGTTCAAATTGAACTTCTTGGTTTTGTTTGTAAACCTTATGGCAGACTGTAACAGCATGGGTAGTTGCAACCTCAGTTTCATAGCGAAGATAAAGAATGAGTCAATGTTAACCAAAATAGACTGGAGCAAATACATCTTCGACAACTTGAAGACGAGCAAGGACAAGTGGAGAAGAGACAATGACATGTGCTTCTATGCTGGACCACTTACTTATCTCACTGTAAGAACTTCTTTAAACCCAAACAATACAAAAATTGCATAATATAGTAAACAATGTAATCAAAATCAAAAAATTAAAACATTTGAACAACAATTGCATGCTTAACACACTACTTAATTACATTTATAAATTTATGAAATGAACATATCATGCATTTAAAACCATTCTGAATGGAAGTATTAAAGGCTAAATAACAAATTCCAAATAAATTCAAAAAACTAAAGAATTGATGTTAATACAGCTGTTGTACGTCGAAGGAACTATTAGTGAGAAAGTTCAAGTAGATTCAAATTTGACAGCCCTTACAGTATGGAATATGGGTCATCTGAGGAAACGGGAGACAACCGAAATTGAGGATGGCGGATTCGGATTACTTCCGATAAAACCAAAATACCAAGTAAGGAGGCCTTTTTTCAGAGGAGAATCCAGCCAAGTACCACACACACCTCCAGAGAACCTAGGCAAAGAGGTTAGTAGTTTATTTTATTGATGAAATTCGTGAACTCTAGAAACATAACATGCATCGTCATTACATGTACAGGAATATGTGGGATACTTGGACTTGCTGATGAAACAGCTTACGAATGCAAAGATTGAAGCAGAAAGGTGGCTCGAGAGTGCAACAATAGGATTCCCGGACGATCCTACCTTCAATAAATATAAAACAGATTTGGATATGATGTTTAACAGCAACCGCTGGAAAACTAATCAAAGAGAAAAAGAAGAACGAACTGAAAAAACAGTGATAGATAATCCCATGGCAATCATTGTTTTCGAGGAAGAGTATGACGGTGCCAAAATAGATGCTTGCTGGGAATCACCGTCGTTTGTGGCAGAAGTATGTGAATCAGTTGAGAATGAAGTGCAAAAATCAGAGGAAAAGAAATATTCCGCCAGAGGCAACTCACAAGATTTCGGAGTGGAAGCCCCTACATTTGATTTAGGAATTAGCCCCATGAAGTCACAATCCGATACTGCCCACACCCCAGACCAACTCCACACTCTCAATTCGGCAATGAAGGCATGCAGCAGCCAAGGTAGTCAAGACAAAGGCAAGAAGGCAGTTACATTTTCACCGATACCAATGACCATATTCTTCAATGATACCGAAGACACAATCCATAATGTTGTGTCACCACATCACGAACTGCGGGAAAACAGAAGATTGAAGAAGCCGGGAGATCATCTCCGTTCCCCGTATGTCCAACGATGTGTTGATTTCAACGTGACTACAGAAGAAAAACGTGTTCATGAATGGGCATTAGCAGTACTAGGAGATACACTGTAAGTCTTTCAACTTATTTTGATCTTGTGACATAAAATAAAAATTGAAGATATTAATGGATAACACAAAGCTTAATGTTACACGTAGGGATCACGTTTTCATTGGGAATGATGACACATTCATGAGTAGAGTTGCAATGGAGAGCTTGGCAACAAACATTTCAGTAAAAAGGAGTGTCATAGACGCATGGGCATCGGTGTTAAACTATGAAGTACGCCGGAATCCAAGACTCCCTAATTTCATAAAGTACGCATGGGCATCGGTGTTAAACATCGGCTTGTCCCTAAAGTACGCCGGAATCCAAGACTCCCTAATTTCATATAACTCATCAAACCAACAATCATCATTCAATCCATACTTAAACATTACCTCATGCCATCGTGATTCAAACACAGCGGGCTCTAGGTCCACATTCCAAACCAGTTTCTTAAAATCCGCGACAAATTTGGTTTTAGTAAGAAGGTGAACACTTATCTACAATGAAGACATTAAAAGCATGAACAGTGTGCGTCCAAAAAACAACCAAAAAATCAACCAAAAAAGCATTTTAAACAAACAAACCTTATCTTTAACTTTCTTCGTGATGTGCCACATGCACAAACGATGAACGCTAGTAGGCCATGCTGCTGGAATAGCCTGCTTCATCGCAGCACACTGATCGGTAAGGACAAACATCGGTTCACGACCATGAGCTTTCTTAAAGGCTTCCAACACCCATGTATAATTAACAATTGTTTCCCCCCGCATCAATGCAGCTCCAACAACAACAGAACGCTTGTGATTATCGACCACTACAAAAGGCACAAACACCATAGCATGCCTTGCAATAAAAAATAAAATTAATACATAAAGTAGACAACAACTATATAAATAACGATAAGAAAAATCATATTACAATAACAAATTTTCACAAAAACTTACATGTTAGTCCGAAATGTCGCGTCAAAAGAAATTACGTCTCCAAACTCTTTATAGTTCAACCTTGCTATTTCATCGGCCCAAAAAATGGTAATAAGCTCCTTCTCATTACACTTAAATTCAAAAAAGAAATCTGAACATGCTTTCTGCCTACCGACCAAGGTGTTTATTAGCATTTGGGCATCCTTATTCCCAACAAAGGTCACCATGTCCCGCTTAAAATTTTGGTAGTCCCTAACAGTTCCACCAGACTCACCCATAAATCCCTTCATAGCATTACGCATCCTATGGGATTTAGCTATTCCAAATTTTGATGTAGAAGCATGATAAACGCTCAATTGATCTGAAAATGTCAACCCACGCTTTGCACGAGACAACGACATCTCATGACGATCAAATAGTATGTGATTATGTTTCATAACAAATTTGTAAACCTCAAACCGTGATCTCTCCTTAACATAATGAATTCTCAAACATGCTAAACACCCACACCTCTTAAGGTTTGAATTCCTTTGACGTCGACCCCGACCTTTTAGTCCTAGCGAATCATAACTCTTTTCTGCAGGATACCCTGCTTACTACAAACAAAAAACCGTGCAGTTATCTTACCATCAACATTTTTCTTCTTATTGGACAGCCGAATATCAAAACCTGCCGCCTCTGCATATTTCCTATACATTTTCTCCGCCATCTCAACAGTATCAAAGAAATCACCAACCTTCGGTGTAATTTCGTCATCAACATATGGAGCATAAAACTTCGTCCCACCCGGAGACTCTTCAATTGTGAATTGCTTTTCATCTACATTTATATACAAAAACCAACATAATCACAATACTGAAATATAAAATAATTAAAAAAAAAGGTTTAAACAATCGTCTTGCACAGTAAATCAAATCAATAGATGTACTACCTGATGAAAAGAATGAATGAAACGAAATACATTGACCTTTCATCATATCAACAGACAAACATGATACATAAAATAACAATAACCTTCATGCAAAATAAGCTTGAAATTTAAACATATCCCTTGTCGTGAATACATTGACAACAAAAACATGATACACAAAAACAATAAACTTCATGAAAAACATAATTTTTTTTACAACATAACTTCATTCCATTAGAAACCCCACGGGCTACACTATTTGATATGAGACAAAAACAATAACACAAAAAAAAAAAAAGAACCCACCCTTGCTCTTTCACTTCATTATCAGGAACGAAGCAATCTTCAGCGCGAAAACAACCTTCGTACTCGGGAATCCCAACCACAACTTGCGATGAATTGCATTGCATGGAATCAAATGCCAACACAACATCTGCGTCATCATCTTCAAAAGGAGACATGGCAGACTCAATCTCATATGCAGCATCAACAACATTCTCCGATTCTGCAACAACATAATCATCAAAACCGCCAACATATGAACTTTCAATCGACTGACTGCCATCAACGTCTTCTGCGGCCTCCTTAACATATTCCATTATCGAAATACAAATCAAATAAAAACAGTAAACAATCAAGAACTACAACTCTAAAAAAGGGAAAAACCCTGCACGAACACTAAATCAGGATTATAAGAAGAATGGAAACATAATCATGAAATAAATAAATAAGAATAAAACAGTAAAATTCGTTAGACAAATCATCATAAACAGAAAGGATTAACTTCCCATAAAAACCGCCCCACCATCACCTGCAAAATAGGAAAATAATAAAATTATATATGAATTAAAATAATAATTAAGATAATTCCAATTTACAAATGACTAAACAGCCCTTAATCGGTATTTTTAAGAAAAAGAAAAAAAAAAGAAAATCAATGATAGATGGAGGGTTAAGATTAGGGTTGCAAAGTTTGCAACCTGGTTGCAAAATAACCCTCCTCTATATATATATATATATACTACCTTATAAAGGAGATTTAGCAAAAGTTTTAAAAATTCCTAAAGTCTTAAACAATTTTATTTTGATTTAAAAAAACTACAACATATATATATATATATATATATATATATATATATATATATATATATATATACTACCTTATAAAGGAGATTTAGCAAAAGTTTTAAAAATTCCTAAAGTCTTAAACAATTTTATTTTTGATTTAAAAAAACTACAACATATATATAAGCTCCTTCCCGAAGATTTCAAAAACTGACCATTTAGTTTTCCAATATACATCATCAACTCCCCAAACGCAAAGTGACGATTTGTTTATCAAGATGCCGCCCAAAACCGACGCTTCAAAGCTCTTATGATTCTAATTTATATATATATATATATATATATATCGATCGCTCTCCATTATCGTTCCTATTTCAAAATATCGACCAGAGCTCTCGAACCCTTCCTCCATTACCGTACCTGGTTCATCACTCAAGCTCTCGATTCATCACCCGGAGCAATCGATTCATCACTGGAGCTCTTTGTCGGTTCAAACCCTTTCTATTCTTGTTTGTGAATCTAGGGCTTTTCATACCTGTGACGCATTCTGAAGAAGAAGAAATTGATGCCATTGCAATGCATAATATACAAAATACGGTTGTTCCTCTGTAATTAGGTTTAGGGTTCTTTGGAACCACCACCATTTTTTTGGAGATGGTTGTGTTTGTTATTCGTTCTTCGTCTTAGCAATACTCTCCCCGCCATTGAAGGTACTGTTTTATTGAAGCAACAAAGTAAGAAACCATTGGAGACGGGTTTTCTGTATGTGTTGAATCCTTGCTTTTTAGTTCTTTGCTATTACTCCCATTATGTATCCATTTTCCTGTTTTTGTTGAAATCCATCTTAATAAAGCACATAGATTCATGATTCCTTGATTTAACCAAGCTCAAAAAGATAGTTGTCACCCTACTGGTAATTATGTAATTTGGGGCTTTAGATACACTTTCAAAGCTTCTCTAAAGGTTAGGTAACTTATTTTAAGAAGTTTCTCTAAAAGTGTTTATTAGTGACGCTTTTTAAGTATTTGTGACGGTTTAAAAGTGTTACTAAAAAATACTTTTAGAGAAGGTATATGGAAAACCTTCTCTAAAGATATTGGCTTTAGTGACAATTTTTAAAATCCTTCTCTAAAGGTCCCCATTTAGTTACACTCCCAATACCTTCTCTAAAATTAATCTTTAGATATACAAACTCAAAACCTTCTCTAAAATTAATCTTTAGATATACAAACTCAAAACTTTCTCTAAAAGTTATCTTTAGTTACACTTTTAGAAAAACAATTCCTTCTCTAAAGAGTGAATTTTATTTTAATTTCATCCACATTTCTACCGGATATTTATATTTAATTATATACCATAATAAAATGAAACAAATAAATAATATTAATATTAATAAGAACAACTTCATAAAAATCACAAAACAATAAAATTTCATAGATTTTATCTTATAAAAGACAAGAACTCTTTTAAAACAAACACTAAAGTTCAATTTCAATTCGTGCATCCATCCAAATTTATCCAAAAAAAATCATATTAGAATGTTTATTGTGCGAGCCTCGGAACCATGGTCATGAACATTTAGGAAAGGTGAAAAATTCGAAAGCGGTTGGCTAGATATAATGACCTCACCATTTGGCGTAGCTCAGCCACTTCATCCTACATATCATACCTCTGATAAATCAAAGAATTCAATCTGAAACAAGATAAAATGATTTCATAAAATAAGCATCAAATAGATCTAATAAATCCGATTTAATTGTATAAGATTTGACATAACCCCACAAGGTTAAGGTTTGAACCCTCTTTGATTTATGAAAATATGATTAAAATAACAAAATTGGACAAAGAAACTCAAAGAATCACCTTAAATTTTGATTATGGTTACCCGAAAGAGCAGATACAGTCTTCAAAACTTTTCTCTTGTCTCTTTCATCAAGCAAATCCAATTTCAGAATGAAGTTCTGGAATCAAAATTCAGAAAATGTGTCAAAGCTATGAAACTATAAAATGGTTTTACAAAGATTTGTATGGTCCAAAAGTTTTTCAGAAATCAAGAAAGTGCTCCCAAAAGTTTAAAAATAGAGGAAACAGAAAGATATTTACTAATGTTCTGAAAACAAATCTGAGCCGCAGCAGACCCTTCACCAGCAAGCTTATTTTCAAGACAACTGCAAGTTCAAGAATCATCCAACATTGTTACATTTCCTAACATAAAGATTTACAGGTGTATGATGGATTTCCAACAATGTCAAATAATTTCAATACTTCACTCTTGTTTTAAGACCACCACAATGCGTCCATGGTATTAATTGCATACGTACCTATTAAGTACTTCAAATTCTAAATTACTTACTCAAGTTATCACATATGCTCATTGTTTTGCAATAGGCTTCCTTGTCACGAAATTGTTCATATGATAGATTCTTCAAAGAGTTTCTCTTCATCTGGTCTGCATAAAGGTTTCCAAAGTGGTTAGAATCATAATAAATAAATAAAATAAAGAAACACCTATTATTTGTTGATGACCATTGTTCACTACAAGAAATAAATGGACCATGGAAACAACCAATCATATGCAAACTACAATTAGAATTACAGAAATCGACATTCCGCATGATTATGACCCCATAATTCTTCTTGAAGACTAAGCTTTTCAACTTCATCAACACCCCTTGATTTATTTTGCTGCAACTAACTTCAACTTTCTCCTTTACCCCAACACTATCATTTGATGTGTTCCTTCGTCGATGTTTGTTCTTTCCAACACAAGTCTTCACACCTAAAGAAACTGTTAATTTTCACAAGCAGTATTTGATACTAAAAAGACGAGATTAAAAAAAAGGTGTGTAAATATTTATGATCAAAGAGTGGTAAAATACCATCACTGGAATTCATCTTCTGCAATTGCTCTAAATCTCTGCAGTCTGCACTCTGCAATGCAAACAAGTAAAGCAACATGATTCGAACATAGTTAAGGGAGTTCTAAGTAACCAAAAGAGTGTGTACATGAGGTAATAGGAACAAGAAAAAAACATCAAATACAAATATATAAATTATCAAGAAATTCATTTCATACCGGTATGGTTTTCAAAATCAGCAACGACAATTGGTTTCACTTTGTCGCCAGTCTCTTCAGTATCATTTGATGTCTTCTTTCGTCTTTTGAGTCTGTTTTTTTGGAACATTTTGGTCTTACAACAGTTAATTTCACAAGCAACATTTGGTACTAAAAAGATGAGATAAAAAAAGAGATTGTAATTCTTTATGATCAAAGAGGGGTAAAATACCTTGGCTGGAATTCATGTTTTCAATTGGTATAATTCCCTGCAGTCTGTGCAATGCAAGCAACAGGATTCAGATAAATTTAGGGGCATTCTAAGTAAGCAAACGAAAGAGTAAGTACAAGAGGAAATAGGAACAAGAAAAAACATCAAATATGAAGATAGCAGACAATGTATCAAGAAATTCGTTTCTATATTTATCACAAGCAAAATTGTTTACAAATAAAAAGATCTGGATTCCATTTGTTGGATGAAAACACATAGAACCTTTACGATTTCAAACTGTTTGAAAAAACCTAAGAAACCAAGGACTATGTTTCGGCTAAAGTTTAAAATCGCAACAGGAAACAGAGACTATAATCGAAGAAAAATACAACCTGACTAATAAAATAAACAAACAATCAATTTTTGTAATTCTAATTGTAACACATGAAAACATATAAAATCACCTGAATACTAAACTCACTCAAATATGTAAACTACCTGAGAAATAGGGACATAGATGTTTTTTTGACACAAATCTTCCAATTCCTTTATAAGTACTTCTGAGCCAATGACCATTTGGTAGAAATTCCTGGATACTTAATTTCCCTTTTCTATAATTTGTGGTAACAACTTGTTGGAGTACATCTTTTTGCACTGATACCATCTGCAAGCAAGGATGGAGTTGATCTGATTGCAGTAAGCACCAGCTTTCTATGCTTTATAATAATTATTTTCAAAATTTTCAATAGTAAGTAAAGTATTCGATGATGCAGTTATGTCGTCACTCTGTTCTTGGGATCTATGTAAGAGGCCTACAGCCTTGGAAGCTCTTCAATATCCTTTCTTCTAGGTAGAACCCCCAAATTGTAAAAATTATATCAATAAAAGGGTTAAGTTATTATGGTTAGAAAAGGATGAGCAAAACCATTTTTTATGTTGAAATGTGCAGAGTTGTTACTATGTTCCACCTTCTCCTCGGCCTAAAGCCACTACTATTGGTAGAACACCTCCATCAGGTTTGTTGATTCAATTGTCCCATCCATTTAAGTTTTTTATTTTTTTTCTTTCAAGTGTTGTGTTGAAGAATATGATGATGATGATGATGCAGGTGTATTAAGCGGGAGGAGGGGCGTGGAGCAGAAAGGTAGCAACAAAAGATATCCTTTGTCTAATTCAAAGCCGGTGGGCAATATTATAACTTCATCAGGTAAGTAAAAGTATAAAATATAATATAATAGAATAGAATTTGATTGATGATTAATTGGTTATGGTTAAGATTTGTTTTTGTTACAGGGGTGCAATGTAGATTGGAAATGAACAGTAATAGTAGTATTATAGTAATATTAATAGTAATAAACAGGTATGTGGGATTAACGACTAGTAATTAGATATGTTGGTGTATGATTATTATGTGTTGTTTTTATTTAAACATGTTTGTTGATTGGTGTTGGGAACTGAAGAATTGCTAAGTGAAGTTAATGCTGCTGATACAACTTAATGCTGCTCATCAAGAATTACTACTGCCAGTACATCATGATTACTACTGCTAGTAGATTTTAATACTGCTAGTAGTTAGTACTGTTGGAGTTAGTACTGTTAGAACAAAGTTAATACTGTTGAGCATGGTTAGTACTGCTGAACTTAATACTGCTCAGAGTATTAATGTTGCTTATAAGATGAATGTCCGTATGGTAAGGATGACAGCTGGATTGAAGATTTTCATGGAAGCTTGGAGATAATGATGGAAGATTATACTGAAGATCTTTTATTAGTTTGTAATTATCTTTTATCTTCAGTATATGTATAGAATAGTTTGTTTCTTTAGGTAGAACAATTAATTCTGAGTTTTAGCTTTCATAGAGAGAATCAACCTCAAGGTTAGAACCCTAATTCTAGAGAAGTAGAATTTGTATTGGTGAGCCTGTTCATCAGTATTGAGGTTGTGTGTAAAATTTTGTAACTTTATAATCATTCAATAAAGTTTGCAAGTTCTTATTCTGATTTACTGTGTTCCATTAATTATTGAATATCAAAGTGTTATTCCGCAAACTCCTTTGATATTGTTTCTGAGTGTTTATTCTTGTTAAGAATTAAGATCCTGACAATTGGTTTTAGGATGGAGTGAATGAAAATATGAATAAGAATTGTGTGAGGCAACCAACAACACCAAAATACCAACCACCCATGAAATACAATAATCCAAGTAATTTTTTTTAAAAACATATGTTCATATTTTATTTATTTAATTATTTATAAGAATACAAGAGAATGATGGGTTGTTGTTTTAAAGGAGGAATGTATATGGGTAAAGGAAGAGGAGTTCGTATTGGTGATACAACTGAAAAGTTGGGAAACATGACAATTGGTGCAAGAAGCAAGCAGCAACAACAGATGATTAGGGGGGAAATGGTACCCACATGTTTACTGGAACGTCTGAAGGTTATAGCAGCAAGGTGGCAAGATGACATGACGTTATGATTATTATTATCATCATCATCATATAATAAATAATAATATGTTTCCATTTTGTATGTGTGTGTGAAAAGAAAGAAGGAAAGGTGTGTGCATATATCTAAAGTGTGTTATGCATGTATGAAAGGAATTGTAATATGAGTTGATATATTATGCCCTAAAGTCGGAAGGTATGAAAAAAACTCATGACCGTCTGTAAATGAGTAGAAAGTATAATAAACGAGTACAAATGACAATAAACAACAGGAAGATGATTGTTGTGATTTTAGTCGCAAAGATTACCTTTGTGTTGATTGTGATTTTGTCAGGTAATAGATTACCTTCTGTACTCTGTTCATGAGAGTGACGATGGTGCCAAATTGTCTCTAAATCCAGTTTCAACAAGAAGAAAGCAACACTCACCCCGATCCATCAACAATTTCATAGTAGAAGTTACGCTGGTATAAGCTTGACAATAGGTACCTTCAACACGTTTCCTGTGCCAGCATAGGAGCAAGATGGTAGGGTCATATCGCAATACTTTCTAATCTTTGTTGCCAGTATCAATCTGGATTTTCAGATCTTTTCTTTGTTGAACGGTGTTTTAGATACTTAACAAATTAATCAAACATTTTTTCTTAACTACTTAAGGAGTCATGTCTTTCCATCATGTGACAGGAGTAAAAATTTAATTTCACAAATTATTTTTGCTTAAAAAAAGTATTGTGAAAAATATGAACTTTGTGTTGGCTAACATAAAGCTAGTGACTTATAGTCCGATTTATAATACCAAGCAGAGTGATCTTCACAACAAATGGAGCTAACAACGCTAGAAAACCATGTTGCTTCCCTAAATTCTAGATTTATAAAGATATGCTATGAGTAGAGAAAACTTTTCTTGAAATCACAATGAAGATTAAAGTGAAAAGGAAGTTGCATATTTCGATGAAGATAACAACATACCAGGTTGCGTTACACATGTCATTTAACTTTTCGAAGGCTTTATCAAAGCAGAAGTGACAAGCAGGAAGATCCTTGATATCAGTCACCTTGCAACTTGATTTACAGCACATAACCTATGCCAATTACTAGTTAATCATCAAAATGCACAAATTGTAGAACAAGAAAACCAAATGAAAATAGGATGTCATAGTACTTTCAACAATTTATAAGAATACTTGCAAGACTATTGAATCTCCTTACGTTGTGATTGAACTTTTGAGATAAAAATAAGAAGGTTAAAAGAGTAAAATTGCATATGCTATAAGTAGCAAACAAATTCACGACAAGAAGGTGAAGCAAGTGATCTATTACAAATTAACTAGACCCTTTACAACTTCATAAACTAAATATCTTGAAGCAACAACTACACAATACAATGAAGATGTAATTTCTAATGAACCTTTTGTGTAGTATTTCAAGAAGATCCTCGGGTATAACACTTGATCTCTTTGTAGATGATGAGGCCTGCATAGAAAAGAAGCAATTTAACGAGCTCAAAATGTGATCATATGTTTTAGCTTCTAGAAGGATAGTGAAAATCTTAGATTAAAGATCTCAACAAAGGTAGAAACAATACTCTAATAACAAACCTAATTTATTGCAAGCAGCTGCAAGAGCCACAGAATCACAAATCGGTCGATCCTGTAACCAAATCAAACATAATTTTCATCTGAAGTATAAACATAACTTCCTGATTGATTGCAATGAATCGTCAAAATGAAGATATGAAAGACAAACTCTGAAGTGGTCGGCCGTATAGATGAATCCTCGAGCCCTAAAACGAGAAATCGAACAGAAATCAAAGATAATTGAAGAGAAATCGTAGTACTTGATAACCAGTTGATTCAAGGGATAGATTGTTCCGATTGTTGAAAACGGAAGAGAAATCGTAGAACTTCAGGACTTGACTCTATTTTGGACTCTTGTATCAGTCGTATATACACGGTTTCCTTTCTGATTATACCTTTATTATATAAATTAAATTTATTGGAGATAAAAAAAAACCTTTAGATACGATTTGAAAATTATAAAAATGTAACTAAAAACTTTTGTTTTAATTTAGTAAAAATAAAAATATTTTTTTTATCTTTAGAGACGCTTTTGGAAGCGCATGTAAAGCTTCTGGTCAACTTTTAGAGACGATTTTTGTAAGAAGCTTCTCTAAAAGTTTTAGGGATGATTTTCATAGCGTATTATTTGGTTTGAGATCCTTCTCTAAAAATCATCTTACTTTTTGTTACAATTTTCAATTTTGTCATGTAGTTTCTTCTCTAAAGGTAATCTTTAGATACACAACCAAATCCTTCTCTGAAACTTCCTTCTCTAAAAGCCTTTTTTCTTGTAGTGATTATCGATTTTCTATGCAAGACATTGCAAAAGGTCTATCCTTCTTTTTAAAACGGTAAACATTATGGACTTTGGAAATATTACCTATCACATACTTGTTCATGATTTGTGAACATCAATCTATTAAATGTGAAGCTTATTTTAGACTGTAAGTAAATGGTTACACTTGGGGAATTAGGATGGTTAGTATGAAGTTTTTTTTAATCACTACTTGAAGTTTCTTAATTGCTAAGGTGGGCTTCTATGCTTGATCTTCTTTATAAGTGACCATACTTCAACTAATGATACATATTGGATTAATGCCCTTCTTTCTAAAATGGTAAATATTATGGACTTTGGATATATTCCCTATCACATACTTCTTCATGATTTTCGAACATCAATCTGTTTAATATGGAGCATATTTTAGATTGTAAGTAAATGGTTACACTTAGGGAATTAGGATAGTTAGGATGAAAATTTTATTGTCATCCATTTTTGATATATGACATAGTTTCCTTTTGTGGTTTTGTAGGAAATGTCTAGAAGCGCTAGGGTCGTGAGCCGTAGATGTAGGCATGGATGTGGGAGTGGATGTGGAGGACGAAGGACACCGTATAGGTTAGGCCCGAATGGGGGATCGGTGGATAGTGACTACTCTAGCACGACCCACGGTGTCAGCCACAACATGTCATCTCATGCTCTGGCCCATAAGGAGTCCTCATATGATCCATCTGAAGAATGCACCCCAAAATCTTCTAAGACTTACGAACTGGAAGAAAAGATAGAAACCTTGCATGGAGAGATCGCTGAGTTGTGGGATAGGTTATCCATATCCCATGGAAAAAATGTTGAGCTTGAGACTGAAAAGGGCCTATCGTAGGCAGAATCTGTCACTAACTCAAATAACAATGTAGAACACTGACTTAATGGAAACTAAGCATAAGTTGAAATGGGAGATCATTGGGATAGAGTTGGAGCGTAGGATTGCCACTCGGCCTTGGAGGACATGTGCAAGGGATAGGATTCGCTACTACAATAGGACTACTATGGAGTATGTGAGGGCAGTGAAAGGTTGTTTCACCGCTTGGACCCAATACCTCAAAATAGGCCCAAAGGTTAGTATCCTTTGGCGGTTTAAACCATTATCATCATTTCAGACGTGGGTGCGAAGTGCTGACCTTCCTTACTATCCTTCTGATATGATCTAGGGGAGGTACCTGATACCAAGAGAGAGAGAGATTTATGGTATTTTGAACTTTATCTCATTATCTACCACCTTAAATTGTAAGGTATTCTAACCATTTATGGTATTTTGAAACCAAATTATAAATTTTGTTTGCCATTTCACAATTGTTAAAGGATCAAATGGTTATATTTAATTTGGTGATGTTTGAATGAAAATTATGTTATTTAGAGGTTGTTTATTGAACACTTACCGGGTCACTTTACTTTATTGGATAACATGATAATGATTGAGAATTTTACCCAGTAAGAGCGATTACAAGGACCAAAAGTCTACTCGGTAAGTGAGAGTAACGAATCTTCTCTGATAACGTATGATCCTAGTTATCAAGCACAATTCAATCAAGATCAAGATTTGACAATGATATTCTAGAGAGAGAGAGTAGAGAGAGAAAGTCACAAGTCGTATGTATTGATATGAAAGATACACACCCACTTTACAAACACTAATCCTATTTATATGAACAACACTTCTCTCATAAGGCTAAACACTCATACCACTAAGGTTGACTTTACAAACTTTGACTTACTTTGACATAGACTTTTCTACATTAAATCATGGATACAATTTATACACTAACATTCTCCCCCTTTGTATTCAAGATTTAACAAAAATTTAACAATCGTCTTTAGCGCTTGATTCTTCAAAACTTTAACTCTGATTTCTTTAAACTTTGTAGCTTTGACAATCTTCAATCTTTCATTTTTTTTTGAAGAATCTTGAAAAGTCTTTCACTTTTCTTTGTAAAGTCATCAAGTCTTGAACAAAACTTTAAAATTTTGGAAACTTGAAATGTCTTTCAACTCTGAGGAATCTTTGAGTGCTTGGTATCTTCATCTCTTTGATCTCTAGATTGTCTTCGGAAAAACAAACTTTCTCGAGTCATCTTGATTTGTCTTTGAATCATCTCTGAATAGTTTCTTTTCATCAGACTTGATTGAATCATCTCTTTATGACTTTGAAATTGATCTTTCAGAAATTTCTCCCCCTTCTTGATGATTGTGAGAATCAAGATCATCAAAACTTATTTCAAAGTCAGCTCAGTCTTTGAAACTTCTTCCCCAATTAAACAATGTAGTACAGTCTTCATGATCTATTTTGGTAAATTATGAAGATTCTCCCCCAACTGATCTTGATAATGAGCCGTCAATTCATGAATGTATTTATCCGAATCATTTCAAATTCAGACAAATTATGAGTTGTAACCCTGAATCAATAGATGAAAAAGTTAGGAATGCATGTCAGCAACACAAAGTTACTGTGTACAACGAATGTACAATTTAAGGAGGTTGAAGTGATGTTCACTCCCCAGGACTTCCATCCAATCATCGAAAAACACGAGGTATTTTCTATGAATGTTCTGACAGAAAAACAGATTTTCTGTGTGCGCGTGCATGTGTTATGAAAGAATTAAGCACATTGATTGTTGTTTCATAAGGCTCAAAGTATGTAAACCAATAAGACAACAAAGGTTATACATAGACTCAATGTGCATGATAAAGGGTCGAAGGTGGGGCAACTTTCCTTCTTGTTCAATATCAGTATCTTCCAAATGAAGAACCAATAGTATATGTGCTGCTACCCAAGAAAATGTGAAACGTTCTCTTTTTAAGAAAAGAATGAGTAGCTGGTGGGGTTATAAGCAAGATATGGCATGGGATCACTGCCTGTTTCAATGATGGTCACCAAAGAATGAGAACCAATCAGTAGATGTGGCTGCCCGGCTCAGAAAGAAGTTTGGTGCAGAGTCTGATATTCTTTTAATTTGTTCTCTCACCCTCATTCTTTTAAACATTAAAGCTCACTTCTAACCAATCTCTCTTTTCCATTTTACCTTTTCACACACCAACACTCAAATCTTTTGACTCCTCTCCCCTCAATCACTCTTGGGAATACTTCCTGGGTAGGAAACACTGGTTATCATGAATCCATGAAAGTTCTTTTAAGCTCACACATGAATCCCATGTATTTTCCTAAAAGCATGTATTGCCTCAATGATTTTCTTGACATTAAAAGCACAAGAAATCAATTTTCTGTATATGTATGCTCATTAAAGATAATAATGAAATTTGAGCATATTAAGCATGTAAGATTTCTCAAAACTTTGTATGAATGAATAATCATGAAATAATAGAAATGTTTTGAGAATCTGACAATGATTAAAATTAGATCAAAATTCATGAAGAATAATATTTTGGGAAATCAAAGATGTAAGATGTTTATATGAACAATATATAAACATATTAACAATGAAAGCACATGTAATAAGAAATGACGTCTGATTCAAACAACAATGAATAGCAAATGAGAGTATTACCATAGAAAGATTAAAGTTTTGATACATGGTACTAACAAATTCAAATGAAATACTGAATCGGTATGTATGAATACTTGACAGTATATAAACAAGATAATAGACAAGTATTGATCTTTGGAAACACACCGTCAGTTAAACATTAAAGCTCCATAATGAAAAACATTTAAAATCACACTTCTTAATTCATGAAATCTTTTGAGAATAGAGAATTGGTTTGAACATTTAAGAAAACATTTTTCATGTTCGAAAGTTGTTCTTCTTTCAAACAATCAGAGATTAAGATCAGAAGATACTTACCTTTAAGATCCCCCTCAAATCATGATAGAATGATTTATATTCTTATAAGCTCCCCCTGGATATTTGCATAATATCCTTGTCCTTAAACATTAAAAAACAAGTCCTAAGTTGTTTTACTTAGAAGTCATAGTCCTTTAACATTGAAGTCCGGATCTTGAACTGAATTATTCAAGAGACATAGTTCTTTGAGGTACGAGTCCTAGACTGTTTTGTCTAGAAGTCAAACATCTTGCTCCCCCTACACCTGTGGTACCTGCAAAACAGATTTGACAGATTTTGGTATCCACTGGTATTTGAGTTCTGGTTTGTCAGATTTACGAATCCATTTCTCAATAGGTTTATGCCTTTGAACTACATTATTCTGAGAAGTTATTCGGTAAGTGCCATACCCGTTAAGAGCAGATTCTTTTTGAACAAAGTCATTCTCTCCACAGTAAGAACAACAAATTTTCTTCTGAGCAACCCTGATCAAATGATTAGTAGAATAAAACATATCAGAATTACCAAAAGATTTACCTTTATGAGCACTGTTCTTCTTGGCATTTGTTGTGGATGTGAATGATTTGTCATTCTTCTTCTCATCAAGAGAACTTTTCACTCTCCTAACCATTTGTCCTTTCTTTGAATGCTTTCCAATAGATTTTACATAAAATTTTGCTAGACTATTGATAATCCTAGAATCCTCTAAATCTTAGAGAGAGAAAGTAGAAAGAGAGACAGTAAGCGCAAACAAGTGAATATATTGAATGAGCGAGAGAGTATTACAACAACCAAAGCCCAAAGGGACTTAAATACCCTTCGCTTATACAACACAGTATGTGACTAAACACAGTATAAGACCAAGCCTATAAATACAATGATTACTATAAAATCAGACTTAACAATCTCCCCCTTAGTAATCATTGGCGTTGTGGTCTTCAAAATCAATCTTCTAAATCAGCACGGACCATCTAAGCGACTTTGAGAAGAAGCTTCTTGACTTAAAAAAAAAATTCTCAGCATCTTTCAGGCTCAAATGCTTTTGCTGTCTTGACAAGACTGGACCTGTTTGTAATTAGCTTGAAAAACAATCGGTTCATCAGCTTGTGCTCTAGACGATTCACCTCTTTCAAATAAACTTGAATGAACTGTGGTGATCGGAGCTGCAACAGCAAAAGACTAGAATGGCTGAGAAAAAATAGAATATTGAGCGAATCTTGATCAACAGATAAACGTTTGAACTCTTTGTCTCTTTATCATCTCCTTAACTTCTCCCCCTCATGACCTTGATGATCTGGATCAACTTGGTCATGCAAATGATGGAGACGAGACATCTTAAAATCTGCAAAATCATAGTAAAAGAGGAAGAGGGAAGATTTGCGTGACACGTTGGTGGCGCAAAGTGAAGTTTGCGCTAGATGAAGGTGGCACAAAGTGAGGTTTGCTACCAACTCTTGGCGCAAAACTGACTTAAACTCAGAAAATTTTACCTGATAAGCTCTTTGACTCCCCCTACACAAATGCACTAAAATATGACAATTGAAGTTAGCATTTGTAAATAAAATCAGATACTCCCCCTCGAAAACAGAAATTATCTTTTCAGAAATTTCTCCTTATTCACTCCCCCTTGAATAATGAACAAACCCATTTAAAAAGAATATGAGAACACAAAATTTGAAACATCAATGTAGAAAGAAAAATATACTGAATATATATTTTGAAACGACTAAATATATAAAAATTTAAACATAAACAAATAAAATTCTAATCAGTAAAATATCACAAATTTATCAATTAGTTGAAATCAAATGTATGTTTTTTGGATACAAAAACAAGTTTTATTGCATATCAAGTTAAGACATGTTCAGTTTCAAAAACTTTAATCAATCTATTCAGTTTACTCGCATGTGAACTCCGATTAGCTTCAAGAAAATGCAATTCTAAAAATATAATAGAGAACTTTGCATGTAATCACACTAATCCATCAAGAATTCAGACTTTCACAAATTTACAGGTTTATTGCAACTCAAACATATCACCAAGTTTCATGAGATGTGTGCTCATTGGCATCTTTTAGCATTGTGCACTATGGCATCTTCACATGAGTGTTCTCTTTGGCATCTTTTAAGCTTGTGCACTTTTGGCATCTTTTTAATCAACAAGTTTATTAAGTAAAGAACATGCCGTAAACGTAACTTTCTATCTGACCCTATTGCAGGATTTGGGTCAGCCACTCCCAGACCAGATGGCCTTAGGGGACTAGGTGTCAAGCATCCCTTGAAACTTACTTTTCCAGATCAGAAAGGCTACATCGACACATCCTAAACCCATTCGTACCAGTAGAACATGACTTTCGATCTGATTCTATTTAAGAATTTGGGTTCGATCACTCCCAGATCAATTGACCTTAGGGGACCAGATGACAAGCATCCCACGAAACTTACTTTCCCAAACCAGAAAGGTCACGGGTACAAACTTTTAAACTTAGAGATTTTTGATTTATAAGAATTTAATAATCATCTCAAACACAAGGTTTACGTCTAAGTGTTTAGCCCATATTTTCATTACGATCCAAAATTCTGACTTTTTAGGTTTTCTAAGCATTGTAAACTATAAATATTCCGAATCACATATCTTTAAAACATTTTCAAAAGTTACAAACATGTTGCTGACTTTTCGATATTTGTTAGACTTGAAAAATGAACATATAAAAACTTTTAATATAAACAAAGCAACTTGAAAATTTATCCTAGACACACATTTTATTTAAAAGAAAGAAAATTGTAAAACTTTTACTTTATAGAATAAAATTTGTGAAAGTTTAAACTTTTAAATTCAACATAACGAGATTTAAAAATAGAAACATTTGATCGGCAAGTTTATTTTCAGTTGAAACAAAATAGAATTGAATAATACCATCTTCCACATAAAGTATAAAGAAATTTGTGTCTCATGTGAAAATTTTGGGTTGAACAAAATCAGGGTTTGAGTAAAATTGCTCAGAATCTTTAAAAAAACATGAGAAAACTGGAACAACATCATTATCAGAGATAAATGCAGCGGAATTACAAGTAGATGCACTCACAGTTTCTCATTAGTCAGAAGCTAACAATCATTGAAGAACGAGTCCTAGACTGACATATCTAGAAGTCGAAGTCTTTGAAGCACAGGTTCTGAGCTGAAATACTCATAAGCCAACTTTTCTCTGAAATACTCAGAAGCCAACTTTTCTCTTACTCCCCCTTGACATTAGACTCCTGCAACTTAGAAGCAATTTGAGATTTTGGTACCCACTTGAATTTGGGCCCATGTTTGTTAGTTGCAGTTCTTATGGGGATAAACTTGTTAGATTTAACATATAAAGCACGAGAGAGATAATCACAAGAATGAACAGAAGAATCAGAAGAAGAGAAAGCATAATCATCTGAACTAGAATCAGAAGAAGAATATGAGACATTTTTGGAAATTTGAACCATTTGCTTTATAGAGTATTTTGAAACTTTATTACGAACAGCAAATGAATCACTTTTATATTGTTTGTCTACATATCTATCCTCATCAGTTTGAGAATCATCTGATGTTCGCTTGGATATCCATATATGCTTGAAATGAGTGCTCAAAGTCCTATCTGAAATCATTGAAGTACAAGAATTAGAATTATCAGAAATGACTGACTCTTGTTTCTTTGACTTCTTTGACCTTCGTCTTGTACGCTTAGGTTTATAATAATCATCATTGAGCGTAAAAGATTCATCAAGAATTTTAGACTTAATATTTGAATAAGAAGCAATTGTACCTAAGGCACCCATCTGATCAATCAAAATATCTGAACTTACCTCGGAGTCAGAACAAATTTGAGAAAGGTTTGCAAATGTTGGAAATTCCTTTTTGTGTTCTTTAAAAGAAGAAGAACGACCAGAAATAGAAAAAGAATCTTGTTTTTGAGAAAAGAAATTTTCTTCAAGACCTGAATTCATGAAAGAAAAAAGATGTCAGATTCAATTTCTTTTAGAATATTTTGATCTTCCATTTTATCTTCAAGGTCAATGATTTTCTTTCTAAAACTAAAGGGAGAATATATCTCCTAGAATCATAAGAAACTGGAGATACATTTTCCTTATCAGAATTATTGGCAAAAATATCTACAAAATCATCATACACCGAAGACTTGACGGGAGATATATCATTTAAACCTTTTATGCCCTTCTTTGATTTATCAGGAAAATATTTGGCATTTTCACGCGTATAAACAAAAGAAATTTCCTTTTTCTTATTATTTAGCCTTTTCTCATTTTCGATTTCTAACACTTGCTTTTCATTCATCCAATCAATTTTAAATTGAGGAGCATATTGAGCAAGAGTTAGATAATCGTATTTATATAAAGTAGGGGATTTTTCTATCGCATTGTTTAAACAATGAGGATTTTCAAAACCAAGTCCCCATTTTTCTTTTATAGACTCATAACTCCTTGGTTTGTTCAAATAAATAGTTTGCTCAGATTGGTTCCTTTGATATAACTTTTCTTCTAACTTATTTATTTTATCCTAAAAACTGTCTTTTCAAGAAGTCATTTCAGTCAAAGATTCAAGATAAGACTTATTTGATTTTTCCAAATCATCTAATTTCGTTTGAAAGATGTCTTTTGTTTTTTCCAAAATAGATTTTTCATCTTTCAAAGAAATTTTCAATTTGTCAATTAAATCTGACTTTTCAGAATTTAAATTCTTTTCAGATAAGAGCTGAGAACGAAGATCATGTAAAGCAAAAATCATAATAATCAACTGTGAAGAAATAAAATTGTAATCAAAGTCAGAGATTACCTCATCTTGATCAGCATCAGAATCATCATCATTTGACTGATCATCTCCGATTAAGCACATTTGAGCAATCTCCACATTGTTAGCTTCATCATCGGAGTGATCCAGCCAAAATTCCTCTTCTACTAGCAAAGTTGTTTCGTTCTCTCTTTTCTCGACAAGTTCCAGTTCTTTCCGATAGTATGCCGAATCCCGAACCTTCTTCACTCTACACTCCTTTGAAAAATGACCCAGCTTACCACAGTTGTAACATGCATTAGGTTTCTTTGCCTCAGGCACTTGAGCATTCTTGGACCCAGAAGTGAAGTGAGGAGTGTTGGAACTCGAACGATGTTGGAACTTTTTCTGGTAATGTTGAGAGAGAAGGATCATTGCTTTCTCGAGCGCCTGACCATCATCATCAGTAGCCTCGTTGTAAGCATTATCAGACAATGCTTGTTCTGTCAGTTGTTTCGTGAGGAGAGCAACTGGGTCTACTGATTTCTTGTTCTTCTTATCCAGTTTGGCCTTCTTCTCAATGACAATACAGTCATCTGTCAGCAAGATCTCAAACATCTCTTGGATTTGCATTGTAGATATTCTGACATCGTTCCTCAATCTGTGGCAAGATTTGTTCCACTCTGGTTGAAATGAATTGAGGAATTTCAGATTTGTCTCAAGCTCAGTCTTTTCAACTTTAATTTTCCTCAGATCATTAATCACGACACAAAATCTGTCATACACAGTTTTCAATGGCTCCCCATCCTCGGCTTTGAATTCTTAAAGTTGTTCATGTAACGAGTATGTCGGAGTTAAGTAGCAACTGAAGAACCAAGCATAATCTTTTCTAGCTGTTTACACATAAGATTGGGATGATTTTTGAAACAATCAATCCTGTTGTAGATAGAGTTTGGCAAGGCTAGCATCAGATTTGCCTTTATATCACGATCAGCTTGATACTCCGATAACTCATCAGGTGTATATTCTTTGATAGGCTTATATAATCCAGAAGCCAACTTGGGTTTTTCAAAAGGTCCTTCAGATAGAATGTTCATCATGTCATTTCCATTCTTTTGACGCTCTATAAAATTCAGAAACCTATCTTGCCACTGAGTAAACTCGTTTTCATCTATCAGAACTGGAGGACGATTTTATGTGCCTAATGACATCATGAGATCATTCTTGTAGAATTAAGCTTGATAAGCAAACTTTGCAGAATCCATATCTCAGAAATCCAGAAAAAAATGCTAAGTCTTGAAACAGTAGAGCTGGCGCAAACTAGAAGGTTTGCGTGAGAGACAGAAGGCGCAAATGAAGATTGTCGCGAGCAGAAGGAGACGCAAACTGAGATTTGCGTGAATAAGTAGTGGCGCAAAGTAGACTTTGCGTGACACACGGATGATGCAAACTTGAGTTTTCGTGAAGAGAAGATGACGAGGACCACTCTTTGCGTGAGAGGTGAGAAGCGAGAACAGATCTTTTCTCGAGCTGAAAGAGACGCAAAGCTCACTTTGCGTGAGCAGAAGATGACGCAAATTGGACTTTGCGTGAGTAAGAGATGGCACAAAGCTGAATTTTGCGTGAAATGAAGATGACGAAAATCAAGAAAACTTGAACTCTTCTTGACCAATAACTAGCGCAAAGCTCGAAGAACTCGCGCAAATCAGGATGAACTCGCGCAAAGTGAGGATCTGGCGCAAACTTCCTGAAAATCAATAAAAATCACCAAAATCGATTATAGCCATGAATTTGATAAAGCTTTTTCACACATAATTGATTGAAAAACAGATTCTAATACTTTTCAACAAACAATTTTGATCAAAAACCATAAAATCGAGATTTCAAGATATGAACAGAACGTGAAAAACGGTTTTCCAAAATTCGAAAATCTTCAAAATTGACAATTAAAACTTGATTTTCTTGCAAATCGATGTGAATCAAAATATTTTTAATACTAAAAACGGATCCAACAAACCAATTTACAACGAATTTTGATCAAAAACACGTCCGAATTTGAGGAAAATCCAAAAACGAGATTTTTTTGAAAAAATTCAAGAAAATCGATCAAATTTTCAGATTAATGCACAAATTTATGAACGAAAATCAAATCTCTCAATTCTCTCAGATTTAGATTGGCTCTGGTACCAAATGATAATCCTAGAATCCTCTAAATCTTAGAGAGATAAAGTAGAGAGAGAGAGAGTAAGTGCAAAGAAGTGAATCTATTGAATGAGCGAGAGAGTCTTACAAGGACTTAAATACCCTTGGCTTATACAACACAGTATGTGACTCTAAACACAGTGTAAGACCAAGCCTATAAATACAATGACTACTATAAAATCAGACTTAACAACTATCAACAGATTTGTCATAAAACAAATTAGATGGGCGTATTTGATTTGATTTGACAATGTTTGGTTTGACACTCTTCTTTTTGAAAACATATTTCTCATGAATGGAACTTGAAGCTGTTTTGAAAGAACAAACTGATTATGTTGAATTATCAACAGGTGATTGATCAATCACATCAGCGGTGTCAGGATCGAATTCTCAACAAGAATTAATTCTCAGAAACTAATATCAAAGAAGTTGCGGAAAAACACTTTGATATTTAATAAAATAGTAATCAAACACAGTATATAATGATCAAACAGTAAACTTGTATTGAATGCTTAAAGTTACAAGATTACACTCTCAACCTCAATATTGATGAACAGACTCACCAATACGAATTCTACTTCTCTAGAATTAGGATCTATGCCTTGAGGTCGATTTCTCTCTTGAAAAACAATTATGAAAAGTTGTATCTATCTATTCTACACATTCTATACATATACTGATAAAAAGATAATTACAAAGAATAAACAAATCTTCAGTATATCTTCCATGTATATCTTCTAAGTATATCTTCAGTATATCCAGCTGTAGTACTTTCCATCCGTATCTCTTTAGCAGCACTAATAATGCCCAGCAGCATTAACTTCAACTAGCAGCATTAACTGCAAGCAGTACTAACTACTAGCAGTACTAACTAGCTAAGCAGTACTAACTTTGTTCAAGCAGTACTAACTTTAACTAGCAGCATTAATTCTACTAGCAGTAGTAACACTTAGCAGTATTAATCTTCAACTTGTTCTGGCAGTAGTAACTACACTTGTACTAGCAGTAGTAACTACACTTAGTAGAATCTTCAGTTCCCAACAATCTCCCCCTAACTTGACTTTTAGAAGAGAAGTCAAGTTCTTCAGATATTCTTCCAGATGCTCTTTTTAATGCTCCCAAAACTTCCAAGATCACGCTGCTAAGTCTGGATTCAGTCCCAAACTCTGATTGATTATCCTCTGAATGAGATACTTGGCCATTTCTGAATTTTGTGCACAACCCAACTTCTTCTTTAGCATGGCATGAACCTTCAGTCTGGTGTGATTATATACTCTATCCACTAGGAAGTATTCTGTGTGATTTCTATCCAAAGTCACTGCATATACTCCACTAGTTTCATATAGAGTCCAACTTGTGACTTCTTTAAACACACTCTTGATGACCTGGTCCACTTCTTCAGGTTTGAACATCATGCATAGATACTCCATCACCAGTTTTGTAAGAGAAATTCCTGGAGTATTCAGATGGTCTGCATACAGCTTAATTCCTATGTCAAACATCTCTTCTATATCAGATCTAGAGCATGTTTTGACAACCTTGATCCAAGTATTGAATATTTCATACTTGTCACCCTTCCTCTTTAGTCTGATGTAATCTTTTCCATCCATTTTCAGAACATCCCAGTGAATGATCTCTGGTGGCTTAACTCCAACAGGTTCTGCAGAAATTGGTTCAGGCACTTTGTCCATCACTACCATATATAAGCTTACATCATCTTTGATTGATGACCCTTGCTGGCTTGATGACTCAGGTGCCACTTCTTCTTCAGCAACATTTTGTTCTTCTTCTATTCTAGACTTCTTATCTTTCTTTCTTTTGGCCATCATCTTGGTTCTTTTCAAAGTCTTTTGAACCTGTACTAGAGTAGCTTCCTTTTTCTTTTCTTCCTTTTCCCTTTCCATTTCTTTTATAGGAGTTCCCTCTTCACTTTCAGGGAATGGTTGATTCATATCTATATCATGTCTCTCCTTTGCCTTCTTTTCAAACGCCACTCTATCCTTTTCATTGCTCTTCAGCTTCTCCATTTCTTTCTCATATAGATCCTTGATTTGATCAAAATTCATCTTCACAAACATTTCTTTCTTTACCCCAATTGCACTTTTCAAGAAAGTTATCATTTTGTTTCTTTCCTGAGTGGCAAGGTAAGTTTGTGAAGGTCTTCTCTTCTTTGCACTTGATCTGGCCATCATAGCCTTTCTCAAGGTTATTGCTCTTTGCTTGGCTTTCTCTGTTTCCAACCCTTTCTGGAATGCTTCATTTAACTCATTTGCTAGTGCTCTGGCCATTTCTCTGTCTTTTTCAACCTGTTCCTTTTCTGCTAGATCTAACTCTTCTTGCACTTTCTTTGCTAATGCTTCATCTGACTCAATCATCTTTTGCTTTTTAGATGGTTGATCAGATTCTATCATCTTTTCTTTCCCTTTTCTTTTTATATCTGCAGCCATGTCTTTCTTTTCTGATTTCTTGTCTCTCCCTTCATTTATGACCACTCCCTTTGCTTTGGGAGTGTCATTCTTAGCTTTGATTAGCACTTCAGCTACTTCAATTTCTGTTGGTGTTAACTCTGTTACTGCTGCTTGTGAGGTTTCAGCAGCATTAACAGTTTCTGCTTCCTTCTCCCCCTCAACTTCAACTCTTTCTTTATCAAACTCCCTTTCCCTTGATGCTTCTTCCATGTTGATCTCCCCCTTTTTGGGAGCATCAGTCTCTGGTTTCCTCCTTCTGAGCACAAATTGTTTCTTCTTCTTTTGCAAAATCAGTTTCCTTACCATTTGCTTCAACTGGATGATTTGTTCTTGTTGTGACAGTACAATGAGTTTTAGCTCTTCTATTTCTTTGCCCTGTTTGAGTACATCCATGTTGATGTTGCCCATTGCCTCCATCAATTCATCATAGTTATATCTGTCCTCACCTTCTCCAGGAGTGTTACCCCCTATTGAAGGATCATTGGATCTTTTAGTAGTGGAAGTCTTCTGCCTAGCAGAAGCACTATCCACCCCTGTGGTTTCTTGGCACCAGGGACCTTCAAATGATTTCGCATTCAAAGTTGCCATGGGGGAGGTCTTATTGATGTTACCACTTTCCTCCTCTGTGTTAGCAGGAGTAGTGGCAGCCTCATCTCCCATATGCTCTACCTCCTCCTCAGAGAGCACCTCCTTTGGGTTGGGAGACACCCTTGTGGTTTCCCTTTGGATATTCTCTAGGGGAGAATTCTCCCTTAGAGGGCTTAAAGGTTGTGTGGGTGATGGTACAAGAAGGGAAGGAGCCTTCTTTACCTGTTTTCTTTGATAAGTTTGGGTAATTGGAGAGGTTGGTTTTGTAAGAATGGACTGGGGAATTGTTTTTGAGTGAGAAGGTTGGGCTTGGCTAGCAGTGGGATGGTCTAATGAGGGCCTTGACCCTGCTGCCATACCTTCAGTGTTTTGGGACACCACCATCATTGTAGAGAATAATGGGGTGTCAACTCCTTCCGAGTCCCCAGCAGATCTTCTCATATTTGAGAAAACCTTGCCTTTTGGGGGTTTAGGTACATATACCCCAACAGGTTGAGGTATATCCGTCAATTCATGGTTAATTACTTCCTGAACAAATCTGGGATACATAAAGAAACTCTTTTTGTTTCCCATATTTGATACAAGATCATTGAAAATCATTTTTGAGAAATTGTACCTTCTGGATGTAGCCAAGCATACCAAAGCATATGCAATTGGACTGCTGAACTCACTCCATCCAGTGGTCTTTTTGGAGATGCAATGCATTAGGGTATGAACAAGAAAACGCCATTGGGGTGAAAACTTTGCTTTTGAGAATTTGAAAACACCCAATGGGCCTCCATACCCCATTCTAGTAAGATTAGAAAACAGTTCATCATTAGAGATAGACATTATACCAGCGGCATCGTCTAGACGTAGACTGATGCGAATGACTTCTTCAGTAACTGTAAGTGAGTGATCACAGATTCTTGTCTTGATCATTTGCACACCATTTTCCACAACAATGGTTGCATTAGCCCAGAACTGCCTTTGGTGCTCAATGTAGATTGTAGGTGATACAGTAAGAGCATGAGCAATGTGGCTCGACTTCAGAAAGTCGACTATCTGATGAAAACCTTCAGCTTGTTTTGGCTTTTGTAGCATCGCAATCTCGTTGTGCTCGTCGATGAATGTCATGGATGCCATTGATCTTAGTGAAAACTTGCCTGAAAACTTCGAACTTGAGAGAGAAAAGGTTTTGAGCGCAAGAGAACAGTATGCAAAGAGTCGTTATGAACTTTTAGGCGGGCAAAAGGTATTTATAGTATTCGGAATATAAGCAGTATTAACCTAGAGCAGTATTAACCACTAGCAGTATTAACTGAAATAGCAGTATTAACTACTAGCAGTATTAACTAACTAGCAGTATTAACTGCGAGCAGTATTAACCACGAGCAGTATTAACTGAACTAGCAGTATTAACTGAAATAGCAGTATTAACTACTAGCAGTATTAACTAACTAGCAGTATTAATCGCGAGCAGTATTAACCACGAGCAGTATTAACTGAACTAGCAGTATTAACTACTAGCAGTATTAACTGAAAGCAGTATTAACCACAAGCAGTATTAACTAGACTTACTCCTTTTAAACTTGCTAAATACTGAGTACTGCTATGCATATCCTGAAAAGAAGATTAGTAACACCAAGAATAAAAATATACAGGTATAAACTCACTTTTTGAGAAGAAGATTATTCAAAGTTTATCATTCCCACACTTGTGACCAAGAAAGTGAATCTACTCACATCAAAAGCTTTAGTGAATAGATCAGCAAACTGATTATCAGTGTGAACTTTGACAACTTGAATAAGTTTCTTTTCATTACAATCTCTTATAAAGTGATACCTGATTTCAATGTGCTTTGTCTTTGAGTGCTTGACTGGATTATTTACAATGCTAATAGCACTGCTGTTGTCAATAAAGATTGGAGTGTGTAGAAAGGTTACCCCATAATCCAGCATTTGATTCTGAATCCATAAGACTTGAGAACAGCAACTTGCAGCTGCTATGTACTCTGCCTCTGTTGTAGATGTGGATACTGTGGTTTGTTTCTTGCACTGCCATGAGACTAGTCTAGCACCCAAAAACTGACATCCTCCAGAAGTAGATTTTCTGTCCAAGTTTGCCCCACCTAGATCACTGTCTGAGTATGCTATTAGGTCAAAAGGTGAGTTATGAGGATACCAGAGTCCCAATCTGGGTTGCCCTTTGAGATATCTGAATATCCTCTTAACAGCTTGAAAGTGAGATTGCTTTGGCCTAACTTGAAATCTTGCACATACACAGACTGGAAACATAATATCTGGCCTTGATGCTGTGAGATACATGAGAGAGCCAATCATGGATCTATAAAGATGCACATCCATATCCTCCCCCTCAAGATCTGCTGTGATCTGCTTGTGTGTTTCCATAGGTGTGCTTGCAGGTTTTGATTCTGAGAAACCAAACTTGGTTAGAATATCCTGCACATACTTGGATTGACATATAAAAATGCCATCTGACTTCTGTTGAACTTGGAGTCCAAGGAAGAAAGTAAGTTCCCCCATGGAACTCATTTTGAACCTTTGATGCATTAAATCCTCAAACTCCTTGCACATGTTGTTTCTTGTAGAACCAAAAATAATGTCATCAACATATATTTGGACCAACAAGATATCCTTCTTCTTTCTTTTGATAAATAGAGTCTTATCAATGACTCCTCTTTCAAAGTCATTTTCCAAGAGATAGGATGACAGAGTGTCATACCATGCTCTTGGGGCTTGATGTAGTCCATAGAGTGCTTTCTTTAATTTGTATACTCTGTCTGGATAGCTTGGGTTTTCAAACCCTGGTGGTTGACAGACATATACTTCTTCTTCAATTGACCCATAGAGAAAAGCACTCTTTACATCCATTTGGTAGACTTTGAAGTTCATGTAAGAAGCATAGGCTAGGAATAGTCTGATTGCTTCTATCCTAGCTACAGGTGCAAAAACTTCTTCATAATCTATGCCCTCTTCTTGAGTGTAGCCTTGAGCTACCAGCCTTGCTTTGTTTCTTATAACAATACCTCTTTCATCTCTCTTGTTTCTGAAGATCCATTTTGTGCCAATTGCTCTGTGACCTTTAGGAAGGTCTACTAGCTCCCACACATCTTGTAGCTTGAACTGTAACAATTCTTCTTGCATTGCTTCTATCCAGCTAGATTCTTTCATAGCATCATGTGCCTTTTTCGGCTCAAGCTGGGATAGAAAACATGAGAGCACTGTATGCTGTTGATCTTGCATTTCCTGAAGCCTGATTTGATGTCTAGTCATCATGGGAGAAGAGACATCACCTATTATCAACTGTGGAGGATGATTCTTTTGAACTCTTGTGTTATGACTAGGTTCTACATTCAGTCCAGCCTCTAGATTAGAGTCATGCAATTCAACTGAAGTGTCTTCAGATGTCACTTCTGATTCTTGAGTCTCCTCATCTCTAGTGTCTTCTTCACTCTGACTTGGTTCAGTAAATGATTCCTTTTCACAGTCTTCATTTACTGTGGGTATGGGAAAAATCACAGATTTAGATATACTTTCTTGAACTTGTGTGATCTCTGATTCTCCACCATCTGTTCCTGTATACTCATTACTGAAACCAAAAGAGTTAGTTAGTGAATCAATGTCAAATAGCCATTGAGGTCCAGACCCAACAGGATTTGGTGTGTTCTCATTGCATTTGACATTGTCACTTTCTTCAATTATTCTAGAAGAAGAGTTAAAAACTCTGTAGGCCTTACTCTGAGATGAGTATCCAACAAGAAATCCATCATCTGCTTTGCTATCAAACTTACCTAAGTGAGATTTGGTATTTAGAATTGTACAAGGACACCCAAAAGATTTGAAGAAACCAATAAAAGGTTTTCTTTGATTTAAAAGCTCATATGGGGTCTTGTTCTTTTGCTTGACCACTAGAACTCTGTTTTGGACATAACAAGCAGTATTAACTGCTTCAGCCCAGAATGTAATTGGCAATTTTGAATCAGCCAACAGAGATCTAGCAGCCTCTATTAGTGTCCTATTTCTCCTCTCAGCAACACCATTCTGTTGAGGAGTTCTAGGAGCACTATATTGTCTCTCAATACCTTTTCCTTCACAAAAAGTGTTTAAATCATGATTTTTAAATTCAGTTCCATTATCTGATCTAATGACTTTTACTCTTTGATTAGTTTGGTTTTCAATTCTTAGAATAAAGGATTTGATAAGATCACTTGTTTCATCCTTAGTCCTTAGAAAATATACCCAAGTAAACCTGGAGTAATCATCAACAATAACCAAGCAGTAAGATTTCTTGCCTATACTCATAACATTTGTAGGACCAAACAGATCCATATGCAATAACTGGAGACAAGAAGAAACAGAATTTAACTCTTTGGTCTTATGAGAAGTTTTGTGTTGTTTGCCTTTGAGACAAGCAACACAATGATCATCACATGAAAAGACTTTTGAAGGTAAACCTCTTACAAGGTTATTTTTAACAAGATTGTTCATAGTCTTGTAATTCATGTGACACATCCTTCTGTGCCAAAGGAAGGATTCATCTATAGAAGCTTTTGAAACAAGACAATTTAAAGATGAATCACTATCAACATTGTCCAAATCAAGACAGTAAACATTGTCCTTCCTTGGAGTTCTAAGTAGTATCATGCTTTCATCAACTACCTTGAACCCTGGAGCAAGAATCATACACTCAGTATTAGTAAATAATATACTATGTTGTTTGTCACAAACCTGTGATACACTTAACAGGTTGTACTTTAATTGATCAACATAGTAGACATCCTCAAATGTCATCTTACCTTTGGTGACATTACCTTTTCCACTTATCTTACCACCAGTAAGATTGTCTCCAAATGCAACATGTCCTCCATTAATTTGCTTGAAATCCTGAAGGCATGACCTGTTGCCAGTCATGTGCCTAGAGCAACCACTATCAACATGCCATATGCTCTTTCCCTTGAGCTGTTGGTTGCCCTGCACATTAAATAAATCAATTAGTATGATTGGGGACCCAAGCCAAAGTGATCTTGGGTCTTCCTTTCTCATCAAAGTATTTACATTCCTTTTTAATGAGGTTTTTAAACTCAGAGCACTCTTTATTAGAGTACTTTGTCAATATGATTGGCTCAGCAGAATCAACACTGGAAGCAGTACTAACCTTAGAAGTACTAACAGAGTTAGCAGTACTAACAGGTGTAGCAGTACTAACAGGTTTAGCAGTACTAACCTTGTTAGCAGCATTAACATTGTTAGCAGTAGTATTACTTCTAGCAGCACTATCATTGTTAGCAGCACTATTTGTGGTAGCAGTACTAACAGTTTTAGTGCTTTTAGGAATCCACATATTGACACTTTCTTTAACAGAATACTTTTTCTTCATGTGGCTTTTAGTTTTAACAGTTTTCTTAGCCACATGGTTCTTTTCAATTTTCTTATAACCAAAGGGTTTTTGCATGGATCTTTGGAAATTCATTCTTTGGTTCATAGGATTGAAATAACAGAATTTTGCAAGATGATTCAATTTGCCACAGATAAAGCAAGGTTTTGGTCTATTGATTTTACTCAGATCAACCCCTTGTTTATGTGCCCATTGATTATTCCAGTTTCTTTGATTTCCCCTCTTTTTGTCCTGTTTTTGGGGTTCATTCTTCTTACAAGTACACTGTTTGCAAGGACCTGGATTCACAACTGTGGTCTGTTTATAATGGACCTTACCAGACTTTTCCTCTGTCTTCTCTATGTTCTTGGATTTGATCCAAGCCCTTCCACAATCCTCATTGGTGATAATGTTGTTTTCTATAGAAGTCTCACCACTCACCTTGTTCTTCTTACTCTTGCCAACCTCTTTCTCAGTCTTATCCTCAACAATTACCTCATCTAAGGGATCTATTTCAGTGGCTCCCTCAGGCAAGTCCTTCCTATCTTTGGTGTCTAACAGGTCTGAAGTAGGAGGAATGTAATTGTTGTTATATGGTGGAGGTGTGGCATTATACCCAATTCCTCTTCTTAATTTATCATGAATCTGATTTTGCAGTAAGGAGTCCATTGCTTTAGAAGCATTGGAAAACTTTTCTACATCAAGCTTAACCTTGGTTAACTCCTCTTTCAGTTTTTCACTCTCCTCTTTAGATTTGGTCAGTTTAAGTTCTAAATCCTTTTTCTCCCACTGCCAGTAATTGGTATCATATGAGTGTTGTAGTTCATTGGCTTGAAAACCTTTGATTTGATCTTCAAATCTCTCTACTATCCTCACATAGTCTTTTATATCCTTTTCTAGTCTCTTCAGGTCATCACTCATCTTCTGATTGTGATCCCTGTACCTTTTAACAGTGTCTATGCAAGTTTTAGAGCAGAGATTAGAACTTACCTCAGATGGGAGATCAGATACTTTAGCCATAAGAGCTTGATTCTGAATAGCTTCTTCTGCTTGATCACTCCAATCAAACCCCATTCCTTGTTGAGAAACAAGGGCTTGAGCAGAGTTTCTGTTGTTATTGAAGCTTCCAGATTGAGCTTGTTGATGGTTGTTGTTGTGAGACATTCCACTTCTGCATTCTCTAGCAAAATGTCCCTTCAGATGGCATTTGTAGCATTCTACCTTTGATTTATCAAACCCTGCTCCATCTTCTCTTCTTTGTGAGAAGTTGTTTCTTCCAGTCCTCTTTATAAACTTCTTAACCCTCATGGAGAGCATGGCCATCTGCCATTTAATATCCATCTCTTCCAGATCATCAGGATGAAGTTGTTCTAAGTCATCATTGATCAAAGAAGAATTTCCATGATTAGAAAGAAGAGCTTCAAATACATAATCAGTGCCTTTATCTAGATTTGATCCATTAGCAGCATTAACTGATTCAGAGTTAGCAGTAGAATCAATTGATGCTGATAGGAGTGCAGCATTATGAACATATCCAGAAGGCTTCTTCTTTGCCTCTACCTCAGCTTCAAATACTCTAAGATCATTGTACAGATCATCAAGTTCTTTGTCTTCCAACTGATCATTCTGTCTGAATGACACAGTGTACATGGTCCATTCATCTCCAAGGGACCTTAAGAACTTTCTGTTCACATCATCTTGATCAATCTGTACTCCCATAGTAGCTAGTTCACCAATTAGTTTATTAAACCTGTCAAAAGTTTGAGTCATGGACTCATTCTTAGTTGAGATGAAGTTTTCATACTGTTGTTTTAAGATTGCCTTTTGATTTCTCTTGGTACTTTTAGTACCTGAGAATCTCTTCTCTAGAGCATTCCAGAGCATCTGTGCATCAGTACAATTGCAGAATTGGTGTTGATACTCATTTGGTATGGCCAAGAGCAGTGTGCTCAAGGCTTTCATCTCTGTCTGTCTTGATTTCCTGTCTGTATCTGTCTTTGGAGGAGTTCTTTTGCCATCTTCACCAATCTTTCCTCCATCAGATGGGCCATTCTCAATGATGTCCCACATAGAGTAATCTGTGAGGAGAATATATTGCTTGATTCTGATTTTCCACATGTCAAATTCATTGGATCTGAGCATTGGAACTTTTGAGACCAAAGTACTGCTTGATTCTGTAAGATTTTCCATGATGAATAACTGTTTCTGAGAGAATTTTGCTCTGATACCACTTGTCAGGATCGAATTCTCAACAAGAATTAATTCTCAGAAACTAATATCAAAGAAGTTGCGGAAAAACACTTTGATATTTAATAAAATAGTAATCAAACACAGTATATAATGATCAAACAGTAAACTTGTATTGAATGCTTAAAGTTACAAGATTACACTCTCAACCTCAATATTGATGAACAGACTCACCAATACGAATTCTACTTCTCTAGAATTAGGATCTATGCCTTGAGGTCGATTTCTCTCTTGAAAAACAATTATGAAAAGTTGTATCTATCTATTCTACACATTCTATACATATACTGATAAAAAGATAATTACAAAGAATAAACAAATCTTCAGTATATCTTCCATGTATATCTTCTAAGTATATCTTCAGTATATCCAGCTGTAGTACTTTCCATCCGTATCTCTTTAGCAGCACTAATAATGCCCAGCAGCATTAACTTCAACTAGCAGCATTAACTGCAAGCAGTACTAACTACTAGCAGTACTAACTAGCTAAGCAGTACTAACTTTGTTCAAGCAGTACTAACTTTAACTAGCAGCATTAATTCTACTAGCAGTAGTAACACTTAGCAGTATTAATCTTCAACTTGTTCTGGCAGTAGTAACTACACTTGTACTAGCAGTAGTAACTACACTTAGTAGAATCTTCAGTTCCCAACAAGCGGAAATTTTATCTGACAATTTAACATTTGCAGCTTCCAAGTCCTTTATCTTTTTGGATAAAATTTTTCTTTCAGCAGTAAGTGTGTGAAACTTTTGTTTCAAATCAGATCTTGCCAACTTTTCTTTTTGAAAATCTGAAGATAGAACAGTTATCTTTGATGTGAGCTTAGATATTTCGTTTTCAAAGATTTGGCGTTCTTGCGCAAATTCTTTTTCTAAGCTCTTGTTTTGTTAAGAAATATCTTTGAAAATCCCAACATTTCTCTTTTCAGCATTTTTCTTTTCAATCTCAAAAGACTTTTTATTTTCATGAAAAAAATTTCTTTCTTTTTCAAGTAAGTCTTGCAGAACTGAGATTTGTTTTTTCATCATCTACTTGGAGGCTTTTCATACCGTATAAATTTTCATGTAAGTATTTTTTCAAGTAAACTCTTAACGGTATAAATTGTTGCATACGATTCCGTTTTAATGGAATAAAATCTTGCCCAATAAGTTAAGTTAAAACGTTAACTTAAAAGGTAAGCGCTTACTGGGTCGGGTATATGACCTCGAAACCTAACTATCTAACGCTTCATAAACACTTACACCGATGCCAAAGAAAACATCAACATTGACCAAAAAATGAACTATGACGATAGTTTCTACCTTAGTTCTTATGAAGAGTATTTATGTATACGTTGCAATAACATTTTACCTCTTACGTTTTGATGTTAGGAATTGGATTGTTTTTAAATGCATGGTTCTACACTAATTGTCAGAAAAATTATAAATTTTATTTTTTTCGAACATAAATTTGAGAATTTTTTTATTGAACAATTGCGTTAATTTTATAATTTTTGTTTACAAAATAGAATTGGCAACACTGCCGCATTGCGCGACTACACTATGTGATTCATATATGAACTATATGTTCATAGGTGAATCAGTTAATTAGTTCATATGAGAATCACTTAATCTATACTACTTTATAAAGCATATTTTCCAAAAGTCTTAAAAACAATTTGTTTGATCAAATAATTGTATTCAAGATTAAAGGGTCTAAACTGTATTTGTTTGATAGTTAAAGTTAGAGGGTTTATTGTGTAATAAACTAATAGTTATTAGTTATTGGGCCTCAAGCCCGCTTAGCATTTAACAAAGCCCATTAGGCATTAGGCCTGGGTATTTAATGTTTTGATTAGTTTAGTTTTAAAAAAAGAATTCTCATATTCATAATTATAATCCAATAGTGAGGTAGCTGTTTTCTCTGTATTCAAGGGTATCAAGAACACACAAGGTTTAATTGTTTATTTAAGGGATTGGTATGTTATTCTGATCTTATATCTCTTGATCTATATTGTGTTCTGTGATTGTTAATCAACTAGATTAAACTGGGATAACAAGTGGTATCAGAGCCTAAAGAATCAAAATTATTTTTGATATTACTATTCATCGAATCACTGTTCATCGATCTTTTTTTTCTGTTCATCGATTTTTTCTGGGTTCAACAAGTAAAAATCGATTGCATGAATTAATGTGTTATTATGCTTAAAATCGATATGATTAGATGTGTTTCATGCTATTGAACGTGATCTGATAAGTTTAACTGCGTTGCAAACCTTCAAGTGATTGAATTTGTGATTTTGTGTTTTATGGGTTCATAAAGGAGTCGATACTGTATTCATTAAATTGAAGCATGATAGTTGAAATTAACCTTTGCTCTTGCTTGAATTATGAACGATATATGTTTCTAAGCACACAGATATAATTTTAGCATTCAATTTCTGAGTTTTGTGTGTTTTTTGGGTTGATTTTTCTGGGCTGGTAATCGTGTTCTAGGTCGAACAAGAACATATCGGCCGACTAGGTTTGTGTCTCACAATACCCCGGTCCATACACTTTATCGGTCGACCATAGACTATCGGTCATACACTATATCGGTCCATACCTTTACCGGTCATTGCACCTCACCGGTCGAATACTTTGTATCGGTCCACATAGATTATCAGTCAAGGCACATTACCGGTCGAGCTCACCTTATCGGTCCTCACCATTATCGGTCTAAGGAAGTTTATCAATCATAGCCTATACCAGTCAAGACCAATACCGGTCGACTCTCTTGTCCGGTTGACAAGCTACCGGTCGAAGCATCAATACCGGTCGAACTCGTTACCGGTCCTCACACCACCCCGGTCGCCCGGTACACACACAGATCCCTACCGGTCGAGCATAATACCGGTCATTACAAGTTACCGGTCCAACCAAGTTACCGGTCGACAGTCACTTTGCGTCAGTGCTTATTCGCGCAAGACCAACTTTGCGCCAGTGCCGTCTCGCGCAAACCCCACTTTGCGCGACCCAAGGCTCACACAAACCTTACTTTGCGTGACACACTGCTCGCGAGAACCCCTGCTTTGCGCCACTCGTAGCTCACGCGAATTCCTACTTTGTGCCTTCCATTACTCGCGAGAACCTCTACTTGGCGCCAACCGTGTCTAGCGCAAATCTCTACTTTGCGCGACCTGTCTTTCGCGCGAACTGACCTTAGCATATATCTGATTTTTGCAAATAACTTTTCTGTGATTATCTCTGTGCTTTATACTGTGTGAGAGGACTGCATTTAATTATTTTTGGAAATTTATTTTTCTAAAATTTTTTTAGTGTGGTTTTTATCTTGATTCTAACGATCTCATCTAGTTGGTGGTCTTGATACAGAAAAGTTTGATTACTAACCGTATAGCTAAGATGTCGAATCAACTTCTCTCAATGGGCTCTCAGTCCAAACCTTCTGTCCTCAAGGCTAATGAGTATTAGCA
The DNA here is from genome assembly GCA_954870635.1 of Arctium minus. Taxonomy (NCBI): domain Eukaryota; kingdom Viridiplantae; phylum Streptophyta; class Magnoliopsida; order Asterales; family Asteraceae; genus Arctium; species Arctium minus. The sequence goes on along the minus strand of OX941089.1, from coordinate 72,322,193 downwards.
ATGGAAAACCAGAATGATTCAGTTTCTAAATCACAAGAGCAGAGATTACATGGCAGCAATCATTAATGTTCCAGAAAATCCAATGATCACAGTAAAGGGTCAAGCTGCAAAAGAAACCTCTCCAGAAATCCCTGACAGACAGGTTCCTAAACCTTATCAGTTCTTTACTGAAAAGTAGAAAGCACAGTACAAGATTGAGGAAGAGGCTCTAATTTATCTGACTATGGCTATTCCAAACGACATCTACAATCGTGTAGACAGTCAGAGCTCTGCTAAAGCAATCTGGGATGAACTAGCAAGACAGTTTGAAGGAAGTGAAGCCTCCATCCAAGATAAGCAGAATCTGTGCATAAATGCATATGAGGGATTTCACGCAAAAAAAGGAGTAACGCTGTTAGAGACCTACAACAGATACAATATTATTCTCAATGACTTGCGGAGGAATAACATCTCTAAGTCTGCTTCGGAGATCAATTATAAGTTCATCAAGAACTTAAATCCGGAATGGAAGAACTTTGCCATCAACCTTTAGATGTCAAAGAACATGGCTCAAGAGAACATAACTGATATCTTCTCTACTCTTTCTCAGCACGAGGACGAAGTGAGAACCATCAATAATGAGTCAAATAAATTGAAGGATTATGTGGCTCTCATAGCCGGAAAAGGTTCTGTATCCTCTGCAAGGTCAAAGAAAAAGGTGTCTAAGGCCCTAGTTACCGAAGCTACTAACTCTGACTCTGCCTCAAGTGATGAAGAATTGGAGATTGATTTTGATCCAGATATTCAGAAGTTCTCTGAGGACTTGGCTCTAATTACGCGACGATTCAAGAAGAGCTTCGGCAAGAAGAGATTCTACTCAAAGCCAAAGTATGATGGATACAAGAAAGAGAAGTCTGAGATGCGATACAAGCCGAGGCATGGAAGGAGAGAGGAAGGACGAGAAGACAGGAAGGAAGACAGAAGAGAAGGAAAGAGAGAGGAAAAACGAGAAGAACGAAAGGATGAACCAGGAAGATGCTACAACTGTGGCAAATTTGGGCATTTCTCAAGAGACTGTAAGTTCAAGAAGGTAAATAACTCAGAGTACTATGCAAGAAAGTCACTCATTGCCAAGAAATATGAAGAAGGAAAAATGTTGATGGCTGAAGAAGAAAACTGGTTGTTCCAAAGTTCCGATGACGAGGAACAAGCGCACTTCACCCAAGTATCTTATATGGCAAAGCTGGATGGTGACGATGAAGATTCTGAGGCACAATCCGAAGATGCAAACTCTGAGGTAAGTGATAATTCTGAACTTATTGAATATTTAATGGCCCAAATACATAGTATGAAAGATGAATTTGCTTTACTGAAAGGTAAACTTAGCTCTGCACATCAGTCTGTCTTAAGCTTTCGTGATGAAAATGCCTTATTAAAAGTTGTTGTGGAAGAAAAAGAAAAAGAAAAGGATGATTTAAAAGCTGGAAAAGATTCTTTAAAAACAAAAATATCTGGTTTAGAAACAGATCTTGTGAATCTTAATGCTGAAAAGGGTGAGTTTCAAATCATATTTGAAGTTTGTTATAAAGAAAGAAATGAAGCTTTCACCAAAATCAAACAATTAGAGGATATTAATATGAAACGAGGTCAGACTGAGCAGACATTAAATCTGTTGACCAATAAACTCCAGGATGAAAGGTTTTATAAACTAAAACCAGGTTTGGGTGTGCCAACTAACGAAGTTTTGAAAAAGGCACCAGAGCACCTATATAATTTTGATAAATTTGGCTTCGCAATCAGACCCATTCCTGACATTCGTGCAACTTTTGTTGAAGCAAGTACTCCTAAACCTTTTACTGAGACCAAAGGTCGAGAAGAAATGGGAGAGAACAAGTCTGGTGACACTGATTCTAAAAATCTTTTTAAATCAGTTGGTTTTAAATATAGTGATTTGAATAAAAGCTATGAGACTCGAAAAATCGAATTTACTGAGTCTGAATCACTATTCACCACACACTCAGAAGAATCAGTCAGCACCAACACAGTTCTACCTGAGACTGCATGCAAATATGATGAGTATGAATCGGATGTTGATCCATCTACTATACCATCAGTCTCAAATCCCATTGCTTCTAAACCTTTACTTGTTGAAGAGGTTGAAGAAGAAAATGTCAGCACGAATGACTATTGTGTTAAAAATGATAAAACGGAGTTTATTGAGTCCATGACTGAAGAAAAGTTTTCTGACATGATGAATGCTTCAGACTCTAATCCTGTTTCTGATTCAAAGGAGTCAAATTTTGTGAATAATCATACATCTGATTTGATGAAGAAAATTGATATGTTCAACAGTCTCTTGATGAGGTTGAAGATGAAAACATTGATCTCAAATTTAAACTTGAAAAATCTTTACAAGAAAATCAAGAGCTTTGCACAGAGATCAATGATTTGAAAATTACTTTGTTTAAAAATGCTTCAAATGATAAACAGATGTTCAATGATCAAAGTTGGAAGGTAAGAACCAATCTAGAATTTGACACTCCTGCAAAACCTTCAGTTGTTTACTCTGATTGTCCTGAATATCCACCGAGTATTTTTGAGAAGGGTGAGACTTCAAATAGTTCTAGAATAGAATCACCCTCTAAGTTAGAGACTAACAAGGTTCCTGTTTCTGTTTCAGATATAAAAGGAAATGGAGTTGGGAGGAGTAAGAAGAATAAAGATAATAGTTTGAATAAGAATGATAGGTTATCTAGTGAAACTTTTGTTCCAAATAGTTGTACTTCAGACAGTGTTATTTTGAAAAGCAATTCTTTTGATGAACATGAATGTAAGATTTGTTCCGATAAATCTAAGTTTATGAATTTTGCTCGAAAGAATCTCTATTGCAAACACTGCTGGGATAACTCATTCAAATACTACTCCCCTCCAAAGTCCAAACAGAGTAAGAGAAAAGCTAAACTGAATCTTAAGTCTAATTCTAATTTTGATTCTTCCACACAACCCAAAGTGTTTCGAGCTAAGGTTGTCAATCCTACTTCTAAAAAGCACTTTCAGGAATTAAATGTCAATATGGTTTGGAAATGGGTTCCAAAACCCCGTTATGAATGGCGTGTGAAAGTTAAACCTGCTGATATTCCTGAATTGCGTGAAGCTAACCGCGAAGGGCCCATCCTGATATGGGTACCTAAGCAAAACTAATTGTCTCTTTTGCAGGCTTGTCGGTTGTGGGTGATAGATTCCGGATGCTCACGCCACATGACAGGATTCAAGCACCTCTTGCATAACTATGTGGAGGAGCCTGCCGGAGCAGGTATATTTGCCAATTCTGAAGCTGAAGGACACGTCAGAGGATATGGAATGCTCGATAATGGTGTTATGAAGATTCAAAGAGTGTTATATGTTGAAGGACTTGATCACAATTTGTTTAGTACCAGTCACTTCTGTGACATGAAATATCAAGTCCGCTTCACCACCAATCATTGCTATCTAGAGGATCCCGATGGTTACGAAGTTTTCAAAGCTGAACGCCATGGAAATCTATACTGTGAGTCCAAGATCAATGAATCCTAAAGAGAGAAAGTAGAGAGAGAGCAATAAGGAGCAAAGTAAGATGTATATTGAATATGTTCTTCCAGTTCTTACAAGGACACAAGACCAAAGGGACTTAAATACCCTTGGTCAATACTACACAGAATATGACAATTAGACACAATATTTGACCAAGCCTATAAATACAATGATTACTATAAAATCAGACTTAACAATCTCCCCCTTAGTAATCATTGGCGCTTTGGTCTTCAAAAATCATCTTCTATATCAACACTGACCATAAAAGCGACTTTATGAAGCAATTTGACTTTTAAAAGAAAATTCTTCTCATCATCTTCTATATCAGCACTGACCATTCAAGGTTTGCGTTACACGTAGGTTGCGCAAAGCGAGGTTTGCGCAACCAACTGATGGTGCAAAGTTGACTTAGAAATTTTTTACCTTTTTAAGCTCTTTGACTCCCCCTACACAAATGCACTAGATATGAAAATTCAAGTTAGCATTCATATAAAGAAAATCAGATACTCCCCCTCAAAAACAAATATGATCATTAAGAAAATTCTCCTTTTTCACTCCCCCTTGAATAATGCTTAAACCCATTTAAAAGGAAATGAGAACACAATGAATGAAACATCAATGTAGAAAGAAAAAATATACTGAATATGTATTTTGAAATAACTAAATATATAAAAATTTAAACAGAAACAAATAAAATTCTACTTAGTAAAATATCACAATAAAATCCATCAGATGAAATCAAATGTATGTATTTGGATACAGAAACAAGTTTTATTGCATATCAAGTTAAGACATGTTCAGTTTCAAAAACTTTCATCAATCTATTCAGTGTGCTCGCATGTGAACTTCGATTAGCTTCAAGAAAATGCAATTCTAAAAATATAATAGAGAACTTTGTATGTAATCACACTAAGCCATCAAAAATTCAGACTTTCACAAATTTACAGGTTTATTACAACTCAGAAAAATATAACCAAGTATCATGAGATGTATGCCTATTGGCATCTTTTAGCAGTGTGCACATTGGCATCTTCACATGAGTGTGCTCTTTGGCATCTTTTAACCATTGTGCACTTTGGCATCTTTTAATCAAAGAGTTCGGTAAGTAAAGAACATGCCGTAAACGTAACTTTCTATCTGACCCTATTGCAGGATTTGGGTCAGCCGCTCCCAGACTAGTTGGCCTTAGGGGACTAGGTGTCAAGCACCCCTTGGAACTTATTTTCCCGGATCAGAAAGGCTACATCGACACATCCTAAACCCATTCATACCAGTAGAACATGACTTTCGATCTGGTTCTATAGAAGGATTTGGGTTCGATCACTCCCAGATCAAATGACCTTAGGGGACCAGATGACAAGCATCCCACAGAACTTACTCTCCCAAACCAGAAAGGTCACAGGTACAAACTTTGAAACTTAGAGATTTCTGATTTATAAAAATTTAATAATCATCTCAAACACAAGGTTTTATGTCTAAGTGCTTAGCCCATATTTTCATTACGATCCGAAATTCCGACTTTTTAGGTTTTCTAAGCATTGTAACTATAAATATTCCGAATCATACAACTTTAAAGCATTATCAAAATTTACAAACATGTTGCTGACTTTTCGACTTTTGTTAGAACTGAAATTTGAACATATAAGAACTTCAATATAAACAAATCAACTTGAAAATTTATCCTAGACACACATTTCATTCAAAAGAAAGAAAATTGTAAAACTTTTACTTTATAGAATAAAATTTGTAAAGGTTTAAACTTTTAAAACAACATACCAAGATTTTAAAAAATAGAAATATTTGATCGGCAAGTTTATATTCAGTTGAAACAAAATAGAATTCAATAATATCATCTTCCACATAATGTAAAAATAAAATTTGTGTCTCTTTTGAAAAAAAAAATGGGTTGAACAAATTCAGGAGATGGAAAGAAAATGCTCAGATTCTTTTAAAAACATTTGAGAAAACTGGAACAACATCATAAACAGAGATATATGCAGCGGAATAGAATAGATGCACTCACAGTTTCTCATTAGTCAGAAGCTTACTTTGAAGAATGAGTCCTAGACTGATTTGTCTAGAAGTCATATTCTTTGAAGCACGGGTTCTGAGCTGAACTACTCAGAAGCCAAAGTCTTGACATTTAAGACCGGGTTTTGAACTGCTGTGTTCAAAAGCCATAATTTCTCTTACTCCCCCTTAACATGAGATGCCTGCAACTTTAAATCAGATTTACACTTGGGTACCCACTTGTATTTGGGCCCGTGAAAGTTAGTTGCAGTTCGTATGGAGAAATATTTATAATATTTGACATGAGAAGCACGAGAAATATGATCAGAATGATAAGCACAATCATCAGAAGAGAAAGCATAATCATCCGAACTAAAATCTGAGGAAGAACATGAGACATGTTTTGAAATTTGAATCATTTGCTTTATAGAATATTTTGAAATTTTATTACATGTAGCAAATGAATCACTTTTATAAAGTTTGTCTACACATTTATCTCCATCAAAAGCAGGTTCATCAGATGTCCGCTTTGTTATCCAGGTCTGCTTCTTTGACTTGCTCAAAGGCCTATCTGAAAAATTAGAATCGGAGGAATTAAAATTGTCAGAAATAACTTTATCTTGTTTTTTTGACTTCTTTGACCGTCTTCTTTTACGGTTAGGTTTATAATACTGATCATTGAGCATAAAAGAATCATCAAGAATTTTAGACAAAATATTTAAATCAGAAGAAATAATTTTATCCAAGCAACCAATCTGATCAACTAATAAATCTGAATTTACTTCGGAGTTTGAAGAATTTTGAGAAAAGATTTTAAAATTTGAAACTTCCTTTTTATTTTCCTTAGAATCAGAAGAAATGTCAGAAATAGAAACTGAATCTTGTTTTTGAGAAAATAAATTTTCTTCAAGACTAGAAGTCATGAAAGAAAGAATAATATCAGATTCAATTTCCTTTAAAATATTTTGATCTTCTATCTTATCTTCAAGATCGATGATTGTACTCTCTAATACTAATGGAGGAGTATATTTCTTAGAATCATAAATGATTGGAGAAATATATTCCTTATCAGAATTAGAACCATAAGGATCAATAAAATCATCATATATTGAAGATTTGACAGGAGATATATCATTTAAAATTCTTCTTCCTCTCCTTGTTTTTCAGGAAAATATTTTGCATTTTTTCTTGTATAAACAAAAGGAATTTCATTTTTCTTGTTATTCATCCTTTTCTCATTTTCCAGTTCTAACACTTGCTTTTCACTAGTCCAATGAAATTTGAACTAAGGAGCATAGTGTGCAAGAGTTAGATAATCGTATTTATATAAAGTAGGAACTTCGTTTATCACTTTGTTTAAACAATGAGGATTGTCAAAACCAAGTCCCCACCTTTGTTTTAAAGCTTCTTCACTCCTCGGTTTGTTCATAAAAATTGTTTGTTCAGATTGATTCCTTCGATAAAGCTTTTCTTCTATCTTATTTATTTTATCTGAAAATTCATCTTTTAAATTAGTCATAGCAGTCAAAGACTTAAGATAAGTCTTATTTGAATTTTCCAAATCATCCAATTTCTTTTGAAAGATTTCTTTAGTATTTTCTAAAATAGATTTTTCATCTTTCAAAGAGATTTTCAGTTTGTCAATCAAATCTAAATTTTTAGAATTTAAATTCTTTTCAGATAAGAGTTTTGAACGTAAATCAGATAAAGCAGTTATCATGATATTCATCTGAGAGGTAATAAAATTGTAATCAAAATCAGAATATACCTCATCTTCATCAGAATCTGAATCGTCTGACTGATCATCTCCGATCAAGCACATCTGAGCGATCTCTACGTTTGCAGCTTCGCCGTCAGAGTGATCCAACCAGAATTCTTCTTCGGCCAGCAGAGCGGTTCCATTCTCTCTCTTTTCAGCTAGCTCCAATTTCTTTCTGTAGTAAGTTAAGTCCCTAAATTTCTTTGCTCAACACTCCTTTGAAATGTGCCCCGGCTTTCCACAGTTGTAGCAAGTAGCAGTCTTTGGCTTGGGCACTTTGTCTCTAGACACAGAAGTGAAGCGAGAAGAGTTGCAACCAGTTCTTGGTTGGAACTTTTTCTGGTAATGCTGAGAGAGAAGGATCATTGCTTTCTGCAGAGCCTCACCATCATCATCAGTTGACCCGTTGTAAGCGTTATCAGACAACGCTTGTTCAGCCAGTTGGCTCGTGAGGAGTGCAACCGGATCTACTGACTTCTTGTCCTTTTTCTCCAGTTTGGCCTTCTTCTCTAGCACCAAGCTCTCATCGGTCATCATAATCTCGTATAGTTCCTGAATCTGCATTGTGGAAATCCGAACATCGTTCCTCAATCAATGACATGATTTGTTCCATTCAGGCTGAAGAGCATTAAGAAATTTCAGATTCGTCTCAAGCTCTGTCTTATTCACATTTATCTTTCACAGATCATTCATCACTGCACATAATCTGTCGAAAACACTGTTTATAGACTCACTTTCTTTAGCCTTGAACTCCTCAAAGTTGTTCATGAACCGAGTATGTCAAAGCTGAGTTGCGACCGAAGAACCAAGCATGATCTTTTCCAATTGTGCCCACAACAGATTTGGATAATCGTTGCAATGATCAACCCGGTTGTAGACAGAGTTTGGTAAAGTTATCATCATATTAACTTTCATCTCTCGATCAGCTTTCATTCGTGAAGCCTCTTCAAATGTTGGAGGAGTCTCTTTATTAGGATTTACGAAAGGTCCTTCAGTTAGAGACTTCATCATGTTCTCTCCATTAGCTTGACGCTCGATGAAGTTCAGAAATCGATCTTGCCATTGAGTGAATTCATTTTCATCGACAAGAACTGGAGGACGAGTTTCAGATCCCAAGGACATCATCAAATCACTTGAGTAGAACTTAGCTTGAAAGGCAAACTTTGCAGAATGCATAGCAGATATTCAGAGAAATTCTAAGTCTGAGACTGGCGCAGAGTAGAGCTTTGCATGAGAATCAGAAGACACAAACTGAGCTTTTCGCAAGCAACGGGAAACGCAAACTGGACTTTGCGTAGTCCAAGTGATACGCAAACTGGACTTTGCGTAGGTAGTGGGAGACGCAAACGAGCCTTTGCGTTAGTCGTTGAAGACGCAAAGTAAGCTTTGCGTAAGCTGAAGGAGACGCAAACTACACTTTGCGTAAGTTGAAGGTGCCTTTGCGTTAGTCGTTGAAGACGCAAAGTAAGCTTTGCGTAAGCTGAAGGAGACGCAAACTACATTTTGCGTAAGTTGAAGGTGCCTTTGCGTAAGGCACTAGTTTCGAAAACTTAGCTTTGCGTAAGACAAGTGATGCACAAACTTCACTTTGCGTGAGCAGTGGAATGCGAGAACTGGTCTTTGCGTGAGATGTGAGTTACGCAAAGTAATCTTGCGTGATCAGTGTAAAGCGCAAACTGGACTTTGCGTGACACAGATGAAGCGAGAACCTGTACCAAACTGAAACAAAATAAGGAAGATCATGCAATTCAAAATATGAACTTGCGCAAAGTACTATGAACTTGCGCAAAGAAGAAATCTAGCGCAAACCGAAGAAAATCAAGAAAAAACTCCAAAAACTCGATTTCAACACTGATTTTGATGAAATTTTCTTACACCAACACGTTCGAAAATAACTTTTCAACACTTTCCAAACAAACTTTTCGATTAAAATCCACAAATTCAAAATTTCACGAATGAAACAGTACGTGAACACGAGTTTTTCAAAAACTTCAAAAATCTCTAAATTGACAATGAAAACAAGTTTTTCTTGCAAATCGATGTGAATCAAAGATGTTTTCCTATCAATTTTGAATCCAATAAACCAATTTGCAAAGAAATTCACTCAAAAAAACCGAACGAATTTGATTAAAAATCCAAAAACGAGATTTTCTTGAAAAATTCAAGAAAATCAATCAAATTTTCGGATTAAATCACAAATTCAGAATCTAAAAATGAATTCTCTCAATCCTCTCAAGATTCAGATGGCTCTGATACCAATTGTGAATCCAAGATCAATGAATCCTAGAGAGAGAAAGTAGAGAGAGAGTAATAAGGCGCAAAGTAAAATGTATATTGAATATGTGCTTCCAGTTTTTACAAGGACACAAGACCAAAGGGACTTAAATACCCTTGGTCAATACTACACAGAATATGACAATTAGACACTGTATTTGACCAAGCCTATAAATACAATGATTACTATAAAATCAGACTTAAGATATACTATGTAGATTTTCCAACACTGTCTGCCACACGTCCAGTCTGCCTATTAGCCAAAGCAACTAAAGCACCATCGTGGACGTGGCATCGCCACTTGTCTCATCAGAATTTCCGATCTATAGTGAATCTACAAAGACAAGGTCTGTTCAAAGGTCTACCAGAAATGAGGTTCGAAAAAGACTCACTATGTTCTGCATGTGAGTTGGGAAAAATGAAGCGTAGCTCATTCAAGTCCAAATCTGAATCATCGACCTCATCTGCACTGGAACTTCTACATATGGACCTTTGTGGCCCAATGCGAACAACATCTATCAACGGCAAGAAGTATGTTTTAATACTGATAGATGACTATTCAAGGTATACATGGCTCGAGTTTCTTCGCAACAAGTCAGATGTGCCAGAGTTGATTATCGCTTTTATCAAGCGCATCCAAATACGTCTCCAATTGCCAGCCCGAACTATTCACAACGATAATGGCACGGAGTTCAAGAATGACACCTTACAGAGTTATCTTATCTCTGTGGGCATTTCACATAATTTCTCCGCAGCTTACACTCCACAGCAAAATGGCATTGTTGAACGGAAGAATCGCACTCTTGTTGAAGTTGCTCGTACTATGCTTGCTTATTCAGATTTACCCATGTACCTTTGGGCCGAGGTAGTCGCTACAACATGTTTTACTCAGAATCGTACCATTGTGGTCAAGCGCTTTAATAAAACAACATATGAGTTAATCAACAATCGTACACCTAACATCAAGTTCCTTCGTGTTTTTGGTTGCAGGTGTTACATTCTTAAAGAGCGTCAAGGATTATCAAAATTTGATAAGAAAGCGGATGAAGGATATCTCGTTGGATACTCTCTGACATCCAAAGCTTATCGAATTTACATTATTCGAACCAAGACGATTGTTGAGAGCATGAATGTCTCCTTTGATGAGAATTCTACAAGGACTTCTGGACACAACAGTTCAGAACTCGGTCGTAAAGAAAAAGCTTCTATTCAATCCAGAATAGAACCAGCTTCTAAAGGATCTACTTTTTCTAACTCTAACTCTACTTCATCTGAGTTAGATTTATTGTTTATTGATGCCTTTGATGATATTTGTACAGATTTTGATAAAGGCATATCTTCATCAATAACAAGCTCGGAGGTCCTTACCATTTCTGAAGACATATCTGGACCTACCGAAGAAGTCACTGAAACTTCATCTCCATCAGGTACAACTACACCGATCGTTTCTGAATCTCCTAATACTGAATTTGTCTCTGCAGATAGTTCTTCTGGAAACGAAGTCCCGAGTACTTCAACTGCTACTCCAGAAGTCTCAGTATCAGAAACTCTAGTACAAGATGTCCCAAGACGAGCTTCTGGATTTCTGCTATGCAAGACGAGCTTCTACAATTCGAAAGGAACAAGGTCTGGCGCTTGATCCCACTACCTAAAGGTAAATCTGTTATAGGAACAAAGTGGGTTTTCAGAAACAAGAAAGACAAAGCCGGAGTAGTTGTGAGAAACAAGGCTCGTTTTGTCGGAAAAGGGTACTGTCAACAGGAGGGCATTGACTATGACGAAACATTCACCCCTGTTGCAAGGATCGAAGCCATCAGAATCTTCCTAGCCTATGCAGCGCACAAAAACTTTACAGTCTATCAAATGGACGTAAAGCCGGCTTTCCTGAACTGCATTCTGCATGAGGAGGTCTACATAGCACAACCTGAAGCTTTCGTTGATCCTCATCACCCTGATCATGTCTATGTGTTAGACAAAGCGCTTTATGGTCTTAAACAATCTCCGCGAGCCTGGTATGAAACTCTCACTAAATTTCTCTTAGCTTCTGGTTTCAAGAAAGGTACAGTTGATACCATCTTATTTCTTAAAAGGCAAGGTGAGGACTTGATTCTCATTCAGATTTATGTTGACGACAGAATATTTGGGTCGACAAATCAGAAATTTTGTAAGAACTTTTCAAAGATAATGGAAACAAATATTGAAATGTCGATGATGGGTGAATTGAATTTCTTTCTTGGTCTACAAGTAAAGCAATTACCTGACGGCATATTTATTAATCAAGCTAAATACATAAAAGATATTTTGAAAAAGTTCAATATGTCAGATAATTCTGTCATGAAAACACCAATGGCTACTGGTACGCTCTTAGACGCAGATCCCTCCGAGAAACCTGTTGCTCAAAAGGTGTATCGTAGCATGATTGGTTCTTTACTTTATCTGACTGCCAGTCGCCCAGATATAATGTTTGCCACATGTTTTTGTGCGAGATATCAGTCCAATCCTAAAGAGTCGCACTTAACTGCTGTTAAGCGAATCCTTAGATATCTTAAAGGTTCTCATAATCTAGGCCTTTGGTATCCAAAGGATTCTCGTTTTGATCTAACCGCCTTTACAGATGTTGATCATGCAGGATGTAAGCTAGACCGGAAAAGCACCTCTGGATCATGTCAATTTATAGGTGACGAACTTGTGAGTTGGACCTCAAAGAAACAAAACTGTGTTTCAACATCCACTGTCGAGGCTGAATATGTAGCTGCTGCTAGCTGCTGTTCTCAAGTCCTCTGGATGACGACACAGTTAAGGGACTTTGGATACAACTACAAGCGTGTTCCTATTTATTGTGATTCCAAGAGCGCAATCGCCATAACTGTTAACCCAGTACAACATTCGAAGACCAAGCATATAGATGTACGCTATCATTTCATTAAGGATCATGTAGAAAAAGGTTACATTGAAATGCATTTTGTTCAAACTGACTTCCAGTTAGTTGATCTTTTCACCAAGCCGTTGGATGAAAAGCGATTCCAATTTCTCATCAGCAAACTTGGTATGTTGAACATGTCTTTGACCTTACTTATGATTCTAGGGGGAGTATTTTAAGTTTTGATTTTGTGTTCCATTTTTTTTCCAACTGTTGCTAACGATAGCGGAATCATTTTCACAAATGATTACCATTATTTCTTTTATTTATGCATGTTTGTTCACGTAACTATGGCTTCTAATCACATCAGATTAGAACCCGCACTTCAGTGCTTTATCTTTTTGCTTTCTGTTCATCTCTGTAAAAAAAATAAAAAATCTCTTCAGTTGAGGGGGAGTTATTGTCAAATAGCTTAATTGAAAAACTCCTTAGAGCTTAATTGTCAAACTCTTTTAGTTTGAGGGGGAGAATTGCATCGTCAAACACAACTGTTTTGACTTCTCCAATATTTTATTCTTCATGTGTAACTGTATTCCTCTGTGCTTACATGTCCAAAAGACTGTTGAACAACATGCTCTTTTAGGAAAATACATGGGATTCAGTGTGAGAACTTAACAGAACTTCCATTAATTCACGATAACCAGTGTTTCCTACCCAGGAAGTATTCCCTGAATGATTAAGGGGAGAGGGGTCAAAAGAATTGAGTGATGGTGTGTGAAGAGGTAAATTGGAACAAAGAGATTGGTTAGAAGTGAGCTTTAAATGAAAGAGGGTGAGAGAACAGAGTAAAAGAATATTAGACTCTGCACCAAACTTTTTTCTGAGCTGGGCAGCCACATTATCTGATTGGTTCACATTCTTTGGTGACCATCATTGAAATAGGCAACTAGCCCATGCCATCTCTTGCATACAACCCCACCAGCTACTCATTCTTTTCTCAAAAAGAGAATGTTTCACATTTTCTAGGGAAGCAGCACATATGCTATTGGTTCTTCATTTGGAAGATACTAATATTGAAAAAGAAGGAAAGTTGCCCCACCTTCGAACCCTTTCTCATACACATTGAGTCTTTGTATAATTTGTTGTTGTCTCAACAAGTTTACATACTTTGCGCTTATAATGAAAAGCAATCATCTATGCTTAAATTTTTTTTCATACACATGCACGAACACACAAATATTTGTTTTCTGTCAGAACGTTCATAGATAACCATGTGTTATTCGATGATTGAATGGAAGACCTGGGGAGCCAACATCAAACCATCTCCTTATATAGTAACTTTGTGTCATTGACAGACATTCTAACTGAGTCATTTGTTGATTCAGGGTTACACCTATTAACTGTTTGAATTTGAAAAGATTCGAATGGTTACTACTTTCTATTTTAAACTGAAAAGATTGAAATAATCACTCTTTCCATTTTGAGAGACTGTTCTTATTTCCACACAGGGCTCGATACATGAAGACAATGCGTAATTGAAGTCTATAAAGACAAGGGGGAGATTGTTTTGACAAGTTTTGATGATGATGCCTCTCACCATTCATCAAAAAGGGGGAGAATATATTAAGGGGGAGAATATAATCTGAAGACTGATGAAGAATTTCAAAGATTTCAAGTTTTGAAGTTTTGAAACTATCAACGTCATATCTGAAGAAAAGAGAAGAAAAGTGAAGACCTGAAGATTATTGTCAAATTTTTTAATCTTTAATCCAAAGGGGGAGATTGTTGGATCAAATAATTGTATTCAAGATTAAAGGGTCTAAACTGTATTTGTTTGATAGTTAAAGTTAGAGGGTTTATTGTGTAATAAACTAATAGTTATTAGTTATTGGGCCTCAAGCCCGCTTAGCATTTAGCAAAGCCCATTAGGCATTAGGCCTGGGTATTTAATGTTTTGATTAGTTTAGTTTTAAAAAAGGAATCCTCATATTCATAATTATAATCCTATAGTGAGGTAGCTGTTTTCTCTGTATTTAAGGGTATCAAAAATACACAAGGTTTAACTGTTTATTCAAGGGATTGGTATGTTATTCTGATCTTATATCTCTTGATATATATTGTGTTCTGTGATTGTTAATCAACTAGATTAAACTGGGATAACACAATTTTTATTACACCACGTACTACCAGCTCATGCATAGAAGTCTTAAATGTATTAAATACTTATAAAAAAGTGTATGGTACAAATTATTCAGCTTTCCAGCTTTTCTCACATCAACTGTGGCTTTAGATGTTCCCGATAAGGCTCTCCATTTTCAAGCGTATTCAAATTTCAAAACCTTCAAAAACCTCTTTCATTTCTGTTTCAGGAGTGCGGGAGATTCGGAGACCATGCTTGAAAAACTCTTTTTAATCTTCGTCTACAGGATCCAATTTTGACAATCCATCGCTCAAAATTTAGGTTCTCCATATTCATCACAGACACTGGAATTGATACGATACAAAATTAAGGGTTGTTATCGCACTCATCCTTCGATCATATCCTTTTGCTCCTCTTCCTGCTTTTTGTACACTGAGCAATGCAAAATCCTCTCTTTTCACACATTGTCTTGTGCGAATTTCGTCCTTAACTTTCTTCACTCAATCAATGCCATGAGAATTCTTCTCAAGAACATGCGAATTGTTTAGATCTTGCGTGTTCTTGAAACTTTCGACTTCAGAATCACTGTGATCACCAAAATTCGAACTAATCTCCTGAATTAGGTTCTGAAACTTCAACAATTTTCCCTTGTACAGAATTAGAACATATTACAAACAATCAATTTTGAACAAAAACAACAAAGATTACTGATTCGACCAAAATAAAGTGTGTGAAAACTCTCGAACCAAAAACTCAATCAAATCCAAAATTCACACAAACATTTACGAATTGGACAACACAAATCAAACCAAATCTTTTCTAGTACACAAAACGATTACAATACAATCAATTACAACTCAGAAACAACTATAAATCAAGAAATTCAAATGATGAACCGTGATCTGCGAGTTCTTGAAAGTTCGAACAACAATTTCTCAGATTCTTGAATAGTTCTGATTAAGTGCTTGCTCTGATACCAATTGTGTGTCCCTAATTATGCCAATCGATCAAGATAGCAACAAGAATTTGATGCCACAATCCATATTATTTATCTTCAAATCCATAGATTACAATATTAAACTCTTTCAATATTCCTCTCTCTAGATTCTTTATGTATGTGTAGTACCTAATGATTCTACAAAGAACAAGGTATTTATACCTAGACAAAATAGAAAGACAAAACTAAGTAAACAAAACACTTTGACAATTGCTTGACTTAGACTTTCCACTTATAGAAGCTTTGACTTTGATTTTGCTTGAGGATTGACTTGAGCTTTGACTTTTAATTCCCATGATCTTAGATCCAACATATTTGTGCACTAACAATCTCTCCCTTTGGATTCAAGATCATCTGCAAAAAGAATTTTCGAAAAAACAAACAATTTCTCCCTTTGTCTGATCTTTAGCAAATTCAATCTCCCACTTTAATATCTTCACAAGGATAAACATTTCATCTCCTCCTTTGGATAAATCTGTTCAAAGTCAATCTTCCCTTTCTTTGACATATCTTCAGATTTTCAGTAATCTCTCTCCAAAGTTTGTGATTATCTTCTAAAATAATTTTAACAATCTCCCCCAAGGTTATGAGAACCTCTTTCAGACTTCAGAAAAGAAATTATCTTCAGATTCAGCTCACTTTGCTTCAGCAAATAATTTTCAATGAAAATTTCAGCAAAATTTCATCAAACTTTCTAAACTTTTTCTTTCATTCTGTACATTTTCTCCATATTTCTGAAATATAGCATTCAAATGTCATTTATTGATCACTTTTTCCCCGTAACTGTTACAATCTTTTCTCCAGACAACATTTCTTGAAATTAATTCTCCCCTGTTTTGATGATGTTGAGCATATAAATCATCAAAACTTCTTCAAGAAATGTAATTAACCCTTTTTTGACCACTGATCTTTCCAAATGAGCCTCTGAACATCCATCAATTCATAATATATTTATCCAAAACTATTTAAATTCAGAAAAGTAAGAGTGTAAACCTAAATCAACAAATGAATCAGTTAAAATGTCTATAAGCAACACAAAGCTACTTAGTACAACAAATGTATTGTACAAGGAGTTTTATTAATGTTCACTCCCTAGGTCTTCCATTCAATCATCGAATGACACAAGGTAATTCTATGAATGTTCTGACAGAAAAACAAATTTTCTGTGTGTTCGTTCTTGTGTATGAAAGAATTTAAGCAAGTTGCTTTAAAAGGCTCAAAATGTGTAAACCATTGCGACAACAACAGTATTACACGAATCAATGTCCATGATCGAAGTGCGAAGGCGGGGCAGACTTCCTTTTGTTTCAATATCAAAATCTTCCAAACGAAGATCAGATAGAATATGTGTTGCTTCCCCAATCAAATGTGAAACATCTTTTTGTTAAGAAAAAGATGAGTAGCTGGTGGGGTTTAAATCAAGAGTTGGCATGGGCTAGTGCATGTTTCAATGAAGGTCACCAAAGAATGTGAACCAACAATAGATGTGGTTGCCCGAATCAGAAAAAGTTGGTGCAGACTGTTCAGTTAAAGCACAATACATATTTCAGATGTATGTATGCTCAATAAGATAATCATGAAGATTTGAGCATTTTAAACAAGGAAGATTTTCTCAAAACAAGAAAATTGAATGAACGAAGTGAAATCAATGGATGTGTTTTGAGAATCTGACAATGTATGGAAAAGATCAAATATGAATGATTTAATAATAAAGCGTAGGTCGTGAAAAATTGGATATTATCTATATGAACAAGTATAGACAAGTCTCGACAGAAATGCTTTGAATGAGTCAACGCTCAACAAACATTGAATTTCAAACGGGGTGTCTTATGATCGAAAATTAGTGTAAATTTTGAGACATGGTAAGAACATAGTTAATAAAAGTACGAAACCGGTGTGTATGAATACTTTACAGTATATGGAAAAGATAATACACAAGTATTAATCTTTGGAAACACACGTTTAGTTTATCATGAAAACACATAGAATGAAAACATTTAAAAAAATCACACTTCTGTATTCATGAAATCTGTTTAAGAATCGAGAAGTGGTTTGAACATTTAGAAACATGTTTTCATGTCTGAAAGTTGTCCATATTTCAAACACAATGAGATTAAGAGTAGAATAATCCTTACGCTCAGCATTAATTTCATAAAGTCAGCTCCAAGGTCAATATTGATATGATCACGTAAGCTCCCCCTCAAAATCTGCAAAGAGTCAAAAAATCGTCAAAGCAACAAAGTCTTATCGAAAGCTAAAAATTTATTGAAAAATAAAGACATGAAAAGCAAAGTAAAACTTTGAAAGTACGATTTCTAAACTGAATGTTTAGTGTTGGTCCCGAAGGTGCTTAACAAGTTTGTAGAAGGAGGGGGTATGAATACAAACAAAGAATTTTAAAGTTTAATAAATTGTTTATTGATCGGAATAAGATTAAGTAAAACCTAATCTAAACAAACTTAAGAATCACTAATAAGGTTGCACTAGAAATAGAGAATAGGGGATTGAGAGGATATAGAAAACAAGGGTTTCTATATATTTAGAAAGAAGAAGGCAACCCTCAGATGGAGTGTTGATCTTTCTATTTATACCATATGCATTAAATGCATGGCAGAGTACTATACATGTGTCCTTCATCGATTGTTTGCAAGAGTCTGACTTTAGGAGACATACTTTTGGTCGTATGATGAACAGTGTAGTTGACAGAGTTGTTGTACGAATTGTTGCAGAGGTATGTCTATTCTGACAATCGTACTATGTGTGCAAGGATAAGATGAAAGAGACTTGAGGCATAAGCTAAGTGATCATCGATCGCTGAATATCTCTTCCTTTAGACATATAAAGAAGTTCAGCTATTGCTGAAGCTTTTCCTTAGGTTTCTTCATGTGTGTAGACTTGTCTTAGCTTCACTGATATCCACATCAGGTCATGAGTAGACTTGTCTTTGTTCAGTAGCTTTTTCTTCGATTCAACAATGAACATCTTTGTCGCGAAACTTGTCTTCAGGGATTACGTCTAACTGTTTACATTAGAAAATATCAACGATACTGAACATACTCAGGATCATATCGCTGATAGCAAAACAGAATTACATATGAATATTTACAAGAGAGATCATCGGTGATAATTGAACAGACTCAGTATGATCATTAATGATGAAACACTAATACAAAATGCTTAAACGTAATTTTCACTAAGTACAGAAAAGGGTCATTTTCAAATCACTGAGAGAGTATGGATCAATAATCTCCCCCCTATTTGATAATGACAAAGTAACTATGAAGAAAATTACTTGTAAATCAAAATGAGGAATAATCAAGACTCATAACATACATGTCTTAATTACTATTTTGAGAGATCTTTTACAGTACTGATAGAGTTAAATACTTCACTGAAAATTTTCATTAATTCAAAGAAGGAATTACAAGAGAGATGAAAATTCTAAGTACAAGTGAAGAACTAACTACTGTAAGTCTAGTCAATAGATTACAAGAAGTAAGAAAAAAATCTATCAACTATCTAGATGGGATTGCAGGACCTTGATCATGTAATCAGGTACTTCTTCTCCTTTTTGCCTTCGATCAGCAGATTCTTGTCTAATGATAGTTTTGATCAGTTCACCTAGAGAAGAGTAGGTACACCATAAGCACAGGAGATAATTTAAATGATTCAGAGGACAGATAGGGATCTCAGAGACTCTTTGGAATCAGAGCTGACCTTTATCATCATTGAAGAAGATTCCAAAAGGATTTTTCAGCACTTATCCTGGGAGGAATGGTCCACCAAGAGGCAGGGATAGATCCAGAACCGAGAGATCAAGAGGAGGCCTGAACAGTGCTTCTTTAAAGAATTTGATGGAGTTTTCATTCTTGATTGCAGCGACATTATCTTAGGAGGAGGAGGCAGGATTTCTTTTGGTTTGCCTAGGCTTCGAAGGAAGAGCGGAAGGTACCTTTAGTACACTAGTGACTCTGTTGATGAGGGCTCCAACGATGCCTTCAACATAGCCCCTGTAGGTTGACTTTGATTTCTTCAGCGCTTCCTTGAACTCTAACCATTCCACGTAGCCAAAGCTTTCAAGTCTTGATATGAACATTGCCTTTAAGCTTCCATCCTCTCTGGTTATCTCCATTGTCACTGATGTTCAATCCTTCTTCTTTCTCCCATAGATGAAAACGGCTATGATATTCATTAGGTCAGAGCGATAATCGATCTTCTGTTTGCACCATTCAAGTATTTTATCGCTGACCTCTTTTTCTTTCACGCGCTCCTCTTCAATCTCTTTTAGCAGTGCAGCTTGAACCTTCACTGGATTTTTCTTTAATTCTTGTCTTTGAAATGAGAAGACTGAACCTTGAGATCTAGATTCGCGTCTTGTTGGTATTCGACAATCAGCTTCTCATCTCTGACAGATTCTTGGATCTCAGCTTGAGTTAGGAAGTCAAGCTCTTTTGATGAGGATTGAAGAGGGATCTTTAGTTGTTGACTCTCTAGGTGAGAGATCATCTCTGTTCTTTTATGAAGTTCCTCCTCTGACCATTGAGTTGGTCTAGAGGGCCTTCCTAGATGGAGCACGACTTCCTCTTCTTCTTCTTCTTCTTCATCATCAACCTCATTGAAAGAGGTTAAGATTATTTAATCTTCAGCTAATGTAGCTGGGAATATTTGACGTCAGTTCCCTTAAGCAGGGGAGAGAACTAACTGATCAAAAAGGAAGAAAAGAGTTAGTATTTATTTATATGGAAGAAGAAAGATAAAGGCTAGAATGAGAGAGGGACAATGGATGGGCATTTCTGAGAAGGATTCTCCCCCTCATATGGTGAAACAAGTTTCAGGTTTCCCTCGACAACTATTCCCTTCTGCTTGCCTTGGGATGAAGCACCTGAAGCTGCTTCCTTTCTCCCCCTGCTTCAGAAATGGCAACTCTTTTGACAGTTGTCGATGATGAGACATTTGTATCTGAGAACCAAAAAGATTAGTCATTTTCATCATCATCATCAGCATAGTCTTTCTCTTGATCATGGAGATCAAGGTCTTCATCATCTTCCTTATCTTCCTCTTCCTCTTCATCAACTAGAGCAAGTGAAGAAGAGGGAGAGGCTTGATCTTATGACGCTAGAACTTCAACGACCTTCTCCCCCTCAACTTGAGAGGGAGGTTCTTCCGCTTCCTGAACCTCAGCTGCATCTGAATCTGAATTTTCTTCATGTGATCTCTCCCCCTCTTTGTCTTTATCAGCATGGGGGAGTTCAGCAGTCTCGGTTGCAGCTTTAGCAGTTAGCATAGAACGGACTTCAACCTCCAAACATTCCAGACGTCCTTCAATATCATGGATCTCAGAAGTATCCTGATGAATAAATTCAATGGCGATATTCAGTGATGTACGATCATTTTTTGTGAATGAAGGCATTGGTGCAGGAGTTGGTTCATTCATTTTTGTCAGGACTTAATTGAGTAGAGTTGTGCAGGAGTCGATCTTTGAAGATATACCCCGAACTTCAGTGGTGAGGGAGCCAAATCTTCACTGTAGAAGTTGAACTTGTTGATGGTTAACAACCAAGTCCTCCTTCATTTTGACAATCTTTCCTTGAAGAGCCGTGATCTAAGAGGCTTCAGCCTTAGAAGTGGAGGCAGCTATAAGTCTCTTCAGTTCCTCACCAGCTTGGTTGACAGCACTGGTGGTGGTGGTGGTGGAAGAGGAGAGAGAATCTACCTTGTTAGTGAGCTTGTTGACGTTGGCGTCAATAGTACTCAAAGTAGGACCTGAAACAAAAGTTTGTGGTTGAGCATAAGGATGTTCAGGCTTATATGGAGATGTTGGAGAAGTGTATAGGGGTTTAGTAATACCTTATAGATCAAACATGTTAAAAAATTGCATGTCTCCTTCAAAATTTGGAGAAGTTATTTGAGTACCAGGTCCAATACACGCAGCGGTATGAAGTTGCTGCGAAATGATGGGAGGGTTAATGACCAAAGAAATAGTAGAAGAAGAAGTAATGGGGATAGTAGTAGAGAGAGCACTTGTGATAGGGGGAATTACCTCAGTTGGTGGGTCTTGAATAACTGAGAAGATTGGGGTTGTCACCGGTGTTGTGTCAGCGATTTGCATCACTAACACGGTTGTTGTGGTAGCAGATTTGGAGGAGCGACCCACGAATGCATCTAAAGTAGTTTGTTGAGAAACTACTTTATGTATTATCCTTGAAGGGTTGACTCCTTGGTCTTCTTGGCCTTTTTAACAGGGCCAGAAGAAGCAGTTGATGGTCATTTGGAACAGGTAGTAGTGGCAGGTATAGCAGAAGAAGGAACCTCCTGCATGGCCGCTGAAGTAGAAGAGTGGAGAGAGAGGCGAGGACATAAGGTAGAGAGACTTACCTTGTTGTCAGCAGGCTTAATCTCCAGCGCTCGTTGGCCCACCTTTGAGAAAGTACCATTATTAGAAGTGGGGTACTTCTCAGCATAGAGAAAATAGAGATAGGCGCAAATGAAATGAACGTATGGGATCTTGGGATCCCTCTCAGTCTTCTCGATCTTTGACACTAGATCGCCAAATATTGCTCCAACATAGTTGAAGTGCTTTCCTGCTATCACTGAGTAACCCATTTGGAGTTGCATCTTGCTGGCTTGGTCCAGCGACCCTATCTTGCCACTCATACTTTGAATGATATGAGTGAAGATATAGTTGATCTGTGAAGGCATGTTTTCCTTCTGAATCTTGGTCACCTTTTTGATTGGAATCTGGGAGCGAGGCTTGTTGTCCCACGTGTATTTCATGTCATCCAAAAATTGGATGAGCTCAGCCTCAATTGGAAGAGAGTCGAAATCAGCGTTGGTCTTTACAGGGAATCGAAGAGCCTTGCGGAGACCAAAAGCAGTAAGGAATCCGGGACCCTGTTCAGTAGCGAAGGAGATGGAAGGGACCACTTCACCTTTCTTATTTGTCTTAGTGGTCTTATTAACTATGAACCAGAATTGTTGAAGTAGAGTCTTTGACGGTTTGGGATCCACAGTGAGAGCATAAGCAATACATGATTGCTTCATAAATGCAGCGGCTTCCACCAGATGTGGGTACTTGTCAGCTTCAAAGTCCAACCAAGCCCAGTGGTTGTTCTTGGGGATTTCAGATTCAGTGATGGCGAACTTGACATTTTTGGAGGCAATGAGCGTAACTTGGGCCATTTCTGAATAGAAGGAATTAGAGTACAATAAAGGGTTTAGAGGCTAAAAACAATTTAAAATATTTTACTAGTTTCTTTTTTGGGAAAGAAACATAGAAAAAACAAAGTTGTTTTTAGAGTAAAACAGTGTTCTTCTTGAAAAAAAAACATTCTGAAAAACCAAATGTTTTTAGAGTAAGTTCAAATCAAAAGAAATGATTTTAAATGTAAGAAACACTTGAAATTCCATAATAAGAGAATAATTAGGATTTAAGAATGTTTTTAAGATGAAAGAATGGGAAGAACAAAAAACCTGATAATCTTAAAGATTTGGAGATTTGAAGATTAGAGTTTTTGTCTGCTTTGAGTGCCTTGAGTGCTTTTTCTTGCTTTGAAAGTTTTAAGTGAGTGTAAAAAGATAAGAATGGAAAAAGGTATTCCTTATATACTATGAGAGGGAAAGGAATGAGGCGGGAAAACAAATGCTCATCAGGACATGGAAACGTCCCACAAAGTTGATTTTATAGAATTGCAATAGACGAACGTGTCAGAGGAAAAGGCATGTCATGGATTGTCGGTTCAAATGACGTCATAGGAGAGAGAAATTTTTTTTCATTTTCCTTTCTGAAAGTATCTCTGAAGAAAATTCAGAGATAGGTTTTCTTTTTAAAAGAAACACTGATAAGAAATCATCAGTGATAAGTGTTATTTTCAAAAAGCTTTTAACCACTTGAGAAAAGTGAGTGATTTTGTTTTGAGTTTTGAAAAACTGAATGAATGTCATTCAGTGATAAAGAATTAGAAAACATATCTGAGAGTCACAGATATTTAGAGAGAGAGCAGATGATAAAGGGGAACTTTGTATCACTGACATAATGCTTGAAAGGTGAAGAGTCAATCTTCAAGATTCAGCATTCCAAGCTCACTGATGAGAAAGTTGAACCTAGTCTCATCAAGAGGTTTGGTGAAAAGATCAGCGAGTTGATAGTCAGTACGGATAAAGTGGAGTTCAATATCACCATTCATCACATGATCTCTGATAAAATGATATCTGATCTCGATGTGTTTTGTTTTTTAGTGTAGTATTGGATTGTTTGCTATAGCGATGGCACTTGTGCTGTCGCAATACATTGGAATCTCTGATAGCTAAAGGTCATAGTCTAATAGTTGATTTCTCATCCATAAGACTTGAGCACAACAACTTCCAGCAGCTACGTACTCAACTTCAGTTGTGGAAGTGGACACTGAATTTTGTTTTTTTACTTGTTCAACTTAACAGCTTTCCTCCTAAAAGTTGACATCCACCAGTGGTGCTCTTTCTATCAAGTTTACGACCTGCAAAGTCACTATCTGAATATCCAGTTAGATCGAACCCTGAATCTTTAGGATACCAAAGACCGAGGTTAGGAGTTCCTTTCAGATATCTGAAAATTTGCTTTACAGCGATCAGATGGGATTCCTTGGGTTCAGATTGATAGAGTGCACAAAGACATGTAGAGTACATGATGTCAAGTCGTCTCGCTGTAAGATACCGCAGGGAGCCTATCATTCCTCTACAGGAAATGATATTAACAGGTTTCAGCTGGATCCTTGTTTAATGTTAGAGGAGGTGCCATAGGAGTTTTCATCGCTGATGTTTGAGTTAGATCAAACTTCTTCAGCATATATTTAACATACTTACCTTGGTTGATAAAAGTACCTTTTTAAGTTTGCTTAATCTGAAGACCAAGAAAGCAAGTTAGTTCGCCCATCATACTCATTTTGTATTCTTTCTTCATTCTTTTAGTGAAACGAGTACACAAAGATGGGTTAGTAGAACCAAATATAATATCATCGACATATATTTGCACAAGAATAATGTGACCTTTTATCTTTCTGAAAAACAAGGTATTATCAATTTTACCGCGTTCAAAATTTTTAGAGATAAGAAAAGATGAAAGAGTGTCATACCAAGCACGAGGGCCTTGTTTTAGACCATAAAGAGCCTTATCTAATTTATATACATAATTTGGATGCTTAGGGTCGAAGAACCCTGGGGGTTGTTCAACATAGACTTCCTCATTCAACTTTCCATTTAGGAATGTTGATTTTACATCCATTTGATATACTTTGAAGTCTTTGTAAACTGCATAAGCTAAGAAGAGTTGAATTGCTTCGATCCTAGCCATAGGGGTAAAGGTTTCATCATAGTCTATGCCTTCCTCTTGTTTATATCCCTGAGCAACAAGTGTAGCCTTGTTGCTGGTTACAGTCCCATGTTCATCTAATTTGTTTCTAAACACCCATTTGGTGCCTATAACAGTCTTATCAGATGGTCTGGGAACGATATTCCAAACTTTGTTTCAAGCAAACTCAATCAGCTCTTCTTGCATAACGCTGACCCAATTTAGATCTCTAAGGGCATCATCAGTCTTCTTTGGCTCTATTAAAGAAATAAAGTTTAGAAAGACACATATATTACCTGAACTTCGTCGATTCTGAATACCTGCATTGGGATCACCAAGGATTTAATATATGGGGTGATATTTAGTCCATCGCTGAGAAGGAGCATGATCGCTCACTTCAGGATTTAGATCAACAATAGGAATGTTCACTGATGAAGAAGCTTGAGGTTCATCAACTATTAATTGTTGAGTGTCATTCAGACCATTGTTCATTGAGAGGTTTTCAGACGAGGGAAGATCTGATGGAGGGAGTATGTTTAGAGGCTCAGCTGAAACTCATGAGGTGGATTCAACATTAGGTGGTATGATATTTGGATCATCATCAGCAGCTAAATGATTTGTGTGATGATGGTTTGAAAAGAGAGATTATGTTTCTCTATAATGAGAGAACATCCAATCATTAGTTCTTCATTGTCAGCGATAGGATTAAAATTCGCTGAACGGGATTCGTCAAAGGTGACATGAATTGTTTCTTCTATAGTTTGTCTTCTCTTGTTGAAAGCTCTGTAGGCTTTAGAGATAGAAGAATATCCAAGAAATATTCAGTCATCAGCTTTTGGGTCGAACTTTCTAAGAGAATCTTTGTTGTTTAGAAATGAAGCACTGACAACCAAAGATATGAAGAAAACTGATGGACGGTTTTCTTCCATGAAATAGTTCATAATATTTTCTTTCAAAATCGCTTTACTATCAGAGATTTGTTTTCAGTAAAGCAAGCAGTGTTGACAGCTTCAGCCCAGAATTGAGTATGGAGATGAGAATCGTTGAGCATTGATCTGGCAGCTTCAATGATCGTTCTGTTTCTTCTTTCAGCGACTCCGTTCTGCTGAGGAGTTCTTACAGAGGAGAAGTTGTGAGAAATTCCCTTACTCTCAAAGAAATTTTTCAGGGAACTATTTTTGAATTCAGTTCCATGATCACTTCTTATTGAGCGAACAGTAAGATTATTCAGCACTTCCATCTTTTTAACGAAAGATATCAGTTATTCTGGAGTGTCACTTTTGCAGTGAAGAAAGATAACACAGATGTAGTGAGAGTATTCATAAACAATGACAAGAGTGTATTTCTTTACGGCTATGGATTGAATATTGACAGGGCCAAATAAATCCATATGCAAGAGTTGAAGAGGATTTGTCACTGATGAAACTTGTTTTGACTTGAAACTAGCTTTAGTCTGTTTTCCTTTTTCACATGCTGAACATATAGATTCCTTAGAATATGAGTGCTGAGGAAGACCAGAGACCGGTTCCTTAGAGAAGAGAGAATTCAGGGTTTTGAAATTGAGATGAGAAAGCCTTTTATGCCATAGCAAGTTGACATCAGAGGAGGATTTAGAGAGAAAACACACATTTTCAGTGGTAGTAGAGTCCATGTCTATTACATAGACATTTTCCATACGATAACCACTGAGAGCAAGTTTTCCATCCTCATTTACCACTGAACATGCTTTCTTATTGAAGCGAACTTCGTAGTCTTTGTCACATAGCTGACTGATGCTTAGAAGATTGTGCTTCAGTCCATCTACGTAAGCGACTCTTCTGAAGGTAGTAGTCCCATTGCTGAGGACACCAAACCTTCGGGTATATCCTTTTACATTTCCTCCAAAGGTCACTGAGGGACCTTTCTCTTCCTTGTATTCAGTAGGCAGGTCTTTTTGTCCAGTCGTGTGACGAGAGCATCCACTATCTAGATACCAAATGCCCTTGATCTCTGCAAACATAAGGAATATTATGTTTTGATTGGTACCCACTTTTCAATGAGTCCAGTAGGGTTAGTGGAGATAGAAGGTTCATCAATCTTCACGACAGTTGAAGATTCAGCTTCAGTGGTAACCTTCACTTTGGTTAATTTCTTAACATTAGTGGTATTTTTCACCTTGGTAGTTTTCTCAGCTTTGGTGACCTTCTCAGCCTTGGAGGCATTCATTAGGGGTGTCAAAAATAACCGAAACCGAATAACCCACCCGAACCGAATGAAATTTGGGTTAAACGGTTTTGGGTTATTCGGTTTTCGGGTTAAACGGTTCGGTTAACCGAATAAGGATCCTTATTCGGTTCGGTTTTCGGTTAATTTTTTTCTAATTCGGTTAAACCGAACAACCCGAATAAGACATTCTACTAATATTTTATATATTCCATGTTTATAAAATATAAACCTAAGGCATGTTATACTATTATTATTTTACATATGTTATTGATATATAATGTTTTTTATTGAGAGTAGATAATATTTTTTATTATATTACATTTTATGCTTGAATCACATCGTCGCATGAAGAAAAATAATGTCATATGGTAGAAATAGATTTTTGGTAGATGGTGTATTTTACTTAATATAAGTCAATTGTTGAGTATGAATGTATGATACAATTGTATATTATAAGTAACATACACTTGATTTGAAAACATTATTTGAGCAAATGTCCAACAAAAAAATATAAATCCTTATTCGGTTTAACCGGTTACCGAACCGAATAACCCGAAACCGATTAAACCGGAGCTTATTTGGTTTGGTTATCGGTTAGTTTTTAAAAGGATTGAAAACCGATTAACCCGGACCGAATAAACCGAAAACCGATTTAACCGACCGAATAACACCCCTAGCATTCATCTTCACTTTAGTTATCTTATCAGGTTTTGTGGCAGTAAGACATTTACTAGCAATATGGTTAGTGAATCCACAATGATATAATTTTCTATATTTAAAGGTGGCTTTAGGACCATGAGTAGTAAAATTAGAAAATTTGAGATGAGCAGGGTCAGCTCAAAGAATGCCTTTAGCATAAGATCTGGGAGGAACTTTCAGTTCTTTAGATTATCTGCAGGCTTAGAGCCTTTTGATAATTCCTCAGGAAGAAGAAGAAGAAGAAGGAGGAGGAGGAGGGGGGGGGGAAGGAGGGGGGGAGGAGGAGTAGGGGGAGGGGGAGGGGGAGGGGAAGGGGGAGGGGGAGGAGGAAGAAGGAGAGGGAGGAAGGAGGAGGAGGAAGGAGGAAGGAGGAAGGAGGAGGAAGAAGAAGAAGAAGAAGAAGAAGAAGGAGAAGAGACAAACATTCCAAACTTAAGCATGGAACTGTCTTATTTTGGTTCATCCAGTTCTTTCCAAAAACCAAGACCGGTTTTATCACTGGCAGGGATTTGAGCACTTACAATCTGAGTGATATTTGTTGAGGATTTACACCATCCTTCAACAGTTGCCTGTTAGACTAATATTTTTTTCAAGATTAAAAGTGAGGGTCTGTTTTGTAATAGTTTGTTAGTTTAAGTGTTTGGTTGTAAAGTCAACACAAGTTGACTTAGTATAAATAAATTAGTTTCTTTGTATTCTTGTAGAGAACACGCACACATCATAGAAGTACGCACATTTAGACTTCAAGAAATTTGGTAAGAACTTACACACACAGTGAACGTGAGACTTGTGATTACGCGTGAGATCTGTGACTAATTGTAATAACATGATTTGATCAATAAACTTTTGTTCATAATCTGTATTGTGTGATTAGTATGCTAGTAAACTGGGTCACAATTGGTATCAGAGCTCAGAAATCCATCGATTTGAGTTTTCAAAAAGTTCAAGTTCTGTGAAAAGCTTTCTTGATTGATTTTTGCACAAAAAGTGAGTGTTTGATGAAATTGGTGATTGTTTAGTGATCGATAGGTGTTTTAAAAAGGTTTTGTCGGATTGATTTTCACAGAAAAACAACTTGTAATCGAGATTTTGAGATTTTTGTTGGTTTTTGGTCGAACAAGTTTCAGTCACTGTTTGATTAATTTGAATATGAAATTGTGTGAATTGGATTCTAATATTGCATTGGATTGTTCTTTAGACTAACCTTCTTGAATCTGTGAAGTTACAACTTTAAATTTGGAGATTTGGATCACTCTCTGGATCAAAATCGATATTTTTGGACTTAGAAACCAAGAACTCGCAAGATCCAAATATTCGTATGAAGAACTCGATAGATTGATAGATTTCGCAGGATAATTTTTTTAATTCGTTAAGTAAAGAATTCGCATCAGTGTATCTAACGAATTGTAGAAGAATTCGCATAAGTTCTTGATAAAATCGTATAAGTACAGAATTCGCCTAACTCACTATTACGAAAAGCATAAGAATTCGCATAAGTTTTTCTTTGAAAAAGTTAAAGTCAGGAATTTCTTTCGATGTCTTTAACGAATTCTGAAGAATTCACTATTGTGTCTTAAGCGAAAAGTGGGATTTCGCATCACTCTACGTAATGAATTCTGAAGTTTTCATAATGCTTTTTCAAAAATTCTTCAAGTCAAGAATTCGTATATGTTACGAAATGTTTTTGTGAATATTGAAAAAAAATTCTAAGTGAAGGATTCGTATTCCTGAAGCTTACGAATTCCTTTTACGAATTCATGTTGCGAATTGTGTTTTACGAATTGCATTTTCAAAAGTTTTTAAGTATAGAATTCGCAGAAGAGAGACTTACGAATTGTAAACTTTTCGCAGATAACCATTTGCGAATTGCTCAGTGTTTGTTCTGTCTAGCTTGCGAACTTCTAAGCTTTGACTTGTGAATTTCAAGGGGTTTACGAATTCTAGTACACTGTTTTGTGAATTGTTCTTGTTTAATGCTTGCGAATTCTAAACTTGGAATTTTTAGAAATTTCATTTTCTAAATATTTTCAAGTTTTTCTCAAATTGATTGGATTCAAAGATCATTACTAGCTTATATTTTTTGTTGTTGTGTGCAGATAAATCAACTCTCTCATCATGTCTAAAGAATTAATCTCAATGGGTTCTCCATCGAAACTTCCGGTTCTATCTATCGGGGAATATTCACAGTGGAAGAGGAGAATGATTCAGTTCTTAAACCACAAGAACAGAGATTACATGAAGTTTATTATTGATGGTCCAGTTCAACCAGTGGTAACAGTACCTGGACAAGTAGCTACAGAGACTTCTCCTGAAATTCCAGTGAGATATGTGCCCAGACCATATCATTATTATAGTGAATGAGAAAAGGAACTTCACAAGATAGATGAAGAGGCCTTGATATATCTTACCATGGCTATCCCAAATGACATCTACAACCGTGTAGATAGCAGGGAATCTGCTAAAGCCATGTAGGACGAACTGGAGAGACAATTCTAGGGTACTGAGAAATCCATTCAAGCTAAGCTGAACCAAAGCATTAATGCTTATGAAGGCTTTCATGCAAAAGAAGGAGAGACACTTCTGGATACACACACAAGGTTCAATGTTATCTTGAATGACTTAAGAAGGAATGGGATGAAAAAGATCGTATCTGAGATAATTTACAAATTCATCAATAATTTGAATCCTGAATGGAAGAGTTATGCAATTAATATTCAGATGACAAAGGACATGGCATTGGAAGATGTGAATGATATCTTCACAACATTATCTCAACATGAAGATGAGGTAAAGCAACTTAGTGAAGAGAAGAAGATTGTTAAAGATTAACTTGCCTTGTTGTCTGAAAGAAAGAAAGGATCAAGTTCTAAATCTAGTTCCTCATCCAAGTACAAGTCAAGAAGATCCAGAGCTCTTCTAACAGAACAGTCTGATTCTAATTCTGATGATTCTTCCTCTGAAGCTAAGAAACATTCTGATGAGGATGTTCATAGATTTGCTAATAATCTTGCCCTTATCACAAAGCAGTTCCAGAAAAGCTTTGGTAAGAAAAGATATTCCAAGTCAAAGTATGAGGGATACAAGAAAGATAGATCAGACTAGTACAAGCCAAGGTTTGAGAAGAAGATGGAAAGAGAGATGAGAAAAGAGTTGAGAAAAGAGAAGAAAAGAAGGAAGAGAATGTTGAGCCTAAGTATGGCAGGTGTTACAATTGTGGTAAACCTGGCCATTTTTCAAAAGAATGCAAGTTCAAGAGGACAAAGAATTCAGACTACTATGCAAAGAAGTCACTGATTGAAAAGAAGGTAGAAGATGGAAAAGAACTTATGGCTGAAGAAGAGAACTGGTTCTTCTAAAGCTCCGATGAAGAATCAACACATTTTACTCAAGTGTGTATGATGGCCTAGGTGAATGATGAAGCTGAAACATCTTCTAACCAATCTGATTGTGATTCTGAGGTAAGTACTCTTTCAAATTCTGAACTTGTTAAATCTTTGATGGCTCAAATTCAAAACATGGAAAAAGAGTTTGAAAGTTTAAAAGTCAAACTTAACAATGAAAGACAATCAATGATGAATTTTTGTGACGAAAATTCATTGTTGAAAGTTGTTGTTGAGGAAAAAGAATCTAAAAAAGATGCTTTAAAGAAACAAAAAGAAGGTTTGAAAATAAAAATTGTTGAGCTTGAAAAAGATCTTGTTAATTTAAATTCTGAAAAAGGTGATTTTAAAATCAAGTTTGAAGCTTGTTTTCAGGAGAGAAATGAGGCATATTGTAAAATAAAACAGTTGGAGGATTTGAACTTAAAGAGAGGACAAACTGAGCAGACATTGAATTTATTAACAAATAAACTCCAAGATGTCCGATTTTATAACGCTAAAATGGGATTAAGTTTTGAGAAAAATGATGTTTTGAAACGAGCACCAGAAAACTTGTATAATTTTGATAAACCGGGCTCAACATCTAAGAAAATCTCGAGCATTCATGATACTTTTTTAAAGCTGAAACACTCAAGTCCAACATTTCTTCTAAAGGTAAAGAAGTGATTGATGATGATACATCAAGTTGTGTTGGTTCAGTCTCAAGTTTTAAATGTGTTGGTTTTTCTTATAACGAATTGAACAAAAGTTATAAAACTAGAAAACCTGAATTTGTTGAATTTCAATCATTGTTTTCTACATGTTACCAACAAAATCAGTCAATCCTGAAGCAGATGTTCCTGAAACTCAATGTCAGTATGATGAATATGAATGAAACTGATGTTGAGAATCAGGCACCAATAACAGAATCAATCATTTCTGAATCTTCAAAAGAGATTAAAATTGATGAGTGCATAAATGTCATGAATCAAAGTATTAAAAGTGATTTTTCAAAGAAGATGACTGAGGAGATTTTTACAAATATGATGACTGCTTCAGATCCTATTGCGATCATAGAGAAGTTAGAATCAAATTTTGAGTTGCATCAAACATCTATTTTTGAAAAACAAATTAAAGATCTTCAAAAGACTATTGAAGAGTTGGAAGATGAGAACAATGATCTTAGATTCAAACTTGACAAGTCTTCTAAAGAAAACAAAGAACTCTCTAAAGAGTTAAGTGCTTTAAACGTTGATTTGTTTAAACAAAATTTGAATGAGAAAAAGATGTTTGATTCAAAAACATGGAATGTTCATTCAAACCCAGAGTTTGAGACTATCACTTCTTAAACCTCTGTTGTTTATACCAATACTCCTGAATATCCTCCAAGTATCTTTGAAAAAGGTGAAGCTTCTGGCATTTTAAAGAAAAAATCATCTTCTAAGAAGAAAACTGACAATGTTTCATTTCCTGTTTCAGATTTGAAAAAGCAAAGTGATAAAGGAGAATGGGTGAAAGAGAAGTCTGAAAATAAAGTTGTTGAAAATAAATGTAATGTCATTGATAGTGTTAGTTTGAAATGTACAAGTTGAAATGGTGTAAAATGTCAACAGTGTATGAATGTGTGTATTCATAGTGATAAATCAAAGCTTTTGACATTTGCTCGTATGAACTTTAATTGCAAACACTGTCATGACAACTCTTCAAACTTCACACCATTCCTCCTAAATCTAAAGTTTTTGTAAAAGCATCTTGGGCTAAACCTATTTCTAAATCCTCGACACAACATGTGAAAGTCTTTCATGTTAAGAATGATTATCTTTCTAGAAAACAAAAGTTTGATGAGCTTAATGTAAAAATGGTTTGGAAATGGATACCTAAGCATTTAAGTATCCAAAAATCTGTTAAAATCACAGATATTCTCCCCCTTAACTGAAAGATTTTTTTAAGATAAGGCAGAAAAATTAAATAAAGCACTGAAGTACGGGTTCTAATCTGATGTGATTAGAAGCCATTCTCCGTTGAAGTACGGGTTCTAAGTTGATTTACTTAGAAGCCTTCCTTTTTGACGATGAAGTTCGGGTTTTGAACTGTTTTGTTCAAAAGCCATTGTTCTTTCTCCCCCTTAAACATTGGTTGCCTGCAACACAGATTTAGCTTTTGGTACCCACTGGTATTTGGGTCCTAATGGGTTAGTTGCAGTTCTAGTGGGAGATATGAAGACAGAACTATACCAGTTATTCACATAATTTTTTCTTACAAAATCATTTGAGCCACAGTAGGAACAACTAATTTTCTTTTGTGCTAACCTGATCAATTGATGGATTGTGTAAACCAGATCAGGTTTGCCAAAATTTTTACCTTTTGTAACATAGTTCCATTTAGCATTTGATGTATGCACAAATTATTCTTCTTTCTTCTTCTCCTCCGAGGATCCTTTAACTCTCCAGATCCAGTTTCCTCTTTCTTTCTCATCATCCCTTCTCCAGAAGCTTTTCTTTTGAAACTTAGTCTTCTTGAAGTTACCTGAACCATCAACGTTTTTGTCATAGAAAAGGTTAGAAGGACGAATCTGATTAGTAGATTTAGAAGTAAGACTATCATCTGAATCACAGAAAGGATTATAGAAAACATTTGAAACATGTGAACTTGAAGCTGTTTTTAATGAACTATTTGAATCAGCTAGATCATCTCTCGGTGATTGAGCTATTGACTCTGGCGTCTTGTGCTCAGTCAGCTTCACCTTGAATACGATCTCTTCAAGTTCCTTTATCTTTGAAGACAAGTTGTTTCTTTCCTTTTCAATCAGATCAAACTTCTTATGCAACTCAGATTTTGCATTCTTCTCCTTCATGATGTTCGTTGACAATTCAGACAACTTTCCTATCAGCTTAGCTATCTCAGTCTCTAGATCTTTCTTTTCTGCAGAAAATTCTATATTTGTATCCTTCAGCCCAACTTTCTTCTTCTCATTCTCAGCCTTTTCTCTCTCTAGAATGATAACCTTCTCAAAGTCTGAAACTTGTTGAGAAAGTTTAACACATCTAAGCTCTAATGATTTCTTTTCTTCAAAGGTTTTTCTGGAGAAGTCAGAGAATTTCTTGGCAAATTCTTTTCTTTCTTTTTCAATCTTCAACATCTCATCTTTAGCTATTGTATTGTCTCTGTCTTGGGTTGCCTTTTCTTTCAGCTTTTCAATCTCAACCTCAAGACTGAGAACTTTATATTTAAACTTATCTCTGTCCGCACAGAGTTGAGAATTTATCTGTCTTAGTCCTGTACTAGTATCCTTTGCAACACTTCTACTCCTTCTAAGATCCTCAAGCTCTCTTTGCATTGCATCCTTCTTAGACCATGTAGAGCTTGACTCAGATCTTTTCAACTTTACTTGAAGATCGAAGATCTCTTTTTCTTTAGACTCAATTATTCCTGCAAAGTCAATTAAAGAATTAGAATCTTTTGAATTTTCTTTTAAAGCATTGATCTGAATAAGAAGAGATGAGTTCTGAATTTGTAAAGCCTTGTTCTCAGCTTTGAGCATTTTGTCCTCTTTGTCATACTCATCAATCATGCGAGATGATGTTGATAACCGTCCAGCAAGTTGTTTAGACTTTGCTCTTACTTCAGAAAGAGTCATGTTGTTAAAATCAAGGTTGTAACCTTCAGACATCATTAGCTGATTCGACATCTTAGCTGTATCACTTGTTAGTAATTAAACTTATTTGTACCAAGACAACCAACTAGATGAGATCGTTAGAATCAAAATAAAAACCACACTCAAAAAATTTTCAGAAAAATAAATTCCCGAAAATAATTAAATGTAGTCCTTTCAATCAGTATAAAGCCTCAAATAAATAATACTGAAGAATGAAATTAGGAAAATTTTGATCAAGCACAAAACTTTTGTCCCCCTTCGCAGACTTAGCACGAGGGTCCCTAGAGAAATTTTTTTGACATTTAGATGCCCTATTACAGTTTGCAAAAACTGACCGATATGCTGACCGGGGACTTGTAAAGACCGGTAGAGAGTTCGACCGGGAACTTGCTTAGACCGGTATTACGTTCGACCGGGAACTTGCAAAGACCGGGAAGGATTAGACCGATATAGGGTTCGACCGGGATTGTGATAGGACCGATAGTGAGTTCGACCGAGGATGTGATAGGATCGGTATTGATGCTTCGACCTGTATGGTCTTCGACCGATAAAGGGTAAAGACCGATAAAACTATTCGACCGGAATGTTCTTAAATCAAGCCCAGAACGTCGATGAACAGTTCAAATAAACAACCCAGAAATCAATACAGACTCAAAATCAGATGCAAAATATCAATCCTTTGTACTCATAAACATAAACCAATCACAATACAATCAAACTCAGAGATCAATTTCAACTTTTAAGCATTCGATTTGACAAGCACAGTAACGACCGATAGATAACTTTTGTCGAACCCAAAAAACTCAAAATCACAAAATCAATCACTTTGTTAATTCTCAATGCAATTAATCAATCAGATACTGTTCACTAGCATATATCGCATCTATTCATATCGATTTTAAGCATAAAAGCATGTTAATTCACGAAATCAATTTTCACTCGATGAACAGTAACTTCGCATGAATAGTGATCGATGAATAGTGAAATCGCAAAAATAATTTGATTCTTTAGGCTCTGATACCACTTGTTATCCCAGTTTAATCTAGTTGGTAATTAAACACACAAACACATATAGATCAAGAGATAATAAGATCAGAATAACATACCAATCCCTTGAATAAACAATGAAACCCTTGTGTGTTCTTGATACCCTTGAATACAGAAAATACGTACGGCTACTATAATCTCTTAAACAATTATTATGAGGTATTCTTCACCCTAAAACTAAATAATTAAAACTTTAAATACTTAGGTCATATGGGCTTCCTAATGCTTAATGGGCTTGAGGCCCAATAGCTTAATAACTATTGAAAAAATATTAATTAGACCTTCTAACTTTAACTATCAAATAAATACAGTTTAAACCCTTTAATCTTGAATACAATTATTTGATCCAACAGCTATCTCATCATCCTTCCTTTTTGGTCGCCATTCAGTTCGAGCTTTCGACCTTTTCTTGCTTATATCTGAAACAAAAGATTTAGATCTATTAGGAAAAGCAGATTTCTGAGACTGAGTTTTCTTTTGTGTACCAGTGTGTTTCTGTTTCTGTAATCGCTGTTTCTTATGTTTCTTACCTTGAGAATAATAATCAGCAGTTACAGAAACTGATTCACTAACCTTAGTTGATGATTTAGCAGTTTTAAAAACACTTGGTAACACCTTTTCATTTGTAAGACAAGTAGAATGATCAGGAAGAGGAGCATTGAAGTCAAACATATCAATT
Source organism: Arctium minus (assembly GCA_954870635.1). NCBI lineage: Eukaryota > Viridiplantae > Streptophyta > Magnoliopsida > Asterales > Asteraceae > Arctium > Arctium minus. The sequence goes on along the minus strand of OX941089.1, from coordinate 72,285,638 downwards.
TCTTCTTTGCACCCATCATCAGAATTAAGAAAGTCATTTGCAGACTCAAATAAGTCATCAAAATTATCAGACGAAGTTTGAGATGCCTCAGTAACTTTAGAACACTTTGTAGATGTAGATTGAAAAACCGTGTTCTTTAATACAGTAGAAAATACACTTTGTTGAATATCAACCAAAAGTTTTTCATCAGATAAAACATTTTCCAACTCAACTATTTTGCTTTCAAGAATGAGTGGAGGAACATAAACCTTTGCAATTGCAGGTTTTGCCTTCATCTCAGAAACAGAATAACTAGCAAAATAATCGTTTGAAATAACTTTTGGTATTTCTGAAAGATAACTATCATTTAACTTTACATAGTTAAATGGTAGTTGCATTTTCTTCACATTCTTTCTATTTTCAGTTTCTTTGGCCTCAACTTCTTCCGGTAATTTGGTAACAAATTTGGGTTTTAAATGAGTATGTTTACCAGCACAAGCAAGAAAATCAAAATTATAAAGTGCTGGTTGTTTTCTGATGGCTTTCTTAAGGTAATGAGGGTTTTCAAAACCAAGGCCCCATTTTTCCTTAACATCAGCCTCATCGTTAGGTGCATTAAGAAAGATTGTTTGATCTGTTTGGCCTCTAGCTTAAAGTTTGGCTTCCAGACCATTTACCTTCTTATTCAAAATCTTGTTCTCAACCTGCAGTTTATGAACAGTTCGTGCAGATTCTTTCTTCTCAAACTCATACTTAGAAATTTTAAATTCAAAATCAGAAATCTTTTTTTCAAAACAATCAACTTGAAGTTTAGAATCAGAAGCAGACTTGCATAAAGAATCAATCAGATCTTTGTTCCCAATAACAAACTTATTGTGTTCAAAGATCTTATTGTTTCTTTTAGCAACTCTGTCTTTTTCTTTCTTTAGTTTTACTTGGAGATCATTAAGCTCAACCATCATAGCTTCCATTTTGGTTATAAAATCTTTTTCAGTTAAGTTTAATACCTCATCAGCTGTCTCGTCGTCTGATTCATCATACTTCACTTCTTTTCCCATTAGACAGAGATGAGCAGTTTCTTCCTTCTCTTTGTCATCCTCTTGATCAGAATGATCCAACCAAAATTCTTCTTCAGCCATTAATGCTATGTCTGCTTCTTGTTGTTTGGCCAATAGCAGTTTGTTCTGATAATACTGAGAGTTTCGAACCTTTGGCTTTCGATAATCTTTAGCAAAATGTCCAATCTTGCCACAGTTGTAGCATTTGATTGGATCATTTGTTGGCTTTACAGCAACGGTTTAATCATTCACGAACTTCTTCCTTTCTTCCGGCTTCCTTTCCATATACCGGTTTTCTTCATGTCGCTTTCCTTCCACTCTTTCTCGGTGCTCATGATTCTTGGAACTTGATGAAGAATATCTTTGAGAGTTGGATCTCGGCTTTTTGTAGAATTTCTTTTGAAATGCACGGGTCAATAACAGCATTGTTTGTTTCAGGCTTTCTCCATCATCACCATCTGATTCAGATTCCGACTCATAACTTGTAAACACTTTCTTCTTTTTCTTCTTCTCTTTCTTCTCTTTTTTTTTCTCTCCAGCTACCAAAGCAATAGGATCAGGAACTTTTTCTGTCTTCTTTTTCTCAGCTCTTTTCTCTTCCACTTCTTCCTCATTTTGCCTCAGAGTCTCATAGACCTCATGTAATGATATGTCATTCAGATCCTTCATCTGTTTCATCCTACGTGTATGCTTCTTCCATTCAGGTTATAGGATACTCAGGAATTTGACATTGTTCTCAAGTGCTTCTTCTTCACTTTGTTCTTTGACAATTCATTTAACAGCAAGACAAACCGTTCATAAGTATCTTCTAAGCTCTCATTCTCTTTGGCTTTGAATTCCTCATAACTGTTGATACAGTTATCTACTTTCATCTGATTCCCTACCTTGGATCCCATCATCATTTTCTGCAACTGATCCCACATCATCTTAGCATTTCCCTTGTAGTTGTCTATCTTGACGTAGATGTCATTCGGGATACTTTGAAGAAGTAAGGATCTTGCTTGCTTGTCTGCTTTATATCGGCTTTTCTGTTCCTCTGAATATTGACTATACTCTACTGGAACTGTTTTCATCTTCTGTTCTCTTTCCTCAGTACCATCTTCACTATCAGATGAGTCATTATCAGGTATTTGAACTGTGACTGGTACCATAGGACCTTCCATGATAGACAAAAGAATATTTTCTCCATTTGTGTGCCGATCCACAAAATCCAGAAATCTGTTTTTCCACTGTTCATATTCTCCTTTGAACATTACTGGAGGTTTGACATCAGTGCCGATAGAAAGAGCATCTTTAGAAGTCATCTTGAATGAACCTGTTTGAGAAATATATGCAATAAGAAACTAGAACTGATCGTTAGTCCAAAATATGAAATCACAAAAAAATACAATAAATCTTGAAATAAAAATTCAGGAATTTTGATCAGAATCAGAATTTTGTCCCCTTCCGCAGACTTAGCACGGGGGTCCATATTACTATTTTGAAAATTTCTCAGAAAAAAAAATTCTAAGTAAACCAAGCTTTGCGTGTCAAGTGTGATGCGCAAACCACGCTTTGCGTATCTAGTGTGTTGCGCAAACCACGCTTTGCATATCTAGAGTGTTGCGCAAAGCACGCTTTGCGTATCCAGAGTGTTGCGCAAAACACGCTTTGCGTTTCGAGTATGTTACGCAAATCAATTCTTGTGACGAGTAGCTTTGCTTGTTGAGAAGGTTACGCAGATCTGTCTTTGCGTATCGAGAAGCGTATGCAAACTTGTCTTTACGTATCAAGAAGCGTACGCAAACCTTACTTTGCGTATCAAGAAGTGTACGCAAATCACACTTCGCGATTTTCTGTTGAATACGTAAACCTCAGAAATATCACTTGATGAAATCTCGATGAATCTTGCGCAAACCTCAATGAATCTTACGCAAACCTCGACGAACTTGCGTAAACCTTGAATCTTGCGCAAACTTCAAAAATCTACCAAATCTTCACCAAAAACCATTCTAGACCTTGAATTTCAGTATGAAACTTTGACAATTTACTCGCCTAAACATCTAGAACACAATCCTAACATCTAATTTCGATCAAATACACAAAAATGTACAAATCGATATGAATACAGTGTTCTTGACTCGTGAACTCCAAACTCAACAAAAATAAAAATTAAAGATCGATTACAGTGCAATTCTTGAAAATTCCTATACAGACTCGATCGATTACACTTTCTTAACAAAACCTAATAAAAAACAAGTCAAAATTCGCACAAAAACTCGAAATTCAATTCTCGCTCAAGAACACAGTGTCAAACTTTCGTATTTTTCTTGATTTCGAATTGGAATCTGCTCTGATACCAATTATTATTCCCAGATTCTAGTTCCTAAATGCAATTAATCAAAACAAACACAAACAAGAATCAATTACCTGTTTGATTTCACTTTCAAATTCAACGATTACAATCTTTCTCTCTCTCTCTACAGATTTCTCTCAAACGAACTTTCTCTTTCTCAATGACTTCTTCGTACAACTGAATACCACTATAGAAAAATAAGACTATTTATATCTACAACTAAAACAAGGAAAAACAAATACAAATACAATACATTGACTTTTATTACAAAAGATTTTATTAACAAATGACTTTGACTTTGCTTGAGAGTTGACTTTCTTCAGCTTTGACTTTCTTGAACATTGACCTTCAGTCTTCTTGATCTTGTATCCAATATATTTATGCTCTAACACAAAACCTAATCGATTTCAACTCCTAATTCGCACTAGAACTCGAAATTGAATCTGACTTCGACGAACACAGAGTCGTATCAATTTTTCTTGATTTGATTTCAAAAGGATATGCTCTGATACGAATTGTGTGTCCCTGTTTCAAGATTCTAATTGCAATTAATCAATCACAAACAAGAATGATTCAATTACCTATTTGATTTCAAATTCAACACTCAAATGATTACAATTAGTTTTCTCTCTTTCTCTCTCTAGACTCCTCTTTCTCTCTCTACAACTCTCTCTAGATACCAACTAGTCATCTATCTCTTAAACAACAAACTAAGGTATTTATACCTATTACAAAATACTAGGAAACAAACAAATACAATGACATTGACTTTGACATTTTATTACAAAGACTTTGACTTTTAATGAGAGTTGACTTTCCAGCTTTGATTTCTTGTACCTTTGACCTCTAGTCTTCATGATCTTGTATCCAACATATTTTCTGCTCTAACATTCAGAGATGGTAAACCCTTAACCAGATTTAGTTTGACCAATTTATCAAGTGAAGAAAAGTTCAGATGAGAGAACTTTTTATGCCAGAGCCAGACATCTTCACTGTTTAGAGATACTAGACAGAGTTTCTCTGAGTCAGTTTTTATGTGTTTGGAAAAGTTCATTCTGTATAGATTACCCTTTCTGTCAGCTCTGAGCATTTCTTGACCTGTTTTTGAGTGAAGTAATGAACAATGTTTTTCTTGAAATTTCACATCAAAACCATGGTCACAAAGTTGACTTATGCTGATTAAGTTGTGTTTTAACCCATCAACATAAGCAACCTTTGATACAGAAACATTACCTCTTGTAAGCTCACCATAACCCTTAATCTGCCCTTGCATATTGTCTCCAAAAGTTACTTCTCCTCCAGATTTAGCTTTGTAAGAGGATAATAACTTCTTATCTCCAGTCATATGCCTTGAACATCCAGAATCTAAGTACCAGATTGGCATAGACTGTTTCTGCAAGACAGATTAGAGTTTCTTAGGTACCAATCTCATTATGGTTCATGTTTAGTTAGACTTCTGATTATCTCTTTGAAATTTTGCCTTCTCATCTTTTGATGTTTTGGCAGGGTTGTCCTTTTTCTTTTGAGGTCTTGTCTCTGAATTTTTATTCAGACACTGGTTTAGAAAACAATGAGTGCCTCTGAAGTGGTTTTTCAGTTTCATCAACAATTGGATGCAATTGCACTTTACAGAACAAGAAGAATTAGAAGCAAAAGTTTTCATTTCATTAAATGTATTCTTTACATTTTGATTCTTTTTCAAATTAGTACTAGGAATATTACAGGTATTCCTAACTACTTCCTTTCTTCTAGCTTGAAAGACAACCTTCTTTTCAAGTTGTCTTTTCTTGTTCAAAAACATTCTCTTCTCTTTGTTGCTCACTGCACAAATAGGATCAGAATGGTTAATTTCTTGCCATTTTCCTTTTTGTTCAGGAGTAAACTTGATTGGGTTATAAGTGTAAAGTTGAGAAGTGATAGTTTTATTCTTTACCTTTTCTTTTAATTCTTTTTCAAGATCTAGAGAAGTTTTTGCTTGAAGACACATTTCTGCAAAGTCAGGACATATTGGTATTCTGGGTTTATTTTTCAAAACATAAATAGGAATGTTCAAAATTCCAGAACCAACAGTCTCCGTCTATTTATGAATTACTTCCTCTGGTTTAAAGAATATCTGTTAATCTATCTATGGACCAGATTCAGAATCAGAGTCAAGAAAGTCTCTTTCAGTTTTACCAGAGATAGCTACCTCTGATGGTTTCTCAATTTTCTTGGGTCTTGAGACTTTAATGATTCTTTTCATACTTTCTTTCTTCCTCAAATCAGCTATGATATTCTCTTCATTTATTCTTTTGATGTCATCATCAAATGTAGTTCTGATGCATTCATCAGAGATTGGTGAATACAGAGGAGCATCTGGATTAAGTGAACTCTGAGGTTCATCTTCGGAAGTACTTGTTTCAGAGGTACTTTGTTCAGATGTTTCTTTTTCATTTGTGATAAATGCATCGAAGTTGAAAATCTCTATGGGAACATTGCTCTGAGGTTTTGTGAAAAGTACCTCTGAAGTTTCTTTTTCTATTTTTAAGATAGATTTTGGAAAGTTTTGCACTTCAGAGTATGCAACATTTTTAAAGTTCAGAGCTCTTGCTTTTGATCCCTCTGAAGTTTTTATTCTCTTGAAATTGTTCAGAGATGGATAGTCAGAGCTATGGACCTTTCCTATACAGAAAGTGGAAGAAAGTGAAGTTTTCTTCAATCCAGTGAATGTAACCAATTCATTGAATCCCAGCCCTTGAGTATCCATTTGAGTGTTTATCTTTATACGCACATCTTAAGCATCAAGATAGCTTTTGATTTGAAGTTTTTTCCTTTCCAGAGATTGATGTAAGATTTCTCTTTCTTTTTGGAAAAATTGGTTAAGGCAACAGAATTGAGTCTTTCATACTCAGATCTTTTTACTTCTTCTTCTTTAACTTTCAAAACTTTCTCAAGTTCTTTGAATTTTTCTGAAAAAGATTTTTCTTTATGTTTCTGAGCTTTTTCAAGTTCAGATTTTTCAACAAAAATATCTTTCTTTTCTGACTCAAGAAGATTTTTTTCCCTTTTGTAAAAACTAAGATCTTTTGTCATTTGTTTTCTTTTTTCTTTTTCCTCAACAAGTTTTTGAAATTCATCTGTAAGCTTAATAACATCCAATTCAAGTTCACTGTAAGAGGTGGAAGGAGAGTTTACCTTTTCAGAGTAGTCCTCTGATGACCCATCATTCTGATCATCTGTGAAAGCCATACCACAGAGATTGGTAGGTTCTTCCTCTCCATCGCTTGTTGAGTCTGACATCCAGTCTTCCATCTCTACTACAAGTACTCTTTCTTTGACATTGTACTTGTACTTGTTTTTGTAGTAGTCTTCATCATTGATGAGTCTACCTCTGCAGTTTGCAGAGTAATGGCCTAGCTTTCCACATCTAAAACATCTTCCATCGTTTTGGTTTGATGGAAGAGCAGTGTCTGATTCTGTCTTCTGTGCTTGTGGGTGTGGCTTGAAGTACCTATGAGGTTGAGGATACCTTGGTTGAAATGATTGAAGAGATCTTGATTGTTAAGTAGAATCATGATTGGTGAAATGAACACCCTTTTGATTACTATGCAGAGTAGATCTGGGCTCTTGTTGATAATCATCTTTCTGAAATCTCCTTTCTGAATTTCCTCTCTTTTCTTCATTATCTCTTTTTCCTTCAAAAATTTTCTTGCCAAATTTCTTATTAAATTGATGGGTGATTAATGCAAGAGATTTGGCAAAAGCGTTGATGTCATCATCTGAGTCTGAATCTGAGTGTTCAACTTCTTCAGACATCAGAACCTTCTTGGATTTTCTTTCTGATTCCCTTTTTGAACAGTTGTCTGTTTCTGCATTTCTGCATTCTTGTGATACACCTTTTTGTTTTGACATGAGTGCAAGTGGTCCACCTAAAGAGGTTTTTATTTTTGTTTGACAACTTCTTTTTCCTGTGCAACCAGGGTGCCATAAATGTCAGTCAATGACCATGATTCAAGATTTTGATTGGCTTTTATTGACATGGGCAGTTGTGACCATTCTTCATTTAGACTTTTAAGAAACATAACATTATTTTCTTCTTTTGTCCTCATGACCCCAAATTTTCTGCATTTGTTGATGAGAATGTTGAACCTTGAGTATGTTTGGTGTAAGGTTTCTTCGGTTAATGCATGAAAATCATGATATTCATTGATACAAAGATTTCTCCTGTTCTTTTGAGTTTGTAAGCCACCTTCAAGTTGATTTAACAACTGATCCCATATCTCTTTTGTAGTTACACAAGAATCAAGTTCTTGGAAGATATCATTGGGAATGGCCATTATAAGTAATCTAACAGCTTTTGAGTCATTTTCCATCATTTGTTTTTCTTCTTCAGTAAAGTTTGAAGTTTTCTTTTCATAGTAAGCAGGGATTTTAGCAGTACCTGTTGTTACTAGAACTCTTGGTACCAACACCATTGGTTGGTGAGGTCCATCGTTCACTGATCTTAACAGATCCATGTCCATAACTTCTAAGAAACTTACCATCCTTATCTTCCATTGAGGATATTCATCCCTTAGAAGTTTAGGAGGTTTAGTTAATGACCCAGCTGTATAAATGGCACTTATGCTTGAGTTTGCCATTTTGTGAAGAAAAGATGAAGATTTGAAGATGTCAGGATCGAATTCTCAACAAGAATTAATTCTCAGAAACAATATCAAAGAAGTTTGCGGAATAACACTTTGATATTCAATGAAACAGTAAATCAACACAGTAAATATGAATAACAAACTGTAAGCTTTTATTTGATGCTTTGCAGTTACAAGATTACTCACTCAACCTCAATATTGATGAACAGGCTCACCAATACGAATTCTACTTCTCTAGAATTAGGATCTATGCCTTGAGGTTGATTTTTTTCTAAAAAAATGAAAACTGAAAGTTAAAAGTTATCCTCCTATTCTAAACAATACTATATATATATACTGAATAAAAAGATAATTACAATAAATAAAATATCTTCAGTATATCTTCCATCTTTATCTTCAAGCTTCCATGTATATCTCTAAGCTTCCATGTATATCTCTAAGCTTCCATGTATATCTCTAAATTATCCAGCTGTTATCCTTTCATGCAGATCTCCATCTTATAAGCAGTATTAATCATAAGCAGCATTAATACTCTGAGCAGTATTAACTCTAGCAGTACTAACCATGCTCAGCAGCATTAATCTCTTCAAGCAGTACTAACTTTGAACTAGCAGTACTAATCTTGTTGAGCAACATTAACCATCAACTAGCAGCATTAATAACAGAAGTACTAACTAGAAGTATTAACAACTAGAAGTAGTAACCATGTTGAACTATCCTTGGCATATTTCAGACCCAACAATCTCCCCCTAACTTAACTTTTCAAAACTGAGAAGTTAAGTTCTTCAACATAGGGTCTTTATGATAATTTCAAAACTTTCTGCAACTTCTAGTTCTTCTTGATTCAGTTTCTGTTGTTATCTTCTTTTCTGTTTCTGTTGTAGTTACTTCTTTGTTTCAGCTTCTTCACTTATCTCCCCCTCAAAATAAGATTTCATATCAACTTGATTCTCCTTCTCAATTCTTCTCAAGTTCAGATGTTTAAGTCTCCCCCTTTTTGAAATAATCATGATCTTTTCATCTCTTTTATCTCCATAATTTGATTGTGAACTTTCAGACAAATTGTACCAAGTGTATCCATCAATTCTTTGTAGTTAAATCTGTCCTCACCTCCTTTAGGTGTGTTTACCACCTTTGAAGGATCCTTGGATCTTTTAGTAGAGATCTTCTGCCTAGCAGAAGCACCTTCTACTCCCTTGGTTTCTTGGCACCTGGGACCTTTAGATAATTACTCATCTAAAGTTGCCATGGGGAAGGTCTTAGATATGTTCACACTGTCCTGTCCTGCACTTTGTGCAAAGTCAGTAGTGTGAGCCTTACAACCCATATGCTCTTGCATCTCCTTATTGAGCACCTTCTTGAGGTTGGGATACACCCTATTGGATTCCCTTTGGATATTCTCTATTGGAGAATGCTCCAATAGAGGGCTTAAAGGCTTAGTGGGTGAAGGTACAAGAAGGGAAGGAGCCTTCTTTACCTGTTTTCTTTATCTGTTTTATTGGTGAACTTGGCTTATGAAGTAGAGACTGTGGGATAGATATAGAGTGGGAAGGTTGGGATTGGCTAGCAGTGGGAATGTCTAATGAGGGCCTTGACCCTGCTGCCATACCTTCTTCAGTGTGGGACACCACCATCATTGTAGAGAACAATGGGGTGTCAACTCCTTCAGAGTCCCTAGCAGATCTTCTCATGTTTGAGAAAACCTTGCCTTTAGGGGGTTTAGGTACATATACCTCATCAAAGTGAAGTATGTCCGTCAATTCATTATTAAGTACTTCTTGTACAAACTTTGGATACAGATAAAAGCTTTTTGATTGATATCCAGGTTTGACATAAAATCAATGAAGATCATTTTTAGGTATAGAAAACTTACATTAGCAGTAGTAACACTTATCAGCAGCATTAACACAGACTGGCAGTAGTAACACATACCAGCAGTATTAACACAGTCTGACAGTATTCACTGAACTAGAAGTACTAACTACCTTTCAGTATTAGCAACCTGAAACACTTACAGACACAAGGTTAGTAGTACCATATATCATAAGATTTTCAAAAGTTACTTTATCTTTTGAAACTATACCTTTTTCACTTTTCTTACCTTCTGCTGGATCAAAAGTAACATGTCCTCCATCAAATCTTTTTAAAGAATTTGAAGGCAATCCATGTTCCTTGTTATGTGCCAAGAGCAATCATTATCTTCATTCCAAAATGCTCTTCCTCTTGAGCTTTTGATTGCCCTGCACACTTGATAAATCAGTTAGTCTTTGAGGGAACCCAAGCCAAAGTGGTCTTGGGTTGTCCTTTCTCATTTATATAATCTGTCAGTTTGGTCTGAATGAGTTGTTTAGGAATCTCATGGCTGGAATACTTTGTCAAGATTATAGGCTTTGCAACATTAATACTAGTAGAAGCACTATCCTTGTTAGCACTAGTATTGGTTGCAGCAACACTATTTCTGTTAGCAGTACTATCTGGGATAGCAGTACTAACAGGTTTCTTTACAATTGGAACCCAAACTTGAACAAAGTTGTTTGCTTTCTTTGTCTTTAAATTACTCCTTGGCTTATTTGGAGTATTTTTCTTTGGTTTAGCAAACTTATTTTGAACATGAGACTTTTTAGGTGCTCTGTTCTCAGCCATTTGATTCCTTCCTTGCTTCCTATAACCAAAGGAGTTTTGAGTTTGTCTTTGAAAATTTACTCTTTGGTTTATAGGATTGAAATAACAGTATTTGGCAATATGATTAAGCTTTCCACAAATAAAACAAGGTTTTGGTCTATTGATTTTACTTAGATCAACCCCTTGTTTTTGTGCCCACTGATTATTCCAATTTCTCTGATTTCCCCTCCTTTTATCATGTTTTTGGGGCTCAGATTTATTGCAAGTACACTGTTTGCAAGGGACAGGATTCACAACTGTTGTCTGTTTGTAGTGGACCTTACCAGACTTTCCCTCTGTCTTCTCTATGTCCTTGGATTTGATCCAAGTCTTTCCACATCCCTCATTGGTGATAATGTGATTTTCTAGGGGAATCTCACCACTCACAGTGTTCTCCTTACTCTTATTATTAGAGTACTCTCCTTCAGAGTCTGTTTCAACCACCACTTTGTCTAATGGATCTACCTTAGTGGCTTCATCAGACAATTCCTTCCTATTCTTGGTCTCTAGCAAGTCTGATATAGGAGGGATGTAATTGTTGTTGTATGGTGGTGGTGTAGTGTTATAACCTATTCCTCTTCTAAGTTTGTCATGGATTTGAGTTTGGAGCAAAGAGTCCATTGCTTTAGAAGCATTGGAAAATTTCTCAATATCCAGCTTGGCTTTCTCAAACTCACTCTTTATCTTCTCATTCTCCTCTTTAGACTTTTTCAGCTGAAGTTCTAGGTCATTCTTCTCCCACTTCCAGTAGTTTGTGTCATAGGAATGTTGAAGCTCATTGGCTTGAAAGCTCTTAATCTGCTCTTCAAACCTCTCAACAATCCTAACATAGTCTTTTATGTCCTTTTCTAATCTCTTCAGGTCATCACTCATTTTCTGGTTGTGATCCCTGTACCTTTTAACAGTTTCAATACAGGATTTGGAACAAAGATTAGATGTTACCTCTGTAGGAATTTCTGAGCTTGAAGACTCTGAACCTTTAGCCATGATGATGTGATTTTGAATGTAGGTTTCTGAGAATACTCGCTCTGATACCACTTGTCAGGATCGAATTCTCAACAATAATTAATTCTCAGAAACAATATCAAAGAAGTTTGCGGAATAACACTTTGATATTCAATGAAACAGTAAATCAACACAGTAAATATGAATAACAAACTGTAAGCTTTTATTTGATGCTTTGCAGTTACAAGATTACTCACTCAACCTCAATATTGATGAACAGGCTCACCAATACGAATTCTACTTCTCTAGAATTAGGATCTATGCCTTGAGGTTGATTTTTTTCTAAAAAAATGAAAACTGAAAGTTAAAAGTTATCCTCCTATTCTAAACAATACTATATATATATACTGAATAAAAAGATAATTACAATAAATAAAATATCTTCAGTATATCTTCCATCATTATCTTCAAGCTTCCATGTATATCTCTAAGCTTCCATGTATATCTCTAAGCTTCCATGTATATCTCTAAATTATCCAGCTGTTATCCTTTCATGCAGATCTCCATCTTATAAGCAGTATTAATCATAAGCAGCATTAATACTCTGAGCAGTATTAACTCTAGCAGTACTAACCATGCTCAGCAACATTAATCTCTTCAAGCAGTACTAACTTTGAACTAGCAGTACTAATCTTGTTGAGCAACATTAACCATCAACTAGCAGCATTAATAACAGAAGTACTAACTAGAAGTATTAACAACTAGAAGTAGTAACCATGTTGAACTATCCTTGGCATATTTCAGACCCAACAGAAGAAGTGATGCTTTTCTATCAAGATCTTCTATTAATTAATGTAACTGTGATTTACTTTCAAATCTGGAGCATATGAAGTTTAATAAACCATGGTTTATATAAACATGCACAGATTTTAAAAGTTTGAATCAGTAAGAATTAAATCTATCCGAGTATACAGATATGATCTTTCTTTGTTTAGAAAACAAAGGAGGCTCCGATACCAATTGTTGGATCCCAGATTTAATCTTGTAATAATAATGATATAAACAACAAGAGTATTAACAGAAGAAGCAATATAGTTTAATATCAAAAGCAAATTCAAATATCACAGTTCATATAAAAAGCAAATAGAAAGAACAAGATCTTCGTGAGATATATTCAGTTGATTCTTCTAATACAAGATATCAAAAAAGCATACTTTTGTCAAAGGCGTGATGGTCCTATTTATAGGACCATAAAGTAAACAGTGTGGTATTCTGACAAAAGAAGCATGCTATGAACAGTGTCTTACCTAAGAAGGTAAGCTCAATACGTGCATGAACAGTGACCTATTCTAGAAAGAAAATTTATCACTAAGTAACGTGTCATCTGTTCTTCTAATACTTGAGGAAATATGATCAGCGTATTCTTCAGAGAGAATGTCTTCAGAGCTCTGAGGAGGTCTTCAGAGCCTCTGATGAAGCCATCTCTGATGTCTTCTGCTGAAAGTGTTCATCTCTGATATATACTTCAGAGGTAGGTTTGTCCTCTTAAGTCTTCGTCTTTTGAAGTCTTCATCCTCTGAATCCAGTCTCTGTAAGTCCTCTGAAGTAGGACTTAGATATTTTCAACACTTTTACAAATGAAGATTTGGAGCTAACAAGTAGCCTTATCAACAGGGGTTGATTTTGGCTTGTCAGTTATAGAGAGAGGCTTATTTTTTCTGAAATTTCTCTTTCTTGAAAACCTTTTGAAAGAGTTTGTCAAGAGTGCTAAGGATTCATCAAACTCTGAAAGATCAATGTCTGATAGTTCCTCAGATTCATAATCTAACTCAGTGATAGTGAGAGTAGATCTCCGAGATGGAATTATCTCTGAAGAGACTAAAGCAACAGGAGTGTTTTTGGAGTCTTTAGAATCTTTTACAAGATTCTTCTTCAGGAGATTTGATTGTTCGTAGTTGAGCAATATTCCATATAAGGTGCTAAGAGAGAGAGAATTTAAGTCTTTTGTCAGTCTAAGACACATTGAATAACTGTCCCAGCTTTCAGGAAGACATTCTAAGAATTTAGTTAAGACCTCAGAATTAGAATAGGTCCTACCAGCAGTTCTTAGATCAATGATTAAACAGTTAAATCTCTGGTGAATATCAGATAGGGATTCATTCTTACCAGCGATAAAACTTTCATATTGTCTTACCAAGTTAATCTTTCGAGTTTCTTGGACTTCAGTGGTGCCTTCATATTGAACACATATAGTGTCCCACGTTTCTTTAGCAGTTTTAAGATGCATGATGGAATGGAAGGCTTCATCAGGCAGAGCCATAGAGATAATCGTCTTTGCCTTTGCATCTAAACCAACCTTCTTTTTGTCTTCATCACTCCATTGTCTTATGTCCTTAATAACATAGCGTTCAGGGACAGTAGGAGTGGTGGCAGTAGCTGGAATGGCAACTATGATTGTAAATGGTTCATAAGGGCCATTTGCTACGTATTCAGGTATAGTGGGATCTACACCTTCAAGAAATAGAATCATTTGATTTTTCTAGAGAGCAAAGTTATCTCTGCTAAATCGTGGAGGTTTTGAGAGTTAACCATTATCATAGTAGTTTGTGTTTATGTTAAGTGTCATATTAAGAATAGCAAGGAAGAGAATAAAGCAAGATCTTGTTTATGAGATTAAACAGGCTGTTCTGATACCACTTGTTGGTCCCGAAGGTGCTTAAAAAGTTTGTAGAAGGGGGGGATGAATACAAACACAGAATTTTAAAGTTTAATAAATTGTTTATTGATAAATCAAAACACAATTTACAAGTTTGTTGCGGAATTAGATTAAGTAAAACCTAATCTAAACAAACTTAAGAATCACTAAGAAGGTTGCACTAGAATTATAGAATAGGGGATTGAGAGAATATATAAAACAAGGGTTTCTATATATTTAGAAGGAAGAAGGCAACCCTCAGATGGAGTGTTGATCTTTCTATTTATACCCTATGCATTAAATGCATGGCAAAGTACTTTACACGTGTCCTTCATCGATTGGTTGCAAGAGTCTGACTTTAGGAGACATACTTTTGGCCGTATGATGAACAGTGTAGTTGACAGAGTTATTGTACGAATTGCTGCAGAGGTATGTCTATTCTGACAATCGTACTATGTGTGCAAGGATAAGACAAAAGAGACTTGAGGCATAAGCTAAGTGATCATCGATCGTTGAATATCTCTTCTTTCAGAAATATAAAGAAGTTCAGATATCGCTGAAGCTTTTCCTTAGGTTTCTTCACGTGTGTAGACTTGTCTTGGCTTCACTGATATCCGCATTAGGCCACGAGTAAACTTGTCTTAGTTCAGCAGCTTTGTCTTCGATTGATCAGTGAACATCTTTGTTGCGAAACTTGTCTTCAAGGATTACGTCTAACTGTTTACATTAGAAAATATCAGGAATACTAAACATACTCAGTATCAGATCGCTGATAGCAAAACAGAATTACATATGAATGTTTACAAGATAGATCATCGGTGATAACTGAACAAACTCAGTATGATCGCTGATGATGAAACACTAATACATAATGTTTAAACGTAATTTTCACTAAGTACAGAAAAGGGTCATTTTCAAAAAACCCTGAGAGAGTATGGATCAACATTAGAAATCAATGTCTCTCAACATTTAGAAATCATTGTCCTTACTCCCCCTGAAAATATGCATCAAGAAATTTGTCAGTAAAAAATATATTCATAAATTTCTCTAACTCCCCCTAGAAAGTATGATCGTCTAATCTTTGTTTGACACTCCCCCTCAAATCATGAACAAAACCTTTCAGTGCAGATATCATTGAGACTAAGAATAAAGAAATGAGGAAAAGTTAAAATCAAACTGTACTAGGTAAAACGGATTATGTTTTAAGATTTAACATACCTAATTTTGAAATGAGAAAGTTAAATTTCTTTTCGTCCAAAGGTTTAGTAAATAAATCAGCTAATTGGTAATCCGTGTTTATAAAGTAAAGTTCAATTATACCTTTTTCGACATTATCGTTTATAAAGTGATACCGTACATCTATATTTTTGGTCTTTGTGTGCTGAACAAGATTAACAGATATCGCTATGGCTCTCTTCGAATCACAATATATCAGAATCTTGTTAGGTCTGATTTTATAGTAATCATTGTATTTATAGGCTTGGTCAAATACTGTGTTTAGAATCTAATATTGTGTTGTATTGACCAAGGATATTTAAGTCCCTTTGGTCTTGGTTGTTTGTAAGAACTTCACGCTCATCAATACAATCTGTTACTTTGCGCTTACTTTGCTCTCTCTCTCTACTTTCTCTCTCTAAGATTTAGTGATCTTGGACTATCAAATCTTGTCAAAATGGAAGCCATAGTCTCAAAGTTGTGTGCGCATTCACAATACTTGAGAGCAGCAACTTGTGGAAGCTACATACTCTGCTTCAGCGGTTGATGTGGAAACACATAGTTGTTTTTTTTATGCCCAGCTTACGAGCTTGTCTCCCATAATTGTATGTGACCCGATTACAGTTTGCAAAAATCGACTGGTGTAAAGACCGGTAGAGAGTTCGACCGGGAACTTGTAAAGACCGGTAACACGTTTGACCGGTATGATGCAAGACCGATGCTTCGACCGGTATTAGTTCGACCGGTATTCGGTCGATCGATATAATGTAAGGATCGGTATTGATTCGACCGGTATTAATTCAAACGGTATTGATGTGAGTGAGTCGGTCGACCGATATATGGATTAGACCTGTAAACTACCTTCGACCGGTATGTTCTTCACCCAGGTCGACCGGTATGTTGTTCGACCCAGAACGATGCAGATTAACCCAGAAACCACACAAAACACAGAAATTGAATCCAAAAAACAACCTTTTGTACCCAGAAACATATACCAATCACAGTGCAATGAAAATTATAGATCAATTTCAACTTTTAAGCTTCCGATTTTAAGAACACAGTGACTATATGTATGCGAACCCAGAAACCAAAAATTCAAAAATTCAGTCAATTGATGATGTTAACTGCAATTAATCACTCAGATCATGTTCAATAGCATAAAAGGCATCTAATCATATCAATTTTATGCAGAAAAACATAGCAAATCAAGCATTTAATTTTCACATTGTTAACAGTCGATGAACACAGTCGATGAACAGATAAATCGATAAATCCAAAAACTTTGATTCTATTGGCTCTGATACCACTTGTTATCCCAGTTTAATCTAGTTGATTAACAATCACAAAACACAATAATATCAAGAGATATAAAGATTAAGAATAACATACCAATCCCTTGAATAAACAGTTAAACCTTGTGTGTTCTTGATACCCTTGAATACAGAGAAACAACTACCTCTCTAAAATATGATTATGAATAATTATCAAAGGTTCTTTCAAGGTTAACCCTAAATCTAAACTAATTAACACTTTAAATACCTAAGCCATATGGGCTTATGGGCTTGATAGATTTAAGGCCCATTTACAAATAACTATTGAATAAATACTAATTAGACCCTCTAACTTTAACTATCAAACAAATACAGTTTAGACCCTTTAATCTTGAATACAATTATGATCCAACAAAAGCAATGATCCTTCTCTCTCAGCACTACCAGAAAAAGTTCCATCCAAGATCGGGTTCCAACACTTCTTGCTTCACTTCAGGTCCTAAAGTCAAAGTGCCTGAGCCAAAGACCGCTCCCTGCTATAACTGTGGAAAGTTGGGCCACTTCTCAAAGGAGTGTCGAGTAAAGAAGGATAGGGACTCAGCTTATTAGAGAAAGAAACTGGAACTGGCTGAAAAGAGAGAGAACGGAACTTCCCTTCTTGCTGAAGAAGAATTCTGGCTGGATCATTTTGACGATGAAGCTGGAAATGTAGAGATCGCTCATATGTGCTTGGTTGGAAATGATCAGTCAGATGATTCTGAAACCGATGAAGACGAGGTATATTCTGAGTTTGATTTTAATTTCATATCTTCACAGATGGATGTTATAATTACTACTTTGCATGATCTTCGTTTAAAGTTATTATCTGAAAAGAATTTAAATTCTGAAAAGTCAGATTTGATTGACAAATTAAAATTTTCTTTGAAAGATGAAAAATCTATTTTGGAAAATACAAAAGACATCTTTCAAAAGAAATTGGATGATTTGGAAAAATCAAATAAGACTTATCTTGAATCTTTGACGGCTATGACTACTTTAAAAGATGAATTTTCAGATAAAATCAATAAGTTAGAAGAAAAATTTTTATCGAAGAAACCAATCTGGACAAACAATATTTATGAACAAATCAAGGAGTGAGGAAGAGTTAAAAGAAAAATGGGGACTCGGTTTTAAAAATCCACATTGTTTAAACAATGCGATTGAAAAATGCCCTACTTTATATAAATACGATTATCTAACACTTGCTAAATATGCTCCTCAATTTAAAATTGATTGGATGTATGAAAAACAAGTGTTAGAAATCGAAAATGAGAAGAGGACAAATAACAAGAAAAAGGAAATACCTTTTGTTTACACGTTTGAAAATGCCAAATATTTTCCTGACAAATCGAGAAGAGGCAGAAAAGTTTTAAATAATATATCTCCTGTTAAATCTTCAATGTTCGATGATTTTGTTCCTTATGCTTCTAATTCTGATAAGGAAAATATTTCTCCAATCATCTATGATTCGAAGAAATATACTCCTCCGTTAGTATTAGAAAGCAAAATCATCGATCTTGAAGATAAGATAGAAGATTAACATATTTTAAAGGAAATTGAATTTTATATTATTCTTTCTTTCATGACTTCTAGTCTTGAAGAAAATCTATTTTCTCAAAAACCAAATTCTATTTCTAGAATTTCTTCTGATCGTCATGTAAACAAAATAGAAATTTCTAAATCTGATATTTCTTCTCAAAATAATTCTGACTCCGAGGTAAGTTCAGATTTATTGACTGATCAGATTGGTTGCTTAGGTAAAATTATTGGTTGCTTAGGTAAAATTATTTCTTCTGATTTAAATATTAATTCGGAAATTCTTGATGATTCTTTTACGCTAAATGATCAATATTATAAACCAAAGCGTAAAAGAAGACGGTCAAAGAAGTCGAAGAAACAAGATAAAGTTCTTTCTGACAGTTCTAATTCTTCTTATTCTAATCTTTCAGATAGGACTTTGAGCAAGTCAAAGAAGCGGATCTGGAGAGCGAAGCGGACATCTACTGATTCTATGATTGACGAGGATTTATATGTAGACAAATATTATAAAAGTGATTCATTTGCTACATGTAGTAAATTTTCAAAATATTCAATAAAGCAAATGATTCGAATTTCAAAACATGTCTCATGTTCTTCCTCTGATTCTAGTTCAGATGATTATGCTTTGTATTCATCTAATGACTGTGCTTATTATTCTGATGATCTTTCTTGTGCTTCTCATGTCAAATATTATAAATATTTCCCCATAAGAACTGCAACTAACAAACACGGGCCCAAATTCAAGTGGGTACCAAAATCTTAATCTGATTCAAAGTTGCAGGCACCACATGTCAAGGGGGAGTAAGAAAGATTATGGCTCTTGAGTAAATCAGCTCAAGACCCGGACTTCATTGACAACATTTTGGCTTCTAAGTACTTCATCTTAGAACCCGGACTTCAGAGGACTTTGACTTCTAGACATGTCAGTCTAGAACTCGTTCTTCAAAGCTTTTAAGCTTATGACTTATGAGAAACTGTGAGTACATCTACTATATTCCGCTGCATTTATCTCTGATGTTGATGTTGTTCCAGTTTTCTCAAAATGTTTTAAAAGAATCTGAGCATTTTCATTTCAACTCCTGAATTTGTTCAACCCAATATTTTTTTTAAAAAGAGACACAAATTTCATTTTTATATTATGTGGAATATGATATTATTGAATTATATTTGTTTCAACTGAATATAAACTTGCTGATCAAATATTTCTATTTTTAAAATCTCGGCATGTTGTTTTAAAAGTTTAAACCTTTACAAATTTTATTCTATAAAGTAAAGTTTTACAATTTTTCTTTCTTTTGAATAAAATGTGTGTCTAGGATAAATTTTCAAGTTCGTTTGTTTATATTAAAGTTCTTATATGTTCAAATTTCAGTTCTACCAAAAGTCGAAAAGTCAGTAACATGTTTGTAACTTTTGATTTTGCTTTAAAGTTGTGTGATTCGGAATATTTATAGTTTACAATGCTTAGAAAACCTAAAAAGTCGGAATTTTGGATCGTAATGAAAATATGGGCTAAGCACTTAGACGTAAAACCTTGTGTTTGAGATGATTTTTAAATTCTTATAAATCATAAATCTCTAAGTTTAAAAGTTTGTACCTGTGACCTTTCTGGTTTGGGAAAGTAAGTTATGTGGGATGTTTGTCATCTGGTCCCCTAAGGTCATTTGATCTGGGAGTTATCGAACCCAAATCCTTCTATAGAATCAGATCGAAAGTCATGTTCTACTGGTATGAATGGGTTTAGGATGTGTCGATGTAGCCTTTCTGATCTGGGTAAGTAAGTTCCAAGGGGTGCTTGACACCTAGTCCCCTAAGGCCAACTGGTCTGGGAGTGGCTGACCCAAAAACCTGCAATAGGGTCAGATAGAAAGTTGCGTTTACGGCATGTTTTTTACTTAATAAACTTTTTGATTCAAAAGATGCCAATGTGCACAAGCTTAAGAGATGCCAAAGAGCACACTCATGTGAAGATGCCATAGAGCACAATGCTAAAAGATGCCAATGAGCACACATCTCATGATACTTGGTGATATTTCTGAGTGACAATAAACCTGTAAATTTGTGAAAATATGAATTCTTGATGGATTAGTGTGATTATTTGCAAAGTTCTCTATTATATTTTTAGAATTGCATTTTCTTGAAGCTAGTCGAAGTTCACATTCAAGCACACTGAATAGATTGATGAAAGTTTTTGAAACTGAACATGTCTTAACTTGATATGCAATAAAATTTGTTTCTGTATCCAAATACATACATTTGATTTCATCTGATGGATTTTATTGTGATATTTTACTAAGTAGAATTTTATTTGTTTATGTTTAAATTTTTTATATGTTTAGTCGTTTCAAAATACATATTCAGTATATTTTTCTTTCTACATTGATGTTTCAATCATTGTGTTCTCATTTATATCCTAATGGATTTGAGATTTATTCAAGGGGAGTGAAAAAGTAGAATTTTTCTTAATGATCATATCTGTTTTTGAGGGGGAGTATCTGATTTTCTATATAAATGCTAACTTGATTTGTCAAATTTAGTGCATTTGTGTAGGGGGAGTCAAAGAGCTAATCAGGTAAAATTTTTCAGACTCCAAGTTAGATTTGCGTCACTAGTTGGTAGAGCAAAGCTTAATTTGCGCCAACAGCTTCTAGCGCAAAGCATGTTTTGCGTTTCATGCCTGTCGCGCAAACCTCACTTTGCGCTTCCTTCTGTTAGCACAAACCTAACTTTGCGCCACCAATGGTTAGCGCAAACCTTCTTGTTTTTCTCCGTTTCTTTGATTTTGCAGATCTTAAGTTGTCTCGTCTCCAACATATGCATGACCAAGTTGATCTAGATCATCAAGGTCATGAAGGGGAGAAGTTAAGAGAACTTAAGGAGATGATAAAGAGACAAAGAGCTTAAAAGTTTATCTGCTGATCAAGATTCGCTCAAAGATTCTATTCTCTCAGCCTTTTTAATTATTTTGTTGTTCCTGGTCCGACTACCACAGTTCATTCAAGATCTTTCAAAAGAGGTGTGTCGTTTAGAGCACAAGCTACTGGTCCAGACTTGTCAAAGGCAGCAAAGACAAATCAAACTGAAAGATGCTGAGAAGAATTTTTCTTTTAAAAGTCAGATTGCTTCATAAAGTCGCTTTTATGGTCCGTGTTGATTAAGAAGATGATTTTGAAGACCAAAGCGCCAATGATTACTAAGGGGGAGATTGTTAGGTCTGATTTTATAGTAATCATTGTATTTATAGGCTTGGTCAAATATTGTGTTTAGAATCTAATACTGTGTTGTATTGACCAAGGGTATTTAAGTCCCTTTGGTCTTGGTTGTTTGTAAGAACTTCACGCTCATCAATACAATCTGTTACTTTGCGCTTACTTTTCTCTCTCTCTCTCTACTTTCTCTCTCTAAGATTTAGTGATCTTGGACTATCAAATCTTGTCGAAATGGAAGCCATAGTCTCGAAGTTGTGTACGCATTCACAATACTTGAGAGCAGCAACTTATGGAAGCTACATACTCTGCTTCAGCGGTTGATGTGGAAACACATAGTTGTTTTTTTTTATGCCCAACTTACGAGCTTGTCTCCCATAATTGTATGTGACCCGATGTGCTTTTCCTGTCTAGCTACAGCCTGCATGATCTGCGTCTGAATATGTTGTTATCTCAAAACCAGTATCTTTAGGATACCACAAACCAAGATCTACGGTTCCCTTCAGATATCTAAAAGTCCGCTTAACTTCCGAAAGATCGGATTCTTTAGGCGAAGCTTGATATCGAGCACATAAGCATGTAGAAAACATAATATCTGGCTGACTCGTCGTCAAGTATATTAATGAACCTATCATACCTTATAAGTCCTAAGATCAACAGCTTTTCCTGAAAGATCAGCTCCGATTTTAGTACCTGGTGTTATCGGGTTGAAATAGGAGTACAATTTGACATATTAAATTTCTTTAAAGTGTCAGCAATATACTGTGATTGATTTATAAAAATCCCCGTTGAAAATTGTCTTACTTGTAATCTAAAAAAGAAATTCATCTCTCACATCATACTCATTTGAAATATTGACACCATGAGTGCAGAAAAGTTCTTACAGTACTTTGGGTTTGTAGAACCAATTATTATATCGTACACATATATTTGAATTTAAAATGATATCAGCTTTTTCCCTTTTAATGAATAAGGTGGTATCAATTTTACCTTTTGAAAAACCAGACTTGACTAAGAACTTTGAAAGAATGTTCTACCAGGCGCAAGGGGCTTTTTTAAACCGTAATAGCCTTGTCAAGGTTTATCCATATTGACAAAACCTTCAGGCTGCAAGACGTAGACCTCTTCATTTAGAATGTCATTCAAGAAGGCAGTTTTCATATCCATTTGGTAGACTGTGAAGTTCTTGTGTGCAGCGTAGGCTAGGAACATCTTGATTGCCTCAATATGCGTAACTGGAGTATATGTCTCGTCGTAATCTATGCCTTCCTCTTCCTGATATCCTTTTGCCACAAGTCTTTCTTTATTTCTTACAATAATACCATCCTCGTCCATTTTATTCTTGAATATCCATTTCGTGCAAATGATAGTTTTTCCTTCAGGTCGGGGAACGAGTCGCCAAACTTTAAGCACATCAATTTGGTTGAGCTCTTCTTGCATGGTTGTAATCCAATCTGGATCACAAAGAGCTTCTAAAACTTTTGTAAGCTCAATCTTGCTTTGAAAAGAATCAAACATGCATTCATTTGCTATTGCAGATCTAGTTTGCATCGGCTTTGACGGATCTCCTATTATTTGACGAACTGGGTGCTCTTTAGTCCACTTGTATACATGAGGGAGTGGATTAGATGTAGACTGATCATGTTGATCATCTAAGAATCCAGTATCGTCTTCTTGTTGGGGTTCGGTTGAAGTGATTGGTGCCGAAGATTCAGCTGGTTGACCATTTGATGTATGTTTAGTAGGCATGACAGAACATCCAACTAAATGAGATTCTTTTGGATCTTCTATATCATGTGTAACTTCAACTGATTGAGTAGGTGTTTGACCTTGAGTTTCCACTTGAACCAGGGGAAATGGTTCATTTGAGACATTTGATGTGATTGGGTAATTATCGCTTGACTCATAGGATCTGTCAATCACAACATATTTAGTCACTTTAAATCCTAGAAACTCATCATAAAAATGTTCAAACAGTAAATCTAATTCTGTTAAATGAGATGTAGACGATGACACTTTATCAGAATTAGAAACTTTAACCGCAGGTTCTGGACTGATCTGTCTAGAAGCTAATACTCCGATTATAATGGGTTATCAAATGATATGCTCAGAAGCCATCTCTTCATCAAATGTAACGTTGATGCTCTCAACCACAATCTTGGACTTCTTCAACTAGACTCTGTATGTCGCAGATGTATGAGATTAGCTAATGAAAATGGCTTCGTCAGCCTTGGGACTGAACTTGTTCAAGTTTTCCTTATCGTTCAGCACAAAACACTTGCATCAAGATATGTGAAAATGTTTGATGCTAGGTATTCTATTATTAATTAAAGCATACGTCATTTTACCAAACCAACAATGGATGATGGATCTGTTTTGAGTGTAACATGCAGTAGACACAGCTTTAGCCCATAGAAATAGAGGTAGATCATATTGACTAAGCATAGTGGGAGCAGGCTCGACTATAGTTATGTACAGATGATCGAGGAGGAAGACAGTTGGTCGAGCAATATTAGAAAATTTCTAACACACGACCAACTTCCTAAAGACAAAATGGAGGCCAGAAAAATTCGATTGAAGGCATCCAAATACATCATGATTATAGATCAACTTGTTAGATCCCAGATTTAATCTTATAACAATGATATAAACAATGATAAATATAAGAACAGTAGAAGCAATATAGATTAAATATCAAAGCAGATTCAATATCACAGTTGAAATATAAGATATATATAAATCGTACAAGATCTTCTTTAGAATACGTTCATGTATATTAAAAGTTGATTCATATATAAGATATCTCAAAAAGCATACTTTTGTCCAAGGAGTGATGGTCCTATTTATAGGACCTTAAAGTGAACAGTGTACTATCCTGACATTAGGAGCATGCTTGAACAGTCCTAAAAGGTAAGCTCAAGACATGTTTGAACAGTGACCTACTCTATAAAGTAAATCTTATCACTAAGTGACGTTTCACCTGTTTTTCTGTCAAGACTTGTATAAATCTTCAGTCTTGCTCTTCAGAGGAACACCTTCAGAGCTCTGAATTAGATCTCAGATGAAGCTATCTCTGATGTCTTCCTGTCTGAAGAGTCTATCTTTGAACTAACTTCAGAGCTAGACTTGGCTTTTTCTGTTGATGTCTCTGAAGGTCTTCAGAGGAAGACTTGAGCTATTTTCAATACTTTTACAATTCAGAATTGGGGCTAACAATCTCCCTCTAAGTATTGAAAATAAAAAATTGTCAAAAATGAAAGACAAAAATTTAATCTAGAAAGTGAAGAGGAGAAAGATGACCTCTTTAAATGTTACTTCTCAAAATATAGAAATTACAAACAGAGAATATAACATCAAAATAAACAGCAAGATAAGAACTAAGGCCTATCACTAGAGAAGATCCTATGGAACTTCATAATGAGTTCTCTGAAGTTAATAAATGAGCTAATTTCTAAGTTTATTTTCACCAATAGATCATCTCTGTGTCGTTCTTCCTTCACGTGTATCATTTTTAGTATGCCTCTGAGTGTCTCATCTGAATACTTTGCTACTTCTTATGCCAGGAAGATTTTCTTGATTAGATTGACTCTATAAACGAATCCCAGAGGCTCAGGGATTATTGATCCAGTCTTGTATTTGTTCAGATCAACAATTTTCTCTACTGCTTCAGTTACTCTATGTCTCTCTTCTCCCAAATTCAGAGCAATCTGAAAGTCAAGTCTGGCCCTTAGTTTGACATGAGCTTCCATAGCACGCCTGACTTCATAGAGACCCATTATGTATGCTCTATCTCGTTCATATTTGGCTGAGCAGCTGGCATAGAGATGAGGCAGATCATAGGGGTTAAGATTTACGAGATCATTGTCATTGAACTCATAAACTTTCCCATCAGAGCGTATTACCTCATAGTGTTTATAGATGATCTTATTGTAAGCAAATGTCTTTTCAGATATTTTGTTTATCTCTGTGATGTGAAAGTTTGAGAGAACCTTTGCTCTTAGACTGGTCTTGTCTTTGATGAATCTCTACTCATAGTCTGCCATATTTTCTCTGATTCTTGGATTAAGAGGAAGAACTTGGCTATCTTCTAAGCTGAACTAATAGTAGAGGTATCTGAAGTGGTCTTCAATTGAAGTCTTTGTGTTGATCCAAACTCTCTCAGTGATTTGATAACGACCCTTTTCTGTACTTAGTGAAAATTACGTTTAATATGTATTAGTGTTTCATCATCAGCGATCAGACTGAGTCTGTTTAGTTATCGCTGATAGTCTTTCTTATAAACATTTAATATGTATTAGTGTTTCACTATCAGTGATCAAACTGAGTATGTTCAGTTATCGCTGATAGTTCTGATGTAAACAGTAACGTAATCCCTGAAGACAAGTCTCGCGTCAACAGATGTTCATAGCTGAATCGAAGACGAAGCTGCTGAACAAAGAGAAGTCTACTAGTGACCTGATGCGGATATCAGTGAAGCAAAGACAACTCTACTTATACACGAAGGAACATGAGGAAATCTTCAGCGAACTCTGAAGAAAGAGATATTCAGCGATAAAATGATCACAAAGCTTATACCTCAAGTTTCCTTTTGTCTTACCTTGCACAACTCAGTACTATGTGTCAGAACGAACATGCCTCTGCCATAATTCGTACAACAACTCTGTCAACTACACTGTTCATGATCCGGCCGAAAGCATGTCTCCCAAAGTCAAACTTCCAAAGCCAATCAGTGAATGCCACGTGTAAAGTGCTCTGCCATGCATTTAATGCATAGGGTATAAATAGGAAGATCACCCCTCCATCTGAGGGTGTGCTCAATCCTTGAACCCCAAAATAGAAACCCTTGTTTTCTATACTTCTAAAACCCCCTTTCTCTATATTCTTGTGCAGCCATCTTAGTGTTTCTTAAGTTTGTTTAGATTGAGTCTGTCTTAATCTTATTCGGCAACAAACTTGTAAATTGTGTTTGATTTATCAATAAACAATTTATTAAACTTTAAATTTCTGTGTTTGTATTCAACCCCCCCCCCCTTCTACAAACTTGTTAAGCACCTCCGGGACCAACAAGTGGTATCAGAGCAGACTGTTTATTCTGATAAACAAGATCTTGCTTTATTCTCTTCTTTGCTATTCTCAAATGGCACTTAACACAAACACTAACTACTATGATAATGGTTCACTTTCTAAACCTCCTCGATTTAGCAGAGATAACTTTTCTCTATGGAAAAATCGAATGATGCTATTTCTTGAAGGTGCAGATCCTACTATACCTGAGTATATAGAAAATGGACCCTATGAACCTGTCAGAATTATAGCTGCAGTTCCAGCTACTGCCACCACTCCTGCTATCCCTGAACGCTATGTAGTTAAGGAGATAAGACAGTGGAGTGATGAAGACAAAAAAAAGGTTGGTATAGATGCAAGGGCAAAAACCATTATCTCAATGGCTCTGCCTGATGAAGTTTTTCATTCCATCATGCATCTTAAGACTTCTAAAGAAATGTAGGAAACCATTTGTGTTCAATATGAAGGCACCACTGAAATCCAAGAGACTCGAAAGATTAACTTGGTAAGACAGTATGAAAGTTCCATCGCTGGTAAGAATGAATCTCTCTCTGATGTTCATCAGCGGTTTAAATGCTTAATCATTGACCTAAGAACCGTTGGTAGGACCTATTCTAATTCTGAGGTCCTAACAAAATTCTTAGAATGTCTTCCTGAATGCTGGGACAGTTATTCAATATGTCTCAAGCTGACAAAAGACTTAAATTCTCTTTCTCTCAGCACCTTGTATGGAATATTGCTCAACTATGAGAAATCAAACCTTCTGAAGAAGAATCTTATAAAAGATTCTAAAGACTCCAAAAGCACTCATGTTGCTTTAATCTCTTCAGAAATAAATCCATCTCAGCGATCTACTCTCACTATCACTGAGTTAGATTCTAAATCTGAGGATATATCAGACACTAATCTGTCAGAGTTTGATGAATCCTTAGCACTCTTGACAAACTCTTTTAAGAGATTTGCAAGAAAGAGAAATTTCAAAAGAAATAAACCTCTCTCTATCACTGACAAGCCAAAATCAACTCCTGTTGATAAGGCTTCTGCTACTTGCTATAACTGTGAAAAGATTGGACACTTTGCAAGTGAGTGCAGGTCAAAGAAAGTCTTCAAACCTTCTACCTCAAGAAGATCCAGCGACAACAAATACCTAAAGCTAAAATACAAATATCAAAAGTTGAAAAGCTACAAGCGAAAAGGTAAAGGTCTCATTGCTGAAGAACATGACTGGGCTGAATCAGATGAATCAAGTTCTGATGAAGAAGAAGTCGCTAATCTCTGCCTCATGGCTGAGATTAAAGAAGAAGTGGAAGAACCATCTGAACTTTCTATGAGCTACATATCATCTCATGTATCTATCTCTACAAATCCCTCTCTGCCTGAAGCTGAGAGAAGTCGCGCTGTTGATGTACTGACGATTGATCTTTATAATTCTCTAAACGGAAAAACTCTAGCTGAGAACAAAAACGTTGACTTAGCTGAACAGTTAGAGAAATGTCATGAAAAGATCAAAGAACTGAATCTTTATTAGACTGAAATTGTATTCAAGATTAAATAAGGGTCATTGTTGTAATTAATGTTTGTGTGTGAGTTGTAAATGAGCTTAGAAGGTTTGACCTTGCTTGGTCATGTTGTATATAAGCAAGTCATAGTGTTGGAATAAAAAGGTGAACAATTAAGTGTGTGAAAGTGAAGGTGTAAGCGTGGTATTGATTGAGAGAGTAAGAACACATAGTTGCACACCTTGAGAACACACACAAACACTCTATCTTGAAAGGTTTATCACAAATAGGTATATGATTTGATGTAATCTTTGTGATTAATAAACAAAAGTGTTTTGTGTAGATTTTTATGTGTTTATGCTAGTAATTCTTGGGCCACAATTGGTATCAGAGCATATCCAAAAGTGAAATCAAATCAAGAAATGGTCGACACTGTGTTCGTGAAAGTTCAGATCGATTTTTGAGTGTTTGTGCAAATTTCAAGTTGTAATTGATTAGAATTTGTAGGTTAAGTGTAATTGATCGAGTTTGTTTAGTTAATTTCACGAATTGCACTGTATTTGATCTTAAATTTGTTGAAATTGATGTTTTTTTGTTCACGAGTTCTTGAGCACTGTAAATCGCATCAATATGTTACAATTTGAGTTTGTTTTTGTAATTCTTGTATAGGGGGTGTTGAAAGGCGAAGAGAAAAGAAGTATGAGAAAAGTGGTATGAGAAAAGAAGTATGAGAAAAGAGGAACATCAATGAAAAGAAGTATGAGAAAAGAGGAAAAGAGGAACATCTGTAAATCGCATCACTGTAATTTTTTATCCGAAAATCTGAAAAGAAGTATGAGAAAAGAGGATAGAAAAGAGATGAAAGGCGAGAAGAGAAAAGAGAAGAGAAGAGAGAAGGAAAGAAAGAAAGAAAGAAGAGACTGAGCCGAAATATGGAAGATGCTATAACTGTGGAAAACCATGTCATTTTTTCAAAGACTGCAAGTTCAAGCGAACAAAGAATTCAGAATACTATGCTCGGAAATCACTGATAGCAAAGAAGGTAGAAGATGGTCAAAAATTAATGGCGGAAGAGGAAAATTGGTTCTACAAGAGTTTTGATGATGAATCTGCACACTTTACTCAGGTCTGTATGATGGCCAAAGTGAATGAGGACATTGGATCATCTTCTGATCATTCCGACTGTGGTTCTGAGGTACGTATTCAATCTTTAAAGGCTCAAGTTAAATTCATGAAAGAAGAGTTTAAAACTTTGAAAGTCAAATTTAGTCATGAAAGACAAACAATGTTGAATTTTCGTGATGAAAATGCAATGTTGAAAGATGTTGTTAAGGAAAAAGAATCTGAAAAAGATTTTTTTAAAAAGGACAAAGATGTTTTAAATTCAAAAATATATGAGCTTGAAAGAGATCTTGTAAATTTAAATGCTGAAAAAGGTGATTTTAAAATAAAATTTGAAGCGTGTTTTCAAGAAAGAAACGAGGCATATTGTAAAATCAAGCAACTGGAAGATTTAAATCTGAAAAGGGTACAGACGGAGCAAACATTAAATCTTTTAATAAACAAACTCCAAGATGTCCGATTTTATAATGTTAAAAAAGGTTTAGGTTTTGAACCAAATAATGTTTTGATAAGAGCACCAGAAAATTTGTATAATTTTGATAAAATGGGCTCTACTCCTACAAAACCAGATATTCATGATACTTTTGTAAAAGGTAAAGTCGTGAATGATGATGACACTTCATCTTGTGCTGATTTAATTTCAAGTTTAAAGTCTGTTGGTTTTGCTTATAAAGATTTGAATGAAAGTTACAAAACAAGAAAGATAGAATTTAGTGAATTTACGTCACTCTTTTCTCCTTGTTTACCAACAGAGTCAGCCAAGGTTGAAGCAAATAGTAATGAATCACAGTGTCAGTATGATGAATCTGATTCAGAAATTGATGTTGAGAATCAAATTTCTTTATCTGATTCATTCACTTCTAATTCCTCAAAAGAATCAAAAGATGAAAATATCATGAATCAAAACCCTAATTCTGATTTTTCAAAAATTATGACTGAGGAGATCTTTACAGAAATGATGAATGCTCCAGATCCTGTTCCTATAATAGAAAAGATGGAATCAAACTCTGAGGTGAATCAATCATCTAATTTTGAGAAACAAATCACAAATCTTCAAAAGACAATTGAAAAGTTAGAAGATGAGAACGTTGATCTCAAATTCAAACTTGAAAAGTCTTTTGAAGAAAACAAAGAACTCTCTAGAGAGTTAAATGTTTTGAAAGATGATTTGTTTAAACAAAATCTAAAAGATAAAAAGATGTTTGAATCTCCAAACTGGAATGTTCATTCTAATCCAGAGTTTGAGACTATTAATTCTAAAACTTCAGTTGTTTATACTAATACTCCTGAATATCCTCCGAGTATTTTTGAAAAAGGAGAAGCTTCTTGTAATTCAAAGCCAAAATCATCTTCTTCAAAGAAAGCTAACAAGATTCTATTTCCTGTTTCAGATATAAAAAGGCAGAATGGTAAAGGAGAATGGATGAAGAATGTGAAGGAAAATAAAGTTGCTAAAAATAAATGTAATATCAGTGATAGTGGTAGTTTGATGTGTAAAAATTCAAACGTTTACAAATGTCAAAGTTATATGAATGCTTGTACTTCATTGGATAAATCTAAGCTTTTGACATTTGCACGTAAGAATTTTATCTGCAAACACTGTCATGATAATGCATTTATCATTCCTTCCATTTATTCTAAATCTAAAGATGCTAGAAAAACATCTCGTGTCAAATATGTTTCCAAATCCTTAACACATCAGGCTAAAATTTTTCATGCTAAGATTGATCGTTTTTCGAAAAAGAAAACATTTCATGAGCTTAACGTTAAAATGATATGGAAATGGGTACCTAAGCCTCGCTATGAGTGGCGAATTAAGGCTAAGGTAAATGATGTTGATGAATTGCAAAAAGCTAACAAGGAAGGACCCATATGGATATGGGTACCTAAGCAGAAGTAATTTGCTCTTTTTGCAGGTCTCACATCTATGGTATATAGATTCAGGATGCTCGCGCCATATGACAGGATTTAAGCATCTACTTCACAATTATGTTGAGGAACCTGCCGGTACTGTAAGTTATGCAAATTCTGAGGTTACTGGATAAATTAGAGGACACGGATCTTTAACAAATGGCATCGTGACGATCAAAAGAGTACTATACATAGAAGGACTTGATCATAATCTTTTCAGTACAAGTCAATTATGCGATACTCAATTTCAAGTTCGGTTTACTGATAAATGTTGTTATATTGAAGATAAAGATGGTCGTGCAGTTTTTAAAGCTAAGCGGAATGCAAATCTTTATTCTGTGAATTTTCCAACACTTTCTGCATCAAGACCTGTTTGTCTGATTGCAAAAGCTTCACGAGCTGAAAGTTGGATATGGCATCAACGTCTGTCTCATCAAAACTTTGATGCGATTAATCAGTTGACGAGACAAGGTATTGTCAAAGGTCTACCAGAACTAAGGTTTGAGAAGAATTCTCTTTGTCCCGCTTGTGAAATGGGAAAGATGAAGCGAACATCTCATAAAGCAAAGACAGAATTCTCATCCCCAACACCTCTTGAATTGATACATATGGACCTTTGTGGCCCGATGAGGACTCAGTCTATCAATGGTAAGAAATATATTTTGGTCATGATAGATGAGTACTCCAGATATACTTGGCTGGAATTTTTAAGAAACAAATCAGATGCAGCAGAACTGATCATTGAGTTTATAAAGAAAATTCAGGTTCGACTACAATTGTCGGTTATATCTTTGAGAAGTGACAATGGCACGGAATTCAAGAATGAAAAACTTCAGAGTTATCTCATATCTGTTGGGATCTCTCACAACTTTTCTATTGCCTACACTCCTCAGCAAAACGACGTTGTTGAAAGAAAGAATCGAACACTGGTGGAAGCTGCGAGGACTATGTTAGCCTATTCTGAGTTGCCAGTGTTTCTGTGGGCTGATCGAGACAATCTTGGTAAATTTGACAAGAAGGCTGACGAAGGCTATTTCATTGGTTATTCGTTAATGTCTAAAGCGTATCGAATCTACAATAGACGAACCAAGACAATCATGGAAAGCATTAATGTGTCATTTGACGAATCATCATCGTTGACTTCTGATCACAACAGTTTAGAACTCAAGCTTAAGCAGAAGGTTTTTATTCAAGACGGAATAGAACCCGAAGTCAAACAGAATAAGTCTTCTAATTCAAATAAAATTACAGTTGAATTAAACTTATTATTTTTTGATGCTTTTCTGAATATCTGTGCAGATTTTAAAAAATCAAGCATATCCGCATCAACTTCAGAGGTTCCAATTATAATAGCAAATATTTCAGGAACTTCTGAAAATGTCACAATATCAACCACATCAGGTACATCTACACATATACATTCTGAAGGTACTAATGTTGATTCTGTTAAGCCAAGATCACAAGATCTGTAGAGAGAGAGTCTAGAGAGAGAAAAGTGCGCTCAATGAAACAGTGAATTATATTCAAAAGTATGAAAGTTCTTACAACTAAAACAAGCCAAGGGGACTTAAATACCCCAAGGCATTTACAAAACATAACAGAACAAAAGTACTGACAAATAAAGAAAACAAATACAATGATTACTATAAAATCAGATCTAACAATCTCCCCCTTAGTAATCATTGGCGCCGAGGTCTTCAAAAAACAATCTTCAAAAACAGCATTGACCATCAAGGTGACTTTGAAAGAACATTGACGTTCTTCTCGTTGACGAAGTCTGTTCAGCCCAACTAACACTTCCAATCGTCGCAGAGTTGAACGGAGATTCAGTCTATCTTGAATAGTGATCAAAGTTCTACGGATCAGACGAATTTCATCATTTTCAAAAAGATATGACTCTCTTCTTGTTTCCAAAAACTTTCTTCTTGCCTCTTGTAGACAATGCTCCAACTGAAGTTTGATCACCTTTAGAGTTCCATCAGAGTAATATCCAATCTCATCAAATCGTAGAAAGCATTTTTCACTTGAGTTGTTCTTATATACTACTCCGTATGGATCTTCGATAATGGTGAATAACGGATAAGACTCTAGATTCTGCAAACTCCGGTTGGGCCTTTCAAGATTAACCACAGGCTGAAAACTTTCGACGGCCATCTGGAAGTCAAAAACACGATAAAATCGGATCTGTCGTCGAATGAATCGTTTAATAACAAAAAGAGTTTGAGAAACATCCTGAGTCCAGTGATAAAGATTTCTGAAGTGATCATACAAGAATTCAACATCATCAATTGAAAGATCAACGAAATCAGCCTCTGAAAAGTTGTACCGCTTGCAGTCTCTTCTTTCTACTTCAAGGTCTGGATACCATATGTTCAGAAACTTATTAAATGTGACACTGAGAACTCGAACTATTAGATGAGGAGAAGCAACGGTGTTATTCCTTTTGCGCTGGCACTTGATAAATGCTAAGTATTCATGCTGATAAACTTCTGATTCTTTCTCTACTCCAAGTATGGCATATATATTGATTGTCCTTCTTCTTGAAACAAAGATGTTGCTTTGAATATCTTCAAGAAAAGTTGTTCTGAGTCTAGAAGCCATATATCTCTGCTGAAGATTTCTCTGTCTTTGCTGTCTAGTTAAAGCTTCTCCTTCTTCTAGAAGAGATGGAGAAATTACCGGTTCGGAAGAAGGAATATCTGCTTGAGCTCTAGATGACTGACCAACTTCAAATGCACTTGAAGGAACATTGGTTGTCGGAGCAGAACTAGACACTGGAGTTGATGAAGGTTGATCATCTTCTGGAATCTCACCTTGACTTGGAAGATCACCATATACCAATTCAGCCTCTTTTGTATCTGATGCATCCATGAAAACAGAATCATCCTCTGTATCAGATAGAATGATGATATTGTTGCAATCTTCTTCTTTAACTCGAGAAACTTTCTCAAATCTAACTTCTTCATCATCATCTGAAGTTATCTCTATAAAGTTCGCGAAGAAAGATCTCATGTCATTTGCTGCTTCTGACTCTTCAACTTCATAAGCTCTACCTGAGACATCTGAATACACATAAACTACTATTTGCATATTATTAATATTTGCTTCAGACAAGTTAAATTCATTATGCAAAGCAGTTACATCAGCATTGTCAATCATGACATTCACTAAATCTTGGATACTGCAATCTTGAACTTTATCAGCAGTCTTTTCTTTATTTCCAGCCACTTCTTCTTGTACACCTTCTCGTGCTTCAGAAGACCCTTCTGTTCTTTGTCTCTTTGCCATCTCCCCCTCATGGCCTTGATGATCGGGATCATCTTGGTCATGTCGGGGTTTAAGAGACGGGTCAGCCTCAGTCCTGCATGATTGCTCTAGATGATCAATCTTGTTAGATAGATCAGAGAAAGCTTGTGACATAAAAGAACGAAGATCAGATAAACTGGATCTAACTTCCGATCTGAATTCCTGAAATTCATGAGATAAAGCATTAATGCGATCAGAATCGGAAGAAGAAGAAACTGGAGGCGGCGTTGGCTGGAAGTTCCTCAGCAGAGAGATCAAATCTTGATCTTGATGTTATGGAGGAGGCATAGATAGAAGACGCGCATAAAGAAGATCAAATAGCTCAGAAATCGGAGAATCATGAATAGAAGCCCTGGTAGAAGTATCAGTCGGAGTAGACATGGAAATACCCGCAGACTGAGTGAAGATTGACGGAAAAGGAAGAGATACAATCGGTGATGTAGATGAAGACACCGTAGAAGAAGGTTCCCGAATAATCACCCCTGAAGGACGACGGAAAGGAATCTCAGGAAGAAGAACCGAAGTATCTATCTCTGGCATTTTCCCTTTGAAAAAACACTTCAGCTTGTTAATATCTTCTTCTTTTTGAGCATCCACCCTGTCTGAGAACTGACGAATTACCTCATTCAGAGTTGTAAATTTCTTCGAAGAAACACGTGCAGGAACCATAGAAAACTCAACAGCAGAAATAGTGGTAGCAGTAACCTCAACAGAAAAAGAAGCAGGAGCTTGACTCTGTATTTGAGTGGAGGTTTGAGCAAATGAGATATCCAGTTCATCAACATTTATACGAGCAGCAGAGGGATCAATAGATACCGATTCATCTTCTAAAACATCTTCTGAGACAATAACCACTTCTGGTGTTTTTATTTTCCGTTCATACACTTTCATGTTGAGTTGTTCGTCATCATCATCACCATCATCTGAATCACTTGTTGAAGTTTCACCATCATCAGAAAGATCAGCATTTGTCTCATCATCATCAGCAATTCCAGTTTCATCAGGATTAGCATCTTCTCCAATAGCAGCATTAAAAGTAGTGACTTCAGCTTCGATAGCAGCAATGACAGATTTCACATGATGAGTAGCAACGTCTTGTGGTGCTGCAGAAAGATCAACATCTGTCTCTAGTGTAGTTGCAACGACAGTATCTATTTCCTGAGTCGTTGCTTCAACTTGCTCTTCATGAGTAGTACCAGCTGGAGTGCCATGAGAAGGTTCTACCTGTTCAGCCTCTACAAATTCATTTTCTAAACAATAATCGATGACACTGTCATCGGTCATGTCAGCATAATTGGCAATAAGACCATAAGGAATGGTCAT
The DNA here is from genome assembly GCA_954870635.1 of Arctium minus. Lineage (NCBI taxonomy): Eukaryota > Viridiplantae > Streptophyta > Magnoliopsida > Asterales > Asteraceae > Arctium > Arctium minus. The sequence goes on along the minus strand of OX941089.1, from coordinate 72,249,845 downwards.
AGAAAAAGTGAATGACTTCTTCTGTTTCTGAAGATAAAGCATCTCAGAATCCTGAACTTGCGGCCAAGATAATCTACGTGGAATGGCCGGATTACTTCGAAACATACTTCTAATAATCAGCTTGAGAAACCTGATGAAAGGAATGAACTTTCGTCGCTTGTTGGTTAACTTGTCTTGCACTACTTCAGAAAGCTCGGTCCAGAAAATAATCGTATAGTCGACATGCAGGTCATAGACTACTGCATGGAACAGTCGAAGATAGTGAAGACTAGAACTATCCGTGCCGGTATGTTTAGAAGTTAAGCACCTGTTGATGACAGAAAATAAAGAATACCAGACAGGAGGAAGGTTAGACTTGTCAAAGTCTACAACCTTGTTCAGTGGACCAACATAGCCTAATCTTTTGATGCCCTCAAAAACTTCCTCTTCGGATGGAAACTGATCATATGTTGTCCTTCCAGGTCTAGAAGTAGGCTCAGGAAGCTCAAGAATCAACCGTAAACGCTTGTAAGAAAGATATGAATCAAATTGATCAATTTTGAGATCAAATCGATGAGGACGTGCCAGTTCATTCTTAGTGATGGTGTGCCATACTTGCTGGACATAGACTTCCGGAACATCAGCAACTGAACAAAGAGCTTGAGAGAGTGGATGTCCACGAAGAATAGTGCGTATGACAGGATGAATCTTGATGCGATCAAAATCAACAAAGTAGTTGTTACGCTTATAAGGCATGTACATGATGTTAGGGAACACATCATTTGGAGATCGCCTGGAAATAGAAAGATCAGTACCAACAGACGGGACAAACGGCATAGGTGTATCATGAGATGCCTGATCAGCCGGATCCTGAAGAACGACATTCTCGTCTTGAATCATTGGATCAGTATTTGTCCGAGAAGTCATGATTACCTGAAACACAAAAACAAAACACAATTAAACATTTAACAGAAAACACGAAAACACGAAAAATTTTCCAAGTATGGTTTGCGGATCCTTAAGGAACACGAAGAAATAAATGCGAGTCCTGAAGGGAACGCATAGGAGGAATGCGTGTCCTGAAGGGAACGCATAAGAGGAATGTGTGTCCTGAAGGGAACGCTTATGAAGGAATGCGTGTCCTGAACGAAACGCATAGAAGTGAATGCGTGTCCTTAATGGAACGCAAAGCATACTTTGAAACACACAATGAGTTTACGTGTCACTAAGGAGACGCAAGATAGACTTTGCGTGTTCTTAGTGAAACGTAAACTACACAAAGAAAAACACAACAAACTAGAAGAAATTCGGGTTAAGGGTGAAACGCATAGTTCACTATGCGGGTCTTAAAGAGACAAGTAAAGATCACTTTGCGGTTCTTGTTAGAAACGCACAGTATACTTTACGGGCCTAGAAAGATACGCAAAGAACACTATGCGGTTCTAACAGGACACGCATAGTGACCTATACGGGTCTCAAAGACGTGAACAAAACACTAAAATGCGGAAGTTCGAACCCGAAAACCACAAAAATCAAATTCTAAGCACAAAACAACGACATTAAACCTAAATAAAACATACCTGAGAGTCGATTATAAGGTCTAAACAAAACCCAATACGCAAATCAATCAAAATCAACTTGAATCTGAGTATTTAGAAATCGATGAACAGTGAAAAAAAATCGCACATCAGATATAACAGACAATAAAAGACCAAGAGAGAAAACAAAGTAATAAAACACTAATCAAACAAAACAAACATACCTGAAATTCCAAAACAAAACAAAGTAATAAAACACTAATCAAACAACAATCAAAGAATGGAAAACACAAACATACCTGAAATTCCAAAATCACACTCTGAAAATGAACAGATAAGAACGCAAGAAGAAGAACACGCAGAGAGAATGGAGGGAAGATGAATAGTCAAAGAAATTCAAAGAAAATAATAAAAACACGCTATTACTTCTATATATTCTAAAAAGAACACTTAAAAAAATTACTATGAGAAAATTACCTTATAAGCCCTCATTCACTCCCCCTACACAAGTGCACAAAATTTATCAAATTAGTTTAGCATTTGTATAGTAATTTCAGAAATACTTATCTGATGAATTTTTGATCAGCACAAGAAGTAATTTATCAGCAACATTCACTCCCCCTCAAAAATAGAATATTAGCATATATGGAACTCAGATAAACACTCCCCCTTGAAAAATGCACAGACCATATGACAAAAACACAGATAGCAAACATAAAGACATCAATATGAAAGATGATCTTATGGAATATAAATTTTGTAACAACTGAATATATAAAATTTTAAACACTAAACAAATTAAAGTCTACTTAGTAAAATTTCTCGGATTTATCAATCATTTGAAATCAAACATGAGTTGTTGGATACAAAAAAAAAGTTTCATTGCATATCAAGTTAAGACATGTTCAGCTTCAAACACATGCAGGTATCTATTCAGTGTGCTCACATGCGATCTTTGATTAGCTTCAAGAAAAATGCAATTCTAAACATAAAATGGAGAACTTTGTATTTACATACACTAAGACATCAAGAATTAAGATTTTCACAAATTTACAGGTTTATCGCAGCTCAAAATATATCACCAAGTATCAAGAGATGTGTGCTCATTGGCATCTTTTAGCTGTGTGCTCATTGGCATCTTCACATGAGTGTCCTCTTTGGCATCTTTTAAGCGTTGTGCACTTTGGCATCTTTTAATCAAAGAGTTTATTAAGTAAAGAACATGCTGTAAACGTAACTTTCTATCTGACCCTATTGCAGGATTTGGGTTAGCCGCTCCCAGACCAGTTGGCCTTAGGGGACTAGGTGTCAAGCACCCCTTAGAACTTACTTTCCCGAATCAGAAAGGCTACATCGACATATCCTAAACCCATTCATATCAGTAAAACATGACTTTCGATCTGGTTCTATAGAAGGATTTCTGTTCGATCACTCCCAGATCAATTGACCTTAGGGGACCAGATGTCGAGCATCCCTTAGAACTTACTTTCCCAAACCAGAAAGGTCACAGGTACAAACTTTTAAACTCAAGGATTTCTGTATTTTAAATGCTTAAAAATAAAATCATCTCAATAACTCAGATCTATATCAAATAGCTTAGCCTATATTTTCATTACGATCTACAATTCTGATCACTTAGGATGTTCATGCAAATTAAACCATAAATATGCCGACTTACATATCTTCAAAGCAGTATCTAAAGCGTCAAGCATGTTGCTGACTTTTTGATGTTTGTAAGATTTGAATATTGAACATATAAAACTTTAATATAAACAAAGTGACTTGTAAAAGATCCTAGAAACACATTTTATTCAAAAGAAAGAAAATCTGAAAAATTTTACTTTATAGAGTAAAATTTGTAAAGATTTAAACTTTTAAGTTCAACATGCCAATTTTGGAAAGCAAAAAATTAAAACGTTTTTCATCCAAAACTTTTGTAAATATATCAGCAAGTTGATATTCAGTTGGTACAAAATATAATTCAATAGTACCTTCTTCCACGTGATGCTTTATAAAATGATATCTCATGTCTATGTGCTTGGTCTTGGTGTGCTGAACAGGATTGACCGATATTGCAATTGCAGATTTGCTGTCACAATATATTGGCACAGTCTTGTATAGCATCCCATAATCGCGAAGTTGCGTTTTCATCCAGAGCACTTGAGCACAGCAACTAGCTGCAGCGACGTATTCAGCTTCGGCTGTTGATATTGAAACACAGTTTTGCTTTTTCGACGCCCAGTTTATCAGTCTGTCACCCAAAAACTGGAGATCACCAGAAGTACTCTTCCTGTACAATTGATTACCTCCAAAATCTGCATCTGAATAAGCAATCAAATTATAGTCAGAACTTTTAGGATACCATAATCCTAAATAAGGAGTTCCTTTAATATATCTAAAAATGCGTTTGACTGCTAAAAGATGAGATTCTTTTGGTTTAGCTTGAAAACGGGAACACGGGCATGTGGAAAACATGATATCTGGTCTACTTGCTGTTAGATACATTAGTGATCCGATCATCCCCCGATATATCTTGACATCGACAGCTTTTCCATCTGGATCAAGTCCGATCTTTGTTCCATGAGCCATGGGCGTGCCAATCGAAGATGATTTATCCGAATTGAATTTCTTCAAAAGGTCAAATATGTACTTCGACTGGTTGATAAAAATACCATCTGGAAGCTACTTTACTTGTAAGCCGAGGAAGAAGTTGATTTCTCCCATTATGCTCATTTGAAACCTGGAGGTCATAAGATCAGAAAACCAAGTACATAGAGATTGATTAGTAGCACCAAATATTATGTCATCTACATAAATTTGAACTAAGCAGATATCCAAGTTAGAACGATATATAAACAAAGTGGTATCGATGGTTTCTTTGGTGAAGCCGGATTTGAGCAGAAAGGCAGACAGCTCATCGTACCATGCTCGAGGTGCTTGTTTCAACCCGTATAAAGCTTTATCGAGTAAATATACGTAATCGGGATGATCTTTGTCCACAAACCCCTCTGGTTGAGATATAAATACTTCTTCTTTCAATTTACCATTGAGGAAGGCAGTCTTGACATCCATTTGATATACGGTGAAGTTTCGATAAGCCGCGAACGCGAGAAACATCCTGATAGCTTCTAATCTAGCAACCGGTGCAAAGGTTTCGTCGTAGTCAATCCCTTCTTGCTGTCGATATCCTTTGGCTACCAATCTGGCTTTATTGCGAACAACTATACCATCTTTGTCCTTTTTGTTCTTGAATATCCACTTGGTTCCTATGATGCTTTTATCCTTTGGTCGTGGAACAAGTCTCCAAACTTTTAGCGCGTCAAACTGATTGAGCTCCTCTTGCATTGCTAAAATCCAGTTTGGGTCTTCCAATGCTTCAGATACTTTGGTAGGTTCAATCTTGCTTAGGAAGCAAGTGTACAAACATTCGTTGGAAGAAGTTGTTCTGGAGCGAGTAGAAACACTTGCTTTAGGATTCCCAATAATTTGATGGATTGGATGAGACCTTGTCCATTTTGTTGTATGAGGGAGAGGATCAATAACTTCTTGAACCACTTCTAATTGATGAGGAGGATCTTCAGATGAAATAATGTCAGAAGATGACATAGATATGGTTTCAACTGGAGGAGGAGGTATTTCCATGACATCAGATTCAGGCTCTTGTTGACCAGACATAGCTTGTACTTCTTGTTGAACACTTTCTACTGGTACAGCTTCATCTTCTACAGACTCCTCATGAACAGTTTCAGCAATTTCTGGTTCATGTATGAATTGATCAGGATGATGTTCAGAAGTTATGTCTTGAATCTCAGGAGGTACTGAAACAGTATCAGGTTCAGAGGTTGATGCAGCGGAAGTAGAATTAGATGGACTCACAGATTCCTGATTCAAGACATTTGACACATTATCAGTGTTTGGTTTAGGCACATCATCATAAAAATTTTCAAACAGAAAATCAAGATCAGAAAGATTAGACAGAGAATTGGAAGAATCCTGATTTGTCGATTGAAGTGCAGGTTCTGAACTAATTTGTTCAGAAGCTGAGTTTTCAGTAATAGCGGGTTCTGAACTGTGTTATCCAAAAGCCAAATCAGCAGCTTCATCAAATTTGACATTCACTGACTCTATCACTTTTCTTGCAGAGAGGAGAAAGACTCTATAAGCAGCAGAGTTAGAAGAATAGCCCAGAAATACGCCTTCTTCTACCTTTGGACTAAATTTGTTCAGATTATCTCTGTCATTCAAAACATAGCATTTACAACCGAAAGACTTGAAATATTTGATGTTGGGTTTGATACCGTTCATCAATTCATATGGAGTCTTGTTGAACCGGCAGTGTAGAATTGATCTGTTTTGAGTATGACAGGCAGTTGATATGGCTTCGGCCCAGTGAGATAAAGGAAGACCTGAATAAGCAAGCATAGATCTGGCAGCTTCCACAAGCGTTCTGTTTCGTTTTTCAACAACCCCATTCTGTTGCGGTGTTCTTGCAGCAGAAAACTGTTGTTGTATTCCTTGATCATCATAGAATGCTTGAAGAGTTGAATTCTTGAATTATGTGCCATTATCTGATCTTACAACTTTGACATGCTTTTGCTTATTTGTCTGAATAGTTTTGATGAGGTTGATGAGAATTTCGGGTGTCTCGTCTTTAGATTTGAGAAATTTCACCCATGTATATCTTGAGTAATCATCAACAACAACCAAAACATATTTCTTCTTACCAATACTCTTTGTCTTCATTGGTCTGCACAAATCAACGTGAATTAGATCTAGGATGTCCGCAGTACAATGTTCAGGCTTAGGCTTATGAGATGCTTTTTTCATCTTTCCTTTCTCGCATTCCTGACAGAGATGGTCTTTCTGGAAACGGAGGATTGGAAGACCTCTCACAGAATCATTCTTGACCAAGCGATCCATATATTTGAAATTGAGATGAGCTAGTCGTCGGTGCCACACCCAGCTTTCATGAATAGAGGCTTTTGATACAAGACAAATATCTGGTGGAACCTTTACTTCGGAAAGATTAATGGTATAAAGATTTGATAGTCTCTTTCCAACAAGTAAGTCCATGCCGCTATTATTCTTTACAGCAACTCTTTTAGAATTGAAACTGACTTCAAGATCTTTATCGCAGAACTTTCCGATGTTGAATAGATTGTGACTTAATCCTTCGACATAGCTTACTATTTTAACAGTAATATTACCTTGAACAAGATCACCATAACCAAGAATGGGAGCCGTCTCGCAGTTTCCAAATTTGACACGACCGCAACATTTTTCTTTAAAATTTGAAAGTAGAGATTTGTTGCCAGTCATGTGTTTGGAACACCCCGAATCCAGATACCATAATTGATTTAGCTGCACAATCAAAAATTACTGAGATTTAGGTACCCATATGAATATGGGTCCCTTCTTGTTAGTCCTTTCCTTTTTCTTTTTCAAAGAATTATTTTTCCAAAACATCTGAGACTGATCAAATAAAGCATGAACATCATCACAAATTAGAAAAGAAACACAATCATCAGAATCAGAACTAGAGAGACAATATGAGATATTCTTCGAAATTTGAAACATTTGCTCTACAGAATATTTTGTAGATTTATTACAAAAGGCAAATGAGTCTTGTTTACAAAGAAAATCTACACATTTATCTTCTACAGAAACAAATTCTTCAGATCTCTGTTTCTTTAGCCAAACAGACTTCACAGACTTCTTCAAAGGCCTATCTGAAATAGAGGAATCAGAAGAGTTAGAATTTTCAGAAATATCAAACTCTTTCTTCTTTTTCTTCTTTGACCTTCTTCTTTTACGCTTTGTTTTATAGAAATTATCATTTAGCGTAAAAGTGTCATCAACAATTTCAGATAAAATATTTGATTTAGAAGAAAAAGTTTTATCAATAAAACCAAACTGATCAGTTATTTTATTTGGAAAAACCTCAGAGCAAGAAACATCAGATGAACACAAGTTGATGGAAGATTTGAGAAGACCAGAATTATTTTCTTTAAAACTTGATGTCATAAAAGAAAAAATGACATCGTTTTCAATTTTTCTCAGAATCTCTTGTTCTTCCAATTGTTCTTCTAGATCAAAGATTTGGCATTCTAATACTAATGGAGGTATATATCTCTTAGTATCATAAAATACTGGAGATATATTGTCCTTATTAGGATTAGTTGTATTTAAATCAAAGAAGTCATTCGATCTAGAAGATTTAGTAGAAGAAACAATGTTTAAATTTTGTCTTCTCTTCTTTATTTTTTCAGGAAAATATTTTGCATTTTCTTGAGTGTAAACAAAAGGAACTTCCATTCTCTTGTTGTTTATCCGTTTTTTATCTTCCTCAATTATAGTTTCTTTAGCACTTGTCCAAAGAGGTTTGTATTGTGAACCATATTGAGAAAGACCAAGACAGTCGTAGTCATAAAAATTGGGAATCTCAAATTTAGCTTTCTTTAAAAACTGAGGATTTTTAACTCCAAGACCCCAATTTTCTTTTAACGACTCATAGCTCCTTGGTTTATGCATATGTATTGTTTGTTCAGTTTGATTTTGTTTATATAACTTTTCTTCTAATTCAAATATTTTATCCGAAAACTCTTGATTTAAAATTGACAAATCAGACAAAGAATCATGAGAAGTCTGTTTTTCAATTTCTAAATTTTCTATTCTTTCTTGAAATTTCTCTTTTGTAAATTTTAAAATAGCTTTTTCATCTCTCAGAGAAATCTTCAATTTTTCAATTTGAACAGACTTTTCTTGATTTTCGCGTTTTTCGGATATAAGCTTTGAACGAAAGTCATGTAAAGCCTTTGTAATGACATTCATTTGCGTTGAAATGAAATTAAAATCAAACTCATATGGTACCTCAGATTCATCGATTGAAGTCTCCTCATCCTCATCATCACTGTCGTCGTCTCCAATAAAACACATAGCAGTAGTCTCTTCATTATCAGCTTCATTGTCTGAGTGGTCTAACCAGTATTCCTCCTCAGCCAACAGAATTGTTCCACTAGCTTTCTTCTCAGCCAAAGCTAATTTCTTCTTATAGAAATCAACATCTTTCAGAATCTTCTTTCTGCACTCCTTTGAAATATGCTCGGGTTTGCCACAGTTGTAGCAAGTCACAGCCTTCTTATCTTCTTTCTTTGGTTCAACTGCTGTAGCAGGCTCATATTTGGGAAAGAAAGGCTTTGATGTAGTATCGGGTTCTACCTTCTTTGATCCAGAGGAGAAACGAAGATTGTTTGAACCTGACCGTTTCTGATATTTCTTTTGATAGTGCTGACTTAGAAGAATCATGGCTTTTTCCAATGCTTCGCCATCATCATCTGTTGACCCGTCATAAGCAGACTCAGTCAAGGCTTGCTCAGCCATTTGACTAGCTAAAAGAGCGATTGGATCCACAGTCTTAGGCTTCTGCTTATCCAGCTTAGCTTTCTTCTTCAGAACCATGGCTTCATCAGACATCAGAATTTCAAACATTTCTTGGATGGGCATTTTGGAAATTCTGGGATCATTCCTCATTCGATGACAGGATTTTTCCCATTCAGGTTTGAGTGCATTATGAAACTTCAGATTTGTCTCCAACTCATTCTTTGTTACCTTGATCTTATACAGATCATTAATAACAGTCCAAAACCTGTCGAAGACACTTTTCAGACTTTCCCCATCCTTAGCTTTGAACTCTTCAAAGTTGTTCATGTATCTTGTCTGACGAAGCTGAGTAGACATAGCAGTACCAAGCATGATTTTCTCCAGTTGTGTCCACATCAGCATAGGATTATGTTTGAAACAATCAATTCTATTATAGATGGAATTTGGAAGAGCAAGAATCAAATTCGACTTGGCTTGATTGTCAGCTTGGTATCTTAGAAGTTCATCAGCCTCATATTCTCTCAGGGCCTTTTCTACAGTAGTTGTTGTAGTGTTTCCAACAGCTGGTATCACTTTCATTGGCCTGACCATGGGACCTTCAGTCAAAGCTTTCATCATATTTTCTCCATTTGGTTGCCTTTCGATGAAATTAATAAATCGGTCCTGCCATTGCTCAAATTCGTTCTCATTTATCAGCACAGGAGGACGAGTATCAGACCCCAACGACATCATGAGGTCATTCTTGTAAAGTTGAGCTTGTAGAGACATTTTGATGAAATCTGGAATTCAGAAAAAATAACCAAGTCTTGAAGACCCGAACACCCAAGGTATGCGTTTCTGTCTTGAAACACAAAAGAAACTATTCGGGTCCTTGTAGATACGCAAACAAGGACTACTCGTGAGATAGAAGAAGCGAACACTGAATATGACTATGCGTGTTCAATGAGGCACGCACTTGAAGCTTTGCGTGTTCATAGTGACACGCACTTGAAGCAATGCGTGTTCAGAGTGACACGCACTTGAAGCAATGCGTGTTCAGAGTGACACGCACTTGAAGCAATGCGTGTTCAGCAGGGCACGCACTAGATGTTATACGTGTTAAAAGAGACACGCACTTGATGATCTGCGTGTGATGACAAATACGCAAGAGAGTGCGTTTCCAAGATAGACCCGATAACCTGAGACAAACACTAACACCCAAAAGTTAGTTATACAATGAATATATGATGGAGGCGCATACTAATAATATGAATATGAATAACCCGCATACTTAATGAATCACACGCAAACTTCAAAATCTATGACTAACATGCAAACTTTTATATCAACCCGCACAACATATGAATCACACGCACAATAGGATGAATGACCCGCATACTACTTGAATCACACGCATACTTACACTCGATGATAAATTTGCAATATCAATCATATCAATGATATTAAACCCAAACACATTACACACAATCAATCGAAAACAAGTTTTTAATACAATTCTATTAACAAATTCGATCAAAACACTCCAAATCTCAAAAATTCAATTAGAACAGACCACAGAACTCGACATTTTCAGAACATATACAAATTCAAAATCGAAGCACCAAATCATGTTTTTATGCAAATCAACAAGAAACAACCTAGATCGACTATCCAAAATACATCTAATAACATCAAATTCATAGCAATTCGATCACTTAATTGACTGAAATTGGTGAAAATCCAGAAAACGAGATTTTTCTTGAAAAAACAACAAAAATCGATCAAATTTTCAAATAATCCACACAAATCAGGAACAAAATTACACTAATCTCAATTCTCTCAAGATCTTGAAGGCTCTGACACCAATTGTTAAGCCAATATCACAAGATCTGTAGAGAGAGAGTCTAGAGAGAGAAAAGTGCGCTCAATGAAACAGTGAATTATATTCAAAAGTATGAAAGTTCTTACAACTAAAACAAGACAAGGGGACTTAAATAGCCCAAGGCATTTACAAAACATAACAGAACAAAAGTACTGACAAATAAAGAAAACAAATACAATGATTACTATAAAATCAGATCTAACAGATTCTGTGAATGCAGATCCAAATTCTGCAACAGAAGTTCCGAGTGATTCTTCTATTGCTCCGGAAATTTTTACTTCAGAAGAGGTTGTACAAAATGTCCCGAATACATCTGGGGTTGATCAAGACTTACCTGCAGTATATGATGAATATGAGGAAGATAATACTCAAGTTGACATTCATCCGATTCCATGTACCATGAAATGGACACGAGCTCACCCACTTCATAATATTATTGGTGATGCACAGTCTGGTGTACAAACGCGTGCAGCATCAGCTAATTTTTGTCTATATTCAAGTTTTTTAAGTTCTCTCGAGCCGAAGAAAGCTTCAGAAGCCTTGCGTGATCCAGATTGGATACTGGCGATGCAAGATGAACTTCTGCAATTTGAGAGGAACAAAGTTTGGCGACTTATACCACTTCCCGAAGGAAAATCTGTTATTGGAACAAAGTGGGTTTTCAGAAATAAGAGAGATGAATCTGGAGTTATAGTTCGAAACAAAGTTTGCCTTGTTGCAAAGGGTTATTGTCAACAAGAGGGGATTGATTATGAAGAAACGTTTGCTCCTGTGGCACGACTGGAAGCTATACGAATCTTCTTATCTTATGCAGCACATAAAAATTTTACTATCTTTCAAATGGACGTAAAATCTGCATTTTTAAATGGGATATTGCATGAAGAAGTATATGTTGCTCAACCAGAAGGATTCATTGATCCAAAGAACCCTGATCATGTCTATGTCTTAGACAAAGGCTTGTATGGACTCAAACAGGCACCAAGAGCTTGGTACGAAACTCTAACTCAATTCTTACTTGCTTCAGGATTCAAGAAAGGTACAATTGATACTACTCTCTTTCTGAAAAAGCAAGGTGATGATATGATTCTAATACAGATTTATGTAGATGACATAATTTTCGGTTCTACAAATCCAAAGTTTTGTAAAAACTTTTCAAGAATCATGGAATCTCGTTTTGAAATGTCAATGATGGGAGAACTAAATTTTTTCCTTGGTCTTCAAGTTAAACAGTTACCCGAAGGCATTTTCATTAATCAATCAAAATATATTCGAGATATTTTAAAGAAATTTAACATGAGTGAAAGTTCAGTGATGAAAACACCGATGGCAACGGGCACACTTTTAGATGCAGATATTTTTGGCAAATCAGTAGATCAAAAAGTGTACCGTAGCATGATTGGTTCATTGTTGTATTTAACTGCAAGTAGACCGGATATTATGTTTGCTACATGTTTCTGTGCTAGATATCAGGCAAACCCGAAATAATCACATTTGGTCTCTGTAAAACGGATTCTTAGGTATCTTAAAGGTACTACTGAGTTAGGCCTTTGGTACCCTAAGGGTTGATCTTTTGATTTAACTGCCTATACTGATGTTGATCATGCAGGATGCAAACTAGATAGAAAGAGCACCTCTGGTTCTTGTCAGTTCTTAGGTGATAAGTTGGTTAGTTGGACATCTAAAAAACAAAATTGTGTTTCTACATCCACCGCCGAGGCTGAATACGTAGCTGCCGCAAGCTGTTGTTCACAAGTCCTCTAGATGAAAACACAGTTAATAGATTTTGGTTATACTTACCAACGAGTCCCTATCTACTGTGATTCTAAGAGTGTGATTGCGATAACAGCCAATCCAGTGCAGCATTCCAAGACGAAACACATCGACGTGCGTTATCATTTTATAAAGGATCATGTCGAGAAGGGCGATATCGAGATGCACTTCGTGACTACAGACTACCAGTTGGTTGACCTTTTCACCAAGTCGTTGGATGAAAAGAGGTTTAACTTTTTAGTTAGCAAACTTGGTATGTTAAACGCCACTTCATGATTCTAGGGGGGTTTTCTAATCTTTTGTGTTATTTGCATATATTTTGGATATTTCATCATATGTTGACTGACTAAAGCGGAATCATTTTTATAATGATTACCAAAATCTTTTTCTTGCAGGATATTTTATGTGACTATGGCTTTTGGACAATTCAGTTCAAAACTCGTATTCAAATGTTTTCTTCTAAAGGATGTTGTCATGATTACATCTTTTCAGGAAGTTTTTCGTTTGAAAGGGAGTTTAGAATTTATATTGCTATATCTTTTATAATAATAATTCTAAAAAGATTGATGTTTTACAGATATCAAGGGGGAGGATATCTATTAACGGATACTTTAAATTGCTATATTCATTCCAGGGGGAGTAAAGGATTCTGATCTACATGTATTTCTTTCTAATCCTTATACTCTAACACTTGTGAAAGAAGAACAAGTTTCACTTGTGAAAAATGGTGTTAAAATGTTCAAACCACTTCACGATCTTAACATGTTTTTATGATTTGAGAAGTGCGAATTTTAAGTGATTTTTGGATACTTATATACTTATCTGGTCGTGTGTTCTTTAAAGAATAATACTTGTGTATTTTCTTTTCTATATACTTTATCAAGTATTCATACACACACTGGTTCAGTATTTTCAAATTGATTATGTTATTACCATGTATCAAATGATATATCTTTTTATGCTAATACTCCCGTTTGGTATTCATAGTTGTTTGAGTCAAACGTCATTTCATTTTTAAATGTGCTTTTATTGAGAATATGTTTATATATTGTTCATATAAACAATTTACGTCTTTGAATTCTCAAATATTTTTCTTCATGATAATTTGATTTGATCTTAATCATTGTCAGATTCTCAAAACATTTCTATTCTTTTCATTCATATAAAGTTTTGAGAATATCTTAAATGTATAAAATGCTCAAATTTCATTTCTGAATTTTGATGAGCATATATACACTGACATATGATTTCTTGTGTTTTACATGTCAAGAAAATCATTGAACATCATGTACTTTTAGGAACATGGGATTCAGTGTGAGTGCTTAATAGATCTTTCATGGATCCACGATAACCAGTGTTTCCTACCCCAGAAGAAATCCTTTGAGTGATTGAGGGGAGAGGGATCTAAAAGAATTGAGTGTGAGAGTGAGCAGAGGTAAAATGGAAATGAGAGATTGGTTAGATGTGAACTTATATATTTAAAACAAAGAGGGTGTGAGATCAGAGTTAAAAGAATATCAGAACTCTGCACCAAACATCTTTCTAAGTCGGGCAGCCACATTACTGATTGGTTCACATTTCTTTGGTGACCATCATTGAAATAGGCAAATAGCCCATGCCATCTCTTGCATACATACTCCCTAGCTACTCATTCTTTTCTTAAAAAGAGAATGTTTCATATTTTCTGGGGAAGCAGCACATAATCTATCGGATCTTCACTTGGAAGATACTGATATTGAAAAAGAAGGAAAGTTGCCCCACCTTCGACCCTTTCTCATGCACGTTGAGTCTATGTACAATCATTGTTGTCTCAGTGATCTACATACTTTGAGCCTTATGAAACACAATCATTGTGCTAATTCTTTCAAACACAAGCACGAGCACACAGAGAATTTTTTTTTTCTATCAGAACATTCATAGAATTACCTTGTGTTTTTCAATGATTGAATGGAAGTCCTGGGGAGTCAACATCAAACAAGCTCCTTAAATTGTACATTCGTTGTACACAGTAACTTCGTGTTACTGACAGGCATTTCTAACTGTTTCATATGTTGATTCAGGGTTACAAATCTTATTTTGTTTGAATTTGAAAAGATGCAGATGAATACATTCATGTTTCAACGGTTCTTTCAGATCAGACGACAGATTTTATCACATCATGTATTGGGGAGATTAATAATTTTCCTATCTGGGGGAGATTGTCTATTATCATAAGGGGGAGATGAAAGTTCATGAAGAATGTGCTTATCAGACGGTGGGAAGTTCATTCAATGACAGATCTCACCTTGAAGTGTTTTAATGATTTTGATTCTTACAAATCATTAAAAAGGGGAGAATAATAAAAGTTCAAGATCAGATTGAAGTTTTAAAGATTTCAGAGGAGATAAAGTTTTCAGATGATCAAAGTCAAAGGTTAAAGAAAGCTTGTCAAAGAAAAAGTGAAAGAAAGTCAGAGTTTAAAAGCAAAGTTGTCTATTCAGAATATTCAGAAGCTAATTCAAAGGGAGAGAAAAGTTTGAAGAATTATCAAAGATCATACAAAATGTAAAAAGACTTAAAGATATCAAAGTTATGAAAGACCAAAAGCTGAAAGCTGAAGACAATTATGAAGATATGAAGACCTGAAGATTATTGCCAAATTTTTTTTTATCTTGAATCCAAAGGGGGAGATTGTTAGACTGAAATTGTATTCAAGATTAAATAAGGGTCATTGTTGTAATTAGTGTTTGTGTGTGAGTTGTAAATGAGCTTAGAACGTTTGACCTTGCTTGGTCATGTTGACCTATATATAAGCAAGTCATAGTGTTGGAATAAAAAGGTGAACAATTAAGTGTGTGAAAGTGAAGGTGTAAGCGTGGTATTGATTGAGAGAGTAAGAACACATAGTTTCACACCTTGAGAACACACACAAACACTCTATCTTGAAAGGTTTATCACAAATAGGTATATGATTTGATGTAATCTTTGTGATTAATAAACAAAAGTGTTTTGTGTAGATTTGTATGTGTTTATGCTAGTAATTCTTGGGCCACAATCTTTTAGAAGAAAAGTTGAAAGATCAAGTCATTATAAATGAAATCATCAGCATTGAACGTGAACAAGCCATCGCTGCTCTAAAAGCAGAAAAGGCTCATGTTGAAAAATGGTGCAAATCGTCAACAAAGATCTCTGAGATAATAAATGCTCAAATTCCTGAAAGTGATAGAACTTGTCTTGGTTTTTGGAAACCACAGGATGAGACTAAAGAAGAAAGTTCCATGCTTAAGTTTGGAACGTTTGTCACTTCTTTCTTTGACACTTCTAATAATCAATTCTATCCCTGTTCTTCTTCTAATCCCATCCCTGAGGAAAAATCCAAAGGCTCTAAGTCTGCGGATAAAGGAAAATCCATTCTTCGTCCTCAGAAGGCTACCAAGAAAGCAAAGCTGAAAGTTCCTTCTAAACCTTCAGTGAATCAATCCTCTAGCTCTGTGATAGAAATCTTCGATCTCTGTCCTCCAAAGCTAAAGATTGACCTTAAACCCACGAGATCTAAAGAAATGAAAATTCCTCCCAGATCTCATGAGAAAAGCATTTTTGGACCTGGCCCCGCTCATCTTAAAGTTGCAAAACCTTCTACTTCTGGTCCTAAAACCATTTTCAAATATAGAAAATGCTATCACTGTGGTTTTACTGACCATATTGCAAGCAAATGTCCAACTGCCACTAAAGATGATAAAACAGCTAAAGTGAAGATAAATGCCTCTAAGGCTGAGAAGGTCACCAAAACTGAAAAATCAACCAAGGTGAAAAATACCACAAAGGTTAAGAAATTAACCAAAGTAAAGATTACCACTGAAGATGAATCTTCATCTGCTGTGAGGATTGTTGAACCTTCCATCTCCACTAACCCAAAAGGACCCATTGAAAAGTAGGTACCAAACAATGCTTAATCTTCCTTATGTGTGCAGGGATTAAAGGGCATCTAGTATCTCGATAGTGGATGTTCTCGCCATATGACTGGACAAAAAGACCTGCTCACTGAATACAAGGAAGAGAAAGGTCCCTCTGTGACCTTTGGTGGAAATGGAAAAGGCTATACCCGAGGGTTTGGTGTTCTCAGCAATGGAACAACTACCTTTCAAAGAGTCTCTTATGTAGATGGACTGAAGCACAATCTTCTAAGCATCAGTCAGCTATGTGACAAAGACTACGAAGTTCGCTTTTCTAAGAAAGCATGTTCATTGGTGAATGAGAAAGGAAAACTTGCTCTCAGTGGTTATCCCAGAGAAAATGTCTATGTAATAGATATGGACTCTACTACCACTCAAAACTTATGTTTTCTTTCCAAAGCCTCTTCTGATGTCAACTGGCTATGGCACAAAAGGCTCTCTCATCTAAACTTCAAAACCCTGAATTCTCTCTCATCTATGGAACTGGTTTCTGGTCTTTCTCAGCACTCATATGCTAAAGAATCTCTCTGCTCGACATGTGAAAAAGGAAAAAAGACAAAAGCTAGTTTCAAATCTAAACAAGTTTCCTCAGTGGCAAGTCCTCTTCAGCTCTTACATATGGATCTATTTGGCCCTGTCAATATCCAATCAATAGCTGGAAAGAAATGCACACTTTTCATTGTAGATGAATACTCTCGCTACACATGGGTTATCTTTCTTCGCTGCAAGAGTGATACTCCAGAAGAACTAATATCTTTGGTTAAAAAGATGGAAGTGCTGAACAATCTTACTGTTCGTTCAATAAGAAGTGATCATGGAACTGAATTCAAAAACAGCTCTCTGAACAATTTCTTTGAGAACAAGGGAATTTCTCATAACTTCTCTTCAGTAAGAACACCTCAGTAAAACGGAGTCAATGAAAGAAGAAACAGAACGATCATTGAAGCTGCTAGATCAATGCTCAGCGATTCTCACCTCCCTACTCAATTTTGGGCGGAAGCTGTAAACACTGCATGTTTTACTCAAAACAGATCGCTGATAGTAAAGAGATTTGGAAAGACAGCTTATGAACTCTTTCATGGAAGAAAACCATCTATCAGTTTTCTTCATATCTTTGTGTGTGTCCCAATACGTAATCATTCAATCAAGCAAACAAGTAATTAACACAATAATTCAAACCTGATGTTGATTAAGTAGATGATTACAATTGTTCTTGACAAGAAATCAACCTTTCTCTCTCTGTTTTTCTTCTGTTCAGGGCGCACCACCACACCACCAGGTTTCTCTCTATATTAATTTCTCAATTAAGCTCTTCTAACCTAATTACAACTAAAATAAACATAATTTATACTTAGGCTTGATTAGCCTAATGGTCTTTGAAGGCTTGGGCCCAAAAGCTAAAACAAACTAAATACTAAAACAATAAAGACTAATAAATAAAATACTTAAACAGACTTTGACTATTTATTACAAAAGGACCCTAGACTATTTGTTGAGACGACTTTATCAGCTTTAACTTCAGATTTCCATCTTCAGATAATTATGATCTTGAATCCAATAAATATGTGCTTTAACACTTTGGTTGTCAGTGCTTTATCTTAAACAACAAAGATCAGCTTGGAAAGTTCGATCCAAAAGCTGATGATGGAATATTTCTAGGATATTCCTCCATCTCCAAAGCCTACAGAGTTTTCAACAAGCGAAGACAATCTGTGGAAGAAACAATTCATGTCACCTTTGATGAAATTCGCTCAGCGAACTCCAAACCAATCGCTGACAATGAAGAGTTAAATGCTTGGATGTTTTCTCACTACAAAGAAATTGAACCCTTCTTTTCAAACCATCAGCACACAGATCCACCTACTGCTGATGATGATCCAAACATCATACATTCTAACGCTAAATCCAACTCATGGGTTTCAGCTGAACCTCTTAACACACTACTACCATCAGATCTACCTTCATCTGAAAATCTCTCTGTTAACAATAGTCTGTCCAATACTCAACAGTTAATTGCTGATGAACCTTAAACGTCCTCATCAGTGAACATTCCAATTGTTGATCCAATCTCTAAAGTAAGCGATCATGCTCACGCTCAACGATGGACCAGAGATCACCCCATAGATCAAATTCTTGGTGATCCAGATGCAGGTATTCAGACACGACGAAGTTCAGGTAATATATGTCTCTTTGTTAACTTTCTCTCTTTAATAGAACCAAAGAAGACTGATGATGCCCTCAGAGATCCAAACTGGGTCAGCGCTATGCAAGAAGAGCTGACTGAGTTTACTCGTAACAAAGTTTGGAATCTCGTTCTTAGACCATCTGATAAAACTGTTATAGGCACCAAATGGGTGTTTTGAAACAAGTTAGATAAACATGGAACTATAACCCGCAACAAGGCTCGACTTTTTGTTCAGGGATACAGACAAGAGGAAGGCATAGACTATGATGAAACATTTTCCCCTGTGGCTAGGATCGAAGCAATTCGACTATTCTTAGCCTATGCAGTCTATAAAGACTTCATCGTTTATCAAATGGATGTAAAATCAGCGTTTCTAAATGGAAAGCTGAATGAAGAAGTCTATGTAGAACAACCACCAGGGTTCTATGACCCTAAGTATCCAAATTATGTTTATAAATTGGATAAGGCTCCCTATGGTCTCAAACAAGCCCCTCGTGCTTGGTATGACACTCTCTCATCATTTCTTATCTCTGAAAATTTTGAACGTGGCAAAATTGATAATACATTATTTTTCAGAAAGATAAAAGGTCATATTATTCTTGTACAAATATATGTCGATGACATCATTTTTGGTTCTACTAACCCATCTCTGTGTACTCGCTTCGCTGAAAGAATGAAGAAGGAATACAAAATGAGTATGATGGGTGAGCTGACATATTTTCTTGGTCTTCAGATTAAACAATCTGACAAAGGTACTTTTATCAGCCAAGGTAAGTATGTTAAAGATATGCTGAAGAAGTTTGATCTTACACAAACTTCAGCGATGAAAACTCCTATGGCACCTCCCTTGAAACTTAACAAAGATCCATCTGGAAAACCTGTTAATGTCACTGCCTATAGAGGAATGATAGGCTCCCTGCTGTATCTTACAGCGAGCCGACCTGACAATTTGTACTCTACTTGTTTATGTGCAAGCTATCAATCTGAACCCAAGGAATCCCATCTGATCGCTGTTAAGCGAATTTTCAGATATCTGAAAGGAACTCCTAATCTTGGTCTTTGATATCCCAAAGACTCAGGGTTCGATCTAACTGGTTATTCTGATAGTGATTTTGCAGGTTGTAAACTAGATAGAAAGAGCACCACTGGTGGATGTCAACTCCTAGGAGGAAAGCTGGTAAGCTGGACAAGCAAGAAGCAAAATTTAGTGTCCACTTCCACAGCTAAAGATGAATACGTAGCCGCTGGAAGCTGTTGTTCTCAGATCTTATGGATGAGAAATCAACTATTAGACTATGACCTTCAGTTATCAAAGATTCCAATCTATTGCGACAGCACTAGTGCTATCGCTATAGCAAATAATCTAGTGCTACATTCAAAGACGAAACACATAGAGATCAGATATCATTTTATCAGAGATCATGTGATGAACGGTGATATTGAACTTCATTTCATCCCTACTGACTTTCAACTTGCTGATTTATTCACCAAACCTTTTGATGAGACAAGGTTCAACTTTCTCATCAGTGAGCTTGGAATGCTGAATCTCGACGAATAATTCTTCAGCGTTCATGCATTGTGTCAATAAACATAAGTTCCCCTTTTATCATTCTATGATAAACATTCTGACTCTCAGGTATGTTCTCTCCATCCCTACAACTGAATCTTTATTCAGTTAAGATGTTTTTCAAAATATAAACTTTAATTACTGAACTTTCTTCAAATGATTAAAAGCTTTTTGAAAAATAAATTTATCACTGATATTTCTAGTCAGTGATCCTTTTTAAAAGAAAATTCATCCCTAACTTTACCATCAGGGATACTTTCAAAGAAAATCTATCGCTGACTTTTCTTCAGCGATAATTCCAAAACGGACAAATGAGCAGTCTCTCTCTCTTCTATGACGTCATTTGAACCGACAATCCACGACATGCCTTTTTCTGACACGTTCGTCCGTTGCCCTTCCATCCAATCACCTTCATGGGACGTGTCCATGTCATGATGAACATTTGTTTTCCCGCCTCTCACACTCTCTCTCCTTCTCTCACACGTATAAAAATAATGTTTTTCCATTCTTATCGTTTTACGCTTTCTGGAAATACTTTCAAAGCAAGAAAACTCTCTCAAAAGCATTCTAGCACTCTCAAGCATTTGCATCGTCTCCTTCAAAGATCAACAGGTTATTCTTGATCTTCTTCTTATTCTTGTTCTAAATCTTTTTACATAATACTCCATTTATGGACTGCCATTATGGGTTTATAAGATTTTTTTTCATAAAATCATCTTTCTTTTTGATTTTATTCATTCAAAACAATTTTCTTTTGATTATCTTCATTCAAAATCTTTGGTTTTTCTTCTTGTTCTTATATCTTATATTAAGAACACCTTTTTAATCTTCAAATATGTTGATTTTTCTATGTTTCTTTCCCAAAATAGAAACTGGGAAAACCTTCTTTATTTTTAGACTAAAACCTTTCTTCTATTCTTCTATCTGTTCATATTCAGAATGGCTCAATCTGCACTTGTCGTCTCTAAGAACGTCAAGTTCGCCATCACTGACTCTGAGCTTCCGAAAAACAATCATCTTGCTCGCCTTGATTTTGATGGTGTCAAATACCCACATCTGGTGGAAGCCGCAAAGTTTCTAAAGTAATCCTGCATTGCCTACGCTATCACTGTGGATCCCACACCTTTAAAAGCTCTTCTCCAACAATTATGGTTTACCGCTGAAGAGACCTCTATAACCAACAAAAAGGGTGAACTGGTTCCTGCTATTTCCTTCAGCACTAAACTTGGACCAGGGATGATGACGGCTTTCGGGCTAAGGAAAGCTCTACGATTTCCTGACAAACCCAGGAATGGATTCGATGTCTTGCCCACTGATGTTGAACTCATCCAATTCCTGGATGCTATGGAATACTGTTGGGAACCTAAGCCGAGGACGACAATTCCCAACAAGAAGCTGACTCTTGTGAAGAAGGCGCTCATGCCTTCTCAGCTTAACTACATCTTCTCTCACTTCATTCAGTGTATGAGTGGAAAGAGTGGGTCACTGGACCAGGCCAGCAAGATTCAGGTCCAAATGACTTACTCAGTGATCGCTGGAAGAAATTTCGACTACGCAACAGCCATCTTTGACGATCTAAGATCAAAGATAGAGAAGACCGAGAAGGATCCCAAGATCCCCTATGCACGCTTCATCCGTGCGTACCTGAATTTCCTCTACCCTGCTACTTACCCCACTAATTCTGATGCAACTTTTCCTAAAGTGGGTCAGCGCTCACTAGAGGTCAAGATGCTCCCCAACGAGGTAAGTATCTTTGAACTTCGCTCCCGACTCTCTCTCTCCTCACTTTTTCGTCTTCAGCGGCCACGCAGGAGGTTCCTTCTTCTGCTATCCCTGCCGCTACCCCTTCCAAACGACCATCAACTGGCTCCCTTGGTCCTTCAAAGAATGCCAAGGTGACCAAGGAGAAAGGTACCTCTATCTCAATACCTAAGGATGTTTCTCAAAAAACCTCCTTGGATGCATTCGTGGGTCTCTCCTCCACATCCTCAGCAATACCCACCTCAACCATGCCAGCGACTACGATCGCTGTCACAATAATAGTGACACCACCCATAATCTCAGCTCCTCCACATCCTGAGGTGATCACAACGGTAACTACCCCTATCCCTACTTCTATCTCCATCTCTCATCCTTCTAATTCTTTGGTCTCTGACCCATCATCTACTTTTTCGCAACCACAGTTTGGACCCATAGGACCTGAACATCAATCTTTTGAGGAATCTATGCAATTCTACAAAATGTTTGATAATTCAGGTACTCCTATAACCTTAAACACTACTCACAACTCACCATATAAGCCTGTTTCTCAAAAACTAACTTAACTTTCAGGTCCTAGTTTGGCGACTGTTGAAACCAATGTCAATAGTTTGAGTGCAAAGGTGGAGTCTCTGACTTCCTCTCTCAACAACACCACCAGCGCTGTTCATACCACTGGTGAAGCACTGAAGACGCTGACAGCTCAATGCGCCTCCAAAGCTGACGTCTCTCAAATCGCTACTCTCCAAGAAGCGATTGTCAAAGTCAGGGAAGACTCCAAGCAACAGTTTGATGCCCTGTCTGCAAAGGTTGACACCTGCACTACTATTCTTCAGCAAGTCCTCGACCAGCTGAAGGCACCAGCTCCAATTCCTGCTCCTTCATTTACAGAGAACGATCGCACCTCTCTGAACATAGCTGTGGAGTTTATTCATCAAGCTACGTCATATATCCCTGTACTTGAAGGCCGTCTCACAGGACTGGAGGCTGAATTCCAGAAGTTGGCCACTGCAGCAACCTCTACTCCTTCCAAAGATCTCTCTCTTTGTGATAATGACAAAGAGGGGGAGAAAGAAGCTAAACAAAATAAGGAGAAAGAAGTTGATGCTAATGAACAACTGAAGGAAACTCCCTCTCATGTTGAGGGGGAGATAGCTGCTGAAAAATCCCCTCCTACCATCGATGAATTAATCGATGAAGAGGAAGAGGAGGAAGATGAAGATGAAGCCCTTGATCTTGAAGATCAAGAGGAAGATCCTCATGAAGATGATGATGATGACGATGAAGAAGATCAATCTCTATGGTGTTCTTCAGCCGTCACTTCATCATCGATAGCTTCGAAAGAACTTATCAAAGCAGGGGGGAGTCATGAGACATATTCAGGAACCCCTTCCCAAAGCAAAGGTGCAACGGCTGAGAGAAACCTAAAGATGATCTCACTATCTGAGGAGAATCCTTCTCAGGTATGCCTTACCCTCGTTCCCTTATCCTTCTATAAAAATCCCACCCCTGTTTCTTTCTAGCCTTTATCTCTCTTCTTCCCTAAAAATAAACTAACCTTTTTTTTTCATTTTCTGACCAGACAGTTCTCTCCCCTGCTTAAGGGTAAAGAGCTCCAAATAATCCCAGTTGCTGAAGCTGATGACCAGATAATCCCAATCTCTGTAAGAGAGATTGATGAAGAGGATGAAGAAGAAGAAGAAGAGTCCCTGCAACATCCACGGAGGCCCTCTAGACCACTTCATTGGTCAGAGGAAGAGATGAAGAAAAGAACAGAGATGATCTCTCATCTGGAGAGTCAACGACTGAAGATCCCCTCTCAATCAACAGATCTAGAGTTCCTGACTAAAGCTGAAATTGAAGAATCCGTCAGGGCTGAGAAGTTGATTGTTGATTGTCAAAGAGATGCCTCTCTAGCTCTCAAAATTCAGTCTTCTCAAGTCAAAGATAAGAAGCTGAAAAAGAAACCAGTTGAAGTCCAGGATGCTCTTTTGAAAGAGATTGAAGAGGAGCGCTCAAAAGAACAAAGGGTCAGCGATAGCTCAATCGATTGGTGTAAAATCAAAATCGACTATCACTCTGACCCAATGAAGATCATAGCTGTTACTATCTCTGGGAAAAAGAAGAAGGATCGAGTTTCTGTCACCATGGAGATTACCAGAGAGGATGGAAGCTGCAAGGCCATGTTCGTGTCAAAACTGGAAACCTTTGGTTATATGGAATGGCTAGAGTTCAAAGAAGCACTGAAGAAATCTAAATCATCCAGCAGAGACTATGTCGAAGGCATCTTAGAAGCCCTCATCAACAGAGTCTCCACTGTGTTGAAAGTACCATCTGCTCTTCCTTCCAAACCAAGGAAATTCAAAAGAAAGTCTGTCTCCTCCTCGTCTGAGAATGTCGCAGTGATAAGAAATGAAACTTCTATCAAATTCTCAAGAGAAGCTCTGTTCGGTCCTCCTCCTGATCTTTCAGTTCTGGATCTATCTCTGCCTCCTGGTGGACCATATGTTGCGGGACAAGTACTTGAAGAACCTTTTGGAATCTTCTTCAGAGATGACGAGGAACAACTCAGATTTCAAAGAGTCTCTGAAATACCTATCTGTCCCCTTGGTCTTCTCAAGGATCTCATGTGCTTATGGTGTGATCTCTCTCCTGCTGCTGAGTAAATCAAATCGATCATTAGCCAAGAATCTTTAGAGCGAAGGCAAAAAGAAGAAAAAATACCTGAGTATTTGATCAATCCTCCTAAACCCTCTTTAGATAGATTAGTTTTCTTTCTTGTAATCTTTTAGTAAAACTTACAGTAGTTAGTACACCACTTGTACTTGTAATTTTCATACCTTGTAATTCTTTTCTTGGATTAATGAAAATTTCAGTGAAGTACTTAACTCTATCAGTACTGTAAAAGATCCCTCAAAATAGTAATTGGGACATGTATGTTATGAGTCCTGATTATTCCATCATTTTGAATTATAAAGTAATTTTTTTCAGTTACTTTGTCATTATCAAATAGGGGGAGATTGTTGATCCAAACTCTCTCAGTGATTTGATAACGACCCTTTTCTGTACTTAGTGAAAACTACGTTTAATATGTATTAGTGTTTCATCATCAGTGATCAAACTGAGTCTGTTCAGTTATCGCTGATAGTCTTTCTTATAAACATTTAATATGTATTAGTGTTTCACTATCAGTGATCAAACTGAGTATGTTCAGTTATCGCTGATAGTTCTGATATAAACAGTAACGTAATCCCTGAAGACAAGTCTCGCATCAACAGATGTTCATAGCTGAATCGAAGACGAAGCTGCTGAACAAAGAGAAGTCTACTAGTGACCTGATGCGGATATCAGTGAAGCAAAGACAACTCTACTTATACGCGAAGGAACATGAGGAAAGCCTCAGCGATCGCTGAACTCTTGATGTCTCTGAAGAAAGAGATATTCAGCGATAAAATGATCACAAAGCTTATACCTCAAGTTTCCTTTTGTCTTACCTTGTAAAACTCAGTACTATGTGTCAGAACGGATATGCCTCTGCCACAATTCGTACAACAACTCTGTCAACTACACTGTTCATGATCCGGCCGAAAGCATGTCTCCCAAAGTCAGACTTCCAAAGCGAATCAGTGAATGCCATGTGTAAAGTGCTCTGCCATGCATTTAATGCATAGGGTATAAATAGGAAGATCACCCCTCCATCTGAGGGTGTGCTCAATCCTTGAACCCCAAAATAGAAACCCTTGTTTTCTATACTTCTAAAACCCCCTTTCTCTATATTCTTGTGCAACCATCTTAGTGTTTCTTAAGTTTGTTTAGATTGAGTCTGTCTTAATCTTATTCCGCAACAAACTTGTAAATTGTGTTTGATTTATCAATAAACAATTTATTAAACTTTAAATTTCTGTGTTTGTATTCAACCCCCCCCCTTCTACAAACTTGTTAAGCACCTCCGGGACCAACACTTTGGCTCAGAGGTAAGAAATTATGGAGGATGAGTGTACTTTGAGAGAGCAGGAATGCCAATGCTTATCTTCTAAACAGGTACCTCTGAAGGGGCTTGTTCATCAACAACCATGTGGGTTTCTTCATCAAATAGTTGTGGAGCTATCTCTGGTTCCTTCCTTTGGTCTTGAGGGGATTCGGGTGGGGTTTCATTTACTACTGAGAAGATTAAGTTTGTCATTTTAGTAGTATCTTCAGCTCTATGTTCTGTCTCTGATGTAGAAGGGAGGTGAGCCTGAGCATTCTTGTAGACATAGGCATCCACATCAATGATTTCTTCTGGAACATGATCGACTGCTGCTGCTTCTTCTTCCGCTGAGTTTATTCTAAATTCATCTCTCATAATTATGTTATGTCGTTCCGGAGAAGATAATGCATCTTCAGAGCTAGAGAAGTCAACTATCTGCTCATCTTGTTCTTCTATATCCAGAACACCTATAACTTATGGAGTAGCATCTATTACATGGATTATAGGTGCCTCTGATGTTGATGGTGCTAGCAGGACCACATGAACTTGAGATTTGGAGATTGTTTGGTTGTCTTCAGCAGAGGTGGAGTGACTCTCTAGTTCTTTCTCTTGAGCTCCCTTTTCCCTGTTGGTGGTCGTTAGTGGAACAGAGCCACTTGTCTTTGCAGCTTCAAAGGGTTGTCCTTTTGTTGTTCCTCCTATCTCCCCCTTTTGAGATTCAGAGGCTCCATCCTCGTCAGAGTCCTCTGAATCATCAAATTTGAACTTCTTAGTCGCCCCACTGCAAGAGTAATCTCCAAAGATGGATCTTTTCCTTCTGTACTTTGGAGACTCTGGTTCAACGAATCCTTTGCCCTTGGGGTCGAATGCATCCTGTTTGATGGAGTATATTTCCTCTGAAGTTGCCTAAAGAAATTTAGCTACCTGATCCTCTATATTGTACATGTGGACTTCCAGTGTAGCCTTAACTTGTTTTTGGGTGACAGAAGAGATTTTGGAGGAGCAAGTCAACATTCTGTTCATTATTCCCTCCTTGAAGGATGCCAGATCACTCTTAGTGACAAGGTATTCAGTAGTTCTGGCAGGTGGAGGTGGGAGCTCTGAAGTTGTTACTGCTGTTGGAAGAGAGGCTTGAATGGTTGACTTGATCAGTTCAGAGATAGAGGTCATTTATTCTAAAGATAATGAAGTTGATCTATTGGCCATGACCTCTTCCCTGAGATCCTTTACCTCCTTCTATACATCTGCTATTGTGGAAGAGTGTCTCTGAATGTTGGCAACTTGAGATCTGAGAGCCGCAATCTCTAGAGAGGAAACAACCTTTTGTTCAAAAAGTTGTCTTTCCAACCCCTGAATCCTGTTGTTGGAATCCATAAGTTGGGTCTTCAGAGTAGAGACCTCTGCTCTGAGTTTGTCATTTTAAGAGCGTATTGCAGAGGCCTCTGAACTGTCAATTCCATGAAGTTTATGCTTGTTCAAGGAGCCTCTGAGTTCCTCACAAAGTCTTTCATACTCTGACATTGTGAGAATGTAAGAGATAGGTACATTGGCAACAACACATGTTGTTAATTTTCCTCGAGTCTAGAGAAGCCTTCTTTCAGAGATGGCTTGATGATGTCTCTAGAAGGACTTCTGCTTAGTCCTCGATGTTCCGGAGAATCATCTCTAAGCATTTTGTTCACATCCAAGTTTTCCTCCTCAGATTCAGAAGACTGGAAGTGAATGTGGGAGTTGACCTTACGATCCAGACAAGTCAACCCTTGTGCTTAAAGGTTTAACCAGTGTCCCTAAGTTAGACAGGTGCTACGAGAAAACCTAAAAGGTAAGGGATGAGCCACAGAGGCATTATCATGTGTAGGGATCTGTGTTCAACTCTGAGGCAACTGAGTACTTATGATATTGTCTAAGTCCTGTTGAGAGGAGTCATCCAAAAAGTTGGTGTCCTCAGGTTTGTGTACTTCAGAAGTAGAAAGAGGCACCTCTGAAGTGGTTTTCTTGGTTAGCTTCGAGGTGTGCGCCTCTTGTTCAATAACCATTGCCTATGGATCAGGCTGGTTAGATGGTGTGGATGCACTGGGAGAGGGGAAGGAGTCCTAAAATGGATGTGCCTTTTGGCATCTTTTTCAGATGAGGGGTGAGAACTCTATGGTTTCTTTAAGTCCATAGGGAACTCTCTCTTCTCACTCTGAGAATCTTCAGAGCTAGTCTCTGAAGATTCATCCTCACTCTCTTCAGAACTAGTAGAGCTAGTCTATTCACTAGCTGTTGAAGGGACTACATTTTCTCCCTCGTTGACAGCCCCTTCTGGTGCGTTGTCATCTCTCTGAACTTTAGCATCTCTGATAGGAGTACCCTATGGTTCACTCCTCAGAGAGCTCTGAACTTTAGGGTCCTCTGATCCCTCTTAAGTAAAGCTACTCTTACTCTCCATCTCAGGCATAGGACCTAAGTGTGTTGGGGTTCCCATGACTGGCTCTAGTCCTTGGGCAACACGAAAATAAGAGGCTAGGCTATAGAGTTAGAATTTACCTGGTTCAGCATGTGGTGGGGGATCCTCCTTGCTCCTGGGTATCCTTCAGAGAGGGTAGTGGGTTTGAAGCTATTTATTATGTAGAATGGAGTCTTGCTTTGATCAGAGTGGGTTAGAATTTGAAGTTTGTCAATTGCAGCTTTGATGATCAAAGCAAGAAATCGTGGGTATGTGATTGAGGGAACTCTGGAAGATGGGTTGATCTGCTCTGGGTCCTTGGTTAGACACTTGTTCTTCTTTTCAATGGAGGTCAGAATTAGTTCATAGATAATACCTACCATATCAATGCTGCGATTGAAAAATAAGCCTTACATGATTCACAGTATTTCTGGTGTTTCTTGATTCATGCTTCCCAATTTGTAGGTTAGGGTTCGGTTCAGCACAGAGAACAAGAAGTTCCACATAGGAGGAATATGTTGTCCTCTGAAATTACTCAGTCTTGTTATTTCAGTGTTGTAACCAAGCATCCAAACAAATTGGAGTAGGGTTTCAGAGGAGGGGCGTTTTTCAAATCGAGCGATTTGAAGTTCTTCAGTGGTGAGGAATGGAATTACTTCACGCAGAATAGCAGGGTTGATGATGATTTGACACTTCACAGTTTGAGAAATCTCAAACTCGCCAACGATTCCGCCATGGTTTTCACTGTAGTAACTGGAAGAGAACCACTCTTGGACGAATGTGAGAGGACATTCAGTGGTGGATGCGATTAGGGCTTGAGTGAGTTCACGGTTTGTGAAGAACTCACAGATGATTCGGTATTGTTCCTCAAACTTGGGAGAATCAAGTTGTACCATGTGGTTGTTGTCCTTGATTGGAAAGTGATACACTCGCGAAGGTTCACTGGTTTTGGGGAACAGTTTGCACCAGTCCATGGAAGACGCCATTTGAGAGTTGAAATGAATAAGATGAAGTTCAAGTTCTTTTGAGAGAGAAAAGATTGCTCGAGAGTAATTTTGTAAAAAATGGATATCTGGATTTAAAGTTACTTTTATATCCAAATTTAGAAAATTTACACTCGAGTGCAAAAGGTGAAACAGCAGTGATTAGACCTTTTGGTTGAGGCCGTTTGACATTTCACTCAACCCTGTGGTGACACATGTTCTTGGTAACTATTGCACATAAGTGTTTAGTTGCCAAGAAAATAGGAATGGGTGCCAGTTATTAATATTTGAATTTAATAGTTATTTTGGCTGACTAGACAAACCTTTCACCTTGTTCTCCGAAAGAATATTTTGAGTGTGAAGTAATCTAAGATATCACAAGTGTTGAAAGATTTCAGAGAATCTGAGTTTTCATGCCAAATGATATAAGAGATTACTTAGACAAGTAGAAAGATTCAGAACCTCTGATTTTTAGATTCCTTGTTATTTTCTTACTCCCCCTCGACTAAAGATAGCCTACTCTGAACTTTTATTATCCCCCCCCCCTTGACAATAGATGGTATGAGTTTCACTCTCTCCCTTGAATAATGCATTGGTACCTTGAAAACATGCTATCTTAGATATCAGAGACTCTGAAAGAGATATCAGAGACTCTGAAAGAGATATCAGAGATAAGATCAGAGGCTCTGAGATAAAGGGCAGAGACTCTGAAGCTTCCAATGTTCCCTAGCTCCCCCTTGACATATGATGGTTACTTTTCGTTGCTCCCCCTTGATTGATGTTTAGAGGTATAAAAGAAAATGATTTTGACCAGGTTTGGTTAGAAGTCCAGGGTCTCTGAAACAGGTCTCAGAGGCTCTGGGTTTAAACATGCTACTCAAGTGTCAGAGGCTCTAATATCGTGATCAGAGATTCTGAAATTCTTTTGAGTTAAGTAGACATGTTCAACATTCCCAACTTGCTAATTAAGAAATTGAACCTTTGTTCATCTAAGGTTTTTGTGAAAATATCAGCAAGTTGGAGATCAGTTGGTACAAAATACATCTCAATTGTTCTTTTTTCAACATGATCTTTTAGAAAATGATACCTTACATCAATGTGCTTTGTCTTAGAATGTTTTACTGGATTGACAGAGATGGCTATGACACTTTTGGAATCACACAGAATGGGAATTCTGTTATATTGTAATCCATAGTCTCTGAGTAGAGTTTTCATCCAAATGACTTGGGAGCAACAACTAGCAGCAGCAACATAGTCTTCCTCTATAGTAGAAGTTGAAACATAGTTCTGCTTCTTGGATGACCAACTCACTAGCTTGTTACCCAATAATTGACAGCATCCAGAGGTTCTTTTCCTGTCTAGCTTACATCCGGCATGATCTGCATCAATATATGTTGTTAAATCAAAACTAGAAAGTTTTAGATACTAGAGACCCAAGGAGGGTGTGCCTCTAAGGTATCTAAACACTCTCTTGACTGCAGATAAATGAGATTCTTTTGGATTTGCTTAATATCTAGCACAGAGACAGGTTGCAAACATTATATCAGGCCTACAAGCAGTTAAGTATAGAAGTGATCCTATCATGCCTCTGTAAGTCTTGACATCTATAGATTTTCCAGAAGGATCAGAGTCAAGTTTGACTCCTATGGCTATAGGTGTTTTCATAGAAGTTGAATCATTGAGCTTGTACTTTTTCAAAATGTCAGAGACATACTTAGATTGACTTATAAAAGTACCTCTGAGGTTTGTTTTACTTGTAAGCCTAGAAAAAATGTTAATTCTCCCATTAGACTCGTCTCAAATTCACTTTTCATCAACTCTGAAAACTTGTCAAAATACTTCTGATTTGTAGAGCCAAATATAATGTCATCAGCATATATCTGTACTAAAAGCATCTCATTTTTGTACCTCTTGATGTACAGGGTTGTATCAATTGTACCTTTTTCAAAGCCATTATTAATCAGAAATGTGGACAGAGTAGCATACCATGCTCTTGGAGCTTGTTTAAGTCTATACAGGGCTTTATCACGATGATAAACATAGTTAGGAAACTATGTACTTTCAAACCCAGGTGGTTGCTGGACATATACTTCTTCATTCAATTTACCATTTAGAAAGGCAGATTTAACATCCATTTGATATACTTTGAACCCTTTGTGTGCAGCATAGGCTAAGAAGATTCTAATTTCTTCTAGCCTAGCCACAGGTGCAAAGGTTTCATCATAATCAATACCCTCTTCTTGGCAATATCGCTTAGCAACCAGCCTAGCTTTGTTTCTGATTATAATGCCATTTTCATCCCTTTTGTTACTGAAAACCCATTTAGTTCTGATAGCAAATTTTCCTTTAGGAAGGGGAACTAGGGTCCAAACTCTATTTTTTTCAAACTCTTGAAGCTCATCCTGCATGGCATTGATCCAGTCAGGATCATCAAGAACTTCAATTACCTTCTTGGGTTCATTTTTACTTAAGAAATTTACAAAAAGGCATTCAGTGACAGTAGTTGATCTTTTCTTGATTCCTTCGGAAGGAGATCCTATGATTTGATCATGGGGATGATCTCTTGTCCATCTTGTCATTGGATCATAAATGTAGGGAGGAGTTTGGGCTTCAGAGATGATAGTTGGTGATATCTATGTTGTACTATTCAGAGGCTCGGAAGTTTGTTCCAAAGTAGGTGAAGCAGGCTCTTGAGTCTTTTCAAAATATGTCTCTTGTTCTTCTTCTGCTTCTGAAGATACATGTTCTTCAGTTTGTCATGATACCTTGCTTGACTTTGTATTTAAAGAAGCAGAGGGAGTGACATCAGAGGGACCAGAAAGTGTTGTTCTTGTGTGTTGTGGTTCCTCTGAAACATCTCTGTGAACATCTCTGAATATAAATTCAGAGTCATCATTATCATCAAAGAAAGCTTTAAAGATTTTGTTTAGCTCAGATTCCCTTAGTTTTGATGATTCAGAGATATTTTTGGTTGTTGGGTTGATATCTCTGTTGGCAAGGCTTTTGGTATCATCAAAAGATACATTTATACTCTCTTGGATTGTTCTTGTTCTTAGATTGAACACTCTAAAGGCTTTTGAGGCTAATGAATAACCAATGAATTTGCCTTCATCTGCTTTCTTGTCAAATTTTCCAAGAGATTCTCTATCATTCAGAATATAGCATTTTCATCTAAAAACATGAAAATATTTGACATTAGGTTTCCTATTGTTAATGAGTTCATAAGATGTTTTCTTGAATCTTTTGACAATTGTGGCTCTCTGTTTTGAGTAAAACAGGTTGTTGCCACAGCTTCTGCCCAAAAGTTGGTGGGAAGATCAGATCCTGCAAGCATTGTTCTTGCAGCTTCAACCACTGTTCTATTTTTCCTTTCAACAACACCATTTTGTTGAGGTGTTCTTGATGTAGAGAAGTTGGGAGTTATGCCTTCTTCTGAAATATAGGAGTTGATTTTGGTATTTCTGAATTTTGTCCCATTATCACTTCTAAGCTTCTGAACTTTGTTGTTGAACAGAACCTGCAATCTTTTTAACAACCTTATTAAAATAGCAGGTACATCAGACTTGGCTCTGATGAATTCTATCCAAGTATATCTAGAGTATTCATCAATTAGAACCAGAATATACATTTTACCTGATAGACTCTGCATAGAGATAGGACCACAGAGGTCCACATGAAGCATATACAGAGGTCTAGGACAGTTATTATCACTTTTGGTTTTATGGGAAGATCTTTTCATTTTTCCCATTTCACAAGCAGAACAAAGATGATCTTTGTTGAACTTCAGAGAAGGTAATCCCTTAACCAGATTGAGTTTAACCAACTTATCAAGTGAAGAAAAGTTCACATGGGAGAACTTTTTGTGCCAGAGCCATACATCTTCACTGTTTAGAGATACTAAACAGAGTTTCTATGAGCCAGTGTTTATATGTTTGGTAAAAATTCATTCTATATAAGTTACCTTTTATGTCTGCTCTGGGCATTTCTTGACCTGTTTCTGAGTGAAGAAATGAACAATGTTTTTCTTGAAACTTCACATCAAAACCATGGTCACATAGTTGACTTATGCTTATTAAGTTGTGTTTTAACCCATCAACATAAGCAACTTTTGATACAGAAACATTACCTCTTGTTAACTCACCATAACCCTTAATCTGACCTTGCATATTATATCCAACAGTTACTGCTCCTCCAGATCTTGCCTTGAACATCCAGAATCTAGATACCAGATGGGCATATGTTGTTTCTGCAAGACATATTAGAGTTTCTTACGTACCCATCTCATTATGGGTCCTTTCTTGTTAGACTTTTGAGGATTTTGATGAACATTTCGCATTTCATCTTTTGATGTTTTGCCAGAATTGCTCTTCTTTTTCTTTTGAGGCTTTGTCTCTGAATTTTTATTCAGAGACTGATTCAGAAAACAATGAGAACCTCTGAAATGATTTTTCAACTTAATCATGAGTTGAATGCATTTGCAATTAACAGAACAAGAAGAAGTAGGAGAAACGTTTTTCATTTCATTGAATGCATTTGGTATACTTTGATTCTTTTTCAAACTAGCACTAGGAATATTACAAGTATTCCTAACTACTTCCTTCTTTTTGGCTTGAAAGACAGCCTTCTTTTCAAATTGCCTTTTCTTGTTCAAAAACATCTTCTTCTCTTTGTTGCTCACTCCACAAATAGGATTAGAATGGTTAATTTCTTGCCATTTACCTTTTTGTTCAGGAGTGAATTTGATTGGTTTATAAGTGTAGAGTTGAGAAGTGTTAGTTTTATTCTTGGTCTTTTCTTTTAACTCTTTCTCAAGGTCATGTCTGCAAAATCAGGACATATTGGTATTATTTTGTTTTTTAAAACGGGAACATAAATGTTTAAAATTCCAGAACCAAAAGTCTGTATGTTTTTATGAATTACTTTCTCTGGTCTATAGAATAATTGTTCATCTATCTCTGGATCAGAATCAGAATCAAGAAAGTCTCTCTTAGCTTTGTTAGAGATAACTACCTCTGTAGTTTTCAAAATTTCCTTAGGTCTAGAAACTTTAATGATTCTTTTCATGCTTTCTTTCTTTTTCAAATCAGCTATGACATTTTCATTATAAATTCTTTTAATGTCATCCTCAAATGTAGTTCTGATGCATTCATCTGATATTGGAGAATACAGAGGTGCATCTGGATTGAGTGAACTCTAAGATTCATCTTCAGAAGTACTTGTTTCAGAGGTACTTATTTAAGATATCTCTGATTCTTTTGTGATAAAAGCATCAAACTTAAAAAATTTCTCTGGGATCACTGCTCTGAGGTTTTGTAAAGAATATCTCTGAAGTTTCTTTTACTATCTTTAAGATAGGTTCTTGAAATGTTTTTGCTTCAGAGTATAAGACATTTTTAAAATTTAGATCTCTTGCTTTTAATCCTTCTGAGGGTTTTGTTCTTTTAAAATTGTTCAGAGATGGACAGTCAGAGCTCTGGACCTTTCCCATACAAAAAGTGGAAGAAAGTGAAGTTTTCTTCAATCCAGTGAATGGATCCAATTCATTGAATCCAGTCCTTGAGTGTCCATTTGAGAATTTATTTCTATATGCACATCTTTAGCATCTAGATAGCTTTTGATTTGAAGTTCTTTCCTTTCCAGAGATTGATGTAAAATTTCTCTTTCCTTTTGAAAAAAGTTAGTTAAGGCAACAGAATTGAGCCTTTCATACTCAGATCTTTTAACTTCTTCTTCTTTAGCTTTTAACACTTTTTCCAATTCTTTGAATTTCTTAGAAAAAGATTTTTCCTTTTGTCTCTGAGCTTTTTCAAGTTCATATTTTTCAACAAAAATTTCTTTCTTTTTAGACTCAAGAAGATCCTTTTTGTCTTTTAACAAAACTTTGATCTTTGGTCATTTGCTTTCTCTTTTCTTTTTCTTCAAAGAGCATTGCTTTAAATTCTGAAACTCATTTGTTAACTTAAGAACATCCATTTCAAGTTCACTTTCAGAGGTGGAAGGAGAGTTTACCTTTTCAGAGCAGTCCTCTGATGATCCATCAATCTGATCACCATCTGCAAAAGCCATACCACGGTGATTGGTAGGCTCTTCCTCTCCATCACGTGTAGAGTCTAATAACCAATCTTCCATTTCTGCAACAAGAACTCTTTCCCTAACATTGTACTTGTACTTGTTCTTGTAGTAGTCTTGATCTTTGACAAGTCTACCTCTGTAGTTTGCAGAGAAATGGCCTTGTTTTCCACATCTAGAACATCTTCCATCATTTTGATTTGGTGGAAGAGCAACAACAGTTTTTGTCTTCCGAGCTTGTGGTTGAGGCTGAAAGTATCTCTGAGGTTGAGGATACTTGGGTTGGAAAGTTTGATGAGTTCTTGATTGTTGTGCAGCATCATGATTGTTGAAATTAGCATCCTTTTGATCACTATGTGGAGTGAATCTGGGCTCTTGTTGAAGTCTTCTCTCTGGATTTCTCCTTTCTCATCATCTCTTCTGCCTTCAAATATTTTCTTGCCAAATTTCTTGTTAAATTGGTGAGTAATTAATGCAAGAGACTTGGCAAAGGAATTGATCTCATCTCTTCTGCCTTCAAATATTTTCTTGCCAAATTTCTTGTTAAATTGGTGAGTAATTAATGCAAGAGACTTGGCAAAGGCATTGATATCATCATCTGAGTCTGAGTCTGAATGTTCATCTTCTTCAGCCATTAAAACATTTTTAGATTTTCTTTTTGGTTCTTTTCTTAAAGGTTTTTCTTTGGAGTTCTTTTGACATACCCTTGTTTTTTGAGATGAGGGCAAGTGGTCCACCTAAAGAAGTTTTTGACTTTTGTTTAACAACTTATTTTTCCTGAGCAACAAGAGTGCCATAAATATCAGTCAATGACCAAGATTCAAGATTTTGATTGGCCTGTATTGACATGGATAGTTGTGACCATTCTTCATTTAAGCTTTTAAGGAAAAGAACATTGTTTTCTTCTTTTGTCCTCATAACTCCAAACCTTTTGCATTTATTGATGTGAATGTTGAATCTTGAGTATGTTTGGTGCAAGGTTTCTTCAGGTAGTGCATGAAAGTCATGGTACTCATTAATGCAAAGATTTCTTCTGTTTTTTTGAGTTTGTAGGCCACCTTCAAGTTGGTTCAACAACTGATCCCATATCTCTTTTGCAGTTACACAAGAATCAAGTTCTTGAAAGATATCATTGGGAATGGCCATAATTAGTAATCTAACAGCTTTGGAGTCATTTTCCATCATTTTAGTTTCTTCTTAAGTGAAGTTTGAAGTTTTCTTTTCATAGTATGCAGGTATTTCAACAATATCCGTTGTTGTTGGAACTCTTGGTACCAACACCATTGGTTGTTGAGGTCCATCATTCACAGATCTTAAAAAGATCCCTGTCCATACCTTCCAAGAAATTTACTATCCTTATTTTCCAATGGGGATATTCATCCCTTAGAAGTGTAGGAGGTTTGGTTAATGATCCAGGTGTATAAATGGCACTTATACTGGAGTTTGCCATTTTGAAGACAAGATGAAGTTTTGAAGAACTGATGCTTTTCTAAAAAGATCTTTTTATCAAAAAGTTAAACTGTGATTTACTTTCAAATCTGGAGCATATGGAGTTCCTTTAAATAAACTAGGGTTTATATGAACATGCACAGATTTTTTAAAGCTTCAATCAGTAAGATGTAAATCTATCCGAGTAGGCAAATATGATCTTGTTTGTTTTAAAAAATAAAGAAGGCTCTGATACCAATTGTTGAATCCCAGATTTAATCTTATAACAATGATATAAACAATGATAAATATAAGAACAGCGGAAGCAATATAGATTAAATATCAAAGTAGATTCAATATCACAGTTAAAATATAAGATATATATAAATCGTACAAGATCTTCTTTAGAATACTTTCCTGTATATTAAAAGTTGATTCATACACAAGATATCTCAAAAAACACACTTTTGTCCAAGGAGTGGTGGTCCTATTTATAGGACCATAAAGTCAACAGTGTACTATTCGGATATTAGGAGAATGCTTGAAAAGTGTCTTACCTAAAAGGTAAGCTCAAGACATGCTTGAACAGTGACCTACTCTATAAAGTAAATCTTATCACTAAGTGACATGTCACCTGTTTTTCTGTCAACACTTGTATAAATCTTCAGTCTTGATCTTCAGAGAGAACACCTTCAGAGCTTTGAATTAGATCTCTGATGTCTTCCTGTCTAAAGAGTCTGTCTCTAAACTGACTTTAGAGCTAGGCTTGGCTTTTTCTGTTGATGTCTCTGAAGGTCTTCAGAGGAAGACTTGAGCTATTTTCAATACTTTTACAATTCAGAATTGGGTTTAACACAATTCTACAGACGATCATCGACAACACTAAACTTACGGTGTGTTACCAATAAAAGTCAAGTCCAAAGCATTCTGAAAGAAATGCATGACGGCGAGTGTGGCAATCACTCGGGAGGTCGTAGCTTGGCAAATCGTATCTCCCGACAAGGGTATTACTGGCCAACTTTATGACAAGACGCGATAATCTATGTCCAAAGATGTGATGCATGTCGGTGACATTCAGGTATGTCCCATAAACCCTTCGAACCCTTGCATTTGACTTTAACTCCATGGACCTTCATGCGATGGGGAATGGATATAGTCGGTAAGTTACCTCCAGCCCCCGGGCAAAAGATATATCTTCTAGTCCTTATATATTATTTCTCAAAAATGGATAGAAGCGACTGCTTACTCCCAGGTCCGGGACAAGGAAGTCATTTCCTTTATCCAAAATAACATCATCTGCAGGTTTGGAATTCCATCTGAAATTGTACGTGATAACGGGTCTCAGTTCATAAGCGACAGAACAAACAATTCTGTGAAGATCGTAACATCAAACTTTCGACTTCAACGCCCCGATACCCTCAGTCCAATGGACTCGCTGAATCAAGCAACAGGACGATTGTTAACTCGATCAAGAAAAGACTCAGAGTTGCCAAAGGCAAATGGGTCGAAGAGATTCCGACAGTTCTTTGGGCTAATCGTACGACACCTCGTACATCTAAAGGACAAACTCCTTTTTCTCTTGTCTATGGTTGTGAAGCGGTCTTGCCTGTAGAGACCCAAATTCCAACCTCACGACACTCGAAGATCGATCACAACTTGGTCGATCTAAGTTATAACCTCGATGCACTAGAAGAAGTGCAAGAGTTAGCCCTAATCAGGATGGCTTAGCATAAGCAATTGGTCGAACGACATTTCAATAAGAATGTCAAGGCCAAAATCTTTCAAAC
Organism: Arctium minus; assembly: GCA_954870635.1. NCBI lineage: Eukaryota > Viridiplantae > Streptophyta > Magnoliopsida > Asterales > Asteraceae > Arctium > Arctium minus. The sequence continues at coordinate 72,211,210 of OX941089.1, read as the reverse complement.
AAGTGATTATGTGTTACGACTAATGTTTCAAAACACACAAGAACCTGACTTAGGTAAATTATCTACCAAGTGGGAAGGACCGTATCGAATAACCGGGGTTGTGGGAAAAGGAGCCTACCGACTGCAAACCCTCGACGGTTGAGACATTCCTCGAAGTTGGAATGCGGTACATCTAAAGAGGTATTTTTTTCTGAAAACCCATTTTCTCTTTACTTACAATTATACTTCTACAAGCCTTATTGACTTAAGCATCGGAGCATCGTTGGTCAAACCAACGACCCCCTTTCTTTTAGCAATTTTATTGCAGGATCAGTCAATCATTCGACTGCATTTATACCTTGTGGTTATTTCACGACCATATCATATAATCCAAGGGGTTTAAGGTCTAAACCTTATTAATATCTGGGCAAATCATAAGTTCCTTGTGAATTTATTTTGGTTAAGCAGGTCGTCAATCGATATACTCGTAATTTTCATCGCCTCGCAAGTTCCTTATGTGCTTGCACAGTTGGCAACTTAACTAGTGCTTAATAATGTTTGAAGCATTCTAAGCTTCTTTTCATATGTGTTTGTCATTAGTTACTTAGATTCTTATTTAATCTTCGTTATCTTACGATTGCTTTCTTACATTTGACGTGACTTGCTTATATTTTTGTTAATTTTCGTTATCTTTCGATTGCTTTCCTTACGTTTGTCGTAGTTACTTATGTAATTACTTTGTTATATGTTTTGACGAAGTATAAGATGTTTGAGACAGTTCGATCTGTTCAAAAGACATTCATTAATACCTAAAAAAAAGGTATTACAATACATGGCACGACCAGCAGCGGTCGCCTGATAAAAAATCCAAAAAATCTAAACTTAACTAAGGAGCCTGCTTCTCCTGACCCTCCTTAGCCATGACCTCAGTGGCGTCATCTTGAGGAGTCTTCTCAAGCAGCTCACGATCATGCTCGTCTTCCGAGTCAAGATCCTCCTCGTTAACGACGAACTTCAAGAAAAAATCTAAGTCACCCTTCTTCGAAGCTAGAGGCTCTTCTCCTCTTCCATGATGCCTAATCATGGTTGCACGAACCCCTCTGTTAGAGCATAAATCTGTTGGATACAAGATCAAGAATACTTAAGGTCAAAGTTGAGAAAGTCAAAGCTGAAGAAAGTCAAATCTCATTCAAAGTCAAAGTCTATTTGTAATAAGTCAATGTATTTTGTATTTTGTATTTTCTTTGTATTAGGTGTTAGTATAAATAGTTTCCTTTCTTTGTAATGTGTACATACGAATTAAAGAGAACTTAATTGTAAGGATTGAGATTTGAGAGAGAATACGATTTTTAGAGAGAGAAAGAGTTCTAGAGAGAGAAAGTGTAATCTTGTGAATTTCAAAGTAATCAAACAGATAATTCATTGTGTTTAATCTTGTTTGTTTGATTGTTATTGATTAGAAACTAGAATCTGGAACACACAATTGGTATCAGAGCAGATCCAAATCGAAATTTCAAGAAAATCAGAAAGTTCGTTTTTACTGTTCATCGAAGTCAAGATCAAATCCGAGTTTTAGTGAGTTTTTGGTTCTGTAATTGATTAGATTTTGTTCAAATAGCTTAATCGATCGAGTCTGTATAGGTGTTATCAAGTATTGCACTGTAATCAATTCGAATTTTCGAATTTTTTTGTGATTTTTCGAGTTCACAAGTCCACACACTGTATCTGATTCAAATTTGTAATTTTTGTGTATTTGATCGAAAATTAGTGATAGTTTTGTGTTCGAGTTGTATAGAAGATCAAATTGTTGAAGTTTCGAGTTAGGTTTCTAGGCTTAAATGAGTTGTTGGTGCGATTTAGTTCGATTTTAGAGGTTTGCGGGTTGTTCTTCAGGTTTGCGTTTGATTCTTTGAGGTTTGCGGGTCATTCAAAGTCTGTGGGTGTATTCAAAGTGAGATTTGCGTTTTTTTTTAAGAAACGAGAAGCTATGGTTTGCGGGCTTAATGACAAACGCGAAGTAAAAGGATTTTTCAGAAGACAAAATCGTGGTTTGCGGGTGTAACTAGACACGCAAAGCTTATCTTGCGGGTGTAACTTGACACGCAAAGTGTGTCTTGCGTTTGTAATTTGAAACGCAAAGTTGACAAAAGCAAAAGATTTATAGAAACGCAAAGTAGAGTTCAGAGATATTGTGGTTTGCGTTTCCTTCTTGAACCGCAAAGTGGTGGTTTGCGTTTCCTTCTTGAACCGCAAAGTGGTGATTTGCGTTTCCTTCTTGAACCGCAAAGTGGTGGTTTGTGTTTCCCATATGAACCGCAAAGTATAGGTTTGCGTTCCCCGTATGACACGCAAAGTTAAGATTTGCGTTTCCCACTTGAAGCGCAAAGTGTGGAGGACTTAGACAAATTTTTTAAAACTATAATATGCCCTTTAATAGTGAAAAATTTTTCTCTAGGGGCGCTGCCCCTTGACCCCACCCGCTAACCGGGTAGCGGGACCCCCGTGCTAAGTCTGTGAAGGGGGACATAGTTCTTTTTGTGATTAAAATTTCTGATTTTATATTTTAAGTTTTCTGTATTTTCTTGATTGTTTCATTTGGACTAACGATCAGTTCTAGTTTCTTATTGATATATTTTTCAAACAGGTTTAAACAAGATGACTTCCAAAGATGCACTTTCGATTGGTACTGATGTTAAGCCTCCAGTTCTATTCAAAGGTGAGTATGAACAATGGAAGGACAGATTCTTAGATTTCATAGATCGGCATTCAAATGGAGAGAATATTCTTCTGTCTATCACTGAAGGTCCAATGGCTCCAATAACAGTTCAAGTACCTGATGTTGATTCTTTTGATAGTGAAGATGGGACTGAGAAAAGAGAACAAAAGATGAAAACAGTGACAGTGGATATTTCTCAATATTCTGAAGATCAGAAAAGCAGATACAAAGCAGATAAACAAGCGAGATCATTACTTCTTCAAAGCATTCCAAACGAGATCTACATCAAGATTGATAGCTATAAAGCCAATGCTAAGAAGATGTGGGATCAGTTGCAAAAGATGATGATGGGATCCAAGGTTGGAAATCAAATTAAAGTGGCAAACTGCATCAATAGTTATGAGGAATTCAAAGCTAAGGAGAATGAGAGTCTGGAAGATACATATGAGAGGTTTGTATTGCTTCTGAATGAGCTGACAAAGAATAAAGTCAAAAAGAAGCAGTTGGAAAACAATGTCAAATTTCTGAGTATCCTACGTCCGGAATGGAAAAAGCATACAAGAAGGATGAAAAATATGAAGGATTTGAATGAAATACCACTACATGAGGTATTTGAGACCTTGAGGCAGAATGAGGAAGAGGTTGAAGAGAAAATAGCTGAGAAGAAGAAGGCAGCACAAGTTCCTGATCCTATTGCCTTAGTAGCTGGAGAGAAGAAGAAAGAAAAGAAAAAGAAGAAAAAGAAGATAGTTCTTACCAGTTCTGAGTCAGATTCAGTTACAGATAGTGATGATGGCGAAAGTCTGAAACAAGCCATGATATTGCTGACCCGTGCATTCCAGAAGAAATTTTACAAGAAGCCGGGATCAAATTCTCAAAGGTATTCTTCATCTAGTTCAAAGAATCACGAGCATCGACAGAAAGTGGAAGGAAAAAGGTATGAAGAGGATAGATATGTGGAGAAGAAATCGGATGAGAAGAAGAAGTTCATGAATGACTACACAGTTGCCGAGAAGCCAGCAACAGATTCCATCAAATGCTACAATTGCGGCAAGATGGATCATTTTGCAAAAGATTGTCGAAAGCCGAAAGTTCGCAACTCTCGGTACTATCAGAACAAGTTGATTTTGGCAAGACAGCAAGAAGCGGGTGTCGCTCTAATGGCTGAAGATGAGTTTTGGCTGGATTACTTAGAAGGAGAAGAAGAAGTGAAAGAAGAAACAACTCATATCTGTCTCATGGGCAAAGAAGTACAGGATGACGAGTCAGATGATGAGGCAGTTAATGAGGTATTAAACTTGTCAGGATCGAATTCTCAACAAGAATTAATTCTCAGAAACAATATCAAAGAAGTTTGCGGAATAACACTTTGATATTCAATGAAACAGTAAATCAACACAGTAAATATGAATAACAAACTGTAAGCTTTTATTTGATGCTTTGCAGTTACAAGATTACTCACTCAACCTCAATATTGATGAACAGGCTCACCAATACGAATTCTACTTCTCTAGAATTAAGATCTATGCCTTGAGGTTGTTTTTCTCTAAAAGAATGAAAACTGAAAGTTAAAAGTTCTCTTTCTAAACTATTCTATCAAATCTATACATATACTGAATAAAAAGATAATTACAATAACTAAAATATCTTCAGTATATCTTCCATCATTATCTTCAAGCTTCCATGTATATCTCTAAGCTTCCATGTATATCTCTAAGCTTCCATGTATATCTCTAAGCTTCCATGTATATCTTCAAATTATCCAGCTGTTATCCTTTCATGCAGATATCCATCTTATAAGCAGTATTAATCATAAGCAGCATTAATACTCTGAGCAGTATTAACTCTAGCAGTACTAACCATGCTCAGCAGCATTATTCTCTTCAAGCAGTACTAACTTTGAACTAGCAGTACTAATCTTGTTGAGCAACATTAACCATCAACTAGCAGCATTAATAACTAGAAGTATTGACTAGAAGTATTAACTGTTTTCTTCTAGCAGCATTAACTAGAAGTATTAACTAGAAGTAGTAACCATGTTGAACTAGAAGTAGTAACCATCCTTGGCATATTTCAGACCCAACAATCTCCCCCTAACTTAACTTTTCAAAACTGAGAAGTTAAGTTCTTCAGTATAGGGTCTTTATGATAATTTCAAAACTTTCTGCAATTACTAGTTCTTCTTGATTCAGTTTCTGCTGTTATCTTCTTTTCTGTTTCTGTTGTAGTTACTGCTTTGTTTCATCTTCTTCACTTATCTCCCCCTCAAAATAAGATTTCATATCAACTTGATTCTCCTTCTCAATTCTTCTCAAGTTCAGATGTTTAAGTCTCCCCCTTTTTGAAATAATCATGATCTTTTCATCTCTTTTATCTCCATAATTTGATTGTGAACTTTCAGACAAATTGTACCAAGTGTATCCATCAATTCTTTGTAGTTAAACTGTCCTCACCTCCTTTAGATGTTTTACCACCTTTGAAGGATCCTTGGATCTTTTAGTAGAGATCTTCTGCCTAACAGAAGCACCTTCTACTCCCTTGGTTTCTTGGCACCTGGGGCCTTTAGATAATTACTCATCTAAAGTTGCCATGGGGAAGGTCTTAGATATGTTCACACTGTCCTGTCCTGCACTTTGTGCAAAGTCAGTAGTGTGAGCCTTACAACCCATATGCTCTTGCATCTCCTTATTGAGCACCTTCTTGAGGTTGGGAGAAACCTCTATGGTTTCCCTTTGGATATTCTCTGATGAAAAATGCTCCATCAGAGGGCTTGTAGGTTTTGAGGTTGAGGATACAAGAAGGGAAGGAACCTTCAGTATCTTTTCTTATATAATATAGTAATGGGGAATGTTGGTTTGACAAAAGAAATCTGAAGATTTATGCTTGGTAGTGGAAGGTGTGGATAGGTCATCAGTGGGTTGGTCTAATGAGGGCTTTGACCCTGATGCCTTACCTTCTTGATTGTGGGACATCACCATCATTGTAGAGAACAATGGTATATCAACTCCTTCCGAGTCCCTAGCAGATCTTCTCATGTTTGAGAAAACCTTGCCTTTAGGGGGTTTAGGTACATATATCTCATTAAAATGAGGTTAATCCGTCAATTCCTTATTAAGTACTTCTTGTACAAACCTTGGATACAGATAAAAGATTTTTGATTGATATCCAGGTTTGACATTAAATCATTGAAGATCATTTTTAGGTATAGAAAACTTACATTAGCAGTAGTAACACTTATCAGCAGCATTAACACAAACTGGCAGTAGTAACACATACCAGCAGCATTAACACAGTCTGACAGTTTTCACTGAACTAGAAGTACTAACTACCTTTCAGTATTAGCAACCTGAAACACTTACAGACACAAGGTTAGTAGTACCATATACCATAAAATTTTCAAAAGTTACTTTATCTTTTGAAACTATACCTTTTTCACTTTTCTTACCTTCTGCTGGATCAAAAGTAACATGTCCTCCATCAAATCTTTTAAAGAATTTGAAGGCAATCCATGTTCCTTGTTATGTGCCAAGAGCAATCATTATCTTCATTCCAAATGCTCTTCCTCTTGAGCTTTTGATTGCCCTGCACACTTGATAAATCAGTTAGTCTTTGAGGGAACCCAAGCCAAAGTGGTCTTGGGTTGACCTTTCTCATTAATATAATCTGTCAGTTTGGTCTGAATGAGTTGTTTAGGAATCTCATGACTGGAGTACTTTGTCAAGATTATAGGCTTGGCTGCATTACTACTAGAAGCAGCACTAGCTTTGTTAGCAGTACTAACTTGGTTAGCAGTACTAATCAAGTTAGCAGCACTATTTTTGTTAGCAGTACTATCTGGGATAGCAGTACTAACAGGTTTCTTTGCAATTGGAACCCAAACTTGAACAAAGTTGTTTGCTTTCTTTGTCTTTAAATTACTCCTTGGCTTATTTGGAGTATTTTTCTTTGGTTTAGCAAACTTGTTCTGAGCATGTGATCTTATAGGTGCTCTGTTCTCAGCCATATGATTCCTTCTCTGATTCCTATAACCAAAAGAGTTTTGTGGTTTTCTTTGAAAAGTGACTCTTTGGTTGATAGGGTTGAAATAACAGTGTTTGGCAAGATGATTCAATTTGCCACAGATAAAACAAGGTTTTGGTCTATTGATTTTACTCAAATTAACTCCTTGTTTTTGTGCCCACTGATTATTCCAGTTTCTCTGATTTCCCCTTGGTTTATCATGTTTTTGGGGCTCAGATTTATTGCAAGAACACTGTTTACAAGGGACAGGATTCACAACTGTGGTTTGCTTATAATGGACCTTCTCAGACTTTCCCTCAGTCTTTTCTATGTCCTTAGACTTGATCCAAGCCTTTCCACATCCCTCATTGGTGATAATGTTATTTTCTAGAGGAATCTCACCACTCACAGTGTTCTCATTACTCTTTTCACTAGAGTTCTCTACTTCAGAGTCTGTTTCAACCACCACTTTGTCTAAAGGATCTACCTTAGTGGCTCCAACAGGCAATTCCTTCCTATCCTTGGTCTCTAGTAAGTTTGATATAGGAGGAATGTAATTGTTGTTGTATGGTGGTGGTGTGGTGTTATAGCCTATTCCTCTTCTAAGTTTGTCATGGATTTGAGTTTGGAGCAAAGAGTCCATTGCTTTAGAAGCATTGGAAAATTTCTCAATATCCAGCTTGGCTTTCTCAAACTCACTCTTTATCTTCTCATTCTCCTCTTTAGACTTTTTCAGCTGAAGTTCTAGGTCATTCTTCTCCCACTTCCAGTAATTTGTATCATAAGAATGTTGAAGTTCATTGGCTTGGAAAACTTTGATCTGTTCCTCAAACCTCTCAACAATTCTTATATAGTTTTTTATATCTCTCTCTAATCTTTTAAGGTCATCACTCATTGTCTGGTTGTGATCCCTGTACCTTTTAACAGTTTCAATACAGGATTTGGAACAAAGATTAGATGTTACCTCTGTAGGAATTTCTGAGCTTTAAGACTCTGAACCTTTAGCCATGATGATGTGATTTTGAATGTAGGTTTCTGAGAATACTTGCTCTGATACCACTTGTCAGGATCGAATTCTCAACAAGAATTAATTCTCAGAAACAATATCAAAGAAGTTTGCGGAATAACACTTTGATATTCAATGAAACAGTAAATCAACACAGTAAATATGAATAACAAACTGTAAGCTTTTATTTGATGCTTTGCAGTTACAAGATTACTCACTCAACCTCAATATTGATGAACAGGCTCACCAATACGAATTCTACTTCTCTAGAATTAGGATCTATGCCTTGAGGTTGTTTTTCTCTAAAAGAATGAAAACTGAAAGTTAAAAGTTCTCTTTCTAAACTATTCTATCAAATCTATACATATACTGAATAAAAAGATAATTACAATAACTAAAATATCTTCAGTATATCTTCCATCATTATCTTCAAGCTTCCATGTATATCTCTAAGCTTCCATGTATATCTCTAAGCTTCCATGTATATCTTCAAATTATCCAGCTGTTATCCTTTCATGCAGATCTCCATCTTATAAGCAGTATTAATCATAAGCAGCATTAATACTCTGAGCAGTATTAACTCTAGCAGTACTAACCATGCTCAGCAGCATTATTCTCTTCAAGCAGTACTAACTTTGAACTAGTAGTACTAATCTTGTTGAGCAACATTAACCATCAACTAGCAGCATTAATAACTAGAAGTATTAACTAGAAGTATTAACTGTTTTCTTCTAGCAGCATTAACTAGAAGTATTAACTAGAAGTAGTAACCATGTTGAACTAGAAGTAGTAACCATCCTTGGCATATTTCAGACCCAACAAAACTTATCTGAAAAAGATTTTATTACCAAAATGGAAACCATGGTGGTTGAGCTACAAAATTTACAAAATAATCTGAAAAAGGAAGAAAAGTTTCAAGTCTTCATATGTAAGAAAAGATACATTTAAGGGTTCCCCTTAGTTACCGGGGAGTCTCTTTCCCGCTGCCACTGAAAGTAGAAGATCTTTGAGTTTAATACGTCTGTTATTTCAAACAAAGATCTGATTGATTCTTTACGCAAGTCTGATTTTGATTCTAAATCTAAAGTAGATTGTTTTGAAAAGAGGATTTCTGAGTTTGAAGGTAAAGTGTCTAAATATGAGTTTGAGAAAAATGAATCAGCACTAACTGTTTATAAATTGCAGGTTGAAAATAAGAATTTGAATAAGAAGGTAAATGGTCTGGAAGCAAAACTTTATGCGAGAGGTCAAACAGATCAAACCATTTTTCTCAATGCACCTAATGAAGAGGCTGATGTCAAAGAGAAATAGGGACTTGGTTTTGAAAACCCCCATTATCTTAAGAAAGCTATCAGAAAACAGCCGGCACTTTATAACTATGATTTTCTTGCTTGTGCTGATAAACATACTCATTTAAAACCCAAATTTGTTACCAAATTACCAGAAGAAGTTGAGGACCAAGAAACTGAAAATAGAAAGAATAAAAAGAAAATGCAACTACCGTTTAACTATGTAAAGTTAAATGATAGTTATCTTTCCAAGACACCAAAAGTTCTTTCAACTGATTATTTTGTTAGTTATTCTACTTCTGAGATGAAGGAAAAACCTGCAATTGCAAAGGTTTATGTTCCTACATCTATTCTTGAGAACAAAATAGTTGAGCTTGAAAATGTTTTATCTGATGAAAAACTTTTGGGTAATATACAAAAAAGTGTATTTTCTACAGTTTTAAAGAACACGATTTTTCAATCTACATTTACAAAGTGTTCTAAAGTTTCTAAGGCACCTCATACTTCGTCTGATAATTCTGATGACTTATTTGAGTCTGCAAATGAATTTTTAAATCCTGATGATGGGTGCATGGAAGAATTTGATATATTTGACGTCAATTCTACACTTCCTGATCATTCTACTTGTCTTAAAAATAAAAGAGTGTTACCAAGTGATGTTCATATTGTTGAATCATCAACAAAGGTTAGTGAATCAGTTTCTGTAACTGCTGATTACTATGCTCAAGGTAAGAAACATAAGAAACAACGATTACAGAAACAGAAATACACTGGTACACGAAAGTATACTCAGTCTCGGAAATCTGCTTTTCCTAATAAATCTATATCTTATGTTTCAGATTTAAGGAAGAAAAAGTTGAAAGCTCAATCCGAATGGAGACCAAAACGGAAGGAGGATGAGATAGTCGGATCAGTTTCTGATAATTCTTTTACTAGATCAGTTAGTAGTGATATTGATGTAATTGATCAATTTGCTTCAAATAAACAAAACCTTGTAACTTCTTACAAGAAATATTCAATAAAGCAATTGATTCAATTATCTCCTATTCCTACTACATTTTCTTCTAATTATCGGAGAACTGGTTTTGCTTATTCTCATAATTCTTCTGATTGGTATGGATCTTATCATGTTAATTCTTCAAGATTAAATGTTTTAAAAGATTTTCAAAGAAAAGGAGGATCCATATTTAAATGGATACCAAAATCTTGTGCTAATCTGTTAGGGCCCGTTTTTAAATGGGTACCTAAATCTATTGTTGCCTGATTTCTCTTGCAGACCCGACATATGTGGTACTTGGACAGTGGATGTTCCAAGCATATGACTGGGCAAAAAGCTTTATTGTCTAACTATACAGAGAAATTCAGTGGAAATGTCAGATTTGGAAACGATCAACTTTCACCTATCTTAGGATATGGTGACATTAATCAAGACAACATAACGATCAGTAAAGTGAATTATGTCGAAGGCTTGGGGAACAACTTATTCAGCATTGGTCAATTCTGCGATAAAGGGTTAGAGGTCAACTTCAAGTCTAAGAGTTGCTCAGTTCGTACTGAAGACGGCACAGAACTCTTAGGTGGACATCGAAAGACAAACCTCTATACCATCAATCTTTCCAAAGTACAGATTGACAATCAAGTATGCTTGATGACAAAAGCTTCAATGCAACAAAGTTGGCTCTGGCACAGACGTTTATCTCATTTGAACTTTCGTTATATCAACAAGCTGGTTCGTGGGAAATTGGTCAAAGGACTTCCTGAGCTGAAATATGAACGAGAACACTTATGTGCAGCATGTGAGAAGGGTAAGATGAAGAGAGCTCCACATAAACCGAAGCCTGAACCAAGCACTAGTTCTCCGTTAGAATTGTTACATATGGATTTGTGTGGTCCAATGAGAACTCAGAGTTTGGGTGGAAAGAAATACGTGTTGGTTATTGTGGACGATTACTCAAGATACACGTGGGTCAAATTTCTTCGATCAAAAGATGAGACGCCGGAAGTTCTCATTACTTTCTTAAAGACGACCCAGGTGAAAATTCAGCGACAAGTCAAGTTTCTTCGAACGGACAACGGCACAGAGTTCAAAAACAAGATAGTTGAAGAATATCTCGAATCGGTCGGGATATCACATCAGTACTCTGCTGCTCGTACGCCTGAACAAAATGGAGTAGTCGAAAGGCGAAATCGGACGCTAGTCGAGGCTGCTCGGACTATGCTTAGCCAATCGGACTTACCTCTATTCTTGTGGGCAGAAGCTGTGTCGACTGCATGCCATACTCAAAATCGGTCTATGATACATCGACATTTTCAGAAGACTCCATATGAGCTGATTAACAACAGAACACCAACTATCAAATATTTTCATGTATTTGGGTGTAAATGTTTTGTGCTTAACGACAGAGAGAGTCTGAATAAATTCAGTGCTAAGGCGGATGAAGGCATTTTTATCGGTTATTCTTCAACATCTGCAGCATATCGTGTTTATCTGAAGAAGTCAAAGACAGTTGTTAACAGCGTTAATGTCACATTCGATGAAGAAATGGCTTCTGATCAAACTAGTTCAGAACCCGTTATTACTGGAGTATTAGCTTCTGGGCAGATCAGTCCAGAACCTGTTTCTACAGCGACAAATTCGAATAACGCTTCTACTTCTACTTCACATTTAACTGATTTAGATTTGTTATTTGAATTCTTTTATGATGAGTTTCTAGGTTCTAATGTATCTAAATCTGCTGTGACTGACAGGTCTGAAGACACAACTTGCAATTATCCAGTCACTTCAGATGTCATAACTGAACAAGCATCCCCAGTTCAGACAGAAACTCATATTCCTATTTTACTCATACAGTTGAAGATGTTCAAACAAATGCTGAGCCAGAAGTAATAGTTTCAGTTGGGTGTAATACACTGTCAACTCAACAGCCTCAATCTGCTGTTCCAACTGACGCTTTTGTACCTGAGACTTCAACTGCAGACCCCCCTCATGTTATTCAATCTGAAGATTCTGAAAGTGGATTTCTAGATGATGATCATGTTCAATCAGTATCTACTCCATTCCCTCATGAGCATCGTTGGACCAAAGATCATCCATTACATCAAATAATTGGAGATCTTAACAAGCCTATCCAAACAAGGTCAGCGACTCTTAATCAGTGTATGCATGACTCATTCCTCAGTAAGATTGAGCCAACGCGAGTATCAGAGGCTCTTGCTGATTCGGACTGGGTATCTGCTATGCAAGAAGAGATTAATCAGTTTGAAGCCCTAAAGGTTTGGAGATTAGTTCCAAAACCAGAAGGTAAAACCGTGATAGGAACTAAATGGGTATTCAAGAATAAGAAGGATGAAGATGGTATCGTCATAAGAAACAAAGGTAGACTTGTTGCCAAAGGTTACCGGCAAGAGGAAGGCATAGATTATGATGAGACGTATGCTCCAGTAGCGCGTATAGAATCAATCAGCATGTTTCTAGCCTACGCAGCTCATAAGAATTTCACAGTCTTTCAGATGGATGTGAAAACAGCCTTTCTGAATGGCATTCTTAAAGAGGAAGTGTACGTGTCTCAACCAGAAGGGTTCGTCAATCCAGATAAGCCAGATCATGTCTACATCTTGGACAAAGCCCTTTATGGATTAAAACAAGCCCCTCGAGCATGGTATGACGTTTTATCTAAATTCTTGGTCAAGTCCGGTTTTTCTAAAGGTAAGGTTGATACTACTTTATTCATCAAAAAGGAAAAAGCTGATATTATTCTTATTCAAATTTATGTTGATGATATAATATTTGGTTCTACAAATCCAAAATTTTGCAAAAACTTTTCTAACCTCATGGTGTCACGTTTGCAAATGAGTATGATGGGAGAGATGAATTTCTTTCTCGGATTACAAGTAAAACAGTTTTCTACAGGGATTTTCATTAACCAATCTAAGTACATTTTGGATATTCTTCGGAAATACAAAATGGAAAATTGTAAACCAATTGGAACCCCGATGGCACCAGGTACTAAAATTAGCACTGATCCTTCGGGTAAAAGTGTTGATGTTAGGACTTATAGAGGTATGATTGGTTCGTTAATGTATCTTACTTCAAGTAGGCCAGATATTATGTTTTCAACATGTTTATGTTCTAGATATCAAGCTGTTCCCAAAGAATCCCATTTGGCTGCTGTCAAACGGATTTTTAGATATCTGAAGGGGACTGCAGATCTTGGTCTGTGGTATCCTAAGGATACTGGGTTTCAACTGACTGCCTATTCAGATGCAGATCATGCAGGTTGCATGTTGGACAGAAAGAGTACTTCAGGTCATGTTCAATTTCTTGGAGACAAGCTCGTTAGCTGGGCATCAAAGAAACAATTATGTGTTTCCACATCGACTGCTGAAGCAGAGTACGTAGCTGCTGCCAGTTGCTGCTCTCAAGTCTTGTGGATGCGAACACAGCTATGAGACTATGGATTCAAATTTGATAAAATTCCAATCTATTGTGACTCGAAGAGTGCAATCGCGATATCTGCTAATCCTGTCCAGCATACGAAAACCAAACACATTGATGTCAGGTATCATTTTATAAAAGATAATGTAGAAAAAGGAACAATTGAACTTTATTTTGTAAAAACAGATTATCAACTTGCAGATTTATTTACCAAACCTTTAGATGCAAAGAGAATTTATTTTCTTGTCTCTAAGCTTGGTATGTTAAATCTTAAGACGTAATCGGTTGTTACCTACTAAAGTTACGAATTGTTATTTTTCATCATTTTCTTTATCTTTATGTCTGAAGGATATCTGCACTTTAATTGTTTGCTCATAATCTCAGGGGGAGTAAGAGAAGATTTTAGATGATCTACATTATTTTGAGGGGGAGCATAACTAATTTCTGCATTTTACTTAAATGAATTTTTTTTGTGATGCATGATTTTAGGGGGAGCATATAAGTCATGTCAAAAGGAGTAAGACTATGATTTCTGATTACTTTTGATCAGAACTCGTTCTGTAATCGTTTTATTGTTTTATGTCATTTTTTAATTTTTGAATAAATGTTGTGAATAAATTTGTTTTTGACTAGACTTTGAGACTTGTGCAGGATGAGAGAAGCTGACAAGATCATATCTTAATGACTTCAGCTTGACTTCATGAGATTTAAGATTGCATGAAAAGGTAAATTTCTTATCTTAATCTCAAATATATCTGAAAGAAGGACAACTTTCAGATATAGAAAACATGTTCTGAAATGTTCAAACCACTTCCCGATTCTTACACAGATTTTATAATTTGGAAGTGTGATTTTAAATGTTTTCATTTTATTTTTGTGCTTAATTGATAAACAAACCGTGTGTTTCCAAAGATTAATACTTGTGTAGTGTCTTTTCTATATACTTTCAAGTATTCACACACATCGGTTTAATTTTTGATCAAATTGTTCTTACCATGTCTCTAAATTGAAACAATTTTTCGATGGTAAGACACTCCGCTTGTACTTCAAAGAATTTTGAGCGATATTTCATTTCAAAACGTCATTTCAAGAATGTCTATATTTTGTTTCGTATGGACAATATCTGTTATTTTTTACCATAAGCCTTAATTGATATATCATTTCATTTCTGATCATATTCATACAATGTCAGATTTTCAAACAAGTCTTTTGCATTCATGTTCATTCATTCAGTATACTTGTTTGAAAATACTTCAATGTCTAAAAATGCTCAAATCTTCATGATTATATTTTCTGAGCATACATTCGTCTGACATTTGTATATGAGCTTTAACTGATAAAGTTAAATCATTTTGAGCAACATTATGCTTTCATAGGATTACATGGGTTCTTTGTGCTAGGACTTAAATGAACTTCTATGGATTCACGTTAATCAGTGTTTCCTACCCAAGAAGTTAAACCGTTAGTGATTGAGTGTGAGGAGTCGAAAAGAAATGAGTGTGGGTGTGATGAGGTAAAATGTAAAGGAGAGTTTGGTTAGTAGTGAGTTTAATGACTAAAAGAAAGAGGGTGAGAGATCAGAGTAAAAGAATATCAAACTCTGCACCAACTACTTTCTGAGCCGGGCAACCACATTACTAATGTTTCACAATTCTTTCGTGAACGTTATTGAAACAGGCAATTAGCCCATGCCAACTCTTGAAAATACCCCACCAGCCACTCATTTTCTTCTCAAAAAGAAAATGTTTTATATTTTCTGGGGACGCAGCACATAATCTATCTGATTTTCATTTGGAAAATTTGGATATTGAAAAAGAAGGAAGTCTGCCCCACCTTCGCACTTCATTCATGCACATTGAGTCTGTGTTTATCTACTGTTGTTTCAGTGGTTTACACAATGTTGAGCCTTAAAAAGCAATCATTCGTGCTTAATTCTTTCTACACTTGCACGAACACACAAGGAATTAGTTTCTTTGTCATAACGTTCATAGAAATTGCCTTTGTGGTATTTCGATGATTGGATGGAAGCCCTGGGGGAGTGAACATCAAAAAGTTCATTTATATTGTGTATTCGTTACACACAGTGACTTCGTGTTACTGACAGGCATTTTAACTGATTCATCTGTTGATTCAGGAGTTACCTGTTCTTATTTTGTCTGGATTTGCAAAGATCTAGATGAATACTTGGTTATGGATCACAGAATCAGAGGCTCAATTTGACATATCAAATTGGTCAAAGACATTTCTTGGAGAAAGTTTTGATGATATCGATGCTCAAATCATCAAAAAGGGGGAGATGATATCAAGAAATGTTAAAGTTTTAAGGTTTGAAAGAGATGATATCAAGAAATGATAAAGTTTTTGAGAGAGGATTTTCAGAAATGTCCAAGTCAGAAAAGTTCAAAGTAAAGGTTTGAAGAAGATCAAAGAATTTCTGAAGATTTTGAGGAAATTTTCTTTGAAGATTATTTGCTAAAGCAATTCGAGCTGATTCTGAAGATAATTTCTTTCCAAAGTCTGAAAGTATGTTGTGAAAATTTTGGGGAAATTGTTAATCATTTGAAGATAGTTTTGGAAAGAATACCATCAAAGAAAAAGGGAAGTTTGTACTGACAGAGCTTAAAGTGAAGACTGAATTGTTAGATCTTTTTACAGTGATCTTGAATCCAAAGGGGGAGATTGTTAGAGCATAAATCTGTTGGATACAAGATCAAGAATACTGAAGGTCAAAGTTGAGAAAGTCAAAGCTGAAGAAAGTCAAATCTCATTCAAAGTCAAAGTCTATTTGTAATAAGTCAATGTATTTTGTATTTTCTTTGTATTAGGTGTTAGTATAAATAGTTTCCTTTCTTTGTAATGTGTACATACGAATTAGAGAGAACTTAATTGTAAGGATTGAGATTTGAGAGAGAATACGGTTTTTAGAGAGAGAAAGAGTTCTAGAGAGAGAAAGTGTAATCTTGTGAATTTCAAAGTAATCAAACAGGTAATTCATTGTGTTTAATCTTGTTTGTTTGATTGTTATTGATTAGAAACTAGAATCTGGAACACACACCCTCAATGGATGACTATCCTTCCTCAAGCTCGTCTACTCGTCGACGGGCCAGGTCCCACTCAAACCTCAAGAGTTTGGCTTCTTTTGCAGTCGCAGCCGAGATCATTTTGGTTGCATCCAACTCTGATCGGTCGATGGAGGCCTCGTCAAGGACCTCCTACATGCGACTTTGCAGCGCCACATTTTCACGCTTGGCAGTCTCCAACTCACCAAGGGCTTCATGAAGACGAAGGGAAATCTGCTCTCTCTCCTCCTCCACTGCCCTAGCCCTGACAGTAGCCTTCGTCTCTGTCTCAAGAGATTGGGAGACTAAAGACTTCACGTCATTAAGACGTGAGTGAAGCGCCAGTGATGCTTGGAACGCCTGAAAATCATATAACAGGTTAATAAAACAAACAAAAAAACTAAAGAAGAACTCAAAAGTTCTTACCTTGAAGGAAAATCTTGTGATGTTGGCGTCCACGTCTTCGATTGTGAGATCCTTGTAGCGCTCGCAAAAAGTCGACAGGAAGAAACTATTCACATGAGGGAACACTTCCTTCCTATCAAGACCACCGGACGATATAAAGTCGGCCGATAGCCTGATATTTACCGACATGGTCTTTGGATCCTCACCTGTCTGAGGACCTTTCCTTTTGTCTTTCGACGAAGAGGCTTCCACCACCAGCGGTAGGACCGAGGAAACCGGTGCGGCCTTCGCAACCGGTGGCATCATCGCCCCTTTAGAACCAACGACCTCAAGGTAGTCAGTTATCAGGGACGGTTCCCTCGCAACCGTCTTCATCTTCTTACCCTTCGACCCCGCAGTCGAAGGGGCCCCTCTATTCAATACTCGACCTTGTCGAGCCAACTGGTTGTCGATTCCCTCCCCGAGGGACTCGATGTTTGTACTGACGGAACTGAATTTCCTAAAGAATACAAACATACATCAGTAAGTGACATTTTTAACTAGACCTTACTAAAACAAGCCTAGGGATTAAGAACGTCTCACGACTAGGAATCCCAAAATGGTTTTTTACAACCAGTGGGTGACGTCCGTCGACTAGACCCCACAAAAGAAACCTAATGGTGACGTCGAATGACTAGACCCATTAAAAACCCTATTTGGGTGATGTCTGCTCGACTAGACCCCAAAAAAGGTCTTACAACCTACCAATGCAAAGAGAAAAAACTTACCAGGAACGGCTTCCCCGTCCTCTTCCTCCTCTTCTCCCTCTTCTTCGTCATCTTCCTCCTCTTCTTTGGCATTTGTGTCGACTTAACCAGGAGAATCGATGACGATGGCATAATCTTCATCATCCTCATCCTCCCCTCTCGATGTCATGGGGAAGAACGAACGCTCCTCAACGCTGAGCTTCAGTAGACTTTCGACCTTCCAGATCGAATCAGAATATTGCTTGACCCTCGAAAAGTAAATGGCTGAAAGCAAAGAAAAGTCAAATTGTTAGATCGATAAAAACACAAAATGACAAAGAAAGAAAAGTACGAAAACTTACTCGTTGTGTTCCACCCGTTGGTGATCCATCGAGCGTTCTCGTCCGATGGCGCCACACGAACAAAGACATATTGTGTCTTCCACTTGTGATCATTTACCGTTGTCGTTTGAACCAAAACACGATCAACTCTAAATCTCGACAAGAGAATGTACCTATGGTTTGGCTCTGCTTTGACCGAGTAGGCCACCAGCAAATCATTGACAGTAAAAGGTGACGACCATTTTACTGTCAATCGTTCCACAACTTGAAGGATTCGCCAAAATTGGGACATCATTTGCCCCAGAGACAACCCAAAGGTCGACAAGAAATCCCTCGACAAGGGAGAGAAAGGCCATGAAAAGCCGATCTTGAAGGGATACTCGTAAAGAACGAAGTACCCCTTCGGACACTGCACTGGCTTCCATTGACCTAGAGCGTTCAGTCGAACGTGGGCTGGAATCTTAGTTGTACGTCAGAATTCTTTCATCTCGGCCTCTCCTTTCACGGTGCTAAAAGGATCGACTGCCATTACAAAAGTTTTGTATGTAGAAAACGAGAGATCACAAAGTGAGAGCTCGTAAAGGGAAAAAAGAGGACTGGAAATTTTTCCTAAAAACGTAAGGAATAAAAGGATTTGGTAAAATCCTCTATTTATATATCAAATCAGTGATGGCACGAGCCAACAGCCAGATGGCACCTATCATCGACTCTTCGCCCTCCTCTACGGATGGACGACACCTGTCCCTACGCCTGACACCACGTGCCCCATGTCGTCATGACATCATAGTAGTTAAAACGGATGCACGCTTCCCCCCAGAATCGCTTTGGTTCTCGAGGGAATGATTTAGTTACAAAAAATCAACACGTGTCACACCTGGTTACAAAATTTGAAAAAATAGATTGCCGCCTAATTTACGAATTTTGGGGGCAAACTGTTTGGGTAAATTTCACAAGTCACGACCAACGGAAGAAAACCAAACATCTCCAGTCTAGGGACCATTCTTGTATTAAGATAAGGTCCAACCGACAATGTATGACAGTAGACACCGTCATCCTCAATGACGATCGTCGTAAGTTTCCCACGTCCATGACTAACAGGAATCACTCGACAGGCTTATATCTTACGATCTATGTAACGTTACTAATGATCATCGATCATTTATTGCATACAACCGTTTTTCCTTTGCGAATCTCTTATTACAGGTTTAATGCACATAATGACCAATGAATATAACGTACGATCGTCATCAAAATCAATCAATATCAAGATCGTTGGACAATGAATGCTCATTTATGATGACTGAAGCTATGTATACAACCTCAAAGAGCTACACAAGGGACATCATTATCTGATTAAGAAGCATTGACAAAGACACAACTCTCGAGAATTCTCTCAAGAAGAATCTTCCGATATAAGTGTTCTATTACATCGCATCCAGTCCAATCGCACGATTACATTCTTTTCCACTGTAGAATTTTCAATTGTACTTGTAATCACTCCTTCCTAAAAACGACATCCCTGATTGACGTCCATAGTGCACTTGACGATCCTTACTGTCGTCTGCAGTTTTTACCCTCGACGGGGTTTTCCACGTCACCAAATCTCTGTGTTTGCTTTATTTTTTATTCTATTATCGCATAATTTGTCGAATGATTGCCTACTTTAGTTGTTAAAGCTCCACACCGACCTTAGATCTTCCTTTAGACGATTTTTGGCATTAACAGTCTTCAAAAATGAGATGATGACATCGGGAGTCTCATCTTTTGATCTTAGAAATTTGACCCAAGTCTATCTTGAATAATCATCCACAATCACTAAAACATATTTCTTACCGTTTATGCTTTGTGTTCGCATGGGACGACAGAGATCTATATGCAACAACTCTAAATGAGCACTTGTACTAGGTTCAGGCTTAGACTTATGAGAAGCTCTTTTCATTTTTCCCTTCTCACACGTTTCACACAGATGTTCTCTTTCATACTTATGCTCTAGAAGTCATTTCACCAAATTACAGTCACCAACTTGTTAATGTATCGGAAATTGAGGTGAGATAGCCTTCTATGCCATAACCAACTTTGTTGCATAGAGGCTTTTGACAGTAGACACACAACGTTATCTGGTTTAACATTGGACAGATTGATTGTGTATATGTTTTGACTTTCGCGTTCCAACCAAGAGTTCTTTTTCGTCTTCGGTTCTGACACAACATATCTTGGCTTTAAAGTTCACCTCTAAGTCTTTATCACAAAACTGACCAATGATGAACAAATTGTGTCCTAATCCTTCAACATAGCTCATCTTCTTAATCGTTATATTCTCTTGCACGACATATCCGTATCCTAAGATTGGTGAAAACTTGTCATTACCTAACCTCACGTTGCCGCAAAATTTTTCTGTATAATTAGATAAAATATCTTTTTGCCCTGTTATATGCTTGGAACAGTCTGAATCCAAGTACCACATATGACGGGTTTGCACAGGAGAAATCAAACAACAATTGGTTTAGGTACCCATTTATAGATAGGTCCTTTCACGTTAACACAAGATTTTGGCACCCATTTGAATTTTGGTCATCCTGTTCTTTGTAAAACATTTGAATGATGTATATAATAAGAACCAAACAACGACAAGAATATTGACGAGTCACAAAATCATTTCTACGAAATGTGGAACTTTGAATAGTAGAATGAGATAATTGGATCAATGCATTATTGTATAAGTCTTGTAAGAAGTTACAAGTTTTGTTTTATGAGAAGCAATATGACCAACTACATCAGAAACACTAACAACAGTCCTGTTATATTTTGAATCAGTCAATGATTTTATCAACTCTTCAACATTCTTCTTAAGTCATCATTCAAGCTTTGTCGCAGACCTTTTACTTTTCAAATCTGAAACAGAAGATTTAGATTTGTAAGAACCATGATATTTAAGAGTTTGTGTTTTTTTGTGCTTGATATGCATTGAGAATTCAATGCATACGAGCATTTTTTCCTTTTTTTTAGATAGATCGTTTTGTTTAATCCCGACTTTGAGTCCATTTTTCTTATCTTATTTTCCCTTTTCTATTATATGGAGCTAAGTTTGTGGTTTACTTGCTTTTACTTATTAGGTAGGCTAATTTTGTCTAAAAATGTCCAGGCTGCAATGCTGAAATCTGATGCCACAGCATTTGATCGCAGATTTAGATTCAGGCTTTTTGCATGCTTAAAAGAGAAAATCGGCCAAGATTCACAAGTGGATGCCAACTAAGCTAGTCAAGTTAATGATCAATTGCTATTTTGAAATGAATCAGATTGTAACTAAGGTCCTATGTACTTCTAGTTAGCTTTTTGATTTATTAGTATTTTATAAGTTGTTTTTGTACTTGTTACTATTTGCTATAGTCCTTGTTGTCCCCTCTTGGAACCTATAAAAAGGGGCGTGGGCTGGTCATGAAAGTAATTAATTTCTCAGTTTAATCTTAGGATTGAAAATCTTGTGGTTGAAGATTCATATTTAAATATTAATTTTGAATTTCTTTTTGGAATTATTGTTCTTACACATGGGTTGCTACAGCATTGCATGATAGATTCTTCTAGTTTTCTTTATTGTTTCATATGATTTACTTTATGCTCTTTACTTTCGGTCATTTATATTTAGTAATTTAAATTCAGTCATTTATTTTCCGTAATTTATATTCCGTCATTTACATTATGTCTTTACTTTATGTCATCTACATTTCTTGCAATTTATTTTTACGTAATGAGTAGCTAATTTTATAGTTTGGGTGTGAGACAAAAAGGGAGGTTGTAAACCAAAAACTAGAGGACTTTGTTCTTCAATAACATTGTTCCACTATGTCATTTCAAGTTTTATAAATCCAAACGCACTTCTTGACGAATTGATCACTTCTTAAAGTGTGAAAGTGCCATGGACTTAGGAATAAGCCATGAAAAAAAACACGTCAGGTTGAATGATACGGGAAGTATACTTGGAAGAGTTGCTAGCAAGGGAACTTGCTATCTTTGTTATTCAAATCGATTGATTCTTGACGGGTTGATCACTAGTCAAAGTGTTAAAGTGTAGTGGAATCAGGAATGAGCCATTAAGAACACGTCAACTTGAATGATATGGGAATCGACTCAGAAGGGTGATTTTTAACAAAGGCATTTGTTTTTCCATATACTTTAAAAAAACCAATTGACACTCACACTGGTCCAGACATTTGCATAGGCATATGTTGATTGAAGGCTAAACAACAGTGCAATGGTAGATATCCGGAAGGATACTCTTTAAAGTACATGGTGGAACTTGTGTTGCTGAACTAATACTAATGCTATAGTATCCCTATAGCATTAGCCTCCAGAATTTGTGTTTACTCCTCACTTCAAGTCTTACACCCATTCTATCTTTATATATCTTTTTAATCATCTAATTGTTAACCAACTCAAACCAAACAAAGTCTTCAAATCGCCATCTGAAATCTCTTCTTTTAGTACACTTTTATTGCGCTTTTACAACAATCTATGTGGGACGATATTTGGTATCCTACCATCTTATTACTTGAAAGACGATATTGGATCCTATTGTATACTTGCTTTAGAATTCAATTATCACATGTCGTAGAGGTGTGCAAACATTTCGTATCAAGTTTTTGGCGCTGTTGCCGGGGATTGGCTTGCTAAAAGTCTATAAAAGTTTGTTAAAAGATTTAATTTTTCTAACATCTCGTTGATCTCATTTTGAAGTGGTTTATGTCCAGAATACCACGTGGGGAATTGTTCGAATTTGACCCAGACATTGAAAGAACGTTTCGTAATAGGAGGAGAGCGCGAAGAATTACATTGACCATAGATCCTCCCATTATGGAACCACCCCCACCAGGTTTTGAAAATAGGGGACCTAGACAACCACCGCTTTTAGAGAATCAAGTAAGACAACCAATCTTTCATGATGCACCACCAATTTTTGGAAATCCACCCGAGCACCCTTTTCAACAATAAGGACCAAATCAAAACCATAATCATAATAATGATGATGATGATACAGAATCTAACAACAATGAGCATAGGGATGAGGTTCCAAACATCATTAATCTTGCAAATTCCAAAGAGGGAAAAATTATGGACTACGCTATCCCTGATTTTGAGCAATTAAATTCAGGAATAGTTAGACCCCATATAAACGCCCTCCATTTTGAACTCAAACCTATCATGTTTCATATGTTGCAAACAAACGGACAATTTGCCGGAATGCCATCAAAAGATCCTCACTCTCATTTAAAATCATTTATGGAGATCACCGATGCATTCCTGATCCCTGGGGTATCTAACGATGCCTTGAGACTCACTCTATTTCCATTCTCTCTAAGGGATCGGGCAAAGTCTTGGTTTAATTCTTTGGCACCTGGTTCTGTACCATCGTGAAGCAATATGGCTGAGAGATTTTTGCGAAAATGTTTTCCACCTACCCGTATTGCTAAGTCTAAAAACGAAATCTGCATGTTTAAACAAATGGACGATGAATCAATTCCCGATGCTTGGGAAAGGTTTAAAGAGCTGCTTAGGAAATGCCCTCACCATGGCATTCCCTACTGTATTCAACTCGAGACGTTTTACAATGGTTTAAACCCCATGGCAAAACAAATGCTCGACACGACGTCAGGAGGGACCTTTACAGCCAATACCTACAATAACGGGTATGAGATTCTCGAAAAAAATTCAACAAACAATGGACATTGGGCTGATCCACATGCCCAACCTCAAAAGAAAACAGCTGGGATTCATGATGTGGATGCATATACTGCATTAACAGCACAACTTGCTTCCATGACCTCAATGCTTAAAAATTTATCTACGGGTCAAGGAGTATAGCCAGTTGCTGCCGTATCCAATCAATAAGTACTTTCTGTACAATGTGTTTGTTGTGGTGGGGAACATTCTTATGAACATTGTTCTCAAAATTCTGAATCAGTAAACTATATTCACAACAGGAATGCTCCCTATGACAACACTTACAATGGCAGTTGGAGGCAGCACCCAAATTTTTCTTGGAACAGTCCATGTCTAAATCAGCCAACTCCTAAGCCACAAGAAACTTCAAATTTTCAGTCACAACATCATGCTAGTAGTTCACAACATCATCAAAACCAAGGTTCACATCATCAAAACCAAGGGTCTCAACACCAACAAAACCAAAGTTCATAGCATCATCAGAACCGGAATTTTCAAAATAACCAGCAGCATTTTCAAAAACCACCTCCACAGGCTGAATCATCATCTTCCCTGGAAGCTATGATGAGGGGTTTCATGACCCAAACTCAGACTGCACTTCGGAACTTAGAAACTCAAGTCAGTCAAATTGCACAAAACCAGAACAATAGGGCTATAGGCACTTTGCCTAGTGATACAGAAATCCCAAGGGCTCCCGGAAAAGAACATGTAAAAGCTGTAACCCTTAGGAGTGGTAAGGAATTAACAGAGACAGTGCCAAAAGAATTTGGACCAATGACTAAATCAGAATTTGAAAAAACCATACAGTCAGAACCCAATGGTACAACATTGCCCCCTGTTGATAAGATACGTTCCAGCCCACTTTGAGTCCAAGCGCCTGTTGTCACCAATAATATCCCTCTTAGGACTGATTATCCTACATTATTCCCAGAAGATGACACCAGGGAAAAGACAGTGGAGAGTAGTATTCCAACCATCCTACAAGAGAGTACAACAAAAGGCATAACAAAACCATCTTGTTCAACACTTGCAAACAAAGTTGTTATAAAACCAGTTCCTCCCTATGTACCTTACCCCCAAAGGTTGAGGAATCAAAAGGAGGAATTGCAATTTAAAAAATTCTTGGTGGTTCAGATCGGTCGTGGTCCAGATCGTCGGTGGTTGATGGTGGTCCAGATCGGCAGTGGTGCAGATCGGGGTGGTCAATGGTGGTGCAGATTGGCGGTGGTCGGCGATGGTCCAAATTGGCGGTGGTTCAAATCGGTGGTGGTCGGTGGTGGTTTGGAGAAGGAACCAATGGAGGCATGGCTTAATCAGATAGGTTTTATGTGATTAGGTTATATTGGATTAAGGGCATATGTGGTATTATGAAGAAAAAAAAAAGAATTTTATTCCATCAAAATACCTTATAGTTGCTAAGAAAGGTTAAATTCCCCCATTTGTGGAATTTGATGGAATTTAGAGATTCCTCCCTTGAAAAAGAACGAACCCAACAAACGAATAGAATTTGATCAATGTAATTCAATATTCCAATTCTATTAGATTCCTTCAGAATCTATGAACCAAACGCCAACTTAACGTCTCTTTGGTCCCTAAAATCTGTCAGAATCTGATAGAATTGGAATACTCAATCATTTTACTTCATTCTCTTGTCACGTTTGGCTCCCACAAATTAAAGTAACGAATTCAATTTCAAAAGGAATCCCCAGATTACAATGTTGGGATGAATTCATCATTTTATGATGTTGTGAAATTAAATTTTGTTCTATCAATTTAATACAAAAAGACAAAATTACCCTTCAACTAATCAAGATCCTAATTATCATTCTTACTATTATTATATTTGAATAGTAATATCATTATTGTTAGAATAATTTTGTCATTTATCATGATTTACATTCCAATTTCATAACTACATAATGCAAAGAAAATAGAATGTTCAAATGAATGGAATTGAATTCCATTACATTCATCATTAACTAAATATATAAACAAACTAGACCGAATTCAATTCTACATCACTCAAATTCCATTTTTATACATATATCATTACTTCAAAAGACATTATATAAACCAAATATGCTAACTATTGTAGCCATTATATTTCATTTTAGTTCTAAAAACAAAATAACCATACTTGGCAAAAACGTGCATATTTTACAAACCACAAGATGTTGACAATTACGATAAAAATTCTGATACATATCGAATGCCTTTACAGACCTTTGATTCACTTTAAAAGTGTATCCACTCGACAAAAATCCTAGGTCCACCACTGACGATTGAACTAAAATAGATTTTTTTTAACATTATCTATTGTAAAAAAGAATTGATTGAAAATTGAAGGTTGCAAATGGTATTTTCAGGAATGGTTTAGGAGGATTAATCATAGGAGAGGGGCCACTAATT
Organism: Arctium minus; assembly: GCA_954870635.1. NCBI lineage: Eukaryota > Viridiplantae > Streptophyta > Magnoliopsida > Asterales > Asteraceae > Arctium > Arctium minus. Next base: position 72,185,132 of record OX941089.1, on the reverse strand, counting down.
TAGTGGCTTAAACTCATATATAGAATTTGTTGAAATATGCACATCCTATTGACAATCTACACCACCTCATCCTTGCTGTTTATTTAGCTGTAATCACATTATATTTTGGAGGTAACGTAGACATGGATAAATCTACCTTACACCATCCAAAATTACCAATTTTCTAAGTCTTAATTCTTTAATAATATTTTTGTTTCTTCTTTAGTATATGATTTTTTATAAAAAAAAAATCTACAAAATAATGCTTTTGATGATTTTTATATTTTAAAACTGGGTTAGTTAAATCGTTGTAGAAACGTCAGTTGCAAATTCTAAACTTCGTGTTGCATGCCGTAGAGTGAATAAGTTGGAGGACTAACAGGTGCACTTGTAGATTCTGATTCTAGGTATGGTGATTTGTACTGACTTGGATGTAGGGATGTGCATCAGGCGGGTCAAGCTGGTTTGGGTCGCCAAACCAAAAATCCGATTGGGTTTCAGATATGGAAACCAAGCCCCAAATTTAGGTTTTCGGATTGCTTCGGATTTGGGTTGGGTCAGGTTTCGGGTATTAGTATATGCAATATATATAATTATATATATATATATATATATATATATATATATATATATATCGATTTTGAAAATGATTTTAGTCAATTGAGAGGATTGATGAAATTGATAGTAGGTTTAGAAATTAGAAAATAGTACGACCGACTATGATTTAGGAATTTTGAAATATAATTAGATTAATAAATATATTTATATAATATATAAGAATTATATATATATAACCCAAATATCCCCCAAAAAAACGGGTTTCGGATTTTTGGGTATTTGTGTTTTGCATAAACACCTTATCTCCAGTTCAGGTTTCAGACCATTCGGGTTTTGCACACTCCTACTGGGATGGGTAATTGGTTCATTCGCCACGACTGGGGCAGAGACGGAGATGATGAACCTCTCCCCAACCCCGTTGTGTTTTCATCCCTAATTAGGAGTGCGATTGAGGATGTTAGGAATAGTGTCGCACTCTAGACAAATTTTCTTGTTATAGTACAAGAGTTTAGAGTCTTTACGTGACAAGTTGATGGTCTTTGTCAAAAATAATTAACAATGCAAGACAATATGGAATCATGTTTTTTTTCTCTTGAATGTTGTTTTGGTTATAAAGATGTTTTTATTCGTTCGAGCAAAAAGAGTAAACTTGTTAGCAAAACGCTAAAGTTGTATGTGTTTGCCATGTTATTTAAAACACTTATATATTTGCTAAGTTGACAAGTATATGTTAATAATGTTATCAAGGTAATTGACATTGACTATGCCAATCCCAGGGAACAGTAAAGCTTCATAGGTGTTGGTTAAATTTGAAAGGTATGGTACTGTCTTACATGAGTTTGGGTCGGGAAATCCCCCGTATTCCAACATATAGGGCCGGGGATAGGGTAGGAGAACTGGGAACGACAAGCCTTACCATGTTCCCATATATCTTTGAATACATATTTATTATAATTTAGTGCATGCACTTTACCAATTTCCTTAAAATCTTTGTGAATTGACTGTCTACATGTTTTTCTAAAATACAATACACACGTAAATACTTTGATATTTTTCAACGTCCACATCAATTTGAGTTATTGTCATTATGAATAATTATGCTTTAGTTTGGTTGCAAAATAACTTATATTCATATGGAAATATAAAGTATGATATAATTTAAAGCGATGAAAGATTTTATACAAAAAACGCAAAGTATATTTCATTTGAGTTTATATATGTGTGCATTTATACGAACATGCATACTTTGAAATAAATAATGCATTTAATTTGATACATAGTGATCAATAAGAACGTCGTTTTGATCACTGAACAAAACAATGTAAAAAAACCATTAAGGACAAATGAGGTAAATTCTTGTGTCAAGATCATTATTAATTTTTGCATTGATTATTGAAAAGACTAAAAAAAAATTTAAGTTCTTTTGACAAATGAACATAAATCCCTTTCGTAATAATTTCGATTGTGATGTTAGACTGACATGTGTTGTGGTTATCGTTGGAGCCTGAATAGTGGATGGTTTAAACATGCAGTTCATTTAGAGATTTACTGTTTGAAAACACTGATGAAATATTAGAGTTGAAGGACGAACTTGTTGGTGTTGCTTGGTAATGAAGTTTGGTGTCTATAAAAGATTAACGATGTTTTAGAACTATATGTGTGAAGCTTTGGACATATGAAGTCTAGATATATGTGAAGCTTTTTTGTGCAGTGAAGCCTACAATTTGAATTGAGATCGATGGTGTGTGAAGTTTTAAAGTGTGAGAGTTGATTGCAAATGCTGCTTTCACGAATTAACAGTTTGTTGAAGCAAAAAGGTTGACCAAGCCATTGACTATGATGCATGGGTGCTCGTGGAGAGTTGCGATGGTCCGATGTGGGAGCCAATGATGGTTGTTAACTTCGACGAGACTATGTTTCATCTATCACGACTATGGTCCCTCATTCTTTTTAGATATATGGTTCATGTAGTATGCGTTTTGTTGCCAAATAGGTCCATTGCCCTAAAATTGTCTATTTTCTCTCTGTTAGTCCACCCATGTGCTCCTCAATTTTGTCTGTTTTGCATCCCTCTCTTTAATAAAAAGACGTGCTCTTGTTTCTTCATGCCATATTATACAAACAAATTAAGAAACAAATGGAACTCGTTATCACCAAATCATTATACAAGGCTCATGTATTTTAAATAAAAGACCCTAAATCAAAGTCAAAAACAAGAAAACCCTCTAAATAAAAATAAGAATCCCTAAATCTGAAGATGTAGATAAGTTCGATGTAGATGTAGATAAAAAATAAAAATAGTATAACAATAAAAAAATTTGTTTTTCACAATTCACATGAAAATAAAAAAGAAAAACAAAAGGATAATTAAACTAAAAAGATGTGTAAAAGGACAAAATTACCCTCATATGAGGCACTTGAGCTGCTTAACAGACTTTACCAGTAAGGACCAATTAGGCAACAAAATACATACCATATGGATCATAGGCGAATGATCGTGTGAGAAGTTGAATTAACGGTGAGAAACGTGAGAAATAGATCTAAACCGTTGATCTCTTTTAATCTTAAGCCCCCCATAAATTGCGGCTGAGAAGAGAGTTGATCTGGTGCATCTTGGTGCATCTCATTTTAATGTGCGTTCATTTCTTATCCAACGATTGATAACCACTACTCACGGTTCTCACCGTTAAATCAACTTCTCACCGGAACCCAACTCATGGATTATATCTATAGTTTTTTCACTTTAGGGACCTTACTTGCAATAATTGGTATACCTCAGGGACCAAACATGTAATTTAACTCTATTTATTTTAATAAAAACAAATAAATTGTTTTTTAATTTTTTCCCTAATTGGGAATCTCCTCTGTTCGAAAAAGGGTACCCTAGAAAAAGGTGAGTAGGTGGTGACCATTACAATTTATAAAAAACGAAAAATGAATATTCGAAGGGCAAATTTGTCACTTTAAAAATTTATACAGAACACCTTTTGGCATCAAGCTCAGCGTCTCAGCGCGTTAAAAATTCAAAAATAACCCAAACGGCGGTACTTAACGCCGTTAACTTATCCACTATATATACGTCCTTCCGCGTCAGATTCAATAATAATTACTCAAAAAAAATCTAGAGAGAGAAATTGCTTGCGAGTTCAAGAGGAACTGTTCAAGTTCTTCGCAGATCAGACGCAGTTATATGTAAGAAATCTTGTTACATTTTTACTGTTTTTTTGAATTTATGTAACTGTTATGCGTTGTATATAGCAATGTTCTTGTAATTTTAGAAGTAATTGGATTCTAATTAGATCTACATTACTCTTCGATTTTTGGAGGGTTTGTTTTCCGGATCGGCGTTTTCTTCTGGATTTTTTCGGATTTTTATTTTTGTTTAGGTTTGATATGGAAGCTTGTCATTGGAAATGTGATATTTTTGTGTAAAGTTTACTGTGAACTTATGAGAGATTGAGATAATGTAGCATTTGAAATGGGCCGGGTCGCCGCGGATTAGTCGGTGCTGCCCAATTGGATGCCCGGATACCACGGGTGCGTGTGTGTGTGGGCTTAGCCAAAGTTGCCGTACAAAAAAAAATTTGAAACAAACATAAGGAGCTTCGTTTTGGTGACAAATAAAAGCATAAAATTTTTCGGATGTTGGTTATTGATGTAAAATTGTTGGCTATGAGTTCTGATGGGTGTATTGTCTTGTTTGTGGAGCTCGAGTAGTATTATTGGTAATTGTATGAATTTAAGAGCGTGTCATTTTTCTGGAGTGGGGGTGGGGATGATTTTGAAGCTCAAATGTAATTGGGTAGAAGGTGGATTCTGTAGTGTAATACTTTTAATAAGCTCTTGACCTCTGAACTTGAAGTTTTTCATCTAGATTTCTTTATCTATCTCCTCATCTTTGTGTGCGCGTGTTGGGAAGGGGTGGGGGTCCTTTCAGGCTTGCTATGAGTCAGCTATAGAACCACATAATAAAAACTCACAAGGCTCATATACATCTATTTTCTCATATAATGGTGTCTATTTCTTATCCTGAATGGTGATGAGTGGGTACCAAGACATGCGCGAATGATTTCTACTTGTATGATTTTGGAATTCTGCTGTTTATAATTATATATATGAAATTATAATTTTGATGCTAGGTAAAAGTAGATTTTTCCTCTATATTGCTTGGCTTATCGGCTTATCCAGTCTTAGTGGAGCAAAATGTCTGTGCCTAATGATTCAATTTATTGATTGCATAGTTGTGAAAAGCGCGCCTAGGTGCTGATGCGCATAAGGCGCAAGGCTTTGGGCTTTTTTTAGAAGTCAAGGCGAGGCACGTTGCAGAGGCGCACCAAGGCGCAGCGCCTTGGGCTTAGGCGCGCTTCACGAATATTGATCTTTTTTTTTTAAATTACTTGCTTTGCCTCTTAGAATTCTGCAGAAAAAACTTAATAATCAAGTCAACTATAATATTAATGATGCCTTTTAAGTTTTAACCTCCTAGACTTCTACAAAAAGGAGTTATGAGGCAAGTGATAAGTCTATATGATCTATTCCATTCTTATCTCCTATAAAAAGAGTAACTAGATAATTCTCCCTATAAATACAATCCATATCTATTATTCTCCCTCAAGTCTTTTAAGACCTCTTACTCAAGACTTTATTTAGATATGTTTGATATTCATATTACTACTTTTTTGAAATTGAAATTGAACTATGCTTTATATAATGGTACTTGAGTTGATATTTCTACTTTTTATATGATGGTATTTGAGTTGTGTATTACTATGTATGTATGTACGTATTTATGTGTGTGTGTATATATATATACATATATATTATTTTATAATTCAATGCGCCTCGTATTCTTGAGGCCCGTGCCTCGCGCCTAGGCCCCAAGACCCCTTTGCGCCTAAGTGCGCCTTGCGCCTTTAACAACTATGATTGATTGAATGACTAGGTGCATTTCTTTGTTTGGAAAACTGTCGTTGTCTGCCTTTTACTTCTTCTATCTTCTTAAACTGTACTCATTGCATCCTTCTCAACCATTTTTTATTTATCTGGAAAGCATATGTACAAGCTCAACATATTGGATATCACGAGTGGTAGATTTTAATACTGTTGAAGGATGATGAGAGAAAGGCAGGTTCATGGAAGAATGCAATACGTGATGTGCAATCACATGTGACATATGGCTATAATTCAACATATATAAAATGAAGGTTCCCACTTATCATAGTTGATCTTGGGAAGGTAGAGAGTGCAACTAATTTTGTCCAATTGTTCATAACGAGATGGAAATGGATATGTTTAGATCAATCCAAATGAACTCGTTTATATTGAAACTTAAGGATTATTCTCAACATGATGTTCCCGATCCCTCTTCTTAAATTTGATTAAGCTTATGATTGTGCCACTAGCAAATCTCTTCTTAGTGGATATGATGCACTTTGTGCTAAAGTGTGAACATAGGTTCTAAAAAGCTAGATTGTTATTTAGGTTTGCAACTGTAAAAGCTGAAGAAAATTGAATTGAAAGCCTCACATAAAAAATATGCATCTTTTATTGGTGAATATCCCTAGGTATGTGATAAGAGTTGAACCATGTTCTTCATAAGATGATAGAAATGTCAACATTGACATATAAGGGTATCTGGTTAATATACTTGTGTGTTTTAGGTAAACTAAAGATACTTGTGGTATAGACCATTAACAAATGGTTGTAAATCTGTAATTCACTTCCTTTTAACAAGGCATGCATTATCTAGGAATCTTATGGTGCTCATCCATTGGCAAAGTTATTGCTGAATCACCTGCAAAGCGAAACAACATGACAAAGAGGACTAGGCACACCACCAAACCAAAGGTGCTCTTTTAAGGACAAACCAAACCAAACCAAGCAAACCCAACATACCTGCGGTCTGGGAAGGGTGGGATGTATGCAGTCCTGGCTTCTACCCTCAAAGGGTAGTGCTCTTTTAAGGACAATTATTTTCAAATAATAGGCAGGTATTTGCAGGAATTATTGTTAAGCAATAAAATCTAATGGTACAAATGTTATTTCAATTTATTGCACAAAACTAATAATATCAAGATCGAAGGTTAGTTGTGTTTATAGTAGTAAAAGTGTACCATTTTTATTGTAGTCGCTTTTGTAAAGCACACCACACCATTTAGTATTTTAGTAGTAGGTTTTGGAATTACATTTTTCATACTGTAGAACATTTTGAGATATTAATATATTATAAAATAATTAATAAAAATAAACACTGATTGAGTAGACCTGGGTGACTATAGTCTATATGTATGATGCTTGTATATTCTATTTGTAACTCTGTCTTCTCTGCAGTCTAATGGGAATGGAGGTGGCTGATATATGTTTGGACAAGGAGGCAGATTGTGTCATGATATATTCAAATGATCATTCTGGTGATTCAAGTAATGATACTACCAGTAACAATGGTTCAGTGGAATCCAATGTTTCTGTCAATGGGAACTCAAAGCCTGATATTCAGACAACAAATGAAGTTAAAGAGTTTGAAGTGGAGAAATGTATTGTTGAAGACGTGCAACATACAAAAGAACTTTGCCAAGTTCAAAGACGTGAGGAAGATGACACATTGGACTGTGAAACCTGCTTGGTGAAGGAGAAGACGACATCTGACACGCAGCAAACAGAAGGCGAAAGCAAGAAGTCGAACATAATCATCAGACCTTCAACCAAATCTGCAGTTGGACATGCGAAAATAAAACACACTGTTCCACAGCCATTCGCTCTTGCTACTGAAAAGCGTGCTCTATTTGGAACTCGTCCTGTTGGTACGGCACCTCAGGCTGGTAATCTTGTAGCCAAGTCATCTCATCCAAACAGTTCTCCTGCTCAAGTTACAAAGAAAATAACTGAGGTAATTTCCCAAGTTGAATATATGTCTTTTTTTTTTACAGTATTGTGGCTTAATGATATTAAAATTCATGTAGCAAATGGACGTTTTCCTATGTTTAGACCTTGGTTGTTGGAAAACAGCAAAAACGTGGGTGTTGCTCACCCTGGGATCTATTATAAAATGAAGAATAATAAGAAAGACTGATGATGCAGGGAACAGAATTTAAACTTTAAGGTACATTAGGGGGAAATGGGTTGACCCACCCAGAGAACCATAAAAGCAAACAAGCATCATGTGGCAAAGTAAATACAAACGATAGCATGTTGGTAGTTGGCTTAGGCTTTGAAATGAAAAATCAAATGCTAAAAACCCATAGGAGCAGAGGTCATCTAAATGATGTTTTTATGCAATCAGTTAGGGGCCGTTTACCAAATTCTTACCCAATACGCACATACCGGCATGAGATTCACCTTCATTCACCGTATCGTGTAACATCCTTAGCCTTGAAAATGGATAGTTGGTAAGCATCTTAAACCTGGTAAGCGCTTACCGTTTCTCACACTTACCTGGTAAGCGCTTACCGTTTCTCACACTTACCGGGTAAGACTTTTGGTCCTTGCCTTATCTCTTACCGGGTAAGCTTCTCGCTCCTTTCCATGCTCAATCAATAAGGTAAATGATATTGGTAAGCGCTTACCCGGTAAGCATTTAGTGAACGGCCAATATTGCCTTCAGTAGGAAGATGGATAGAGGAAGTAATGCCCTTATTCTTCTTTTGGGTGTGAGCCCAGTTTGCCAGCCAGCCAGCTATCTTATTGTCCCGCGTTTGCATATGGTGTACAGTACATCCAGGAAGAATCATACGCTTTTTATGCCTAATAGACCATACACTGAAACACTTAGCCGATGGTGTTGGAGCTAGGGTGCGTGAGTGCTCCCTTTTGCCACATCCTTCAAGCTTTCACATAATAATCTTGTACTCCCTCCGTCCCAAAATAAGTGTCCACAATTGACTTGACACACAGTTTTAGACATGCATAATTATTACACATTTTTGTCACCAAATGACATCTTTACCCTTATTTAATGTTTCTCTTTCTTCACAACTCTTATATATTTGTGCATTAATTAAGGGTAAATGTGAGAATTTACTTATCTACTTTTTGAAAGTGGACTCTTATTTTGGGACAAACATAAATAGAAATGTGGACACTTATTTTGGGACGGAGGGAGTATATATGTTGTATCCATATTTGTATTAAGAATGCGAAAAGAGTGTCAATATACAATTTTAGTAGAGCAAAGCAAAAGAATCATGTTGCTTGTCATGGTCCATGGGAATATCAAAAAATTATAGTGGATATTCCCTGATATTGGATCAATTTGTGATGCAAGATCAGAAGCATGTGTAGTACTGAGCTTTTAGCTTTTCTATTCTCTTGCAGCTAGTCACACCTTCAGTAGCGAGGAAGCCTTTGCAACCAGATAACAAGAAGCATCCGGATGAAGATGATTCTTGTTCTGTGGCATCCTTGTATCCATATCTGCATTTGCCCCTTTTCTATTTTTTCTTTTTGCTATTCTTTTTTGCATTTGTTTTAGTTCTTAACAACACAAAGTACTGCTGCATCAGCAAGAACTGTAATGTCTAAGCCAACTTCTGCATCAGCTCCTGTGTTCAGGTGTAGCACACGTGCAGAGAGACGGAAAGAGGTGAAAAGTTTGTTAACTCTTGCATGTTAACATCTCTTACAGATACTATCAGAATGTTAACTGCAGATATGTTCTTGATTTTGTGTTCATTCACATCAGTTTTATTCCAAATTAGAGGAGAAACAGCAAGCACTGGAGGCTGAAAAAATTCAATGTGAGGCAAGGACCAAGGTACACATCTCTGATCTTTATTAGTTATAATTTGTTTTCTCAACTCTCTTCTTTGTGTCATGTGAACTTGAAGTTTATGCTTGTCTTTTGTTTTGCCTAAGTGCCTTGGGTTTTATATTTAATAGGAAGAAAAAGAAGCAGCTCTCAAGCAATTGAGAAAGAGCTTGTTATTTAAGGCAAACCCAATGCCAAGCTTCTACCACGAGGGACCACCACCAAAGGCTGAGCTAAAGAAGGTAATCCATAAATTATTTAGGTTCTCATGTTTCGTTAGCACAATTTTATACGAGGATGACGAAGGTGAAAAGCTATATACTTTGCAAATGTGACAATTATTAGTAACATTTAACACTAGCTACAATTGTGCTTGCATGAGGTTCCCCATAGGTTTTTATGATTTTGATTTTGCTTGGTTCTTGTGTAGTTTTTTTTTTTGAACGGCAAGTTAACACACACACACGTTCCCGGGGTATCCGAGCTCCCACTTAAGGGTGCCACCCGACTAATCCCCGTCGATCATGACCCAACCCAATTAAGGGTACCACTATGTGGCAGGCTCATGATCATGGATGTCACAGAATGCTCACCACGGGGTTCGAACCTGGGTAGTCAGGGATACCATCCACTGCCTGCCCCCCCCCCCCCCCCCCCCCCCCCGGATGTTACCTTACCACTGTGCTACAATGGTGAATTTGTCCTTATAGCATGAGTACAACTTGTAGACCCACCTCTTTGCCTACACAATTACTATATTTGTTATTTACTTGTCTTATCCTAAGCAGTTATCACACTTCTAAACTGGAATCACGACAAGGCTGCGATTTGCTATAGCAGTTGGTTATCACGGTGGTATAGTAATACATATAATATAGTAATATTCAACAGAAGCATAAAGTTTCAACAACAAATTATATATGTAATACCTATCTAGTACTTAATAATCTAGAGACTAGAGATTAGTCTAACCACTAACTGTCCACCCTTGCACCATGGAACTCAACATTCAGCAACAGATTAAACCACTGTTCTAAGCCTTTTGAAGTAAAAGTATATTTGTGTTGATTTTTTTTACGTGAACCATGCTGCAGACAAAACTAAAAAGTACAACTGTTTTAAGAAAAGCATCATTTTGACACACACTAACTTGTATGTTTCTGGCCAAATTTAGTACGCTAGGATTATACTGTGTAAACTTACACTAATCATATGCTTCACATCCTTCTCTGCCTTCTAGCCAAAATAGTGTAAAGAAAGGCTGAAGTAAGGCATATCGTATGATTTGTATCCTTCTTTGATGGTAGCAACAACAACCTTCTTTCGTTCCTCGACAATCGACGATTGGCAGCAAAAACTTTTCTTCCATAAGCTGCCAGAGTGCACAGCAATTGATGGCTACGACCTTCTTCCATTCTACGACAATGACGGTTGACCTGGGCAGCAACAGCCGTTCTTCCTTTATCAGCAAGAGTGCATGACAGTGTACAAGCTTCTTTCGTTCTTCAAAAATCGACAGTCGGCCTAATAACACTTAATGGCCTAATGATGATGTATGGTATGCCTCTGTCGTGCTAAACAACGGTGATGGCCCATCGATGCCTTATGTCACTAAGGTGTCGTTTGTTTTTTAAGAGGTCTAAAGTCTGAATTCTTAATTTAGTTATGATTAATAAGAGGTGGTGTGTAAAAAGGTCTGAACGATTCAGACTTAAGAGTCATTAAGAGTTTTTTTTTTAAAAACAAACAACCCCTAAAACTTCCAAAAGATAAATAGCGGGGTTCACACTGCTAAAGGATGTCCAAAAAACAATGGAATCGCAGCATATCATGCTGCTATTAGCGGTATCGCAAAATGGCAACTGATATTTGGTCGCCGACTGCTAACAACATCACCACTAGCATCACCACTGCTATGCCACTACCACTGCTATAGTGGCACGATTAACTACCTTATCTAGGGTAAATTGCATAAGAACCTTGAGATTTGGCTAGAGTTTGCATCTTTATCCAATTTCTTGTTCTGGCCTGTTTAGACAGTCATTTAAATTCAAGCAATGTTGCACCTACCGATAAATATCAAACCTTCTACTTGGTTCTAATTGAAGGACTTAATATAGTTGCAACTTTTTACTGAAGAGGCCAAAGACAATCTGTGAAGTCAAAGGGTAGCACATTTGACATCCGGGATTTCGTAGTCCATGCATGACGTGGGACATCTCTTTGAAGAAAAACAAACTAAACCAAACAAACCCCGTATATCCCACATGGAAGTAAGGTACGGGGAGTACGATGTATGCACACTTTTCTTTTTACCTCAAGAGGTAGAGGCCGTCTTCGAGAAGACCTCAACTTGTGCGAAAAGATTTAGGAAGCTTAGCTAGGAGCCACAGTTTTGCAAACATATTTCTGCAGAATTAGAAAAAATTGCAAAGGGTCTAAAACAACGAAAAAACTTGAAGTCGCAAAGACAGGTTGGACAAGGACCGTGAGACCTCTAAGCCAACAAGATATACTAAAAAGCGCACAAGACATCCAAAGATTTCCCTTTTATCTATCCTATGGCTCGCAAGCTTATCTGTTGACTCTCTCTCTCTCTCCCTCCTGTCCCATTCTCTACCCTCTTATCCCCTCCCAATTGCATGAACTCCTTTCCCATTCTCTACCCTCTTATCCTTATCCATGGACTCCTATCCGAGGTCATGTCTTCGAATGGTACTAACGTCTCCATGTCCCGGTCTCAGCTGCTCATCTAGTGCTCTTCTCGCCTGCCTTTCCTCCTCACCCCACGACCTTGACGCTTTCTACCCTCCTAACTGGTGTCGTGTCTCATGTGAATGTGCCCAAACAACCGCAGTCTTCCGTTTTGGAACATATCTTAAAAGAAAATATCCGTGGCATTTATATTGAGAAGGGGCTTTATGAGATGTATTGGTAACCGGGGTAGGTGAAGATACATGTGGGAGGAAGTCATCACGAGAGATTTGATTCATCAGGAGACACCATGGGTGGTGCAGTTTTCTTGTGCTTCTCTATGTTCTTTTTCTCTCCCTCATTTTAGTTTTATTTTTGTATAGAGATCTGGGGTGAGGCAGTGCATTATAGATGATGTTGTGCTATGGAGATGATATAACCTGTGGTGTTTAGTGGGTTTAGCGGTTGTCTGGTGGAATGCTTTTATGCTCTGTTACTAGAGTTTGAATTTACTGATTCTGTTTAGATTAAAGATGATTTTGTTTAGATTAAAGATAAGATGGTTGTCCAGCTAAAGCGGTTTAAAATTTAAACAAGTAAACAACTACTGACATTAATCACCATTGCAGATAGTACAAGTGATGCTCCACAGGCATGGCTTATTGTAGGAACTTAAAATGTAACCGGTAATTCATGGCAATGCTTACGTTACAAAGGAATAGAAGTTCAAGTTTCAGTCCCGAAAGAGTAAAAATAAGGATCGAGAACTTGAGATAGCTCTGATTTGGCAATAACTTATTTCTTTTTGTGCAAACAAACTCTCTTATTGTACCTATAGTCTGCTATTTTCTTCATTCTATACTTTGGTCTGCTATTGTCTTCATTCTATATTTTGGCCAGTTGGGCCAACTAGTTTCGGGACAAAAGACTTGTTGACTGGTTATTAGATTGATTAGTCTAAGGGGCCGTTTACCAAATGCTTATTGGGTGTCACTTACCTTATCGGGTGAGCATGGCAAAAACCGAGAATCTTATCTGGTAAGAGGCATAGCAATAGCAAGGACCTAGAATCTTATCTTCTAAGTGAGGGAGAAGAGAATATTATCCTGTAAGTGAAGGGAAGAGAATCTTATCCTGTAAGTGAGGGAGAAGACTCTTAAGGGGCGTTTGGTTCGCAGAATGTGATGGAATCTGGTGGAATTGGAATGTTGAATTCCTTTGACCTGATTCCATTCCGTTGTTTGTTTCAAGTTTTTCGGTGGATGGAATCTTTGAATTCCAATAAATTCCATAGATATAGGATTTGAACATTCCATTATAAAACCCAAGGATTTCAATGGAATGAAATCTCATATTTTGATAATTCCAAAGTTACCCTTTACCCCAAACTAAACCCTACTGATATTGATTATCAGCATACACCAACTCTCTCTCTCCTCTCTCTCTCTCTCCCCTCTCTATCTCTATCTCCACTCTCTTTCTCTCCTCTCTCCTCTCTTTCTCTCCTCTCTCTCATTTCTCTTTCTCCTCTCTCTCCTATCTCTCTCCCCTCTCCCTCTCTCTCCCCTCTCTCTCTTTCTCTCTCTCTCTCTCTCCTTTCTCTCTTTATCTCTCTCCCCTCTCTCCCCTCACTCTCTGTGCATCATTCATGTGCTAAAATAATCAAAACAATTTTAGTTAAAAATTAAACTATTTAATGACTATTTCATTAAAGTAATTTTTGTTTAAAAAAATTAAAATAATCAAAAAGGGTATTTTGGTCATTTACCAAAATTCCATTCCAATTCCGAAGCTACAATCTGTGAAGCAAACAGAAAAATTCCAATTCATTTAACAAATTCCATTCCAATTCTGTCAACCAAACAGGTGGTCAAACCTGACAACATTTCATTCCAATTCCTTCAAAGTCAAATTTCTTTGACAGATTCCATTCCATCCAAAAACATTATGCGAACCAAACGCCAAACGCCCTCTTAGGGGCTGTTTGGTTGGTTTTCCATTAAGTCTTGTATGGACAATGTTGTATGTGTGGATTAATCTACTTATATGGATTGGGAAACTTTTTGTTTGAGAGGGTTTTTTTAATAGATGGAAGGAGTGTTTTTTAATTGGGAGGGACAGGTTTGGAAAAAACTTGGCTTTCTGCATAAACCTCCCACCAAAAAAGAAAAAGAAAAAAAGAAGCTTACTGAAAAGCCTTATATCATTAAGCCACTACCAAATAGTCATGTATAGCTGACCGAAGAAGCTATGAGTCTCATTAAGCTCATTAAGTTGCTAACAAACAAACTCTTACTTGATTAACTCTTACCGGAAAAGAGACACCAGTAATCTATTTTGATGGCCGGGAATGTTACTCAAACAAGGTAAGTGTGGGGTTTGACATTTGTTGGTAAGTGTTTGGTAAATGGCCCCTAAAGTCCTTTTGTTTCAGTGTTTCACGGAATGAATAAAATGCCCTAGTGAATTTGGTCTTTTGATTTGATCCTAGACACATGCAAACTTAACAATGGAACACTAAGGGAGTTTGACCAAGGATCTACATAGGGATAAGGCTTGAGGCGAAGGATCGTGTGAGAAGTTGAGGTGAACGTGGGAAGCGTGAGAAGTGGATCTGAAGCGTTGATCACTTTTAATCAAATGCCTTCCCATGAATTGTGTCTTAGAAGGGAATTGATCCAGTGCATCTTATCTCGGTGTATCTCATACTAATGTGCATCCATTTCTCATCCAACGGTTGATAACCCACTTCTCACGTTTCTCATGTCAACCTCAACTTCTCATTGGAACCCAGCCTTGAGATTTGAATAGTCTTGGATTGCTAAGGGATGCACACAATCTTAAGGATCAACATTATGCATGACATATAAGCCCCACAAAACCAACCACTTTACTTCTTGGGTCCTTAGGGTAGAGGTTAGGTTTGCTTACGCCTTACCCCTAAGACCCCACCCCTGGGTGGGATAGTTTGGTTTGGTTTGGTTTTTATAACGTATATGCCCCTATGATGCTTCAATTATATCACAAGAAACTTAAGAATCCCATTTATATATCTATTGTTTACTAGACATTGGAGGAAAAGAAATCTCTCACAAAGTTGACAATAGACATTCACACTGAAATTATTTTGTTGATACTATTACTCCCTCTGTGATCTGTCCCTTGAATATAAATCTTTCCGCCCCAAAATAAATGTCCATAATAAAAAAATACAGTTTAAGAAATACGTCATTATTACACTTTCTAATTACCTGAATGACAATTTTGCTCTTGATGGAGGAAAACTTTTTCTCCCTCTTTCCATCTTATCAACTCTTAAATATTTGTTTGTCATACTTATAGGATAGAGTTGGAAAATTAGTACTCCCTCCATGGCTCCATCCCAAAATAAATATCAACAACGAAAAAGACACAGTAGGAATTACATCATTACACTTTTTAAATAATTAAATGACAATAAAACATGGTTAAATAATTAATTAAAAAGACACGGAGGGAATAATTAATTTCTCTATCTCATTATTAAGGATAGAATTGGAAAGTAGATACAAAATTTTGGGTATGCACGTGAATACAGTAACATAACAAAATATGGTTAATAGCCAAAACAATTCTCTTAAACTATATATCTAGTGATAGTTCCAATTCTCATAGAACGGATTTTAAATGGAAACACATAGCTGATCATGTGTTAAAATATGTGTTTCACTTCAATGACAGCCGCCACCAACTCGTGCAAAATCACCAAAGCTGGGCAGAAGGAAGAGCTGCAGTGATACGGTCAGTTTTAACAAAGGAAGAGGTGCACATGCCAGAGTTCGCCATAGTCTTGGTATCTACAGAGAGACAACAAAACAAAAGGACAACATTAAGTTTCAGAATCATGATGGTATCGACAAAATCAGTGAGGAAACAGAGGCAAACATAACCCAAGACTTTGATACGAAGATTGATATGCAGTCTTGAATCCCGTAAGTTTTCTAATTTATACAATCTCTATTGTATTTTTGTTTTAACTTTATTTATCTCCTCCTGCAAGTGATTTTCTTAACCTGTTTGTTTTGGTGGATCAATATTTATCATGTATGAAGTGTAAATTAAATTGCAACCTTTGCTCTTATCTATGGATAAAATGTTGTACTGTTATATTGTAAATCCTGTTTTTTTCTCTCATAAAAGGACTGTTCTACAATATTACAATATGCAATTTGTGTGTATTATGATCGAAAACTTTTCATTGAACACTTAGGTCTACGTAGCGGTGTAAATGATCAAAAACCTAGGTGGGCTCGTGTCGAGTCGAACTTGTTTGTTTGACTATCCTAACCAAGCTTCAGCTGAGAGCATCCACAATGGTGGACTATTTCATTGGGGTTTTTTCTAAAAAAATTTCGAAAAGGTGGGACCCACATGCAAAAAAAACAAGGCTATTGAAAGCTGTAACTGCACGAGCAAAAAAATAGGGGTTTCTCTTGTTTGGAGTTTTTTTCTTTCACATGTCTAGCGCAGTGGTTAAAAAGCTCTCCAAAAAGCTCCAAGTTAGCCAATCTCAAATGAGTCAAGTCAATTGAGCCTGCTCAACTTATACAAGCCGTAGTGTAATCATGTTTGTTTATTTATGTCTAGTTTCGTATGATCCAAGGTTTTAAACGACCCCATGGGTGTGATTGAAGGTTGGCAAGTCACGAGCCGAGCCCAAGGCTGTATGTGGTTTTCGCTAGCTTGTGATGCGGTTGACCCGAATGAGTAGTTTTGTATGGGCATAGGTGAGCAAGAAATACAAACTCAAAGGTCACCATTTAAATCTGATAATTTGTTAATAACCTATAAGAAACAATGACTACACAAATGTGTTTGGCCCTTACGCCAAGTAAGAGAGTCTATGAACAAATGTGGTGAAGGATCTTGTTTTAGGTTGTGATACATGCATCTTGGATTTTATATTTTTCGATTACTTTTACAAAAGTGGATTTTGTGTTGGATATGTTATCGTGTGGGTGTCTCTTTGCTATTCATAATTCATGTAAAGTAGAGATGGATATTTGTATCTAGTCTTACGAACGACTTGACCAAATGAAGACCGGTCCATGGTGTTATAAGCCAAACCATTGGGCTCTTTTTGAATTGTGTCATTTTGAGCTATATCTGCACTCATATTAGATAAATTATTGACCGATTTGGACTAGATAAAAGACCTGGTGTCGACTTTTCTTCAAAAGTTTGTTGTTTTTTTATTGGGTCTTTTTAATCAATGAGACTCACTTTGGACTAGACCAAACCAAAACCAAACTTTTTGGAGTGATCTTAGACCAAGCCAAACTGTCAGTCTTGAATTAGGCCGATTGACTTACCAGCTAGCGTCTCAACGGACAACTAAGGGACGTGGATATAATATACAACTAAGGGGTGTTTGGTTAGAGATAACATGCAGTAAGTAATGAAATTGAAAATAAAATTAAACTGTTTGATTTTATATAATATAATTTTTATAAGCCTAAATTTTTATTACTGGTTAAATTTGGGAGAAGAGGGAAATAAAAATAAAATTTATTTATTCCTAATTTTATTTTTATTTCCCTGTCTGAATCAAACAGGCTGTGAAAGTATTACCTAATAATGATTATAAATATTATTTGCTTGAAGGGACTCTCTTCATGGATGAAGAGTCATTTTCTTTCCATATCGTTTACTGTGGATGTTTTAAAAACCAAAAGAGGTAATTTCAAAATATAAATTTAATAATTTCTCAATTTAATTTATTTTTTACTATTAAGTTGAATGTGATAAAAAATCGTTTATGACATAATCATGTGTTTACAATATTCAAAATTATTTTATAAAAATTAAATTATGATTTTATGAAAATAACAAGTATTTTTTATAATCATATATAATATTAATTATTTGTAAAAAAATTCTGTTTTATTTATGATTAAGTCCTATTTATCATTATTATCTGCCTCAACCTATATGAAAAAGAAATAAACTAGTGTCTTTAAATCAAAGTTAATATCACCAAATTTATGTAGTAGATACTAGGCTGAATTACACATTTACTTTTTATTGTATTTTTGCATTTTTGCACTCCTAAAGTCCCTCCTAACAAAATTAAAAGCATTTCCTTAACCTAGTTAAATCTTGAGGCATTTTAGTCCTTTTCTACCTTTTTTTTGTTACTTTATGTTATAAAAAAGAGTGAATTATATAAATGGTCCCTCGTGAATGTTTGGATTTCACTAATCGTTCCTCCAATTCTGAAAGTACATTGGTGGTCCCTAAAAGCGAGATATGGTGTTCAAACTCATCCCTGACGCTAATGTCGTCCACTGAGCTGCCATAAGAGGCCACATGCGCCCCTCACGTGAGGGGCATTTTTGTCATTTCAACTTTCCCTCTATTTCCTTTTTTATTTCTGTTTATTACCAAACGACGTTTCATTCTCCTATCTCCTTCATCACCTGCACTCGATTTCACTTACGAATAAATGCAATGGGACGAACTGAGTGGCAAATACGAAGTAGCTCAGATGATACTGATTATCCAGAGATATATGGTATGTAGAATTTCAGTTTTGAAACTTCATCATTGCTTACACATTGTATTGATTTGAGCTAGGTTTTTGATTAAGTGTGTGTTACTGTAAATTTCAGGTATTTATCCCACCCTAATCACGTTGAAGATACATCATGGAGGTGTGTTCACAAAGAAACCTAGAAGGCTATACGTGAGTGGTAAAATAAACTTTGTAGACTTAGTTGATACTGATGAATTCTCTGTACATGAGCTAAGTGCAATGCTTGCTGACATGGGTTACAAAGACCCTGTGCCTATGTATTATCACTTTAAAGTTCCAGATATGGATTTAGATTACGGTCTAAGGCCTTTAGGGAATGATGATGATGTGTTGCACTTTTTTAAATACTTTCCAAAACATAAGCTTGCTGATGTATTTATTGAACATTGGAGGACAAACCTTTAACATATTTTACCTCACCCAATGTTGCAAAAGTTGTAATAGAGGAGCTTGATGAGGATGTGTCACCTGAACTCAATAGGAGACCAAAGAAGTCTGTCCATGGGGATGGTAATTCTTGTAAGAAAAAATTGTTTCTTGGTTGGGTTAATGAAGAGCATGTTGATGAGACTCACACAATAGGGGGTACAGGGAAACTGTAGTAGAGAAGGAATGTTTGGGGGTTAATACTGATGCAACTAACACAACAAGGGAATCTGTGGATCAAAGTCAAGTAGGTGGTCAAGAAGGAGTAAATGTGGATAAAAGTCAAGTAGGTGGTCAAGAAGGAGTAAATGTGGATAAAAGTCAAGTAGGTGGTCAAGAAGGAGTAAATGTGGATAAAAGTCAGGTAGGTGGTCAGGGTGGATTATATTTTGACCTTAATGACACAGACTTAATGATTTGGACATATTTAATGACTTTAATCCTTTTGATGATGGAAACAATGACATTGGTATTGAAATCAACATGGGTCAACAACCTGGAGTAAATGTGGATCAACCTGAGCAAGCTCCAAGCCCACAATGCAAGGACATGTAAGCGGCAGACTAGTGGAAGTCAAGCTTAGGTCATTTAACTATGGAAAAACTTTGTAAACATCTGTGTAATGTTGTTTATTTTGGGAAACTTGTACCACCTTTTGGCCATATGGTGAATTTGCAGATGCAGGTTATGTAATGGACAACATGGGCTTCAATGCCTTTTTTGGTAATATTTGGTATGAAATGGTTTGGCTATTTATTACTGTGTTACATTAATTTGGTTGAATTTTCTTCATTAATTTGTTTTAGAGTACTCTTTGTTTTATGTGGAATTTTGACTATTTTGTAATTGGATTTATATCTAAGGCTGTGTCCTTTTTGAAGAACAATAAATGCATAACAATGACACTAACACCCAACTCAGATTGAAGAACAATAATTTAGTTAAACATTAAACTGTTTACATTACTTAGGAAACAAACATCACTATCCAACTAAACAGTCAAACACTGTTTTACATCAAATAAAAAAGTAGGAAACAAACATCACTATCCACGTGAAACAACAAAAAAGCTTCCATATTTGTCTCTGCTTATGTATTTCTTGAATGTCACTTTCAAGCTTGTTCTTTGATTTCAATAGGCCATTTATGATTGTCATAGAACGTGAAGAAATTGGGGGGGTCAACCCAACTAAAGAAACCATAATTCCATACCCATTCAACAAAACAAATCAAAATCAGCCTAAATTAACCAAAATTCACAACAAAATAAGACAAAAAATGTGGAACAGGGCGACATACATTTCTCGAACAACAGTTGAATCGACGCCCTGGATTTGTTTCTGTCCACGATGTTCGAGTGATGGCAGGCAAACCGCAGTTACAGTACAACATGGGTGGAACTATCGGACGAACCATGGTTGATTGGAGATGCAGAGTGCGAAAGAGAGAGACAGAGAAGAGGGAGGTCGATAGGGACGATGATGATTTATGAACGTTGGGGAGCCGTTTGATAATGAAGAGGAAATAGAGGGAAATGGTGAAATGACAAAAATGGCCCTCACGTGAGGGGAACATGTGGCCTCTAACGGCAACTCAGTGGACGTTAGCGCCAGGGACGAGTTTGGGCACCATATCTCGCTTTTAGGGACCACCAATGTACTTTCAGAACTGGAGGGACGATTAGTGAAATCTAGACATTCACGAGGGACCATTTATGTAATTCACTCATAAAAAATTATAAAAACAAAATATATTTTTATTATACACACACAAACGAGGCAACCACCCTACCAACTATCACTCCTCTGACCATCTTCCCCTTCATCTCTACAACACCCTCCTATCCAGAACCATCGTTGATCTCCTACTTGATGACATCGTCTTCCTCCGTTGATAACCTAATTTCGAAAACCACCATTGTGAGTATTTCTCGTCTTCTTCCACAAAGTCCATCCAAATGATGGTTGTTATTGAACTTGTATATGAAGCTAAACGAAATTTCTCCCTTTTGTATATAAGGTTAAAAAGTGGATGAGATGAAGGCCGAAAACAACGAAAAAAGGGTTGAAACAGAAGTTGGGGCATGGTTGTCTCAGTGTTGTTGGAGGAACAAAAGGAAGGAAGAAAATGCTATGACATGAATTGATGGTGTCGAATGGTTCTTTTGGATTCTCTTTTTTTTTGGTGGGGGGGGGGGGGGGGGGGGGGGAGATGCCGAAGATGGTGAAGGGGGTGGGGGATGCCAGATCAAACATGTAATTCACTCTAAATACTACGAAATGACGAAACCCTTTTTTGCCCGAAAATGCTTTTAGAAAAAAAATGTTTTTCTTTTTCCTTTTCTAAAAGCATTTTCCATATATATATATATATATATATATATATATATATAGGGGACCATTCAAGGGAGAACTTGGTTGTTTGTGATAACCATGAGATCCAATCTCAACCACAAACCAATTAATAAATTAGAAAATTATTAATTTTGGTAATTTTAACTTATGATTTTAATTAAAGGCAACTTAGGTATTTTAAAAATAGTCTTTCTCCTCCTTCCTCTCTCTTCTCTCCGGCGAACTTTTTTCCGGCAAACTTTATTCCAGCAAAAAACATGATGCACACTGTGATACCCTTAATAAAATAATGAAAAGATATAGCATGATACACTTAGTAAAGCAAAACACTACCTGATACTATGTGACACACTTCGTAAAACAAGAAAAATACATTGTGATACCCAATAACTTTTAACAGTAAGGCATTACAATGACTATGATATATACTGTGATACCCAAATAACTTTGAACAGTAAAGCATTAAATGACTATGATACATGTGATACCCAAAAACTTATAACAGTAACACATTAAATGACTATGATACACACTGTGATACCCAATAACTTGTAGCAGTAAGACATTATATGAATATGATACATAGTGTGATACCCAATAGATTGTGGTCGACGGTTGAGTTTAAATTAATAAATTATGGTAAATTGGAATCATTTAAATTTGGAATGAGTCAAATAAGTAATTGATTTTTTTATTAAAAAAAAATTCAAATTATCAATTTACCAAATTATCCTTTTACTATTTTAAAAACAAAATTAATTATATTAAATGAGTGGCTCACATTGGATCTCACGGTTACCACAAACAACCTAGTTCTCATTTGATTATGCCCCTATATATATAATAGTGGTTTGCAAAGTTTCCACGAATTAATTGGTTTTCAAATGAAACGCACCCTATATATATATATATATATATATATATATATATATATATATATATATATATATATATATATATATATATATATATATATCACATGATCATGTTGTTGGTTGTTAAGAGGCTGAGAAGACTTTAGCTTAGGGTTCACATGCCATTTTTATCACTTTTTATACTTAAATTAGTCTACAAGATTTATCATATATAACTATTTTTAATTATTGAACACAATTTAAATATTTTGATCAACAAACATGACTTTAAGGGTGCGTTTGGTATGCAGGCTGTGTAGGACAGGACGAGACAAAAAAAAAATAGTCCCATGTTTGGTATGCCATGGGACAAAAATCACATGGAACAACATGGGACAAAAATCAGATTTCATGGGACAAAACTTAAGTTTTGTAGTTCCACCAAAATAGGTGGAACAACATGGGACTAAATGTAAGATTACAATATTACCCTCTTTCAAACATATGATTTTAAACCTAAACTAAATGTGGGATAGACAGTTAGTCCCGTCCCATTCAGTCTGCGTACCAAACGCTACCTAAAAGTTAAAAGAGATTTCATATTTTAGAAAAAAAAACAAATTCAGATATTTTATATATATTTTGTACACTAAATTATTAAAAATATATCTACAAAACGACAAAATTTCATCTCTTATAAATATGATTTATTGGTTTTTTAAAAGAAAAAAACGATTTCTAGGTGTGTATATGTGTGTGAAAAGCATGATTAAGATGGTTGAAACTTACATATCTTTAAAGTTGTCCAAAGATGTTTTCCCTTTTATCAACTTATTTAAGGGGCCATCCATATGAAACACAAAACACATATACTCTCTCATCAACGATTGAGGGGAATGCTGTCTGGTTCGAAGCCATTTGTATTAAACTCAAAATGGGCTCGGACCAGGCTTCATTCCCTCCAACGTTTGAGAATTCAACATCCATATACATGCCATTCGATTCCGTCATATAAACAAAAGCTCATAAGAATTTGGCGTATCTACAGGTACTTACAATGCATATGTTGGTAAAAGTGTAGCTAGTGTTATAGCCTTATGATCATATAGGACATAAGGCTGCTATAGGTGTTGTATTAGTTGATGCAAATAGTTGAAATCTTTTACTTTTTGTGATTTTGATTATCTTGAATAATGGTTTTCAATATGTCGTTGCATAACCTTACCTTGGACTCGGAAGCATTTTAAATTTCTTGAGAACAAGCTTTTGATTTGATTTTGAAAAACATCATGAAAGTACTGTTACACAACTTAGCAAAACTGAGGTAGTCTAGAATCAGACAATACATTGTAGATGTAGTTTTTTTTTATAATGCTGTTATAGTTGATCTCAAATCCATAATAACACTGTTATAATTTCCGTTTATGTGATGAAAGTTATATCTTACTTTTAATCTGTAAATTTGGTATTTGAAATATATTTTTAGGGTTTCTTTTTCGATCTATTTCAGAACTCATAGACATATATTCTTTATGACTTTGTCATATGCATTTACCTTCCTACCCCTTATTTCTTTTTTTTCCTTTGAAGTTTTGGATGTTAATTTACCTTCCTACCCATTATTTCTATTTTCCTTTTGAAGTTTCGGATGTAAATTTACCTTTATATCCCTTAATTCTATTTTCCCTTTGAAGTGTTGGAATGTGAATTTACCTTGTTGCCCTTGGGTCTCATGTTTCTTTGTTTCTACCAAATCCCTTGAAAGTTTTATGTAGAAAATATGAGCACCAAACAAACAAATCGCTTTAACTTTTCCACTTTTAGTAGTTGAATTAGTCCTCCTAAATGGACTTTGCTTGTAGACAGTTGCAAAGAATATGAGGCAAACGCCTTTCACTTTCTTATCTTTTCAAGGGTAAAATGGTAATTATATCGTTTTCGTTTTGTTAATATGATATCACATATCAATTAAATTTGACAAAAATGATAAATCAAAGCTCTTTCACCACCAATGATGATTATGTATGTGTGCGAGAACATCGTTTTATCATTTATATCATATTTAACAGTATGCAATCGTATAACAGTTACAATAAAAATTTACGCCCGTTTAAGGGTGTTGCCTCCTATTTTACGATCAAATTTAATGAAAATGTTGAGATGTTTTTATGTATACGACATAAAGCTTCATCGAATATTGATATAATTATGCAATAGGGTCGTCCCAAACTTTTTGGAGGCCATGTTATACCTGTACTAAAAACTATAGATCGTCGGGGTAAAATTAGAAAATTCAACTAAAAAAATCAATAGCAGAATCAAATGTTACAACCTTTTCAAATTGTTTCATTAAAAAAAAATGAGATTTAAAATTTTATTTACTTATTAAATTATTTAAAAAATTATTAACGACTCAAAACAACCCGACCCGTTCTAAACGCCTACATGTTTGACCCAAAATCCATTGACTACCATCATAAGAGCATCTCCAACAACTATGTTAAAATTTTTCTAAATAGAGTAAAAAAGATCAAAATCTCTTAAAAATTTTGCATCCAACTCCAACAGCTATGCTATTTTAGCAACTCTAATATTAATTATATTATTAAAATATTCAATTTATTTAAGTATATTATTAAACTATTCAATATATGGAAAGTTGGGAGAGGAAAAATTTGTTTTTTGGGTGTAATAATTAGTTTTGCGAGAAACTTTTTTTTAGAGATTTCTCTAAATTTAGAGATTTTTACAATCTCTCTCATCTTTTCTCTATTTTAACATAGAGAATAGCATAGTTGTTGGAGCAACAAAAATGCTAAAATCCTATTTTTTTTTTTCCATTTTAACATATCTATTGGAGATGGTATAAGACACCCTTATTTTGGACCATTCTAGAAACTACGTATGATTTGTAAATGCCAATGAGAAGGTGCTCCTACTGTCCTACATGTGGGCCCGAAATCATTTTGTTTTTTCAATAAAATATTTGATTTTAATTAATGATATTAATCAATTATCTACATATTTATCGCATATTATTGAAAATATAAAATTTTAAATCAGATTGATAAAAGGCAGCTTCGTTTAACCTCGATTCCATCCAAGCAATTCTCGTAAAGGCACCAAGGCGTGTCGCGTGGAGATTGAGTAGTGAGGGGCTGTTTGTTTACCTCTTAATGGTTCCATTAAGAGGTAACATCTGAATCGTTAAAAGGTGAATCTTGTTTAACAAAAAAAAAAATACGCCTCTTAATGGTACAAAAACCCTCTGAATGATTTTTGTACCTTGTATCTCCCTTAATCATTAAGCGTGAGCCTTTTAATCATTCTGACTACTTAATCATTCTGTACCAAACCATTCAACAATTGTTAAACAGCCCCTGAGTCTTTGGAAAAGGAAAGCAAGTAAGGGGCTGTTTACTAACTCTTATTGGGTAAGTGCTGTCCGGGTAAGAGTGCTGACCCGGGTAAGTGCTGTCTGGGGTAAGAGGCTGGTAAGTACTGTCCGGGTAAGTGTTTTTTCAAGTGTTTTGTGGTAAGTGCTTACCAACAACAAAATGACCATTTTAGCCTTTTTTTTTTTAGTTATATGCTAAATAAAATGTAATTATTTATTTTATCAATCATCTAATGGAAGAAAAAAAACAAATTTTGTACTTCAACAACTGCGTATCAACATTATAATCTTTTTTTATATAATTAACCGCCAAATTAGACACCAAAATGCAATTTTCATACTTCAAAACAAAACGACGAAACATATTAATAATCATTCATATTTAAATACAAACGGGATATGAAACATTTTAATACCAAAAAGAAATTGTTTGTTTTTCATCTAAGACAAAATAAAAATTAATTTGAACCATTTGAAAACAGTTGAGTCGCAATCTGATCCCGCAGATTAGCCATATATCCGTTGTCTTGAGAAACCCCCCATTGTACTTCAACAATTTCTTCTTCACTGCCTCCTCCATGATCCTCTTCAGCAGTAAACATGACACTCTCATCGTATTCCATAAACAATTGATCTTGGATATTACATCTTCTTATAAAATTATGGATTGCAAAACAAGCAACCACAACCTCTATTTGTTTTGGAAAAGGATGTAACATCCGGAACTTCAGGTAAGTATAATGTTTTGTTAATCTTATGTTTATGTGTTTATCAAAATAGGAATTTTATGCTTAACTACTACTTCCATTTATATTGGTTACTTGTTGTTGATTTGGAAGTTTTAGATCAGTCTTCTTTTGGCAGTAAGTTACGCGACTTACGCCGTGGGTTGAAGTCGTGGCACAAGCCGCGTAAACCACTGGAATGCTTGCCTTTGGGGAACCACGCGACTTACGCCGCGAGTGGAAGTCGCGACACTAGCCGCGTAACCCACTGGAGAGTTTACCCCTGGAGCAAGCGGGCGACTTATGCCGCGGGTGTAAGTCGCGGGGCGACCTGCTTTTCTTCAAAAACCCCATTTGTAGATCCCAGTGCAGTGCAATCACAAGTAATATGAACAATGATGAACAAATTATAGGCCACAGCAACTAGTCATATGATTGATATAACTTCAAAGGGTTAAGGTTTACAGAGAGAATTTCTGTTAAGGGTATGTAAACCTAATGACTAGTAAACTGAATAATGATTTTCTAACCTAACAAATGAAACAGAAATAACTTTAAATACGTAGGCTCGCAGGCCTAAAGGGCTTATGGGCTTTAAGGCCCAACAAGCTTACAACTATAACAACTTGTCATAAACTACCCTAAACTTATATTTAACTATCAAAATAGCCCTAACAATCTCCCCCTTTAAATAGAAGTTGATAGTCACGCCAGTTAGGAACATAAATTTTTCGGAAACCAAAGCTGATATCGAAATATCGAATCTGAGTCCTGTACTCCAATCGCTCTTCAATTACACCCAGTGCTTCAAGAACAAGTGGCTTGTATTTAGGATCCAAAAGCTGAACCCCTTTTTCCTCTTTACCAAGTACACGCTTCAACTTTTCTTTCAGCAACATCAACGTACCGTCACAGAATCTGGCAATCTGATTAAAACGAATGAAACGCATAATTCCTTTGTCATTCAAGTAGGTCATGCCAAACTCTGGAAGCTTTATCACAGTAAATGCAGGTACATTCTGGGCATCAGACGGAATCTTCAAATCAGGCTTGAGCATATTAATCTTTGGCTGGTTGCTTTCTAACCCGATCTGAAAATCTTCCACCGAGGCAAGCTTCATTGCACACTTCATATATCTCTTTACTGTCTCAAGTGCATCAATGACTTCCCCGGGTCTGTTAGTTCTGGTCTTTAAGTCTCGAAGAATGAACAACAGATCTTGTGGTTCAAGAAACGGAAAGTCAGCTTCAGAGAAACAATACTTCTGACCATCTTCTCTAGTCACCATGAAATCTGAATACTTTACTTTCATGAAGAAACTAGATAATATCTGATCAACCGATGTAATCTTCAGCTTTGTCTTGTTGTTTTTGACTTGAAACTTCTTGTACACGAATATGAGTTCACGCTGCTGTTCCTTGCTTTTCATTGACTGTAGACCATGCAGTACAACTTCATCATACTTACGTATCCAGTGGGCAAAGATCTTCTTTTGGCTTTCTTCAAGGAAAGGAACTTTTATTCGGACTCTTTCCCACTTGGATGGACGAACTGGAGTAGTACTTTCTGTTCCCATAACTGGAGATGCTGGAGGAGATCTGAAGGGAAAATCTGTTTCAGGAAGATCAGGATTAGCAACAGAATAGGTCAAAAGTGGAACCGCAACAGAAATCTGATCGTCTGGCTGATAGTCCGAATGAAGGATCTCATCTATTTCGGCTTGCATGACTACCAGCGCTCGTTCAGTATTAGCACATTCTTCCGTCGGTTCATAAACTTCATAAGGATCAAGTATCAATGCCCAGTCTTCAGGGACTATCGGAGAACCTTCATCAAATTCCTCAGGCTTTTCAACCCTTGGAATGTCAAACAGCACTAACTCCATACATTGTTCCTGTCCCTGCCCTTCTGATCGAGTACTGGAACCCGTACCCTGTTCAACCTGTTCTGACTCCACTACATGTGTCTCTGGCTCAGATAGACGTTGACGCTTCTCCCCCTCATGGTGATCAGGATCATCCTGATCATTATGTCGGCGCTTGAGCCGTTCTGCCTGGCTACGACAGGTATATTCCACTGCTGAAAGGCGTTCAGTCAAAACAGCTACGGTTTGCTGAAGTGACTGAAGCATAGCTTGCTGAATCTGGAAGGCTTCGGCAGAGACAATAGGCTGGGGTGTAGGTGGGGTAGGTGTGGATGCTTGAGAACGAAGTAGGGATAGCAAATCGGCATCCTGGGTGGGTTCGGTTAGAGATTGGGCTAGAAGTTTGGCGAGAAGGATAGATTTGAGTTCAGGTATTGAAAGATCCGTGGCTGGTAGAGAAGGTGGAATAGGTGTGGTCTCCGGCTCAGTCGCAGGACCTTTGCCTTTGACCATGCGTTTGATGTTGTCCATCTCCTCCCTCATCATAGATTGGACAACCTTTAGGGCGCCGTCCATGTATTCCCTTGAGACAAACTCAGTTGGGGTAACGCCGGGGTCACTTAGACTTCTCGTTGTAGCTACGACTGTAGAAGTCGAGCCGCCTACGTTCACGGTTGGCGTGATGATAGCCGTGGTAGGACTTCCACCCAATCCTCGTAACCTACCCGAAGGTGGGTTTACTATGGATGTTCCGGCCGGGCCACTTAGGCTACCGGCGATAGCCGAAAAAGGAATCTGTGTCCTAGGAATGGCATGAATAACAAATGGATCTAGACTCCGTGCATGCAAAGAAGGCGAGAACAGGGGCAACTGTTCTCTTGTTTCAATATCGGCACCCTCAAAGTGAGAGCCCGATAGCGTATGTGCTAAATCCCCGTGAGCATGTGAAACCACCATCTGTTGAGAGATGGTGGAGTGGCTTGGTTGGGCGTGCAAGTGCGCCGCTAGGTCCACGGCGGCTTCTTCAATACCCTGTCCCAACACATGAGACTGGGTAGCAGATGTGGCTACCTGGCTAAATGTGGTTAGGGGGGATACAACCGTAGATGGTTGTCCCGTCACTCGTGTACTCTCGGAATGTATTTTACTCCGCCTTTCCCTCACACAGCTCACTTCTTGATTTTCAACTGAGACTCCCTCCGCTCTCCTTATATCTCCAGATGAGGGCTGATCATCGTCACCATCGGAGTCAGAAGACTCTTCATTTGATGCCGATGCTGCAGTTTGGGTTTCTTCTGTTGCCTCTTCTGCCATTTGAGTCTCGGTTGGTGGTGGCGAAGATGGTTGTCTTGAAGAACTAGGATGGCTCGTTCCAACGGCACTGCCCACGCCAGATCCCCTCACGATAATAGCTTTCGACACACCCTGTCCGGAAGCCCCAGCTGTCCGGACGCTCCTGCCTCTCGTTCGTGGACGCGGACCCTCACGTCGCTCAGGTCTTGCTCCCTGGGCAGGTCCTGCCGGTCCTGGCCGGACCATAGGAGCTGGAATGTTGTGTGTGTGCCTATAAGCTATCACACTCAGTGCCGTGGGACGAGCATGGTCTAGTACCCCGACTGGAATTTGTCGGGCGACAACACCTTCCGGATCAACACGAGAAGGAATCTTGCGAGTTGGATGTTGTGGACACGTCGGATGGGTAGAGCGGCGTTGTATCTCGGGATACAGGTTCATGTAGTTCCGGATAACGATCTGTAGGAACCGCATGAATGGGATGAAGTTTGACCGGCGAGATGCAGTAGAACGAACTCTCTGAATGAGTTCAAACTAGATAAAGTCGGCAAAGTCCACGTGGCGATTGAAAGCCACCGCGTGAAAGATGCGAAGAATCGGGGCGCTCGTCTGATCAATGCCCTTCGTTATAGAAGAAAGGCACCGATTGATGTATGTGAACAGCGTGTACCATATCGTCGATAGATGTTTGCGGTTGAAGGTTGACGGAATGCGAAGTACTGCGTCATAACCCAAAGAGTGAAGGTCGGTGCACGGTGTAGCATCAGTGACAATCGGGTCGAAGTCTTCTCGGCCTGCTACGGACCCGGCGGTCGGTAACCGAAGGAATTGTCGGAAGAGATCACTTGTGAGAAGCACTGGTGTGTGATCTATCCGACCTTCAAGATGGAATCCGCCATCGGCTTCTAACGCATGAAGAGAATGCCAGAACTGCTGTAAGTATAAGATTGGTACGGTTGCAGTTTCCGTTAGAGCATAGGAGATTGGATGGCCCCTGAGTATCTCGATGATGACCTGATGTTGAATAGCAGGTTGGGTTACATCGAGATGGTAGTTATTGGCTGTAAGAGGAAGGAACTGATCCTCGGGAATCAGTTCCGCATCTGCGATTGGATCAATCGCTGGTGGCTGGTTTTGTGCCATTGTACCTGTGAAGAATTAATCGATTAGTACGCAGGTTTGGACCAAGATAATAGCCGTTGGAGTTATACAGTCATGATTTAGATCACACCGGATAGTAACTCCAAAAATTGGAAGAGCAAACCCTACTCGTGAATTAGGGTCAGTCACCAAGGCGCATAGAATGCACCAGCACATATAACCAACAAAATTTCCTCATAAACAACACATATTAAAAGGTATAACTATAAGCACCAAAGAGATTGGATTCGACCGGATAAGATTCAACCGGGGTTCGACTAAGACCGGATAAGTGCATGATCGGATTAGGCATTCGACCGGAGGTCACTTAGACCGGATTAATGTTCGATCGGATGGGGTGTTCGACCGGAGGTCACTAAGACCGGATAGGTTTTCGACCGGATAAGGTATACGACCGGAGGTCACTAAGACCGGAGGTTACAATCGACCGGATATTCCTTAAGACCGGATATGGTCGACGACCGGAGGAGATATTCGACCGGAGGTCACATTCGACCGGATATTCCTTAAGACCGGATATGGTCGACGACCGGAGGAGATATTCGACCGGAGGTCACATTCGACCGGTGATTAAACCACCGGATATGTATTCGACCGGAGGGACCTTTTGACCGGGGGTGCTTTCGACCGGGGCGTAACCCTAGATCGGAGTATTCCCCCGGAGAAGACAAATCGACCACAGATCGATTGAAGAATAAAACTTACCATCGATCGAATACAATCGATCAATGCAACCTGAAAACCAACATATCGAATATCCTACCTTGTTTGATCGAAGAAGAAGCCAAACTATTGAGATCGGTCGTTTGAGTTCGGTCGAATAGAGAGGGTCGGAGGAAGCACCGGGCGAGAGAGAGAGATGAAGACGATGAGAGAAAACAAAAAATCGATCGAATGAGGGACAAACTGGTTCGATCGGGGTTCTTATACCCCCGGAGGTGACTTGGGCTTGGGCGGGGGGGGGGGGGGTAGACTTTGGGCCGAATCAAACCAAACAAACAACCCAAACCAAACACACAAAAAAAAAAACAAAAAAATAAACCAAACCTTAAAAAAAAACAATCCTAATGGGAAAAAACCAATTAAACCTATGGAGAGAAGAAGAAAAAATAAAATAAAAAATAAAAAATAAAGTCGAAGACACGAGACCTAGCTCCCCCTCGAATGATTACCACGCGGAGGTCCAAACACAGAACCCTCTTACCTGCTCCCCCTCGAATGGAGGACCCGTGAGACTTACCAACCATTTGACGCTAGTGCTCCCCCTGAACACATTACCGGGTTGTGGATCCACCACAATCAACTTGCACTTTTCAGAGAACAAGAGATAAACTGCACACAAAATCACAAAAACAGACACACGAACACAAAAGAAGCGGGAAAAACACGAAATCTACTTTGTTGATACAGAAGTTCGTAACGGATACAGAGCTAAACGAGTAAAATGCAATAACCAAGGAGTGTGGATAATAGCAACCAGAGACAAGGCACTGGTGCATTTGTCACAGTCATTCGTTATAGAATGAAACTCGTAGAGAGCTGCGAACGGATCAAACTTTCAGATTTAGCATACCTAGCTTGGACACAAGGTAATTAAATTGTTTTTCGTCCAAGGCTTTGGTAAATAGGTCTGCTAACTGATGCTCTGAATTAACAAAATAGAGTTCGATAGTACCTTTTTCCACGTGATCTTTTATAAAGTGATAGCGCACATCAATGTGCTTCGTCTTCGTGTGCTGGACGGGATTGCTTGATATGGCTATAGCGCTCTTCGAGTCGCAGTAGATGGGAATCCTGGAGTAATTAAATCCATAATCTTTGAGCTGGGTGCGCATCCAGATGACTTGCGAGCAGCAACTGGCGGCTGCTACATACTCCGCCTCGGCGGTGGAGGTGGACACGCAGTTTTGCTTCTTGGAAGCCCAGCTGACAAGACGATCGCCCAAGAACTGAACATGACCCGACGTGCTCTTCCGGTCCAGCATGTTTCCAGCATGGTCAGCGTCCGAGTATGCTGTCAATTCAAAACCTGTCTCTTTTGGGTACCACAAACCAAGATCAGCAGTACCTTTTAAATATCGAAAAATTCGCTTAACCGCGGCTAAGTGAGACTCTTTAGGTTTCGACTGAAATCTTGCACACAAGAATGTCGAAAACATAATGTCAGTCCGACTAGCCGTCAAGTACATCAGAGAGCCAATCATACCTCTATAAATAGTAGCATTCACATCCTTACCGTAAGGATCGGAGTGAAGCTTTAGAGTAGTGGACATGGGGGTTTTCATAGATGCAGATTGTTCCATCTGGTATTTCCGAAGAATATCCGAGATGTACTTAGATTGATTAATGAAAATTCCTGTTTGTAATTGTTTTACTTGAAGACCTAGGAAAAAATTCATTTTCCCCATCATGCTCATTTGAAAATGTTTACTCATTAAGGCAGAAAAGTTCTGACAATACTTGGGGTTCGTGGAGCCAAAGATTATATCATCAACATAAATTTGTACAAGAATGATATCATTCTTCTCTCTTTTAATAAATAAAGTAGTATCAATTTTACCTTTAGAGAAGCCAGACTTGACTAAGAAGGATGAGAGTGCATCATACCAGGCTCGTGGCGCTTGCTTAAGACCGTAGAGGGCCTTGTCAAGAAAGTAGACGTAATGCGGATTTTCAGTACTCACGAAGCCTTCGGGTTGCGAGACATAAACTTCCTCCTTGAGCACGCCGTTGAGGAACGCGGATTTCACGTCCATTTGAAAGACGATGAAATTCTTGTGAGCGGCGTAGGCGAGGAACATGCGGATCGCTTCAATGCGGGCAACCGGTGCAAACGTCTCATCGTAATCAATTCCTTCTTGCTGGCGATATCCTTTAGCCACTAGACGCGCTTTGTTCCGAACAATGATGCCGTTTTCGTTCTTCTTGTTCTTAAAAATCCATTTAGTCCCTATCACCGTCTTGTTCTTAGGTCGGGGAACTAGGCTCCATACTTTGAGGGTCTCAAATTGATTGAGTTCCTCTTGCATAGCAATTACCCAGTCCGGATCATTCAGCGCTTCAGAGACAGTGGAAGGTTCGATACGGCTGAGGAACGAGGAAAATAAGCAGTCATTCGCGGTGGTGGATCGAGTTTGAACTGGTGTGGATGGATCACCGATGATCTAATGAAGGGGGTGTGCTCGAGTCCACTTGGTGGTGTGTGGATGAGGTTGATAAGTCTGATGGGAGGTATCGGAATCCACATGACCACCTGGGGGTAAATCCTGAACTGCCTCGAGGGATGATGGCCTGTGAGGTGTAAGCTTCGTAGTGGGAGTCGAACTAGGAGTAGAGGACGACTCAGCTGGAGATGAAACGATGGGATGTTCCGGGATTGCCGGAGAGGAAGCTTCGAGAGCACCTTCAACAGAAGTCGGTGCAGGAAGTTGAACGGAAACAGGAGTCGGTTCAGGAGCACCGTCATCAAGAACTTGAGCAAGAGGATGTCTATCACTTGAGCTCGGGGAAGCTTGATCATTGGCAATAGAGGATGGAGCACCAGGCGAGGATGGACCACCGTAGTCGGTAGGGCCAGTGACTTGTGTCACTTCTGGTGCTTGAGCAGTATTCCTGTCACATGACGTAGTATTAGACTTAACATTAAATAAGTCAGTATAAAAGAATTCAAACAGTAAATCCAAATCAGAAAGATGTTCTCTTGACGTAGACGCATGATGTGGATCCACTGGAGATTGTGTAGCCTCCGAACGGAATTGTCCAGAAGCTAACACACCAGTAAGCGCGGGTTCTGAACTGAGATGTTCAGAAACCATTTCAGGGGCTTCGTCAAAAGTCACGTTTACGCTCTCAACGACGGTCTTCGTCCGTTTGTTGTAGACACGGTAGGCTTTTGCTTGCTGAGAGTAGCCGATAAACACTCCTTCATCCGCTTTGGGACTGAATTTGCCAAGATCATCCTTATCATTTAAGACAAAGTAGGTGCATCCGAAAGCATGAAAGTAGTTGATGTTCGGGATACGCTTGTTGATGATCTCGTACGGAATCTTGTTGAACCGCTTGTTGATGATAGACCGATTTTGAGTATAACAAGCGGTAGCAACTGCTTCTGCCCAAAGAAATAGAGGTAGCTTGGAATGAGATAACATCGTGCGTGCTGCTTCAACTAGAGTTCTGTTTCGACGCTCTACCACCCCATTCTGCTGAGGAGTACGAGCGGCGGAAAAAGTATGCGAGATACCCACTGAAGTGAGATAACCGGTGAGTATTTGATTCTTGAACTCAGTGCCGTTGTCCGTCCTGATGGTCTGAACTACTTGGTTGAGACTGACTTGAATGCTCTTCAGAAGAGAGATTATCAACTCGGGAGTTTCGTCCTTTGAACGGAGAAATCGGACCCAAGTGTAATGAGAGAAATCGTCAACCATCACCAGGACATACTTCTTGTGATTTATGCTTTGAACGCGCATCGGTCCACATAAGTCCATGTGGATTAGCTCAAGGGACCGAGAAGTACTCGGAACGGCTTTCGGCTTGTGAGACGCCTTTTTCATCTTGCCCTTTTCGCAGGCAGCGCACAGATGATCTTTTGCAAACTTGAGGTCTGGCATACCTTTGACATGTCCACCGAGCACCAACTTGTTGATATTCTTGAAGTTCAAGTGCGAGAGACGACGGTGCCATAGCCAACTTTGTTCAGCAGATGATTTGGACAACAAACAGACTTCCTTGTCGGGTTTCAAGGACGAGAGGTCAATCGTATAGAGGTTGGTGCATCGCGTTCCAGCAAGTATTTCTTTACCATCCTCAGTTCGAACGCTACACCGTTTAGCCTTGAAAGTAACCTCGAGATTCTTGTCGCAGAATTGACCGATACTGAAGAGATTGTGACCGAGACCTTCGACATAGGAGACTTTCTTGATCGTGATATTATCTTTGACAATATCGCCGTAACCCCTGATGGGAGAGGAGTGATCATTCCCGAACTGTACATTTCCACAAAACCTCTCGGTGAAGTTTGTGAGAAGCTCCCTTCTTCCGGTCATGTGCTTGGAGCAACCTGAATCTAGATACCACACATGACCGTCCTGCAAAACAGGTTATTTCTTTTTAGGTACCCATTCGTAAATGGGTCCTTTGGGGTTAGATTTAACACCCGACTTAGAGACCCGTTTAGAGTTGGGTCTTTGTCTTTCACGGGAAACATCACGATGAGAATGATTATGAGCAATATGATATGAGCCAAACCAATCAGATGCATAACGACTATCAACAAAATCATTTGATCCACAATAAGAACAACACAAACAATCATGAGTCAGTTGAAGTAATTGCGGAATTGAATAAACTTTTAAAGGAAGAGTTCCATTACATTCAACTAGAGGTTTAGAAATAAAAACATCATGATTGTTATTGTTCTTTCTAGACTTTAAGACAGGATCAACTAATTCTGATGTTGCCGAGCTCTCTTTTGACTTCTTAGCTACCCAAGCATATTTCACTTCTTCCCGCCGACCATACGTATCTGAAATGCCGTTAAACCCATAGTCAGAGGATTTGAAAATTGACGATTGTGACCTTTGAGAGCGACCGGTCTTTTTCTTCTTCTGTGAACGCCTTTTAGATTTAGACTTGGAAGATTTTGAAGAATTGTTCACAGAAGGTTTTTGCGGGGCAGATGTAGAACATTCACCCTTATAAAATTTAACCGGAGGCTCACATGACTCATTTAAAAAATCAACATGGCTAGGTAGAGAAGGATTAAAATCAAATTGGCTCAAATTGCTATCTAAACACACCTCAGAATTCAAGAATGCGGAAAATTCTAGTTCCTCATCAGAAAGGACCTTATCGCTTGAGGAGTTCAGGACAGTGGAAGAGTTTGTTAAGAGTGGATCATTAGCGGAAGCATTTTTACAATCAGAACACTGATCCGTTTCAAAAACATGAGGCTCTTTTCCCTTATTTGAAATGATTGGTGACGAGTCACCCAGAAAAGCTTTGCAGGAAGATGTATCGGAGGCAGGATAAGAATTTTCAAACAGATGAGTATTCTCACTTTGGAGATTTGAAGGCTTAGCTTGAAGTTCAGCCTTATGAAGTTGCTCTTTCAGGCGATCTGCTGCCAAAGCAGCCAGTTGTGAATTTAACCTCTTTATTTCTGTTTGAAAGTATTCGTTCTCCTTAACTGACACATTTTCCTCTTTAGTGGAATAGAGGCACTCAATTTGGGATAAAAGTTATTGTTTTTCCTTTTGAAATCTGTCTCTTTCTTGTTCAAACGACGCTTCTAGCTGAACAATTTTTCTTTCTAAAATCAGAGGTGGAACATAGACTTTATGATCTGGTTGTTCCTCCTCATTTTGAGCGGTTTTAATATCTAGTTCAGCTTGAGTATAGCTTCTAAAGTAGTCGTTTGACAGAAAAACAGGTTTTTCCTCGTTGTAAGAAGCATTTAAAGAATCATAAACAAAAGGAAGTTTCATTTTTGTGGAGGTCTCCCTTCTTAACTCATCCTCTTCCCAATCCTCATCCTCAATTGGTTTGGTCCAATTGATTTTGTATTCAGGATAGGTTTTATCTAATCCAAGAAATTCGGATGCGTACATCGTCGGAACTTGGGATAAGGCCTTTTTCAAATAATATGGGTTATCGTAACCGATACCCCTATTCGCATGCTTGGGTTCTTTTGGTGTAATTAGATGTAACGTTTGTTGAGATTGCCCAAGTCTATAAAGTTTCTTTTCCATCTCCTTTAACTGATTGGATAACCTTATGTTCTCATTTTTGTAAGCCACGTTTTGATTTAACAAATCAATTTTCTCGGTCTCAGACGTACGTAGCTTATCGGTCAGGTCATCTACTTTGGTCATTAGTTTTTGTGACTCTGTTGAACAACTCACATTCTCTTCTCTTAAATTAGAAATCGTGCACAGGTAGCTAGAAATTTCTAAGCTTTGTTTTTCCATAAATTCAGACTGTTTAGTGACCCGGCTTTCTAACGATGAGAGAAGTTGTTCTTTTTCTTTTAAAAGTAGCTTGTAAGAATCAAGTTTGTACAATGAGAGTTGCATTTGATCAAGTAAAGCTTCATGAAAAGGGGCACATACCTGGCAAGGAGCATTGTGATCTTCTTCATCAGTATCGGATGGTGATGAATGGTTGCCCATGAAACACAAATGAGCTTCAGCATCCTCAGGTTCTTCATCCGACACTTGTAACCAGTAATCGTCTTCAGCCATTAGAGCTTTACCGGCTTCCTTTTCTTTAGCAAGAAGCAGCTTGGCTCGGTAGTAGTCGGCGTTGCGCACAATTGGCTTGCGACAATCTTTGGCGAAATGACCTAACCGACCACAGTTGTAGCATTTGATCGGTTCGTCTTTCGGCTTTTCTTCATTTCTCTTGTCAGGCTTCTTACCAGCTTCAAAGCGACTATTACCTTCAGACTTTTCTCGATGATCACGTCGAGTAGAGACTCTTTGCTTGTTGGAAGTCTTGTTAAAAAACTTCCTCTTTTGAAATGCTTGAGTGAGAAAAACCATTGCTTCTTTCATCTCGGCAAGTTCTGGATCCGAGTCGCTGTCGGGATCTTCAGGTTCAGTATCACTCAGCACGGGCTCTTTTCCAGATGATCGGCTGACGGACTTGCCTCTTCTCTCAGATACGAGTGCTATTTGATCAGTTGCTGGCTTTTCCTCTGCTTTCCCAATAAGTTCCATCACTTCTTCTTCGTCTTGGAGCAACATTTCATAGAGTTCGTGAAGGTACAGCTTCTCCAAGGTCTGAGTGTGGCGAATATGGGAGACGAACGGTTTCCACTCAGGCTGTAAGTTGTTCACAAACTTTATGTTGTTTTCCGTGTTCGTCTTTGTGATCTTATTTTTCTGAAGATCATTCAGAAGCATATTAAACCTTTCGTAGGTTTCCGTCAGCGTTTCACCCTTTCGTGCTTTAAACCCATCATATCTGGTGATACAGTTGGTCACCTTTAACTGATTATTGATGTGGCTTCCCATCATCATCTTCTCTATTTGGTCCCACATCTTTTTCGATGAGTCCTTGAAGCTATCTATACAAGCATAGATGTCATTCGGTAGACTTTGAAGAAGGTACGATTTTGCCAGCTTTTCTGCCTCGTACATTTCCTTTTCCTCCTTAGTAAAATCACCAACAAATTTCCGAATCTGACGCTCTGGCCTTCCTTCAGCTGGGTTTCCCGGTACCACTTTCATTGGCCAATCTTGTGGACCCTCAGTCAGGCATTTGTATATATTTTCATAGTTGGATTTTGCTTCTATGAAGTTCATAAATCGGTCATGCCACTGAGGGTACTCTCCCCGAAAGAGCACCGGGGGCTTTTGGTCAGAACCGATGGCTAGAGCATCCCTTGAGTTCATCTTTACTTCTTAACTTAAGAGCACTGTAATGATCGTTAGGCAAGCAGGATGATCCAAATACAATAAAAATAGAAGAAACACAGAAACACTTGGTCTAACAGAAAATCAGGTCAAACAATATCCGGTCGAATAATACGGTCGGGGAAACACTTATCCGGTCGAAGGTGAAAGACCGGGATACAAGTATCCGGTCGAAGGTGTTTGACGGATGTTACAACCACCCGGTCGAAGGCAAGACCGGAGTAAACAAGTATCCGGTCGAAGGTGCAAGACCGGAGTACAAGTGTCAGGTCAAATGGGTAAGACCGGGGAAACTCTTATTCGGTCGAATGTGTTAGACCGGAGGAAAACTTATTCGGTCGAAGGGATTTGACCGGAGCACAAGTGTCCGGTCGAATACCCAGGTCGAAAGACTTAAATTATTGAAAACCACAAATATGGATAATATCGATGACCGAAGAACTCGAAGAGTTCGACCGAAGAACCCGAAGAATATCTGGGATTCGACCGAAATCAAAACCCAGATCTTCTCCTTCGATCGAAAGCAACAAACAATATTCACCAAAAACAAAAAAAAAAAAAAACTTCGACCGAACATAAAACGATACAACCAAAAAATCAACTGAACCACAAATCGACCGAACAACCCTATTAACAATCGACCGGACTAACGATTTCCAGAAAAAAATTATTCGACCGAACTATACTGTTTTCGAGAAAAAAAAAATCGATCGACTAAAAAAAATCTAACAATCAAACAATCAATTAATGCATGTAAATCAATTAACACAAGAAATTGATCTTAGGGTTTCAGACAAACCTTTTTACTGGATCAAACCTTTTTCCCTATCTGCTCTGATACCAATTGTAGATCCCAGTGCAGTGCAATCACAAGTAATATGAACAATGATGAACAAATTATAGGCCACAACAACTAGTCATATGATTGATATAACTTCAAAGGGTTAAGGTTTACAGAGAGAATTTCTGTTAAGGGTATGTAAACCTAATGACTAGTAAACTGAATAATGATTTTCTAACCTAACAAATGAAACAGAAATAACTTTAAATACGTAGGCTCGCAGGCCTAAAGGGCTTATGGGCTTTAAGGCCCAACAAGCTTACAACTATAACAACTTGTCATAAACTACCCTGAACTTCTATTTAACTATCAAAATAGCCCTAACACCATTTGGCCGATTTCTTCTCATTTCTATCACAAAAATTAGATCTATAACGGGAGAAACTAGGGTTTGGGCGATTTTCTTCTCCTCTTAACCCTCTTAGCATTTATTGCAAAGCTTGGTTGGTGAAATCATTAAGTGGGCTTCCATCTACTTCAAGTCCTCAAGATTTCAAGTCTTCACCACCTTCATCCAACTTCTAGGGTTTCCATATTTTCTAGATTTTGGTCAAAAACCTAGATTGTGAGTTTACCAAACCTTTGTTAAAACTAGATGCACATCATATCTTTCTATTTGTCGTTATTTATCTCTATATGTTCAAGTACTTGGGTTTTCTCATGAAGATATGTTGGAAATGTGGTTTCATATGATATGCCATGTCTTACTCTAAATGTACAAGTATTTGGGGCTTTTCTCTTGAATATATGAGAAGTGTACTTTGATATGATAAATGTACATATGTCTCGGTATTGAGATTGTTTCTAGTTGAAATCCCTTTGTAGTGATATATTTTATATGCATGATGAGCATGATTCTCATTTGGGTCTCAAAATGGACTTATGTGATAGGATGGTAACATAGTACCCATGGTTGGTATCGAAATGTTTTGGTTGGAATATACCTCAAGACCTCCTATATAATATGTTGGACGAACCAAGTCAGTAGACACTAGGAGGATGTAGTCTTGGGCGCCACCATGATGGTATGTGCCTAGACCTCCGCCATTCGGGGTAATGCCATGGTTGCAGTCCTCGGATGCGCCGGGCCTTTCGGGTGTCTCTTGTTATAGGGTATCACGGTATATCGACTCTTTGGGTGGAACTTGATTGGTGCTATAGGTCTCCCCTATTGACTCCACATTTATTGAACTGTGGTTAACTGATGATAAGAATTGTAACTGTTCATGCATGCTTATTATTGTCCAACTCACTAGGCTTTTTGGCCAAACACTTGTTTGGTGTCGATGTGTATCTCAGGTTTTAGCGGCGCTGGTTCTAAGCTGGCATAGTGCTTGGGTGAGAGCTTGGGGAATACTTGCAAATGAAGATTTATTGAATAGAAGGACTTTTGGGTTTATAGTTGACAACCCTTTTGTAATCTCTTTTCTAGTTGTAGAAATTAGATTAGTTGGTTGTTAATTTATTGTCCGTTGAAATTACAATTGTGATTAAACATGTTTGTATATTTCCCCATTTTTGGGAGGCTCTTGTTGTGGCTATCTTACATACCGCATGTCCGTTTTTCGGATTTTTGTTATCCCTATTTTTAGGGTGTTACAAGTTGGTATCAGAGCTTTAGTTTAAGTGAACTAGGTATTGTTTTAGCATATCTAGACTTAAGCTTTAGACTTTATACATTCACTGTCCACTTGGGGTAGGAATCCTAGGTGGGAAGAGCGTTAGGATTACGGAATTACTTTAATTGAAAGTTGTGATGATGGTGACAAGAATTCTTGTGTATGGTTCGTTCATAATTTCACCTAGCTACTGCTATTATGAATGCATTGTTACGTGAGCATACTTGGTTTACTGTTATTATGATAATTGATGAAGGTATTAGTACGTACATGAGTTCAACTCGTTTAGTCTTTTCTCAATCTATTTCTTGTACATGTATGGCAGATCGAAATGGTAAACACTCGGAGCAGGTTACCAAACACACCGGAGGGCCACTTGGAGGTGGAGTCTACAGCTGATCGGCCTCCTGTGGGCGTAACTGCCGAGGGACCTCCCATACCCAATATCTTGGGAGGAGGACCTGAACATATTCCGCGTCGGAACCTCAACGCGGATAATGCCATCATGGAGGAAGTGACCATGGAGACCCGGATTCGGGATAGCATGATGTTGGCCATGAACTCCGCCATGGCCCAACAACAAGAGTTCTTCATGAAACTCTTAGAAGATCGAGACGCCAGTAATCGACAACCGGAAACAATGGCTGAAAACATTGTTATGGGGTCAGGTGGACCAGTTGTCGTATCTGTTGAGGATCCAACAGATAATGTGATTAAGACGAAGACTAAGGGGTGCACCTACAAGGCGTTTCTGGGGTGCCACCCTAAGGAGTTTGCGGGTTCAGATAACCCGGTGACTTGTATGTATTGGCTCAAGGAGGTAGAGATGGCCTTCGAGTCAAGTGAGTGTGATCCCTCTCAACGGGTTAAGTTTGCTTCCCAGTTACTTCGGGGAGAGGCTCTGATTTGGTGGAATCTTACCCGATCCGCCCTCACCCCGGAAGTTCTGGCTAAGTTAACTTGGCCGGTGTTCAAAGAGAAGATCATGAAAAAATATTGTAGTGAGCGTTCGTTGGACAAGCTGGAGCGGGTGTTCCGAGATTTGAAGAAGGGGACTTTGTCCATTGTCGAGTACTCCAGACTCTTTTTGGAGAAACTGATTTTAGTGGGACATCTGGTCCCCGATAAAAGGTCGAAGATTAAGGCCTATCAACAAGGTTTACCGGCCGAGATGCGAACGAAGGTAAGAAATGCTAGGGTCTCGACCTTGCAAGAGGTCATTGAAGAGTCTTTGCTTATTGAGGATGACATCAATGCGGGGAAGGAAGAAAGAATCCAGGCCGGTGAGAAACGAAAGTGGGAAGGGCCATCTGGGCCCGTTCGCCAATCAAGACCATTTGTAAGCGGGAGATCGAGTGATCATCGTCGTGAGGATCGGTGGTGCCACAAGTGCAAGTCAAAGCACTCGGGGCCATGTGCTCCAAGAACTTACTCCGGTCCAGCAGGGTGTGCCAAGTGTGGTAAGAAGAACCACACAATGAGAGAGTGTCCCATCCGGGGGCCGGTGTGCTTTGAATGCAGAGAACCGGGGCACATGAAGAGGGATTGCCCAAGGCTAGTAGGAGGAATTGGTGGAAATTCTGTGGGTTCGACGGCTAGAGTCGAGCAACCACCAAGGGCGCCAAGTCGAGCTTTCAGAATGACTACCGAGGAGGCAAAGGAGACCACTGATGTTGTTTCGGGTACGTTCCTAGTAAACTCCTTGCCTGCTCGCGTTTTGTTTGATTCGGGTGCTACATGTTCATTTGTATCGGATGTTTTCTGTAAACAATTCACCACTCCGGTTAGTGTCCTTCCCGATGCACTAGTAGTAAAAATAGCTAATGGTGATCAAGTAGTTATTCGAGACCGTTTTTGTATTGCACTCTAGAGATCGATGGGAATTCTTTCGGAGTAGATTTACTACCTATGTCTATAGGAGGATTCGATGTGGTTATAGGCATGGATTGGTTAGTGAGGCATAAGGCTGACATCTTTTACTCCAAAAAGATGATCCAAGTGCCATTGCCGGAAAATGGTGTGGCCACCATTTATGTAGAGAAAGGAAAGAGGAATAATCCCATTATTTCATCTCTCAAGGCTCGCAAGTTTCTAGCGAAGGGTTACCCTTCGTATTTGGCCTATGTGGTGGACGCAAAGAAAGAGAAGAAGTCGGTAGAAGATGTAGAAGTAGTGAAAGATTTTCCGGACGTCTTTCCGGAAGATTTACCCGGGTTTCCACCGGAACGACAAGTAGAGTTTCAAATCGACCTCACTCCAGGAGCGGCTCCAATAGCTCATGCTCCTTATCGATTGGCTCTGACGGAAATGGAGGAGATGATGACACAACTTCAAGAGTTGTTGGAAAAGGGTTTTATCCGACCGAGTTCTTCACCTTGGGGAGCACCGGTGTTGTTCATGAAGAAGAAGGATGGATCTATGCGAATGTGCATTGACTATCGAGAGCTAAACAAAGTCACGGTGAAGAATAAGTATCCTCTACCTCGCATCGACGATCTCTTTGATCAACTCCAAGGTGCGGGATGATTCTCAAAGATTGACCTTCGGTCCGGTTACCATCAAGTGAGAGTGAAGAAATAAGATATTCCGAAGATGGCGTTCCGAACGAGATACGGTCATTATGAATTCTTGGTGGTGCCTTTCGGCTTAACCAACGCTCCGGCTGTATTCATGGATTTGATGAACCGTGTGTGTCGCCCATTCTTAGATAAATCCGTGATCGTCTTCATCGAAGATATTTTAATATATTCAAGGGATGAGTCCGAGCATGGGAAACACTTACGGGAAGTATTAGAAGTTCTACGAAGAGAGAGATTGTTTGCGAAATTCTTGAAGTGCGAATTCTGGATCCAAGAGGTACAATTCTTGGGGCATGTGGTATCAAAAGACGGAGTAAAGGTGGACCAGGCAAAGATCGAGGCGATGATGAGTTGGGAGCCTCCAACAAGTCCGACGGAGATTCGAAATTTCTTGGGTTTGGCGGGCTACTACCGGCGTTTCATTCAAGATTTTTCCAAGATAGCTACACCGCTCACTTCTCTTACAAGGAAGAACGTCAAGTTTGTTTGGACCGATGTACAAGAGCAAGCCTTTCAAACTCTCAAGAGGAAATTGTGCG
Source organism: Arctium minus (assembly GCA_954870635.1). Classification (NCBI taxonomy): domain Eukaryota; kingdom Viridiplantae; phylum Streptophyta; class Magnoliopsida; order Asterales; family Asteraceae; genus Arctium; species Arctium minus. Next base: position 72,140,514 of record OX941089.1, on the reverse strand, counting down.
AAACTCCGATCTTGTCCTTACCCGAGGGATCGGAAGACTTCGTTGTGTATAGCGACGCTTCCAAGATGGGGCTTGGGTGTGCCCTAATGCAAAGGGGGAAAGTAATAGCCTAAGCGTCGTGACAATTAAAGGATCATGAGAAGAATTATCCGACTCATGACTTGGAGTTGGCGGCGGTAGTTTTCGCGTTAAAGTTGTGGCGGCACTACTTGTATGGGACAAAGTGTACCCTTTTCACGGATCACAAGAGTCTCAAGTACATCTTCGATCAAATGGAACTCAACATGCGACAAAGAAGATGGCTCGAGCTTTTGAAGGATTACGATTGTGACCTTCTATATCATCCTGGTAAGGCCAATGTGGTGGCGGATGCATTGAGCCGAAGGAGTTATGATGGTGGTGTCAAAATGACCCTTACAAGGATCAATGTGGTATCAAGTTTGTTGGAAAGTATCAAGTCGAGTCAAGTGGAAGCACTTAAAGAAGAGAACCTCAAAGCCAAAGTCATGGTGAAGCAAAGCGGACTTATGACGGAAGACGGTCATGGACTCAAGTTCTTTCAAGGGCGGATTTGGGTGCCGAAGTTGGGAGGAAATCGGGAGTTACTTCTTGAAGAAGTGCATAAGTCAAAATATTCTATACATCCCGGTAGCACCAAGATGTATAGAGACCTAAAGTTAAATTATTGGTGGCCGGTGATGAAGCTAGATGTGGCTAGCTATGTGGAGAAGTGTGTCACATGCCTCCAAGTCAAGGCGGAACACCAAAGGCCGTATCGAAGTTTGCAACCATTGTCCATTCCCGAGTGAAAGTGGGACAACATCACTATGGATTTTGTGACAAAACTACCGAAGACCTTGCGTGGGCACGACACCATTTGGGTAATCGTTGACCGATTGACCAAGAGTGCGCATTTCCTTGCAATGCGGGAAACTTTGCCAATGGAAAAATTAGCCAAATTTTATATTGATGAGGTGGTTTCAAGGCACAGAGTTCCACAATCTATCGTGTCGGATCAGGACAGTCGTTTTACTTCGAACTTTTGGGCTAGCTTGCAGAAGGAGTTGGGTACTAGACTGAATTTGAGCACGGCGTATCATCCTCAAACGAACGGTCAAAGCGAGGGGACAATCCAGACGCTAGAGGATATGTTGAGGTCGTGTGTTATAGATTTCGGGGGAAGTTAGGATTCACATCTACCTTTGGTAGAGTTCGCTTACAACAACAATTACCATTCTAGTATCGGAATGGCACCGTTCGAGGCATTGTATGTACGGAAGTGCAGAACCCCGTTTTGTTGGCTAGAAGCGGGCAAGAAGCAATTCGCCGGGCCGGAAATAGTTCAAGAGACGGCGGACAAGGTGAAAGAAATCCGAGAGAGGCTAAAGGCGGCGCAAGACCGACAGAAAAGTTACGCGGACAAGAAAAGAAGACCGGTCGAGTTTCAAGTGGGCGACCGTGTAATGTTGAAAGTATCTCCATGGAAGGGGATTATCCAGTTTGGGAAGCGTGGAAAGCTTAGTCTTCATTTCCTTGGACCATTCGTCATTTTAGAGAAGATTGGGTTGCAAGCCTACCGGTTGGATTTACCACCGGAAATGGATGGAATACATCCTACGTTTCACGTATGTTACCTACGGAAGTGTCTATCCGAAGAGGAAAGCGTGATTCCTTTGTCGGAAATTCGGGTGGACAATGGGAATCGTTGTGTGGAAGAACCGGAGACGATTTTAGAATCGAAAGTGAAGAAGTTGAGGCATAAGGACGTGGTTATGGTTAAAGTCCAATGGAAGCATCATCGGGGTGCTAACATTACCTGGGAGTCCGAAGATGACATGAAGAAACGTTATCCTCATTTGTTCGTATAAATGTGATTTCGGGGACGAAATCCTAATTAGGTGGGGAGGATTGTAACATCCGGAACTTCAGGTAAGTATAAGGTTTTGTTAATCTTATGTTTATGTGTTTATCAAAATAGGAATTTTATGCTTAACTACTACTTCCATTTATGTTGGTTACTTGTTGTTGATTTGGAAGTTTTAGATCAGTCTTCTTTTGGCAGTAAGTTACGCGACTTACGCCGCGGGTTGAAGTCGCAACAAACCACTGGAATGCTTGCCTTTGGGGAACCACGCGACTTACGCCGCGAGTGGAAGTCGCGACACTAGCCGCGTTACCCACTGGAGAGTTTACCCATAGAGCAAGCGAGCGACTTATGCCGCGGGTGTAAGTCGCGGCACAAGTCGCGGGGCGACCTGCTTTTCTTCAAAAACCCCATTTAGCCGATTTCTTCTCATTTCTATCACAAAAATTAGATCTATAACGGGAGAAACTAGGGTTTGGGCGATTTTCTTCTCCTCTTAACCCTCTTAGCATTTATTGCAAAGCTTGGTTGGTGAAATCATTAAGTGGGCTTCCATCTATCACAAAAATTAGATTAGTTGGTTGTTAATTTATTGTCCGTTGAAATTACAATTGTGATTAAACAGGTTTGTATATTTCTCCATTTTTGGAAGGATCTTGCTATGGCAATCTTACATACCGCATGTCCGTTTTTCGGATTTTTGTTATCCCTATTTTTAGGGTGTTACAAAGGATAACAAGCCATTTGCTTCAAAATCGAGAATCTTGCTTTCAAGACGCCATACGCACGTTCAATGACGTTTCTAAGTTGTGCATGTGCATGATTAAACTTTTCTTCTTTAGTTACCGCACGTCTGCGTCGAAAATCAGCTAACCAAAACCTCGTATTGCGATAAGGAGTCAAAAAACCACGGGTATTGGGGTATGCGGCATCACAAAGATAATATTTATCTGCATTTACAAATACAATTAAAAGACACAGAAAAATAATAAGCTCACTATTAGAAAAGAATGATACATACTTGGTGGAGGAAACGGAAATCTCGAATTTGGGTCGAATGCAACTTCCCTCAATACTCTAGCATCATGTGCAATGTCTTCCCATCCGGCCCAAACATATGTGAATATCATATTAAAATCACACATTGCTAAAACATTTTGAAAACAATCACCTCTTCCTCTTCCACTATATCTTGCTTGTTGATTTAAGGGCACAACTGCATGTATCAAAGTTCCATCTAGTGCACCTATAGCCCCCTGTAAGAAAAACACAAATTATATATAATATTATCATACAAACTTTTAATGTTTTACAAAGTATCAAAACAAATAACATACCGGAAATATTTCTTTAAGGTTTCTAACTCTCTCTGACATGCTCAAAGTTCCATCGAAGGATGTCGGCCTTATGACTTCTCTTGCGAATTCCATCATTCCATTTAATACTTCATGAAAACATGTGTGTATAGTCCTTGTGGAATGTTGAAATCTCCGTTTAACCATTCTAAAACGTTCATTATGACCAATAATAGTTAAAAACATTGCCATCTTCTCTTCAACACTTATACGACGACTTGATTGCAACCAATTGTTTTGTTTAAAATGGTTACACAAAAGTATATAAGCATCGCGAGATAGACGCATCAGTTCATGACATTGCGTACTAGACCCACGTAATAATTCTAGTGTATATGCATGTCCAGTCAAATTTGAATTGTTATCTCTTATTCTTTCTATTCTTGCTTCAACTCTTCTTCTCAAATACCAATATGCAATCACCACAATCATCATTAACTGATTACGATCCATGACCTTGCAAATATAAAATACAAAAGATAACATCATATTATATTTTATATATGACATAGATCTTTAACATACAATTAGAATAACAAAAGCATCAAAATAACAATCAACAAAATTCCATATACGTCCATAAATAACACAATGTTCCATATACGTCCATAAATAACATCAAAAAGTCATAAAATTCCATAACCATCCATAAAAAAACCTAAAGTCATAAAGTTCGATAACCATCCACAAAAAAACCTAACGTCATAAAGTTCGATAACCATCCACAAAAAAACCTAAAGTCATAAAGTTCGATAACCATCCACAAAAACCAAAATCAGTCTAACTTAAATTGAGTTGGCGTGCCGTAAATTTAATCCATGACTCACACCTCTCATCCTTTAAACGCAGCCAGATTTTCCTATAGTCCACGCCTTGGCTAAAGAGGTAAAGTGTGATATCATACAACGGTGTATCTTCCCACCCAAGCCTATCCAATTTCATCATACAAGCATCCATATCACCGTCCTCCGATGGTTTGTCAAAAATGGATTTCACATGTGTCACCACATGAGCCAGCTCATCTTCCCTTACCAATGGTTGATTAGATTTTCGTTTTCTGGATTGAGAACGAGAGGAACATTCTTGTGTTGAGCTAGATGGTCCTTGATTTGAAAAGGGTGGTCCTTGATTTGAAACTGGTGGTCCTTGATCTGAAACAAGTAGTCCATGATCTGAAACAGGTGGTGCGTGTGTAGTATCCAAGCTTTGATCATCAACTACTAAAGGCGGGTTAGAAACATTAGCAACACGTGAAGGGTTCTGATTTTTAGATCACGAGCCCCAACTCCCAACACCCGTCGCTGCCACTCCATCAAAAACTTGCATACAAAGATGAGGGTAAAGTAGTGGTGCATTCCTCAACTTGTCAACATATTTACTCAACTGTTTATAAAAAAAATAAAAACATATAACTAAAAGAAAAATATAAGAAAATTAAAATTAAAAAAGCCGAGAAGAAATTGACCTTCGCCTCTGCCTTCCATTCCTCTTCAATTAGATTGAATGTGTTGGTCACTAGGTTATAGACATTACCCATTCTATTTTTTAGCCTAGAATACACCGCATACTTCCCCCTCAGATAATCATAGTGATTCTTCATTTGCCTTTGATTCACAATGAAGTTATGAGTGTTTTTTAATGTTTCTGCTATGTTATTCCATGAATGCATCTTAAGGCTACCGCCTTGGATTCCATTAATGGACATCTCATGTGCACAACACTCTAAGAATGTTTTTACCACGTTATCTTTCCAACTAACCCTCGATTTTTTAGGTTCCGACGACTCATCATACGATTCCATACCTATGTCAAAAAGTACCCACATCAAGAAATGATCAAGAAACACTATAAATCATAAAATCCTATTGTCTTAATAACCCATTTCTTAAGTTCGTTATGCAAAAGAGCAAAAAACATCAAGAAATGATCAATAAACACTAGAAACTATAAAAACCATAACAACATGGTTGATTACTTTATAATATTTAGAACATAATTTCACATTTAGAACAAGTAGACACAAAAAAAAGTCCAGATTTTTAGAACATAATTTTACATTTAGCACAATTCCATAAAGAAAAAAAATAAGATTTCTAGAGCAAAAATCCACTTCTAAAACAACCCCATGAAGAAAAGGGGTTGATAACCACTTCTAACGCTTCTCACATTAACCTCAACTTCTCACCGGAAACCAACTCTTAAAAGAAAAGGGGTTAACTGTTTCGATCACATTGGTAAATAAATTGAAACGATAATATATAGAACACACTCCATATCAAAATGTGTATATATGAACATGCTCCAAGAACCCTATTTTTTTTAACACATTCACTCATGAAGTTTGCACACATTCATACAATTTTGTTATATTTAATAAATGTGCTATATTCAATAAAAGTGCCACAAGAATTAGGCAATATGTATAATGGGTAAAAAAAGTGTTATTTTTCTTTTTCAAGATCTTCTCAAAGCAACTGTTAAAGTGGTTCTATACTTCTATCTTTGTGTCTAGCTTAAAGTTTATAGGACCTATATGTCTTTTGTCAAAAGATGAACACTAAAAAAGATGATAAAACTATGAACAACTAGCATGCGTAAAATCATATCAGAATCCCAAATCTAGTTGGAAACTTTAGGCAAGATCATTTAAACAAATGTCATTGGCATATGATGATCTTAAAAAATAAGAAAACCCAAGAAATTCAGTTAATCCTTCTAATCCAAAACAAAAGAACACACATCAATAAACATCCTCAAAAAACAGGTATTTACATGGAGTTAGCAGGGAAGTAACTGGTAGAATGGACTTGAACATATAGACAATGTGATGGTTACACTACTAAAGGAATGAGTTATTGATTTTTCAAACCATTGTATTTGATCTTTCGTTGCAAATAAGACATCGTTTTTGGGAAATGTAAGAAGATGTTGCATGAATGAGTTGCTATGGACATAAAGTGCTAAATACGATGCTTTATTTTGCATCTATGAATGAGTTGCTATGAACATAAAGTGCTAAATACGATGCTTTAACGTTTTTATAGTTTTTCTAAAGTTGCTCGTTCTTACAAAACCATATTTTTTAGTTCATTTTCTCTAGAATGATGGCTAAAGTCGCAATGAAAACAAAAATCAACAGAAAGTTTGATAAATATTCCTCTACTGAATTCCCTTATTCAAGAAAATCACGTTTTACCCAAGAAGTAATGAAATTTAAGCAATTGATTACATGGGGTTTTCATGAAATTTAAGCAATTGATTACCCAATAAGTAAAACCACATAAACCCTTAGCAAACAACAGTGCGAAAACCAACCATTCAAGTTGACATTGATAGAAGAAAATGGTTGATGTCGTCTGTGGGGTTATTAGTAGTGACATTGGGAAGTAGTGTAGGAGGTGGAGTTGCTGTGGCATCTAATTTTGCAGTCAGTAATTTTCTTTTCTTTTATGTATCATTTATGCAGTGAAAACCAACCATTCAAGTTGTTACTCGTAATTTTCCTTAAAATTAGATATACCCAGATGCAATTTTTGTTGTGGGTATGAATGTAGATCAAAATCTTTTAGATTGATGATGATGGAGTCAGTCAAAATGAGGGTTATGATTAATAATAAGAAAAACCCAAATGCAAAGATCAAAATCAAAGATACAGTACCCAAATTCAGTTGACAGCTTGAGAAGGGAGAGGCTGAAATCACCAAATACAAATCGATCTCTGCAAAAAAAAAAAAACCAATCGATCAACCAAATACAAATCAACAACCAGATACATAGATTTCAGAATGCAAAACAGGAAAAAAAATCGATTTCAAATCGTTAAACCAGAAAAAAAATCGAATACAAATCAACCTGTAAATCGTCCAGCCAGAAAAAAGATCGATCAATACAACCAGATACATATATTTCATAAATCGATTTCTGGAAAGAAAAAAAAAAGAGAGAGAAAGAAACATTTTGTATGCAATTTCTCTATTTTGAATTACCTGCGGCGTCGTGAAGAGGGGCAGAAGGCCAGAGTCGACAACGTAGGAGGGAGGAGGAGCGGCAAAGGAGATAGGCGGAGGAGCGGAGGAGCGGCGATAAACCCTAGTCGCATATGAGAACGACGAGGGAGAGGAGGGCGTTGGAATTTTAAAATCTGACCTGGGTAAGCAACATTTTGGATCTGGCTCAGTAAGAGCTCGGTCAGTTTCTCGGTCAGATCTTGGTCAGATTCGAGATTCGGTAAACGCACTGACTGCTGACCGAGTCAGCTGGGTCAGCGGTTAGTAAACAGCCCCTAAGATAGAGTTAGGAATAAAATTATGTATGCTGGTGTAAGTTGTTGGTGATTTTAGTGAAATCATCGATCATTTTTTGTAATTGGGTTCACAAGATAATAATGGGGTTGATAGCTAAGCTATAACACGAGCTAGGAGGTGTGGAGTGCACACTCATGTAAGCTAACTATGATCCGGGATTGTTGGACGGTCATTTGGTGATTGTGGGACGAAAAAGTGGCTCACGCGGGTTGTGCCGCGGGTTAACCCGCGCGGTGCACTGTTGCAGATTCGATTCTGTAACCCCCCCCCCCCAAATCTCTTTGTAACTCCCAAATCAATTTGTAACCTACACAATTATGTCTAACAATCAATACAATTAAATGGATAATTATTATCGGTCTTTAATATAGCTTTGGTTACGATTCTCTTGGTGTTTAAATAGGATCGATTTCTACCAGAATCGATACCGGTGAATTTGAGATTATCCTCGAGTGAATTTCATGATACCCAGGCAGAATAGGGTCGAAATATCACTTAAGGAAAGCGAGCTCTCACGCGATCTCACATTCTTATCCAAATTCCAATCACTCTTCTCCCTCACCATCGATTTCTGCACCACTCCCCAACAATCTTAAGTGATATTTATCGTGAGAGAGATGGCGAGTGATCAATCCGTGAGAGACATGACAACCAAGTTCACGAAACTGGAGAAGTTCGAAGGCGTCGATTTTCGGCGATGGCAAAAGAAGATGCACTTCTTGTTGACCACATTGAAGGTCGTGTACGTGTTGAGCACGCCGATGCCGGAAGTAATGGAGGACGAGACGTTGGAGATGACCCGACGTCGATGCAAATGGGAAAACGACGACTACATATGTCGTGGCCATATCTTAAACGGTATGTGTGACTCCCTCTTCGATATTTATCAAAACGTTGAATCCACTAAAGAGCTATGGGACTCTCTTGAGTCCAAATACATGGCGGAGGATGCTTCTAGTAAGAAGTTCCTCGTTAGTAATTTTAATAATTACAAAATGGTGGATTCAAGGCCTGTGATGGAGCAATATAATGAGCTCCTACGCATTCTAGGCCAATATGCTCAACATGATAAGAAGATGGATGAATCCATCTCCGTATCGAGCATAATTGATAAATTGCCTCCCTCTTGGAAAGATTTCAAACACATGTTGAAACACAAAAAGGAAGAGTTGTCTCTTGTACAACTTCGTAGTCACTTGCGCATAGAGGAATCTCTTCGGGTGCAAGAGTCTGAGAAACCTAAGATGAAAGAGGTTTCTGCACCTTCGGTGAACATGGTGGAAGAGGGAAGATCCAAAAACTTCAAGGGAAAACGCAAGTTCAATGAAGCCAAGAAAGGTCCCAACAAAAAGGTTAAATTAACCTGTTGGACTTGTGTCATGACCGACCATCGCAAGTGTTGGTGGGCAAGGATCCAAGGATCAACACCCACGGCAAGGTCAGTTTATTGACTTTGGTTTTAATTCAAATTTGAATTATGTACCACTAATATCCGAATCATTTTATGTGCAGGATGATGATGATGCTTGGTGGATTGACACGAGTGCCTCAAATCATGTGTGTAAGGATCAACGTTGGTTCACCACTTTGGAACCGGTTGAAGACAGATTCGTGCTACACATGGGAAACGAGTCAAATTCTCCCATTCTTGGACGTGGCTTAATTAGGCTAGAATTTAGTTCTAGTAAAATAATTGAACTTATTGACGTTTTGTTTGTACCACAAACTCGAAAGAATTTGGTTTCCGGTAGTACCTTGAATAAGTTAGGATATATAAAAGTTTTTGAGTCCAGAAAGTTTACCTTGTCAAAAGGTGGATCTTTTGTATGATTTGGCTATTTGATGAATGATATGTTCTTGTTGATTCTAGTTTATGACATGCAAGGCTTGGTCATGTTAATTTTAAAAGAATGGTTGAAATGTCAAAAGACGGTCTTATTCCGACTTTTGACGTTAAAACCGAAAAATGTAAAACTTGCATGTTGACGAAGATCACTAGGCAACCGTTTCCCAATGTGAAAAGGGATTCGTCGGTGCTTTATTTAATTCATAGTGATCTTTGTGATTTGCATTCAATTCCGTCTTTTGGTAATAAAAAGTATGTATTACTTTTATTGACGACGCTTCACGTTTTTGTTATATCTATTTATTGCACTCAAAAGATGAAGCGTTAGAAAAATTTAAGATTTATAAAACTGAGGTTGAGTTGCAAATGAACGGTCTTATTAAATGTTTACGCACCGATCATGGTGGGGAATATTATGATCTCATGTTTTTCCAATCCGTAGGAATAATTCATGAAACTACGGCGCCTTATACACAACAACAAAATGTTGTGGCGGAACGGAAAAATAGCGTTCTAAAAGAAATGGTGAACTCTATGTTATCCTACTCGGGATTGAGTGATGGATTTTGGGGTGAAGCCATGTTAACGACTTGTTATCTATTAAATCGAGTTCCCAATAAAAGGAACAAGATTACCCCATATGAACTTTGGTTCAAGAAAAGGCCTAACTTGAATTATATTTGAGTTTGGGGTTGTCGAGCGGTTGTTCGACTACCCGAACCCAAATGGAAAACCTTGGGTGAAAAGGGTATTGATTGCATCTTTGTTGGATATGCCGAGCATTCCAAGGCATATAGGTTCTATGTTATTGAACCTAATGATTCTATAGCGATCCACACCGTTATAGAATCGAGAGATGCTTTATTTGATGAGAATAGATTCTCTTCAATATCTAGGCCAAAGGACCTTGTTCCAAGTACTAGTGTAACTAGTGAGGTTGAAGAACAAGCAATTGTTCCAACCGAATCTTTGATGCTTCGAAGGAGCAAAAGAGGAAGGATCGAAAAATCCTTTGGTCCCGATTTCCAAGTATACTTGATAGAGGGATCAAGAGATGAGATTGGGTCACAATTCTCTTATTGTTATAGTATTGAGGAGGATCCAAAATCATTTGATGAGGCTATGAAGTCTCAAGATGTTGCTTTCTGGAAAGAAGCAATAAATGATGAGATGGACTTCATCATGGAAAATAATACTTGGGTATTATCGGACTTGCCACCGGGTTGTAAACCTTTGGGATGCAAGTGGATCTTCAAAAGGAAGATGAAAGCCGATGGATCAATCGACAAGTTCAAAGCTCGATTAGTAATCCAAGGCTTTAGGCAACGGGAGGGTATCGATTATTTTGATACCTATGCCCCGGTTGCAAGGATCTCCACGATTAGATTGTTGATAGCCTTAGGAGCTATCCACAATTTAGTGATTCACCAAATGGATGTCAAAACGACATTCTTGAATGGTGACTTGGAGGAAGAAGTTTACATGAAACAACCAGAAGGTTTTGTTATGCCTGGGATGGAGCATAAGGTATGTAAACTTGTAAAATCATTGTATAGGCTTAAACAAGCACCCAAACACTGGCATCAAAAATTTGATGAGGTTATTTTGTCGAATGGCTTTATGTTAAACCAAGCGGACAAGTGTGTGTATAGCAAATTTGACACATCCGGTAACGGAGTAATCATTTGCTTATACGTTGATGACATGTTGATCTTTGGCACCAACCAAAATCAAGTTGATAAAACCAAAGAGTTTTTGTCATCAAGTTTCTCCATGAAAGATATGGGAGAGGCGGAGGTGATCCTTGGAATAAGGATCAAGCGTGAGAACAAAGGGATTGCAATTACGCAATCTCATTACATTGAGAAAGTATTAAAGAAATTTAATTGCTTTGATTGTTCTTCGGTGAGTACTCCATTTGATCCGAGTGTGAAGCTTATGCCCAATTCGGGTGAAACGGTGTCACAACTCGAGTACTCAAAGGCTATTGGATGCTTGATGTATGCCATGACAAGCACTAGGCCAGATATCGCTTTTGCCGTAGGCAAGATGAGTAGGTATACTAATAATCCTAGTATACATCATTGGCAAGCGATAAGACGAGTATTTAAATAGTTTAATAAAACCATTGATTATGGTTTGTCATATGTCGGGTTTCCTTCGGTATTAGAGGGATATTCGGATGCAAGTTGGATTACCAACTTAGAAGATCACTCTTCCACGAGTGGTTGGGTATACTTGCTTGGAGGAGGTGCCATGTCATGGGCTTCCAAGAAGCAAACTAGCATCACGAGTTCGACTATGGAGTCGGAATTTGTGGCATTAGCCGCTGCCGGTAAAGAGGCAGAGTGGCTAAGGAATTTAGTCCATGAAATTCCATTATGGTCGAAACCAATATCACCCATTTCTATCCGTTGTGATAGTGCGACTACTTTGGCTAAAGTTTATAGTCAAGTATATAATGGCAAGTCTAGACACTTAGGTGTTAGACATAGCATGATTCGTGAGCTAATCATGAATGGGGTGATTTTGGTTGAATTTATTCGGTCGCAACAAAATCTAGCGGACCACTTGACGAAGGGGTTAGCTAGGGACTTGGTTCACAAGTCGGTGATCGGGATGGGATTAAAGTCCATTTGAATCTCTAACGGTGAGATACCCAATTCCCTTCTAATACAACGTTAGAAGTTGAATTTAATGGGAAAGATCACTCTAAGGGATTGGAGCACAAGATAATCATCCCAAGGTATGTGCTCGGTACTGCAAGCGATGAGGTAATTGTTCTTTTGTAAAAGTGCATATGCAGGTGCATGATGAAAGGAACTACCTATATGAGTGCGCAGTGTGGCCGCTTCAAGAAGCTTGGACTTAGCTTTGATGCACTCACGAATGGATAAGGACACATGACCTGTATAGTGTCAAGTTTAAACTTTAGAGAATTTTAAATTCATGTGTATGTTATTTTCTGGTACTCAAATGGGTTGAAGGGTTCAATCCATAAGACACCCGGATTCTCGAGTATTTGAAATGTGTAATGTACTAAGATGAGAAATCAATCTTTTAGATATTTTCATTTATGCATGAATTTGTTTGCTGTATTAATTTTGTTTGTGAATCAAGGATTACACTAAAATGGGGGAGGAATGTTGGTGATTTTAGTGAAATCATCGGTCAATTTATGTAATTGGGTTCATAAGATAATAATGGGGTTGGTAGCTAAGCTATAACACGAGCTAGGAGGTGTGAAGTGCACACTCGTGTAAGCTAACTATGACCCGGGATTGTTGGACGGTCGTTTGGTGATTGTGGGACGAAACAGTGGCTCACGCGGGTTGTGCCGCGGGTTAACCCGCGTTGCAACCCGCGTGGTGCACTGGAGTATGGGATGGAACAGTGGCTCACGCGGGTTGTGCCGTGGGTTAACCCGTGTGGCTACCCGCGCGGTGTACTGTTGTAGATTCGATTATGTAACCCCCCCAAATTTCTTTGTAACTCCCAAATCAATTTGTAACCTACACAATTATGTCTAACAATCAATACTATTAAATGGGTAATTATTATCGGTCTTTAATATAGCTTCGGTTACGATTCTCTTGGTGTTTAAATAGGATCGATTTCTGCCATAATCGATGCCGGTGAATTTGAGATTATCCTCGAGTGAATTTCGTGATACCCAGGCAGAATAGGATCGAAATATCACTTAAGGAAAGCGAGCTCTCACACGATCTCACATTCTTATCCAAGTTTCGATCACTCTTCTCCCTCTCCATCGATTTCTGCACCACTCCCCAACATAAGTGGCTAGGAAGTTATTGTTGTTGGAACTTAGTGTAGAAGAGAGAAACCTTGTCCCACATAGGAGCCAAGATAGAATTAGAACACTTAATTAACTTCAATCAATGAGCATTAAATGAATCATTTAATTGCTTGGGCTTGGATGTGGTGTTCTTGGTGGGCTCTCTTTGACATGAAATATATATATTAAATGTCAAAGATAGAGCCTTGGACCGTGGGGTCGAGATCACTGATTGTGGATGGATTTGTTTAGCATGGGTTCACTTGCGCGACAAGTCGCGCAGTACGCGACAATTATTTTGGTTATTTCACAGCAACCTATAAATGTTGTGTTATTTCCACAATCATAAAAGACGAATTTCAGACGAACATCTACACATATTCTGGGTTTTCTCTCATTCTTTTCATCATCAAACATAATTGATTCGACAGATTCAAGTTATTCTTGAATAACGATTGTTGTATCCTCTAGATGGACAGATTCAACGTCATGCGAAATCCTTACTTTTCGTATATAAGCTCGTGCAAATTCCTTCCATGGAAATTTTCACAAACAAAGACTTGCGAACAAACTTTCACTTTTCACACACAACTCTCTACGATTTCTTCGATTATGAGCCTTGCGAAAAGAGTAGATCTTGCGAGTTCTTCAAATGTTCGACTCCAAAACACTGTAATAAACCAAATTTCGATTCAAAACTTCGAATTCAACCTTGAAACTTTGTCAATTGGTTCTCGAGAACAATCTAAACAACTTTCAATCGATCAACTACAACAAAAACAACAAAATTACAAAATGATCTCAAGATACAGTGCGTGAAAAAACTTCGAACCAAAAACTCAATCAAATCCAAATTCACACAAATTGATTGTGAATTGGATGAAACAACTAACAATAAACCTGTTCTAGATCATAAAATAAATACAGTGCATTGATTACAACTCCAAAAAACAACACTAAATCTCGAAAATCAAATGATGAACAGTATTTTCTGTGAGTTCTTCAAATTCTTGAAAATCTTCGGAATTGTGCTTGATCTGATACCAATTCTTAATCCTAGATAATGTGCGAATCAAGATGATAACACAAATTTGATCCAAAATGCCATAAGATTGATATAAAATCACAAGATTACAAGTTCGTATACAAAAACTTTCTCTCTCTAGAATTATAAAATATGTTAAAGTGCTACACGGTTAACAACAAAACAAAAACTATTTATACCACAAGCTTACAAAGACAAAAACAAAACTAAACTAGTTGACTTCTTATCATGATTTTGATTTTGCAATGAGAGTTGACTTGAGCTTTGACTTTCATTTCCCATGATCTTGGATCCAACATATTTTATGCACTAACAAAGACCATTGGTATGCACTAGTCAGGATGCTTCGATACTTGAAATATACAATGAGTTATGGGTTACACTATACGAAATACCCTCCAGTCCTAGAAGGGTATTGTGATTCGAATTGGATTTCCAACCATTCTGAGAGTAAGTCCACAGGTGGATATGTGTTTACACTTGGTGGTGCATCTGTCTCAGGGAAATCATCCAAACAAACAGTGAATACCAAATCAACTATGGAAGCAGAATTTGTCGCCTTAGACAAAGCCGCTGAAGAAGCTGAATGGCTAAAGAGCTTCCTAGAAGGTATTCCATTGTGGCCAAAACCTATGAATGCCATTTGTATACATTGTGATAGTATGGATGCTCTCACAAGAGCAAAGAACCAAATATACAATGGCAAGTCTCGACATATAAGACGACGCCACAATACAATCAAGGACTTGCTGAAAAATGGAATAATTTCCATTGACTACGTAAAGTCAAAGGAGAATATTGCAGATCCTTTGACGAAAGGCCTAAGTATAGAGAAAATATCCTTTTCATTGAGGGGAATGGGCTTAAATCCAATACAATGAGTTTTCCTCGGCGACAACCTAACCTAGCGAAATCGGAGATCCCATGGTCTAAGTTCAATAGGACAACTAGTTGGGGAACACTCAAGAGATAACATACACAAGTATGCCTATTCCTATGATGACTTTTATGTGTATATTTTTGTTGATGATATAGGGTTGAATGTTACATTCTTAATAATGCTGATAGCTTCTTAGTAGAATATAACGAAATATTCTTGATTGACATTACCTATGTGAGAGCGATGTGTGGTCGCATCTTTGAAGGCAGATATGGCTACGTCTTCTAAAAACTCTCATGAAGAAAGGATATGTTCACAACCAAAATGAACACAACGGTAAGAATAGAATTATGTATAGTTATAACTTGTGTGATGCCTATTGTCTCGATTTACTATAAAAAGTGGCTAGTTCAAGACTTTAGTTCACTATCCACGAAGTAGATCCGATAGGTATTCACTAGGAAAGGTTCAAGTTCAAAAGACACCTTTTCCGATGCATGTTATAACTAGCTTGGTGATAGAAAGATAAGTTCCTATATATTGCTTATTTTCTATTCAAGTGTGGAGTATTATTGAGGTTTGAATAGAAAATGTGGGGGTATTGTTGGAACTTAGTGTAGAAGAGAGAAACCTTGTCCCACATAGGAGCTAAGATAGAAATTAGAACACTTAATAAACTTCAAGCAATGAGCGTTAAATGAATCATTTAATTGCTTGGGCTTGGAGTGTGGTGTTCTTGGTGGGCTCTCTTTGACATGAAATATATATATATTAAATTTCAAAGATAGGACCTTGGGGCTCTTAGGGTCTCGATGGGGTCAAGATCACTGATTGTGGATGGATTAGTGCAGACAACACAATGGGTTATTTCCACAATCATAAAAGACGAATTTCAGATGAAATTCTGCACATATTCTGGGTTTTCTCACCTTCTTTTCATCATCAAACATAACTGATTCGACAGATTCAAGTTTTACTTCAATAACGATTGTTGTATCCTCTAGACGGACGCTATATCGGCGAAATTTCTGTCTTTGGACACTGCATTCGTGCAGACCTCAAACGATACCTACATCCTACAAGAATCTACTAATCAAGTAAGGTTTATTGATTGAATTTCCAGTTGATTGTATGTTGTTAAATGTTAGTACATAGATTTTATACATAAGAATTTGTATTTTCATTGTAATTTTTTTCCATATATATACAAGACTTGTTCAAGTGATTAATTACTCCTAACAATCTAAGACATAAATTTAGTTGTGGAGCGATGGATCAATCACAAATATTGAAAAGTCATGTGGAGAAACCCGAGAAGTTCAAGGGTTTGGACTTCCAGCGTTGCCAACAAAAGATATTGTTCTATTTGACAACACTTCGTGTTGCCAACGTGCTCACTGAGGAAGACGCACCGGAAAATCCTCCGGTTGGGCGGACGGGGCTGCACCATCGTAGATCCAAGTGTCTGTACATCACAAAACTGTCGAGAATTGGAGATCCAATGAATATAGTTGCAGAAACTATATATTGAATGCTCTCGACGATTCCCTCTACGATATCTATTCTACCTTCCGAACGGCAAGGGATATTTGGAAATCCTTGGATGCCAAGTACAAAACCGAAGTGGCATGTAACAAGAGGTTCACAGTAGGGAAATTTCTGCATTTCCGGATGATTGGTACGAAGCCAGTGGTAAAGCAAGTAGAAGAATTGCAAATACTTGTCCATGAGCTCGAGGTTGAGGGTATGGGCTTGAACAACAATTTTGTGGTCGGTTCTATAATTGAAAAGTTACCTCCTTCGTGGAAGAACTTCAAGCTATATTTGAAGCATCTTACAGACAAGATCACTTTTGAACAGTTGTTTCTCAAGATCCGAGTCGAGGAGGACAACCGAATCAATGAAAAATCTGATGCCAATCCAATCGAACCACATGCCAACATGGTGGAAGGCAGTTCATCTAAATCCAAATTCCCGAAATTCAAGGGAAAGGGAATTGCATCCAAAAGGCCTTTCAATGCTGGAAAGGGCCTCTTGGCCCCACAAAAGAAACAATTAAAAAGGATGACCTGTTGTTGGGTATGTGGTAATCCTGGACACCGAGCCAAGGATTGTCGTCACAAATGTGATAATGGTGGCACCGGAGGAAGTGGTGGTGGAGGAAATGGAGCATCTTCCAGTCATGCCAATCTCACCCACTCCCCGAATAAGTTCATTGGTGTCATTGAAGCCCACATGGTTACAAACATGGTGGATTGGTGGATTAACACCAGGGCCACACGACACATATGCAATTCGGAAAGCTTATTTGCATCTTACTACAAGGTGATCGATGGGGTGTCGATGTTTATGGGTAACGCATCGATGGCAAAGGTAGAAGGAAAGGGGAAGGTCAACTTGAAGCTGACTTCTGGCAAGGATTTTATATTGAATGATGTAGTACATGTATCTAGTTTAACCAAAAACTTGATTTATGACCCTGTTCTAAGCAAGAAATGGTTCAAACTTGTATTCAAATCGGATAAAGTAGTCATCACCAAGAGTGGTGTGTATGTGGGGAAGGACTACCTCCATGAGGGGCTCTTCAAACTCAATATTGTAAATGACTTGGAAGCCGCCATTATAAATAAAAATAAGGCAGACTTTAGCTCTGCTAGTTACATGTACATGATTGCTCCTTCTAATCTTTGGCATTCGAGATTAGGACATGTCAACTTTAGATCAATTCATAGAATGATCAAACTTGACATGATACTTAGTTGTTCCATTGATAAAATGACTAAGTGTGAGGTTTGTGTAGAAGCTAAATACACAAACCATCAACACAAGTCTGTTGAAAAATCAAATGAAGTACTTGGGTTGATTCACACTGACTTATGTGATTTTAAGGCAATTCCTACACGAGGAGGAAAAAAATATTATATTACTTTCATAGATGATTGCAGTAAGTATTGCTATGTGTATCTTTTAGATACAAAAGATGAAGCCTTAAGCATGTTTAAGACTTATAAGGCTGATGAAGTTGAGAACCTACTCAACAAGAAAATCAAAATTATTAGGTCGGATCGGGGAAGATAATACGAATCCCATGACTTTGCAGAATTTTGTGTTACATATGGTATAGTACACCAGACTACCGTTCCCTACACTCCACAACAAAATGGAGTGGCCGAGTGGAAGAATAGAACATTGAAAAACATGATATATTCAATGTTGATTACGTCTGGAGCTCCATACCATTTATGGGGTAAGGTGTGTCTTACTGCTAATATGATCCTAAATAGGATCCCCCACAAGGAGAGTGACAAATCTTCATATCAACTATGGAAAGGAAAATTACCATCTTACAAAAGCATGAAAGTGTGGGGTTGCCTTGCCAAGGTTCAAGTCCCTTTACCAAAAAGGACTAAACTTGGACCTAAAACTGTAGATTGTATATATATTGGACCTGCTCATAATAGCGCTGCATATAGATTCTTAATATATAAATCTAGTATAAATGACATAAGCTGATTGTCCCTGATAAATCAGTTTCTTATCACACAATAACGATAAACAACAAGAGATTTAATCAAACCTGTTTTGATATTCAATCCAAACGATTACACAAGTTTTTCTCTTGAAGTTTTTCTCTCTATGAGCTCTCTCTCTCTCTAGAACCGTATCTCTATTTTCTCACACACAAGAAAAGTGGCGGCTGGTGTATCCTAATTAGGCACACCTCTCTCACACAACCCTAGAGCCTAATAGGCCTACACACCTATTTTAGGAAAAAGACATAAAGGCCCAAAATACAAGGAAAAACATTCTTTGACATTTATTACAAAATAACCTAGACTATTTAATGAGAGTAGACTTTTCCATCTTTGACTTCAGATTTCCGTCTTCAAAATTGATGATCTTGAATCCAATAAATCTGTGATCTAACAATCTCCCCTTTTGGATCAAGATCATTACATAAAAAGGATTTAGCAATCCAATCTTCTCTTTAAGTTCAGAAGACGCAATCTTCCTCTTTGTCTTCAAAATATAACAATCTCCCAAAATATGTAGATAAAATCTCTTTCATATGATGGAAAGAAATTATCTCCCAATTTAGCGCAGAATGCTTTAGCAAAGTATCTTCAAAGAAAAATTCTCAAAAACTTTGAACTTTCTGACTTGGACATTTATTTAAGAATTGTATTCTCCCATTTCTTGATTAGCTCTCCCCCTTTTTGATGAATTGAGCATCGATATCATCAAAACTTCTTTAGAACAAGAAATGTCTTTGACCATGCTGATCTTCCACGAGCCTCTGATTCACCGTCAATTCGAACAATGTATTCATCCAGATCTTTTCAAATCTAGACAAAATAGGAATGTAACACCTGAATCAACAAATGAATCAGTTAAAAATGCCTGTCAGTAACGAATACACATTGGAAAGGAGCTTTTTGATGTTCACTCCCCCAGGGATTCCATTCAATCATCGAAACACCACAAAGGTAATTTCTATGAACGTTATGACAAAAAAACTTCCTTGTGTGTTCGTGCAAGTGATAGAAAGAATTAAGCATGGATGATTGCTTATATAGGCTCAACATTGTGTAAACCACTGAGACAACAGTAGATAAACACAGACTCAATGTGCATGATTGAAGTGTGAAGGTGGGGCAAACTTCCTTCTTTTCAATATCCAGATTTTCCAAATGAAAACCAGATAGTAAATGTGTTGCGTCCCCTTTAAAAATGAAACATTTTCTTGTTAAGAAGAAAATGAGTGGCTGGTGGGGTTAATGTCAAGAGTTGGCATGGGCTAGTTGCCTATTTCAATAATGTTCACCAAGAATTGTGAAGCATTAGTAATGTGCCTACCCGGCTCAGAAAGTAGTTGGTGCAGAGTCTGATATTCTTTTACTCTGATCGCTCACCCTCTTTCTTTTTATCATTAAGCTCACATCTAACCAAACTCTCTTTTCATTTTACCTCAACACACATCCCACACTCATTTCTTTTGACTCCTCACACTCAATCATTATGGATTAACTTCTTGGGTAGGAAACACTGGTTAATGTGAATCCATAGAAGTTCAATTAAGTCCTAGCACAATGAAATCCCATGTTTTCCTATAAAGCATGTGTTGCTAAGATGATTTAACTTTATCAGTTAAAGTGCAAATACAGGTCAAATGTATGTATGCTCAAAAAAACATTTAAAATCACACTTCCAATTCATGAAATCCGTTTGAGAATCGGGAAGTGGTTTGAACATTCAAGAACATGTTTTCTTATGATTGAAAGTTGTCCTTCTTTCAACCATATATGAGATGAAGATAAGGGATTATACCTTTTGCGTGCAGTCTTACATCTCATGAAGTCAAGCTTAAAATCATAAAGATATGATGTTGTAAGCATCTCTCAAACTGCAAAAGTCTTAAGGTCATAGTCAAAGCAACTTTATTCACAGAAATTAAAATGACATAAAACAGTAAAACAATTAAAGTACAAGTTCTGATCTGAAGTAATCAAAAGTCATAGCCACACTCCTTTGACTTGTAAAGCTCCCCCTAAAATCATGCATTACAAAAGATTTGACAAATAAGTAAATGCAGAAATTAGATATGCTCCCCCTCAAGATAACAATGATCATTTATGAAGTACTTCTCACACTCCCCCTGAGATCATGAACAAACTATGAAAGAGCAGATATCTTGCGAAAATAATGATAAAGAAATGATGAAAAATTACAATAAAAGAAACTTTAATAGGTAACTACTGATTAGACCTTGAGATTCAACATCCCAAGCTTAGATAGAAGAAAATTGAATCTCTTTTCATCTAAAGGTTTGGTAAACAGATCTGCAAGTTGGTAATCAGTTTTTACAAAGTAAAGTTCTATTGTACCTTTTTCTACATTATCTTTTATAAAATGATACCTAACATCAATGAGCTTTGTTTTAGTGTGGTGCACAGGATTAGCTGATATGGCGATAGCGCTCTTCGAGTCACAATAGATCGGTATTTTATCAAACTTGAATCCAAAATCTCGAAGCTGTGTTCGCATCCACAAGACCTGAGAGCAGCAACTGGCAGCAGCTACATACTCTGCTTCAGCAGTCGATGTGGAAACACAGAATTGTTTCTTTGATGCCCAGCTAACGAGCTTGTCTCCAAGAAATTGAATGTGACCTGAAGTGCTCTTCCTGTCCAACATGCACCTTGCATGATCTGCGTCTGAATAAGCAGTTAGTTCAAACCCTGTATCCTTAGGATACCACAGACCAAGATCTGCAGTCCCCTTCAGATATCTAAAGATCCGTTTGACAGCAGCTAAATGGGATTCTTTAGGGTCAGCCTGATATCTTGCACACAAGCATGTTGAAAACATTATATCTGGTCTACTTGAAGTAAGCTACATTAAAGACCCTATCATACCTCTATAAGTCCTAACATCAACACTTTTTTCTGAAGAATCAGTGCTAATCTTAGTACCTGGTGCCATTGGGGTTCCAATCGGTTTACAATTTTTCATTTTGAATCTCCGAAGAATATCAAAAATGTACTTAGATTGATTAATGAGAATCCCCGTTGAAAACTGTTTTATTTGTAATCCGAGAAAGAAATTCATCTCTCCCATCATACTCATTTGAAATCGTGACACCATGAGATTTGAAAAGTTCTTACAGTATTTGGGATTTGTAGAACCAAATATAATATCATCTACATATATCTGAATAAGAATGATATCAACTTTCTCCTTTTTAATAAACAAAGTGGTATCGACTTTACCTTTTGAAAAACCTGACTTGACCAAGAATTGAGATAGAACATCATACCAGGCACGAGGTGCTTGTTTCAGACCATACAAGGCTTTATCCAGGATGTAGACGTGATTAGGCTTATCTGTATTTACAAACCCTTCTGGCTGAGAGACGTAGACTTCCTCCTTAAGAATGCCATTCAGAAAGGCAGTCTTCACGTCTATCTGGTAGACAGTGAAGTTCTTGTGAGCTGCGTAGGCTAGAAACATGAGAATTGCCTCTATACGCGCTACTGGAGCATACGTCTCGTCATAGTCAATGCCTTCCTCTTAACTATATCCCTTGGCAACAAGTCTGGCTTTGTTCCTTATAACAATACCATCTTCGTCCTTCTTGTTTTTGAATACCCATTTAGTTCCAATCACGGTCTTTCCTTCTGGTTTTGGAACTAGCCTCCAAACCTTAAAGGCTTCAAACTGCTTTAACTCTTCTTGCATGGCAGACACCCAATCCGAATCAGCAAGAGCTTCTGATACTCGAGTAGGCTCTATTTTGCTGAGGAATGAGTCATGCATACATTGATTCAAAGTTGCTGACCTAGTTTGCACCGGCTTGTTAAGATCTCCAATTACTTGGTGAATAGGGTGCTCTTTGGTCCAGCGATGTTCATGAGAGAGTGGAGTAGATGAAGATTGATCATGGTTGTCATCCTCAGTTTGAACATCATGAGGGAGGGATTCAGTTGAAGTACTTGGTGCAGAAGCTTCAGTAGGTACAACTTGTCTAGTCTGTTGATCTGTTCTTACATCACATCCTACTGACTCAGCAACTTCTGACTCATCATTAGTAGATACAACTTCAACTATTGGAGAAGGCATTTGAACTGGAATATCTTGCTGAATCGGGGAATTTGGTTCAGTAGAAACATCTGAAGTGGTTGGATGATCAATCGTTGAATCTTCAATCCTGTCAACCACAACAGATTTATTCACATTAGATCCAAGATATTCATCATAAAACAGTTCAAATAAAATATCTAAATCAGATAAATGATTAGAAGACGATGATGCTTCATCTGATTTGTTCGCTTGAGACACAGGTTCTGGACAAACTAGTCCAGAAGCTAATACTCCGGTTATCACGGGTTCTGAACTGACGTGATCAGAAGTGATATTGTAATTCCCAGATGTAAATCAAGCAATTCATTCTCTAGTCAATCTCAATTAAGAATGTGACATTATCAAGATCTTAGAGAGAGAGTAGAGAGAGAAAGTAATTCTTGATATTATGAATTAAGCTCTTCTTGATGTTACATGATTACAAACAATACAAACTATTTATATGGACTAAGAAACTCTCAAGTAACTTGAATAAGGAACCTCTCAAACTCTCAAGTACTTAAACACTCAAGTACTTAAAAACCCTCTAAAACTAATGTTGACTTTCTACTATTTGACTTTCATTGACTTCCATTGACTACTCAAATACAAAGGCTTTAAACAAGACTTTCCTAATTAAATCTTGTATACAATTAATGCACTAGCATTCTCCCCTTTTGTATTCAAGATTTAAAAAAAATTGACATTAGTCTTCAGCGCTTGATTCTTCAACTTTTGTCTTTGACGGCTTTGAACTTTGAAATTCTTTCTGAAGTTGTTGAAGAATCTTGAAAAGTCTTTAACACTTTACATCTTCGAAAAGTCAACAAGTCTTGAATAAAGCTTTGAAACCTTTGAAAATCTTTGGAACTTCGAGGGATCTTTGAAAACTGTATCTTCATTACTGTAATCTCTGATCAGTCTTCAGAAAAACAAACTTTCTCGAATCATCTTCAGAATCTCTCCACAAGTCTTTTTGACTTTGACATCTTCTTTGATGACTTTGAAATTGATCTTTGTAGATATCTCCCCCTTTTTGATGATTGTGAGCACCATAATCATCAAAACATCTTCAATTTCAACATTCTCTTTGATCATCCCCCTTTGTATTCAACGTAACAATCTCCTCCTTTATGATAATTTGACATTTTCCATCCTTTGATCTGAGTATCTGAATCATGAACTGTATATACCCGAATCTTTTCAAATTCAGATATAATGAACATTGTAACCCTGATTCAACAAATGAAACAGTTAGGAGTGCCTGTCAGTAACACGGAGTTACTGTGTACAACGAATGTACAATTTAAGGAGCTGGTTTGATGATGACTCCTCAGGACTTCCATTTAATCATTGAAAAACACAAGGTTTATCTATGAATGTTCTGACAGAAAAACAAATTTTCTGTGTGCTCGTGCTTGTGTATGAAAGAATTTAGCACAATGATTGTGTTTCATAAGTCTCAAATTGTGTAAACTGTTGAGACAGCAACAGGTATTACACGGACTCAATGTGCATGAAAGAGGTGCGAAGGTGGGGCAACTTTCCTTCTTTTTCAATACCTAAATCTTCCGAGTGAAGATCAGATAGCAGATGTGTTGCGTCCCCAAGAAAAATTGAAACATTTCTTTTTCGGGAAAGAAACGAGTGGCTGGTGGGGTAATTGCAAGAGTTGGCATGGGCTCACTGCCTTTTTCAATGATGGTCACCAAAGAATGTGAACCAAACAGTAGATGTAGCTGCCCGGCTCAGAAAGTGTTTGGTGCAGAGTTTTGATATTCTTTTAACTCTGTTCTCACACCCTCTTTCTTTTTAACATTTTGCTCACTTCTAACCAAACTCTCATTTACATTTTTCCGCTCCATAATGAGAAAAACTCAATCGGATGAGTTATCTCCCCAACTCTTTGATTTTGACCCCTCACCCCTTAATCACTCTAGGATAACTTCCGAGGTAGGAAACATTGGTTAACATGAATCCATGGAAGTTCTGTTTAATCTCACACGAATCCCATGTAAGTCCTAAAAGAATAGTTGCTCAACAGTTTAACTTGAACAATTAAGCACAGATAAGATAACACTGTTAAAATGTATGCTCATGAGATTTGAGCAATTGAACAATGAAGATCTCTCAAAACAAGGATATTGAGTGAATGAAATGAAATCAAGAGAATTGTTTTGAGAATCTGACAATGTATCAATCAGATCAAATGAAATGGTTAGGGTATCAAAGAATTGGATATTTTGTTTATATGAACGAATATAAACAATTTAGCAATGAAAGCACAAATTTGGAAATGTTGATTAATGCTTAACAACATTTGAAAGCAAACGGGAGTATTACCATCGAAAATTTGTTCATATAGAGACATGGTAATAACAGATTCAAATGAAATACTGAACCAATGTGTATGAATACTTTACAGTATATAGACAAGATAATACGCAAGTATTGATCTTTGGAAACACACGGTCAGTTAAACATTAAACCTCAATAATGAAAAACATTTAAAAATCACACTTCTTAATTCATGAAATCTTTTGAGAATAGAGAAGTGGTTTGAACATTTAAGAAACTGTTTTTCATGCTTGAAAGTTGTTCTTCTTTCAAACAATCAGAGATCTAGATTAGAAGATATTTACCTTTAAGCTCCCCCTCAAATCATGATAGAATGATTTAGGTCAGATAAGCTCCCCCTGGATATTTGCAAAATATCCTTATCTGAACATTGAAGAATGGGTCCTGATCTGTCATGTGATCAGAAGCCACAGTCTTGACATTGAGGTGCGGGTTTTGAACTGTTGTGTTCAAAAGCCATATGTTCTATGCTCCCCCTTAGACTTTGGGTGCCTGCAACACAGATTTAGGTTTTGGTACCCACTGGTATTTGGGTCCTAATGTGTTAGTTGCAGTTCTTGTGGGGTTTACATTGTAAGAACCGTACCAGCAATTAACAAAATTTTTACTTACAAAGTCATGTGCTCCACAGTAAGAACAACAAATCTTCTTTTGAGCAACCCTGATCAAGTGATTAGTAGAATAAAACATATCAGAATTACCAAAAGATTTACCTTTATGCATTCTGTTCTTTTTAGCATTGGTTGTGGACGCATATGCTTTGTCTTTCTTCTTCTCATCTGAAGAACTCTTCACTCTCCAGACCATCTGATATTTCTTTGAATTCTTTCCAAGAGAAAAAGGATTTGGAGTTGAGATGTATTAAACTTTCCAAAATCTGATTGGTTCACATTCTTTGGTGACCATCATTGAAACAGGCAGTGAGCCCATGCCAACTCTTGCAATTACCCCATCAGCCACTCGTTTCTTTCTTAACAAATAAATGTTTCATTTTCTTTGGGGACGCAGCATATCTGCTATCTAGTCTTCACTCGGAAGATTTAGATATTGAAAAAGAAGGAAAGTTGCCCCACCTTCGCACCTCTTTCATGCACATTGAGTCCGTGTAATACCTGTTGCTGTCTCAACAGTTTACACAATTTGAGCCTTATGAAACACAATCATTGTGCTAAATTCTTTCATACACAAGCACGAGCACACAGAAAATTTGTTTTTCTGTCAGAACATTCATAGATAAACCTTGTGTTTTTCAATGATTGAATGGAAGTCCTGGGGAGTCATCATCAAACCAGCTCCTTAAATTGTACATTCGTTGTACACAGTAACTCCGTGTTACTGACTGGCACTCCTAACTGTTTCATTTGTTGAATCAGGGTTACAACGTTCATTATATCTGGATTTGAAAAGATTCGGGTATATACAGTTCATGATTCTGCTATTCAGATCAAAGGGCAGAGAATGTCAAATGTATCTCAAAGGGGGAGAATATTTGTAAAAGGGGGAGATTCAAAGAAAGTACTGATATTGAGAAAGTTTTGATGATTGATGCTCAACAACATTTGAAAGCAAACGGGAGTATTACCATCGAAAATTTGTTCATATAGAGACATGGTAATAACAGATTCAAATGAAATACTGAACCGATGTGTATGAATACTTTACAGTATATAGACAAGATAATACGCAAGTATTGATCTTTGGAAACACACGGTCAGTTAAACATTAAAGCTCAATAATGAAAAACATTTAAAAATCACACTTCTTAATTCATGAAATCTTTTGAGAATAGAGAAGTGGTTTGAACATTTAAGAAACTGTTTTTCATGCTTGAAAGTTGTTCTTCTTTCAAACAATCAGAGATCTAGATCAGAAAATTTTTACCTTTTAGGCTCCCCCTCAAATCATGATAGAATGATTTAGGTCAGATAAGCTTCCCCTGGATATTTGCAAAATATCCTTATCTGAACATTGAAGAATGGGTCCTGATCTGTCATGTGATCAGAAGCCACAATCTTGACATTAAAGTTCGGGTGTTGAACTGAATTATTCAAGATCCATTGTCTTTGACATTGAAGTCCGAGTTCTAAGTTGTAGTACTTAGAAGTCAAACATCTTGCTCCCCCTATACCTGTGGTACATGCGAAACAAATTTAACAGGCTTTGGTACCCACTGGTATTTGGGTCCTGGTATGTTAGATTTAGGAATCCACCTCTCACTAGATTTATATCTTTTAAAATCAGAAATCTGAGAAGTAATTTTGTAAGATCCGTACCAGTTATGAGCAGATTCTTTTCGAATGAAGTCATTCTCTCCACAGTAAGAACATCAAATTTTCTTCTGAGCAATCCTGATCAAATGATTAGTATAGTAAAACATATCAGGATTACCAAAAGATTTACCTTTATGCGTTCTGTTCTTTTTAGCATTGGTTGTGGATTTGAATTGGTTGTGGATTTGAATGCTTTGCCCTTCTTCTCTTCATCTAAAGAACTCTTCACTCTCCAGACCATTTGATTTTTCTTAGAATGCTTTCCAAGAGATTTAATGTAATAGCTCGCTGAACCATCAACAGATTTGTCATAAAATAGATTTGATGGCCTGATCTAATTTGATTTGACAGTTTGTGATTTGACACTTTTGTTTTTCAAAACATTTTTCTCATGAATAGAACTTGAAGCTGTTTTGAAAGAACAGGCTGATTCTGTTGAATTATGAACAAGTGATTGATCAATCACATCAGCTGTAATCTTTTCTGACAGTTCACTGTTTGCAGTTCTTTATCTTTTTAGTTAAAATGATTCTTTCATCTGAAAGTGTGTCAAACTTCTGTTTCAAATCAGACTTGACCTTCTGTTCTCTTTGATAATCTGATGACAGAGAAGTTAATTTGGATGTGAGCTTAGATATTTCAGATTCAAAATGTGAACGTTCTTGCTCAAAATTCTTTTCCAAGTTCTTGGATTTTTCAGATATTTCCTTGAAAATCCCAGTATTTCTTTTTTCTGCGTTTTTCTTTTCAAGCTCATAAGACTTTTTGTTTTCTTTGAAGATTTGTCTTTCTTTTTCGAGCAAGTCTTGTAGAGTAGAAATCTGTGTGGGAAGTTCAGTTATTTTGGCTTCAAGAACTTGTCTTTCTTTCGCAAAAGTGTCTCTTTCAGTGATTATTATCTTTTCAAATTCTGACACTTGCTTAGAAAGTTTTGAACATCTCAGCTCAAGATCCTTTTTCTCTTGGAGTGTTTTCTTTGAAAAATCAGACATCTGTTGAATTGAAGATGTCTCCAGTTTTGATTTTTCTTTATCTGCTTGGATACGTTTTAACAATTCAGCATTCTGTATTTCCAAGGCAGATATCTTGTCTTCAAAAGCCTTAAACTTGAGTTGAAGCTCAACTGATTCAGCTTGTAGTGCAGATGACGTTTGTTCAGTTGTCTTCAGATGGCTTTGAAGTTTTTCAATCTTTCTCTCTTTCAATTTTAATTCCTTTTCACATTTGACAATTGTTTTTTCTTTTAGAACAATGCTTTTTTCTTTCTCTTTTATTTCTTTCTCTCTTGCACTGATGATACCTGCACAATTAGATTTAGCATGGTCAGTACATTTTTTACAAACCGGAGTTTTATCAGAATTTGACAATTTAGACTTCAACTCCTGTATCTGCTTAAGAAGCTCTGAATTCTGATCTTTCAGTCTATCCCACTCAGCTTCTTTTCTTGGTATCTCAGGCACAGTTTCATTTCCATCCACTATAATTGGACATGTAATTATTATTTCAGATGAATCAGAAACTAATGATGTAGTTTTAGATTCATTTCCTGATGTCACTGAGATAGTCCCTGTTTCACCATACGTCTCAATTATACGTGGAATTAAAACGATAGGCTCCAAATCTTTGTTGTTGATCATCCGCTTTCTCTCTGTAGAATGTTTGCCTGTAGAAGACATCTTGAATGATTAGCTTGATTATGAAAGATCGTTCCTAAACAGTTCAGAACAGTTTAACTGAAAGTCAAACTTATATCAGCAAAAAAATAATCTCTGAAAAATTGTAACTCTGAAACTTTCAAAGCAATGAAACTCTCAGATCACAGAACTGAAATTCGCAAACCAAATGAATCTTGAAATTCTCAGATTAACAGGACTGGTCACACTTAGAATTTCCAAGTCAAAAGAGTTGGCAAGACTAGAACTTGCAGACTAAACAACTTGTAGACTGCAAGAATTTAAAATTCACAGAATCTAAATTCACAGATGATTAGCAGAATGTGTGAATTAAAAGTGCTGTGTGAATTGAAGCACTCAAATCAATTAAATCCTGTGTTATGAACTTGCAGGCTGTGTAATCAAAAAAGAACTTGAATCTGCAAAACTGTTGGAACTTCAATTGAAACCTGCACAGATTGAAAAACACAGATTAATTTTGAAAAATGAAACTTGGATCACATAAGCTAAAACTCAGATCACATAAACTAAAACTCGATAGCTATGTGTTGAAACACAGAACTTTGGAACTGAACTTAGATCACTTGATCAAATGAAACTCTTAGAACTTGCAGACTGTTTACACTGGAAACCCGCAGACCGAGTAGATTGTGAACTAACAGATTGAGTTACTCAAAAACTTGCAGACTATTTGAGAATTGAAACATAGGTTGCAAATCTTAGCTGCATTGAATCTGTTTTAAAACTGAAACACAAGTTGCAAATCTAAGCTGCACAAACTCATAGAAATTCACAGACTACACAATCAAACTAGCAAACTGTGTAAATGAGAACTCAAACCACTTGAACTCAAAACTTGCACATGCTATGAATCATTGAAACTAGCAAGTCAAGTGTGCATGTTTGAACTGAAACCACACAGACTATACAAATTAGAATTTGCAGACTGATGAATTAGAATGTACAGATCATTTTCAAAATGAAACTTACAAACCACTTGAACTTGATCATTAAGTTTCTTACAAACTTTAATGAAACTGTGCAGAGTGTGTGAATTAAAAGGAACCAAGTGATACCAATCACTTAGTAACTGTGGAACACAGATCCTTTAAACTTGCAACCTGAATTCACAAATGCTTAGACTGAGAATCTGAACAAATTGCACTTGAAACTCATCAATACGCAGACCAACTGATTACAAACTGTGTTTCACACTGAAACTTGCAACCTGTATGAATCTGAACTATAAAACAGCTTTGACACTCACAAATCAAACAGATTAACACTCAC
This sequence comes from Arctium minus, assembly GCA_954870635.1. Lineage (NCBI taxonomy): Eukaryota > Viridiplantae > Streptophyta > Magnoliopsida > Asterales > Asteraceae > Arctium > Arctium minus. The sequence continues at coordinate 72,110,213 of OX941089.1, read as the reverse complement.
AAACCATTGAATCTGAATTCACAAATCACACGGTTTAAAAACTCACAGATCAAACAGCATATAAACTTGAATTCACAGATGATTAGCAGATTGTGTGAATTAAAAGTGCTGTGTGATTTAATTCTCAGACTGTGTGAATTTAAACACTCAAATCAATTAGTTTGAGTAGTGCAAATCAATTTTAACAAGATGAAACAATCAGATTAATGAATTGGAACGTGCAGATCACTAATTACACAAAAGGCTGTGTTCCACAGATCAATCTAATTTGACCCTTGCAGAATCCAAAGAACCAAAACTCGATGAATTCAATCAGAATCCCAATGGTTTGCGTGTTTTTCTGAGAAATTGCAGACTTCAGATTAAATTCTCAGACTATGAAATTGAATTCGCAGATTCAATTGATTAGAACGTGCAACCTGCAAATCAAGTTATTGAAATAAATTATAATTGAACAAATCAATTAATTGAAATCAATTGAAACATCAATTTGAGTTTGTACTAAACGTGCAAACTGAATTAAATGAAACGTGCAGGTTGAATTTGATGAAACTCGCAAGAAGCTATGAAACGTGCAGATCTCTTCAAGTCAGCGACCGGTGTGATGAAAGTCGACCGGTGTTATATGTTGACCGGTGTGGAGAGGACCGGTGTCCTGTACAACTCGACCGGTGTCATCAATGAACTCGACCTGCAAATTGAATCTAAAATTACAAGTCAATCGAAATTGAACAGGACAATTTGAATTGACATTGCTAGTCAATTGAAAACTTGAAACATCAATTTGAATTTGCAATTTGAATCGTGCAGATTGAATTGAACTGAAATGCGCAGATCGTTTGATTTAAGAAACGCGCAAGTTGAATTGGATGAAACGCGCAAACTGAATTGAACTTCAAACGCGCAAGTCAAATGGATAAAACTCGCAAGTAGAATCAAATTGAACACTGGAACTCGCATATAAGGTCTTGCGGGTTTCCAGAATGCTTGTCTGTTTTCTTAAACTCGCAGATCGAAGAATTAAACGCCCAAGTGGAATTGGCCTGAAACACGCAAGCTACACAATCTGAAACGCGCAAATCGAATTGAAATTTCAAACTCGCAAGCCAAAGCAACATCAAACTCGCAGACTGCAATTGAAATAGAACTCGCATATGCCTGAAACTCGCAGACTGTAATGATTTTGAAACTCGCAAGATTCAAATGGTTTAATGTGCGTGTTCTTCATGAAACTCGCAGGTTGCTTGATGTTCCACAGATTAATCGAAGTAAAATCAAATCTGCAAATTTAAACTTGAAATTACATCAATACAATCAAATCACAAATTCAAACACAATCTTATCAATCCAAACATTCTAAAAACAACAAATTCAATGCTATTTTCAACATTACAGTGCTCGACAGTTTTGCTACTCAAGATCCAAGAATTCGAAAAATTTGATTTGATCTTGTGGTTAATCTTTGAAATTTTGTGAACACAATGTGTTTCTAAACTGAAATCGAATACAATCTAAGCATTTATACACACAAACATCAACAAAACCATGAGAAATTGATCAAAGTCCATTTTCAGAAAAACCATTTGTGTTCTTGAAAATTTCTTGAAATTAAAAAATCAATTCAATTCAACCTGTTCAATCCTACAATTTGTGATCAAAGTACAACAATTCACAAACAAATCACAACAATTCAATGAGATTTTGACAGTGTTCTTGAATCAACAGTAAACAATAATATGTATTCTTGAGAATTTTCAAGAAAATCGACATTTTGATCCAAAATTTTAGAAAATCAATCTAATTCTTTGTGCAAATCTTTCTGAATCATTTTGGTTTGCTCTGATACCAATTGATATTGTAATTCCCAGATCTAAATCAAGCAATTCATTCTCTAATCAATCTCAATTAAGAATGTGACATTATCAAGATCTTAGAGAGAGAGTAGAGAGAGAAAGTAATTATTGATATTATGAATTAAGCTCTTCTTGATGTTACATGATTACAAACAATACAAACTATTTATACGGACTAAGAAACTCTCAAGTAACTTGAATAAGGAACCTCTCAAACTCTCAAGTACTTAAACACTCAAGTACTTAAAAACCCTCTAAAACTAATGTTGACTTTCTACTATTTGACTTTCATTGACTTCCATTGACTACTCAAATACAAAGGCTTTAAACAAGACTTTCCTAATTAAATCTTGTATACAATTAATGCACTAACAAGAATCCATCTCTTCATCGAATGTAACATTTACGCTCTCAACCACAGTCTTTGACTTTTTCAGGTATACACGGTATGCAGCAGATGTAGAAGAATAGCCGATAAAGATGCCCTCATCTGCCTTAGCACTGAACTTGTTCAGACTCTCTCTGTCATTTAACACAAAACATTTACAACCAAAAACATGAAAATATTTAATGGTTGGTGTTCGGTTGTTGATCAACGCATACGGAGTCTTCTGAAATCGGCGGTGTATCATGGACCGATTTTGAGTGTAACACGCAGTCGACACAACTTCAGCCCACAGGAATAGAGGTAAGTCGGATTGACTGAGCATAGTACGAGTGGCCTCGACTAGTGTATGGTTTCGCCTTTCGACTACTCCATTCTGTTCAGGCGTACGTGCAACAGAGTATTGATGTGTTATCCCGACCGATTCGAGATACTCTTCAACTGTTTTGTTCTTAAACTCTGTGTCGTTGTCAGTTCGGAGAAGCTTGACTGGTTTCTGCAGATTCACCTGGATCGTCTTTAGAAATGTAATGAGAACTTCGGGCGTCTCATCTTTTGACCGTAGAAGTTTGACCCACGTGTATCGCGAATAATCGTCCACAATAACTAACACGTATTTCTTTCCGCCTAAGCTTTGCGTTCGCATAGGACCACAGAGATCCATATGCAACAACTTTAAAGGAGAGTTGGTACTCGGTTCAGGCATCGGTTTGTGTGGAGCTCTCTTCATCTTCCCTTTTTCACATGCTGCACACAAGTGTTCTTTTTCATACTTGAGTTCAGGAAGTCCTTTTACTAGCTTTTTACTAAGCAGTTTATTGATGTACCGAAAGTTGAGGTGAGAAAGTCGTCGATGCCATAGCCAACTTTGTTGCATCGAGGCTTTTGAGAGTAGACACACTTGATTGTCAGTCTGGACCTTTGACAAGTTGATGGTGTAGAGGTTTGACTTGCGAGTGCCGACCAAAAGTTCTTTCCCGTCTTCAGTGCATACCGAACACTTCTTGGCCTTGAAATTAACCTCTAAGTCTTTGTCATAGAACTGTCCAATACTAAAAAAGTTGTGTCCTAAGCCTTCAACATAGCTCACCTTCTTAATCGTGACATTTTCGTGTACAACATCACCATAACCCAGAATTGGTGAAAACTGATCATTTCCAAATCGAACTGTGCCGCAGTATTTCTCTGTAAAGTTAGTCAACAAACTTTTCTACCCGGTCATATGCTTGGAACATCCGCTATCCAAGTACCACATATGACGGGTCTGCACAAGAGAAATTAAGAAACACGAGGTTTAGATATCAATATAAAAATTGGGAGTAAAGACTTTTGAGCATTGAAGTGCGGGTCTTGAACTGTAGTATTCAAGAGCCATTGTTTCTTTCACTCAACATTTACCTGACATTCCTGTAACACAGATTCAACCTTTTTCTTTGGTACCCATTTGTATTTGGTTCCAACTGTGTTAGCACAAGATTTTGGTACCCAATGAAATTTGGGTCCGCTTTTCTTTTGAAAACTATATGAAGAATTGGAACGATAATAATATGCATGATAATTTCCAAACCAAACATCAGAATATTTACGAGAAGCATAATCATATCTATCATATTTTGAAAACTTTCTAGCAGACGGAGATAACTGGAATAATTGTTGTATGGAATATTTCTTGCGAGAATCAACAAGTTTTGGTTTAAAATTAGCAACATCCATAATCAAATCATCTGTACTAGCAGTCTTTCTATTACAATCAAAACTAGAAAATGATTTAGCATTCTCGTCTATCTTCTGTTTCGGTAGCCATTACGACTTAACTCCAAGCTTTTTCTTTCTAAAATCTGAAACATTTGAAACTTTAGAGTTAGAAAGGTGAGAATCAACCAAATGCTTCTTCTTTGACTTACCAGTGGTGATCTGTTTCTGTGAATTCCCGGATTTCTGTTGGGTCTGAAATGTGCTAAGGATGGATACTACTGCTGGACTTAAAGATTAATATTGCTAGTTGAAGATTTTTACTACTGCTAGTAGTATTACTACTGCTTGAAAAGTTAGTACTGCTAGAAGCATAGTTAGTACTGCTTGAAGAGTTAGTACTGCTAGTAGTTAGTACTACTTGAAGAATTACTACTGCAAGCATGGTTAGTACTGCTGAGGAAGTTAATACTGCTATGGAGATTAATGCTGCTTGTGAAGATAAAGATGACTTAAAACGAAAGACTAGGAGCTGAAGATAATTATGAACTGGATGCTGAAGATCAATATTTCTTTTGTAATTATCTTGTAATCAGTTTTGTATATATAGTTTAGTAGTTTTTGTTAGAAAAACAAGTTTTTAAGTTTTTCAAATTTTGCATATATGTTTAGAGAGAATTAACCTCAAGATTAGTTTTAATCCTTTCTTTAGAGAAGTATAGAACGTCTGTTGAGTCTGTTCGATTGAGGTTTTGTGTGTAATCATTAAGTTAATTCAATATAACTTGTGATTTGAGTTCATACACTGTTTGATTGATTTATTGTTAAAGTGTTATTCCACGACTTCTTTAACATAGTTTTTGAGTGTTTAGTTTAAATTCTTGTTTAGAATTTCGATCCTGACAAGTGGTATCAGAGCCTTCAACTCAGAAATCAAAAATCATCATGGACGGATCTCATGACAGTGTTCTTGTTTCAAAGGTTCCCATGCTCAAACCCAATGAGTTTGACATGTGGAAAATCAGAATCAAGAAGTATATTCTTCTTACAGACTACTCAATGTGGGATATCATTGAGAATGGTCCCTCCAATGAAGGAAAGATGGGAGCAGATGGCAAGAGAACTCCACCAAAGACTGATGGAGAAAGAAAGATGAGGCAGACTGAGATGAAAGCCTTGAGCACTCTGCTCTTGGCAATTCCTAATGAATACCAACATTAGTTTTGCAACTGTTCTGATGCTCAAATCCTGTGGAATGCATTGGAGAAGAGATTTTCAGGTACTAAAAGCACTAAGAGAAATCAGAAGGCAATTCTCAAACAACACTATGAGAATTTTATGTCTACAAAGAATGAGTCCATGACTCAAACCTTTGATAGATTCAACAAGTTGATTGGAGAGTTGGCCACTGTTGGTGTCAAGATGGACCAGGATGATGTCAACAGAAAATTTCTAAGATCTCTTGGTGAAGAATGGGTGATGTACACTGTATCCTTCAGACAGAATGATAATCTGGAGGATAAGGAGCTTGATGATCTCTATAATGATCTAAGGGTGTTTGAAGCAGAAGTTGAATCTAAGAAAAGGCCATCTGGATACTCTCATAATGCTGCCCTCCTATCATCTACTACTGATTCTACTTCTAATAGAGAATCAGTTAGTGCTACATATAGCTCAAAACAGGATGGACCTAATGATTCTGTTTTGGAAGCATTCCTTGCTAGTCATGCTAAATCTACTCTTATCAATGATGATCTGGAGCAGATCAATGTTGATGACCTTGAAGAGATGGATATCAAGTGGCAAATGGTAATGCTCACCATGAGAGTCAAAAGATTCATCAAAAGAACAGGTAGAAATAATTTTGCCATGAGAAGAGAAGATGGTGCTGGATTTGATAAATCCAAAGTGGAATGCTACAAATGCCATAATCTGGGACACTTTGCAAGAGAGTGCAGAGGAGGAATTGCTCAACAACATGGAAGCAATAATCAACAACCAAAGTCCACTAACTATAACAGGAATTCATCTCAAGCTCTTGTCTCACAAGAAGGGATGGGCTTTGATTGGAGTGATCAAGCAGAGGAGGCAATTCAGAACCAAACATTGATGGCTGAGGTTTCATAGTCATCAAGCACTGCAATCCCCACTGAGGTAAAATCTAACCTTTGCTCTAAAACCTGTCTTGAAACTGTTAAAAAGTAAAGGGATCACAATCAGAGCATGTGTGATGACCTTAAAAGGTTAGAGAAAGATAGAAGATAGTATGTTGTGATCGTTGAGAAGTTTGAAGAACAAATAAAGGCATACCAGGCAAATGAACTTCAACACTCATATAATACAAACTACTGGAAGTGGGAGAAGGATCAGTTAGAGTTTAAGCTAGAGAAGTCTAGAGAGGAGTGTGAAAAAGTTAAGAGTGAATTTGAGAAGGCCAAACTAGACATTGAGAAATATTCCAATGCTTCTAAAGCAATGGACTCTTTACTTAAATCTCAAATTCATGACAAACTAAAGAGAGGTATAGGCTACAACAACACCCCTCCACCTTACAATAATAACTATATTCCTCCCACCTCAGACCTCTTAGAAAGACAGGATAAGAATGACTTACCTGCAGGAGCCACAGAAGTAGATCCGTTAAACAAAGTAGTGGTTGAGACAGATTCTGAAGAAGAGAACTCTGAGGGTAAGAATAAGGAAGACCATAAAGATATTCCCTTAGAAAACCATATTCTTACAAATGAGAAAGGGGGTAAACCATTTATCAAGAGTGATAAAGTGGAGATGTCCAAGACAGAGAATGGTAAGAGTGAGAAAGCTGAAACCTCTAGGAAAGGAAAGGAAAAGGTACAGGGAACTCATTATATGCAAACTACTGTTGTAAATCCCTGTACTTGTCAACAGAACAAGCCCCATAAACATGATAAAATAAGGGGAAATCAGAGAAACAGAAATAATCAGTGGGCTCAAAAACAGGGAATTGATCTAAGCAAAGTCATTAGACCAAAGCCTTGTTTTATTTGTGGCAAGTTAAATCATCTAGCCAAACACTGTTATTTCAATCCTATTAACCAAAGATTTTCTTTTGAAAGACAAACACAAAATTCAGTTGGTTATAGGAAGCAATCAAGAAATCACATGGCTGCTAAAATGAGAACAGTACCAATAAAAACTGGGACTGCAAAATCTCATATTCAGAATAAGTTTGCTAAATTAAAAGAAAATACTCCAAGAAAGTCAAGGAGTAACTCACAGAATAAGAAAGCAAATAACTTTGTCAAGATTTGGGTTCCAAAAGTCAAGAAACCTATTAATACTGCTACCTCAAATAGTACTGCTAACAGAAATAATGCTGCTGATAGCAATACTACTGCTGACCAAGTTAGTACTGCTAACCAAGTTAGTACTGCTAACAAGGATAGTGCTGCTATCAGTATTAATGCTGCCAAGCCTATAATCTTGACAAAGTATTCCAGCCATGATATTCCTAAATCTAATCATCTCATCCAGACTAAGATTACTGATTATGGATATGTTGATGAGAAAGGGCAACCCAAGACCACTTTGGCTTGGGTTCCCTCTAAAAACTAACTGTTTTATCTTATGTGCAGGGCAACCAACAGCTCAAGAAGAAGAGCATTTGGCATGTAGATAGTGGTTGTTCTAGGCACATGACAGGTAACATGTCCTTCCTTCAAAACTTCAAAAAGTTTGATAGAGGACATGTTGCTTTTGGTGACAATCCAGCAGGTGGTAAGATTAGTGGAAAAGGTATGGTTTCAAAAGGTAAGGTGTCCTTTGAAGATGTTTACTATGTTGAGAAATTGAAATACAACCTGTTAAGTGTATCACAGGTTTGTGACAAGAAACATAGTATATTATTTACTGAGACTGAATGTATTATCCTTGCTCCAGGATTCAAGGTAGTTGATGAAAATATGATACTACTTAGAACTCCTAGAAAGGATAATGTTTATTGTTTGGACTTAGAGAATGTATCCTCTGATTCATCATTAAACTGTTTATTTTCAAAAGCTTCTGTGGATGAATCATCTCTTTGGCACAGAAGGATGTGTCACATGAACTTTAAAACCATGAACATTCTTGTGAAAAACAACCTTGTAATAGGTTTACCTCAAAAAGTGTTTTCATGTGATGATTATTGTGTTGCTTGTCTTAAAGGCAAGCAACACAAAACTTCTCATAAGTCCAAGGAAATAAATACAATCTCTTCACCTCTTCAATTATTGCATATGGATCTCTTTGGTCCTACTAATGTGATGAGTATTGGAAAGAAGTCCTATTGCTTAGTCATTGTTGATGATTTCTCCATATTTACTTGGGTATATTTTCTGAGGACTAAGGATGAGACAAGTGGACTGATCAAATCCTTTGTCCTTAGGATTGAAAACCAAACAAATTTAAGGGTTAAAGTCATCAGGTCTGATAATGGAACAGAATTTAAAAACAATGACTTAAACAACTTTTGTGAGACCAAAGGTATTGAGAGACAATACAGTGCTCTTAGAACTCCTCAGCAAAATGGTGTTGCTGAGAGGAGAAATAGGACACTGATTGAGGCTGCTAGATCTCTGTTGGCAGATTCAAAATTACCAATTACCTTTTGGGCAGAAGCCGTTAATACTGCTTGTTATGTCCAAAACAGAGTTCTAGTAGTCAAATCTCAAGGCAAGACACCTTATGAACTTTTTAACAAGAAGAAACCTTTTATTGGATTTTTCAAACCTTTTGGGTGTCCTTGCACAATTCTCAACACCAAATCTCACTTAGGTAAGTTTGAAAGCAAAGCTGAAGATGGATTTCTTGTTGGATACTCCTCTCAGAGTAAGGCATATAGAGTATTTAATAGTTCCTCAAGGATTATAGAGGAAAGTGACAATGTCAAATGCAATGAGAAAACACCAAATCAAATTGGTACAGGTCCTGATTGGTTGTTTGACATTGATTCACTAATTAATGCTTTGGGTTTTAGTAATGTGCAAAATGCAGGAACAAGCTCAGAAAAGGTACAAACACAGAGTTCAGAGTTTGTGCTGTTTCCAATACCTACAGTAGATCCTGTTGAATTTTGCCAGCAAGAAAAGAATGATGCTTCAAAATAAGAAGATTCTGATCCAGACCAGGATGAAGATGCTAAAGCAGATGAAGAGGACAAAGGTGATGAAGAGAATAGTAGTGCTAAAGAGGATGCTCATAATTCAGGAAACTCAGGACCTGAGATGCCCATACTGTCAGAAGATGACACTGATGATGACAATTCTTCAGTGTATGGTGGAAGCACTCCAGAAAAGAATGACTCCAATCTCGAAGCAAATCTTAATGAGGAGTCTGTCAATCATACAAGAACTCAGAAGAATCATCCTCCTCAATTGGTGATTGGTGACATCAATTCCCCAATGATCACAAGGCAACAAAGCAAGTTAGGGGGATTGAAAGACCTACAATTAGGCTTGCTATCTTGTTTTCTATCCCAGATTGAACCCAAAAAGGCTTATGATGCAATGAAAGACCCAACCTGGATAGAAGCAATGCAAGAGGAGCTGCTGCAGTTTGTGCTGCAAGATGTATGGGATCTGGTTAAACTTCCACAAGGACAAAGAGCAATTGGTACAAAATGGGTTTTCAGAAATAAGAAAGATGAGAGAGGAATTGTGATAAAGAATAAGGCCAGGCTTGTGGCACAAGGGTACACACAAGAAGAAGGAATAGACTATGAAGAAGTATTTGCTCCAGTAGCCAGAATTGAGGCAATTAGGCTGTTTCTAGCCTATGCTTCTTTCATGAAGTTCAGAGTTTATCAGATGGATGTCAAGAGTGCATTCCTATATGGGACAATTGATGAAGAAGTATATGTTTGTCAGCCTCCAGGGTTTGAAAATCCTAACTTTCCTGACAGAGTATACAAATTAAAGAAGGCACTCTATGGGCTACATCAAGCACCAAGAGCATGGTATGACACTCTGTCTACCTATCTCTTGGAAAATGGTTTTGAAAGGGGAATAATAGACAAGACTCTGTTCATCAAAAGGAAGAAGAAGGACATCCTGCTTGTACAAATCTATGTGAATGACATCATCTTTGGATCCACAAAAGGTTATTTGTGCAAAGAGTTTGAGGAGCTGATGCACAAAAGATTCAAGATGAGCTCTATGGGTGAACTTACATTCTTCCTTGGGCTACAGATTAAGCAGAAGAAAGATGGTATCTTCATCATCCAATCCAAGTATGTGCAGGATATACTTACAAAATTTGGATTTTCAGAGATCACTGCAGATCTTGAGGGGAAGGGTGTAGATGTTCATCACTATAGATCTATGATAGGCTCCCTCATGTATCTAACAGCTTCAAGGCCAGATATTATGTTTGCTGTCTGTGTGTGTGCCAGATTTCAAGTAAGACCTAAGCAATCTCACTTTCAAGCAGTCAAGAGGATCTTCAGATATCTCAAAGGACAACCTAGGTTGGGCCTTTGGTATCCTCATGACTCACCATTTGATCTACTTGCATATTCTGATAGTGATTTGGGTGGTGCAAACTTGGATATAAAGTCTACATCAGGAGGATGTCAGTTTTTGGGTGCAAGAGTAGTTTCATGGCAGTGTAAAAAGCAAAACACAGTGTCCACCTCTACAACAGAAGCAGAGTACATAGCTGCTGCAAGCTGCTGCTCACAAGTGCTATGGATTCAGAATCAGATGCTGGACTATGGTGTTACTTTTCTGTACACTCCAATCTTCATTGACAACAACAGTGCCATAATCATTGTTAATAATCCAGTGAAGCACTCAAAAACCAAGCATATAGAAATAAGGTACCATTTTATTAGAGATTGCAATGAAAAGAAGCTAATTCAGGTTTTGAAGGTGCACACAAGTAACCAATTTGCTGATCTATTCACCAAAGCTTTTGATGTGGGTAGATTCACATTCCTGGTCACAAGTGTGGGCATGATAAACATTGAATAAGCCTCTTCTGATTGTCTTTATGTACCATTTCTGTATAGATTCTTTCATGCTTACTTTCTCATAATATATTGTGCATGGTGCTGCTAAGTATGTGTGTTTAAGTGTTTCAGATTACCTTGCTGATTAGAAACTTGGTACTTCTAGTTAAGTTAATACTGCTCTCACTATTAATCCTGCTGCCAGTTCAAATATGGTTAAGTATGGTTACTACTGCTTGGTGGTTTATACTGCTAATGCAAAGTTACTACTGCTTACATTATTTCTACTGCCAGACAGTGTTACTACTGCTGGTATGTGTTAATACTGCTAGTCTGTGTTAATACTGCAGGTATGTGTTACTACTGCTAGTCTGTGTTAATACTGCAGGTATGTGTTACTACTGCTAGTCTGTGTTAATACTGCTAGTCTGTGTTAATGCTGCTAGTATGGGTTACTACTGCTTATATGGGTTAGTACTGCGGGCTTGTTAATGCTGCTAGGCTACTTAGTACTGCTTCTAAATGAAACCTTCCACCTATAAATACCCTTTCTGACCGCCAAATTTCAAACGGCTCTTTGAACTTCCTACGAGTGTTCTTTCTCTCTCTCTCTCTCTCTCTCTCTCTCTCTCTCTTAATTTCTTGCTTCCCAGTGCATAAAACCTAGTAGTGATTCAATCCAAGAACGATGGTAGGACTGGTGTTTATTGATGATCACAATGAGTTGGCAATGCTACAGAAACCCAAGCAAGCAGAAGGTTTTCATCAGATTGTGGATTTCAGAAAATCCTCTCACATCGCCTACGCGTTAACTGTTAATCCCACAATCTATGTGGAGCACATGCGTCAGTTCTGGACCAATGCATCTATACAGACTATTGATGGCAATCAGGTCATCAAATCAAGGGTTTGTGATAAACCTCTTACCATCTCAGAAGGTTGTATTTGCATTCATCTCCGACTAGATGATGCCTCAGGTATTACCTCTCTGTCCAAGGAAGATCTCTTCCAATCAATTAGTCGTATGGGGTATGAAGGTCCCACTGAGGTTTACAAGTTCTTCAAGAGCAAATTTTCACCTCAGTGGAGATTCTTTGTTCATACCCTTCAGCATTGTATTTCTAGAAAAACAACTGGATGGAGTGAGTTCAGCAGTACCTTAGCTTATGTTCTAGTCTGCTTAGCTACCTCTAGAAAGTTTAATTTTTCTCAAATGATTTTCAATGATTTAATGTCAAACCTGGATACCAAAACCAAAAGCTTTTATATGTGTCTTAGGTTTGTACAAGAGATTCTACTAAAGGAATTGACGGATCTACCCTCTTTTGAAGAGGTGTATGTACCAAAACCTCCCAAAGGGAAGGTATTCTCCAACATGAAAAGACCAAGTAAAGACTTTTCTGGACAAGAGACACCATTATTCTCTACAATGATGGTTATGTCTCATTCCTATGGTGAGGCATCAGTGTCAAATCCCACATCTGACCACCCAACTGATGACCTACCCACACCATTCATTTCAATTGCTACTCCTCAGATCCCTATTGTCAAGCCAATATCCCCCATCACCGAAACATATAAAAGGAAAAAGGTACAGAAGGTTCCTTCCCTTCCTGTATCTTCACCCAACAGCCTGCAATCCCTCTAATGGAGCATTCTCCATTAGAGAATATCGAAAGGGAAACCACAGGGGTGTCTCCCAACCCCAAGAAGGTGCTCTCTAAGGAGAAGGAAGAGCATGTGGGCAGTAAGGCTCTCACTACTAATTCTGCACAAGGTGCAGGTCAGGACAGTGTGAACATCTCTAAGACCTTCCCCACGGAAACTTTAGATGAGCAATCATCTAAGGGTCCCAGGTGCCAAGAAACCACAGGGGTAGCAGGTGCTTCTGCTAGGCAGAAGACCTCTACTAAAAGATCCAAGGATCCTTCAAGGGTGGTAAAAACACCTAAAGAAGGTGAGGACAAATATACTTATGATGAATTGATGGATACACTTGGTACAATAAGTCTGGAAGTTCACAATCAAGATTTGGAGATAAAAGAGATGAAAAAGGTGATCACTTCTCAACAAGTGCAAATAGCCAAGCTGAAGAAGATGGTAATCAGGTTGATAAACAAAAAGAAGAAAACCAAATTTGTTTTGAAGAAAAGGAGCATTGATCATGATGCTTCCAAAAAGGGGGAGACTCAAGAGGAGGAATGTGAAAAGCAAAGCCCTGTTGGCATGGAATCTCATTTTGAGGGGGAGTTGAATAGTAAAGCAGAAAAGAAACAAGCAGCAGAAACAACAAAAGCAGTAGAAACTGAGAAAGAAGTAGAAACTACATCAGCAGCAGAAACTTTTGTGAAAGCAGCAGAAATAGGGAAAGCAGCAATAACTGAGTCTGCAGCAGAAACAGAATTATCCAGGGAAGAGATTGAAATTGCTGAAACATTGGTGAAGGCAAAGCTTGACACTCCTAAGGCCACTCCAAAGGCCAAGGGAGTGGTAATCAAAGAAGTTGAAAAAAAGAAGAAAAGAAAAGAATTCAGTGTAGCTGCGGCCAAAAAGAAAGGGAAGGAGAAGATGATTGAGCCTAAGAAGCCATCAAAGAAGCAAACTCAAATAGAACTTGATGAAGAAATGGCCAAAAAGTTGCAAGAAGAGTTGGAAAAGGAGGAAGAGGTTCAATCTGCAAAAGACAGAGAGCTTGCATTGGAAATGGCTAAAACCATTAATGAAGAATATCAAAGGAGGTTGAAGACTGCTGTTGCTGCTAAGAAAGTAACATTGAAAGAAACTAGACAAAGGCAAAGAAAGCCTTCAAAGACCTTCTTAGCAAATCAGGAAAGAAGGAAAATGATAAACTTTCTGAAATGATCTATTGCAGTTTCTGAAGGAATGTTTAATAGTATGACATTTGGAAGGATAGAAGAGCTATACAAGAAGGAGATGGCCAAGCTGAAAGGGGATTTCACTAAAAGGGTTGAGGTTGAAAGAAAGTTGAAAGAAAGACATGATCTCAACATACAACAGCCTTTCCCTGATAGTGAAGAAGGAACTTCTATCAAAGACAAGGCGGAAGTGAAGAAAGAAGAGACCCTAGCTCAAAAGATTGGAGCCATCAAAAGAAAGAAGTCCATTGCCACAAAACCAAAGGCAAAAAGGACTAGGACTGAAGAAGGAAATAAAGAGCTGGGAAGTGAACAAATGGAAGCTGAACCTTCTGTAGAGCAGCAGGAACAAACAGAAGCAGATGTTCAATCTCAAGAGCAAAGGCCAGAACAAACAAGCCAACAATCTTCAGATCAGCATAGACAATCAGATGAGCAGGTGAATTTGTACATGACTGTGACTAATGAAGAACCTATGCAAGCTGACCCTATCTCAATGAAAGCACCAGAGATTATTCATTGGGATACTCTGAAGGATAATAGAAGAGAATATTTCAGAATCAAGAGAATGGGTGATCAGTTTGAGGTTTATTCAACTTGGGGCAAAGTAATCAGAAGCTGTTCCAGAGCTGACTTGGAAGAAATGTACAAAGTTGGGATAAAACTGTATGAGAATGTGTTGAAAGGGACAGAAATGAATCTAACCAAGATAGCCATGGAGTACTTGTGCATGATGTTTGAGCCTGAAAGAGTGCAGCACAGGATCAAAGATTTACATCATGAATATGGATTTAAAAAGATTGATTATTGGATGTTGTTTGAAAATTGTGGAGTCTACGTGATTACAATTGACAAAAGTTATCATGAGTATTATCTGGTTGACAAGGTGTATGAACACATCAAGGCAAAGTTGCAAGGGATGCTGAATGCAAAGTTGGTCTGCCCTACAGGTTCTGAAATGGCAAGGATTGTGGTTAGAAGAACAATTAATCAAAGTCTGGGACTGGACCCAAACATGGGAAATTAAGCTGGAGTTTTAAAAGCATCATGAAGACCCTATGCTGAAGAACTTAACTTCTCAATTTGAAAAGTTAAGGTAGGGGGAGATTGTTGGGTCTGAAATGTGCTAAGGATGGATACTACTGCTGGATTTAAAGATTAATACTGCTGAAGATATTAATACTGCTAGTTGAAGATTTTTACTACTGCTAGTAGTATTACTACTGCTTGAAAAGTTAGTACTGCTAGAAGCATAGTTAGTACTGCTTGAAGAGTTAGTACTGCTAGTAGTTAGTACTGCTTGAAGAATTACTACTGCAAGCATGGTCAGTACTGCTTAGGAAGTTAATACTGCTATGGAGATTAATGCTACTTGTGAAGATAAAGATGACTTAAAACGAAAGACTAGGAGCTGAAGATAATTATGAACTGGATGCTGAAGATCAATATTTCTTTTGTAATTATCTTGTAATCAGTTCTGTATATATAGTCTAGTAGTTTTTGTTAGAAAAACAAGTTTTTAAGTTTTTCAAATTTTGCATATACGTTTAGAGAGAATTAACCTCAAGATTAGTTTTAATCCTTTCTTTAGAGAAGTATAGAACGTTTGTTGAGTCTGTTCAACAGATTGAGGTTTTGTGTGTAATCATTAAGTTAATTCAATATAACTTGTGATTTGAGTTCATATACTGTTTGATTGATTTATTGTTAAAGTGTTATTCTGCGACTTCTTTAACATAGTTTCTGAGTGTTTAGTTTAAATTCTTGTTTAGAATTTCGATCCTGACAATTTCTTCTTCTTACCTTTGGCAACTTTGGATTTCACAGAAACTGATTTATCAACTTTCGTTGAAGTTTTACCTTTTTCAAACACACTTGGTAATCCAAAATAATTAACAACAAAGGAGGAATGATTAGGAAGTTTAGCATTAAAGTCAAAATCACCAACACTGTCATCTAAACCACCATCAGAGTTTAGAAAATCAAACTCATTATCAAGTGAACCAGACCTATCATCAGATTTTAAAGCCTTGGATAATTTAGAAAACTCAGTATTTTTGAACATAGTAGAAAATACAGTTTGTTCTAAGTCCATCAAGATCCTTTCTTCTTTGAGAGTATTCTCGAGTTCACAAATTTTTGTTTCCAAAATGAGAGGAGGAACGTAAAGTTTACCTTAAATGGGTTTAGCCTCCATTTCTTTTACAGAATAGCTCTCAAAGTAATCATTTGAAAGAGATCTTGATTTGTCGGAACTATAACTGTTATTCAACTTCTCATAACGAAATGGGAGTTGAATTTTAGTTGTGTTCTTTCTTTTAGCATATTCCTTAGCTTTGTCCTCTTCAGACAGACTAGTCCAGAAAACTTTTAGTTCAGGGTATTGAGGTGCCAGTTTCATAAATCCAAAATCATAAAGAGCAGGCGCTTCAAATATACCCTTTTTGAGATGGTGTGGGTTCTTGTAACCAAGTCCCCAACAGTCAGGTTTCTCTTTAGGTTTGTTTAGATGAATGGTTTGTTCAGTTTGACCCAAAGTATTTAATTTTCCTTCCAAAGCATTCCCCTTTTCAATTAAAGATTTGTTTTCTTTTGAAGTTGAAGAATACATTTTAGAAAGCTCTTTAGACTTAAACTCACACTCTCTATATTTTGAAACATTTTCAGATAACTCTTTATGAATTATAGTCTTCTCTTTCGCGCTGGTGTCAATGCTTTTGTGTAAAGTTTCAATCAGTACATTTTTCTCAGCAAGATCGTTGCTAAGTTTATGTATAGATTGATTTTTATCATTAATGACACCTTTTTCACGCTTAAGTTTACACTCTAATTCTTGCAGTTTAGTCATCATGGCATGCATTTGTTTCAGAAAATCTGATTCAGTTAAATCACATACCTCATCGTTATCTTCTTCATCTGAATCAACTTCAGCTTCCATATGACCCATCAAGAACAAGTGTGCTGTCTCATCCTTCTATTCTTCCTCACTTTCAGAATGATTAAGCCAGAACTCATCCTCGGCCATTAATGCTTTACCTGCCTCTTGTTGCTTGGCCAACAACAGTTTATTCTTGTAATACTCAGAGTTTCTGACTTTGGGCTTGCTGCAGTTCTTAGCAAAATGACTAAATTTGCCGCAGTTGTAGCACTTTGGAGGTTCTGCCGGTTTGGTCTCTTCAGCTTTGTATTTCTTCTCTTCTGGTCTCCTTTCTTCAATCCTCTTTCCTTCAATTTTCTCTTTGTAGTTGTAGTTACTTGAGCCAGATGAATACCTCTGACTGTTTGAGCTAGGCTTTTTGTAAAATTTCTTTTGAAAAGCCTTTGTTAGCAAAAGCATAGCCTGCTTCAGGTCGTCACAGTCATCATAATCTGATTTAATCTCTCTTTCATCCTCATCCGACTCAGAAACTATCATCTTCATCTTCTTCTTAGAGCTTACACTCTTTTGTTTCACAACCAAAGCAATTGGATCTACAACTGCCTTCTCAGCCTTTCTCTTCTCATCCAAAATCTCATCAACCTCTTCTTCATTCTGTCTAAGAGTTTCATAGACTTCATGGAGTGGTATGTCATTCAAGTCCTTCATTTGCTTCATTTTCCTAGCAAATCTCTTCCACTCAGGCTGCAAGATACTCAGGAACTTGACATTAAGCTCAACTTGTGACTTATTCACTTTGTTCTTGCTAAGTTCATTCAACAAAGTTACAAATCGGTCATAAGTAGCCTCCAGTGATTCACCCTTCTTAGCCTTGAACTCTTCATAGTTATTGAGACAATTGGATATTTTGAGCTGGTTCCCAACTTTTGATCCTAGCATCATTTTCTGCAGCTGATCCCACATTTGTTTTCCAGTGGCATTGTAGTTGTCAATCTTGACATATATCTCGTTTGGTATGCCTTGAAGAATGAAAGACCTTACCAATTTGTCGCCCTTGTGTCTTCTCTTCTGCTCGTCAGATTATTCATCGAGTGGTAATGGATACTCTCTTTGTTCTTCTTCTCCGTTCTCTCCGGCTACTGTTAGAACCTTGGTAGGAGGTGTCATAATGCCTTCCTTTAGGGATAATCGGATATAGTCTCCCAAGTCATTTCTATCAATGAAGTCCAAGAATCTGTCCTTCCATTGTTCGTACTCTCCCTTGAAGAGAACATGTGGCTTTACATCGGTTCCGATGGCGAGAGCTTCTCTGGAAGTCATCCCGTTTTGATAAAGATATGCAATAAGAAACTTAAAATGATCGTTAGTCCAGATAAAATCAAGTAAATACAGATTAATAATTAAAAAGAGAATCTAGAGCAAAAAGGCAAAGAAATGTGTGGCACAAAAGGAAGGTTTTGCGCTAATAGAGACTGGCGCAAAAATAGAGTTTTGCGCTAACAGCAGGTGGCACGAACCAAAAATTTGCACGAAGATAAGTTGGCGCAAAAGAAACTTTGCACTAAGTGACCCTTGAGGAACTTTTGCGCGAGTAACGGATGGCGCAAACCGCGTTTTGCGCGAGAAGAAGGTCGCGAGAGTTGGAGTTTTGCGCGAAGAATTGTTGGCGAGAATCTGAGGAGATAATCTTTGCGCGAATAGCTGGTGGCGTAAACATTGTTTTGCGCGAGGAACCGTTGGCGCAAAAATGAATTTTGCGCTATGGTGAGTTGGCGCAAAAGTCCTTATGAACTGGCACAAAGACGCATGAACTGGCGCAAATCTCGTGTTCTTCACTTCAGCTTCGAAAAACGACCTGATAATCCCAAAAACCTATCTAATCTTCGATTTACAACCCCAAACTTTGACAATTTGACCTCCTAAACATATAGAATCGATTACAAACAAGTAATTTCAATAAAAAAACACTCTAAGTGAGATTTAATTAAAGAACCAGTGTCGACTCGTGAAAAACCAAAAACACCAAAAATCACCAAATTGATGATCGATTACAGTGCAATACTCAACAAAATCAATACAAACTCGATCTAAAACTGATTTCGATCATAACCAAATGATTTATATCCCGAAAAACACATAAAAATTGAAAATCAGTTATGGAAGTGAAGAACAGTGCCGAAAAGAACAAGTTCTAAAAAAAAATTGATTTTAATCTGGAACCTGGCTCTGATACCAATTGATTGTCCCTGATAAATCAGTTTCTTATCACACAATAACGATAAACAACAAGAGATTTAATCAAACCTGTTTTGATATTCAATCCAAACGATTACAGAAGTTTTTCTGTTGAAGTTTTTCTCTCTATGAGCTCTCTCTCTAGAACCGTATCTCTATTTTCTCACACACAAGAAAAGTGGCGGCTGGTGTATCCTAATTAGGCACACCTCTCTCACACAACCCTAGAGCCTAATAGGCCCACACACCTATTTTAGGAAAAATACATAAAGGCCCAAAATACAAGGAAAAACATTCTTTGACATTTATTACAAAATAACCTAGACTATTTAATGAGAGTTGACTTTTCCAGCTTTGACTTCAGATTTCCGTCTTCAAAATTGATGATCTTGAATCCAATAAATCTGTGATCTAACATAAGCAACAACACAATCATAGAATCTGCAGAAGCAAAATTCTTTAAAACTACCTTTCCTTACAAAGAAAAAGAGGATCAAACCTCTAGTTCAAGGAAAAGGTTGCATGATGACACACACACTATAGATGAATCAAATGAAAATGATCAAACACATAGAGGTGAAACCTCCAAGGTTCAAGAGGAATTGGAACCAAGGAGAAGCAAACGTGGTAGAGTAGCCAAAGACTTTGGACCTGATTTTTTGGCCTATAATGTTGAAGGAGAACCTCTATCGTATAAGGCAACCATGGAATCATCGGAGGCACCTTATTGGGAAGAGGCAATCCAAAGTGAGATAGACTCCATTGTACAAAATAGTACATGGAGATTGGTTGACTTACCTCCGGGTCATAAGGTCATAGGCCATAAATGGATATTCAAGAAAAAGTTGAAACCCGATGGCACTATAGAGAAATACAAGGCTCGACTAGTTGCCAAAGGGTATCGACAAAAAGAAGGTCAAGACTTCATTGATACCTACTCTCCGGTCATAAGAATAACGTCTATAAGAACGTTGGTGGCCATAACATCGATTTACAATTTGGAAATCCACCAAATAGATGTGAAAACTGCTTTCTTGAATGGAGAGTTAGAGGAAGAAATTTATATGCAACAACCGGAAGGGTTTGTTGTCAAAGGTCAAGAAAACAAAGTCTGTAAGTTGGTTATGTCCCTTTATGGACTCAAGCAAGCACCAAAGCAATGGCATGAAAAGTTTGATAACACATTGATATCAAACGGATTTCAAATAAATGAGTGTGATATGTGTGTCTATGTGAAAAAAATACAAAAATGCATATGTCATTATATGTCTGTATGTAGATGATATGCTCATCTTAGGATTGACCTTAGATGTGATCAATCAAACCAAGAAGATGTTGCACTCCTCGTTTGATATGAAGGATATGGGAGTTGCAGACGTAATCCTTGGTATAAAAATTCAAAGAAATCAAGATGGATACATCCTCACCCAATCTCACTATATTGAGAAGGTACTTCGTAAGTTCGGTCACTATGATGACAAACCGGTTGTGACTCCTGTTGATCCTTCAAGCTAATTGAAGAAGAATCAAAGAGATAGTGTGGCTCAGTTGGAATACACTCAAGTTCTTGGAAGCTTGATGTATATCATGAACTGTACACGACCGGGCATAGCGTATAGTGTGAGTAGACTTAGTCGGGACTCACATAACCTAGGAAAAGATTCACTTTTAATAACAGAATATTATGCGAAATCCACACTTAGAAAAATTTCAGGTACTTCAGCGTGAGAATCCTATAGCTTTTCGCATATCGAAGCTTTTCGCACCCTGAGGATAAGAACAATAACTTTTCGCACAACAATAAATGCAAATTCTTGACTTTTTGCACAAAGAAACGTGCGAATTCTTATCTTTTCGCATGTAAGGTCATGAGAAATCCTTACTTTTCGTATATAAGATCATGCGAATTCCTTCCTTGGCAATTTTCAAAAAACAAAGATGTGCGAAAAAACTTTCCCTTTTCGCACACCACTCTCTGTGAGTTCTTCGATTATGAGCCTTGTGAAAAGAGTAGATCTTGCGAGTTCTTCAAATGTTCGACTCCAAAACACTGTAATCAACCAAATTTCGATTCAAAACTTCGAATTCAACCTTGAAACTTTGTCAATTGGTCCTTGAGAACAATCTGAACAACTTTCAATCGATCAATTACAACAAAAACAACAAAATTACAAAATGATATCAAGATACAGTGCGTGAAAAAACTTCGAACCAAAAACTCAATCAAATCCAAATTCACACAAATTGATTGTGAATTGGACGTAACAACTAACAATAAACCTGTTCTAGATCATAAAATGAATACAGTGCATTGATTACAACTCCAAAAACAACACTAAATCTCGAAAATCAAATGATAAACTGTCGGTCCACAATACTATCAAGTTCTTATCAATAACAACACATATACGATTACCAACCTGTTTGATTAATAAACACGGAATACATATGGTTGATAGATTTCTCTTTTAAAGCTCTCTGTGTTTTACACCTTTTGTGTGTGTTCTTGTGTGTGTGTTGTGTGATCTGATTCTAGCTTCTCAAACACACTATCAACCAACTTGCAAACAACTTGCAAGAAAAACAAATATTAAACTAAAACTAAATATCTAACTAATATAATAACTTAAACTACTATCTAAATATCTATTTATAAGATATTTAGAATATAGATAAAATACAATAAACAACTTTGACAATTATTACAAACTGACATTAGACTTATATTAACGAGAGCAACCTTTCGGGCTTTAGCTTCAGATTGGATCTTCAGATTGGATTATCTTGAATTCAATAGATTTGTGCGCTAACAATCTCCCCCTTTGGATCAAGATCATTACTAAAAAGATTTTAGCAATTCAATCTTCTTTTTCAGCTCAGAAGATGCAATCTCCCTCTTAGTCTTCAATATGTAATAATCTCTAGGTTTAGCTCAGAATGCTTTAGCAAAGTATCTTCAAAGAAAATTTCTTGCAATTCAGCATGTCTTTAGAATACTTGCTCTAATCTTGTGTTGTTCCACATTTCTTGTGTTGGCTCTTTAGCGCTTCTCCCCCTTTTTGATGAAAAGAGGAACGAGTTCATCAAAATTTAATGTCAAGAAATGTCTATCTTTCGTAGCCTCTGATTCGTCAATTCATAAGAGATTCATCTAGATCTTTGCAAATCCAGACAAATTAGTTGTGTAACACCTGTATCAACAAATGAATCAGTTAAAAATGCGTGTCAGTAACACTAAGTCACTGTGTGTAACGAATACACAATGGAAGGGAGCTTTGTGATGTTCACTCCCCCAGGGCTTCCATTCAATCATCGAAACACCACAAGGCAATTTCTATGAACGTTATGACAAAGAAACAAATTCCTTGTGTGTTTGTGCTTGTGATAGAAAGAATTAAGCACAGATGATTGCTTATAGGCTCAATATTGTTTAAACCACTGAGACAACAGTAAGTTAAACACAGACTCAATGTGCATGAGTGAAGTGCGAAGGTGGGGCAGACTTCCTTCTTTTCAATATCCAGATTTTCCAAATGAAAATCAGATAGCAAATGTGCTTCTTCCCCTTTGAAAATGAAACATTTTCCTTTTAAGAAGAAAATGAGTAGTTGGTGAGGTTTGATCAAGAGTTGGCATGGGCTAGTTGCCTGTTTCAATAATGTTCCAAAGAAATGTGAAACACTAGAAATGTGGCTATCCGGCTCAGAAAGTAGTTGGTGCAGAGTTCTGATATTCTTTTAACTCTGTTCTCACACCCTCTTTCTTTTAAACATTTAGTTTACTCTCCTTTTCTGTATAACTCATCACACAATCCACACTCATTTCTTTTCGACTTCTCACACTCAATCACTATGGATTAACTTCGTGGGTAGAAATCACTGGTTAACGTGATTTCATAGAAGTTGTGTTAATTCCTAGCACAATGAAATCCTTGTTTTCTTATGATGCATATGATGCTCAAATTGGTTTAACTATTTCAGTTAAAGCACAATGTAGATCTTGAAAACATTTGAAGTCACACTTCCAAATCATAAAATCTGTTGAAGAATCGGAAAGTGATTTGAACATTTAAGAACATGTTTTCAATAATTGAAAGTTGTCCTTCTTTCAACCATATATGAGAGTAAGATAAAGGATTATACCTTTACGTGCGATCTTACATCTTATAAAGCTAAGCTTAAAGTCATAAAGATATGATCTTGTAAGCATCTCTCAAAAATCTGCAAAAGTCTTATGTCTATGTCAAAGCAAAATTTATTCACTTATATTGAAAAGACAAAAAGCAGTAAAACTATGAAAGTACGAGTTCTGATCAGAAATAATCAGAAGTCAAATCCAAACTCCTTTGATTTGATGAGCTCCCCCTAAAATCATGCATTACAAAAATTTGGCATAAAAGGTAAATGTAGAAATTAGTGAGCTCCCCCTCAAAATAACAATGATTATCTACCAATGTCTTCACATACTCCCCCTTTGATCATGAACAAAATATTGAAGTGCAAATATCTTGCGGAAATGAAGAAATGAAGAAAAATTTACAATAAGAAACTTTAATAGGTAACTACCGATTAGGTCTTAAGATTTAGTATACCAAGCTTAGAGACAAGAAAATTGAATCTCTTTTTGTCTAAGGGTTTGGTAAACAAATCTGCAAGCTGATAATCAGTTTTTACAAAGTAAAGTTCAATTGTTCCCTTTTCAACATGATATTTTATAAAGTGATACCTGCCATCGATGTGTTTGGCCTCTGTATGCTGAACAGGATTAGTTGTTATTGCGATTGCGCTCTTCGAGTCACATTATATCGGGATATGGTTGAAGTGAAAACCGTAGTCACGTAGTTGTGTTCTCATACATAAGACCTGAGAACAACAGCTAGCAGCAGCTACATATTCTACTTCGGCCGTTGAAGTTGAAACACAAAGTTGCTTCTTTGATGCCCAACTTACGAGTTTATCACCGATGAACTGTATATGACCTGACGTGCTCTTCCTGTCTAACATACAACCAGAATGATCTGCATCTGTATATGCTGTTAGTTCAAAGCTAGTATCTTTAGGATACCACAGACCAAGATCTGCAGTCCCCTTTAGATACCTAAAAATACGCTTAACGGCAGACACATAGGATTCTTTAGGAATAACCTGATATCTTGCACATAAACATGTTGAAAACATTATATCTGGCCTACTTGAAGTGAGATACATCAAAGAACCTATCATCCCTCTGTAAGTCCTAGGATCAATAGCCTTTCCCGAAGGATCGGTGCCAATTTTAGTACCAGGTGCCATTGGGGTACCAATCGGTTTAAAATTTTCCATCTTGAACTTCCGAAGAATATCAAGAATGTATTTTGATTGATTGATAAAAATCCCCGATGAAAATTGTTTGACTTGTAAACCGAGAAAGAAATTCATCTCTCCCATCATATTCATCTGAAATCTTGACACCATAAGGTTTGAAAAATTCTTACAGTACTTAGGATTTGTAGAGCCAAAAATAAATCATCCACGTAGATTTGAATAAGAATGATATCGGATTTTTCTTTTTTAATAAACAAATTGGTATCTACCATACCTTTTGAAAAACCAGACTTGACTAAAAATTGAGATAGGACATCATACCAGGCGCGAGGAGCTTGTTTCAGTCCGTAGAGTGCTTTGTCGAGAATGCAGACGTGAGTCGGTTTCTCTTGGTTGAAAAAACCTTCTGGCTGTGAGACGTAGACTTCTTCTTTCAGAATTCCATTCAGAAATGTTGTCTTCACGTCCATTTGAAAGACAGTGAAGTTCTTGTGGGCTGTGTAGGCTAGAAACATTCGAATTGCCTCTAAACGCGCCACAGGAGCATAAGTATCGTCGTAGTCTATTCCTTCCTCTTGCCTATATCCTTTGGCTACAAGTCTTGCTTTGTTTCTGATAACGGTACCATCTTCATCTTTCTTGATCTTGAAAACCCATTTCGTACCTATAATGGTTTTACCTTGAGGTTTGGGTACGAGTCTCCAGAATTTTAGTATGTCGAACTGATTCAGCTCTTCTTGCATTGCAGTCACCTAGTCTGAATCGGCAAGAGCCTCTGATACGAGAGTAGGCTCGATCTTGCTCAGAAAGGATTCATGCATACACATATTCATTGACGCTGACCTAGTTTGCACCGGTTTTGATGGATCGCCATTGATCTGGATTATCGAGTGCTCTTTGGTCCATTTATGTTCATGAGGTAGTGGATTATATGAATATATATCAAAAGTATCATCTATGAATCCACTGGTACCTTCTTCTTGTAGTTCAGGAGGAATGATGGTTGCAGTTGAAGTAGTAGGTGCAGAAGTCTCAGTAGGTTCAGTTTGTTCAACAACTTCTGTCTCTTCATTATTGACCACAACTTCAACTGTTGGAGTTGGCATTTGAACTGGAATTTTTTTTGAATCTGAGAGTTAGATTCAATGGGGATATCTGACATGGTTGGATGAGTAGTCGTTGAGTCTTCATCCCGTCAACCACAACAGATTTCTTCACATTAGATCCAAGAAATTCATCATAAAACAATTCAAATAATAAATCTAAATCAGATAAATGATTAGTAGACGTTGATGCTTCATCTAATTTGTTCGTTTGAGACGCAAGTTCTGGACTGATTTGCCCAGAAGCTAGTACTCCGGTTATCACGGGTTCTGAACTGTGTTGTTCGGAAGCCATCTCTTCATCAAACGTAACGTTGACGCTTTCAATAACCGTCTTTGACTTCTTCAGATATACACGGTATGCAGTTGATGTAGAGGAATAACCAATGAAGATGCCTTCGTCCGCTTTAGCGCTGAACTTGTTCAGACTCTCTCTATCGTTTAGAACAAAACACTTACACCCAAATATATGGAAATATTTGATAGTCGGTGTTCGGTTGTTGATTAACGCATAAGGAGTTTTCTTGAATCTGCGGTGTATCATGGATCAATTCTGAGTGTAGCACGTAGTCGATACAGCTTCAACCCACAAGAATAGAGGTAAGTCAGATTGACTTAGTATAGTACGAGCAGCCTCGACTAGCGTACGATTTCTTCTTTCGACCACTCCATTCTGTTGAGGAGTACGAGCAACAGAGTATTGATGTGATATCCCGACTGATTTGAGATATTCTTGAACTGTTTTGTTCTTGAACTCTGTGCCGTTGTCTGTTCTTAGAAGCTTTACTGGTTTCTGCAGATTTACCTGGGTCGTCTTCAGAAATGTAATGAGAACATCAGGTGTCTCATCTTTTGAACGTAGAAATTTGACCCAAGTGTATCGCGAGTAATCGTCCACGATAACTAGTATGTACTTCTTTCCGCCTAGACTTTGCGTTCGCATCGGACCGCATAAGTCCATATGCAACAACTCTAAAGGAGCGCTTGTACTCGGTTCAGGCTTTGGTTTGTGCGGAGCTGTCTTCATCTTTCCTTTTTCACACGCTGCACACAAGTGTTCTTTTTCATACTTCAGCTCTGGAAGTCCTTTAACTAGCTTTCCACTGACCAACTTGTTTATGTACCTAAAGTTGAGGTGAGAGAGCCGTCGATGCCATAGCCAGCTTTGCTGCATCAAGGCTTTAGAGAGTAGACACACCTGCTTGTCAGTCTGGACGTTTGACAAATTGATTGTGTAGAGGCCGGACTTTCTCGTGCCGACCAAGAGTTCCTCGCCTTCTTCAGTACGAACAGAACACCTCTTGCCTTTGAAATTGACCTCTAAGCCTTTGTCACAGAACTGGCCTATACTGAACAGGTTGTGTCCTAAGCCTTCAACATAGCTCACCTTCTTGATCGTGACTTTGTCATGTACCAATACACCATAACCTAGTATTGGTGAAAACTGATCGTTGCCGAATCTAACTGTTCCGCAATACTTCTCTGTAAAGTTAGTCAACATACCTTTTTGTCCAGTCATATGCTTGGAACATCCGCTATCCAAGTACCACATATGACGGATCTGCACAAGAGAAATTACGAAACAAGAGATTTTGATATTCATAAAACAAAATTTGAAGTAAAGACTTTTGAGCATTGAAGTGCGGGTCTTGAACTGATTTGTTCAAAAGCCAATGTTCGTTGAGGTACGAGTCCTAGACTGTTTTGTCTAGAAGTCATACTTCGTTGAAGTACGAGTTCTAAGCTGAATTGCTTAGAAGCCTCCATCTTGACATTTAAGTCCGGGTTTTGAACTGATTTGTTCAAAAGCCTATGTTCTATGCTCCCCCTTAAACTTTGAGTTCCTGCAACACAAATTTAGCTTTTGGTACCCATTGAAATTTGGGTCCAACTGTGTTAGCACAAGATTTTGGTACCCATAGAAATTTGGGTCCGTTTTTCATTTGAAATTCATTGGAAGCATTAGAATGATTAGAGTGCACATGATAAGTTCCATACCAAACATCAGAATCTTGACAAGAAGCATAAACATGTTTATCATAATATGAAGACTTTCTAGCAGATAAAGATAACTGGAATAATTGCTTCATAGAGTATTTCTTGCGATAAACGACAAGTTTTGGTTTCAAAATAGCAACATCAACAATTAAAACATCTTTAATAGGCGAAGTCTTATTACAATCAACAGTACAAAAAGATTTAACAGTCTTGTCAGTCTCCTGTTTTGGTTTCCATTGAGATTTAACTTCTGGCCTTTTCTTGCTCAGATCTGAAACAGTTGAAACTTGTGAGTTAGACTTGTGAGCAACAACTGAATGCTTCTTCTTTGGGTTACCAATAGTGATAGGTTTCTGTGAATGCTGAGATTTATTTTTACCTTTAGCATACTTAGTATTCACAGAGACTGATTTATCAACTTTCGTTGATTTTGCACTTTTTACAGACGTACTGGTTTTTCCCAAGGATTTTACAACAAAAGATGAATGGTTAGGAAATTTCGCATTAAAATCAAATTGACCAAAACAACCATCCAAACCACCGTGAGAGTTTAGAAAATCAAACCCTCCATCAGTTAGACCAAAACTATCATTAGATTTTGAAGCCTTAGAAAGAACAACATTTTTAAACACAGTTGAAAAAACTTTTTGTTCAATATTAATCAAAAGTCTTTCATCTGTTAAAGAATTCTCAAGTTCAGAAATTTTACTTTCCAAAACGAGAGGAGGGACATATAGTTTACCTTTAATAGTCTTCGCCTCCATTTCTTTGACAGAATAACTCTGAAAGAAGTCATTTGAAAGAGTTTTCTTTTGATATATAGGATCATCATTATAACTATTATTCAACTTCGCATAACGAAATGGAAGTTGAACTTTAGTTGTGTTCTTTCGTTTTTCCGTTTCCTTGGCTTCATCATCTTTTGACAATCCAGTCCAGAAAACTTTATGCTCAAGGATTCTTCGAGCTAGTTTCAAAAATGTTAACTCATAAAGTGCAGGCACTTCAGATTTACCCTTTTTAAGGTAGTGAGGATTCTCATACCTGAGTCCCCATTTCTCTATTTCCTCTTTGGGTTTGTTCAGATGAATGGTTTGTTCAGTTTGACCCAATTTGTATAACTTTTCTTCCAAACCTTTTAATTTAGCAAGTAAAGAAATGTTTTCTTTGGAAGTTGAAGAATGCAATTTCGTAAGCTCGATGAAATCAAACTCACTCTTTCTCAATTTAGTCTTTGTTTCAGTAACTTCTTGAAGAATTATGGTCTGTTCTTTGGCGTTGGTGTCAATGTTTTTGTGTAAGGTCTCAACCAATACTTTCTTCTCAGCAACAACATTGCTAAGTTTCTGTATTGATTGGTTTTGTTCAAGAATGACACTCTTTTCTCGCTTAAGCTTCGACTCTAACTCTTCGAGTTTTGACATCATGGCGTGCATTTGATTTATGAAATCAGATTGAGTTAAATCACATACCTCGTCATTGTCATCTTCATCGGAATCTACTTCATCATCTATTTCCATCTTGCCCATGAAGCATATGTTTGCTTTCTCGTCAGTCTCTTCATCGTCATCTTCCTGGTCTGAATGATCTAGCCAGTATTCATCTTCTGCCATCAATGCCTTTCCAGCCTCTTGTTGCTTGGCTAGAAGCATTTTGTTTTTGTATTAGTGTGAGTTTCTGACTTTGGGTTGTCGACAATCTCTTGCAAAATGTCCAAGTCTACCACAGTTGTAGCACTTTGGAGGTTATGTCTGACTAGATGCTTCAGCTTTATACTTTCTTTCTTCCGGCTTCCTTTCCTCTACTCTCTTTCCTTCAAACCTCTCTTTGTGAACATAATTGCTAGGACCAGAAGAATATCTTTGACTGTTTGAGCTTAGCTTTTTGTAGAATTTCTTCTGAAAAGCCTTAGTTAACATTAGCATTGCCTGCTTTAGTTGTTCACAGTCGTCCGAGTCAGAGTTCGCTTCAGCTTCAATCTCTTCTGGTTCAGACACAATCATCTTCTTTTTCTTCTTTTTCACAACAAGAGCAACTGTATCATCATTTGTCTTCCCAATCTGCCTCTTTTCATCGAGTATTTCATCCACCTCTTCTTCATTCTGTTTGAGGGTTTCATACACCTCATGAAGTGGAATCTCGTTTAAATCTTTGATTTGCTTTATCTGCCTGGAAAACCTCTTCCATTCAGGCTGGAGAATGCTTAAGAATTTGACATTCAGCTCTATTTGCGATTTATTGACCTTGTTCTTGCTTAGTTCATTCAGCAAGGTCATAAACCTGTCGTATGTTTCTTCTAGTGACTCTCCAACTCTGCCTTTGAATTCTTCATAATTGTTTAGGCAATTGGATATCTTCAGCTGGTTCCCAATCTTTGAGCCTAGCATCATCTTCTCTAGCTGATCCCACATCTGTTTGCCTGAGGCCTTATAGCTGTCTATCTTCACGTATATTTCATTTGGAATTCCTTGAAGAATATAAGACTTTGCTAATCTATCACCTTTTGCTCTTTTTAGGTTATCACCTTCTAGTTCATGATACTTAAGTTCAAACTCTGTTTCCACAGTTCCCTCCGTATGAGTCTCCAAAACTGGTGCCATAACGCCTTCTTCTATCGATTTCCTGATGAATTCACCCAACTCATGTCTTTCAATAAAGTCCATGAACCGATCTTTCCACTGTTCATACTCTCCCCTGAAGAGTACTGGTGGTTTTGAGTCAGTTCCGATTGCTAGGGCTTCTCTGGAAGTCATTCTACTTTGAAAAATACTGTCTGGTATTGGCGCAAAAGGCACTCTTTGCGCTAAAGGTAGCTGGCGCAAAAGAGTTTTGCGTTAGATGTGGGTGGCGTGAAGCAGAACTTTGCGCGAAGAGAGGGTAGCGCAAACTTTAGTTGGACTGGAAGGTATTTTGCGCTAGACGTTAGTGGCGCAAATGATAACTTGCGCGAGGTTTGAGTGGCGCAAAGTAATACTTTGCGCGATAAGACACTGGCGCAAAAGTTAACTTGAACTTTGCGTGAACTGAGGTTTGCGCGAGAAGTAGTTGGCGTGAAATGAGGTTTGCGCGAGACGAAGTTGGCGTGAACTGAGGTTTGTGGGTCGCGCGAGAACGATTTTGCGAGAGTCATTGGAAGCGCAAAAGATGGATTGCGCGAGCAACGTGTGGCGCAAAAGATGTCTTGCACGAATAACGTGAAGCGCACAAGATGCTATGAACTGGCGCAAATGTGAACTTTGCGCGAGTTCGTCCCTGTTCTTCGAAAAATCGAACTAAAAACCTGTTTGGACTTAGATTAGCAGTTCTAAACTCTAACAAAATGACCACCAACAAAATGACCACTAACAGTTTTTAGAACAGATTGCAACCCTCAGATCTAACAAATAAACACTTTTAGAAGAAATGATCGATGGAACTGTGAGTTTCCAGACGTGAACTATTTTGCAATAAAATCCCAAAAATTGAATCGATTGAAGTTATATACTGAAATCAAACAACACCAACTCGATCTAAAACCCTATACGATCACAACCTGATCGATTTGAACCCCAAAAACACACTAAAACTCGAAAATGATTTTGAAATGAAGAACACAGAGTCGAGTTTATAAAAACTTGATTTGAATCTATTTTCAAAGCTCTGATACCAATTGTCGGTCCACAATACTATCAAGTTCTTATCAATAACAACACATATACGATTACCAACATGTTTGATTAATAAACACGGAATACATATGGTTGATAGATTTGTCTTGTAAAGCTCTCTGTGTTTTACACCTTTTGTGTGTGTTCTTGTGTGTGTGTTGTGTGTTGTGTGATCTGATTCTAGCTTCTCAAACACACTATCAACCAACTTGCAAACAACTTGCAAGAAAAACAAATATTAAACTAAAACTAAATATCTAACTAATATAATAACTTAAATTAATATCTAAATATCTATTTATAAGATATTTAGAATATAGATAAAATACAATAAACAACTTTGACAATTATTACAAACTGACATTAGACTTATATTAAAGAGAGCGACTTTTCGGGCTTTAGCTTCAGATTGGATCTTCAGATTGGATGATCTTGAATACAATAGATTTGTGCGCTAACATAAATTGTGTTTTCTGCGAGTTTTTCAAAGTCGATCACAATTCTTCAAATTCTTGAAAATCTTCTTAATTGTGCTTGCTCTGATACCAATTCTTAAACCCAGATAGTGTGCGAATCAAGATGATAGCAAGAATTTGATCCAAAATGCCATAAGATTGATATAAAATCATAAGATTACAAGTTCGTATACAAAAACTTTCTCTCTCTAGAATTATAAAATATGTTAAAGTGCTACACGGTTAACAACAAAACAAAAACTATTTATACCACAAGCTTACAAAGACAAAAACAAAACTAAACTAGTTGACTTCTTATCATGACTTTGACTTTGCAATGAGAGTTGAATTGAGCTTTGACTTTCATTTCCCATGATCTTGGATCCAACATATTTTATGCACTAACAAAGACCATTGGTATGCACTAGTCAGGGTGCTTCGATACTTGATATATACATTGACTTATGGGTTACACTATACGAAATACCCTCCAGTCCTAGAAGGGTATTGTGATGCGAATTGGATTTCCAACCATTCTGAGAGTAAGTCCACAAGTGGATATGTGTTTACACTTGGTGGTGCATCCGTCTCATGGAAATCATCCAAACAAATAGTGAATACCAAATCAACTATGGAAAGCAGAATTTGTCGCCTTAGACAAAGTCGCTGAGAAGCCGAATGGCTAAAGAGCTTCTTAGAAGGTATCCCATTGTGGACAAAACCTGTGACTGCCATTGATATACATTTTGATAGTATGGCTGCTCTCACAAGAGCAAAGAACCAAATATACAATGGCAAGTCTCGACATATAAGACGACGCCACAATACAATCAAGGACTTGCTGAAAAATGGAATAATTTCCATTGACTACGTAAAGTCAAAGTAGAATATCGCAGATCCTTTGACAAAAGGCCTAAGTACAAAGCAACTATCATTTTCATTGAGTGGAATGGACTTAAATCCAATATAATGTGTTTTCCTCGGCGACAACGTAACCTAGCGAAATTGGAGATCCCATGGTCTAGGTTCAATAGGACAACTAGTTGGGGAACACTCAAGAGACAACATACACAAGTATGCCTATTCCTATGATGACTTTTATGTGTATATTTCCGTTGATGATATAGGGTTGAATGTTAAATTCTTAATAATGTTGATAACTTCTTAGTAGAATATAACGAAATATTCTTGATCGACATTACCTATGTGAGAGTGATGTGTGGTCGCATCTTTGAGGACGGATAAGGCTACGTCTTCTAAAAACTCTCATGAAGAAAGGATATGTTCACAACCGAAATGAACACAACGGTATAAATTTAATTATGTATAGTTATACCTTGTGTGATGCCTATTGTCTCGATTTACTACAAAAAGTGGCTAGTTCAAGACTTTAGTTCACTATTCACAAAATAGATTCGATAGGTATTCACTAAGAAAGGTTCAAGTCCAAAAGACACCTTTTTCCGATGCATGTTATAACTAGCTTGGTGATAGAAAGATTAGTTCCTATATATTACTTTTTTTCTATTCAAATGTGGGGTATTATTGAGGTTTGAATAGAAAATGTGGGGTATTGTTGGAACTTAGTGTAGAAGAGAGAAACATTGTCCCACATAGGAGCCAAGATAGAAATTAGAACACTTAATAAACTTCAATCAATGAGCATTAAATGAATCATTTAATTGCTTGGGCTTGGAGTGTGGTGTTCTTGGTGGGCTCTCTTTGACATGAAATATATATATTAAATGTCAAAGATAAGGCCTTGGGCCTTGGGGTCGAGATTAGTGATGGAAATTTGACCCGTCGGGTCGGGTACCCGCGGGTACCCGCCCCTAACGGGGCAGGGATTCCCAGACTTATCGGGTAACGGGGCGGGGGCGGGGATTGTTTATTATACCCGAAGCGGGTTCGGGGTCGGGGCCGGGGATACTATTACCCGCTCCTATTATACCCGATTATATATATATATATATTATATACATATATTTATAATATTATACAAAATAGAAATATGAGAAGACATATGATTATGAATTGTCTCTTAGACTTCTTACTTAGTTAGACAATAAAGTAAAGAAATTTGAAAAGACTTTTTAAAAAAAGTAAAAAAAAAAGTGAGTAGGTGAAGGTGACGTGATGATTGATGAAGACTGAAGAGTTACTCAATTCTCAATAAAAAATAAATTTCTTTTTGTCCCAATATCCAAGAGACCAAGACTCCAACTCAATTCTCAACTCTCAATCTATCTTTTACTTTTCTCTCTTTAAACTTTCAAAAGAGGACTGCAGATCAGTCAGGAAAACAAGAATTGATTGCAAAACACAATTTTGTTTAAATTGATTTCAAGAGAGGTAAGTTATTAATTTCCTTTTAGTTGCCTTTGACATTTTGTTTAAATTCTCACAAGCCATCCTTTGTAGCATTCACATTTCTAATGCATCGTTGGCCAAACATCCTTTGTAGCATTCACATTTCTGGCCAAACATGTTTCTATGTGTTTCCTTTTAATCACGTTGCTAGACAACCATGCCACCATCCATCTTTATTTCACTATTTTTTTAATTAAATAAACTTGTATATTTATCCTCAAAGCCCAAATCATGGGCTATATTTTTAATTTTATAATAATTTACTAAGTACTATAATGTGTGTATTAATATATATTTTTAAGGTTTAACTTTCTAATTTACTATTGATTAACATTAGAAACCTAATTCGTATAACTTGATTATCAATACCATTTATTCGATATTTCATGATATATCGGTGTTTGTATTTTTGTAGTCAACAATGAGTGCCATTGAACAAGAATCTCCACAAAATATTACCGAAGATGTTCCAATTACAGGTGGAGAAGATAATACAAGTACAACTCCGATTATAGATTGTGAGGTTGCCGATAATGCCGAGACAAAAAACAGAAGATTGACTTCAGTTGTATGGAATCATTTTAAGAAACAAAAGGTTGATGGGGTTGATAAGGCTATTTGCAAATATTGTGAGAAGAAATTAAGAGGGTCAAGTAAAAATTGGACTAAACATTTACATGAGCATTTCAAGATATGTCCTCTTAGAAAGCATCGAGACATAAAACAATCTATCTTGAATCCTATTAAGAAAAAAGACGGAGCTTCTACACTTGGTGCCCACACGTTTGATCAACAAGTTTCAAGGGAAGAACTTGCTAAGATGATAATTTTGCATGAGTACCCACTTAACATGGTAGAACATGTTGGGTTTAGAAGTTTCTCAAACTCGATGAACCCTTTATTCAAGCATGTCTCTCGGCCTACCATTAGAAGGGATATCATGAAGATATATGAGAGTAGGAAGACTAAAACAAAAAACGAGTTTAATACCAATCAAGGTAGAATTGCGGTGACAACTGATATGTGGACATCCACTAATCAAAAAAGAGGCTACATGGTTGTAACCGCACATTATATTGATGACTCATGGATTTTGTGCAATAAAATTATAAGGCAAGTTACTAGTTTCCCTTTTTATGTTATATTTTAATTTAATATTGATCATTTGTATAATAACTATTTTTTATATATATCGTGTTATAGCTTTATGTATGTGCTATCCCCTCATAATGCTAAAACCTTATCAAAAGAGTTGATGGAGTGCTTGGTTGCATGGTCTATTGATCGTAAGTTATCTACTTTGACTTTGGATAACTGTAGTGTTAATATTTCCATGATTGATAAGATGAAAGAAAAATTGAGAAATGAGCATTTACTAATGAATGGGGATTTGCTTCATATGAAATGTTGTGCGCATATATTGAATTTGATTGTTCAACAAGGATTGAGTGCAATTCAAAGTGGGATAGAATCTATTCATGATAGTGTAGTTTATTGGACCGCAACACCAAAAAGAGTGGAAAATTTTGAGGAAGCTAAAGATGGATTAACTTTTTCAAGTAAAAGAAAGTTGGTTCTTGATTGTAGAACTAGGTGGAATTCTACTTATTTGATGCTTATGAGTGCCATTGTGTACAAGGATGTCTTTAATCGCCTAGTACACACCGAGAAGAACTATAAACAAGCACCTACCGACCGAGATTGGCTTTTAGCAAAAGTAATGTGTGAGAAATTGAAATTGTTTCACAATGTTACTGAGATGTTTTCCGGGACCAAATATCCCACTGCGAATATTTTTTTCCCTAAGATTTGTGAAATTCGATTGTTACTTAGGGAGTGCCTTGGATCATCATATATGGAGATTAAGGTGATGGCTACAAATATGATTGAGAAATTTGACCAATATTGGTCTGTCATACATGGAATATTAGCCATAGCAACTATTTTGGATCCAAGATTTAAGATGAAGCTAATTGAATATTACTTTCCAAAAATTTATGGTGATGGGTCCTCGGTGGAAATTGAAAGAATCAGAAAGATGACATATGATTTGGTGAAAGAATACACACCAAGTGATGGTGTTATTCCCAATTTCATCAAGTTCTAATTGATTATCAACACAATCAAGATGAGAAATCCATAGTCATATGTATATTGATCAATCACAATTTACATATCTCTCACACTTTCTCACTCTACAAAGATTCTCTCTCACTAGAATGATATTCAATAGCTTCTTCTCTAATTTGCATACTTACATCTGATTACAAAGACAAGGACAAAGGTATTTATACCCTTGACAATTACAAAGGAAAACAAACAAAATACAAATGATGACTTTGACTTTTATTAACAAAATGACTTTGACTTTCCATGAGAGTTGACTTTCATCCTTTGACTTCTTGACTCTTGATCTTCAATCTTTATGATCTTGAATCCAATAAATCTGTGCTCTAACATTCTCCCCCTTTGGATCAAGATCATTACTAAAAGATTTAGCAATGCGATCTTCTCTCTTTAAGCTCTGTCAGATTAAGCTCCCCCTTTTATACAAACATGATTTACAAACTCCCCCTTTAACACGATGAAATTCTTCTTTTATAAACTTTATCTTCAAAAACATTCATCAATCTTCTAAACATCTGATCTTTAAACAGAGTAGCATTCTCTCCCAAAGGTTGTAACCAAACCTCTTTCAGACACCAATCTGATTGCTTCAGCAAATTATCTTCAACAAACAAATTATCTTCAACAAACTGAAATCTTTGAACACTATTCGTCTTTGAACAACAATCTTCCTTTAACAATCAATTCTTGAACATTTTCTCTCAACTTTAACATATCTGACTCAAACATTTCTTGTATTCTTCTCCCCCTTTTGATGATTTGAGCATCGATATCATCAAAACTTTTCACCAAGAAATGTCGTTGAAATTCTGTTCTGACCACTGATCTTTCAAACTGAGCCTCTGATTCAATGATCCATAACCAAGTATTCATCTAGATCTTTGCAAATCCAGACAAAATAAGAACATGTAACTCCTGAATCAACAAATGAATCAGTTAGAATACCTGTCAGTAACACGAAGTCACTGTGTGTAACGAATACACAATATAAAGGAGCTTTTTGATGTTCACTCCCCCAGGGCTTCCATCCAATCATCGAAATACCACAAAGGCAATTTCTATGAATGTTATGACAAAGAAACCAATTCTTTGTGTGTTCGTGCATGTGTAGAAAGAATTAAGCACGAATGATTGCTTTTATAAAGGCTCAACATAGTGTAGACCACTGAGACAACAGTAGATAAACACAGACTCAATGTGCATGATTGAAGTGCGAAGGTGGGGCAGACTTCCCTCTTTTTCAATATCCAGATTTTCCAAATGAAAATCAGATAGATTATGTGCTGCGTCCCCAGAAAATATGAAACATTTTCTTTTTGAAAAGAAAATGAGTAGCTGGTGGGGTTTAGACAAGAGTTGGCATGGGCTATTTGCCTGTTTCAATAACGTTCACCAAAGAGTTGTGAAACGCTAGTAATGTGGTTGCCCGGCTCAGAAAGTAGTTGGTGCAGAGTTTGATATTCTTTTACTCTGATCTCACACCCTCTTTCTTTTAATCATTAAGCTCACTACTAACCAAACTCTCTTTTCCATTTTATCTCATCACACCCACACTCATTTCTTTTAGACTCCTCACACTCAATCTCTATGGATTAACTTCTTGGGTAGAAATCACTGGTTAACGTGATTTCATAGAAGTTCATGTAATTCCTAGCACAAAGAACCCATATTTCCTATAAAAGCATAATGTTGTTCAAATGATTTAGCTTTATCAGTTAAAGCTCAAATACAAATGTCAGATGAATATATGCTCATAAAATATAATCATGAAGATATGAGCATTTAAAAACATTGAAGATATTTCAAACAAGTTAATTGAATGAATGAACATGAATGCAAGAGACTTGTTTGAAAATCTGACATTGTATGAAAATGATCAGAAATGAATGATATAATAATCAAGGCTTATGGTCAAGAATAACGGATATTGTCCATACGAAACAAAATATAGACATTCTTGAAATGACGTTTCGAAATGAAATATCGCTCAAAATTCTTTGAAGTACAAGCGGGGTGTCTTACCAAAAAAAAAATTGTTTCAATTTAGAGACATGGTAAGAACAATTTGATCAAAAATTAAAACGATGTGTGTGAATACTTGAAAGTATGTAGAAAAGACAATACACAAGTATTTATCTTTGGAAACACACGGTTTATTTATCAATTAAGCACAAAAATAAAATGAAAACATTTAAAAATACACTTCCAAATTATAAAATCTGTTTAAAATTCGAGAAGTGGTTTGAACATTTACGAACATGTTTTCTATATCTGAAAGTTGTCCTTCTTTCAGATACATTTGAGATTAAGATAAGAAATTTACGTTTTCGCTCAATCTTAATACTCATAAAGTCAGCTGAAGTCAAAAATGATATGATCGTGTCATCCTCTCTCATCCTGCATAAGTCTCAAAGTCTAGTCAAAATTTATTCACAAAATTTATTCGAAAATAAAAAACGTAAAACAGTAAAACGATTAAAGAAGGAGTTCTGATTTGAAATAATCAGATATCATAGTTCTTACTCCTCCTGAAAATATGCATCTGAAATATGTCAATAAAAGGCACATGATATAGATTTACAACTCCTCCTGAAGTGTAGTTCGTCATATCTTCCGAATACATATTTCCAGAAAAAATTATGTACTCCCCCTTGAAGGTTGATTTCGTCTTCTGAGTATCTGAGTACACTCTCTTATCATCCCGGGAGTAGCATTTCTTTTTCATCATTGAAGAGCGAGTCCTAAACTGTTGTGTTTAGAAGTCAAACTCTGTTGAAGTACGGGTTCTAAGCTGATTTACTTAGAAGCCTTTGTTCTTTTACTCCCCCTTGACTTGTGGTGCCTGCAACATAGAATCAGTTTTTGGCTTTGGTACCCACTGGTATTTGGGTCCATGTGTGTTAGTTGCAGTTCGAATGGAAGTAACTGAGTAAGAACCATACCAGTAATGATCACTAGCTTTATGAACAAAATCATAAGTATGACAATAAGAACAATACCTCTTTTTAGATAACCTGATCAATTGATCTCTCGAATAAGCAAGATCAGGTTTACCTGTCAGCACTTTGTTCTTCTTGGCTGTTGATGCATGTACAAATGATTTGTTACTTTTATTCTCTTCCTTCTTTCCTTTCTTTTCTACCTTCTTCTCATCATTCTTCTCATTTTTAACTGGTTTTATCTCCCAAACCAGCTTCTCTTCTTGATATCTTCTTCTTCTACTATGTGCACCTGAACCATCTACATTTTGATCATAGAAAATGTTAGTTGTACGAATTTGATCAAAATATTTAACTGACCTTCTTGTAGAAACAGTTTTCTGATGTGAACTTGAGGCGGTCTTGTTAGAACCAACTGAACTATTTTCTAGGTGAGTGGATTTTGGACTCTGGAGTCGTATGCTCAGTCACCACCACCTTTGAAACAATCTTTTCAAGCTCTTTTATCTTTAAAGGTAAACTGTCTCTTTCTTCAATGAGTAGGTCAATCTTCTTCTTGAATTCATACCTCGTTATCTGCTCTTTCAGTGCACTCTCAGACAGTTCAGATAACTTCTTAGTAAGCTTCTTGATTTCTTCCTCAAAAATACTTCTTTCTTCTTCAAAACCCTTCTCAGCATCCTTTCTTCCATCTGATATCTCCTTAAAGAATCCAACATTCTTTTGCTCAATCTCCTTTTTATCCTTTGCAAACTTTTCTCTTTCAATAATGATCACTTTCTCAAAATCAGAAACTTGTTGAGAAAACTTTAAACATTTCAGCTCAACTATCTTCTTCT
Organism: Arctium minus; assembly: GCA_954870635.1. Taxonomy (NCBI): domain Eukaryota; kingdom Viridiplantae; phylum Streptophyta; class Magnoliopsida; order Asterales; family Asteraceae; genus Arctium; species Arctium minus. Next base: position 72,070,546 of record OX941089.1, on the reverse strand, counting down.
CGTCAGCACATTTTCTGGAAAACTCGGAGAATTTCTTTGTAAATTCTTTCTTGTCACTCTCAAAAATATGTTTATCTTTGACCATCTTTTGTTCCAAATCAGATATTTTCTTTCGAAGCTCAACATTAGCATCTTCCAGACTCTCAATCGTCTCCTCATAGCTTTCAACAGATGCTTGCTGCTGGATTTGGATAATCTGATATTCCAAGTCAAAGGTTTTATTTTTCAGCTCAGTATTCTCAGTTTCCAGACTCAGTATTTTCTCATCATTCAGCTCAGAAGTCTGTTTCAGAAGATCTTCGTTAATAGTCTTTAAAGCACTAACTTCTTCTCTCAGTATCTTCCTTTCATCATTGTATCTCTTTGATCTCTTTGAGTAGTAGTCAACTGAGGAAGCAAGATTTTTGTTCTCTAATTTGAGCTTTTCAATCTTCTTTTCATCATCATCAGAAAAATATCCCATCTTGAATATCTGTTAACAAAAAGAACTTGACAAAAATGATCGTTAGTCCAAAATATGAAATCTCAAGAAATACAGAAAAACTTGAAATAAAAATTCAGAAATTTTGATCACAATCAGAAATATGTCCCCCTTCGCAGACTTAGCACGGGGGTCCCGCTACCCGGTTAGCGGGTGGGGTCAAGGGGCAACGCATTTGCGGGGTCGAGGGGCAGCGCCCTAGAGGAAAAATTTTCACTATTAAAGGGAATATTATAGTTTTGAAAAATTTGTCTAAGTCCTCCACACTTTGCGCTTCAAGAATTGGTTACGCAAACCTTACTTTGCGTTTTAAGTGAGAAGCGCAAACCTTGACTTTGAGTTTCAAGTGAGAAGCGCAAACCTTGACTTTGCGTTTCAAGTGTGAAGCGCAAACCTTGACTTTGCGTTTCAAGTAAGAAGCGTAAACCTTAACTTTGCGTTCAAGTTACAGACGCAAACCCAACTTTCGCAAACCTAGACAAACACGCGCAAACCTTTGATGAATGAAACACAAACCTCGATGAATGAAACGCAAATCTTGATGAACACGCGCAAACCTCTAAAATCGATCAAAATCACACCAAAAACTCATTTAAAGTTAGAATTTCAACACTAAACTTTGACAATTCACTCGTCTAAACAACTAGAATACAAACTTAACAACTAATTTCGATCAAATACACAAAAATGTATAAATCGACTCAATTACAGTGCACAGGACTCGTGAACTTCAAACTCAACTAAAATCAAAATTAACAATCAAATACAGTGCATTTCTTGAAATCACCTATACAGGCTCGATCGATTATGCTATCTGAACAAAATCTAATCGATTACAACTCCAAAAACGCACTAAAACTCAGATTTGATTTTTCGCTCAAGAACACCGACGAACTTTCGTATTTTCTTGATTTTTCGATTTGGATCTGCTCTGATACCAATTGTTATTCCCTATTTCATCAAGTTCTAATTGATTATCAACACAATCAAGATGAGAAATCCATAGTCATATGTATATTGATCAATCACAGTTTACATATCTCTCACACTTTCTCACTCTACAAAGACTCTCTCTCACTAGAATGATATTCAATAGCTTCTTCTCTAATTTGCATACTTACATCTGATTACAAAGACAAGGACAAAGGTATTTATACCCTTGACAATTACAAAGGAAAACAAACAAAATACAAATGATGACTTTGACTTTTATTAACAAAACGACTTTGACTTTCCATGAGAGTTGACTTTCAGCCTTTGACTTCTTGACTCTAGATCTTCAATCTTTATGATCTTGAATCCAATAAATCTGTGCTCTAACAGATGGCAAAGAAGCTCATCCGGATTCATTGAATAGTTTTGAAGTTGGTATGGATGTTGATGAGTGTGTTGATTCTTTGGCCGGTTATGATTTGTTTGTTAGTAGCACTTCAAATGTAGATGTTTACAAGTCCGAGCTAGATTATTATTTAGAGGAGAATGTTTTGCCAAGGAATGGAGAATTTGATATTCTCTCATGGTGGAAAGCAAATGGCTTGAGATATCCAACATTGCAAAAAGTTGTTAAAGATATTTTGGCTATACCGGTGTCTACCGTTGCTTCCGAGTCGGCCTTTAGTACCAGTGGAAGACACGTGACTCCTCATCGTAATAGGCTTCATCCTCATACATTAGAAGCTTTGGTATGTGCACAAGATTGGTTATGGGATGATAAGTTAGGTATATTTTTTCTAACATTTTTTTTGTTTTTTTTTTCTTTTACATAGGAATTGATTCCTAATAATGTTTATTTCTATTTCTTGTTAGGTACACATTCAAATAGAGAAAAATATCTAACAATGTTTGAAGATATAAAAGATGATGATGATGCGGTACGTTTAATATTTGTCTTTTTCTACTTATTTTTTAACAATTTTTGAAGCTTAATATTTTTCTTTAATGTTGTAGGGTCCAAGTTTTATAGATTTTGATGCATGAATCATGAAGATCTAATGATGGTGATAAATGATGATTGTGGATTCTAAAAGTGGGGAGTTTTTTTTGTGAAGAAGAATGAAGAATGAAAATGTGTTTTGAACTATGATTAGTGAATTTTATAATTTCATTTTTGTTGCTTAAGATTTACGATTTTTGTAGTTTTATGTTTCTCATGAACTATAAAATCATGTGGATGGTCAAGTGTTTTTGAAACTTGAGGTTTTATTTATTTTTCCTAAAAATTAAAAACTCTTTTTTGCTTTTCATTTTTAGTTATGTAATTATTTTTTTCCTAAACGGGTACCCAACGGGTTCCCCGTACCCGTTGGGGATTTCTCCCCCCCGAACCCGTCGGGTATTATGCGGGGTGGGGTCGGGGACGGGGGTTATAAACGGGGATCGGGGTCGGGGACGGGGTGTGCATTCCCCGTCTATTCCCCGCCCCGTTTCCATCCCTAGTCGAGATCCTTCTTTTCATCATCAAACATAATTGATTCGGCATATTCAAATTCTACTTGAATAACGATTGTTGTATCCTATATACGGGCGCTATACCGGCAAAATTTCTGTCTTAGGACACTGCGTTCGTGTAGGCCTCAATCGATACTACATCCTACCAAAATCTACTAATAAAGTGAGGTTTATTGGTTGAATTTTCGGTTGATTGTATATTGTTATATGTTAATACATAGATTTTATACATAAGAATTTGTATTTTCATTGTAATTTTTGTCCATATATATACAAGACTTGTTCAAGTGATTGATTACTCCTAACAACTGTTACATGTGGAGTTGAGACTACGTATCGGGAATACGCAAAATAAAGGAAGACTGTTTTTTATGGGGATCTACTCTTCCTTGCTTAGCCATTGAAGAACCGAGACCACTTGACGATATACCTAGGATAGTGTGTAAGTAAGTATAGAAACATACCTGGAGTAAAAGGGAAAGCTACAAGTAAGGATTGTTTTCTGATTCTATGGCTCCTAATATTGGAAGATGGGGTTCCGAAACCAGGGCCTCATAGCTAAAATTGAAATTTTGACACAATATTTATTAATATAATTTGAGATTTGTACTAATACATTTGCTCAAAAAAGATTAAAAGATGGATAAAATTCTACTTAATTTTTTATAATTATAGGTGTGCTGACCAACTTGTTTGCATCTCGACTAATCCTATGGGATCTTGAAGTTTACAAACAAACAAGCCGTTCATTGGCATTGATGGGACACAAACCGGTGACATTTGGGGAGTAAACAAAGACCTTTCGAATCTTAATTTGAAGATTAGTTGTTAACTGATTATTTTATTCATTATTAAGGAAAACATTCAATTGTTTTATCGATTAAAAAACCAACAAACCTAAAACACAATAGGTATCAAATCAACTTCAAAAGTCATTTTTAGGAATCAACTCCTATCAAAATCATGCACAAGGATTCTAATTATGTGATTGTTTATGTATCAAATAATTAATTTTATATCAGTTGCATCAAAACTACCTATCCAAGAAAGAAAATTTAACAGACACTTAAACAACTATTTAGTTAATTGATAACTTCAAGAAACATAAGCATATCTAAATATTATATTATATAACAAGTTATATTACATATGATTATATGATTTTCGTTGTATAATATCATATAATTATTTTCAAAATTAAATTGTTAGTATAATTGAAAAATATCTATTGTTAACATTACATAAGAACAAACTATACATTATACTTTCACTTTTATGGTCACTCTTTTCAAAAGTGGTAAATCAGCTTTGTAATAACATATAACATCAATGAAATTATATACATTTTTTCAAAAGTGGTTCCTATGGCCACATCAGCAACTACTTTGTAATTTATATTTACATATTTTAATAATTTATAATATCACAAAAAATACTAAATATAATTTATTTTATAAATATTATAGCTTTATAACTTATAATAGATATTTTAATCACGTTTATAATAAAAAAATGTTAAATATATTTATCAATTTAATATTTATAAAAAATGTTTTTCTATACTTAGAAAGAACTTTCTATACTTGAAAGGCTTTGAACTATTTTAGCATACGTGGCACTGCCACATCATTTGAAAGCCCCATGTGGATGTTCTAAGCATTAAAATTCTTTAACCTAAAATCTAGAATCATTATACTATTTTAGAATAATGATTCTTGATAATTTAATGAGAAACATATAACACAATGACAACATCAAATAAACTTAAAACAACTCTATGAAAATTCGATAATAATTTTTGTAACGATTGTTAATATAAAGTTACTAAATTAAAATTGAAATAAAACATTATAATTTACCATAAAACGTGCAAAATATACTCATACAAATTTAGCTATGAGTCAAAAGTAATAAGCAAGTTAAATTAGATTATATATTAAAAACTTGCAAATAAGAGATTAAAAACGTAAAAAAATAAATAAATATCTCATTACGATAATTGTGAATTAGGCCATGGTGTGTCATGGGTTTAACGTGGTGTGACACAGAAGCCTTAGTGCCATGGCGCGCCATGGCGGCTGTGGATCGAGTTTTTTAGAACAATGCTTAAGATTAACATATAGGTAGGGATATTTTGTTGAATACAATTGATAAGACTAACCATAACGGTAATTTCTTATCGATTTCGTAAATGACAGGTATGATTTCTTAATAAGAAATGATGTTGGTTATGAGTATGATTTCTTAATAAAGAAATTGGTTTTTGGTAATTGCTAAGGTCATATCAGTACATTTTGCTGATATGACAGTGAATTGTATTAGAATTTGTAGAGTATAACTTTTTAATAAGAAATTGACTTATGTCATATCATGCTTTTTGATATTTTATATAATTATATTAAAAATTTTAAGATCATTATGTAATTATTATAGATAATCACTAAAATCTTATTTGAGTTATGGACCAATTATAAGACAATCCATATAAATAAGGAGATATGCTAAATCAATTTCAACTGATTGAATCAATTACAATCTAGCCTTTTAGAAAATATGTAGAAAAGAGACCTTTCTCTTTTTAGTAATACACATGTAGATTAGGGTTCTTGGGCTAGCACCCGGTGGGAGATCTAGGCGTGTTCGTGTGTGGATTACTGATAGAGGAATCCTACATTGGATTCTAAAATTGTAACATCCATATTTTCCAAGTAAGCTTTAAGATTCCTTTTACTTTAAATTACCATGATTATCTGATAATTTAGGGCGAGAAAGTTTAATTATGTTTTATTGTTATCGGAACGTCATGTATACGAGAAAAAACTGATTTTCGGACTCTTGATCGGGTAGGGCGACTATCCTCGACGACTGTGACAGTGTCACTGTCACCAAGGGCACAGTCACGGGTCTTCTGGAACTCTCGGTACAGGTTGTGCGAGAGTGCCTAGCGATTGTGACACTGTCACTCTCGCCGTGGCACAATCGTTGAGGAGAAGTGACCCACGGTACATATGCCGCGATAGTGCCACGAGCACTATCGCATGGCAATGTCGCCTCGAGGTCCAGGGCATAATAAATCCGATTTTTAACTCCCCTCTCATTCATTCTCAACCATTTACTCTCAAGAACTCTCTCTTTGCTCTCTCTCCTCTCTCTTCATTAAAATCGCCCAAGAGCATTTACTTCTCCATTTTTACCATTCTTTGAAGATTTCTATCATCTCACTAAGATTCTTTGAGGCTAGGATAAAGGGTTCTTCACTCACCATCTTGTCAAAGCTCTAGGTTTTGGGGAAAATTCTAGGTTTTCATAACAAACCTAGTAAAGTGAGTCATTCTACAAAACCTCCAACTTTATATACATGTACATTGTCATAAAAATACTCACCCCAAAGTTTTAGTTGATTTTGAGAAACCTAGGTCAAACTAGGGTTTTGTTGATTTTGGAGCAAAATGATATTTTGAGTATGACACTAAATTTTATATATATATATATATAAATATAAATGATGCTATATTTCCATTTGGAGGAATTTTGGATGAAAAATGGTATTATGAGCTAGAAACCCTGTGTTGTCATATTTAAATAAAGAGTTGCATTTCTTGAATACTACCTTGTACAAATGTAAATGGCATGATTGAGTGCATTTTGGTAAGAATATTGGAAAGGTCTTTCGAATGTCAATAGTGTAATGGATCCATAGGCACTAGTTGTTTTATATGAATTGGGATGTCGTCTCCCATATGGGCTAGACATGGGACTAACTATTGGGAACTCGAGCTATAGACCGTGGGTGGTTGAATGCGATAACCTTGTGACCTATGACTCTTAAATTCTAGCAAGTGAGTCCTTCTTAGACCATTGGGAGCTCGAACTATAGACCGTGAGTGGTTGAACTCGATAACCTTTGGTGCTATAATAGAAGCTCCATCACATTGTGATGTGACCTACTTTTGTGTTCCATCACTCTCAATGGTAAACCGGGTCTCCCCCGTACTTTGTGAATCCTCACTCCCTTCCAAGGGTAATTGAGGTTTGAATTTATAAATAAACTTTGGTTAATATCATGCATTGGTATCAATAATATCTTAATGTCATTTTATATATATGTTTGAACTCACTAGGCGAAAGCCTAACACTTGTTTTCTTAAATGACATGTATACTCAGGTTTTTTAAGCGGTGGGGCTTCCAAGGCTTGAGGGGAGCATGCATTTGCCATCTTGGGCATTTTTGAAGTTGATAGTTTTTGGATAGCAAGCGATACTTAGAGATATTATACTTTTGGTGATGATAGCAACACCCGTCCTTAATCTAGCTGATAGGTGTTAATAAATTAACCCTATTACTGTGTTTTATTAGTATTTTATCTTTGTTTTATTTGCCCAAAGTCCACTTTTAGTGTCATTTAGTCCAATTTACAACTTTTATCATGTTGTTAGACTGCAATTGTATTCAAGATTAAATAAGGGTCATTATTGTAATTGTTGTAATAGTTGTTTGTGTGTGTTGTAAGAGAGCTTAGAAGGTTTGACCTTGCTTGGTCATGTTGACCTATATATAAGCAAGTCCTTGTGTTGTTTCTAAGTGAGAGAGAGACTTCTGAATAAGTGTGTGAAAGTGAAGGTGTAATATTGGTGGTTGTTGAGAGAGAGTAAGAACACACACACACAAAGAACAAACACACATACGTGAGATCTGTGACTAATTGTTAGATCTGTGATTAATTGTAATTCATATGTTTGATCTAATAAAAGTGATTGTGTCAATCTAAATGTGATATAGCTAGTAATTCTTGGGCCACAATTGGTATCAGAGCCAAATACGTTTGAAAATCAAGAAAATGTTTTGAGTCGTACTGTTCACGTCACTGTTCATAAAAGTTCAAATCGATTTTGAGTTTTAGTGAAAATTCTGAGTTGAAATCGATTAGGTTATGTTCGTTTTGTGAAATCGATCGAGTTAGTATCTTTTAATTCTTGAAATCCATGTGATTTGATCATAAATTTGAAGATTTGGTGTTTTTCGAGTTTTTGAGTTTCACGCACTGTTCTTGAATTAAAATGTGATGATTTGTGTTTTTAATCGAAATTGCTTGTTATGATTGTGTTCGAAATGTGTTTGTGAATGAATTGTCAAAATTTCAGATTGAAATTCGAGGTTTAGATAAGTTTTTCATGCAAATTTGTTGATTTTAGAAGTATGCGTTTCATTCATCTGAGATGTGCGTTTCATTCATCAGATGTGCGTTTCATTCATCTGAGATGTGCGTTTCACGACCCAAACGCATTCTGAGTCTTGTGTTTCAAGGCCCACACGCACAATAAGTTTTCATTCTGAGTCTTGCGTTTCAAAAGCACAAACGCATAGTTAAGTTGTGCGGGTCTCACTACAAACGCACAGTTTGGTTTGCGTTCCTTACTTGACACGACGAGTGTAGTTTGCGTTTCACACTTAGAATTTTTTTTTGGGAAAATTTCAAAACTCCCCTTTACCCCACCCGCTAACCGGGTAGCGGGACCCCCGTGCTAAGTCTGCGGAGGGGGACAAAAGTTCTTTTTGTGATCAAAATCTCTGAATTTTTTTTAAGATTTCTGTAATTTTCTTAATTTGATTGGATTTAAAGATCTTTACTAGCTAATATTTTTCATCTTGATTGGATTTAAAGATCTTTACATACATCTTTCAATCATGGCAAATGAATTTCTCTCTATGGGATCTCATATAAAGCCTCCGATCTTATCTGTTGGAGATTATTCACAATGGAAGAAAAGAATGATTCAGTTATTAAATCTAAAGAACATAGATTATATGACATCTATCATAGATGGTCCGGGAAATCCACAATCATTTGTACCTGGATAAGCAGCCACAGCTACATCTCCAGCAATCGCGGATCGATACGTATCAAAACCATATCAATTCTTTACTGATGTGGAAAAGGCAAGACACAAGATAGATGAAGAGGCACTTATCTATCTTACTATGGCAATTCCTAATGACATCTACAATCGCGTAGATAGTAGGGAATCTGCAAAAGATTTATGGGATGAATTGGAGAGACAGTTTCAAGGATCAAAGAAGTCAATTCAGACAAAGCTGAATCAGAGTATAAATGCATATGAAGGTTTCCATGCGAAAGAAGGAGAGACTTTGTTGGAAACATACAATCGTTTCAATGTGATACTGAATGATCTAAGGAGAAATGGGATGAACAAGTCAGAATCAGAGATCAATTATAAGTTCATCAAGAACTTGAACCCAGAATGGAAAAGCTATGTTATCAACATTCAGATGACCAAGGACATGGCACAAGAAGACGTCAATGATATCTTCACAACTTTATCTCTGCATGAGGATGAAGTAAAGCAGCTTGGTGCTGAAAAGAAAATGGTCAAAGATTCTTTAGCCTTAATGTCTGAACGTAAGAAAGGGTCAAGTTCCAAGTCCAGTTCTTCTTACAAGTCAAATTCAAGGAAATCCAAAGCTCTTCTAACTGAAGTTACTGATTCAAGCACTGATCAATCTTCTACTGAAAGTGAAGAATATTCAGATGAGGATATGCAACGATTCGCTGAAAATCTGGCTCTTCTCACAAAGCAGTTTAAAAGTTTTGGAAAGAACAAGTACAAGCCGAAATATGAGAGTTACAAGAAAGACAAGTACAAACCGAGATCTGAAAAGAAGTATGAGAAAAGAGGAGAGAAAAGAGATGAAAAGCGAGAAGAGAAGAGAGAAGGAAAGAAAGAAGAGACTGAGCCGAAATATGGAAGATGCTATAACTGTGGAAAACCAGGTCATTTTTCCAAGGATTGCAAGTTCAAGCGTACAAAGAATTATGAATATTATGCTTGGAAAACACTGTTAGCAAATAAGGTGGAAGAAGGTCAGAACTTAATGGCGGAAGAAGAGAATTGGTTGTACAAGAGTTATGATGACGAATCTGCACACTTTACTCAGGTGTGTATGATGGCCAAAGTAGATGAGGACATTGGATCATCTTCTGATCATTCTGACTGTGGTTCCGAGGTACGTATTCAATACTTAAAGGCTCAAGTTAAGTTCATGAAAGAAGAATTTAAATCTTTAAAAGGCAAACTTAGTCATGAAAGACAAACAAGATAAGGGCATTTTTGCAGATTTCTGATTTTTTGGCAGTGCTATAGGACCCCTGCAGGAGCTGGAGTTGATGCTATAGGACCAACTAATGATTCCTGTAGCCGAAAATGGAGCTTGGACCGGGCTTGGAAGCCTTATTTTGATGACTTTATGGCCAAGATAAGGGCTTACATCATCATTGTACCCTTTAGCTTATTTGATACTTTTCTAGCTCCTATTTATATGTTCCTTATGTAACCATTAAACAAACAACCTTTGGGTTTAAGAATTCTCTAGCTTATTTTTGTCATCTTAAGCTTAAATATTTTGGGTTTCCTTGTCCTTCAAGAACTAAAATATTTCAAGCTTAAGAGTTGGTTATTTTGGAAGTATTAATCTAAGTGCTTTGGATTTCAAGTTCATCTTCTTAATCTTGTTCTTTACTTTCTCAAATCTCATTTTCTTTAAAAATTGATTGGTGTGATTTAATATTTCGAGATTGTGCAAAAGATTTTTACAAGTCTTTTTTGGCACCTTGATTCTTAAATTTCACAAGCCAACTTCTAAGTCTCTCAACTTTCGAGTTTCCAAAGTGTGTTCTAAGCAAAGCTTTTATAATCATCAAAGATCAATTAACGTTTTTTTAGCAAGGAAAGTATTTGGAAATAAATATTAGCTTTACTTTGGATCTCCTTCTCTTGTAAGCTAAGTTCATTTCCAAGTACCAAGGTTTCATTTCAAGTACAAAAGTTTACTTCCAAGTACCAATTTGTGACTTTTGTGACATAATTTAAGTGATAAGTTTTATAACTTGTCATTTAAGTTTCCAAGTCCTACATACTTTTACAAGTACTTTCTAGCTTAGTTTAACTTAGTCATTTTATTTCTGTTATTTTCAATTCTGCAATTTACTTTACTGTCATTTATTTTTCTGCAATTTACATTCCTGTAATTTACATTTATGCACTTTAATTTCTGCAAGTTACTTTTCTGTCATTTACTTTTTAGCAATTTATATTACTGTCCTTATCTTTCAGTTATTTACATTCCAACAATTTATTTTTCTGTCATTTATTTTCTGGTAATTTTTACTTTCAGTATTTTTACCCTTATGTTATTTCCAGTCCTTACATCATTCGAAAGAAGAAACCAAGCGATGATGGGCTAATAGCCTGAGCTTGGGGTGTAAGGCAATGTTAAGACCGAAATCGACGTGGAAATAAAAAGGTGTAATTATTATAGCATTGTTTTCTAACTATTTATTTCAGGTGATTACTGTTTCATTGAAGATCATGTTGAAAAAATTGACAACTAATTTGATATGTACTTCCAGAGTTAACATAAATAAGAAAACCTGATTTAATATGAGAAGACTATAAAACAAGCTATAACACCTGACAAGTGATATACTCATACGGTGTAGGAAGGTAACATTGTGCCGCACAAGGATTCACGAGGTCTAACATAAGTGATATCGTATCGATAGCAGTGGGCCGGTGTGCACTCTTTGGAGACCGTCTGAACCGATAGTTGAATATTGTGACAATTTGCTATATCATCTTTTTGTAAAAATGCCTGTTTTAATCTTAACAAAGCTTTGTACCCTTTGCTTCCTCTTTTACGACTGATTTTCTAGTTGATAATTTAAACAAACCAACCAAAAGATTATTCTTCGAATTCGTCATGTGAAATCAATTTTTAAAATACTGGACTTTTGAAAGACTTTCACAAGCCTTCTCTGTGGGATCGATATCTGGTACTTTTACCATTATTACTTGTTACGAGACGATAGTAGTTCAAGGTTTATACTTGCGCCAAGTTCTATTTTAAGTGACTCTCATATTGGATTGCATAAATCTTCACAACAAGTTTTTGGCACCGTTGGCGGGGAAGCAAGCAAAAAGTTTTTCTGTTCAAAGTAAAGTTTATAAAAGTTAACTTTTCTACCACCTTTTTGAAAATCTGTGTATGCCAAGATTGCCGCACGGGGATTTCTTCCAGTTAGACCCTGACATAGAAAAAACGTTTAGACAAAGAAGGAGAGCTCAAAGAGCTACTTCAGCTTTAACCTCTTCAGAAATGGCTGAACGTGAAAATGTGTTTGGTGAAGGAGTACGCCCTGGTCCTATTCCTGGGAACAATAATGAAGGTCCTGGGATAGTTCCTAGGAATAACATTTTTGAACCTAGAAATGAGGATGGCAATGAACCGCCAATAAATCGATTTGAGGAAGAGGAACAAAACATTTTTAGGCTAGCAAATTTTAAGGATGGCGGTATTATGGATTATGCTATCCCTATTCTAACCCAGTTACACACAGGGATACTTAAACCAACCATTAACACTGCCCATTTTGAACTTAAGCCTATAATGTTTCAGATGTTGCAAACCAATGGCCAGTTCGCTGGTATGCCATCTGAAGATCCTCATTCTCATTTGAGATCTTTTATGGAAATCACAGACTCGTTTCTTATCCCTGGAGTATCTGAAGATGCTCTAAGACTCAAACTTTTTTCTTTTTCACTAAGGGATAGGGCACGATCCTGGTATAACTCTCTGAAACCAGACTCTGTGATCACATGGAACAATATGGCTGAAAAATTTTAAAAAAAATATTTTCCACCCACGAGGAATGCTAAATTCAGAAATGAAATTTGTACTTTTAGACAACTGGATGATGAAGCGGTTCCTGATGCATGGGAAAGGTACAAAGAGCTACTAAGAAAATTCCCTCACCATGGCATTCCGTACTGCATACAGCTAGAAACGTTTTACAATGGTTTAAACACCATTGTTAAACAAATGCTAGATGCTACTGCAGGTGGAGCTTTCACAGCTAGTACCTATAATGAAGGTTATGACATACTTGAGAAAATCACTAACAACAATGGACATTGGTCTGATCCACGTACACTTCCACCTAAGAAAACAACAGGAGTACATGAATTGGATGTATACAAAGAATTAACTTCACAAATGGCCACGATAACCAGTGTTTCCTACCCATGGACATTGAACAACACGTTCTTTTAGGAAAATACAAGGGATTCAGTGTGTGAGCTTAACAGAACTTCCATGGATTCACGATAACCAGTGTTTCCTACCCAGAAATATTCCCTGAGTGACTGAGGGGAGAGGGGTCAAAAGATTGAGTGTTGGTGTGTGAAAAGGTAAAATGGAAAAGAGAGATTGGTTAGAAGTGAGAATTAAAAGAAAGAGGGTGAGAGAACAGAGTAAAAGAATATCAGACTCTGCACCAAACTTCTTTCTGAGTCGGGCAGCCACATTATCTGTTGTTTCACATTTCTTCGTGAAATACATTGAAAAAGGCACCTAGCCCATGCCATCTCTTGCATACAACCCCACCAGCTACTCATTCTTTTCTCAAAAAGAGAATGTTTCACATTTTCTGGGGAACCAGCACATATGCTATTGGTTCTTCATTTGGAAGATACTAATATTGAAAAAGAAGGAAAGTTGGCCCACGTTCGAACCCTTTCTCATGCACATTGAGTATTTGTATAATTTGTTGCTGTCTCAACAAGTTTACATATTTTGAGCCTACATCGACAAGCAATCATCGGTGCTTAATTCTTTCATACACATGCATGAGCACACAAAAATTTGTTTTCTGTCAGAACGTTCATAGATAACCATGTGTTATTCGATGATTTAATGGAAGTCCCGGGGAGCCAACATCAAAACCAGCTCCTTATATAGTAACTGTGTGTTACTGACAGACATTTTAACTGAGTCATTTGTTGATTCAGGGTTACCACATTTAGTTTATTTGAATCTGAAAAGATTGAAATAATCACTTTCTCCATTTGGAGAGACTGCTCTTATTTCCACACAGGGATCTATACATGAAGATAGCGCTTAATTGATGACTATACAACAAGGAGAAGATTGTTTTGCTATGTTTTGATGTTGATGATTCTCACCACTCATCAAAAAGGGGGAGAATATACAAAGGGGGAGAATATAATCTGAAGACTGCTGAAGATTTCAAAGAATTCAAAGTGTCTAAGCTTATTTGATCTATCAAAAGTCTGATTGAAGATGATCGTCAGAAAGACACTTCATTTAAAGAAAGAAAAAAAATGAAGACTGTATCTGAAGTTTTTCAAGAGAAGTGAAGACCCGAATATTATTGCCAATTTTTTTTAATCTTGAATCCAAAGGGGGAGATTGTTGGATCAGTAATTGTATTCAAGATTAAAGTTCAGGGTTCAAATTGTATTTATTTAATAGCTATTTGTAACTGGGCCCAAAAGCCCATTAGGATTATATGACCTAAGTATAAATAGGTTTTAGGTTTTAGGTTTAAGGGTGAATCCTCATTATTATCATAATCAAATAGAGAGGAGGTCGTATTCTGTATTTTGTACGCATCAAGATACCAAGAACACTCACACTGGTTTTCATTGATTAATCAAGGGATCGTGGTATGTTATTCTGATATGTTTATCTATTGATCTTTATTGTGTTGTGTGATTGTTTATCAACTAGTTATATGGGTTTAACACCTTATGCCTTTGTCTGTTTTTAACACCTTAGGTATAGGTGAGGCTAGACCAACTACTGTTACTCTCCAATTAGCTGATAAGTCCATAGCCTGGCCTAAAGGAAAGATTGAGGATGTCCTAGTCCAAGTTGATAAGTTTATCTTCCCAGCTGACTTTATCATTTTAGACTTTGAAGCTGACAAAGATGTTCCCATCCTTTTAGGCAGACCTTTCCTAGCCACCGGAAGAACCTTGATAGATGTCTAGAAAGGTGAGTTGACCATGAGAGTCCAAGATCAGGAAGTGACTTTTAATGTGTTTAATTCTCTCAGGTATCCAGAAGAAAAAGAAGAATGTTCTACCTTAAGCATAATAGAGACTTGGTGTCAAGAAAAAAGTTTGGGGAAAATTTTGGGGATAAGAGACTCTGATAGTGATGAAGAAAAAGACTGTGAGGAATAGAAAGATTGTGAAGACTTAGAAATGCCACTAGAGATAGCTGCTTCTGAAACCGTAGAAAATGAGGATAGGAAAACTCTTGTTCCTTCCTTAGAAACTGCACCAGACTTATAACTGAAACAACTTCCCGCACATTTGAAATATGCCTTTTTAGGAGACCCAGGGAAGTTGCCAGTCATTATTTCTTCTTCACTAGAATCTGAACAAGAAGAGAAGTTGGTCAAAATGCTGAAACTCCATACCAAAGCCATAGGATGGACCTCTGTTGATCTTAAGGGCATAAGCCCTACCATTTGTCAACACAAGATTATCTTGGAAGATAAAAATTTCACCTCAATTGAGCCTTAAAGAAGAATCAATCCTGTGATGAAAGATGTTGTTAAAAAGGAAATTTTGAAATGGTTAGATGCAGGCATAATTTATCCTATTGCAAGTAGTACATGTGTCAGTCCTGTGCAATATGTACCCAAGAAGGGTGGGGTAACTGTTGTACCAAATGAGAAAAATGAACTTATACCTACTAGGATAGTGTCAGGTTGGAGAATATGTATGGACTATAGAAGACTTAACAAAGCCACACAAAAAGACCATTTTCCATTACCATTCACTGACTAGATGTTAGACACATTAGCAGGAAAAGAGTTCTACTGTTTCTTAGACGGTTACTCTGGTTACAATCAAATTACCATAGCACCGGATGATCAGGAAAAGACCACCTTCACATGTTCTTTTGGAACTTTTGCTTTTAGAAGGATGCCTTTTGGATTATGTAATGACCCAGCCACTTTTCAAAGATGTATGATGTCCATTTTTTCTGACATATTAGAAAACTCCATGGAAATCTTCATGGATGATTTTTTAGTTTACGGGACATCATATGATCAATGTTTACAAAACCTAGAAAATAGTCTAAAAAGATGTGAAGAAACAAACTTGGTTTTAAACTAGGAAAAGTGTCATTTTATGGTAAAAGAAGGAATTGTGCTGGGACATCTCATATCTAAAAGGGGTATTGAAATAGATAAAGCAAAGTTAGAAGTAATTGAGAAATTGCCTGAACCAACAACTGTCTAAGGGATAAGGAGTTTTTTTGGGTCATGCAGGTTTTTACAGGAGGTTCATAAAAGATTTTTCTAAAATTTCAAAACCTCTTTGTTTATTGCTACAACATGACCAAGTGTTTAATTTTAATGAAGACTGTAAAAAGGCCTTTAACACTTTGAAAGAAGCATTGGTCACTGCACCTGTAGTGATAACACCTGATTGGTCCCAACCCTTTAAAATTATGTGTGATGCTAGTGACTGGGCAGTTGGAGCAGTTTTGGGTCAAAAGAAAAATAAAATATTCCACCCTGTTTATTACGCTAGTAAGACTTTAAATGAAGCCCAAATCAATTACACCACTACTGAAAATGAATTATTAGCTATGGTTTTTGCTTTTGAAAAATTCAGATCATACTTGATGGGTACCAAAGTGATTGTTCATACTGATCATGATGCCATCAAGTACCTTATTTCTAAAAAAGATGCAAAACCTAGGCTAATAAGGTGGGTCTTGTTACTACAAGAGTTTGATTTGTAAATCATTGACAGAAAGGGTACGGATAATCAAGTGGCTGATCATTTGTCTAGATTGGAAAAGCAAGAAACACCTGTGAATAGTAATGATATTTGTGAGGTATTTCCTGATGAAAGGATATTGGCTGTACAACAGTCTACTGAACCTTGGTTTGCAGATCTTGTAAATTACTTAGTTTGTGGTATCATGCCTAAAGAGTTTAACAAACACCAAAGAAAGGAACTCATTTTTGATTCCAAGAAGTATTTTATGGGATGATTCATATTTGTTCAAAATTTGTGCAGATCAGATGATAAGAAGATGCATCCCAAAAGAAGAAGTGATCTATGTCCTGCAACATTGCCATACAGGACCTGTGGAGGATATTTTGGAGGAAATAGGACAGCAGCAAAGGTTTTACAATCTGGGATGTTTTGGCCTAGTTTACACAATGATGCTCATAACTTTGCAAAAAGTTGCAATGAGTGTCAGAGGAGTGGGAATATTTCACAAAGAAATGAAATGCCTTTAAACGGGATTTTAGAAGTAGAGTTATTGACATTTGGGGTATAGACTTCATGGGACCATTTCCACTTTCCAATAATTGTGCCTACATATTAGTTGTTGTAGACTATGTATCTAAATGGGTGGAGGTTATGGCCTGCCATTCCAGTGATGCCCGGACAGTTGTCAAGTTCTTGCAAAAAGAACATATTTACTAGATTTGGTACACCTCGTGCCTTAATTAGTGATGAAGGCACACATTTTGTGAACAATATGCTAGAAGAAGTTCTTGACAAGTATGGTATTAAGCACAGGGTGGCTACAACTTACCACCCTCAAACTAATGGTTTAGCTGAATTATCTAATAGGGAGATAAAGGGAATATTAGCCAAGGTAGTCAAACCACACCGTAAGGATTGGGCTTCCAAATTGGATGATGCCCTGTGGGCCTACTGGACGGCTTTCAAAACCCCCATTGGCATGTCCCCCTACAAGTTAGTTTTTGGAAAAGCTTGCCATTTGTCTGTTGAACTAGAACACAAAGCTTATTGGGCAATTAAAGAGCTTAATATGAGTTTGGATGAGGCTGGGAGAAAAAGATCTTTACAAATCTGTGAGTTAGAAGAGCATAGAAAATTTTCCTATGAGAATGCCAAGTTATACAAAGAAAACACGAAAAGATGGCATGATAAAAAGATTAGTCCAAAAGAATTTACCGAAGGTCAAAAAGTCCTATTGTTTAATTCAAGACTTAAGCTATTCCCTGGAAAGCTAAATTCAAGATGGAATGGACCTTATACCATTGCAAAAGTGTACCCGTATGGTGTTGTTGATTTGATAGATTCAGATAGGTGTACGACTTTCAAAGTGAATGGGCAAAGAATAAAGCACTTCTTTGATCCAAGCGATCTCATCCAACAACCTTGTGGGGTTGTTTTTCTAAAATGATCCACCCAAAAGCTTTCTTAGTATATATAATTTTTATTTTTATTTTTTTTCTCTTTTTTTGTTTTCTTTCTTTTTAGCATTAGTTTAAATTTGCTCATCTTTTAGTAATTTTTCTTTATTCTAGTCATTTTTGGTATCTGCTTTTAATGTCTTATAGAAATTTATATATTTTTTTTAGATTTTAAAATCAGTTTTTTATTTAAAGTATTTGAATTTGCAAAGGAGTTAGGCCCATCTGATTTTTCTAATTAATTTGTACTGGGCTAGAAAGCCCGTGTGTTTTGTGTTTATAATGCAGGCCTAAGGAATGCGGCACATGATTACTTCAATTTTAATCATCCGTGAAGAGAACCCGGGGACCCAAACCCGAATTTTGAACCCGAAATATGAAGAGAAGGATTGACAACGGTGTGTTAGTTTACTTTCTCAACTTCCAATACCACCATCATCATCTTCCTCTCCAACGTACACCTCCGATTTCCATCTCACCATTAACGTCGGCCAACTGATTATCTGTGCAAGAAGAAGTACGTTGATAATCAGAGAAGTATAAGTACCCGTGTACTTCTCAAGATTCTTGAAGAGACTTCATTTGACCCCCCTTTCCTTTCCTATCCTGAAAATCATACCATCATCCTCGTACCCTCACATTTCCAGACACCCCTGAAACTTGTTCCCAAAGTTTTACCCCTACATTTCTTCTCGAAAAACCCTAACCTCTCGATTCTAACCTGTGCATTAACCAATATGGCCAATAAAAAATCAAAACCAAAGAGAGGGAATGAACCTTCCACCCCCATGGTGTCTTCTTCATCCAACCCCATTAATGCTACTCCTATTAGCCAAGCCCTACCTGAAAATCATCCTGAACCGCCACCATCACAACCGAAGCCCACAAAACGATTCACCAGAAGCCAGGCTAAGTTCCAAACCAGGCCGATGACTGCAGATGAAGGATCGACTATTGTGAT
This sequence comes from Arctium minus, assembly GCA_954870635.1. Lineage (NCBI taxonomy): Eukaryota > Viridiplantae > Streptophyta > Magnoliopsida > Asterales > Asteraceae > Arctium > Arctium minus. The sequence goes on along the minus strand of OX941089.1, from coordinate 72,051,576 downwards.
TTTTGATGAGACTGGGTCACGCTCAGTAGGTTCCAAGCTGAAAAATCCACACGAGGGGAGTTCACCAATGAAAAAGAAAATAGAGCACAACCTGTTGGATACACTTGCAGAGACTGCTGAGTTCAGAGCGAATGAAGACACACGTCCAGTCTCCCCTGTTTTACAATCCCAGGGTCTGATACATCATTCTCCAGTTCAAAGCAGAGAAGGTCCACCATCTTCACATGAAGACCAAGTGGTTGAGGACACACCCACTAAGTCACCCTCATTATCACCTCCACAGGAAAATAGAGCCCAATCTCAGAATGTTGAAGGTATTGAATCCCTCTCTATCGCTGTAAACTCAATTTCAGGCTTCCCTGGGTGTCCACAAGCTAGTGTGGGGGTTAAACTGACAGAAAATTTAGATGTGGCCATGAAGGCCACTAATGATATTTTGGGAATCACTAAGGATACCCCTGTACCCTCAATTCGTATGATAGAGGTTGAACCACCTCTAAAGCCTTTTGTGTCACCCACCCTTTCCTTTGATCTAAACAGAATTACTAAACCAAGAACTAGATTGGGACCTTCACTAAGGCAGAGTGTGACCATAGCTTTGGCTGATTTAGACCAAATCTTGGGTCTAAGCATCCCTCCACAGCCTAAAATCCCTATTGATAAACCAAATTCCACCCCTAATGCCAACTGTGACCATTCTGTGGTCACACTTGAGCCTAATAACCTTGAGCAAGCCTCTATGAGAAAAGAAAATATTCAGGTGGGTATCAATAAGAAAACCAATATACATGATGAGGATGCAGTGGACTCCCAGCCTAGTGAAACTCAAGCTAACACACCCCCTAGCCATGCAAAGCAAAAATCACCCATGGACTACAGTTTTGATACATTTGGGATGATTGAGGAGAATGTTAGCTTTGATGACCATATGACTCATGAGGAGGAACCTGATGAACCACAAGAAAGAATACCCTCACCTGCACAAACCACATATTTCACTAACATTGTGCAGGAAAATAAAGAAGAAAGAGCAGGGAATGTAAATAAAACCATGGAAGCTGAGACTGTGGTGGTTAAGAAGAAGATTCCAAGGACAAAGACTAGAAGCAAGAGAAAGAGAAAGGGTGTTGATCAACATCAAGAGGAGGCTGACATGGCTGATCATGAAGAAAACAGGGGCAATCTGGAAAATCAAGAAGGAGAAAATGAGAAGAACCAAGCAGTGCCTAGTGGTGGTGATCCAAAATAGTCAAAGAAGGCAACTAGAAAGAAGCAAAAGGTAGCTAAGGAAGGTACATCTCAGTCTCTAAAGCCTAAACATCTTCTTAGTTCTAGTGAGGCAAGGAAAAACTATTTTGCCTTTGCTAAAAAAACAGGAGTCACTACAAAAGGATCCCCCCAACAGATGATCCTAGCTCACCCTGAAATTAAAGCTGTTATAGTGAAGTTGGGATGGGAAAAACTTTGTGAGGTCCCAAAATAGCACAATCTGAATTGGCTTAGGGAATTTTACACTAAAGTGTCTGTGACTGAGGGAGTAGAAGTGACTGTGAGGGGTACAAAGGTTTCTTATTCACCTGAGGCCTTAAATGAGTTGTTAGGAATAGTACCCCCACAACATTCAGAGATGGACAGATTGTCAAAGGAATGTTCTGATGAGGAGCTGGAGGTCATATTTAAGAGACTGACTAAGGCAGGGGCTTAATGTGTTTTTAAGGGTCAAGCCAGGTTGTTGAGACCCAATATCTAAACCCTCAGTCTAACTTATGGTTTTACTTTATGAGGCATACCTTGCATCCAACTATCCATGATTCCAACTTATGCCTAGAGAGAGTGTACATACTGTATTCCATATTGGAGGGTAAGAGATTTGATGTAGGGAGGTTGATTTGTGCAAATATAAAGACATGTGTGGACAGTTCCAATGGGAAGCTTCTGTAACCCTATATTATACACTGCCTTTTAGAAAGAGCCAATGTTTTGAAGCTAACTAATGATATATTTTCTAATGAGAAAACGGATATGGATAAGAAGAATTTGGTGAGGCTGATGAGACTTAACCATAAACCTACACCCACCACTGCCATAGAATAATTGAAGAGAGAGTTGTTAAAGGCATTTGATAAACACACTGCTGCCATAAAAAAGAGCTTAAAGAAGAACACTAAAAAGATAGTAAAGACAGTAAGCAGGCTAGAGGCTGAGGTCAAACTGATGAAGAGGGAAAGAAAGCAGTGGGCTCAGTACAAAGAAAAGAAAGAGTTGGTGATGAGGAAGTCCTGGAAGAAGGGAAAACAGGCTATGGATTTCCCCCTGTTCCCACAACTGTGCTGCAAGAGGAAGATACTCCTACTCATGCTGACAAGGACATGTTCTACCCTTTTCCCTTTTACTTTCTTTAAATTTTTTATGCTCATTTGGTTATCTTTAGATAATATTCTTGTTTCAAATATTGATAAAAGTGATCACTGGGACTTAATCCCTGAGTTCAACCCACTATGATCTTGATCCAGTGGTGCTTTTGGTCTAATTTTCTGATTTGATAAACCCACATAAAGGCAGTCCCTTTTTGTGTTGGTTTGAGTATTGTGCATGTTTGTCATCATAGCACCATAGAGACAGTCCCTCTATGTTCTGTCTTTCACTATTAGGATCAACAGTATAGGCTATGGCCTTTTCAACTGTTTTGATCTGCTCACAAAAAATCACACAGGGGCAATCCCCCTGCTTTGAATTATTTGATGTTTGATCAAAGGGATTTAGACCCTTATTTGCTATTTTGACTTGTATAACATGTAGAGGCAATCCCTCTATGCTTGTTTGGTTGGTTTAAGTAGAATGCATAAAGGCAATCCCTATGTGCTCACTTGTTAATTTGCTAAGTGTTGTCGATAGAGGCATTCCCTCTAATCATTTATGACACATTTTGCATAAGAGGTAGGACCTCTATGCCTCTATTTCTACTTTTATGATTAACACATTAAAGCCCTGCCTTTATTAATTGTATGCACACACTAACACACGCAGAGGTAATCCCTCTGTTTTTGTTCACTAGATGGATTACTGTACCTCAGAGAGGCAGTCCCTCTGTTTCTGTCTGAAGTAGCATCACCACAACAAGCTATCTTTGCATTATCCATGGTCTAAATTAGAGGCATTCCCTATAATCTTTTATGAACCAATTTGTGTAGAGGCAGTCCCTCTATTGATTCAAGCATTCCCTTTGGTGATTCATTTATGTTTAGAGGCAGACCCTCTCTAAAATGGGCATTCCCCAGTTTCTGTTTTGAAATCTATAAAAATTCCGTCTTTGAGTCATTTTGAGATTTACCTGCTTGGGTTTTGCTGTTTTTAGTTCATATGTGTCTTGAGTCTTTTTCTTTCACAAAGATGAGATAAAAGATCTTTGGATCCCATTTTCATCTTTGCTTTTCTGTTTCAATGTCATTTTGGGAACCGATTTTCTGAGCATCACTATCTTAGCCACTTATACACCAAAAATACAATAAATTTGCTCCTAGATTTCTTGATTTGATACTATAGCCACAATAATCCATGTGCCATTCACTTGTTTTCTTTTTAGTTACCTCTAAGACTTAGACATCCATTTTTGGGCTATAAGCTTAACTAGATTCTATTGGGCTTTCTTTTCAATTACCCAATTTGCAGCCCTGTTTTACACAACTAAACAATGAGGACATTATTTCCTTCAAAGTTTGGGGATGGGTGTCTTAAAAAGCCACAAACAAATACATCCATACACTTGAATCACATGCACTTAAGACCAAAAGAAAATTCAGGAATAAAGTTCCATGTCTTGTGCACAAAAGAGTGCCATTGTGCACCAATTGTTTGAAAAGGACCAAAAGGTCCAAACATACCTCAACATGAGATGCATAGCAGAAAAATGGTGCTATGGAGTGAAATGAGAGATGAGGTAAAAGGCTAAGCATTGAAAAAAAATAGCCAAATGCATGAAACCTAATCAAAGTCCCAACACAAATAGTAAGTCTAGTTTAAGCAAAGTAAATGTTTGGCTAGTTTTTGGTTTGGCATACTTAAAGGACCAAGTTTGGGGAAGTTGGTTTATGAAGGGCTATAGAGTTCAAGTATCAAGTAAGATATGAGCAAAATCTTTTGAAAAGAGCAAAATCAAAGTATATGTTGTCTATGTGGTATATATGTTCAATTTTTTTTTTAGTTTGTTAGTATTTTGAGTCTTTATTTTTCTTATTTTAGTTGTTTGAGGACAAACAACAGTTTAATTGAGGTTTGTGTTCCGTCACTCTCAAAGTAGGAAGTGACCTACTTTTGTGTTCCGTCACTCTCAATGGTAAACCGGGTCTCCCTCGCACTTTGTGAATCCTCACTCCCTTCCAAGGGTAATTGAGGTTTGAATTCATTAATAAACTTTGGCTAATATCATGCATTGGTATCAAATAATATCTTAATGTCATTTTATATATATGTTTGAACTCACTAGGCGAAAGCCCAACACTTGTTTTCTTAAATGACATGTATATTCAGGTTTTTTAAGCGGTGGGGCTTCCAAGGCTTGAGGGGAGCGTGCATTTGCCATCTTGGGCATTTTTGAAGTTGATAGTTTTTAGAGAGCAAGTGATACTTAGAGATATTATACTTTTGGTGATGATAGCGACACCCGTCCTTAATCTAGCTAGTTTAGTTGAGATTAGTAGGTTGTCGTTTATCATCCATTCTTATTTGTAAACGCTCAAACAATTTCCCCTTTTATGGGTGATGATTATATGTTATGTAGTATTTGGTCCATTAAATCCAGGTTTTAAATTACTCCCATTTTTAGGGGTATTACAACAATGGTGCATCAAATCTACACTAGATCTGAAAAGGCACAATTCTTAAACACCTTATGGTGTGTGATTTTAATTAAATGCATCATTGGATCCGATTTGGTTTTAATTAGAAAAGTTCTCTGATTTAATTTTCTAACCAAAATTTTATTTTGTTGTGTTATGATTATGAAAGGATTTAAAACTGAACAGTGGTATCAAAGCCACTTTATAACATTTAGTTAAAAAGGGAACAAAGTCCGTGTAATAACCGAGTTCATTTGTAAACAAATTTAAAGTTAGTGGGTGTAGTGTGAAAACTGGAAGTTTGAGGACCTTTGTGTAAATGTGGAAGAGAGGGTTAAACCCCCCCCCCCCAACTCTCTCTTAAAAACCCTTAATTTCTCCCTATGTGTGTTAGAGGCGGCTAGAGGTAAATAATTGAAGATTTCTTGTTAAACCCTTGAAGAACTTGGGATTTGAGAACTATAGTGGTGTGAATCTTCATCTCCTTTAAGGTATGTATTATCTCTCTTATTCTCTTTAAACATTTGTGGACTATAGAACTGTTTGTGGTGTTTTGAATGATCGAAAACCTTCACAATTGATTGGGTTCGTGGTTTAATTGTTGGATTAATGATTAATCATTATGAGGTGAGGCTAAGAATGTCTTTTATAACCTTTATAGTGGTTCAAATCAACCTGGGATGGACCGTGTTTAAGTTGAAATGTCTTCCTAGTGGGGTTCTCGTACATAGATACCTATGCCCGGGAATCGCCCAAATCCAGGTGTGGAGAGAAACCCGGATATAGCAGAAACCCGAACGGGCAAGGTATCCGAGAGACTAGATCCCGGGAAGGTAGATCCCAGGTGAGTATTGACCGAGTAGTGAAGATCCCGGATGAGGCCGAGAACCCGGATGAGGCCAGGATCCGGACGGGTAGAGAATTCGGATGGGCCGAGGACTTGGACGAGGCTAGGATTCAGACGAGGCAGAACCTGGACATGGCCTAGTGTCGGACATGGGTGTCCCAGTAGTTGAACTTCAGGTTCTGTCAACCGCTTTTCGTGTCATCTGTCGGTATGTTAGAGCGAGACCTAAAGAGTCGTTTAGAGAATCTCGAGATTTTGGGGGAGTCGACCTATGTAAGATATTCGAGCGACTCATCACTCTCGTGTATGGATTGAAATGTAGGTATGCAAAGGGTAACTAGTTCAGGAGAGAAAGGAACTAGCATGGACGCCAGGTGAGTCTTTCTAAACTGATTTGTTGACGTATGAAATTAAATGTACGCGTTGATATTTGAATAGTATGTTTTTATGCTGCTTTCTATATGCATGAAAGGTGTGTCGTTTTAAAAGGTGGGTTTTGTGGGATGGGGGCAAGCGACGACTTATTTCATGTATATGGGGAGTGTGTCCCATACCAATTATATGAATTTATTTCACATAACTAAATCAAGGGCAAGTGTATGCCCTAACACGTTCTCACAAGTGTGTGTGACCAAAACGTGGACCATCAGTGTGTGCCATGTGTGTGCTTATCTTGCTTAAAGTGCGACTGTTTATAAATGCTTATAAACTCTTTTCTATTATAAATTGTTGTGCGGTGTTGATGGTTAGAGGGATATCACTAGACCTCATGGTATAACCCTCGTTTTTCAAAAACTAAACCTTTTCAAGTAAACAGGAAATTGAGAGTTCGGGTAAGGGCAAAGGATGGATGTGAACTTGGGGCTTGCATCTAGAGGAGGCTTCCGAATGTTGATAGATTATAATAGACTTTCCTAGTTAGCCTTATGTATAAAGTTTCTCAGCTATAATTCGGTTATTTTCGTGAATCCTTAGCGTTATAACTCGTATGTGAGACTTGTTACTTTTGGGGCCATTTTGGCATTGATATATGCTCTCTAGTAGCTTTGGTGTGTTTGAAAGTGTGGGTTGTTACAGTTGGTATCAGAGCATTGTAATAACCGAGTTCATTCGTAAACAAATTTAAAGTTAGTGGGTGTAGTGTCAAAAGTGGAAGTTTGAGGACCTTTGTGTAAATGTGGAAGAGAGGGTTACCCCCCCCCCCCTTAAAACCCTTAATTTCTCCCTCTGTGTGTTAGAGGCGGCTAAAGGGAAACGATTGAAGATTTCTTGTTAAACCCTTGAAGAACATGGGATTTGAGAGCTATAGTGGTGTGAATCTTCATCTCCTTTAAGGTATGCATTCTCTCTCTTATTCTCTTTAAACATTTGGGGATTGAAGAGCAATGTGAGAGAATTGGTGCAAGCGAGAGAACCTGTGACTTTCCAAGCGGCAGTTGATGCGGCGGAACTAACTGAGAAAGAAAAGAAACGCCAGATGTCATAAAGGGGTGGTGATAAGAGGAAATGGGAAGAACCTGTACGTGATGCCAAAAGGTCAAAGGTCCTGAGACCTGAGGTGCGGGTGGGATCGAAGTTTGAGGAGAAACCGTGTGGAAGGTGTAATTGGGTGCAGCATGGGGAATGCTCTGTTGGACCAGATGTTTGTTACAAGTGTAGGAAGTTAGGACACATAGCTCGGGAGTGCCCTTATCCTAGAGCTTGCTATCTTTGTGTAACACCCCGAATTTTGTTTGAACCCTTAGTGAACCTTTAAAGTTGTAATGACCCTTCTTCTTATCATTTTCTTAATTGGATTAAAGGTTTGTTTGAAATCGATACTCTTTTGGGGGTCATTCAGCTTTCGGTACAGTTTCGGCGACTATGCCAGCAATAGTGACACTATCACTATCGCTAAGGCACTGTCGCGTAAAGGGGATGACTCTCGGTACGTTCCTCACGAGAATGTCAAGCGATTGTGACAATGTCACTCTCGTCATGGCACTATCTCTCAAAGGGGGAGGTCTCAGTACAATCCCTACGATTGTGCCCCGCGATTGTGCCCGACGATTGTGACAAGGGCACTGTCGCCTTGTCACCAGACCCCCCTATTTCAACTTTTCTTTTCTCATGTAATGGTCACTTTTGGGAATACATTGAGGAACCGATATTCTTTCCATTTGAAGTTGATTTTATGTCTTTTGTCATCCCTCTCCCTTCATTGATTATTATTCCACCATTCAAAGAGTTAATACTCTTTCCCTAGGGTTCTAACACCTATAAGTGGAAGAGTTCATCCACTTCTCAAGTCTTCAAGCTTCAAGTCTCTACCTCTACATTCTAGGGTTTTATTTATTTTAGGGTTTTCTCCTACAAAACCCTATGTGAGTTTCTTAACCTACAAAACCACATTAAATGCTATCATTTGCTTTAAATACAGGTTCTATGGTTATTTGGGGTTTTGACCTAAATCTAGGGTCTTATGAGTTATGATTGAATAATGGTTTGTTCATTGATTATTTGCAATTATTAGCTTTGTATAAATTTATAACTCAAGGAAGTAGAGGTTGGAAATGTGGAAATAAGGAACTCTTGTCATGCTTCAGGTTATAAAATAAGTTGTTAAACTCAAGGGAACCATATGTGTAAATAGACCTTATTATCATCAAGCTACTTTAATGACTTGCTTGGAAATGGAAACATGTTAAGTTTTATATGAACATGGAACGTGCAATGACATAAGTTTGTGAATTTTGTATGACAAATATGATGCTATTGGGATTGATAATGGAATATGCATTGGTATGATCATCTCAACTTGCATATGATCATATTATAGAGTTTTGATGTATATCTCTTTGTGCACGAGGATTTAGATTATGTGATTCATATGTTCACATCATATTGGCCATCTTGGGACATTGAAGTACTTGAGGTGTAACCTGTCTAGATTGGGTAAGCAATAATGTCTCGTAAGTCCTTGAGGTGTAACTCGACGGAGTAGGCTCTAAAGGCATGTGATGGTTTGAGGTTTTGATGTCTTGATGGCATGGGAACTAAACCGGGACATGCGGTGTAACCCAATGACATCTTTGGGGACTCCATTTACGTGTTCTCGTCACCTCGATGGAAACGGGTCTCCCCCGTATTTCAAGAGATACCTCTTATATGTTGTGATCAGGTGTGGAGTATCATGACAAGGTTGAGACTTGTAAGACTCGGTTTTAAAAAAGTATAATTATTCTTACCCGAATTGAACCGTAATTAAAAATTACAACCAAAGATTGTTGAGGGGTAAAAACTGCCATTTGTCCAAAATTCTAATAATTACATATTTATATATAAAATTAAAAAAAATGAAACCAAACATAAGTGTCATCGGCTCATACACACCATCACAACCATCTTTCCAAATATCTCTATCTCTCTAAAACCGTCAAACTTCTCTCTAAAAATTCTCTCAATTCGTTGAAGTAATCGAAGAAATAATTACATATTCGGAATCTACTCATCGAGCCCTTACTAGAGGTATAAATTTCTTCTAAAGTTATTTAAGTTGGTAAGTTAGGGTAGTTGAAGTTGGTTGGTAGATTTTGATTAGATATTGCAAAATTATAATCATTTACATCTTTAGGAATGCTTGTTTTTGTCAATATTACAAAAGGGTAAAGTTTAGAATTAAAATGGTGATATTTGAATCAAGATGTTTAACCGCACACCAAGTGTTCGGTTTAATGTCTAAGAGAATATAATTTCGTGATTAAGCTTAGGATAATAACCATTAAGTTTATGTTATGCGAGTAATAATAATTCGTGGTTTAAATAGGCAATCGAACGAGTTAAAGTTCGTCGTGAGTCTTGGTTGATCGCGTGTTACGTCTCAATTTGGTTAAGGTATGGATTTCATTTCTTTTGAATCGTGGGCAACTATTTGTTGTAGTTGACCCTTCCTAAAGGTGGTTCTCCGCCTTGTGATTGATCAACCGAACGTGATCAATAAATGTGAAATTATACACACACATACACATTGATTTTGGTTTATTGAATCACTTGTTTGAACATTTTGATATTTTATTAAAATGTGTCTCGTATGAGATTGTTTATGAAAAATTTGAAGTATATTGACTATAATTTCTATGATCGCTATTTGGGTAAGTGACATATGTTTAATTTTCGTTGATTTTAGAATAACCCAATAAATGGGCACATTATTTGGGATGCCTTCTATGGCGGCTTTGTTGTCATGGCGTCCTGCAGATGACGGTCCACCAGAGTTAAGCCTATGTGGCTTACGTGAACCCACTCTGGGGGACTTGGCTGACTTTGTTGGCTCTAGGGCAGATGAATCGATTCTAGAAGTTTACCCACAGAATATGTGACTATGGTTAAATTCACGAGGGATTCGTTGTGTGTGCCCGCATGCCGACCCAGTTTGTGTGGCTGATCACCCCACGAACACGATAGGAATTGACGGACTTTATGTATATTACGTTTTGAAATTAAAGTGTGAACCTTTTTGAAATTATTGTCTTTGAAAATTACTGAACATTTCTTTTGTTATGAACTTGAGTTTCATGAACTTTCGCCAAATAAAATTTTAAGTCGTCCGCTTCGTTATCGATGTTTTCATTATTATTTACGAATTTATATTATAATCCATTCACTGAGCCCTGTGCTCAGCCGTGTTTTTTGTTTTGTGACACGGCAGGTTCGAAGTGACGTTTACGAGGACGGGACTTGAGATCGAGCGTGAAATTTTGGAGTTCTTAGACTTGCCTTATTATATAAACGTTCTAAGTTTATAAACACCTTTTGAAGTGTAAGATTTTGGATTGTAATATATGTTTAGAGTTTATTAATAGCTCTAAATTAGTTGTGTATTATGTTAAGTTCCGTTCGTGACATCACCCGTTCTGAGCCACGGGGACGTGGGATGTTACAAATATGGTATCAGAGCATAGGTATCGACTTGTAGATTTACTAGGCTTGACCTATAAGGAATGGGTAGAAATTATAATCGGTAGACTAGAATTTAATTCTATTTACTGATTTTCAATCCTTAACTGTTTTGAATTATGATCTTAATATTGTACTATTTTAGAATGTCGAGACGTGGCCGCCCATGCAAATCCAGATCTCAACCAGAGGGTAACCCAAATCCCAACCCAGTGAGGGGTACAAGTGAGCTTAATATTGCTGATGTGGTCCGTCAGACCATGACAAGTATGATGCCTACATACCTTGAGCAGGCCATCTTAACTTAATTGATTTATCTATTTTTTGCCTTGTTTGATACAGGGACAACACACTCTGTTGTTTCTGAACAATTTAATTATTAAAACCTTATGAGCAAACCACCGAATTTCTAGTTGTCATATCTACCCCTATGGGTGGTTCAATCTGTGTGTTAACTCGATTTTCAAACTGTCCATTATTTTTATTGGAGACCGCATACGGGAGGTCACTCTACTTCCAATACATATGTCCTAATTTCAATTAATATTGGGTATGGACTGGTTGTCACACCACCAGGCAACTATAGACTGTAACGCCAAACAAATATTGTTTGGGGACATTGACAAACCAGAGGCAATCTTCCAAGGAGGTACTCTAAAAGAATATGTTAGCTTGTTAACCTCTATTAATGTGAAGCAGTATACTTGGCAAAGTAACGAATGTTTTCTGGCCTCGTTGCAAGATCCCGAACAGGTAATCCCTACTTTTGCACCCACACCTGTTGTTTCCGAATATCTTGATGTGTTTCCCGACGAACTATCAAATTTACCATCGATCTAGTTCCGGGAGCTTCTCTTATTTCCAAGGCTCCCTACCGAATGGCACCAACTGAAATGAAGGAACTCAAAACTTAACTCGATGATCTATTGAAGAAAGATTTCATTAGACCCAGTGTCTTACCTTGGGGAGCTCCGGTTCTCTTTGTCAAAAAGAAATACGATACAATGCATTTTGTATTAATTACCGGGATCTTAATAAAGTAACAATCCGTAACAAGTATTCGTTGCCGAGAATCGACGATCTGTTCGTTCAATTACAAGGGGCACGATACTTTTCCAAAATTGATCTTCGGTCCGAGTACCATCAACTTCGTATTCGAGATTGTGATATTCCAAAAACCGCATTTAGAACTCGCTATGGGCACTATGGATTCTTAGTAATGCCTTTCGGGCTAACTAATGCTCCAACGGTCTTTATGGATCTGATGAATCCGATTTTCACATATTATCTCGACGACTTTGTTATCGTATTTATTGATGACATATTGATATACTCAAAGTCAAGAGAGCAACATGATCAACATCTTCAAATCGTTTTGGAAAATCTTCGAACGAAAAAGTTATACGCAAAACGTTCCAAATGTGAATTCTGGCTTGATCAGGTGTCTTTTCTAGGACACGTAATCTCTATGGAAGACGTCAAATTTGATCCAACGAAAATTGAAATTGTCACTAAATGGCCTCGACCTACGAACGTATCTGAAGTTCGTGGTTTTCTGGGTCTGGCCAGTTATTATAAACGATTCGTTGAAGGATTTTCTAAAATATCTTTACTATTAACCGGATTACTCCGAAAAGGAGTCAAATTCAATTGGGTTTCCGAACAAGAATCTAGTTTCGAGGAATATAAGCATCGATTGGTTACCGCGACTGTTCTTGTTTTACCATCTGGCACCGGCGGTTTTCAAGTTTACAGTGATGCTTCAAAGAAAGGTCTCGGTTGTGTTCTTATGCAAAACGTAAGAGTGATTGCATACACATCACACCAATTAAAGCCTTATGAGGTCAATTATCTGACTCACGGTCTCGAATTGGCTGCGGTTATCTTTGAACTCAAAATTTGGCGTCATTATTTGTACGGTGAGACATGTGAAGTTTTCACCGACCACAAGAGCCTTAAATATTATTTACTCAAAAAGAGTTAAATATGCGTCAACGGAGGTGGCTCGAACTTCTAAAGGATTATGATGTTGATATACAGTATCATCCAGGTAAGGCTAATGTAGTTGTCGACGCCTTAAGACGTAAAGCCATGGAACCGGTTTCTTCTTTACTTGTTCCTATAGAGTTGGCTTTGGAAATCGAACAATTCGGACTAAAAATCTATCCGAGTTCGCAAACGAAAATTCTATCGAATCTAATGGTAGAACCGACCCTAATTTCTCTTATCAAAGAAGCTCAAAAAGACGACATTGAATTATGGGCAAACTTCGAGCAAGAACAAAAGAATGTTAGTTCGGAATTCAGGATTGATGATGATCACGTGTTGTGGTCGGGATTGTCTTTGTGATCCAAATAACTTAGAACTTAAATATCAGATTATGACCGAAGCTCATAACTTTATCATTTATGTTCACCTGGGTACAACAAAAATGTATCGCGACTTACAGACCCATTACTGGTGGGTTGGAATAAAGCGAGATATCGCCGACTTTGTATCTCGTTGTCTCACTTGTAAACAGGTTAAAAGTGAACATCAACATCCGGGTGGTCTTCTCCAATGACTGAACATTCCCGTATGGAAATGGAACACGTAACTATGAATTTTGTAGTCGGACTACCCGCATGACCTTGAAACACGATGCAATTTGGGTAGTGGTTGACCGACTAACGAAATCGGCTCATTTTCTTCCTATCCGACAAACTTGGTCAATTGATAAATTGACATAAGTATTCCAAAAAGAGATTGTACATCTCCATGTCACTACTATATCGATTTCCTCTGATCGAGACCCACGCTTTACATCTCGATTTTAGGAAGGTTGACATAAAGCTTGGGGCACATGTTTGAATTTTAGTACAACCTTTCATCCGCAAACTAATGGGCAATCGAAACGTACGATTCAAACATTGGAGGATATGCTCCGAGCATGTGCATTGGAATGGCATGGAAGTTGGGATAGTTACTTGTACCTAATCGAGTTCTCCTATAATAATAGTTGGCAGTCGAGTATCGACATGGCCCCGTATGAAGCACTTTACGACCGAAAATGTCTAACACCGACTTGTTGGAATGAAGTCGGAGAACGTAATCTCGAAGGCCTAGAATTGGTACAAGTTACTATCAAGAAGGTCGAGATTACACGTCAAATGATGAAAGAGGCTCATGCTCGTCAAAAGAGCTACGCCAACAAGCGACGATGACTTATTGAGTTCCAACCGGAAAAAAAAAAGGTTTTCTTAAAGGTTTTTCCAACATGGAGGAAATAATTACATATTCGGAATCTACTCATCGAGCCCTTACTAGAGGTATAAATTTCTTCTAAAGTTATTTAAGTTGGTAAGTTAGGGTAGTTGAAGTTGGTTGGTAGATTTTGATTAGATATTGCAAAATTATAATCATTTACATGTTTAGGAATGCCTGTTTTTGTCAATATTACAAAAGGGTAAAGTTTAGAAATAAAATGGTGATATTTGTATCTAGATGTTTAACCGCACACCAAGTGTTTGGTTTAATGTCTAAGAGAATATAATTTCGTGATTAAGCTTAGGATAATAACCATTAAGTTTATGTTATGCGAGTAATAATAATTCGTGGTTTAAATAGGCAATCGAACGAGTTAAAGTTCGTCGTGAGTCTTGGTTGATCGCATGTTACGTCTCAATTTGGTTAAGGTATGGATTTCATTTCTTTTGAATCGTGGGCAACTATTTGTTGTAGTTGACCCTTCCTAAAAGTGGTTCTCCGCCTTGTGATTGATCAACCGAACGTGATCAATAAATGTGAAATTATACACACACACACACATACACATTGATTTTGGTTTATTGAATCAATTGTTTGAACATTTTGATATTTTATTAAAATGTGTCTCGTATGAGATTGTTTATGAAAAATTTGAAGTATATTGACTATAATTTCTATGATCGCTATTTGGGTAAGTGACATATGTTTAATTTTCGTTGATTTTAGAATAACCCAATAAATGGGCACATTATTTGGGATGCCTTCTATGGCGGCTTTGTTGTCATGGCGTCCTGCAGATGACGGTCCCCCAGAGTTAAGCCTATGTAGCTTACGTGAACCCACTCTGGGGACTTGGCTGACTTTTTTGGCTCTAGGGGGGATGAATCGATTCTAGAAGTTTACCCACAGAATATGTGACCGTGGTTAAATTCATGGGGTATTCGTTGTGTGTGCCCGCATAGCAACCCAGTTCGTGTAGTTGATCACCCCACGAACACGACAGGAATTGACGGACTTTATTTATATTACGTTTTGAACTTAAAGTGTGAACCTTTTTGAAATTATTGTCTTTGAAACTTACTGAACATTTCTTTTGCTATGAACTTGAGTTTCATGAACTTTCGCCGAATAAAATTTTAAGTCGTTCGTTTCGTTATCGATGTTTTCATTATTATTTATGAATTTATATTATAATCCATTCACTGAGCCCTGTGCAACCATGTTTTTTGTTTTCTGACACGGCAGGTTTGAAGTGACGTTTACGAGGACGGGACTTGAGATCGAGCGTGAAATTTTGGAGTTCTTAGACTTGCCTTATTATATAAACGTTCTAAGTTTATAAACACTTTTTGAAGTGTAAGATTTTGGATTGTAATATATGTTTGGAGTATATTAGTAGCTCTAAATTAGTTGTGTATTATGTTAAGTTCCGTTCGTGACATCACCCGTTCCGAACCACGGGGACGTGGGATGTTACATGGTAAATTTGATATCAAGAGTAGTCGGTAAACTTTACTTTATGTTATTGCCACAATAATTGTTAATAACTTATTTTTATAAGATCTTACTGGGTTTTGACCTAACACTTGTTGTTGTATAAATGTGGATTACAGGTCCCACTAGTGCTGTAGCTAGGACGCCTTTATTTGCCAACCGTGCATCTAGGAGCACTTGAAGTGTTGAGCTTTTGGGAAACTTTTGAAAGTGAGATTTTTGGAGATATAACGACACCCATGTTAATCTAGTTTAATTTGTTTCTAAATTAAGTAGGTTGTTGTGTTCATATCTCAATATTTACTATTTTAGAAATTGTGCAAACTATCCCAACTTTCATGGGTTTTAGTTGACGTAATTTAGAAGTTTTTATTTTACCCATTTTCCGGAATTTCCTACTTTATTGCTTAAACATTAGGGTGTTACACTTTGTGGTTCTCCAGAACACATTAAGCTAGATTGCACGCAACTGAAAAAGGGGTCATCAGGTAGCTTTAGAGGTGGTCGAGGAGGAAGAACTGGGGAGAGAAAGACTGATCCGACACGGGCAATAGCAAGGGCTCTTCACATGAAGGCCGACGAGGTGGTGGAGATACCTGATGTGATGACAGGTACTTTTCTTGTTAATTCAAATCTTGCTAGTGTTATTTGACTCGGGAGCAAACCAATCGTTTGTATTGTCGACTTTCATGCGGTGTTTGCATGTCAAACCTAAGCGGTTGAAATATAGGTTTGAGGTGGAGATTGCGGATGATAGTCGAGTCTTGGTAGGAGAGGTGTATGAGGGGTGTAGTATTGAGGTGGAGAGTCACTCTTTTCCCTTACGGTTGTACCTAATGGGTATGGGAGAGTTTGCCGTCATTGTGGGGATGGATTGGTTGTCTAGCCATAATGCCAACATTGTGTGTAATAAGAAGACGATTTGTATCACCTTACATGATTTGTCTGAAGCGATAATCTATGGTGATAGGCGTGAGCGCAAGTCTTGCCTTATCTCCATGATGAAGTCTAGGCATTGCTTAAGAAAGGAGTGTCAAGGGTTCCTAGCATATGTGTTAGATGCTAAGAGGGAGAAGAAAGGGGTAGGGGATGTCCCGGTAGTGAGCAAGTACCTAGAGGTATTTCCGGATGACTTGACGGGTTTACCCCTTGATCGGCAAGTCAAGTTTAGGATCGATTTGGTACTTGGAGCAGGCGCTGGCGGAAATGAAAGAGATGATGACACAGTTGCAATAATTTCTAAACAAGGGATTTATATGCCCTAGTTCGTCACTCTGGGGAGCGCCTGTACTTTTCGTCAAGAATAAGGTGACAGTCAAGAACAAGTATCTGCTTCCAAGGATCGATGACTTGAGGTCTGGTTTTTGTAACATCCTAAATTTTAGAGAGAAATAAAATTCGAAATTTCGGCAATATAACGTCTAAAATCGAGGAACCTGTCACCCTAAAATAGGGGATATTTTAAACCTGAATAATAAGGGTAGAGCAAATCAAATCCAAGAGTATCATCCCAAAAAGGGGAAATAAGGTATGACATTTACAACCCAAAATGATGAAAAATAAAACGACAACCTAGTAATCTAGATTTGTTAATAAGATTAAAGTTGGGTGTCGATATTCTTCCAAAAGGTAAGTCTTCAAAATCACCGTATGTCGGTCACTATATCTTCCAAAAAGACCACTCACGACCCCAAGGTCGTCCACTCAATCTCGATGTCCGCTAAGATGACCTGTCAAACATGACAACCAAAGAACAAGCGTTAGGCTAAAGCCTAGTGAGAACAAGTAGAATAAGAATAGAAGTACTAAACTGTTAGGACTAAAAGTCCTGTGCGTTGAAAGTGGAATAAATTATTTATAAGGGTTCAATCTGTAATTAACTAATAGTTGTTTTAATTAAATAGGCCCAAGCCCATAAGCCCGTCAGGCCTGCGTGCCTAAGTATTTGAAGTTGTTTTCTATTTCATTTGTAAGGTTAGAAGTTCATAATTTCATCATTCAGTTTTCTAGTTGTTAGCTCCAAATCATCTGTTAAAGTGTTGAAAATAACCGTCCTATTTCAGAGGACTTCAGAGAAAGAAGACTTCAGAGGACAAACCTGCCTCTGAAGTACTTATCAGATTGCAACTGAGGACTTCAGAGGACGAAGACTTCAGAGGACAAACCTGCCTCTGAAGTACTTATCAGTGCAACTCAGAAGACATCAGAGGATGAAGACCAGAGGACAAACCTGCCTCTGAAGTACTTATCAGAGATTGCAACTTACATCAGAGATAGCTTCATCAAAGGCTCTGAAGACAACGTCAGAGCTCTGAAGACATTCTCTCTGAATGCACAAGTTTTCTAATGAACATAAGAACAGATGACACGTCACTTAGTGATAAGATTTACTTTCTAGAGTAGGTCACTGTTCAGCATGCTCTTTTTGTCATGCAAGTACACTGCTTACTTTATGGTCCTATAAATAGGACCATCACCTTATTGTTCAAATGTGCTCAAGAAGATATATATCTGATAATATAAGTTGAATATTTTATTCTAAGAATATCTTGTTTATCTTTATCTGCTTTATGAACTGTGATAATTGAATCTCCTTTGATATTAAATTGTATTGCTTCCGCTGTCATTACTCTTATTGTTTATATCATTGTTACGAGATTAGATCTGGGATCCAACAATTGGTATCAGAGCTTCCTTTGTTTCTAAACAAAGAAAGATCATATCTGCATACTCGGATAGATTTAAATCTCATTGATTCTAAACTTTCATTATCTGTGCATGTTCATATAAACCCAGTTTATTAAAGAATATCATATGCTCTAGATTTGATAGTAAATCTCAGTTCATTACAAAAAGCATCAGTTCTTCAAATCTTCATTTTTTACAAATGGCAAACTCAAGCATAAGTGCCATTTATACAGCTGGGTCATTAACAAAACCTCCTACACTTTTAAGAGATGAATATCCCCAATGGAAAATAAGGATGGTAAATTTCCTAGAAGGTATGGACAGGGATCTTTTTAGATCTGTGAACATTGGACCTCACATTCCAATGGTGTTGGTGCCAAGAGTTCCTGCAACAGCAGATACTGCCGAAATACCTGCATATTATGAAAAGAAAACCACAAACTTCACTGATGAAGAAAATAATATGATGGATAATGACTCAAAAGCTGTTAGATTACTCATAATGGCCATTCCCAATGATATCTTTCAAGAACTTGATTCTTGTAAAACTGCAAAAGAGATATGGGATCAGTTGTTAAATCAACTTGAAGGTGGCCTACAAACCCAGAAAAATAGAAGAAATCTATGCATCAATGAATATCATGATTTTCATGCTCTACCAGAAGAAAAATTACACCAAACTTACTCAAGATTCAACATTCTAATAAACAAATGCAGAAAGTTTGGAGTAATGAGAACAAAAGAGGAAAACAATGTTCTTTTTTTGAAAAGCTTGAATGAAGAATGGTCACAACTGTCCATGTCTATACAGGCTAATCAAGATCTTGAGTCATGGTCATTAACTGACATTTATGGTACTCTTGTTGCACAAGAAAAAGAAGTTATGAAGCAAAAATCAAAAATCTCTTTGGGTGGACCTCTTGCGCTTGTTTCAAAACAAATATCAAAAGAAAACAACTGTGAAGAGTCACAAAAATGTTTGGAAACAAAAAGAAGATCCAAAAAGGTCTTGATGGCAGAAGAAACTCATTCAGATTCAGACTCAGATGAAGATATCAATGCCTTTGCCAAATCTCTTGCATTAATCACTCATCAATTTAACAAGAAATTTGGTAAGAAGGTATTTGAAGGAAAGAGAGAGAATGAAGAAAGAAGAAATCCGGAAAGAAGATTTCAACAAGAACCCAGATTCACTCCATATAGTGATCAAAAGGGTGCAAACTTCAATCATGATGATGCAACACAACAAACAAGACCACAACAACCATTCCAACCAAGGTATCCACAACCACAGAGATACTTCAAACCTCAAGAACAGAAGCCAGGGACAAGTACTGCCACTCTTCCAACAAATCAAAATGATGGAAGATGCTTCAGATGTGGAAAACAAGGCCACTTCTCTGCAAACTGCAGAGGAAAACTTGTCAAAGATCAAGATTACTACAAGAACAAATACAAATACAATGTAAAAGAAAGAGTTCTTGTAGCAGAAATGGAAGACTGGCTATCTGACTCGACAAGTGATGGTGAGGAAGAGCCTACCAATCTCTGTGGTATGGCTTTTTCAGATGGAAATCAAACTGATGAAGCATCCGAAGACAACTCTGAAAAGGTAAACTCTCTTTACACCTCTGACAGTGATCCTGAAATAGATGCTTTTAAACTAATTAATAAACTTCAGGATTTAGAGCAAAAATTTGTTGAAGAAAAACAGAAAAGAGAGCAAGCAACAAAAGAGCTCATCTTTTACAAAAGAGAAAAGAATCTTCTGGAATCAGAAAAGAAAGATATTTTTCTTGAAAAAACTAAACTTGAAGAAACCTTCAAGCAAAAAGAAAAATCATTTTCAGAAGAAATAAGAGAAATAGAGAAAGTTTTAAAAGGAAAAGAAGAAGAAGTAAAGAAATCTGAGTATGAAAGGCTCAATTCTATTGCCTTAACCAAATTTTTTCAAAAGGAAAGAGAAATCTTACATCAATCTCTAGATAGAAAAAATCTTCAAATCAAAAGCTATGTTAATGCACAAAGTGTCTTTGACAAAATAAAATCACAAATGGACTCTCAAGGACTAGGATTCAATGAGTTGAATTCATTCAATGGATTGGAGAAAACTTCACTTTCTTCCACTTTCTGTATGGGAAAGGTCCAAAGATTTGAAAGTCCATCTCTGAATAATTTCAAAAGAATGAAAACATCAGAGGGATCAAAAGCAAGAGCTTTGAATTTCAAAAATACTACGTACTCTGAAGTAAAAGACATTCAAAAGTCTGTGTTACAGGTAAAAGAAGAAACTTCAGAAGTACTCTTTACAAAACCTCAAAGCTATGATCCCAAAGAAATTTTCAGATTTGATGCCTTCATCTCAAGTGAATCAGAGACATTTGAACCAAGTACCTCTGATACAAGTACTTCTGAAAATGAATCTCAGAGTTCACTTAATCCAAATGCTCCTCTGTATTCACCAAAGTCAGATGAAAACATCAGAACCACGTTTGAAGATGATGTTCAAAGGATATGGAAAGAAAATGTCATGGAGGACTTAAAAAGAAAAGAAAGCATGAAACGGATCATCAAAGTCTCTAGATCAAAAGAAATTAAAAAACCAGTAGAGGTAGATATCTCTATCAAATCTAAGAGAGACTTTCTTGACTCTGATTCAGAATCTGATTTAGAGATTGATGAACAGATTTTTTGTAAACCAGGGAATGTAATTCACAAAAAGATAGAAACTGTTGGCTCTGGTATTTTGAATGTTCCAATTTCAGTATTGAAAACCAAAACCAGAATACCAATAAATCCTGATTTTGCAAATATGTGTTTACAAGCAAAAACATCTCTGGAACTTGAAAAAGAGTTGCAAGAAAAGGCAAAGAATAAAACAAACACTTCTGGCTCTTACACCTATAAAACAATAAAATTCTTTCCTGAACAAAAGGGCAAATGGACAAAAACTAATCATATTGATCCTGTCTGTGCAGTAAGCAGCAAAGAAAAGAAGATGTTTTTGAACAAGAAAAAGCAACTTGAAAAGAAGACTGTCTTTCAAGCAAAAAGAAAAGAAGTAGTTAGGGATAAATGTAATATTCCTAGTGCTAGTTTCAAAAGAAGTCAAAATGTAACAAATGCTTTTAATAAAGAGAAAAACTTTGCTCCTACTTCTTCTTGTTCTATTAATTGTAACTGCATTTATCTCCTGATGAAACTGAAGAATCATTTTAAAGGATCACACTGCCTTTTGAATCAATCTCTGAAAAATATCTCAGAGACAAAATCTCAAAAGAAGACACGTAAAGGCAAGACATCAAAAGATGAGATGCCAAAAAGTCATTCAAATCCACCAAAGTCTAACACAAAAGGACCCATAATGAGGTGGGTACCTAAGAAACTATAATCTGTCTTGCAGAAACAGTCAATCCCGATATGGTACCTAGATTCTGGATGTTCAAGGCATATGACTGGAGATAAAGAACTGCTATCCTCATTTAAAGCAAAATCTGGAGGAGCAGTTACTTTTGGAGACAACAAGCAAGGACAGATTAAAGGATATGGTGAGTTATCAAGAGGAAATGTTTCAGTATCAAAGGTTGCTTATGTGGATGGATTAAAACACAATCTGATAAGCATAAGTCAACTTTGTGATCATGGTTTTGATGTGAAATTTCAAAGAAAATATTTTTCACTTCTTCACTCAAAATCAGGTCAAGAAATGCTAAGAGCAGACAGAAAAGGTAACCTCTACAGAATGAACTTTACCAAAATCACAAACACTGATTCAGAGAAACTTTGTCTTGTATCTCTGAACAGTGAGGAAATCTGGCTCTGGCATAAAAAGTTTTCACATCTAAACTTTTCCTCACTTGATAAGTTAGTTAAACTTAATTTGGTTAAGGGATTACCATCTCTAAAGTTTAACAAAGATCATCTTTGTTCTGCTTGTGAGATGGGAAAAATGAAAAGATCTTCCCATAAAACCAAAAGTGAAAACAACTGTCCAAGACCTCTGCACATGCTACATGTGGACCTCTGTGGTCCTATCTCTGTACAGAGTCTAGCAGGTAAGAAATACATTCTGGTTCTGATTGATGAATTTTCCAGATACACATGGATAGAATTCATTAGAGCTAAATCTGATGTCCCTGACACATTAATAAGGTTGTTAAAAAGATTACAGGTTCTATTCAGCAGCAAAGTTCAGAAACTAAGAAGTGATAATGGAACAGAGTTCAAAAATGCCAAAATCAATTCTTATCTATCAGAAGAAGGCATTACCCCTAACTTCTCTG
The DNA here is from genome assembly GCA_954870635.1 of Arctium minus. NCBI lineage: Eukaryota > Viridiplantae > Streptophyta > Magnoliopsida > Asterales > Asteraceae > Arctium > Arctium minus. The sequence continues at coordinate 72,029,248 of OX941089.1, read as the reverse complement.
CAGCAAGAACTCCTCAACAAAATGGAGTAGTTGAAAGGAAAAACAGAACACTTGTTGAAGCTGCCAGAACAATGCTTGCTGAATCTGATCTTTCAACAAATTTGTGGGCAGAAGCAGTAGCAACAGCCTGCTTCACTCAGAATAGAGCTACAATTGTCAAGAGATTTCAGAAAACATCCTATGAACTCATTAACAATAGGAAACCTAATATTAAATATTTTCATGTTTTTGGATGCAGGTGTTATATTCTGAAAGATAGAGAATATCTTGGAAAGTTTGACAAGAAAGCTGATGAGGGCAAATTCATTGGATATTCATTAGCCTCAAAAGCTTTTAGAGTGTTCAATCTTAGAACAAGAACTATCCAAGAGAGCATCAATATCACTTTTGACGACAATAAAAGCTCTGAACAACAAGAAAGTTCATCACCAATCTTTGAATCATCAAGGGAATCTGAATTAAACAAAATATTTGAAGATTTCTTTGATGATGAAGATATCTCTGAAGTTATCTTCAGAGATAGACAGAGAGAGAATTCAGAAGAACCTCAAGAAACAGGTACAACCCTTTCAGGGCCCTCTGAACCAACACCTTCTGTTTCACCAAATGCAGATCAACAAAGTGAATCAGAAGATGATCAAGAAGTATCTGAAGCAACTCCAGAACCAAATGATGAACAAAAATCTGCATCTCCGGAACAAAACTCAGAGCCTCTGAACAGTACAACAGAGGCATCACCAACAGAGCCTCTGAACAATACAACAGAGGTGTCACCAACTGTCAGAGACTCTGAAGCTCAAACTCCACCCCAAATTTATGCTCCAATTACAAGATGGACAAAAGATCATCCAATTGATCAAATAATTGGATCCTCATCCGAAGGAGTTAAAACAAGATCTGCCACCATCAATGAATGCTTCTATGTAAACTTTTTGAGCATTATTGAACCAAAGAAGGTAAAAGAAGCTCTTGAAGATCCTCATTGGATTTTTGCAATGCAGGATGAACTTCAAGAGTTTGAAAAAAACAAAGTCTGGACCCTAGTTCCCCTTCCCAAAGGAAAATTTGCAATTGGAACGAAATGGGTTTTCAGAAACAAAAAGGATGAGGATGGAATAATAATCAGAAACAAAGCCAGGTTGGTTGCAAAAGGATATTGCCAGGAAGAAGGCATTGATTATGATGAAACCTTTGCACCTGTAGCTAGGCTAGAAGCAATCAGAATCTTCTTGGCCTATGCTGCACACAAAGGATTCAAAGTTTATCAAATGGATGTTAAATCTGCCTTTCTTCATGGTAAATTAAATGAAGAAGTTTATGTCCAGCAACCACCTGGATTTGAAAGTACAGAGTATCCTAATCATGTTTATTATTTGGATAAAGCTTTGTATGGACTTAAACAAGCTCCAAGAGCCTGGTATGAAACTCTGTCCACCTTTCTAACTCAAAATGGATTTGAAAAAGGCACAATTGATACTACCTTATTCATCAAAAGGTACAAGAATGAGATGCTTTTAGTACAAATTTATGTTGATGACATTATATTTGGCTCTACAAATCAAAAGTATTGTGACAAGTTCTCAGAGTTGATGAAGAGTGAATTTGAGATGAGCCTCATGGGAGAATTAACTTTCTTTCTGGGCTTACAAGTAAAACAAACTTCAGAAGGTACATTCATAAGTCAATCTAAGTATGTCTCTGAAATTTTGCAAAAATACAAACTCAATGATTCAACTTCGATGAGAACTCCTCTATCCACCGGAGTCAAACTTGACTCTGATCCTTCAGGAGAATCTGTGGATATAAAAACATACAGAGGTATGATAGGTTCACTATTATACTTAACTGCAAGTAGGCCTGACATAATGTTTGCAACATGTCTTTGTGCTAGATATCAAGCAAATCCAAAAGAATCTCATTTATCTGCTGTCAAAAGAATTTTCAGATACCTCAGAGGGTCACACTCATTAGGCCTCTGGTATCCAAAACTTTCTAGTTTTGATCTAACAGCTTACACTGATGCAGATCATGCCGGATGTAAGCTTGATAGAAAAAGTACCTCAGGATGCTGTCAGTTATTGGGCAATAAGCTGGTAAGTTGGTCATCCAAGAAGCAAAACTGTGTTTCAACTTCAACAGCAGAGGCAGAATATGTTGCTGCTGCTAGTTGCTGCTCACAAGTAATATGGATGAAAACTCAGCTCAGTGATTATGGCCAACAAATTGAAAGAATTCCAATTCTCTGTGATTCAAAAAGTGCCATAGCCATCTCTGCCAATCCAGTACAACACTCCAAAACCAAGCACATCGATGTAAGGTACCACTTTCTAAAAGATCATGTTGAAAAGGGAACAATAGAGATGTATTTTGTACCAACTGAACTACAACTTGCTGATATTTTCACAAAAGCTTTAGATGAACGAAGGTTCAATTTTTTAGTTAGCAAGTTGGGAATGTTGAATATGTCTACCTAACAAAAAAATTGGTAAACTCAGTTTCTGATCAATTATCAGAAACTCTGAACCAAGTAGCATATGTCCACAAGAAAACTTCAGAGTCTCTGATCCTTTCAATCAGAACCTCTGGACTTTTTCACCAATGGTAAAAATCACTTGTTTTCTCCAAGCATGTGTCAAGGGGGAGAACATCAAAGACTTCTTTCTTTGGTCAAGGGGGAGACAAAGACCCTTTCAGCTTTTCAAGAGGAAGAAAAGTCTCTGATATTTATAGCAGAGCCTCTGATCTTGTCTCTGATATTTATATCAGAGCCTCTGATCTTGTCTCTGATATTTATATCAGAGCCTCTGATCTTGTCTCTGATATTTATATCAGAGCCTCTGATCTTGTCTCTGATATTTATATCAGAGCCTCTGATCTTGTCTCTGATATTTATAGCAGAGCCTCTGATCTTGTCTCTGATATTTATAGCAGAGCCTCTGATCTTGTCTCTGATATTTATATCAGAGCCTCTGATCTTGTCTCTGATACTTATATCAGAGCCTCTGATCTTGTCTCTGATATTTATAGCAGAGCCTCTGATCTTGTCTCTGATACTTATATCAGAGCCTCTGATCTTGTCTCTGATACTTATATCAGAGCCTCTGATCTTGTCTCTGATACTTATATCAGAGCCTCTGATCTTGTCTCTGATATTTATATCAGAGCTTCTGATCTTTTCTCATTAAACGAATATTCCAGGAAATTCGTTTAAATAATAAATCTTTTTGGATAACCATTCGTTTCTTTTTAAAACCAACTGGCGGTTTTCTGAAGCGACTCTCCCCTACATACCTAAACGTGTCACCTATTAATTAGGGGATGATGGAACGTCCTTTCTGACATTAGGACTCTCATTCGCCGTTTCCATAACCTCTCCCTCTACCCTTTGTCTATAAAAACCCTGTTTCCCTTTTTATTATCCTTTACGCTCTCTAAATCCAAAATCCCAAATCTCTCCTTCTAAGCTTTCATCTTTCTCAACCTGCAACAATGGCGGCTCATTCCCAAACTTCAGATAACTCAAGCAAACTTGTTCCAAGCTTGAATATGGTACAGTTCGATGTTCCAGTCAAAGGAAACAACTACTTTCTGGACGTCACCCCATCAAAATACGATGAACAGTTTCGCCCAATCCTCGACTTTTTCACCAACTGCGAACTCAATGATGTTCTAACCAAACATGCCTCAGATATTCCCCTTCGCTTTGTCCAACAATGGTGGTATTCAAGTGAATACGACGCTGAAAAGGAAGGACAGGTTGGGCACATTGACCTAGGAGAACAAAGCCTGACAATAAGAATAACCCCACAAACCCTGACTCGTCGATTCAACCTCCTCACGACAACTGATCTTCAAATATATGCTTTTGAGAAACTACCAAGTCAAGAAGTCCTTCTTCAGTTCCTCCACCACTTGGGCTACAACAAAGAAATAACACGCCTAAGTCAATTCAGACGTCAGTACCTGCCTCCCAAATGGAACTTTATGTTCAGTGTTCTCAACCGAACAATAACCTGCAAGATTGGAAGTCAGGATCAGACTCATCCAGCGATAATAGCCATAATGTATGCTCTCTTTTTCAACAGAAGCATCAATATGGCTCACATTCTCTTCTGTGAGATGCTGACGGCGGTGGACAAGAAGAACAAGGACTTGGCCAAAGGAAAACAACCAATATCGGTACTGTTTCCTCGATTCATCTCTGTGGTCATTCAACGAGCAATGGAGAAATTCTCCATCACTGAGGAGGGACCAATGACTCCTCTGTTTATGATGAACTCATTCAAAGCAACAGAGGTTCCTCCTTATCCACATGACCGACGATTCCCACACACCATGATTGAGGTAATTCCTACTGACTCTCCTACCCATCTCCTACTTAGTCGTGTTGACCAATCATCAGAACCGATGATGGGATCCCCAACACACTTAGGTTCTGAGCCTGAGCCTGAATCAGAGAGTGATATCTCTGATACTGCTCAAAACATTAACAGAGCGCAACCAGAGGGTGGCTCTGAGAGAGTGAGGAAGAGAGAACATGAGAACCCTCCCTCTGACGAAGAGAATATCTCTGTCAGAGCAGAGGAAAGTGAGGAAGAGAGAATTCCAGAGGGTGAGTTTCTAAACTTAGAATCTGAGGGCGGTGAGGTAGAAAAAGATGTCCTTGACGACACAAATGAGAGAATCCAAAGCCCAAATCCCAGTGCAACCAAATTTACTGTCCAAGGTGGTCCAGCATCAATGGACATTGAAACAGAGGTGCACACCTCGAACCCTACCCATCCTAACCGCTCAGAGGCATCTGTTTCTGCCTCTGAAGCATGCACCAGAGGGGAAACCTCTGATACGGCTAAGTCCTCCCAAAAGGACTTAGACCAAGATAAAAATACTCAATCACCCCAGAGTATGTCACCTCTACCTACACATGACGCCTTTGTGGCTCAAACTAAGTTGGACCGTCCCTTAGAACGTAAGCATTGCCTGTCAGAAAAAGAATGGCACGACCTTCTTGCACAAGGAATCCTTAGCCTGGACAGCAAGGTTTCCAAACACATTCGGTTCTCATCATCAGATTCTGACTCTGATGATCAGAGACCAATCGGAACCATTATAGGGAAATCCTTGAAAAAGGGTCCCCAAGGATTAATGGGAAGTCCTTCCGGAGAAAACCTCAAACCACCTCCAAAAGAAGGCCCCTCTGAACTCGAGGGAAACTTGGAATCATGTGTTGATCCTAAGGTTACCCCCTCTGATTACGTTACCAAAGAAGAGTTCAGAATCTTTGGTGATGAAATCAGAGAATCTCTGAAGGAGATAAAACTTCAAATAGAGAAGACCTCAGAGGCCTCTGCCTCTAACTCTGAAGTTGAAAAGCTCACTTCAGAGGTCTCTGAGCTGCGCACGACGGTTCTCAATCAGAACGAAAAACTGGATGCTCTGGAAAGCTTGGTCATAAAAAATGACTCCGTATTGTCCAGGGAAATTCAGAACTCAAAAACAGAGCTCCTCCAGGCGATTCCACCTACCTCTGCCCCCACTCCAACAAATGCAGACTTTTCTCAATTCAAAGAGGAAGTCTTGCGTTCTTTGGCAGAGGTACTTGCAAAGATCCCTACCTCTACTGCTGCTCCTGCTACAGAGTTTATTACAAAGGCTGACCTGACCAACTTCTCCAAGAAGATCACCAGCAATGTAATGACTATATCCAGCAAGTTCGTCTCCAAGACCACTCAGCAGAACAAGAAAATTGAAGACCTTCTGAAGAATGTCAAATCTTCAGAGGGAGTATTGAAGAGAAAGGAACCAGAGGTCGCATGCTCTGAGGAAGCGCGGAAGAAGGCTAGGTATGAAGATTCTGATGACGAAGATGACCAATCTCAGGGGTCATCCGATCTTCAAAAGGGGGAGAAGACTCCTACTCCAAAACCTGTTGAAACACAAAAGGAGTCCACTCCCTCTGAATTAAACCAACACAAGGAGAAAGGAACAGAGAGACGTTCAACCTCCACCTCTGCTGAAGATATTCAGGCCAATCTAAAGTCGCCAGTACCTGTCATCTTTCTAGCCCCATCCACTTCAGGTGCTCCAATAGTTCCAATCACAGCTGAACAAATCACAGCTGCATCTCAAGAAACTATTGGAGCTCTGGACGAAGAAGAAGATGAACAGCTCGTAGACTTCTCAACATCAGAAGATGCATTCTCATCACCAGAAAGATCAACTTATGTGATGAGAGATGCTTACGAATCAGAATCTGAAAAAGAAGAAAAAACAGATTCTGGAAAAGAGATTGAAGAAGAAGTTGAAGTAGTTAATGTCGAAGAATATGTCTTCAAGAATGCTCAACCACATCATACTTCAACAACGTCAGAGCTAAGGGAATCACCAGAGATAGATGGCTACATCTCTGAACCCTCAAAAGAAGATCCTCCACAGACGAAGGAACTAGAAACCATGGTTGTTGATGAACAGGCTCCTTCAGAGAATCCTGTTCAGAAAACAAGCATCGGTCTTCCAGCAAAAGTGTTCAATAAACCTCCCACATTCCTCGAATCAAATCCCGAAGCTTCCATAGAAGACCACTTCAGATACATCTACTGTGAGTTCAACATGGCAGACACACTAGTCATTCCTCTGAATCCAAGAATCAGAGAGGACATGCCAGACTATGAGCGAAGATTTATCAGAGATAAAACCAAACCAAGAGCACAGGTCCTTTCTGATGATCCAATCATCAAAATCAACAAAATCTCAGAAAAGACCTTTGCTTACAACAAGATTATCTATAGGAATTATGTGGTAACTCAATCTGATCAGAAGATTTACGAGTTCAATGACAATGATCTCGTAAATCTAAATCCATATGATTTACCACATCTATATGCCTATTGCTCTGCCAGGTATGATCATGGAAGAAGGGAAATCAGGATGGGCATGGTTGAAGTCCGACGGGCAATGGAGGCCTATGTCAAACACCGAGCAAAACGTGACTTTCAAATAGCTCTGAACCTAGGGGAAGAGAAGCTGGAGGTAACTGAACCTGTGGAGTCATTTGACAAACTTAAAGAACAGAAGACTGGATCAATCGTTGCAGAACCTCTAGGTTTCGTCTTCAGAGTAAATCAAGAAAAGAAGATCTTTCTAGCTTCAGAAGTGTCGAAGTATTCTGATGAAACCTTGAGAGGTATAAAGAAATTGATCCATGCAAAAGAAGAAAGGCACAAAGCAGATTTACTGGCAAAGCTTGACTTAGAGATTGACTCGATGATCAACTTCAGAGCTCTGATCATGAAATTCCATAGAATCTGTTCAAGTGACAAATTGTAGTCTGTTTCTTTATTTTTTTTGATATTACTTTGTATTAAACTTCCAAATGTTTAAGGAGTAGTACTTAAGAGGATGATTTTCTCCTCTATGCTTTCTAGATTAAAATTCAATTCTCTGTTGTTTTTGTATCTTTTATTTTCGACACTTAGGGGGAGATTGTTAGCTCCAAATCATCTGTTAAAGTGTTGAAAATAACCGTCCTATTTCAGAGGACTTCAGAGAAAGAAGACTTCAGAGGACAAACCTGCCTCTGAAGTACTTATCAGATTGCAACTGAGGACTTCAGAGGACGAAGACTTCAGAGGACAAACCTGCCTCTGAAGTACTTATCAGTGCAACTCAGAAGACATCAGAGGATGAAGACCAGAGGACAAACCTGCCTCTGAAGTACTTATCAGAGATTGCAACTTACATCAGAGATAGCTTCATCAGAGGCTCTGAAGACAACGTCAGAGCTCTGAAGACATTCTCTCTGAATGCACAAGTTTTCTAATGAACAGAAGAACAGATGACACGTCACTTAGTGATAAGATTTACTTTCTAGAGTAGGTCACTGTTCAGCATGCTCTTTTTGTCATGCAAGTACACTGCTTACTTTATGGTCCTATAAATAGGACCATCACCTTATTGTTCAAATGTGCTCAAGAAGATATATATCTGATAATATAAGTTGAATATTTTATTCTAAGAATATCTTGTTTATCTTTATCTGCTTTATGAACTGTGATATTTGAATCTCCTTTGATATTAAACTGTATTGCTTCCGCTGTCATTACTCTTATTGTTTATATCATTGTTACGAGATTAGATCTGGGATCCAACACTAGTTATTAGGTTTACAAACCCTGATCAGAAATTCTCTCTGTAAACCTAAACCTTTGAAGTATTATCAATCATATGACTAGTTGCTGTGGCCTATAATCTGTTCATCTTTGATTGCTGATTATTCTGTTTTGCACTGCACTGGGATCTACAATTGATATCAGAGCAAATAGGCAAAAAGGTTCGATCCAGTAAAAAGGTTTGTCTAAAACCCTAAAATCAATTACTTGTGATAATTGCTTTATTTGCTTTAATTGATTGTTAGTGTTTGCATTCTGTGTTTATCTGATTAATCGATATCTGCAAAGTTAAGTCTTTGTGTCTGTGATTCGATCGAAATCTATCTTCTGGAAAAATTAATAGCTATCGATCAAATCTGGAAATATCATATATTTGCAAACTATCGGTCTAAGTTAGTTCTCTGTGTTATCGCATCCGGTCGATTTCTTTTGATTGATTATTTGTGTTTCATTCGATCGAAGGATCGAAGTTTCTGTGGTTTTTGATCGCATCGGTTGAATTGATTTCTGTTGGTTTAATTGTATTCATCGGTCGAATCCCAGAAATTCATCGTGTTCTTCGGTCGATTCATCGTGTTTATCGGCCTTATATGTTAATCGATCGTATCTGTTACGTGTGTTTATCGATATTATTGTTTTGACCGATAGTTATTCGACCCGAGCCTTCGACCGAGATTTTGTAAACACCGGTCCTTACTTCGACCGGGTAGTTGTGATCTCCGGTCATTCCCTTCGACCGGACCTTAGCATTCCCCGGTCTTTCCCTTCGACCGGGTAGGTGCATCGACCGGACCTTAGTGGTTTCCGGTCTAGCATTCGACCGATAGTCTGTCTATACCGGTCCTTTGCTTGACCGATACGTTGTTTAAACCGGTCCTTTGGTTCGACCGGTACGTTGTTTATACCGGTTCTTTGGTTCGACCGGTACCTTGCTCGACATGTGTTAAAAAAAAAAAAAAGGAGTACAAAAGGGTCAAATTTTTTGTCTCACGATCATTTTGCAGTGCATTTCTTTTAGCCCCCGTACTTCAAGGTTTCAGTAGTGTGTCATTTGTGACCCAAAACTTTCAAGTTTCACAATTTGTCACTTTTGGTCCCTGCACTTTCAAGTTTCATCTCTCTTCAAAGCCGGAGCGAATACATTCTATTCGAAACGATCAAAATGGTGTACCTACCAAGGCTGCAGTCCAAAAGAGAATATGAAGAGTGGAAAGTTCATTTTTTGAACTGTGTGGACAAACATGAGGTGGGTCCCTACATCAGATTATCTTTGACTGAAGGGGAGATGCAATCCCAGATTCCTACAAAAGCTTCACCTGTGGAAAAGGAGGAAAGAGAGAGGGCTAACAATATAGCTCGAAATTATATGACTGATAGTATTACTTGTGAATTTTTTCGTGACATTTTTAGTGAACTTATTGTTCAAATAAATACATACAAAATGACAGGAAAAGAGTTGTGGGATTGTACTGAATGGTTGGTGTTAGGGCCAAATGAGATTTTAAAAGGAAGAAAATTGGAAGCTGAGAACTCTGAGCTAAAAGGAAAGATTTCTATTTTGGAAACTAAACCTCAGCAACCAGTCTCCGCTGAAAGCTATGAGAAAAAGATCTCTGATATGAAAGATGTAAATGCAGAACTTCAAAAGCGTTTATCTGATTTGGAGCAACTGCTTGCTAAACACAAATCTGATTTTGAGACTAAAGAGAAATCTTTCGCAAAGCAGTTCTCAGAATTCTCGAGAAAATGTGTTGATGAGAAGAAGGAAGTTGAGCTGAAATGCATAAAACTTTCTCAACAAGTTTCTGCTTTCGAGAAAGTAATCATCCTTGAAAGAGAAAAGTTTGAAAAAGAAAAGAAGGCCATTGAACAAAAGAATGTGGGATTCTTCAAAGAAATATCCGGCCAAAGAAATGATGCTGAGAAGGGATTTGAAGAAGAGAGAAGCATGTTTGAGACTGAGATCAAAAAGTTGACTGCCAAGTTATCTGAACTATCTGAGAAGGCACTAAAAGAGCAGAGAACGAAGTCTGAATTCACGAAGAAGATTGAACTGCTTGTTAAAGAAAGAGACAACTTTGCTTTGACGATTAAAGTGCTTGAAAAGTCTGTATCAAGTACAAATCAGAAATCTGTCTCTCCACAAAGGTCAGTTAAATCTTTTGATCGGATTCGTAAAACTAACCTTTTCTATGATAGCAATATAGATGGTTCAGGTACACATCAAAGAAGAAGGAGATACAAAGATGAGGAACTGGTCTGGAAGAAGAAACCAGTTGAAGATGAGCTGAAAGAAAGAGAATCGTGTGTACATGCATCTAATGCCAAGAAGAACAAAGCGAGTAAAGGTAAACCTGATCATATCTACTCGAGAGATCAATTACTCAGGTTGTCAGGTAAGAAATACCATTATTCTTATTGTCGTACACATGATCACATTCACAAATCCATGGATCATTTCTGGTATGGTTCTTATTCTATATCCCCCACAAGAACTGCAACTAACATTCATGGACCCAAATACCAGTGGGTACCAAAGCCAAAAACTGATTCTTTGTTGCAGGCACCTACTATCAAGGGGGAGTAGAAGAACAATGGCTTCTAAGTAAATCAGCTTAGAACCCGGACTTCAACGAATTTTGGCTTCTGATCACATGACAGATCAGGACCCGTTCTTCAACGTTCAGACCTGGATATTTTGCAACTATCCAGGGGAGCTTAAAAGACCTAAATCATTATATCATGATTTGAGGAGGAGCTTAAAGGTAAATATCTTCTAATCCTAGATCTCTGAGTGTTTGAAAGAAGAACAACTTTCAAGCATGAAAAATGGTTTCTGAAATGTTCAAACCACTTCTGATTCTCAAATGATTTTATGAATTTATAAGTGTGATTTTAAATGTTTTTCATTTTTTTTAGATTAATGTTTAACTGACTGTGTGTTTCTAAAGGTCAATATTTGTGTATTATCTTGTCTTTATACTGAAACGTATTTACACACACAGGTTCAGTACTTCATTTGTACTTGTTATTACCATGTCTCATAACGAACCAATTTTTTCGATGGTAATACCCCCGTTTGAAATTCAATGTTGTTGAGCATCTATCATTATTCGAAATTTGTGCGTTCATTGCTAAATTGTTTATATTTGTTCATATAAACATAATATCCAATTCTTTGATACCCTAACCAGTTTAGTTGATCTGAATGATACATTGTCAGATTCTCAAAACAAATCTCGTGATTTCATTTCATTCATTCAATATTCTTGTTTTGAGAAACCTTCAAAGTTTAATTGCTCAAATCTAATGAGCATACATTTTGAAAGTGTTATCTTATTTGAGCTTATATGTTCAAGTTAAGTTGTTGAGCTACTATTCTTTTTAGGACTTACATGGGTTTTGTGTGAGAACTTAAACAAAACTTCCATGGATTCACGTTAACCAGTGTTTCCTACCCCGGAAGTTATCCTTGAGTGATTGAGGGGTGAGGGGTCTTAACTCAAAGAGTGGGGGAGATAACTCATCCGGTTGAGTTTTTCTTATTGTGTGGAGCGAAAAAAAAATGAAAAAGAGAGTTTGGTTAGAAGTGAGTTTTAATGTTAAAAAGAAAGAGGGTGTGAGAACAGAGTTAAAAGAATATCAGAACTCTGTACCAACCACTTTCTGAGCCGGGCAGCCACATATTCTGATTGGTTCACATTCCTTGGTGACCATCATTGAAACAGGCAGTGAGCCCATGCCAACTCTTGCTATAACTCCACCAGCCACTCGTTTCTTTCTTAACAAAGAAATGTTTCACTTTCTTTGGGGACGCAACATATCTGCTATCTAGTCTTCATTTGGAAGATTTAGATATTGAAAAAGAAGGAAAGTTGCCCCACCTTCGCACCTCTTTCATACACATTGAGTCCGTGTAATATTTGTTGCTGTCTCAACAGTTTACACAATTTGAGCCTGATCAAGCTAAGTAGCTTCAATCATTTCTATACTTTCACGAGCACACAAGGAATGAGTTTTCTTGTCATAACATTCATAGAAAATTCCTTTGTGGTTTTTCGATGATTGAATGGAAGCCCTGGGGGAGTGAACATAACAAAAACTCCTTTCCAATGTACATTCGTTGTACAAAGTGGCTCCATGCTACTTACAGGCATACTAACTGTATCATTTGTTGATTCAGGTTTACAAATCCTATTATATCTGAATTTGAAAAGATTCGGATATATACATTTCATGAATTGACGGATAATCAGATCACAGGTGGGAGAATATCAAATTATCATAAAGAGGAGATCAAAGAAAGTGCTGAAATTGCAGAAGTTTTGATGATCATGATGCTCACAATCATCAAAAAGGGGGAGATTTTTTACAAAAGTCCAATTTCAAAGTTTTTAAGAAAGAAAGTTTGCTTTTCTGAAGACGGTCTAAAGATCAAAGAGATGAAGATCTGAGTTTAATGATAAATTTGTTTGTCTGAAGACAGTGAAGTTTTCAAAGTTTGTATTGATTCTTTCCCGTATCATGTGGTGTCTGCTACAAGTTTGTTTATCATTCCTCCTATACGATGATTGAAACAAGTTCTTGAGAAGAAAACAAATCTATTCAACTCGTGGTTCAAAGACAGATTCTTTGTTTTAAACTTAAGAAGCACCGTGGAATGTCAAGTAACTCTCACATTATTTTTCTTGTGCGCTGATCCGATGTGATTGAGTTTTTACAGCTGAAAGCTGCTTGATAGTGCGTTCAGTCGATGTTACTGTACATTGAATCTGGTTACAAAGTTGATACTATGAAGACCAAGAGATTTATTCAAGGGGGAGCGTGGAAAGACATGAAGACATGCAACACCAAAGTTCTTCAAAGATTCAAGAGGGAAAGAAGATCAAGGCCTGAAGTTTTTCAAGAAGATAAATGCTTTATTCAACTTTAGGGGGAGATTGTTAGGACTAAAAGTCCTGTGCGTTGAAAGTGGAATAAAGTATTTATAAGGGTTCAATATGTAATTAACTAATAGTTGTTTTAATTAAATGGGCCCAAGCCCATAAGCCCGTCAGGCCTGCGTGCCTAAGTATTTAAAGTTGTTTTTTATTTCATTTGTAAGGTTAGAAGTTCATAATTTCATTATTCAGTTTTCTAGTTATTAGGTTTACAAACCCTGATCAGAAATTCTCTCTGTAAACCTAAACCTTTGAAGTATTATCAATCATATGACAAGTTGTTGTGGCCTATAATCTGTTCATCTTTGATTGCCGATTATTTTATTTTGCACTGCACTGGGATCTACATAAACCCATTTGAAGTCGTGCGGTGGATGTAGCCATGAGATAAATCAATTAATCAAACAAACCATTAGTGATTAAAAAACGGTACAAATAACGCCAATCACATAGTGAGCTCAACTCCTCTAAGTCTATTGCTCAAAAACATCAAGTCAACCCTCTGGATCTATTCTTGAGAGTTCCAAAACAGGAACTCTAGCACAAGGGAATTATACCTTACTGCCCATGAGACGCTGCCCGACCATATAGGTCCACACCTTACTTATCATGGTGACCCGATGCCTATTCTGTGCCAAAGTAGTGAACCTAATGTCCAAAACGGGACATAGGAACACCATGCCTATGGATCCATTGCACTAAATCTACACACAAAATCTTACTATCACATTCATTATAAAACATACATGTAAGCCAAACATATGTACAAGTCATTCACATGAAATCTTGACTCTCATCATGAAGTATTCTTTAACAACATAACCCATCAACAAATAATACTACTTATCCCATTTCCAAAGTTATGAATGTAATTAATTAACCCATTACATGAATTACCCCAAACCCTAATTCTCACTTTGGGTTGACCAAACTCCCAAGAGGTAAGGGTTGAGATTCACATATGTAAAAGCATAAGAACTTATAAATCTTAGTTTGAAATACATTTCTCATCATTATTGTTTAAGGTATAAAACCTCAATATTCCCAAAACTTACTTGTAGGTCAAAACACACATAAATCTTATGTATGGGTAGAGAGTATCAAAAGAGTTATAACTAGTAAACCTTAGTAAATATGTGAGGTCAAGGGTAGGAAAACTCACCTTGATGGGAACTATGGACAAACCCTAGTTGACAAGAGCTTTAGAGGAGAGAGGATGAACTGGGATCTTTAATCACAACCAACCTAAACCAACCATAGAATCTCATTCAATACATTCCCTTAAGAGAATTTAATGAATATGGAAGAGTTATTAATTTTCTTTAGATAGAAATCGCCCAACACCTAAATCAGGTTGGGGTCGACCTACCCCCTTTTTAATTTGTGCAGAGGTCGCACGCGGATGCCTGCACGTCTCAACCCACACATAGAGTTGCATGGAGCACTGGAGTTCTGCGTGGACAGAGCCTGGCATGGATGCCGGTGCGGTTCAATCTGTGCGAGAGGTCGCGCGGAGCACTGGAGGCAAAAACCCTTCTAGGACAAATGTGCTCAAAACCACAGAATCAAAACCCCAACCAAACTGAAAGTTAAACTTTACTCTTACGGGCGTACGGATCAAAAGAATAACTCGCTCACCCAAAATTCGGGGTGTTACAGTTATCATCAACTGAAGGTGAGAGACGAAGACTTTCCCAAACAACTTTTCGCACAAGGTATGAACACTATGAGTTCCTGGTCATGCCTTTCAGGTTAACTAATTCCGCAACGGTATTCAATGGCCTGATGAATCGAGTGTGTAGTTTGCTTTTAGATAAATGTGTGATAGTGTTCATATATGTAATCATCGTTTATTCTCGATCTCGCGGTGAGCATGAAGAACATCTCCGCTTGGTGTTGGATTTGTTGCGGGATGAGAAGTTGTTTGCTAAATTCTCAAAATGTGAGTTTTGGTTTAGGGAGGTTCAATTTCTAGGACACACACGTTGTTGGGAGAAGGTATCAAGGTGGACCCGACTAAGGTTGAATCCATTAAAGAGTAGGAGCCACCGAAATCACCTTCTGAGGTGAGAAGTTTCCTTGGTTTAGCGGGCCACTATCGGAAGTTTATTCAGGACTTTTCTCGAATAGCTACGCCATTGACCGCTTTGACCAAGAAGAGTGCCAAATTTGAGTGGAATGAGGCCCAAGAAGCAACTTTTAATAAGCTGAAGGAGAAGTTGAGTAGTGCCCCGATTTTATCCTTACCTAATGGGACAGAAGGATTTGTGATCTATAGTGATGGATCCAAGTTGGGGTTAGGGTGTATATTGATATAAGACAGGAGGGTGGATTCTTATGCATTCCGTCAATTAAAGGACCACCAGAGGAATTATCCTACGCATTACATGGAGTTGGCAGCGGTGGTTTTTTCACTAAAGATTTGGAGACATTATCTTTACGGAGTCAGGTACCAGATCTACACTGACCATAAGAATCTCAAGCACTTATTTGATCAGAAGGAGTTGAATATGAGACTGTGGTTATGATTGTGACATCTTTTACCACCCTGATAAAGCGAATGTAGTGGCCGATGCTTTGAGTTGGAAGGAGAGAGGAGATCCAACCAAGGTGTTAGCCTTTCGAGTTGAAGCAACTCCCAATTTATTAGGGGAAATTAAGAAGTTCGAAGAGGAAGCGTTAATGGAGGAGAATTTGAAAAGCGAGAGGATATTCGATTTTGGATCATCATTAGAAAGTAATAGTAGTGGAGTGAGATGTTTAGGGAACCGGGTGTAGGTTCCTAAGCTAGGAGACTTGTGGAGGAGTATTCTAGAGGAAACACATAGGTTTCGTTATTCGGTACATTCGGGAAACAATAAGATGTATCGGGACTTGTGACAGTTTTATTGGTGGCCAGGGATGAAGAGAGATATCGCTAATTTCGTAGGGCGGTGTCTAACATGTTTGAAGGTCAAGTAGGAACATCAATTGCAACCCCTAGAGACACTGGTGTGGAAGTGGGATAATATTACGATGGACTTCGTCGCGAAGCTACCAAGGACTCCAAAGGGGTATGAAACCATTTGGGTAATAGTGGATCGTCTCACCAAGTAGGCTCACTTTTTACCTATCAAGGATACTTATCTACTGGAAAAGTTAGCAAGATTGTACATCGACGAGATAGTAACCAGGAACGGCGTGTCGTTATCCATAGTCTCCGACCATGATAGTCGATTCATGTCGTCGTTTTGGAGGAGCCTTCAAAGGGAAGTGGGTACACAACTTAAGCTTAATACCGCTTACTATCCATAAACAGATGGGCAGAGTGAGAGAACTATATAGACGTTGGAAGAAATGCTCCAAGCATGCACAATCAATTTTAAGGGCTCTTGGGAGGCCAATTTGCCATTGATAGAATTTTCATACAACAATAGTTATCATGCTAGCCTTCAAGTAATACCTTTTGAGGCATTGTATGGGCATAAGTGTAGAACGCCTTTGTGTTGGATTGAAGTGGGAGAGAAGCAGTTGATCAGACTAGAAATTGTGCAAATAACCACTGATAAAATCAATCAGGTTCGCGAGAAGTTAAGGATGGATCAAGACCGTCAAAAGATATACGCAAACAAAAGAAGGAAACCAATTGAGTTTCAAGTGGGGGACAAAGTGATGCTTAAGGTCTCGTATTGGAAGGGCGTTGTGCATTTTTAAAGAAAAGAAAGTTAAGGCCTAGGTATGTCAGGTCGTTTGCCATAACCGAACGTGTGGGTGAGATGGCATATAAGTTGGAGTTTCCCGAGGATCTTCAGGGCATCCATTCTACTTTTCACATTTGAAATTTAAGGAAATGCTTGGTCGAAGCGAGTATGGCTGTACCTTTAGAGGATATTAGTGTGGACGAAAAGTTGAATTATGTCGAGGAACCAATAGCGATTGTGGATCATAAGATCAGAAAGTTGAGGACCAAAGAAATTACTCTTGTGAAGGTTCGGTGGTCTTACCACAAGGTCCAGGAAGCAACTTGGGAGGTAGAGGCGGACATGAAGTCCCAATACTAACAATTGTTTGATGATGGAATTCCAGGGACGAAATTCTTTTTGAGGGGAGGATGTTATAATAACCGAGTTCATTTGTAAACAAATTTAAAGTCAGTGGGTGTAGTGTTAAAAATGGAAGTTTGAGGACCTTTTTGTAAATGTGAAAAAGAGGGTTAAACCACCCCCCTAAAACCCTTAATTTCTCCCTATGCGTGTCTTAGAGGCGGCTAGAGGGAAACGATTGAAGATTTCTTGTTAAACCCTTGAAGAACTTGGGATTTGAGAGCTATAGTGGTTTGAATCTTCATCTCCTTCAAGGTATGTATTCTCTCTCTTATTCTCTTTAAACATTTGGGGACTATAGAATTGTTTGTGGTGTTTTGAATGATCGATAACCTCACAATCGATTGGGTTCGTGGTCTAATTGTTGTATTAATGATTAATCATTGTGAGGTGAGGTTAATAATGTCATTATAACCTTTATAGTGGTTCAAGTCAACTTGGGATGGATCGTGTTTAAGTTGAAATGTTTTCCCAGTGGGGTTCTCATGCACAGATACCCTATGCCTGGGAATCACCCAAATCCGGGTATGGAGAGAAAACCGGACAGAGTAGAGACCTGTACGAGCAAGGTATCCGAGAGAGTAGATCCCGGGTGAGTGTCGACCGGGTAGTGAATATCCCGGATGAGGCTGAGAACCCAGATGAGGCCAGGATTCATACGAGTCGAGGACCCAGACAAGGCCAAGATTCGGATGAGGCGGGAACCTGGACGTGGCCCAGAGCCGGACATGAGTGTCTCAGTTGTTGACTTTCGGGTTCTGTCAACCGTTTTTTGTGTCATCTGTTGGTATGTTAGAGCGAGGCCTGAAGAGTCGTTTAGAGTGTCTTGAGATTTTGGGGGAGTCGGCCTATGTGAGATATTCGAACAACTCATCACTCTCGTGTATGGATTGAAATGTAGGTGTACAAAGGGTAACTAGTTCAGGAGAGAAAGGAACTAGCGTGGACGCTAGGTGAGTCTTTCTAAACTGATTTGTTGACGTATGAAGTTAAATGTACGCGTTGATATTTGAATAATATGTTTTTATGATGCTTTCTATATGCATGAAAGGTGTGTCATTTTAAAAGGTGGGTTTTGTGGGGGTGAGGGCAAGCATGGCTTATTTTATGCATATGGGGAGTGTGTCCCATGCCAATTATATGAATTTGTTTCATATAATTGAATCAAGGGCGGGTGTGTGCTCTAACACGTTGTCGCAAGGGTGCGCGTGACCAAAACGTGGTCCATCAGCGTGTGCCATGTGTGTGCTTATCTTGCTTAAAGTGCGACTGCTTATAAATACTTATAAACTCTTTTCTGTTATAAATCGTTGTGCGGTGTTGATGGTTAGAGGGATCTCACTAGACCACATTGTTGTTCGGATGGTTTTTGGTTTAATCCCTTGGCAGCTCGTCGTCGGGTCATGCGGTTAGACATGCCGCTTGTTCTTCTTACTGATGTCTGCTGATGGTGGTTGCCGATAAATTCGTTTTGCACCGATTGTTGCTACTGATTTTTGGCATCAAATGACTGTGGTCGCTTATGGTTTTAACGCCGCTGGACAAGGTCCAAGTGGCCGGATCGATGGTGTTGGTTGGATCGATGGTGTTGGCCTAAGCCATTGCCATGTTCTTCCACATATCCCTGGGGTTGTTAGTCCTCAATTGCTTCCAATTGACTTCAACAACATTTCTGCCGTGTTTGGAATTGAAACTCCGGCCACCAAATCTTGGTAGTCTAGCTGCCACCTAGGAACCCGAAATTTTTGGTCGATGCCATTTTTTTGTCCGGGTTGTAGGCTTAGGCAAATGCCCAAATGGTTTTGTCTTATTTTTGGCTCAAGATTCAATGTCCAAGCAATATGGATTGGGTCAATTTAAGTTTTACTTTGCCATATAAAGATTTGTTCTAAATAACTTGGCCTTTTATTTATGTTATTTAATTTTGGTTGATTTATTTATTTTATGTTAAAATAATTGTATAATATATGGTTTGCCCTAAATGACCCATGGTTTGGTTTGGTTGATTTATTTTTACTAGAAAAATAAAATGTATAATTGCAATGACTTGTAATTTTATTTTTAATTTTCTAGATAGGGACAATTGTAAAATAGATTAGGATATGTTATCTTTCTATTTTAAAATTTTTTATCATCCACACACGATGTTCCAAGAAGTCAACACGGAGTCCCTGGAGTTCACGAAGAAGGGGAGGCCAGTGGGAGCTTGAAGACCTCCTTAGACTGACCGTGGTTAATATGTTGGCTCACAACACCATATTAGGGACACAACCATATATTATCTTGTTGTTGGTTGTTTATTTTGTTTTTGTATTTAATATTATTTATCGCTTTTATTATTGTTATAATGATTGCAAATGTTTTTAAGATAAAATTAAACACAAAATAAATTTTAAATCGGTAATAAAAATATAATATTTTAAAATTGATATGTTTATTAAAATCAAACCGATTTAATTGGATAAAACTTTTAAAAACAAAAGATTTTAGATTTTAGATAAAATCAAACATTTTTAAAAAGATATAATGTATTCTAATAATCAAATATTTCACAAACGTAAACTAAATGTCGTTCATTTAAGGTACTTGTCAAGGCTTACGGATTATGTTATGGTCAGTGTCTAGCCAATCATATTGGATGATTGTAGTGTGAGGCAAAACGCCAAAATAATGAGATTTTAGTGAACAATTGCATTTGGTCACTTACTTAAATAGTCATGTTTTGGACAACTGATCCCAATAAACCCCATGTCAAGAATTTAGGTGGGGTCACAATACCTTAGTTTGATTAGTTTACTTGGAAACATCATAGACAATTGCATTGGCCATCTATGAGTATTTTCAAGGCGACAAAATGGAATTAAACATGCCAATTCTTGTATATATTGGATAGAATCTCACAATAACCTAAGAGTGATGTTGAACATAATTGGATGGTTCCTACCTAAATAGCCCATTTTCATAGGCAAATGCATTTGGCTCTTTATGAGAATAGGTGAATTAAGGATTTTAGCTCAAATTAAAATACTTTTGAAAGGTTAATTATTTAATTTGAGATTTTAAAATTACTAAAATTGAACTTAATTTTGTAAATGTCTGCTATTACCTTAAACAGCCACACAAATGCAAACAACATGGCCCAATTTACATTGCAATTTATCCTTCGCAAGTAAAAACTGAACAGGACGAACTTCGAATGGTTTCGATTCCTAAGGGTCGTCCTTAAGCAAGAAAAGAAGTTCTACGTTCTTGAAAACCCCCCTCCAAACACTCCTCCCAAAAATGCATTAGCTGAAGTCAAGGTTGTTTATGATGAGTACTAAAATGACTCACTGGATGTTGGTTGTTTGATGCTTGCCTCTATGACTCCCGAGTTATTGAGGGATCCTGAAGACATGACTTCTTGGATATGATATCCTCACTGAAATCTATGTTTCAATTACATTCCAGGCAGGAGATGTTTAAAACAGTTAGGAAATTGCATACCTGCATGATGACTGAGGGCTTATCAGTCGATAACCATGTTTTGAAAATGAAAGGGTATATCGATTAATTAGCCCATCTAGGTTCCTTCAGGAAAAGGAATTGGCAATCGATTTGGTTCTCAATTCCATACCCAAATCATGTGATCAGTTCGTCCTGAACTATAATATGAAGTGTTCAGATAAAACTCTCACAGAGAGCTTCATGACATACTTAAAACTGCTGAGAGGAATATAAATTCCATGTTGGATTTATCCAAACCAAAACAGGTTCTGATGATCAAACCTAAAGGTGGGATAGTCAAGAAAAGATTAGAAGGGTGGTTGCCAAGGGAAAAACAAAGGTTGGAAGTTCCAACAAAGAAAAATGGAAAAGAAAGATCTTTGAAGATATAGTTTGCTTCAATTGCAATAAAAAAAGGGCATTGGAAGAGACACTGTCCAGCCCTACGGGTAAAACAAAAAAAAGCAGAAGGTCGTTGCAACCAAAGCTTCAGGTATGATTACTGTTGATTTACTTGCTTCTGATTATCACTCTTGGGTATTTGTCAGGATCGAATTCTTAACAAGAATTAATACTCAGAAACTAATATCAAAGAAGTTGCGGAAAAACACTTTGATATTTAATAAAACAGTAATCAAACACAGTATATAATGATCAAACAGTAAACTTGTATTGAATGCTTAAAGTTACAAGATTACACTCTCAACCTCAATATTGATGAACAGACTCACCAATACGAATTCTACTTCTCTAGAATTAAGATCTATGCCTTGAGGTCGATTTTTCTCTTGAAAAACAATTATCAAAAGTTATTTCTATCTATTCTACACATTCTATACATATACTGATAAAAAGATAATTACAAATAATAAACAAATCTTCAGTATTTCTTCCATGTATATCTTCTAAGTATATCTTCAGTATATCCAGCTGTAGTACTTTCCATCCGTATCTCTTTAGCAGCACTAATAATGCTCAGCAGCATTAACTTCAACTAGCAGCATTAACTGCAAGCAGTATTAACTACTAGCAGTACTAACTAGCTAAGCAGTACTAACTTTGTTCAAGCAGTACTAACTTTGACTAGCAGTATTAATTCTACTAGCAGTAGTAACACTTAGCAGTATTAATCTTCAACTTGTTCTGGCAGTAGTAACTACACTTGTACTAGCAGTAGTAACTACACTTAGTAAAATCTTCAGTTCCCAACAATCTCCCCCTAACTTGACTTTTAGAAGAGAAGTCAAGTTCTTCAGATCTTCTTCAAGATGCTTTCAACACCTTACATTTAGTTGCCCAAATTTGGATCTAGGCCCAGACTTTGATTGATAGTTCTTCTCACCACAATTCTGGCCATTTCTGAATCCTTAGTACATACTAACTTAGCTTTCAGCATCCCTTCAAGTTTCTGCTTGCTATGATCATAGATTTTGTCAACTAGGTAGTACTCATGATAACATTTATCAATTGTAATCATGTACACACCACAGTTTTCAAAGAGTATCCAATGATCAATCTTTTTGAACACATACTCATGATGAAGATCTTTAATCCTATGCACCACCTTCTCTGGATCAAACATCATACATAAGTATTCCATTGCCACTTTGAGAAGATTCTCTTCAGTACCTTTCAACACAGGTTCATAAAGTTTCATCCCAACTTTATATAGTTCTTCCATATCAGCTCTTGAACAACTTCTAATGACTTTCCCCCATGTTGAATAAGCTTCAAATGAACCATCAGCTCTCTTGATTCTGAAGAAATTCTTTCCATTGTCTCTCAAAATATCCCAGAAGATGATCTCTGGAGCTTGCATAGAGATTGGAACAGCCTGTACAGGTTTTACTATAGTCATATACAACCCCATATGCTCATCTGATTGCTCTTTGGACTGTTCTGAGTTCTGCACAGGTTCTGCTGAAGGTGTGACTGAAGATTCTGCTTTAGTTTCTGCTCTTTCTTCCACTCTTGGCCTTTTAGACTGCTTTTTGGAAGCAATTGTCTTCATCCTCTTTGCATATTTGATTTCTATACCAGCATTCTCTTGTTTTTCCTTCATTTCTTCAGCATTATCCTTTGAAGGTGTGGTCTCCTCAGGGAATGGTTGTTGAATATTTAGATCATACCTCTCCTTCATTCTTCTTTCAGCCTCTTCCCTTTGAGATGAGTCCCCTTGGAGTTTAGCCATTTCTTTCTTGTACAATTCCTCAACCTGACTGTATGCCATATTGGTAAACATCTCCCCCTTAACACCAATTGCACCTTTCAGGAAGTTTATCATCTTTCTTCTTTCCTGATTGGCCAAAAATGTCTTGGAGGGTTGTCTTTTCTGCTTTTGTTTCTGAATTGGCATCTTCTTAACCTGGATTTTCTTGACCTGAGTTGCTGTCTGAGCTGCTTCTTTCAAACTCTTTTGGTATTCTGCATTTAACTTCTTGTCCATTATCCTTGCAAGTTCTCTATCAGTTTCTGTTTGACATTGCTCCTCTTTTTCCATTTGCTCTTGAAGCTGCTTTGCCATCTCCTCATCCATTTCAATTTGACTCTTTTTCTTGGCAGGCAGTTCAGCTTCAACCATTTTCTCCTTTCCTTTTCCTTTTGTCTCCTTTGCCTTTTCTGTTGCCTTTTGTTGAACTTTTCCTTCATTGATGACTACTCCCTTGGCCTTTTGAGTAGCCTCAGGAGTGTCATTCTTTGCTTTGACTAGTGTTTCTACAATCTCCATTTCTTCAACAGAAAGCCCTGTTACTGCTGCTTCTGTTACTGTTGCTTCAGCAGTATTAACAGTTTCTGCTGCTTCAGTTTCTGTTTCCATCTCTTTCTCTGTCTCCCCCTCAACTTCAGCTTTCTTTTCAACCGTTTCCCCTTCATGCTTCTCCCCCTTGTTGAAAGAATCTTGAAATTTGTCCCTCTTTTTGAGTACAAACTGTTTCCTTCTTTTCTTTTGAACCAGCCTGGTCACCATCTTCTTTAATTTTTCAATCTGGACTTGTTGTGACAGGATCACCAGCTTCATCTCCTCTATTTCTTTTCCTTGCTTGATGACATCCTGGTTGATGTTTCCCATGGTCTCCATCAATTCATCATAGTTATATCTGTCCTCACCTTCTCCAGGAGTGTTACCCCCTATTGAAGGATCATTGGATCTTTTAGTAGTGGAAGTCTTCTGCCTAGCAGAAGCACTATCCACCCCTATCGTTTCTTGGCACCAAGGACCTTCAAATGATTGCTCATTCAAAGTTGCCATGGGGGAGGTCTTATTGATGTTACCACTTTCCTCCTCTGTGTTAGCAGGAGTAGTGCCAGCCTCATCTCCCATATGCTCTACCTCCTCCTCAGAGAGCACCTCCTTTGGGTTGGGAGACACCCTTGTGGTTTCCCTTTGGATATTCTCTAGGGGAGAATTCTCCCTTAGAGGGCTTAAAGGCTGTGTGGGTGATGGTACAAGAAGGGAAGGAGCCTTCTTTACCTGTTTTCTTTGATAAGTTTGGGTAATTGGAGAGGTTGGTTTTGTAAGAATGGATTGGGGAATTGTTTTTGAGTGAGAAGGTTGGGCTTGGCTAGCAGTGGGATGGTCTAATGAGGGCCTTGACCCTGCTGCCATACCTTCAGTGGTTTGGGACACCACCATCATTGTAGAGAACAATGGGGTGTCAACTCCTTCCGAGTCCCCAGCAGATCTTCTCATATTTGAGAAAACCTTGCCTTTTGGGGGTTTAGGTACATATACCCCAACAGGTTGAGGTATATCCGTCAATTCATGGTTAATTACTTCCTGAACAAATCTGGGATACATAAAGAAACTCTTTTTGTTTCCCATATTTGATACAAGATCATTGAAAATCATCTGTGAGAAATTGTACCTTCTGGATGTAGCCAAGCATACCAAAGCATATGCAATTGGACTGCTGAACTCACTCCATCCAGTGGTCTTTTTGGAGATGCAATGCATCAGGGTATGAACAAGAAAACGCCATTGGGGTGAAAATTTTGCTTTTGAGAATTTGAAAACACCCAATGGGCCTCCATACCCCATTCTAGTAAGATTAGAAAACAGTTCATCATTAGAGATAGACATTATACCAGCGGCATCGTCTAGACGTAGACTGATGCGAATGACTTCTTCAGTAACTGTAAGTGAGTGATCACAGATTCTTGTCTTGATCATTTGCACACCATTTTCCACAACAATGGTTGCATTAGCCCAGAACTGCCTTTGGTGCTCAATGTAGATTGTAGGTGATACAGTAAGAGCATGAGCAATGTGGCTCGACTTCAGAAAGTCGACTATCTGATGAAAACCTTCAGCTTGTTTTGGCTTTTGTAGCATCGCAATCTCGTTGTGCTCGTCGATGAATGTCATGGATGCCATTGATCTTGGTGAAAACTTGCCTGAAAACTTCGAACTTGAGAGAGAAAAGGTTTTGAGCGCAAGAGAACAGTATGCAAAGAGTCGTTATGAACTTTTAGGCGGGCAAAAGGTATTTATAGTATTCGGAATATAAGCAGTATTAACCTAGAGCAGTATTAACCGCGAGCAGTATTAACTGAACTAGCAGTATTAACTACTAGCAGTATTAACTAACTAGCAGTATTAACCGCGAGCAGTATTAACTGAACTAGCAGTATTAACTGAACTAGCAGTATTAACTACTAGCAGTATTAACTACTAGCAGTATTAACTGAAAGCAGTATTAACCACTAGCAGTATTAACTAAACTAGCAGTATTAACTACTAGCAGTATTAACTAACTAGCAGTATTAACTGCGAGCAGTAGAAAGCAGTATTAATCACTAGCAGTATTAACTACTCTTACACTTTTTGACATCATCCCTTTTCTCTTACTTTTTACTACTTTGTTCATCCCCTGATCCTTTTCTTCTTGATCCTTCATGATCATTACTCCCTCTGGAGTATTTCTAACTTCAACCTTCTGCTGGATTAAAAGTAACATGTCCTTCATCAAATTTTTTTAAAGAATTTGAAGGCAGTCCATGTTCCTTGTTATGTGCCAAGAGCAACCATTTTCTTCATTCTGAATGCTCTTCCTCTTGAGCTTTTGATTGCCCTGCACACTTGATAAATCAGTTAGTCTTGGAGAGAACCCAAGCCAAAGTGGTCTTGGGTTGACCTTTCTCATTCATATAATCTGTCAGTTTGGTCTGAATGAGTTGTTTAGGAATCTCATGGCTGGAATATTTTGTCAAGATTATAGGTTTAGCTGCATTACTACTAGAAGCAGCACTAGCCTTGTTAGCAGTACTAACTTGGTTAGCGGTACTAACAGGTTTCTTTGCAATTGGAACCCAAACTTGAACAAAGTTGCTTGCTTTCTTTGTCTTTGAATTACTCCTTGGCTTATTTGGAGTAATTTTCTTTGGTTTAGCAAACTTGTTATGAGCATGTGATCTTATAGGTGCTCTGTTCTCAACCATATGATTCCTTCTTTTATTCCTATAACCAAAAGAGTTTTGTGGTTTTCTTTGAAAAGTGACTCTTTGGTTGATAGGGTTGAAATAACAGTGTTTGGCAAGATGATTCAATTTGCCACAGATAAAACAAGGTTTTGGTCTATTGATTTTACTCAAATCAACTCCTTGTTTTTGTGCCCACTGATTATTCCAGTTTCTCTGATTTCCCCTTGGTTTATCATGTTTTTGGGGCTCAGATTTATTGCAAGAACACTGTTTACAAGGGACAGGATTCACAACTGTGGTTTGCTTATAATGGACCCTCTCAGACTTTCCCTCAGTCTTTTCTATGTCCTTAGACTTGATCCAAGCCTTTCCACATCCCTCATTGGTGATAATGTTATTTTCTAGAGGAATCTCACCACTCACAGTGTTCTCATTACTCTTTTCACTAGAGTTCTCTACTTCAGAGTCTGTTTCAACCACCACTTTGTCTAAAGGATCTACCTTAGTGGCTCCAACAGGCAATTCCTTCCTATCCTTGGTCTCTAGTAAGTTTGATATAGGAGGAATGTAATTGTTGTTGTATGGTGGTGGTGTGGTGTTATAGCCTATTCCTCTTCTAAGTTTGTCATGGATTTGAGTTTGGAGCAAAGAGTCCATTGCTTTAGAAGCATTGGAAAATTTCTCAATATCCAGCTTGGCTTTCTCAAACTCACTCTTTATCTTCTCATTCTCCTCTTTAGACTTTTTCAGCTTAATTTCATACTGATCTTTCTCCCACTTCCAGTAGTTGGTGTCATAAGAGTGTTGAAGCTCATTGGCTTGGAAACTCTTAATCTGTTCCTCAAACCTCTCAACAATTCTTACATAGTCTTTTATGTCCTTTTCTAATCTCTTCAGGTCATCACTCATTTTCTGGTTGTGATCCCTGTACCTTTTAACAGTTTCAATACAGGATTTGGAACAAAGATTAGATGTTACCTCTGTAGGAATTTCTGAGCTTGAAGACTCTGAACCTTTAGCCATGATGATGTCTGATTTCAAGGAAGAATGATGATTGCAGGTTTCTGAGAATACTTGCTTTGATACCACTTGTCAGGATCGAATTCTTAACAAGAATTAATACTCAGAAACTAATATCAAAGAAGTTGCGGAAAAACACTTTGATATTTAATAAAACAGTAATCAAACACAGTATATAATGATCAAACAGTAAACTTGTATTGAATGCTTAAAGTTACAAGATTACACTCTCAACCTCAATATTGATGAACAGACTCACCAATACGAATTCTACTTCTCTAGAATTAAGATCTATGCCTTGAGGTCGATTTTTCTCTTGAAAAACAATTATCAAAAGTTATTTCTATCTATTCTACACATTCTATACATATACTGATAAAAAGATAATTACAAATAATAAACAAATCTTCAGTATTTCTTCCATGTATATCTTCTAAGTTTATCTTCAGTATATCCAGCTGTAGTACTTTCCATCCGTATCTCTTTAGCAGCACTAATAATGCTCAGCAGCATTAACTTCAACTAGCAGCATTAACTGCAAGCAGTATTAACTACTAGCAGTACTAACTAGCTAAGCAGTACTAACTTTGTTCAAGCAGTACTAACTTTGACTAGCAGTATTAATTCTACTAGCAGTAGTAACACTTAGCAGTATTAATCTTCAACTTGTTCTGGCAGTAGTAACTACACTTGTACTAGCAGTAGTAACTACACTTAGTAAAATCTTCAGTTCCCAACAGTATTGGATACCACCCGATTCTGATGGTTATGGTTACAACAACAATTAACCTTCTATGTCTTGACTAGATACTTGGCTCTACGACGATATTTCTTTGGTGTTCTTTCGACGGATAAAAATAAAATCTAACTAGCAGCTGTGGTACTCATATTTGTACTTTACATGGTCTAAGAAGTGAAGAAAATATGAAACCAGGCCAATTGCAGCTAAGGATGGCAATGGAGCTAAGGTAGTTGTTGTTACTCAGGGAACTTATAATATGAAGCCGCCAAATGGTCTTACACTAGAACTTAACAAATGTTTACATGTACCTAGAATTACTAGAATATAGTTTCATTTTCTCAATTACATCAAACTGGATTTATGTTTACTTTCAGTAATAATTAAATTTCAGCTTATCTTAACAATGTTTTGTATTTTAGGGATAAACCACACAATGGTATTGTGAAATTGATATGCAAAATAACCGTAATTATGAATCAATGTCTCTCGTGAACAATAAACGAATTAAGCGGAGCTTAAATCAAACCTACTTGTCGCATTTCGTCTTGGACATATAAACAAGAAAATCATAGCCAAACTCCAGGCAAACGGATTCTTAAAATCATGTGACGGTTGATATGATACATGTGAGTCTTGTTTATTTGGCAAGATGACAAAGGCGCTTTTCAAAGGAAAAATCGAAAGGGCTACAGAACTGTTAGGAATCATACACACTGATGTGTGTGTGCCTTCTAGTTTAGTAACAAGAAATGGTCATCGCTACT